>OX438865.1:17689503-19018670 GCA_949315895.1 Anania crocealis | reverse complement strand
TGACAGGTATGCATTACATTAATTAACTAAATGTATGTACCTACTGTTGTTTACCTAGTCAATGGTACGGAGCCCTTCGTGCGCGAGTCCGACTCTCACTTGATCGGTTTTTTATTTAAAAAATATTTTAAGTAATTCTGTTCATTTAAAATTGATATTTTTCTTCCTTAACTAACATTGATCATAGGGGCTACGCGGGTGTTAAGTTTTTTTTTTTTTTTTATTTTTGTTAGAAAAATCTGCCACTTGATGGTCAGTTACTGTAAATGTTAGTTTTTAGTGTGTTAATGTGACGCTAAAATGTTCCTTAAAATATGGAAGCTGTTATTTTTCTGTTTGGCGTTCATAGTACATCGCTCTTTATCTACGGAGATGAACTCCAGATTGACCGGTAAGATATTTATTATTATGTTTTTTTTAATCGTGGTATTCAGATTTATGAAATGCAGACTTGTAAGCCCTGTAGAACTACTTAGTCCAGACATAAGTTCTGTTACAAATGTAAATGCATTTTTTAATCAAGTAATCTTACTCACCAAAGAGAGGGACTCAAGATGAATATGGAAAAGAGGAAAATTGTGTTGAATTCCCGTATCTTACTCGCTCCAGTTTATATTTCGAATATTACTAGGGTAAAATTTACGATTGTCATGAGTCAAGAGACTTTAGCAATGAGCTCATAAGACATACGCAATTCGAATTATCTGTCAAAATAATGTACATCATTCAATAATCGTTAAAAATTAACGACCCAATCGTTAACGATAAATGAACTCCGTACACAATTAGAATTAGCCGTTTGACAGATTATTCCGTACGTTATGAACTGTCAAATGAATACGATTGCTTTACACAATCGCACCTCAGTTCTTGTTGCCAGTACTTGCCAGTGATGACTTATAGAATTGAAACGTGTTCGCTTAGTATGAGTCTCATAAAAAGGCTCAAGGTCGCTCAGCGGGCAATGGAGAGAGAAATGTAGGGAAATGCGTGAAACAATCGGATGAAACCTGTAGGAGGACTAAAATAACAAACAACACGAAACATAGGTAGTAGAAGAACCGATGCATGGCTGTTGTTAGGGGCGGTAAGATTCTGGAATGGCGACCGCGGACGACGACCATGATTTACGTTTTCCATCTTCTTCCAGATGAGAATTATGTCCGAATGCCGCATAAGTTCCACTTGGATCGGTATACGCACTGCCTGAAGCAGCCAGGCGGGGTGTACTGCACCGCCAACGCGGTCATCGTCTCCGACGAGCCCAGCGAGCTGCTTGACATCATACTGGTGAGTAAAGTACTGCTAAAAGAGATCAAACAGGTTTTTTTTCTTTAAATAGGCCCCGGGAGATGCTTTTACACGTCCCAATATTTAACCCTACCATTGATTGGGGACAAGTCTGGCATCCGGCACTAGGCCGAGATGAAGCAGCGCAAGAAACTCGATCACTAATATCTTCTCTTCTATACATATACAATATATTATATTAAAAAAAATATTACTGTTTGTTAGTCTCGCTATAACAGAACGGCTGGGCCAATTTAGCTAGTTTTGGTTTTGAAATGTTTGTAGTAGTCCAGGGAAGGTTTAAAAGGTGAGAAAATATGGAAAAATTGCGAGAAAGATAGTAAAAACGTTAATTTCATATCCCCATATAAAATGCTCTACATCAAATTTTTGAGCCACTCTAGCGAAGGGTCAGTTATAGTGTTGTTAGGATAGGTGATACGAAGTACACCGGGTCATCTAGTATATAATAAATATTTGAAAGTAAAGTAAGCCAGTTCAAGCTACCAGTAGACTGACATAGGCTGATAGTGATGGTGATGAATCAAAAAGAAAACAAGACAGAACATGCAGCATACAAATTTTTACGACCTTCGTGGCGGAGTGGCGTGCGCACCGGTTTTCAAGGTGTCGCTTGCTCCGAGGGGACGGGTCTTCTGTATTTTCTCAGTTCTGGGTGGTTGTGATGCAGCAAATTTCATTTAGATCTGTTTATTCGTTTTGGCTTGCTTGAGTAACAAGCATCTATCCCCCTAATACAGGGTGAAATTTTAACCACTTTCCAAAATTTTTATAGGCGTTCGATATCATATTTAGAGCCCATTTATGAAGTAAAAATGTAAATCAAGCTTTCACCCGAAAATATTTATCGCAATATAATTTTCAATTTTTGCGGTCCTAGGCCTGATAAAGTACGAGTATAAAGGGAAAATCAAAAACGTATGAATAGTATCGTAATGAATGAATGAGATGTGAATCGCGTAAAAATGTGTTGCTAAGCGGCCGTATCAAAAATTTTAGTCGGACATTTTCTAAGTCCTTTATCTTGACATTTTTGTACTGGGCTATACCACAAGAAAAAATACGTCATTTGTTTTTTGTCTCGTAGATTGATATATTGAAATTTGGAAGGTGGTTAAAATTTCACCCTGTATACATATAGTGTGTAAAAACTTAACGCAGATCCTGAAGCTACGTAATCTGAAAAGCTATCCAAGTCATAGTACACAATATTATAGCTGGGAAATGATTTTTATTGTTGGGAGTCAAAAAAATATTATATATACTCGTAATTCATAGCGCGCAATGTATAACAGCCGGAGCGTGGGCCGCTGCGCTGGAGATGGCTGCTAAGTTAAACATTCGTCCGCGCTGAACCGTACATTGCGTATTGTAATTAATAACGCCTTATTATGAACGAAATAGTAAAAAAAAATACTATGTTTGTAAGAAGATAAGTTTTTAAGTAACCTTTGGCAACAGTTTTTGTAATAAAATGAAAAACAAAATTGTGACTTTGACCTTCAATATCTTCGGAACCAGCGGTTTCTCAGGTATGGTTTTAAAGAAAAAAATTATCCAACTGATGGGGACAGTACGTGGTTTTTGGATCTTCGTTTGGGTTTTTTACACCCGTTATATACATTTATTATGTAAGATAAGATTAGTAAGACGCCTGGCTGTAAAGACGTTATTAAAAAAGCTTACCTTTATTTCAGGAATACACCGCAAACAACGTAACACATTACAACCACACGGAACTGCGCTACGGCCTGTGCATGACTCGCACCTGCCTGGAGTTCCTCAACGGCACCGGCGCGCCGGCGCTGCAGGCCGCCGCCGAGGCCTGCCTCAACGATACCCTGACCAGGGGCTATGGTCTGAAGACGAGAGTCACTGAAGTATGTACATCATCGATATACCTACACCGTGTGGCAAACGAAGCCCACGTTATACAGGATGAAATCTTAACCACCTTCCAAATTTTAATATATCAATCTACGAGACAAGAAAGAAATGACGTATTTTTTCTTTTGGTATAGCCCAGTACAAAAATGTCAAGATAAAGCACTTAGAAAATGTCCGCCAAAAATCAAAAAATTTTGGTACGGCCGCCTGGCAACACTTTTTTTACGCGTTGCGCAACTTATTCATTCATTACGATACTATTCATAAGTTTTTGATTTTCCCTATATACATAAAACAGGTCTAGGACCGTAAAGATTGAAAACTACTCGTATATCGCGAAAAATATTTTCTGGTGACAACTTGATTTACATTTTTTACTTCATAAAAAGGCTCTAAATACAATACTGACGTCTATAAATTCTTTTGGAAAGTGGTTAAAATTACATCCTGTATAGTTTTTATAAATATATAATATATCGATGATCTTACCTCATGAATTCATTATTCTCATAATTATATTCTAGAAATATTTTTTTACGTGAATAGCTGCTATTTCAATGCAATCTGGCATTTAGGGTTACTACTTGCTAGTTAGTAACGGCCTATAATCATCCCACTGCAGGGCAATAGCCTCCATCATTGAATTCAAGTTACCAAAGCAATGATGGGTACAGGCAAAATCACCACACTTGCCAAATGCGGGTTGGTGATCACAAACCCGAGCAAAGTTCGAAAATTCGAAACTTTTTGCTGCCCGAACCCGGTGGTCCCACCCAGAACCCGAGACCTTGGACCGGTGTTTAAACTACTACACCAACGGGCGAGTCCTCTTGAGTCAAATGAATCATACTTCAGGTGAACTGCTACTTCGAAGACAAGACGATGAACAAATACACAGTCGACTGGCTGGACTGGGTGGCAGCGGCTATCGTCATCATCATTCTAGCGCTGAATGTCATTGGGAGTGCGTACGATTTCCGCAGAAGCCAAACTGAACCAGGTAAGTAAATAGTTACTTACTGCAAGTTATTAACCAAGCTGAAGGCGAGAACTGATAGCCTTTAGGACGGAAAGGTTCTGGAATGGCGACCGCACCCAGGACGACGATATCCACATATCCACACATACCAGGTGGACCGACAATCTGGTGAAGGTCGCGGGTGGCACTCGATCGATCATCGGGAGATTCTTAGGGAAAGCTAATCAGTGGGCTAATGTGACTATGATTATACTTATGAGCTGAAATAGCGGTTTCAGAGACGTACCGCATTTCGCCCTTAAGCTGGTGGAGCGACGGTCTTTGAAAGGTTGGATGAGAGTTGCTGGGAATCGTGCATTTGAGAGGCCTGTGTCCAGTTATGGTCCACTACCACTCACACCTTGCATACCAAGAAGCACTGCCTACCCTGCCTACTAGCAAACTACTTAAATAGAATACCGGTCCCTGAATTACTTCTATAGTTAAGATTTTTTAAACTAAGGTTCTGCTTTTCCTACCCAGAACTGCTTTACGCGCCCCTGACTACCACTACTAATGTAATAATGATGATTTTAAAATCGCTTGTGGCATGCAACTGATCCTTATTGTTAAGAATCTTATTTGTGTCCTTAATATATATATAATAGTTATGACTGGCTGCATCTTTGACATTCTTTTACTTCGTCTAGTGCAAACGAATCCACCATGAGATGTTGTCGAAAATGCGTGAATGATTCTTCTTAACCAGATGAACTTGTCAGGTTAAGCAGAACTGTAACATGCTTTAAGTTAGCTTATATGTGTGAACTTGAGGTTCAATATAAAGTATGGACGTGATAAGGCTTTGTGTTTTATAGGAAACAGGTTCCTGCTCGCATTCTCGTGTCGACTCAACTGGAATCAGCTGACGGAGCCGCCAAAGGCAGACCCTCGTGCGTTAGAGCTACAGTCGTTGAATGGAATCAGGTAAATTTATAATTGTGTTATATCTTGTATATAGGTGGTAGACGCACGCCAAGAATTGAATTTGCAATTTTTAATGATGGGTAGACCAAACAAGAATGCTACTCGGATTAGAAAACGACGGCTACTTGAGACAGAAAATGATATATATACTTCTTAAATTATATGTATTATTTTTGTACGTACTGAATATTTTGGCATATTGAACAATATAAAGTAAGCCCAGCAAAAGGTTAAGGGCGAACGCTAAAACTCGCGCGGACGCACGCTCGCGTGACTACCTATAATGAAAAATAGTATGAGCAACGCAGGCCCGTGCGACGAAGCGCGGGCGCGGGCGACGGATTGTCAAACGCGCGGCGGGCGGCGCGGGTGCACGGCGCAGGCGCACGCGGCGGGCGTCCGCTCGCGGGTTTGTTTCTACCAAAGAAAATAGAGATAAACAAGAATGCTGATGTCTAAGAAACGCGAGAGTCATTACCATAAATTACGTTAGATGGCGTTACAAGTTTCGCATTTAGCTCGCATGTGAAAAAATGATTGAAATATGCAAAATATCGCATTATTATATTTTAGTTTGTCATGCTTACTAATATTTTAGTTCAAAATAGAACTACCTGTGATTATAAGAAGTCTAAAATACAATTTCGATTTTAGCTCGTTTTATTTAAAGATGGTTTGAACATCTCGATAAATAGCACGTTTGAACATCAGTTTTAATTGCAAACATTTATACTAACATACGCTAGATGGCGCAAACTTGTTATTTTGAAAGGACGCAGTGTTATGACGTTTTCGATAAAATTATGCTCGTTCGTTGCCCAGAGTTCAATAAACTTTCGGGTCAGGGTTTTTTTGGACATTTTTATTTAGGTTTCAGAATTATATTTTCTGAAAACTTAAAGTAGGTTTTTAATTTGTTTTAAGTTTTAAGAAATTAAAAATAATAAATGAAATGATTCTAATTATAAAACGCAGACGTTTTAAAATACTGTAAGCATTATTTTTAAAAATGCAATGATTGGTCATTGCATTACCATAAACCATACACAGATTTAATAAATTGACGATTTGATTTGGGCACAAACAAACATATTGAATTAACCTGTAGATATAAAAGATAATAAATAAATAAATGTGGACAACATCACATACTTACATTGGTCTGATCCCAATTTGAATAACTATTTAAAGCATTCGTGTTTTGGAAACCAGGACCAACAAAGGAACCATTAACACCCAGACACGTGAAAATGTAGAAAAACAATTTTTTTTCTACATTGACCCGTCCGGGAATCGAACCCGGGACCTCGGAGCAGGCGACACCTTGAAAACCAGTGTGTACGCCACTCCGCCACAGAGGTCGTCAGAAGATAGAAAGAACTAAATCAGTAGGTACTTACCAACTTTTACCTAGTTTAAGATTTCAAAAACATGTTTTATTTAGGTACTTTAACAGGTACCTACATTGTTATGTTGCATTATTAAAGTGACTCGTCATTTAGGTATCTAGGAGAAAGATTTATACCAGGAATACTATTAGTATTGAGGTTGGGAACAGTTAGTATTAAAAAGTTAGAATACTAAATTAAAACAATGTTGCGGCTTATGACTTTAGTGCTGCGCGATTTTAGACTTAATAACTATTGACACGACGACGGATTCAGATGAAATTATACAATATGACGTTGCCAATTCAGCAAAGTTACAATGCGCATTGCGTTCTCCTACTGGTGCCATTATACCTATAAGTACTTTAATTATACAACGTGTAACAGAATAAACGCACACTGAGAAAGTAGTTTGTTCAAAGTCAGTATGTACTAAATCGAATCATATTTTAAATATGTTATTTTTTCTCAAAAATATCTAAAATTAATTAAAATACAGTCACCTCTTTATGCACATAGAAAAGACAAAGTTAATAAACAAACGTAAATAAAACCTAAGACAAGGTAATAAGACTTTTTAAAATGTCAATTGAAAATTTGTTAAACAAAAGAAAGTACAGTCGACAGCACATCAAGTTAAACAGTTGAACTGCGATAACAGCTTGTATTACGTAAGGCATAAAGGCGGTCTCAAGGTCAACATGTATAGTCTGATGTGTCGCCGTGTGTACATAACGCGTTCTAAATCCGTAAATTTATCTTTCATTTCAATGTATGTGTTCGCGTAAACTCAAGAAAACAGTAAGATAAAGTAAGCTTTATTTCAAGAGCATTAAGACTGACGAAAACAGCGGCATACACAATCGCACACAACAATAGGCACGTGCCAAAATACAATCATAGTTCCTTCATCCTTACGCTATCTCTTTTTCGCATACTCAGAACGGTGAGTAAGAGCGAGATAAAACTAGCGTGTCATCCGATCTGAATTAAGTGAATTCGAATCGACTTTGACCTCGGTCGGCGCCGTCTATCTCTTTCAGTTCACCGCTTACATTGAAGACAGAAACTAAGATGGTCGAATGTTAGACAAAGTGAAAACTATTTGCGTAGTAGTACCCCTAAGCGCTTGCGGCGTAAACAAACTATCTCTCGTCATGCACCGGTTGTAACTTGGGCATTTTTAATTTCAGTTGCTTGAACGAAAATGTGACTTTAAACAACTACAGTATAAAAAATTGAATCATTAGCTTAAATTATCTGATATAAAATTATGATTTATTTAATTCTCTAATACAAGGGGCGGCAAACCGCAGCACGCGGATGTCTTACTTGCGGCCTATAATTTTTTTACAAATGAGTTCTAAATTCCAAATTAATTGCATGAACGAACCATGATGAGAACTTGAGTGCCATTCTTAGAAGTGCAACTACAAATATGACAGCTAACATACAAAAACTAGCCTGCATTTCGCGCGGGATCTCAGACATAACATTATTTATCACTCGCGGTCCCGACAGACGAGACGTTGTCCTGTCTTAACTATGAATATTGATTTCGAATCGGTATAGTTAATAATTAAAAAAAAATCAGATACTTAGTTTACAACTTTATTTTATCGACATGCAAATGCTAACGGCACTGGAAATTGTAACCGTTTGCAGCACGCTTCCTGTCAATGTTGTGTCAAACGCCATAATGATACATTTAAAAAGTTTAAATTGTCAAAAGGGCTAAGGTTAAATTAAAAAAAAATTAATATGGTGGTAACGTATTCTTAAATTTTCTAATTATCTGCGCAATTTTCTTATTTTTTTCTTTCATAAGAACATTCTCCTTACAATAACAAACAAACAAAAAAGAGTTAGCGAAATCGGTCCAGCCGTTCCTTTATTTTAGCAGTTAAATTGGCAGCACTATTTGAAAGTCAATATGCTTAAAAATTAATTTTATATCATAAATCTACATAAAACATGCTATAAAATAGAATAAACAACACAAAAACACTGTCCCACGAATTTGCATGTAGTGAAATTCCACTATAACGTGACGGGCTAATTTTTCAACTTCCTGTACGAATTTTACAAAATAATGTTATTTTTTTGATAACGGCTACATTCCCAAATCCACTTAAGCTAGTGTGAGCGTCATCAGTGTAAAAAAATACGAAGTGTGAAGCGGTTGAGTTACGCTGGCACCAAAACCATCATTCCGCATACGTGACACAAATTTTTCAAGTAAATAGTAAGTACTTTTTTATTACTAAAATATTTTTTTCTAATACTGTAATATCTATAGAATGCGAAAAGGTTTGGACTGGTCATCTAATTGCATTTCTTAACGATGAAAAGTATTTCTAAAATTTTTATGCATTCATTCGTCACATCCATATCGTCACGTTACGTATATGCGGATCGCAAAAAGTGACGTTTGGAATTGTTACACGCATAATTCACACCTACGGTTTTTAGGTTGAAATTATGACAATGGCAGCACAGGCTAGTAAATGAATTTTAAGAACAAATTTCCAGGATGTATTATTGAATTAAACTAAATAAATAACTTGTGTTTTAGACGTAAAAACGTAAGTTATTTATTTTAGTTTATGTACCGAATTATTTTAAAAATATGGAGTTCCGAATCTTTAACAGAGCATAACAGATCCGCGAAAAAACATCGAAGAAAAAATGAACCTCCCACACATTCTACAGATCAGCTGACCGAGTTTCTATGGGAGGTTTAATATTTTTTCTTTGATTTTTGCTTTTTTTCTGGTGGAATTGTAGTCTGTTAGAGATTCTGATTTCCATTATAAGAGGTTATTGGTGATTTTGATATAACCCTCTTGTATCTTTAGGTATCAAACAAAACTGTCAAAAACATATAGCATGAATATAATTTGGTTTGCTTTGTGCTTTCGTGTGAATATGAATATTATAATGTTTGTTTCATAGATGTGCTTATTGCTTGAGCTTGAATGCACATGAATAAATAAGATTTTTTTGCAGAAAACTATGGTTTAAAGCAGTAGAAACGATACAGAGACAAGGTGAAACAAAAGCCGAAAAAATATAAAGCGCAGAAAGAGACGATAATATAGTATATATCCCGCGATAAATGTAACGTTATGTTATAAATGATTACTCTCTAAATTTTTATTCAAAATAAAATTAAAATGAATACGTGAGAGTATTTCATAATATTTATCTGCCATGTACAACCTACCTTACTTTACTTATTCTCTCTATCTATAGTCTCAATATTTTGTGAGACAATATTCCACGTATATAATATAACTTATTTTTGCTATAAATTTGTCATATTTAAAAATTATATAATATGACTTAAGGAATGCCGCATACATTGTAAAATGAAAAATAAGGAATGGTTTGTACCGAAAAGTGACGAATTGGATCATTTTAACAAAATATCGTTGTAGTTTAAATGGTGTTATTTTATGTGATAGTGATTTTAGAATGATAACTTTAGTTTTCAATTTTCAATTTCAATTTCAATTTATTTGCATTCCAAAATGTAACAAAGGTGGTAAGTACAATTAAATATTGTATTAGACACAACTTTGGACCCTGGTGGGCACAGCAATAATTAAAAGAGAGGACGACGTTTTCACTTGTTTATTCAAATCTTACGATCACCTTTATAATTTAACAGCCCAAAACATTTCGTGACGTTGCGGAACTTTGAATGATACTCATAACACAACAATAGCAATTTATTTAATTTTATTAAATATTTCCTATAACATGCATATATTTATGTATTCTACGTTTATCTCTTCTCATATCTAAGTTAATTGTAGACTAAATTAACGTTATAGTAACGTTATAGTTCCGCTGCAACTGAAATTAAAAATGCCCAACTATCAGTGTGTAAAATAATTAGTTCGCGATGGCTTTTCGGTATTCAAATCTACTGCAGATTGACACACACAGACACCGAAATGGTGAGAACATTGGCAGTATGTGATGACAATGTGGCTCTTGCGTGCAGAAATCCTTTCAGCAAGTTATATAAAAGAAAGAAAGGAAAATAAAAGTGTGAGACAGGTAAATGATATAGATGACGATAGCATGAACACTTTAACAAAAAAGGTTTTAATTTCTTTATTCAATAAATTACCTCTGTTAATAAACATCTAATTCTATGTTGATTTAGACTAACATCACATAAAATATTAAAAAATAATTAGAAAAATACGAAACCGACCAAAACTCAAACGCATTCACTCTACTTCGAGCGCGCTAAACATCATTGAATTCGCCGAGTAATTCACCTGCGCAGTGGAAACTTATTCTATTATCTATTCTTTAGTCACGTGTCTTGCCTTTTAACATCCCGACCCGCGCCCCACACCCGGCCCTTCGGACTTCTACCATAGGAATTAGGATCGCTTTTTGCATATTCAGTCACACGAGGGGCGGGCGACGCAGCTCGGCCGCGCGTCTCCCGCGCCGCATCTCGCTACCGTTTTACTACACTTACTAAGAATAATACGCATGCGCACTAATGTTTTCAAAATTTATGATTTTTAATGGAAATTCCAAAATTTATAAAATCGGGTGTATTTCACTAATACACACACTTATAGCAATTGTTTTAGGTACAAAATACACAGTAAATTTTTCCACTCGGTAAAAAATGTCACCCATTATATGATTAAATATGTATACTGTTATATTCAGTACCAAACAAAAAATAACCTAAATGAAATCAAGTTGACAATTTGAAAACTAATCGGGAAAATTACTTCTGTTACTTAATCAAAGTGTGTGTTTATAAATTAATCAAGTTGAAAATTAATCGTTAAAATAACTTCTGTTATATTCTTTCTTCCTTTCTATAGTCGGAATGCTATTTCAATATACTCCCTGACTAGTTTTTTCGTTAGCTTGGCTTAAATATTTAAAAATCTCAAAATACATGGTATTAATTTTAAGAATTCAATTATTTCACAAAATAATTTGTTTCACATAAAAAACATCTCTAAGTAGGTATATCTTGTCAAAATAATTCAACAAACTAATTTAAAATAAATAGTTTTTTTGATAAATTGTAAACGTACCTTCAACATTTTGGAAAAATATAAAACCAAAAATTATGTTATTATTATTATTATGTTGGTCATTTTCCAATCACGGGACTATGGAGTCCCGGACCTTTGAAAGGCATACGGGCGGTCGAAAAGAAAGACGCGGAACCCGGAATAAAATATGCGCGCGTCTCGCGTTGACTCGAGTTCGCCCGCGGCGCAGCGAGGCTTCTTGTTTGGTGCGCTTGCGTCTTGGCCGCGGGGCCTGGAGCTGCGGAGTCCGGACGCGGGGCTAGCTTTTGCTTCTCATCGAGAGAAGGCACCCGATAAAACCTAAAGACGCACGGAGTGTCACTAGCATGTACTCATAAAAGGTCGCGCTATTCTAGAATGCAATCAGCGTGGAACAGAGTTCTGTAAGTAGTTATTTTTCAGAGGAATACTAGCGAAGGGGTGCTTAAGCCCTCCTTTTTCTGGCTCGCGGTGTATCAATTTTTAAAGTATTAATGTCGTTGTATCAACATCATAATAACTAAACTACAAATAAAAAAAACACTCGTTTAGGAGCTACGCTATCACATACTGGTAATGTAAACATATACCCGTCAAGCTTATAACCCCCCTTGGTGGGGTTAAATAAACTGAAAAAAGTGTAAAATAAATAAATTAGGCACATTAAAATGTAATGTGTATATTAATTTGCATTGTTTAAATCCGATTTGAATACACATATTTATCAGGAATTTAGGACGTTCGAACCATTAGGCCAAACGGGCTCTTACGATGTCGACGAATTTTAGTGTCTATTGGTACTTGTGACACAATTAATTTGGATGTAATTTCATGAAAATTCGTCCTAATGCTGTTAAACGCCATCTCGTGACTCGCATTTCATATTATCTTGTTAGGTGATGGAGCTGTATCAACTTTTCGTTAGATGGCACTGGATATTTCACACTTCAGCGTGAACACAAACTCCATCTATTATATTAAGTCGAACCTGGAGGTACGAGCGAAGATAATAAGTTTTACGCGAGTTTTTTCATTTGTATGACATTAGCATTCTTGTTTATCTTTATTTTCTTTGGTTTCTACAAATCAGTCGAGCCACAAGTACATTTTAACCAAAGAAATTTGATTTTAACATAAGGAAAGTCGAGCGCCGCTAGATGCCACGGTCACACGCGTCGGAGGCTAGGTACAACCATGAACATCGATACAGAGCGTGTAATAGTTAAGGTGCAATTTCGGCCAGTATTATGAAACATGGCGAATGAATGCGTTGACCTCTTTTTGCCAAATAATAAATTAGAAAATAATACATGGTAATCTACTCGACACAACTGTACACGTTCGAGATCAAAATTATACTAGCAGCGCTAAATGAGACGGGGGCGCTCGCGACGCGACGGGTGCCCGCTCGCGGATTCGTGGCCCGCGGCGGTCTTCCGACGCGTGCACCCACGTCCGTATCCGCCCGTGTTTTAGCGTTCGCCCTAAAAAAGTAATGACTTAAAATCATCCTACTTCAGCCTCCATCATTGAATTCAAGTTACCATAGCAATGATGGGTGCAGACATAATCAGTGATTATTAATCACAACGCTTGCCGAACGCGGAACAAGTGACAATATTTGATCTATGCAAGAGTCTGGTTTCGGTATTATGAGACCTGAATGACAGATTACTAGTCTCTCCACATTCGAACCTACTGATATAAGTTGGTAATGCAATCCAAACAATAAAGTTATTCCTAATTATTTACTTAGGAATACATTTAGAGAACTAGAACAAGAGTGGAAAGTGAGAAAACAATCATTTATCGTTTATTTTCAGAACATTTAGAGAACTAGAACAAGAGTGGAAAGTGAGAAAACAATCATTTATCATTTATTTTCAGATTTTTGACTTGTTTAGCGGTCATGCTGGTTCACGTGCCTGGCCCAGCCTACATCGCTCTGGAGAACCTCGACTTCATGGAGACGGTACATTCAATAGATTCATGGAATTTTAAACTTTCTTGTTGCATTTTTGACATTAAAATTGATACTTTTCAGGGATTACCTACTAAAACAGAATTAATTATGCCTGCCAGACTCATGCCTGCCAGCGACCATGATTCTTGCAGTCAGATCGAAACGTCGCCGCGTTGGCAAATTAGTATTTAAAAAAAAGTAACAGCCTATAATCATCCCACTGCAGGGAAAAGGCCTCCATCATTGAATTCAAGTTACCACAGCAATGATGGGTGTTCTGGCATAATCACCACGCTTGCCAAATGCGGGTTGGTGATCATAAACCCGAGCAACGTTCGAAAATTCGAAACTTTTTGTTGCCCGACCCGGGTTTAGAACTTGGGACCCCGAGATCTTGGCCCGGTATTTAAACCACTAGACCAACGGGGCGTTAATTACTATTAATTGTAAAGTGTTAAGTATATCATGATGTAAACACCTGATCGATATTATAAAATGCAGGTTAGCTTTTCAAGGTGAAACTTGCTCTGTGTTTCAATTCCTGGACGGGTCAATGTAGAATAAAGGTTTTTTTTATTTATCTATTTATTTATTTATTTATTTTTTCTTCAGGTCTGAGTTTTTGTGGTATATTTTGATTGGAAAAAATTATAGGGATATTTGTGGGGAACAAGGGTTGGAACCACAAATGAAAATCTTCTCGGGTAATTCGTTACGTTTATTCGTGAAAAACCTCGTAATTGCCTCGTCGTACCTACTTCACCGCCATTTCAAATCTAATTCTAGTGTCCAGTCATCCCTCCCACTCATACACCTCTCGATCTCAATCACTCGTCTTGCGTTCAAAAACCGTACAGCCATCATTCATTCGTCCAATCACCTTTCTAATCATGTCGTTCAGAAATCAATCCCACATTTGGCCATCCTGCGCAATGTCTGTCCTCAGACATTCCTTTCATTAAGTATCCTCAATCATGTACATATCGTCACCTTTCTTACAACATACATCACCGTAACATACTCGTTATAATATAATATTAAACAATTTACTCTTATAACTATTTGAGTACATAAGAATCGAATTACACAGGTATTGAGTATTATAAACACGTATTGGCTTTTAACAATAGATTTAACCACACATAGAACTGACATATAAACACAATATAACTCAAACATTTTACTTTACAACTTCGAAGATAAAACACGTTTTAATCATTACAGTAACTCATGATCAAATAGCAGGTAATAAACAACTGTTTACTTATCACACAATTTACCCTATACATCCATTCCTCATCTGACGGCTTAATCCATACTGAACCTCCTTTCATTACTGTTACAACTTTGCAAAGAAACTCATTGCCCAATATTAAATCATAAGGTAAGTATACAGGTACAACATGAAACTGGATATCGTCATAATTATTACCATCTAGATTTATCTGAACGCTACACATTCCGAGTGACCTTACCTGCGCAAAACCTAAACCAGACATAGTTATTTTAACACTTTCGTCGTAATTAAGGGAATTTAGACTTTGGAAACACTTGATTGTCATCAGATTTAAGTCACTACCTGAATCTACTAACGTAGTTAACGTTTTGTTACATATTTTTACACTTTTAACCGGTCTTGAATAATTTACGTCTTGTTGTTGCGGTTTGTTTACGTTTTTGATGTCGAATCTGTCACGATGACAGTTGAGTGAGTCTTTTTGTGATGTTTCATATGCGTCATACTTCGTGTCGGTCTCACATTCGTTCTTCATCATGGCGGATACGTCGTCGTCCATCTTCTCCGTCGGTAAAGCAGTACGATTCGCATACAAACTGTCGCCACCTCGCGCCGAACTGAAGTAAACTTGTTTCGATCGTCGTTCACTCCGATCGTTGCTGCCAACATAAGCACTTTCACCGTCCTCCTCCTTGCCCAATGCGACGCCATCTTGAGCTTGAGCGCTGAAGTAAACTTGCTTCGACGGAAGTTCGCTCCAAGTACGGTTGCCAACATGATGCTCGCTGCCGTATCCTGTTCGAGTTTGTTGCATTTGAGATGTTTCCGCAGCCATCTTGAAACTTCGTGGTTTACTGCAATCCGCTGACAAATGCCCAAATTCGTTACAATTGAAGCATTTTCGGCCATGATCTTTATGAGGGCACTCTGATGAAATATGACTACGCCCGCCACAGCTGTAACATCTTGTAGTAGGTCCTCTAGGGAAATTACTTGCTTTGGAATGAACGCTTGTTTTTGACTGCGCTTGCTTGTCGTGCGACTTCATCATCTCATATATTTTGAGTTTTTCTTTTAAATCTGCATATGTTGAGACGCCTAACAACATCATTTTATTTAACACGGTGTCGTCTATGCCTTGTACAATATACTTTATGGCGACGTAATCTGGGAGTTTACCGCGCTTTCCAAGGGCTTTCATTGTAAGCATGTAATCAAAGCAAGACTCACCATGTTTTTTGCGTCTAGAACTCATCATTTCGTGGATGGCTTTCGCATCCATGGTGTCCGCGAACTCTTTGGAGATTGCCGTCCGCAGCTCTTCCCATGTTTTGTATGCTTTTTCAGCCCGTAACCACAATGCCGCAGTGCCTGTAAGCGAACGCCTCGCCACCAGAAGCCGCTGAGTCTGAGACCAATCAAAAATCTCCCCATTATCCTCAATATCTTGGATCCACGATGATACTGTGTAAATACTGTCTGTCCCGCTGAATTTAGGTACCAGTTCCTCGGCCAGGTGCAACAAACCGCCGCCACGTCGTAGGCATTTTTCGTCGTCGTAATCATCGTTAAGATCTGGCTGCCTGCTGCCACGCCTGTCCTTGTCCTTGGGCATCGTTGTAGTACCTATCGTCGTCGTCGTCGTCGTCTTGTTGGTTGTCCTCGTCAACTCCTTAGTGCACGCCGTTGTCTACCACGTGCTTGCGTAAGACCACGCCGATCGATCCACCGCGATCCCCAAACCCTTGATCCCGGACGAGCCCCCAAAAGATGTGGGGAACAAGGGTTGGAACCACAAATGAAAATCTTCTCGGGTAATTCGTTACGTTTATTCGTGAAAAACCTCGTAATTGCCTCGTCGTACCTACTTCACCGCCATTTCAAATTAGCGATGGGCGTTATTAACCGTAACTAGTTATTTAAGCAGTTACAAGCCCGAGCAGTGATCACTCGTTATCCGCAACAACAATAACTAGTTAGATTCATAACGCCATTCAAACGATCGAAATAGGCATCAGTCTTCAATAACTGCTTTATATCACAACGCTCTGAAGTTAAATTGAATTCACTCTTATGTGAAAGGTCTAGCGTAGTTATTTGGTTGGCTTCACTTTTCACGAAAAATCACTGGTTTTAAGTTACTCGTTATGACAAGTTGAAAACGACGTTTTACACTGCACATCCCACACATCGTTTTGATTACATGAAGGAATAAAACGAGTAATGTATAAAGGGTTTAAAAAAAGAATCGCAACAAAAGAGTGATAGCTTTGTTGCGTGTATGAATGAAACAACTATAGGACGCGAGCGTAAGTGTGAATGAAACAGGTATATTCGGCTTTCGGTCAGCAGCTCTCAATGCTCTCATCCACTCTACTTGTACGTGAAGTGATTAAGTTATACCTGCTATCTAACCAAACGTTTTAACCTTATAATAATCACGTTTGCTTCAGAGAGTTGTAAAAATAACTAGTTAAAAAAATCACTAGTTATGAAACCAGTTATTGGAAATCACATCACGGTTAGGTTACGTTATCTCAAAATCCGATAACGACCCATCGCTATTTCAAATCTAATTCTAGTGTCCAGTCATCCCTCCCACTCATACACCTCTCGATCTCAATCACTCGTCTTGCGTTCAAAAACCGTACAGCCATCATTCATTCGTCCAATCACCTTTCTAATCATGTCGTTCAGAAATCAATCCCACATATTTTTATTTTATATAAACAGCGACTCTGTGCAAGTCATGTTACCTGAAGAAAAAGTGACCTTATAAACATTGCTTTTTGAACCACCTGGATAACGAAGCTCACATTATTGGACCGTGTTATTTATTTTTGGATTTTTTTTTCTTTTTAAATATAAAATTTTGATTCAGACTTTTATTTGGTAGCACGCATTTTTTTTAAATTTATTTAGGAACACAAACAACTGAACAATACATATTGTTTACATACAGAGCTTTACAAAAACGATGTAATTGTACAGTCAACACCGTTATCGTTTTTATTTAGATTAACAATAAACAACAAAGTACCCTACAAATCCATAAACAGTTTCATATATTTAATATGTTCAAGTTTCATGTTACATATAAGTACGTATATAACGCGCACAGACGAATTATTTTGCTGCGACGGGGTCTCGGTTGAATGGACCTTACACACCTATATCTGTGCGCGTCCAGCGTGTTTCAAAATAAATAGCTAAAACAATATAATTTTTTTTTATAAATTAATTTATTTATTTATTTAAGCTTTATTGCACAAACGAACAGTTATTGTACAAAAGGTGGACTTAATGCCACGAGGCATTCTCTGCCAGTCTACCATCGGGATAAACAGAAATGCTTAGTAAGCGGTGCGATAAAAATAAAGTAGTTAATAAATAAAATTATAAATAAAAAAAAATACTAAACTACAAAAAGTACATATACTGACATATAAACTAAACACTTATACAGGATGAAATTTTAACCACTTTCCAAATTTTTTGTAAGCGTTCAGTATCGTATTTAGAGCATATTTATGAAGTAAAAAATGTAAAACAAGTTGTCACCTAAAAATATTTTTCGCGATATAGTTTTCAATTTTTACGGTCCTAGACCTGTTAAGGTATAAAGGGACAGTCAAAAACTTATGAATAGTATCTTAATAAATGATTGAGATGCGAATCGCGTAAAAAAAGTGTTGCTAGGCGGCCGTATCCAATATTTTAGATTTTTGGCGGACATTTTCTAAGTGCATTGTCTTGACATTTTTGTACTGGGCTATACCAAAAGAAAAAATACGTCATTTGTTTTTTGTCTCGTAGATTGATATATTAAATTTTGGAAGGTGGTTAAAATTTCACCCTGTATTTAGAAAATTATTTATTATACATACGAGTACTAAATACATATAAAACGTGGGCTTCGTTTTACAGGTGGTTAAAAATACACCGTGCATACAGGGTGTGGTTTTGTAAACAACGCCCATCTCAGGGGTGGCTACTAAGTGTACACGACACTGATGCCAAGAAAAAACACTTGAGAGGTGTCAAGGGACACCCGGATGGAACGAAGTTCATTTTTAGTGCAGGAATTGTCGCCCGGCATGCGAGGAGATGCGGGTTCGAGTCCCGCCTGAGACAAAATTTTTCAAGTTTATATACTGATATTAATTGTAATAAAATTTCACTCTCTCCCTCTCCCTCTCCCTCACGCGCACGCCGCACGGCTTACAAAACTAACAAATACAAAAAGTGTCGTTCAAAAAATGTCGTTACATTTTCTTCCGTCTAGCCCCCTTTGGCAACGCGCGCTAAGGAACTTCGTTCCAAAACCTTAAATTTTCATGGAGAAATCCATGAAATCAGAAAATTATGGTATTACGCAGGCGAGCTATCGGTCATTCTCTCGGAGCGGCGCAAACTTGGTGGTGTAGCGGGGTGCGCAGGAGTGGTTCGTTTGTTACCGCCGGGTAACAAGCGGGCGGTATCAAAAATTTTGCAAAGTAGCCTTCGTAGTACTCGTAGCGTAGTAACACTTGTAGCATTATCGCCTTTCGTGTGTGTTAGTCACACGTCTCGAAAGATTTAGGATACTTTTGAAAAAGGTTTTTTTACTAATGAAGCAATAGTTCAATGTTTATTTATATTTTTCTTGTAATTACTTCCATGTGTACTATCACCCCTGAGTCGGGCGTTACTGTTCAAAACTAAGCCCTGTATACATATCATATAAGTTCGGGATCGGAACAATGTAGGTATGTGATATCCACATTTACTTAATATTAAAATTCTAAGAAATAGTATGAAAGAGCAGGTGCAGGCTAGCTTTTTATTTAGTGGCGGAAGACACGAATTCAGGAATGCTGAAAAACATTTAGTTCGCACATAAACACTAACTTTTTTAAATTATTTTAATCCCGTACAGCATTAATTAGTGTGCTAGTTTAACATTGTTTTATTTCAGGTATACAATTCCTCACACTTTTATATTTTGCTGAGCGGCAACATGGTCACCCAGTCATTTTTCCTGATGTCCGGTTTTTTGCTGGTCTACAACATGCAGATGTCACTGGAGAAGCAGCCTTTCACGTTGAAAAAATATTTCAAGAATATATTTTTGAGAATTATGAGGTAAGATACTTGTTTGGTAGGTCCAAAAACTAATTACGAACGGAAATAAGAACGGAAACGGAATGACGACGATTTGGATCAGCGGTAGTAAACGCTACTTCTGAGCCATGGGTCGCGGGTGCGATCCCCGCACAGTACAAATATTTGTGTGCATGAACATGTCTGTTTGTACTGGTCTGGGTGTTTTCTATGTATTATAAGTATATATTTACAAAAAATATATATTTATATGATATGTTTATCGGTTGTCTAGTACCCTTTACGACCGGGTACTTAATAGTAGCTTAATTTGGGACTAGATGGCTCTGTGTGGCCCAGTGAGGCATGTCTTAAAAGATAAAAAAAAAAGAAAAATTAAATACACCGAAATACACGGTGCATTTTTTTATGCCTGACAAACGAAGTCCACATGTTTAATTTAGCATAATTCAGTAAAATATACTCAGATCTAATTCTCTGTATCACTCATAAGTCTCACCGACATAGGATCCCGCTGGTTGTAGACACACAAATAAAATGCTCGTGTAGATTTAAAATACAATCCTTAAAAAAACAAAAATCGTACTAACAAGTCACGCCACAGGCTAGTCTGGCAAATAAGTGCTCAAAAGGGGTAACTCGGCGGATGGAAAAGTCGAAAGCAGTATTGTTAAAAAGAAAATCTCAAACAAACGCCATTCCATGCTGTGTTACATAAAATTCAATTTGATTGAATCAATGCCAAATCGCTGCAGTGCTGTTATTGAAAATAAGGGATACGCCACTAAATATTAATTGTAACTATTGGTAGGCTGTGGATAGTAGCTACTTCGTAAATAACAATACTAATTCTAATTATATGACCACCATTGTATATCTCTGTGGTTGAGCCGGTGATGAAGTATGCTGCGAGTGCATGGGCACCGAAGTAAAAGTAAACTGTTTCCGCCTTCACCGCGTGGAGGTACTCCCAGCTTATGTTATGATGACCATCTGGAACAGTGGTAGTAAACGCTGCTTCTGAGCCATGGGTTGCGGGTTCGATCCCTGCACAGTACAAATATTTGTGTGCATGAACATGTCTGTTTGTACTGTTCTGGGTGTTTTTCTATGTGTTATAAGTATATATTTACAAAAAAATATATATATATAAGTATGTTTATCGGATGTCTAGTAGCCAATACGACAAGCTTCGTAGTAGTTGCTTAGATTGGGACTAGATGGCTCTGTGTGGCCCAGTGTGGCATGTCTGAAAATATTTATTTATGATATTTTTAATAGCGTGGGTGAGAAATAAGAAATAATTTTAGCAATCGTATGGTTAACATGTGCCACAGAGAATAAACACATTTTTAAAAATTGCTCGTTTTTAGGAGCTCATAGCTATGTAAAGACTGAAGATAGAAAGGCAAAGTGGTAAAATTTTTTATGTAAAACACAATTTCGTACGATGCACTGATTTCGAGATGTAAGCAAAAAACCAAAAAACGGGACCTTCTTTGGGCCCCTCCCTCGGGCTCACCTCGGAGGGGTAAGGACTTTTAGTTTCTTTATCTCCTAAATAGTCCAAACAAAGTTCCTAAGTCAAATTTTCTGCTTTCGATTTTTCCATCCACAATCATTCATTGCCCAAGCTAGGCCTGTTATAGGCGGCTTGGAAAACTATGAAGATTATACACCGTGAAATTTTAGTGGTTGTTTTCCCGCAACAGAACGATTTACCTTTAGTAGCACCATCGAATTGTGCGAGTTATTTTTTGAAAATAAAGATATCGTTGTTCTCAACTAATCAAAAAAATAATCATCAACTCGAAAGCGTGAGATACGATAGTATCTTAACAAAATGTGACGTGTTTGGGTACTGCTTGCCGCACGAAATCAATGTTCAAAGCAAAAGAAGCTCTACGCACTAAGTAATACAGCATAAACTGCACCGCGCGAGGGGCAATGACCCCGGCCGGTGACCGGCTGCGGCGCGGCTGGTACCATTGGTTCGAGGTTGCTTTCGAGTTTCGTTTATCACAATCGTGAAACTGCTATTTTATTATTTGAATAAAAAAAACTGCACAAATCTATTGTACTACTAAGATATAATTATTTTACTGCGGGAAAACAACTACTAAAATTTCACGGTGTATAGATAGTTAAATACTTTATTTACACTTATATATTATGCACTAATTATTATTTACCTACAAAAAACCCATAAAGAAAAAAGCAAATAATAAGAAGAAAGCGACCTCTTTAAGAAACCTTTTGGTATAGTGATTATGTGTAAGTAGAAGACTTAAATATATATTAAATTTCAATTGTGCTTGTTGCAGACTAGCACCGCTAGCCTATTTCTCAGTGTTGCTGACAGCTACTTGGCAGCGGTTAATGGACTACGGACCTCTTTGGCAGGTAATGAACTATTTGGGAATTCAAATCAAATCAAATCAACAGCCATTGTCCGTCCAATGCTGGACGTAGGCCTCCTTCAAGTCACGCCACAATTGTCTATCCTGGGCTTTCCCCATCCAGCCGTTGCCAACAGATCTCCTAAGGTCATTAGACCATCGAGATTAGATCGCAGGGCGTCCTACACTACGCTTGCCTAAACGCAGTCTCTACTCCAGTATTCGTCTGCTCCAACGGTTGTCGGTTCTACGGCAGACGTGACCAGCCCGCTGCCACTTCAGCGTGCTTATCCTTCGGGCTATGTCGATAATTTTCGTCCTCTGACGAATATGCTCGTTTCGTATCCTATATCTTAACGAGATACCGAGCATAGCCCTCTCCATAGCTCGCTGAGCGACTTTGAACTTGTGAACTAGTCCTCTGGTAAGTGTCCACGTTTCCGCAGCATAGGTCATAACTGGTAGGACGCACTGATTGAACACCTTAGTTTTCAGACATTGTGGCAGGGATGACGTAAAGACATGACGCAGCTTCCCAAATGCTGCCCAGCCCAATCGAATCCTCCTATCGGCTTCTTTCTTGAAGTTGTTTCTACCAAGCTGGAATAATTTGGGAATTGTTTGTTGTGAATTACCATTTTGGGAAGTGAATATTTTTGGAGAGTGAACGTAATTCATAATTCATTCACTCACTTCAATGTTTTGGGAAATTGTCATTTTGAACCTAAAGGCCATTTTTTTACACGTTTTTTTACACCACCTTATTTTCAAATAAAAGATTTTGATCTTTTATTTGAAAATAGGGTGGTGGAGATCTCAAAAAATTCTATTAGGTGCATAAAGAATAGTGATTCTTATGCAACTAATTGCTATAAATTAAAAATAATAGGGGTTAAAGTATGAAATTGCCGATTATTTTCCCACTTTTTATTTTGTTTATAGCTCTTAAGTATAGTCATATTAATTGTAATAAATTTTGTATTGTATAAAAAAATAAAAAAAATAACTTTTGACTAAAAAAAAATGCAATACTAGTGCCTATTACTTCAAAGGAAGTCGTTGAAAAGACCCCTTACAATGTGTCAGCTTACCTTCTTGCTTCAATTAAGTATATTTGTATTATATACTTTGATTTTCAGAAATTTAAATACTATAATGCGTAGCTTTATAACCATCTAACTTTCACCTTTAATTGCATCGAAAACGGTTCAGGCGTTTTTAAAAAAATAAAAAAATTGTTAGTATGGAAAAATGACTTTTCTCGATTTCGTCCATACAAAACGGCAATTTCATACTTTAACCCCTAATAGAATTTATTGAGTCCCTCAGCTAGCTTACAGCTTACGACCTTGAATAATTTCGTCGACACACCAAATGACTGGGTGGTTCAATGGTTAGAGCAGTTGCCGTAAGCGGCAGGTTGTGGGGTCGAGTCCCACCACAAGCAGTTGTTATTTTTATCCAAGGAATTGTATTGTCGGATTTCACACTATTATTGTATTCCAGGAACAAGCCGGCATCGAGGTTGACCACTGTCGCAAATACTGGATCTACAACGTTCTGTTCATAAACAACTATATTAGTGTTTCTTCGTGCAATTTGCAAGCTTGGTAAGTATCCCCTTTCAAATTGATATAATATAGAAAACTGGATACACAAACCAGCACCAAAAATACCGGCTAAGTGCGAGTCGGACTCGCGCACAAAGGGTTCCGTACCATTGACTAGGATATCGAGCAAAAATAGGCAAAAAATGGCGTTTTTTGTATGGCACCCCTTAAATATAAATTTTATTGTTTATTATTAGAGTTAGAATACAACTGAGTGTTTTTTGAATATTTCAAGTACCTACCTGTTGCCATAATTAATATCGAGCAAAGAAAGCCAAAAAAATCGCGTTTATTGTATGGGAGCCCGCCTTAAATATGTGTTTTAATTTGATTTTAGTATTTTTTGTTATTGCGGTAACAGAAATACATAATTTGTGAAAATTTCAACTGTCTAGCTATCGCGGCTGTTGACATACAGCCTGGTGGCAGAGCGACGGACAGACGGACAGACAGCGAAGTCTTAGTAATAGGGTCCTGTTTTTACCCTTTGGGTACGGAACCCTGAAAACTACACACAATCCGCTTTAATAAGTGTCCCAACTTAATTTGCACGTTGGACTTAAGGGTGATCTTTTAGTAAAACCTAAATAAGTTGAATAGATTCAACATAACATTAAATATCTGTACTACTGCATGTCGACTTAATTTGGCCGGGTTATAATGCTTACACTGACATAAAATCAACGTAATTTATTCAATCGATGACAGTTTTAGGTGTCATTCTTTTATCGCATTGTGTATGTAGTTCTTCTTCTTGTATCAATGCCTTTACACCAATGATTCTCGAAGTGAAGAATTAAAATGTTGGCTAGACTTCACCTATCAAAGGCAGCCTCCGGAAAATACTAATGATGATGATATACACCTTCATTTATTAGCCCACAACCCACAACATCATAAAATGCATACGCTACCAAATATTGTGATTCCGAGGAAGGTGAAATGTTTATGACATAGACAGACCTGAGTTATTTTTAGCATTTCTTATAAATATTATTAAATATGCATTTTAAAATGAAATTATTTAAAATTAACTGTTTTCAACTTTCATGGTCACTATCACTAGAGTTATTTGATTCGGGATTTATACCATGTACCTTATTCTCCCGTGATCATGGCGCTTGCAACAGTGCCGAAATATCGAAAACTCATAAAAAATAAGGTACATGGTATAAATCCCTAATCATATAAATCTATTTAAAAATTTATTAATCGATTTTAGGCACTTTTAATGCATGCATGCAAACAAGCATCCATGCATTAGGACTTTTCTCCGGCGCTGCGGGAAGAGCAGCCTTCTCTCCGCCCATACCTAACAAACCACTGGCACCCATACTCGCAATCGCAACTTCGGCTCATAGTCATACCATAAGTCCGGCTCATAGTCATTTAGACGACCATTTGGATCAGCGGTAGTAAACGCTGCTTCTGATCCATGGGTCGCGGGTTCGATCTCCGCACAGTACAAATATTTGCATGCATGCATGCATGCATGCAATATTTGTGTGCATGAACATGTCTGTTTGTACTGGTCTGGGTGTTTTCTTTGTATTATAAGTATGTATTTACAAAAAAAAAAAGTATATAAGTAAGTTTATCGGTTGTCTAGTACCCCATACGACAGGCTACTTAATAGTAGCTTAATTTGGGACTAGATGGCTCTGTGTGGCCCAGTGAGGCATGTCTTAAATATTTATTATTATTTATTATTATTATTATAAGTCTTAAGATTTGAATAAATACATTTGATTTGAATGTCCCAGGTCGACCGCCACCGACCTCCACCTCCACATAATCGGGCTGACAGTGATCTTACTGGCTCCCACCGGGGCGTGGCGACGAGCGGCGCTGGCGCTGCTGCTGCTGGCCGCGCTGCTGTGGCCCGCGCACACCGTCCTCGCTCTGGACCTGGACGGAAACATCATACAAAGTCCACAGTAAGAGCTTGTCTTTAAATAATGAATTCATATCTTCGTTTTCCTGTAAATGACAGCACTTTAGCACGTAGGCGCGCCGAAATCACCTGTAGTGTGTATATTGGTGTGCAATAAAGAATATTTGTTCATTTATATTATGTTCGTTTTGCTGTAAATAGCCGTATTTTGGGAATTAGGAGCAATTTTTGAGTCTCTTAACGACCTCCGTGGTAGGAGTGACTTACAAACTAGTTATCAAAGTGTCATCAGGTCCACTGTACCGGACTCGATTCCGGGATTGGTAGATTTTTACATAAAATAGGAGGTGTTACGAAGTCCGCTAGCTTACAGCGAAAAGCCTTAAATAAATTCTTCACAAATACATAACTGCGGTTTAAAGTCGAAATTGAAAATACAATTCCTTGAACCTACCTACAAAAGTTTCGATTACCTGAGTTGGGACTCATACCCACAACCTACCCAAATATTTGGTGTGTCTAAGATTTTCGGCAAGGCTTAACGTTGTCAGCCAGCGGAGTTTCATCAATGTATGTAGGAATTCAAGTATTTTCTATTTACTCTAGCAATGTGTTTGCTTAAACAACGCATAAAAGAACATAATTTGCCAGCTATAAAAAAAAAGGGTACGTACGAGAACTTAGTCATTCGGCACAATAGTTAATATGGCACCAAAGCTGTAAGTTCACCATCAGTGTCAGATTTAATCAGATGACCAGAGAGGAAGGGGCTCAGAGGTATCTCATGATCCCAGAGCGATTGTTTGGCAATCCTGATAGTCCATCGAAGAAAGAAGGCAATCTCTATGATTACATGATAAAATTCCAGCTTTCAGAAATGAATATGACGAATGTTCTAACTTCAATAACTTGGCTCACAGTAATCGTAAAACTTTTGTGACATAACCATTATGCTAAATGACTATATACAGGGTGAAATTTTAACCACTTTTCAAATTTTAATATAGCAATCTACGAGGCAAAAATCAAATGACGTATTTTTTCTTTTGGTATAGCCCAGTACAAAAATGTCAAGATAAAGCACTTAGAAAATGTCCACCAAAAATCAAAAATTTTTGATACGGCATCCTAGTAACACTTTTTTTACGCGATGTGCATCTCATTAATTCATTACAATACTATTCATAAGGTTTAGATTTTCCCTTTATACCTCAATAGGTCTAGGACCGTAAAAATTGAAAACTATATCGCGAAAAATATTTTCGGGTGACAACTTGATTTACATTTTTAACTTCATAAATAGGCTCTAAATACGGTACTGACCTATAAAAATATAAAAATTTTGGAAAGTGGTTAAAATTTCATCCTGTATATACAGGTGAAAATTTTTATATGCGTTCAGTATCGTATTTAGAGCCTATTTATGAAGTAAAAAATGTAAATCAAGTTGTCACCCGAAAATATTTTTCGTGATATAGTTTTTAATTTTTACGGTCCTAGACCTGTTAAGGTATAAAGGGAAATTCAAAAACTCATGAATAGTATTGTAATAAATGAATGAGATGAACATCGCGTAAAAAAAGTGTTACTAGGATGCCGTATCAAAAATTTTAGATTTTTTGCGGACATTTTCTAAGTGCTTTATCTTGACATTTTTGTACTAGGCTATACCAAAAGAAAAAAATACGTCATTTGTTATTTGCCTCGTAGATTGCTATATTAAAATTTGGAAAGTGGTTAAAATTTCACCCTGTATAGTTCTAAACATATTATTATACGACGTATATTTTTTTTTGTTTTCCAGCACTTTGAAAAATGGCCCATAAATGTATGGAGCCTGAGTATTATCTTTTGCGTAGTTCTATTAACCTCTTGAAACTCGTCCTTAGGGCGTTACTGGAGACCAACATGAACAGCCCCACATTTCACTACCTGTACAAGCCGACGCACAACAACATGACCGTGTTCCTCATCGGCATGATCTTCGGCTACATCGTGTACGACCGGCAACGGAGGAAGGTCACCTCAGAGGACTACACGGTACCGCCATCCAGAGCGACATTAAAGTCGCATAACTAACAACAGTCATAACCACAGACATTGATAGGCCTATATGCCACAAATGCACTCATATCTATAGAACCCGCGCGTGCCGAAATTTGCGTTCACTGCTTGTTCAATGAACAGGTACAACACCTTTAAAACTAAATGCAGCAATGTAATTTAAACATGTAGGTACATGTATTTACATAGTAATACACACAAATAAGATAAAATAATTGTTTTTTAAATAAAATACGCACATTTCAATAACAAGCGCGGTCAAAAGTTGAACATGTTCAACCTTTTTTTGACACGCGCAGTACGTACACTTGGGGCATCTAGCCTATCAATGTCTGTGGTCATAACTGTCAATGTTGGCGATACAGTCATTGATAGATAAGAACTAGACACAGAGTCCGATACAAAAATGACACCTAAAAGTACTAAAACTGTCCTCGATTGAATGATTGATTTTTATTTTCGTTCAGTGTCTACTTTGTATCCGGCCAAATTATATCGAATTTTTTGACGGTAATATCTAGTTTGTATATTACATACATATATGAACACCGTACTTCAAAACATGAAGAATGTCACCTCACTGGACTACATGGTACCATCAAAGCGTGAATAAATATATAATTCGCTCAACTTAAAATTCGTAAACTGATATTATAATTGCAATTAAAAAGCCAAAATATCATATAAAGTATTCACCTAGAATGGAATAGAAAAGAAATCATAAAAAAAACAACGCCCGATTGGTCGAGCGGTTTAAGTACTTATCCAAGTTCTGTGGGTACTGGGTGCGATCACCGGGACGGGCAACGAGAGTTTGGATTTTTCGATCAATTTTTTTTTTCTCTTTATTTATTTGTAACTTTTGCCTCACAGTCATGCCAGCTCCATCGTACCTTAAAGATGTATTAACAAAAGGAAAACACTTACTTTAACTTTAAGACCCGAAAGCTAAAGTACACCTGTACTTTAACTTTCGAACATTGCTCGGGTCTCATTATCGTCTGTCTCTGTAAACGGAGGATTTTGCCACTATCCCTTGGTAGGTGGTGGCGGTGGTAATGGCGGAGAGAAGATGCTGCTGCCCCTCTTCTTCTGGCAGTACTTCTTAAGCCGCCTGTTACGACACCCAAGAGTAGGAGTGGTACTATTCTTTTAATGTGGCTTAATTCTGTTTGGACAAATGAAAAAGTATTTTTACTTTTCATTATTTTTTTATTCTGCGTCAGTGTCACTCCTATGTCCCACCAGAATACCAGCGTTGAAGCGGCTGCTCTCGGATCGTTACAGCAAATGCTGGGGATGGCACCTAATTAGCCAATTACTTTACGTTGTTAATTTGTTTTGTTTTTTGTTACTTTTGTTATACAGGATGAAATTTTAACCACTTTCCAATATTTTTATAGGCGTTCAGTATCGTATTTAGAGCCCATTATTGAAGTAAAAAATGTAAATCAAGCTTTCACCCGAAAATATTTTTCGCAATATAGTTTTCAATTTTTACGGTCTTAGGCCTGATAAGGTATAAAGGGAAAAGCAAAAACTTATGAATAGTATCGTAATAAATGAATAAGATGCGAATCGCGTAAAAAATAGTGTTGCTGGGCAGCCGTATTAAAAATTTTAGATTTTTTGCGGACATTTTCTAAGTGCTTTATCTTGACATTTTTGTACTGGGCTCTACCAAAAGAAAAAATACGTCATTTGTTTTTTGTCTCGTAGATTGCTATATTAAAATTTGGTAAGTGGTTAAAATTTCACCCTGTATTATCTTGTTCTGCAAGAAGCGGGTTGGTGATCACAAACTCGAGTAATGTTTCTACGTCTCTGTAATGTGCTTGTGGTCAATAAATGTTTTTTATTCTTATTTTATTACAGAGATACCGCTTTGCGTACTGGTTACTGCTGCCAGCGCTGGGGATGCTTCTGTCGTTGGGGGCCATTTTTTTCTACCACGACGGCCCCCGGCTTCCGGTTTTATTCAGGGCGCTGTTTGCGTCGCTTGTCAAGCCGCTGATCGGTCTAACGGTCATGCTGATCATCTTCGGAGCCATTCATAAGGTCGAAAGTGAGCAATTTCTTTGTAACCGACCCATAATCATGTTCTCTAGTTTATTAAATTAACGGCCTATAATCATCCCACCGCAGGGCAAAGGCCTCCATCATATTGATTTTCAAATTACCACAGAATTTTTCAAATTAAACCAGTACTTCCGGAGATTAGCGCGTTCAAACAAACAAACAAACAAACTCTTCAGCTTTATAATATTATAGTATAGATTGTTATGTGGCAACACTAAGGTCTATAGTTAATCTATGAGTCGATGGTTAAAAAGCGTCTCTCGTAGCGTAATGATGACTGATGATTATAGTGGGTCAATAAAAGGAAGACTAATAGAAAAACGGCGTTTTGTATTCCTACGGCCCTAATAAATGAGTAAGTTTCACCAAGCGTAAAGACACTGATGTGTCCAGATGGCGAAATAATAAGTGATGATAATTTTAAGTTTCAGCAAACTGGACACATGTGTGTCCGATCTCTTGTATCTAACCCCTTTATTGAAGCTGATTGTGTATCTATTTTTTGTTCGCAATGTTTACGTGCCATACAATTGTTCCAGCGTTATACCGCGGTGTGCTCGAGTGGCGAGGCTTCGTACCGCTTGCTAAGCTGTCCTACAGCACGTACTCGTTCCACATGCTGCTGGTGCGGTACGTGGGCGGCACGAGGTCCACGCTCGTCCACTACTCGTTTCTGCACGGGGTGAGTGACTTATCGTCACCTTTATAACCCCTCGATCGTGGGTTAAGTATTCCAGACACAGTCATAATCAATTGTTCAGCAGCAACTGGCCGCCACGCGGGGCTCAAAGAGTTTAACTGTTGTTAAGCATATTTTAACTTTCATGAACTATCCCTAGAGTTAATTGATTCGAGGTTCGATAAATAATGAGCTTCCATTAGTCTCTTAACAACTACTCACCCACTTAGATATCAGTTCTTCAGTGATCATGGCGCTTGCAATAGTGCTGAAGTGTCGGAAACTCGTAAAATACAAGGTAGGTACATGGTATAAACCCCGAATCAATTAACCCTAGCGTTTTTAAGCAAGTTCTCAGCCAATCGATGCTCTAGGACACAGGCTTCCACGACGATCAGCCAAGCGCCACCCGCATCTAATGATCAGATTGCCAGTCCACTGGTGGAAGGCCTACCCATAGTTCGTCATCTGGTACTACAAAACGATTCCTTGAAAAATGTAGACTGTCGTTTTGTCGAACCTACATTCTTCCACTTACCGAACGACTGCTCCCATCTCATCATTGAGCTACCAAGCTTGAGTAGGTACTACCGGAGATAGAGCAGCAGCGTCTACTCTACCATTAAACTGCCTGCCAAGCCTGGTGATAATGGCTAAATTCTCATTTCGAGGGACCACTGTCCAGCAGTGGCACTGATGTGGCCATATAATTTGTATAATTATTTAAGATGTAACGGGATTTATCGCGAATATACCTTATTTTATTTGCCTGACATTTCAACCGAGTTGCATCGGCCGTGGTCACAGGCTGACTGAAACAGCGATGCAGTCTCTCCATGTGGAAGGTAGATTTGTATAAAACTACCCCAGAATATTTATTCTGTGGGCGGTAGATTAGTCCAGAAATACCCCCAAATGTTTATTTCGCCAAGCACTGTCACACACTACACTGACCGTGTCCTTATTCCGCGAGGTCGCCGCCGCGTTTGTATTGTTGTACTGTGTAATTTGTACACTGATTCATGAAACACTGGTTGTCCACATCCGCCTCACAGCGCGACTTATCCATCCAGTTAATATAGCAACTGATCAGTTGGATGAGCACTAGAGTTCATTGATTTTGAGTTAATATTTACCATGTACCTTGTTTTTTTTAAGAGTTTCCGATAGATCAGCACTAACGTGTCATGAAATTCTTCCGTATAGAACCCGTATCAATTAAATCTAGTGATAGTGACCATCAAAATATAAAACAGTATAATTAACGATTCTCTTTCAGATGCACGATTATTGCGGCTTAGTAGCAATGTCCTTAGTGATGGCGTTGGTGATGCACCTGGCCCTGGAGGCGCCAGTGTCGCATCTCGTCAAGATCGCGTTCGCGCAGACGCCCGCACAACCCGCGCTCGCCGCGAAGGAACGCAAGACTCAATAGACGAAGCAGGCTTAGCTTCCACCAGACAATGTGTTACGAGGAATGTGTTCGTTAAGAATCAATAGAATCGTTTCATTAACCTAGCCACGCTTAGCGCAGCTCTTGTTAAAACGGCTTAGAGGGACAAAGTTTTTTGCAGTGGCGTGCACACCATAAATGCAAATTAGCATACCTTGCCCACTAGGTTTAACTAAAATAAAAACTAACGCATTGTTTCCAAATTCACGGTTAGTTTCAGATGTAACATTTCTCACTTTTGCCTTCACTTAATAAAAGAATTGGTTAAGACTTTATAAACTGTCTATTTGTTTACCATGTGTAAGACGCTGACTGCAGCCGATGACCTTGAGCAATGAATACGCCCACAAATTTATTCGTCTTTGAATTTCTTTGCAACGCGCCGCAGCTGTCACTGTCGATTCCCGTAGGAGTGACAGAGAAAAAGCGCATGGAATAGAAGGGCCTAAGTGCCAAACAACAAAATTCGTTTTGCAATTTAAAATTGCAATTTTATTAAAAATCTTCATCAGCCATTTGCTTAAGCAAAATGTAATATAAAATATAGCAAAATTTTATTATCATTGTTATACGGACTGCTGATAAAAATGGTAATTTATGTATTTTCAGAGGCTACTTTGGGATTATTTTCTATCGAGAAAAGTTTTTAGAATCGTGTTTTGGAAACAACCACCTGCAGGCTTACTCTTGACAAGTTCGAGTTACGATCAAAATCGAATCGACGTCGAGAATCAGTGATTTGGTACTCTGAAAAGTGAACCTAAACCTTTGAGGCGATGGTGATTACGTTATCAACCGAAAATGTTTAACAGATCGCCATTTTAGATCGATCTGACTTGATTTTGATATCGATTCGATTGAGTTTGTTCAGATTTTGACTAGGTCGAATCGAGATCAAACTTAAATCAAATTCAAGAGTAAGGGCCCTGGTCAAAAATATGATCAATTACAAATACTCGTACATAGAATTTGGCAACAATACGAGCCATAGGCTTAAAGCAAAACAATCTTCATTGAGCTGAATTTGGCTCATGTCAGCGTCTTAAGTTTCGCAAGTATTGAATATCTATCAGTTCTATCACGCACGTTTTGTTTGCTTTTGCCCGTGCTTCACTCTGAAGCTCCAAAGGAAGACCAGCGTCGTGTGCCCGTGCTTATAGGCAAGTGAGAATCTTTCTGAGCACTATTACACAGCTCCACTATAAATCCTCGCATCTCTCATCTGCCAAGCACATCTCTGGTGGAAACGCAGCCTTACCTACTTATTTACTTGTGAAACCAACACATTAACTAATAAATGTACCTATCCTAATACTAAATACAGAAAACTTTAATTATAAATGGTCTTTTGAATTGTTTACTATTTACTAGCATACTCGGCAATCGTTGTTTTGCTAATATTGAGTGATTTTTTTATTCATCAATATCAGATTTACTTACGACAGGGTACTTAATAGTAGTTTAATTTGGGACTAGATGGCTCAGTGTGGCCCAGTGAGGCATGTCTTAAATATTATTATTATGTTTGTCATTTCCTATCACGGGACTATGGAGTCCCGGACCTTTGGAAGGCATACGAGGGGCCGAAGCCAACTCGCAGAGGCCCGTTAGACAACATTGATCTAAATGATGTAATGTGACACCAGCCGACGATTATCCCTGTGCGCACTATACAAGTACACCCAAGGACAACCCCCGGTTAGTGCGGGACTATTGCAGAAAGTGGAAACAAAGGATACTGGGCTATGGGTTTGGGTGTTAGTGGACTGGGTAACTGGGACTATGGAAGGACTATGGCCCCTGCCTGACCTATGCTACTCACACGGATAAAATGGCAGGGGGTGACTCGCACACTCGTTTGATGGGCCCCCGAAAATGGCCGCTAGCACATAGTGACGTAGCGACAAGGGGGCAACATAGCTTGAGGTGCTTGAGGAGTGGAGAGGTATTACACGGCTCTCAGTTATTATTATTATTAGATTTTTAATACTACTATCCTATTCAGGACAAAGACAAAATAAAATCCAATAACCATAAAACTAATCCTGTCGTTCTTGAGTTATAAATGCTGTAACCAGCACGACCATGTTTTATCTAAGTAGATTTAGATTAATTTATTAGTGAAATCGCTTAATAGACAAAAAAAAAGGAAATGCTCAATGTTTAACTCAGCAAAAGGGGATTGTTAGCAATTTTATATAAAAATGTACCTTAATAAGAAAAAAGTGTATTTCGATCAAAATTCACGAAGCTAACAAGTTTAAAGTTTAGGTTTCTATTTTTTCATCCAAAATTATGTTGTAGGTATTATAATAGCATATTATTATCTCCATACACTGAAAAACGAGTTTCAGATTCTATACATAAGTAGTAGCATAGGGAAAGAAATATCTTTCCCTATGGTAGTAGTCACTACGTTTTAGAGATAGATTGGCAATTATGTTATGAGAACGAGCGAGACTAAAACAAGGTGACAATTATTTATTTTATTTATTTATTCAGACAACGAAAGCCCATACAATATATACCTTACAGACTAACCTACATTTGCCTACATATAATAATAATACACACATAATACGTGTGTATATAGTGTGCACGTGTGCGAGATATTGCAGTGCTTCATTACACTATATATAACCACTTCCTCATGTGATATAACTGCCTACCTTAAAACTACCTCCTTAACTAAGGTAACTTATTATTTAACGCGAAAAAAAGGTAAACGACGAAATAAAACACCACAATATAGGGACCGTTTTAATTGGAATTTTATTTACCCCCTATTTATACATTAATAACGGATTTAATTCGCATTAATTAGAATTTAATAATGCATTCTGATTTATTCGGACGACGCGACGTTTCGAACACGTTACGTTACAAAGTATATGGTCACTGGCAGACTATGGTGTAATTTGTCGGTAAAAGGTAATTTGAAAACATACCGGGTGTAAAAAAACAGCGCTGAAAATCCTGAAGGTAGGCAATCTTAACATCAAACCAAGTCATATTACAAAATGTTATCGCTGGGAAATAGTTTTTATTTTTAGGACTCAAGAAAATATAATAAATTATAGTGCGCAATGTATAGCAGCCAAGAGCCTTATTCAGCTATTTCAATTACAGTTCGATCGTGATTGAATTGTGCGATTTTGACATTTAGCCCATACTAGAACGTAGATACGTAATACGTCCGCGCTAGGCCGTACATTGCGTATTGTAAATAAAAAAGTCTTATTATAATCGAAATAATGAAAATTTTTATTATATACTTTATTTGATATTTTAGCAATTAAATTGCAATTATAATATCAGTATATAAACTTGAAAAATTTTGTCTCAGGCGGGACATGCGCCCGCCCGGTATGCGAGGAGATGCGGGTTCGAGTCCCGCCTGAGACAACATTTTTCAAGTTTATATATTAATTTTTATTATGTTTGTAAGCAGAAAAGTTTTTAAGTAACATTTTGCAACAGTTTCTCTTAGTAAAATGGCAAGCGAATTTGTGACTTTGACCATCAATATCTTCGGAACTAGCTGTTTCCCAACTACCTCAAGAAAAAAAAAACCAAGTGGTGGACTTTATTTAGTTTTTGGATCAAAGCGCATGCAGGACTCCCTGGCAACGAGTGAGCTGATGAGCTGGCGAAGGAAGCCGCGTTAGGATCGAAGAGAAGAGCTGACTACGACAGACTCCATGAAAACTCCGTATCAGCATGGAACGATAGGTACTTGAACGGCGACACAGAGCGACTACAAAGTTGTTTTTCCCGAGCGCGACGGAAGCGTATCGCATAGTCAAAAATATCCGGCCGACAGCTGAACAAGGTTCTCACGGGGCACGGTGGGTTCTCCCAATACTTGAACCGATTCAAGTGCAGGGAGCACAGTACAGCAGACAGTTCCCCACCTGTTGACTGAGTGTCCAAAACACGCTAGGTTAAGATATGACCTTAAGCAGTCAACCGGCTTGAAAGTAGATAGCGGCAGTCTATGCCAACTTATAGCAGACGAAAATGTTTTGCCACAATCACCAAGCTTAGCAGGTAAGATACTATCCTACTCGTAGCTCGTTTAAATCTTTTGTAAACATATATTATGTAAGATAGAAAATAATAGAATTAAGGATACTAAATATTACTTTTAGAATGTGTGTATGTTCATATTGTTTCTGAAGTAATAATAAAAGTAGGATAATAGTATAAATAGCATTAAGAATAAACCAGTCTGTATAATAGCACAGATAAGGTAATACTTACCAAATAATAGTAAATAAGATAGAATTAAGAAAACATAGAAAACCACACACAGTTTAAATAAATATAGATATAATAAGAAAATAGCAGGACACAAAATGTCACATTAATGTTCTCAACTACATAGGTAATTAAGAAAATAAAAAACCGTTTAGTATAAGATAATTATAAAATATAGTTTAATAGAACAAAATTGTAAGAAAAACCTATGGAGCCTTTATGTATTTCTTTGTTTTGTCATTCCATATACAATGGACTAGTTTTTATCTTAGTAGTTAAAAAAATAAATTTTTTTTTCATTTATTACAATTAGATAGGAAACAAAGTTAAAAAAAAACCCTTGCGCGAAATCCCTAAACAATAAAATCAGGGGACAGAAAGCCAGAAAGCAGAAACAAAATACACATTGTCTGGTGGGCCTCAGTCTGCTTCGTCTATTGAGTCTTGCGATCCTTCGCGGCGAGCGCGGGTTGCGCGGGCGTCTGCGCGAACGCGATCTTGACGAGATGCGACACTGGCGCCTCCAGGGCCAGGTGGATCACCAGCGCCATAATCAAGGCTATTGATACAAAGCCGCAGTAATCGTGAAGCTGGAAGAGATTATTCAATAAACTGATTGAAATTTTTATGGTCACTGTCACTAGAGTTAATTGATTCAGGGTTTATACCTTGTTCTATACAGAATAACTCCCGTGATCATGAGGCGACAGTGCCGAAATATTGGAAACTCGTAAAAATAAAGTACATGGTAAGTACGAGTATTAACTCCGAATCAATGAACAAGGACGCCAAGCGCCTTAATCACGGAAGAACAAATCTCTATGCGGGTGGGTAGTAGCTAAGAGCAGACTATTAGAAGCTCATAAAAAACAAGGTACATGGTATAAAGCTCGAATTAATTAACTGTAGTGATAGTGTCCATGGATAAAATCTGCTTATTAGCAGTTTAACTCAGCAGCAGGAGCAGCCAGTTGCCGCTATAACAATTGATTTCAATTGTCTACAATAATCCACGCTCGAGGGATTATAAATAAATAAATAAATAAATATTTTAGACATGCCTCACTGGGCCACACAGAGCCATCTAGTCCCAAATTAAGGTAGTATTAAGTACCCTGTCGTATGGGGTACTAGACAACCGATAAACTTACTTATATACTTTTTTTTTTGTAAATACATACTTATAATACATAGAAAACACCCAGACCAGTACAAACAGACATGTTCAAGCACACAAATATTTGTACTGTGCGGGGATCGAACCCGCGACAGATATAAAAGTGACAGATCACTCACCCCGTGCAGAAACGAGTAGTGGACGAGCGTGGACCTCGTGCCGCCCACGTGCCGAAGCAGCAGCATGTGGAACGAGAACGTGCTGTAGGACAGCTTAGCAAGCGGTACGAAGCCTCGCCACTCGAGCACACCTCGGTATAACGCTGGAACAATTTTATTGCACGTAAACATTGCGAACAAAAAATTAGATACACAATCAGCTTCAAAGAAGTATTCACCAACTGGACACAAGCGACTGGAAACACGTGTGTCCAGTTGGTGAAACGTATACTTCTTTTTTGTAACTTTTTTTGGGGTTATTCACCAACTGGACATACCGACATACGACAAAGTCAAATTCAAAGTCAAACATTTATACAGGAAACACCCAAAAATTCCGAAATTGATTATTCCAAATTTTCACGCCTACGAATATCAAAGTTCCGAAGAATCAAAATTCAAAACCATGATAAAAATTTTTCAGAATATCGAAAGTACGAATCTTTAATTTTCCGAATCTCATTAACACGAAGGATTAAAAATCTGTTGTGTTATTGACCCGAAAAACTTTATTATGAATTTTAAATTACCGAAAATTCATTGTATTAATAAAGAATTTAGTTTAATCCCGACTCGCCGTGGTCTTTTTGCCGTGGTACTTGTCTGCCCAATACTAGAGTGCAATTTAAAAGCCGGAAGCGCGGAGGGAGAGCAGTCCTCGCTCGCAGTAACGAAGTTTGGGCGCCCGAGCGAGCTGTAGCGGCGGAGGCTGGTCCGGCAGCAGGCCGAAGTTGCGAAAGCGAGTGTGGGTGCCAGTGATTTGTTACACAGCAGCGCAAAACTAAATGCATGCGTGCTTGCCTGCTTGTCTACATGCATGCATATTTACCTGCTTGCCTGAATGCATGCATGCTTGCCTGCTTGCCTGCTTGACTGAATGCAAGCATGCATGCTCAACTGCATTGCGTGCTTGCTTGCCTGTATGCATGATTGCATGCTTGCTGGCCTGTATCCATGCTTGCTAGGCTGCATACATGCTGCTTGCCTGCTTGCATGCTGCTTGCCTGCTTGCATGCTGCTTGCCTGCATGCATGATTGCATGCTTGCTTGCATGCATGCATCCATGCATGCTACTCTACATGCATGCATGTTATCTGCATGCTTGCATTTGCTCTTGGCAGCACCTAGTTAGAGTAGTATTTAATATGCATTAGTATTGTGTAATAATATTATCGGTAGATTCTTAGGTTCGGGAAACTAATAAATAATTTAAAAATTGAAAGATAGTTTACGGATTTAGAACGCGTTTATTTTTGATTTAACCCGACATTTCAAACCGTTTACAGCGTTCATGGTCACGGGTAGACCGCTGTAACGGGTTCGAAACGTCGGGTTAAATCAAAAATAAACGCGTTCTAAATCCGTAAACTATCTTTCATTTCAATGTATAGTGTTCGCGTAAACTCAAGAAAACAGTAATTTAAAAATTGAATTTTTATAAAATAAAAATAATCAACATACATACATACATACGAGTATTATCACGCCTCCTTCCCAACGGGGTAGGCAGAGACCAAGGCCTTCCACTTACTACGATCCTGGCATACATCTTTCGCTTCTTCTACATTCATCAATCTTTTCATGCATGCTCGTTGGTTTAGAGTACTCTTGACCTGACCTTTTTTCAGAACATCCCCGATTTGATCGTGATAAGTTCGTCTAGGCCTTCCTCTTCCAACGTTCCCTTTCACACTCGTCTTGTAGATCTGTCTAGTCATACTTCTCTCATTCATCCTCTCTACATGCCCAAACCATCTAAGCATCCCTTTCTCAATCCGTGTGACAATATCTTCCTTCACACCACAACCTTCTCTTATCACACTATTTCTCATCCTGTCACTCAATTTCACTCCTAACATACTTAGCGCTCTCATTTCTACTGCATTTATTCTACTTTCATGCTTATTCTGCCGTACCCAACTTTCACTTCCGTACATGAGTGTTGGAACCAACACCCCTCTATGCATAGCCAGACGAGCTTTCATAGAAATCTTCTGGCTATTCACAAAGGCGTGCAGCGTACCATTCACTCTGTTACCAGCATTTGCTCTCCTTTCAATATCACTTTCATACTTTCCGTCCCTAGTAAACATCGACCCCAAGTATACAAACTCATTCACTTGCTCCAGTTCATCACCACCAATCCGAATACATACTTCTGTCATGCTCTCTTCATTTTCAAACACTTTTGTCTTTTTTGTGTTCACTTTCATTCCCTTTCTTGCCAAAGCTTCATTCATAATAGTCACCATCGCTTGCAAATCCTTAGCCGTCGATGCAAGTAATACTTGATCATCGGCGTAAAGAAGACATTTGATGCGTAACTCATTCATTCTTAGGCCAAAATCACTCTCTTTCAGATCTGTCAGACAATTATCCATGAAAAGGTTGAACAGCCACGGAGACGCTACACATCCCTGTCTAACACCCTTTTGGATATTAAACCAATCAGTGTACGCTCCGTTTATCCTGACACAAGCACTAGAATCCTTATAGAGGGAATTCAATGCCCGTATCAGAATACTGCTCACCCCATGCACAACTAATGCCGACCACAACTCATTCCTCACCACTTTATCATAGGCCTTTTCCAAATCTACGAATGCACAAAAAACTTTTTGGTTTGTTGCCAAATATCTTTCCGTAATGCATCGTAGGGAAAAGACCTGATCCGTACATCCCATTCCCTTCCTAAATCCCGCTTGTACATCCCATATTCTGTCATCTGTTTCTAACATTACTCTTTCAATCATCACTTTAGCATACAGTTTGCCGACAACACTGAGGAGGCTTATTCCTCGGTAACTTACACAGTCTTGTTGTGACCCTTTTCCTTTGTACAACGGCACGATCACAGCCTTGCACCAGTCTCCCGGTACCCGACCTTTCCTCCAGCACAAGTTGAAAAGGCAGTACAACTGACTTGCTACCACTCCCTGTCCAGCCTTCAGCATTTCGACGGAAACCCTGTCATATCCCGCAGCTTTACCTGATTTCATACTTTTCAATGCTTTCATAATCTCTTCCATACTAATATCGCTTTCATGCTCACTCTCGTTCACTTTAAGAGGAGGTGCTTGCATTTGTGCTAGGCCCTCTTCTCTTTCAAAAAGACTTTTAAAATATTCCTTCCATCTTTTCAGCACACATTCTGCTCCTTTCATAATATTCCCATCCTTACTTCTGATTTTAGATAGCTCCGAGTTTGATGTTTTCCCTCGAGCTAATCTAATCGATTTCCAAAACAATCTAATATTGTCTTGGAAACTATCAGAGAGTCTTCTATCAAATTCATCCTTTTGCTCTTCTTTCTTCGTACTGATCACATTTTTCACTAGCCCTTTCATATTTTTATAAACCTTTCTTGCCTTATCCACATCCTCTAATGTCGCCTTTTGTACTCTTTGGTTAGCCTTGGTTGCTAACCAATCCAGCCATGCTATCTTCTTATTACCTACAACCTTTTGCACTTCCTTATCCACCCACTCTTTCTTCTGCATTCTTCCTTTTCTTCTCTTACAGACACCACATACGTCAATTGCAACATTCACTACACATTCCTTAAAAGTCTTCCAAAAACTTTCTATCTCACATTCCTTATCCAAATTAACAAATCGTTCTTTCAACCTTTTAACGTATTCTTCTTTCACTCTCTTCTCTTGCAAATTTTCTACTTTAACGCGTTCTAGATTAGTTCTGGGCTCCGCTGTCCTATGTCGCCATCGTTTGAAAAGACCACTTATCCTAGACATTACCAGGAAGTGGTCTGTATCAATACCGACACCGCGGTACGCCCTTGTATCCAGAACTTGCCCTTTCAGTCTTTCGTCTACGATCACAAAATCAATCATACTTCTTATGCCACATTCATCCCTTGTATACATATGGATTCTTTTATAAGCAAACATTGTGTTCGCTACTAAAAGATTCCATTCCAAACATACCTCAAGCAAACTTTTACCATTTTCATTTATTCTCTCATCACCAAACGTGCCTAAAACCCTTTCATACCCATCACGCTTCACACCTACCCATCCATTAAAGTCGCCCAACATGATAATCCTTTCATTATCCTTACACTTCTTTAAAACTTCTCTCATGCTATCCCAGAACTCCTCCCTTTCCTTTTTGGCTATTGTAGACATACTCACTTTCAACTTTATGAATGGCTCCGAAGATGATCATCATGACGGTTAGCCCGAACAGCGGTATGACTAGCGACGCAAACAGCGCCCTGAATAAAACCGGAGCCCGAGGGCCTTCGTGGTAGAAGATACCGCCCAGCGACAGAAGCATCGCTAGCACTGGCAGCAGCAACCAGTACGCAAAGCGATATCTCTGTAATCAAATAAGAATAGCAATAAGAAACATTTATTGACCACAAGCACATACAGAGACATAGACGATTTTACCGAACAAGACAATATACGAGTAAGTAACAAAAGACACCAAAAAAAATCAAATCAACAATGTTAAGTAAGTGGCCAAAGGTCCCAGCCCCAGAATTTGCTGTAATGATCCGAGCGCCGCTTCAGCGCTGGTATTCTGGTGGGACCCACAGCAGTGACAACTGACGCAGAATAAAAAATAATGAAAACTAAATTACTTTTTTTTATTAAAAGGATAGCACAACTCCTACTCTTGGGTTTAGTAAGTGTACGATGAAACGTACATGATTATTTCGTAATCATTTAGTGCACTTTGATTTTGTTAACTTAGCGTTATATACTTACACAGCACTTCGCGCAATACCTGTGGAACAGTGCATTACAAGCATTCGTATCATTCGGGCGTTTCCTTTGTCATCCCCATATCCATTATCATAGTCTATCATTTATCATTAAGTGTGGGATTCTCCCTACATTTTGGTCCTTCGAGCATTTGATCCTGCGCGCGGAAGGGTTAAAAGCGGGACCTTGAGTCGCGCGTATCAGATTTCGTATAAAATCGCGAGATCCGACTTTCTTTCCGTTCGTGGACAGTTCAGTGATTCTAAAATTGTAGTTATCAATTTTAAAGTATCATATCAAAAAACTTTTAGCAGTGAATAATATCATACATAAACTTGCTTTGTTGTTATCATAATATCATAGACGTACTAATAGGTGCAGTGTTAATTGTTTAAGTTTTTACTATAATTGTGTGAACTGAATATATCGAGCAATAACATTACAAAAACTGGATAGTGTTTTATTCTGGATCACGTCAAAGTGTCATCGGTGCCGGTGCGGAACGCAAAGCAGCGCAGAGATATCACAGGTTGACCTGGCTACCGCTCAGGCTATCATCGAGTCTCAAGTAAGATCTTTCCATTTTCTTGCTTGCCTCCTTTTCTCAACTCATCATGGATAAACTACTTGTGCGTCAAAGCGAACTTATCAATGAGATAGAACGGATCGGTGTCAATTTTGGCAAAGATAGTTCTACGCGTAAGACTCGGGAGTACCTTGAAAAGAGGTTACAAGCACTTGATAACCTGTGGAGCGAGTTTGAGACTAACAACAAATCTCTCGCGGACAATGAAGATAAGCAACATGAATACTTCACGAAAAATATCTGCGTACGTATCAAGGAGTACTTTGAGACAACAAGGCGATTAATTTCCATGTATACTCCAGTAACTCCGAATCCCAAGATCAACAACCCAGGATCGAGTGAAGAGTCCAGGATATCATTTGAAGTCCCGAAAATATCAATGATTGACAAGGCTACCGTACCCTGTGGAGATGTAGATGAGTTACTGTCGCAGCAACGAACAAACATCCGAGCATTTTGTCGGCTTTCAAACCGCATAGACGAGTTAGATTTATCAGAAAAATGGGAAATCGAAGACGAGCTAAAGAATTTAAGTCGGCGCTGGCTAGTTATTGATGAATTACATTTACGCATCGACAACATTTTATTAGGCGAGAACGAGAACTATAATAATGAATATAATAAGATCGAGAAAATGTATCTTTTTATCAAAAGACAGCTAAACAAAAAATTAAGCTCAACCGTTCATTTAAAAGAATCAACCCCTAAGATAGAGATACCTACTTTTTCGGGGAATTATACACAGTGGCCTACTTTCTTCGATCTGTTTACAGAGACTATTCATAATAATGGGCTTATTAGCAAGGCACAAAAAATGCAGCATTTAAAAACGAAACTGAAAGGGGAAGCAGAGCGTCTCGTCCAACACCTACATATTTCGGCTGAAAACTATGATACCGCTTGGGAAATATTAACTCACCGTTATAACAACCCCCAAGTACTATTCGCGAAACAAATTGAACTATTTTTGAATCAGCCTTCAATAAGCAAACAGTCCTCATATGAGTTAAAACGTCTTCATGACACAACGATGGAGTGTATCCACGCCATCCATAACTTGGGCATAGATACCTCAACATGGGACCCCCTTCTGGTGCATTTAATTTCGAAGAAATTGGACGCCGTTACATACAGTGACTATAAGGAAGCACGCAAGTCACCACGAGACTTGCCATCATTAGACGAGCTCATGGATTTCCTAGAGAGTAAGTTTACTGCTCTCGAACCTATAACGAGGAGAGAAAAGGAACCACCAGCATCTAAAATAACCGCACCACCTAATCATAACACCCAAAAATATACGCCGAACAGATACAACTATCAGCCAAAATATCAAAATAGAAACTATCAAGCATTCGCTACCAATAATCAAAGGTGTCCTATCTGTACTTATAATTCTGATCATCAATTGTTTCAATGCAAAAGGTTCATGAACTTGCCAGCGGATGCTAAATTGAGGACAATTGCGAAACACAACGTATGCCAAAACTGTTTATTTAAGCATTACGGCAATAAATGCATTTCAACAAAGCGGTGCAAGGAGTGCAATTTAGAACATAATACTTTAATTCATGACGCAATTATCGGTCAATCAACTAATGGCCGTCACGTGAATTCGACACCGCATGTGACAGAGACGTCTTTCACTAGTAACAAGAACTCAGCAACACCTTTACCAAGTAATAAACAACTAAATGTACACTATGTAGCCAATGACAATGAAGAGATATTACTCACAACATTATCAATGAAAGTTAAAGCAAACGACGGCACCTACGTCATTCTAAGGGGACTCTTAGATCAAGGGTCTCAAATTACCCTAATATCAGAGAATGCAGCCCAAAGATTGGGTTTACGTCGTACTAAGTATCCCGCATCAGTATCAGGCATTGGTTCCGCTTCCAAACCAAGCAAGGGCATGGTCACATTAGACTGTATGTCGATTTATGACGATTATCATTTCACAACACAGGCATTGGTTATGTCAAAAGTTATAAATAACTTACCTAACTCATCATTCAGCAAACAAGTTTGGCCTCATCTTCAACATATCTGCCTGGCTGATCCAGAGTACAACGTATCAAAGCCTATAGATTTATTATTAGACGCTAGTGTCTATTCCGATATAATAATGAGCGGTCTAATTAAAGGTCCAACACAAGCTCCGATTGCACAACAAACCAAGATGGGATGGGTACTATCGGGAAATGTAAAAACTTTCCACTGCCACGTCGTTTTAAATAACATCGAAGAAATCGCCAAGTACTGGGAAGTAGAAGATATCAAGGACACATCAGAGAAGACTTTGACAGCAGATGAGCAATACTGTGAGGATTTGTATCAAGCTACGACTAGACGATTGGAAAATGGAAGGTACGAGGTCGCACTGCCTATGAAAGCAGGCTTTGAAAAACATCTCGGCACATCAAAGGCTAAATCAATTGCACAATTTCTACACCAAGAGCGAAAAATGTTGAGTAATCAATTCTTGTTACAAAAATACAGGGAATTCATGCAAGAATATCGAGATTTAGATCACATGCGTAAAGCCAAAATCACTAAGGATTCTATCGCACCTAAGTGCTACGTTCCTCATCACGGTGTATTAAAACCACACTCAACCACTACATCACTGAGAGTCGTCTTCAACGGGTCATCGCCGACATCAACCGGCTACAGTCTCAACGACCTCATGGAGCGTGGCCCTAATCTACAGAAAGACCTTCATTCACTTATTATTCAATGGCGAAAGCATGCATACGTCGTGACCGCGGACATTGAAAAAATGTTCCGTCAAGTTCTCATAAGGAGTTCTGATCAGCCACTACAATCGATCATATGGAGAGATTCGCCTACACTGCCTTTAGAAGAATATCATCTGACAACCATCACGTATGGAACCAAAGCCGCTCCCTTTTTAGCGATGAGAACGCTAAGAAGAATAGCAGAAGACAATTCCGACCGTTACAGCCTCGCAGCATCCTCACTTACTAAGGAAATGTACATGGATGATTTGATGAGTGGGAGCAATAATCAAGAGCTTTTAAAAGAATTAATACGCGAGCTTATTGAAGTACTGCAAGAAGCCGGTATTAACATCCGAAAGTGGTCCAGCAACAAGCCCGAAATCATAGAAGACCTGCCATCTCACAAACTCAACGCACCACTTGAGTTCAAAGATTCAGATTCACATAAAACACTTGGATTGCAATGGAATCCATCGTCAGATACTTTTAACTTCCAAAGCAAACTAGATTATCAGCAAAACCATAATTACAACTCAAAAAGACAAATGCTTTCAGATATATCTAAAATATATGATCCTATAGGTTGGATAGGACCATTAACTATCAAGGCTAAGCTCTTATTCCAAAAAACATGGCTCAGTGACTTATCGTGGGACAACAAATTACCTGACGAAATTTGGAATGAGTGGCTGAAACTTAGAGAAGATCTGAAGAACATAAACAATTTCATCATACCACGGCATATTGGAAACACAAACAACTCCCTCCATCTACATGGATTTTGTGATGCATCAGAAAAAGCCTACGCTTGCTGTATTTACGCTGTATCACAAGATAGTAAGGGCGAGCACATATCACGACTAGTAACGGCGAAAACAAAGGTAGCGCCACACAAGAACAAAATATCGTTACCTAGATTAGAACTACAAGGTGCATTATTATTATCATTATTAATGAAGAAAACTGTCGATTCATTAGCTATAGAAAATATCAAAATCAGCGCCTGGACTGACTCCATGGTGGTTTTGGGTTGGCTCCAGGGAAATTTATCAAAATGGAAACCGTTTGTCGCTAACAGAGCCAGACAGGTCTTAGATATCATACCAGCATCATGTTGGCGTCATGTCAAGTCAGAGGACAACGCTGCAGACTGCGCCTCAAGAGGTATGACAACAACACAGTTACTAAGTCATTCATTGTGGTGGCAGGGGCCAGAATGGCTTCTTGAATTTAACTGTGAAGAAGCCACACCTATCATTTATCCTTCCCCATCAATTGAAGAAAAGAAGCCCAGTGTCAATGCAGCATTACAATCAAATACACCTTTAATGATAATACAATTATTAAATGACAAGAGCTCTATCACTAAGGTAATTAAAACAATGGGCTGGGTGTCTCGTTTCATAACACGCGCACGCGCCGCTAAGCAACATGATCCTGCCTTGCCGCCGTACGACAAAGTCTTATCTCCGAATGAAATTAAACACGCTCTTCATTTAATTATTAAACAAGTGCAACTTATTGAATTTCAAGATGATTTAAATTGTTTAAAGAAGCATGGTCATGTTAAAAACAGCAGCAAATTATCAAGTTTATCACCAATATTAGACAAAGACGGAATTTTGAGGGTCGGTGGCCGGCTTGAACACTCAAACTTGAGTTACAGCTCAAAACATCCGATTATATTATCGTCTGATAGCCGTTTCACAGAATTAATCATTGATCAGGCACACAAAGCAACGCTACACAGTGGACCTAAGCTCACGTTAGCACATATCAGAGAAAAATATTGGATTACGAGTGGTATTCGCACTGTGAAAAAACAGATTAGACGCTGTGTTAGATGCTGCAAATTAAATCAAGAAAAACAACAACAGTTCATGGCTGACTTGCCCCCACCGAGGGTCACTCCAGCACGCCCCTTTACGAGAACTGGTGTAGATTTCACTGGATTTATTGACATCAAATCAGCCAAGGGCAGAGGGAATCGTACAAGCAAAGCATACGTGGCTGTTTTTGTGTGTTTAGCAACGAAGGCGGTACATTTAGAACTGGTATCTGACTTAACTTCAACCTCGTTCCTTGCTGCTTTTCGAAGATTATGTGCTCGCCGCGGGACTCGACATGTTTAGCGACAATGGAACTAACTTTGTGGGAGCCTCCCGATTACTAAAAGAAGAATATGATCAAATTATATCATGCATGAGTACTGACTTTATTAAGGACTTAAGTGAATTTGGCATCACATGGCATTTCAATGCTCCTGCGTGGCCTAACGCATCTGGCCTCATGGAGGCAGCCGTAAAAAGCCTCAAACATAATTTAAAGCGCACCCTGGGAGAGCAAAAACTCACCTATGAGGAATTCACTACATTATTATATCAAATAGAGGCGTGCATGAATTCCAGACCTCTGTGTACACTTACCGAAAATCCAGATGACTCATATTTAACACCAGGCCATTTCCTAGTTGGAGATACGCTTATATCAAGACCTCAAACAGATCCTAATACAGTTAATTTATCTACACGATGGCAGATGGTTCAAAGCATAAACAAGCAGTTCTGGAAGCACTGGTCTAGTGAATATTTACAGCAACTTCAGAGTCGATCAAAATGGAGAACAATATGTAAAAACATACAAATTGACGATGTGGTGGTTATTAAGGAAGATAACTTGCCTCCTGGAAAATGGGCTATTGGCCGTGTAATGGAAACCCATCCTGGTAACGACGGATTAGTCAGAGTTGTAACACTCAAAACGCAAAATAATATCATAAAAAGGCCAATAAATAAGCTAGCATTATTGCCTGTTAATGACGACAACAGCGCATCATATCAATCAACTAAGGATGACTCCAACAAAAGGGAACATAGACGCACGAAAAAGCCAGTTTTTAATGCTCTTTTTACTACTTTAATTTTGTTATTTTCATTCATTCTATCACCAAGCATGCAGTTATCGCCCTCGAATTCATACAAAACTACAAGCCTTGATCATCAAAGTTTGTACTTTGACAAAATTTCCGATTTACAACATATTAGAGATGAGTGGAAATTAATTTTATATTACAATTTATCAACATATTGGCAAAGCATATCGAACATTAACAATTACATAACACACTTAAAGGAATCCAGTAACACAATGGACACACAATATAAAAGTATCACATTACAATTAGAACATGAGTTAAGCGAAATTGAACATTACAATGGGCTACTTAAGAATCAAAATAGGCGAAAGAAGAGAGGCTTTATAAATGGGATTGGATACGCCATGAATTCATTATTCGGGGTGTTGGACGAAAGGTTCGCGAAGCAATATGAAATGGATATTCAGAAGATAGCTAGTAATGAAAATCATCTTAAAAATCTTATCAAAAATCAGACGCTTATAATCGAGTCTCAATACAACATTCTAAGGCGTAATGAAAATATCATGAATCAGCAGTTTACCGCTATTAAAGAACATATGAATAACCTCACATTAAAAATTAACGAAGTTCGACTAGTACAGCATCAAGGTCTCTATGTATTATCATCAGCTCTCGCCGCTGACATCATCATTTCAAGCTTGAGACGCATGCAGCAAGTGTTGCTCGAATCTCTCGTAGACTTCCGGCATGGTCGTATTGATACACATCTACTGCCGCCGGAGCAATTAGAACAACAGATAAATGTTATCACTAGCCAGCTAAGAAACGGTCTCACTTTACCAGTGGACAGCTCGAATCCTAGAGATCTATATAAACTACTTCGTGTTTTCTCAAGAACTCAACATGATTTTTTTATCATTGAGATCCGCATACCCATAATTAGTAATGAAATATACGAATTGGACAAAATTATACCGATTCCTCAAAGAAGAAGCGATAAAATTTATGAGTTAAAGCCGGCAACCCCTTATATTGCCTTTAACTTGAGAAAAGACATGGCAATTATGCTTACAGACCTCGATTTACAATCTTGTATGCATATACCTACACGTAATAGATTCCTATGCACACTAGATAAACCCATATATGATCTAAAAGTTAAACAGTCAATATGCGACATTAAATTATTAAACGAAGCGTTATCATGCTTCGACACTCAATCAAACTTACAAAACAACCGATGGATCAAATTACACAAAGACAACACATGGATATTTTCATGCTTTGAAGAATGCAGGCTTCGAATATTTTGTGGATCAGATATGGACATAGTAAACTTAAATGGAAATGGCCTACTGAGCCTGCAACAAAGTTGCACACTTAAAGGAGACTTATTTACTATTTACGCTCATAATCACTTTTTAAACAACATCAAAGATCAATTTCAATTCAACCTGGATCTGCCTCAGTCTCCATTGAATAATCTTATCAATACCAGCGTTCCTTATTTACATCAGTTTGAAATGGAAGATCACAAGCAATTATACTCAAAACTGAGTGATCAAATAAACGCTATCAAAGAGCAAGAGAGTTATAACAGTCTAAGCGTCCATGACGTACATCATTATTCAGCAATTTACGTACTGACGACTGGAGGGCTGCTGTTAACCGCCGTCGTGGTCTACCTGTGGTGGCGGAGGAGGAGCCCCCCAAAGGAGAGCTCCGAGGAAACTGGAAAACGAGAGACGCCATCGCATCAAGCTAGTGTTAGTGTGATAAGTGACAAAAGTGTTGATCAAGGGACCTCACCTATTAGGTCGCGATCAGTGAAATTTGAGGTCCCTAGTGCAGTGAGAATTGAGTGAAGTGAATCTGGGTGTTTATGAACATTGAACTTGGACATTTTAATTAAGTCGTAGTTTTATAATTTGTATTAATTACCCTACTATTGTAAAAATGAAATATTTAAGTTTATCACTCAGATATATTGTGTTGTGCTATTAATGTATCATTCTCTTTGCTGCCCTTTCTTGAGAGGCGCAAGATGTACGATGAAACGTACATGATTATTTCGTAATCATTTAGTGCACTTTGATTTTGTTAACTTAGCGTTATATACTTACACAGCACTTCGCGCAATACCTGTGGAACAGTGCATTACAAGCATTCGTATCATTCGGGCGTTTCCTTTGTCATCCCCATATCCATTATCATAGTCTATCATTTATCATTAAGTGTGGGATTCTCCCTACAGTAAGGGTTAAGAAAACATGGAAATTTACGTCAAAAGCCAAGCAAAAAATCTCGACCTGCCAGCGAGGAATGGAAAGAAGCATGCTTAAGGTAAAAAACTAGATAAGATTCGTCATACAAAAATAATAACAATAACAAAAGCCACTGACGCCTTGAGCTATGCACAACTTAAGATTAAAATGGAGGTGGGCCGGTCACATAGCGCGGCTTTGAGACAAAAGATGGACCTTCAATGCCACCATATTATGGAGTGGACCTCAAGGAAAAAAAAGGAGAGGAAGACCCTCTATCCGATGGGACGACGAGATAAAAAAAGTCGCCGGCTCAAACTGGTGGCAAATAGCACAGGACAGAGAAAAGTGGTCATCTTTGGTATGGCACCATTAGGTATGGCACCCGCCCGGCATGCGAGGAGATGCGGGTTCGAGTCCCGCCTGAGACAAAATTTTTCAAGTTTATATACTGATGTATGTGTCGCTTTAAATAGGTATCATTTATAACATCTAAAATGAAATCTTTATCTTTTGGATATCGATTTTTCACTTCACAAAGGAGTTAGACACAAGAAAAGAAACAAAAACCATTACCCTTTTTAGCTGTCGCAGTCGGATAATTAACCGGTTAATAACCGTATTTTATCGGTAGCTAACCATAAATTTGGTTAATTAACGGTAGCTTTTTACAACTATAGGCAGCAGCAATCTTTTCACCACGAGTGGCCGAACTCCGATCGCCAACCCGCCTGCCAAGCGTGGCGATAATGACAAAATCCCGTTTAGAGAGGTCCGTGTCCAGCCGTGGATGTAAGCTGGTAATGATCATAATGATGATAATTTAAGAATTTCGAGGTCTAAGTTTAAACACAGTTTTTTTTTAAAGTCCATCGTCATGATTAGAACCCTATAGATATTATCAAAGTCAAATTAATTAAGGAAATGTAACCGTGCTGCAAAATAAAACAATTATTGAAATACAAAAACAAAACAAGTTTGGCTTCAGCTCAAAAGTCACGCTTAGTAAACAACAGTAAATTTGATAAATGTAGTGTCTACCTGTTACCAATTTTGATATCGAGCAAAAAAAGCAAAAAAAATTGCGTTTTTTGTATGGGCCCCCCAAAAATATTTATTTTAATTTTATTATTTATGAATATTTCAAGTGGGTAGGCACTTGCCATTATTGATATCGAGCAAAAAATGGCAAAAAAATCGCGTTTGTTGTATGGGATGGGAGCCTTAAATATTGTAAATTAGTTACTCTCTAGGACTCTAGCTATCGCGGCTCGAGAGATATAGCCTAGTGACAGACAGACGAACAGACGGACAGGCAGCGAAGTCTTAGTAATAGGGTCCCGTTTTCCCTTTGGGTATACGGAACCCTAAAAATCAAAAACTCGACTGCGAAATGTCAACATAAGCGTAGCACTAAAAACACAAACCGAAACAAGTTTAAACATTGAAAACGAAATTAAAAGAAACAATAAAGGAAACTTCTTCAGTTTAAAAAACTAAATTATCAGCTAACGCGCATTAAGTTTGTTAGCAGCCGGCACCCATTTCAATAAACATACAGGGTGAAATTTTAACCACCTTCCAAATTTTAATATATCAATCTACGAGACAAAAAACAAATCACGTATTTTTTCTTTTGGTATAGCCCAGTACAAAAATGTCAAGATAAAGCACTTAGAAAATGTCCGCCAAAAATCTAAAATTTTTGATACGGCCGCTTAGCAACACTTTCTTTACTCAATGCACATCAAATTCATTCATTACGACACTAATCATAAGTTTTTGATTTCCCTTTTTACCTAAATAGGCCTAAAACTGTAAAAATTTAAAACTATATTGCGAAAAATATTTTCGGGTGAGAACTTGATTTACATTTTTTACTTTATAAATGGGCTCTAAATACGATACTGAACGTCTACAAAAATTTTGGAAAGTGGTTAAAATTTCATCCTGTATACCGAAAATTAAAAAGGGGGACTCTTCTGCTATTGATGACCGTATCGCCAAAATTGTCGGTTAAGACTGTTGCAATTTATGCGACTAAATTTTATTGACGCTCTGGCGGTACCGTGTAGTCCTGTGTGGTGACCTTCCTCCGCTGCCGGTCGTACACGATGTAGCCGAAGATCATGCCGATGAGGAACACGGTCATGTTGTTGTGCGTCGGCTTGTACAGGTAGTGAAATGTGGGGTTGTTCATGTGGTACTCCAGCATCGACCTGTGGACGCGCTTAAAGCGGTTAATAAAACTACACAAAGGGGAACACTCAGGCTCCATATAATAGGTCTTTACCTATGAAATTCCCGTTCTGCAGTACTGGCCATTTCAAATCAAAATATTTTTTGTTTAGCCAAGAATTCTTATTTCAAATTTATTTTATTTTAAACACATGGAATTCTTTTTCCAAAAGTATTCATTTGTTAATTGATTAGTGTTACATTTTCATCGCATTTCAATATTTTTCGTCATCATGGATACGTTAAAAATTCGAGTAATTATGGAATCTGAGTACCGGTGGCAGCAACGCGGCACAAGCGGCACGCAACATCAACGACGTTTACGGAGCTAACACTACAAACCAACGCACCACCTGTTATTGGTTTGCTCGCTTCCGTTCTGGAAATTTCCTGACCTGAAAAATGAACCTCGCGGTCGTCCGAAGACTTTGATCGACAATGACGAATTAAAGGCGATTGTAGAAGCTGAATTAACAGCAGCTTTCGACGTTAGCGTCAAAACAATATTGGTCCATTTGCGTTAAATTGGCAAGGTAAAAAAGCTTGACAAATGGGTGCCCCAAGAACTCAATTGAACTGCATTATTACCTGCGATGAATAATGCATTCTGTTTGATAACCGCAAGCGCTCAGCAAGTTGTTTGGATCCTGGTTCAGCACCTAAACAATGCCCTAACTAAACGAAAACTTACCCCTAGAAAAGTGATAGTCACTGTTTGGTGGTCTAGCGCCGATGTGATTCATCACTGCTTCTTACCAAACGCGGTGAGCAGATGTGTACTGTGAAGAACTGAACACAATGATGGAGAAGCTGGCACATCTCCAACCAGCATTGGTCAATCGCTCGTCTCCGCTGCTCCTGCACGACAACGCGCGACCTCATACTGCACAGCAGACGGTCTCCAAGTTGCAAGAACTGGGGTTGGAAGCTCTCCGTCATCCGCCCTATTTACCAGACCTTGCGCCTACAGACTACTACTTTTTCCAGAATTTGGATAACTTCTTGGCGGGAAAAAAAATCAATACCCGAGAGGCAGTACAAAATGCCTTTGAAGAATTTGTTGCCTTCCGTCCAGCTGATTTCTTTAAGAAGGGCATCAATAAACTGCCACCGCGTTGGCAAAGATGCATTGATTGCATGGGTAATTACTTCGATTAATACAAAAAAAATACATGAAAAATATTCGTTAAAATTTTTTCATACAAAACAATTTCATAGGTAAAGACCTAATATTTATGGGCGTTTTATAACAATTATAACATACACGACGCATAATTTACGGGGCTCCATAAATTATACGTCGTGTATGTTTAGAACTAGTCATTTAGCACAATGGTTATGTCACAAGAGTTGTAGGATTGCTGTAAGCCAGGTTATTGAAGTTAGAAGATTCGTCATATTCATTTCTGAAAGCTGGAATTTTATCATGTAATCATAGAGATCGTCCTTCTTTCTTCAATTAGACTAGGATTGCCAAACAATCACTGTTGGATCATAAGATCCCTCTGCGCCACTTCCTCATCCATGTGATTAAATCCGACACTGATGGTGAATTTCCAGCTTTGGTGCAATATTAAATATTGTGCCGAATGACTAGTTCTCGTCATTTTTTTTAATGGTCGGCACTTTATAAGTGGCCCAAAAAAACTGATGTATTTTTATCCTTTGTATAAGCAAATACATTGCTAGATTAAATAGAAAATACTCGAATTTCTTGAATAGACCGAAAACATTGATGAAACTCCGCTGGCTGACAACGTTAAGCCTTGCCCAAAATCTTCGACACACCAAATATCTGGCTAGGTTTTGGGTTTGAGTACCAAATTAGGCAATCGAAACTTATGTTCAAGGAGTTGTATTTTCAATTTCGACAAATTTAAACTGCAATAATGTATTTGTGAAGAATTTATTTAAGGATATTCGCTGAAAGCTAGCGGACTTCGTAACAGCAACTATTTTATGTGGATATGAATAACATCCGGGGGGTAAGGGGCGAACGGTACTAACATCTTAACCGGCCCAACTGTCAACCTCACCTGCACGCGGTACCCCCTGCTAGACAACGGACGAGGCCCTGGCGACCGAGTATCTGGCGGTATAACCAGACCCCGCTTTATGTGTGGGCTTAAATACCCACGCCATCGAACGACCACCATAAATTCGAGGGTTTTCCTTTCCCCTAAGGGTAGGTTTTTGTGCGTCAGATGACAATCGGCACTGGACTAATAAACCCAATAACGTCAAAACAGAAGAATGAAAAGGTTACTATCAAGATACTGTGACGTGGATAGGGCGTCGCCGCAAAACGACGCGCAGACACATCGCCCTACCTCTGTGACAAGTATGCAAGGGCTACCGGATCAAGGACGGGTTCGGTTAAAGACGTTAGTCCCAGATAGTAACATCAAAGTCCGCTTTGCCACCTTAAATGTAGGAACACTAACGGGAAGGACGAAGGAGCTCGCAGACCTACTAACACGCCGCAGGATTGACTTCGCCTGTCTCCAAGAGACCAGATGGCAGGGCTCAAAGTCTCACAACATAGGAGAAGGATACAAACTTATGTACACAGGCTCAAAAGGGGGCCGAAACGGAGTGGCAATAGTAATCAGTCATGACCATCTGGATAATATCGTAGAAGTCAAACGTTTTAGCGACCGAGCTATGAGTGTAAAAGTGATCATCCAGGGAGAGGTGGTAAACATAGTGTCAGCATACGCCCCTCAAGTAGGCTGTTCAAGAACTGAGAAAGATAATTTCTGGATTTTCTTGGACGATATCCTGCAGGAAATACCCAGTAACGAAATAACAATCCTGGGAAGTGATTTGAATGGTCACGTTGGTACTGAATGCGAGCCATGTCTACGAGTACATGGCGGTCACGGTTTTGGCGCCGCGAACGAGGAGGGTAAAGCCATTTTGTTATCTGCTATGTCACATGAACTGGCCCTAGTGAATACATTCTTTGCCAAAAAGCCTGAGCACCTGATAACATACAAAAGCGGATCGGCGTGTTCACAGATCGACTTTATACTTCTGAACAGATCTCTCATCGGTAGAGTCAAAAACTGCAAAGTGATACCTGGGGAAAGCATCACGTCACAACATCGAATTGTAGTTATGGATATGGTGTTTACGAGGAAGACGAAGAACAAAAAAGAGAAGGAACCAGAACTCACCAGATGGTGGCTTCTTAAGGGAGCAAAGATGGGCGATTTTAGGAGGGAGCTCGAAAACCTTAACATTCCAGAAGACAATGAAAGTGATATAGATGCAGTTTGGACGCACTTGCAAACTTAGATTCTTAGAGCAGCAAATAAGACTCTTGAGCGAACTAAGGGTGGAAAGCGAATACCTAAAACTACCTGGTGGTGGAACGAAACTGTACAAAAAGCGTTACTAGAAAAGAAAGAAGCTTTCAAAATGTGGCAGACCACCAAGACTAATGAAGGCCGAGAGTTTTACAAACTTAAGAAGAAAGAAGCCAGAAAAGTAGTCGCTGTTGAGAGATCGAGAGCTACAAAAGAACTTTACGACTCCTTGGAGAGTAAAGACGGTCAAAAACTCATTTACAAATTAGCTAAGTCGCGCAATGAAGCTACACAAGACATCATAAAATCAAAAGTAGTAATAGGACCAAACGGAAATCTACTCTACCACGATAAGGACATCCTAGAAGCATGGTATCAGTATTATGATAACTTACTGAATATCAACACAAATCACCTGAACGCCGGCCTACCAAGCATGGAAAAGAATCTGGGCCTTATACCACCTATAACACCAATGGAGGTTGAGACGTCGCTTAAGAAAATGGCGAACAAAAAGGCAATAGGTCCGGACGGCATTCCGATTGAAGCGTGGAAGTGTTTGGGAGAAAAGAGTGTCTTAATACTGACAAATCTATTTAACATGATGTTGCTGGAAGCCTAGCGCATACCAAACACTTGGAGACTGAGTACGATTGTTCCTCTCTATAAAGGCAAAGGAAGCAGATACGAATGTAATAATTATAGAGGTATCAAGTTGATGTGCCATACTATGAAATTGTACGAACGAGTCATAGATAGCCGACTTCGCATGGAGTGCTCACTTTCCCGACACCAGTACGGTTTCGTGCCAGGACTGTCAACTGTAGATCCAACATTCGCTATAACTATGATTGCTGAAGAACACAGAGCGAAAGAAGAACCACTTTACATCGCCTTTTTAGACATGAAAAAAGCTTTTGACCGTGTGCCTCGAAGTACTATATGGTGGAGTCTTAGGAAAAGACTTATCCCTGAGGCATACGTGTCCGTTGTTGCTGACATGTACAAGGCGGCTAGGTCCTTTATCAGAACAACAGCCGGTATTACTAAGTCTATCCCAGTCAGAGAAGGGGTCCATCAAGGATCAGTTTTAAGTCCTTACCTATTCAGTCTAGTACTGGACTCACTGACCGAAGATGCTCAACAAAAAGCTGCATGGACTTTTATATACGCGGATGATGTGGCGATCTGCTGTAATAGGAGGCAAGATTTGGAAGAGGCCTTAAGTGCATGGAAGGAGCAATTGCAAGCAGGCGGACTAGTGCTTAGCGTTAAGAAAACCCAGTACATGGCGCTTAACATCGCGTGCCCCGACCCTGTTCCGATCGTAATAGATGGACAGGTGATTGAACAGTGTCAGGAGTACAAGTACCTCGGCAGCGTGATGAACGAGTCTGGTAATCTGGAGAATAACCTACAGCACCGCATAGCAGCCGCCTGGCTCAAGTGGCGTGAAGTTACGGGCGTTACATGTGACAGTAGAATGCCCATAAAGTTAAAAGGACTGGTGTACAAGTCAGTCATAAGACCAGTGCTAACATATGGTAGCGAGACCTGGGCTGTCACAAAAAAACACGTACAGACCATTCAAGTTGCTGAGATGAAGATGTTGCGATGGATGTGCGGAGTGACGAGGCTCGACAAGATCCGCAACGAGTACGTACGCGGTAGCCTCGGCGTGCGTGACGTCGCCGATAAATTACAAGAAAATCGGCTGCGATGGTTTGGACACGTGAAAAGGAGACCACCTGACTACATCGGCAATGTAACACTCAACCAAAACCTACCGGGTCAAAGGCGGAGAGGAAGGCCAAAACTGCGATGGTTGAGTGTCATAAAGAAAGACCTAGAAAGCTGTGACTTAACCGAGGACGACGTCCAGGATAGGGCAAAGTGGAGGAAGAATAGTCGGAAAGCAGACCCCGTCACCAGTCGGGACAGTTGCTAGGAAGAAGAAGAAGATATGAATAACATCCGGGAATGGAGCCCGGTACAGTGGACCTGATGGCACCTTGATAAATAGTTTGTAAGTCCTCCTCCAACCACAGAGGTCGTGGAAAGACTAAAAAATCGCTCCTACGTGCAAAATTGTGGCCATTTACAGCAAAACGAACATAATATATTATCAATGAATAAATATTCCTTATTTCACACCAATAAAAGAAACAGGTGATTTTGACGCTGCTACGTGCAAAAATGCTGTCATTTACAGGAAAACGAAGATATGAATTCACTTCTTTAAGACAAGCTCTTACTGTGGATTCTGTATGATGTTTCCGTCCAGGTCCAGAGCGAGGACGGTGTGCGCGGGCCACAGCAGCGCGGCCAGCAGCAGCAGCGCCAGCGCCACTCGACGCCACGCCGCGGTGGGAGTCAGTAAGATCACTGTCAGCCCGATTATGTGGAGGTGGAGGTCGGTGGCGGTAGACCTGGGGTATTCAAATCAAATGTATTTATTTAAACCTTAAGACTTCTGGTACGACTATAAGCTGCAGCTACGTATGCGAGTATGGGTGCCAGTGGGTTGTTACGTATGGGCGGAGCGGCTGCTCTTTCCGCAGCGCCGGAGAAAAGGATATCCTAAGACATGGATTCTTGTTTGCATGCAGTAAAAATAACCTAAGTGTCTGAACTAGGTATATCTGTATTTCAGGATTATATTCTTAAAGTTATAAACAAACTGTCAATCATAAGGCAACGCTTTTCCTAATAAAAAAACAAATAAATGGAATTACTAAACTAAATACATTTTACATAATTTTAAATTAATCACATTTCACCTTCCTCGGTATTACAATATTTGGTAGCATATGCATCATTATTATTTTATATTGGTCTTTTCTAATCACGGGACAATGGAGTCCCAGACCTTTGGGAGGCGTACGAGGGGGGGCCAAAGCCAACGCAGAGGCCCCTTAGATGACATTTATCGTATAATGTAATGTGACACCAACCTACGATTATTCATGTACCTACACACTTTTTAAATACAGGATGAAATTTTAACCACTTTCCAAATTTTTTGTAGGCGTTTAGTATCGTATTTAGAGCCCATTTATGAAGCAAAAAATGAAAATCTAGTTTTCACTGCCTGAGGTGCTTGAGGAGTGGAGAGGTATTACACGGCTCTCAGGACAAGTATCTTACTGCAATAATTCCTTCCTCCGAGCATTTCTGCTCTAGCGACTCTCCACTCAAGCCGGCCAATGAAGGCTAGCAAGAGGTGGGAGATATGTTCCTCGTCAGTGTTCACTCCGGCCGACTAATGAAGGCAAGACAGAGGTGTGGAACAGGGATACTCCCGGGAGCAATCAGGTCGCTGTAGCATAACAGTTTTTGCAATATTGCTTCTCAAGTCAGAGAAAAAAAAGAACCCTTTTTTTCCCTGCCTCGGACTTTAATGAGACTCACGGGCTTAAGCCAAGTGAGACTTTGAAGAATTTGAAGTATCGTCCTGTAAGAATTCGTCCTCACGATACGGCACGTGTTGAGAATCGCGGCTTTTTGCATTGGAATGTAGGTGAATTCGGATAGGCTTAAATTATGTGTAGTGCGATAATAATCAGATGATTAGGAATGACTCCTGTACTAGAGAGCTGTAGACTTTTTTCATACCCCATAATATGTTTAGTATTTCTTCTTTTAGTTCAGAATACTTATGAATTTTGTCAGTAATTGTCTTATGAAGATTGTGTGTATTCGGAACTGCAATGTCAATTGTACTGTTTTTTGAGATTTGACAATTAAAGTTAGGTGTAGTCCGTTATTGTGAATCGTTCGATCTGTTAGATTCCTTGAGTAATTGATAATCAAAGGTTAGATCTGTCGTAATATAGCTTATGATTACAGCTCTCTAGTACAGATTTCGGACTGTACTGATAGTACGGGGGTGGGTTTTCTGAAACCAGTTTGTGTTTTAAAGCTAGTTTTTGATGGATAATGTTTCATATCTGGTGTGTCGGTGAGTGTAATCGGTCTGTGCGAGATAAGAGCAGGCACTGGTAATATGTTGAATAGTTTTTATTATTTTTATCATTATCATCATTAGTATTTGCTGGAGGCTGCCTTCGATAGATGAAGTCAAGCCAACATTTTAATTCTTCACTCTAAGAATCATTTGTGTGAAGCTTAGAATAATAACACCTAGAAACCGAATGTAAGCACGAAAAACGCGCAACTAAAACTAAGCCATATCTGGCTTACTTCGTTCGAGCTGTCAGTGCTCAACGTCACGCTAAGTCAAATACAGCACGCGAAAAATAATTTAATCCCTCAACCCCCAAGCGACAACCGGTTGTCGCGATAACAATTGATTTTAATTGTGTCTGGAATATCCGATCGTCAAAGGATTAAAATGACTGTTTGCACTATGAAGAAGACGTGTTCTAGCATATCAGAGAAACAAAAAGAAAGTGATAAAGTTTCATTTCACAGGTAAGTACTTAAATTTTATACATTTTCTGTACGTAAATCGAATTAAAAACAAACAATTAAAAATTGCACATAGTTTGTTTAGTTGGTTTTTAATATTGAGAAAAATATTGAATTTCCCATAACAGCTATTTAATACTGTTTAGACTAAATGTTGGTGTTATTAATTCTATAAAAATAATTTATTAATGTGAATTTATACAATCATACAGGCATTTAAATTTAAACACATTGAACGGTGGCATTTGTCATTAGATTAATAAATATGTAATATACTTATGAATTTAATCATATTTTCTTATGTATTTAAAGATCATACAAACACATGGCAAATCGTCGTATAACAAAACAACACGTTTTCCCATTTTTTGTGGGTAAACGCCCGATGATGGTAACACTGAAGCCATATTTGTGTGCGTTAGAAGAGCGTAGATTTATTCAGCTTACGCACACAAGGATAATTAAATGGCACGCGTTTACGCTTACGTTTTGGTTCAGACGCGGCTTCTAAGTGTTATTATTCTAGAGTGTGAAGGCATTATTACAAGAACTAGATGTACAGATCCGATAAAAAATGACACCTATTGACATTGATTTTATGTCTGTGTCAGCTTCCTAATTCAGCCAAATGATATCGGCAAGCACATAGTACAGATATTTAGATATATTATGTTGTGTATATTCGAGTATTCGACTAATTTTGGTTTTAATAAAAGTTCATCCTTATGTCCAATGTGCAAAAGTTACTTTTTTGCCGCTGATTGTGTGTTTTTATATTATAATTTGAAAGGGTGTATACGTACCAAACATGCAAATTGCACGAAGAAACAGAGATAAAGTTGTTTATGAACAGAACGTTGTAGATCCAGTATTTGCGACAGTGGTCGACCTCGATGCCGGCTTGTTCCTGGAATACAATAATAGTGTGAAATCTGAAAAAACAATTACTTGGATAAAAATGACAACTGCTTGTGGTAATGTAGTGGGACTCGACCCACAACCTGCCGCTTGCCGGGCAACTGTCTAACTATTGAACTACCCCCTACTAAAAACTAACTAACTATTGAAAAAGACATGGATGTGTCGACGAAATTATTCAAGGCGGTACGCTATTTGTATTATCTATAAATATAAAATAAGGTCGTGTTAGTTACACCACTTATAAGTCGAGAACGGCTGGACAGATTTTAATGATTTTAGTGTTTTAGGATTTGTCTTCGTCAGGAATAGAATATCATGTACTAAAAACTTAACTAAAAACGTTAAAAAGTTACTGTTAAAAAGATTCATTCCTTCATAAGTACTTTTTTTTCCAATCACGCCTTATTTGATGACAATGACATTTAAGACGTCAAAATCAAAATTCTGAGGCAATACGAAGTTCGTGGGGTCCGCTAGTTACGAGTATTTATACAAACAATTTGTGCGTGTTCCTCTGTGGCCGGACCACAGTTTAGTACTCAGATGCTATAGTCCGAAATAAAATCTACCTAAAGTCTATCTTCATCGGTATATAAATATATTTTTAGTACCTCAACAGATAACTTTTTAATTAACAATTTATGTGGTCCGGCTGCAAAGCATTGTTCTCTGGCCGCGCCCACCTCAAATTAAAAAAAGTATAATGAACTTTTAAGAAATCAATATCTGGAAAAAATCTACCTAAAGAGTACCTTGCATTCGACAAGTATGGTCCATTAAACCCCTTTAGTTAAGGAGTTATTGGTCTTAGCATGTGGTCCGGCTGTAAAGTGTACTCTGCAGCCCGTAAATTTCGCAATATTTAATATTAACTATCCATAAATCCATTCAAATAATAGTACCTTTTCTCTACTCTTCGTTGATACTTTTTTTTCTCAAGAAACTATTCATTTTGATTAGTTAACCTTTAAAGTATGTGGCGCGGCTAGGGAGGATTACTTTTAGCAAATATAACAAAATATGGTCTATTTCTTTATGAATACTAAACCGGCATAAAAAGTACTTTATAAAAAGATCTGGACTTCGTCTACAAACTTTTCATTTTAATTACCAAAATGATTTTAAAAAAGGTGCACTTGCTGCTTTTTGCTTACCTGCCTACCTGACAATAGGTAGTTAATTTGACGAAGTTAATGGAAATTTTGATTTAAAATAACGAATAACTTTAAAATACGATCCAAATTCAAGGGGGTTGTTGTCAATCGAGTTTAGAATACAGGAAAATAAAAAAATATACTTTTTAAAAAAATATATTCGAAAAAGTATTGCCAATAAATGAGTCTTTTATTTACTACAGGAAAGTCACTACGTAACTACAAACGTACGTACTACTTAAATTGTAATAGCAATGTTATGTTTCTCCTCCTATGCTACGAAAATGCAAGTGATGACTGTTGGTAGCCCCCGGCTGATCTCAAAGATTAACTGGGAGAAACTACCCTCAATTATAAAAGTATATAAGTAAGTTTATCGGTTGTCTAGTACCCCATACGACAGGGTACTTAATAGTAGCTTAATTTGGGACTAGATGGCTCTGTGTGGCCCGGTGTGGCATGTCTTAAAAAATATATATATATTAGATGATGTCCAAATTCCATATATTAAACATGTAAAGAGCTTAGGAGTTCTGTTGGATAGTGCAATGTCATAGGACAAACATATCAGTGAAGTGAGCAGGAGGATGTTTGCATCAGCTAGTTGTTTGAATAGATTACGTACCTTTCTACCTATACCCACCAAAATTGCTCTGGTTCAGGATTTACTTCTGCCTATTCTAGATAATGATTTTTGCTGCTATCTCGATCTCAATGAAAAATCCCTCGATAAGCTTAAGCGCCTTCAAAATTTCGCGCATTATCTTTGGCTTACGGAAGTATGATCACGTTTCCAAGTTTCGAACTCAGCTTAACTGGCTCCCTATTCGTCTCCGTCGTGATCTTCATGTCCTTTCATTGCTATTTTGTGTATTATTAAACCCGCGGACTTCTCGCTATCTCAAAGAACGTTTTGAATTCTTGCAGCCGACCAGTGGTCAAGATAATTTCCGCTCGGGTCGTAAACTACTACTATCTTTCCCTTCCCATTCTTCACAGTTCTACTCACAATCCTTCATTGTTCAGTCCGAGTCCGAGTGTATTTTAGTAACATGTATGTTATTGTATCTGATATACATCGCTTGTCTTGCACAGTGCTACCCCACCCCTACTCTACTAAAACTGAATTTCCACTACCCAAAGGTTACCTGGTAGAGACCACTTAAAGCGATAAGGCCGCCTAATTGTACATTTTTCTCTTATCTGTAATATTTTGTTTTCTTGTTTTTTGAGCAATAAAGTGTATTCTATCTTCTATCTATCTATCCATCTCCTCCTATGTAGATGACGAATCGCTGAATCGCATTGTTTCATTGATATCAACCGTGCGGGATGTGGCCCTACGTACGATAGAGCTAATTGATAATAAATTAATTAACTCGATTGACAGCAACCCCCTTGAATTTGGCTCGTACTTTTTCTTACAGCCTGTATAGCTAATTTTAACAATTATTAATATTTTATCATGAAAAATATATTTTCGTATAGTTATTCGTTACTTTATATCAAAATTTTCATTGACTTCTTCAAATAAACTACCTATTGTTAGGTAGGCAGGTAAGCAAAAACCAGCAAGTGCACCTTTTTTAAAATCATTATTGGTAATTAAAATGAAAAGTTTGTAGACGAAGTCCAGATCTTTTTATAAAGTACTTTTTATGCCGGTTTAGTTTTCATAAAGAAATAGACCATATTTTGTTATATTTGCTAAAAGTAATCCTCCCTAGCCGCGCCACATACTTTAAAGGTTAACTAATCAAAATGAATAGTTTCTTGAGAAAAAAAGTATCAACGAAGAGTAGAGAAAAGGTACTATTATTTGAATGGATTTATGGATAGTTAATATTAAATATTGCGAAATTTACGGGCTGCAGAGTACACTTTACAGCCGGACCACATGCTAAGACCAATAACGCCTTCTAAAGGGGTTTAATGGACCATACTTGTCGAATGCAAGGTACTCTTTAGGTAGGTTTTTTCCAGATATTGATTTCTTAAAAGTTCATTATACTTTTTTTTATTTGAGGTGGGCGCGGCCAGAGAGCAATGCTTTGCAGCCGGACCACATAATTTGTTTATTAAAAAGTTATCTGTTAAGGTAGTAAAAATATATTTATATACAAATGAAGGTAGACTTTAGGTAGATTTTATTACGGACTATAGCATCTAAGTACTAAACTGTGGTCCGGCCACAGAGGAACACGCACAATTTGTTGCTCAAAAACAGTTTTAAAAAAGTATGATTTCTTACTAGATGTTTGTTATTGATTACGCCAAAACAGTTGAACATATTATCCAGATGTAATTTGGCAAACAGATAAATTATACGCTAGAATAACACATAGGTTACTTTTTATCCCAAAACAAAATACGGTTCCCGGTGGATGTATCAAATACGTTAATGGAGTTGCGGGCAGCAGCTAGTGTTTTATTAATTTGCAAAGTAGGTGGTAAGTATGCACCTGCCAAAGAGGTCCGTAGCCAATTAGCCGTTGCCAAGTAGCTGTCAGCAACACTGAGAAATAGGCTAACGGTGCTAACCTGCAACAAAAACAATTTGAACCATTTAATATTTATTCAAGTCTCTTACTTACACCATAATCACTCTACCCAAAGGTGAGCTTGAAGAGATCGCTTTCTTTTCTTCTTCGCTTTCGTCTTTTTCTTTTTTAAGTTTAATGCAATAATGTGTAGTACATTTATCTATATATTCTTCATAGTTTTCCAAGAAGTATCTTCTGTTCGGCTGTGAGCATGGCTCTTGCAACAGTGCCGAAAAATCGGACTCTTAGAATAATTGAGGAGTGTCTTTTCAAAAGGATTTATTAGTCATTTTGAAAAAAACTTTTTTTTAATGCAATTCAATTCCAATACCATATTCTTAATATTTTTCAATTATAGTTTGGTCCAAAACGGCTTTTTTCCTCTCTAAAATCGACTAGAAAAAGAGCACTCCGCGTCAAAAGTACTTATATCCATATAGTTTTCGTCTATTGAATTTAAACCATTGTTCGAAGCTTTTTCATTTTCTGAAAATTAGGTTAATGAAGAAATAAGCCCTTTTGAAAAGTCACTCCTCAATTAAGGTACATGGTATAAACCCCGTATCAAATATTTCTAGTGATAGTGACCATGAATACTGTGAAGGTTATTAGTACTTTAAGGGCACTCTATCGGTTTAAACTAAACACTTTCTCCCTTCCAGTACGAAAACCTTGCTTGTGCAGTCTTTGGTCTTGCCTATCATTGACTATGGTGATGTTTGTTGCACTAATCTCTCGCAAGACCTTCTCAATAAGTTGGATCGCCTTCTAAATAGCTGTATACGTTTTATTTTTGGCCTTCGCAAATTTGATCACATCTCCGAGTTCCGCTCCCAGCTTCACTGGCTTCCAATTAGCCGCCGCAGGGATTTGTGTACTCTCTGCGTTCTCTTTTCTACTCTCTTCGACCCCAAAAGTCCATCCTACCTTAAAGATAAATTCTCTTTTCTTCACACTTGTCACGATAGAGATAGATCCGTTCCATTGATTCTCTTCAGTTGCTCACTCCATGTCATTCTTTTAGCTATATGTCCAACACTTTCTCTGTAACAGCTGTACGACTCTGGAATGGGCTGCCCTCCAAAATTAGAAAATCCGCCACTAAATTCTTCTTTAAAAAGGCTTTGCGGAGCCACTTCCCTAACTAACTTTATCTATTTATCTATCGTCTCTCAAATCACTCTGACATTGTTTCTGTGTACATATTATGTGTATGTATTTTTGTATATGTTATGTATGTATTTATTATTATATTATGCATGTATATAATATAAATTATTATTTTTTGTCTTCTAATTGATTTCTGTTTTGCATTTTTTTTCTCTACATTTGTTATTAGTTTTACTCCTCACTTTGCACCGCCTGTATAATCTCTGCTTGGCCTAGTGGACACAGCATGGAATGGCGTTTGTTTGAGTTTTTTTTTTAACAATACTGCTGTCGAATTTTCCATCCGCATACCCCTTTTGAGCACTCATTTACCAGACTAGCCTCTGGCGTGACTTGTTTGTACAATTTTTTTTTTTTTAGGAATTATATTTACTCACCTACACCCAGCCTAGCCTAAGGATCCTATGATGTCGGTGAGACTTATGAGTGATACAGAGAATTATATCTGAGTATATTTTACTGAATTATGCTAAAAACATAACGTGAACTTCGTTCGTCAGGCATAAACAAATGCACCGTGTATTTCGGTGTATTTCCGTTAGATGGAGCTTTTCAGGGACGACGACTACTGGATCTGCCAGTACGTATAAAATAAAATTAGTTTTTGGACCTACCAAACAAGTATCTTACCTCATAATTCTCAAAAATATATTCTTGAAATATTTTTTCAACGTGAAAGGCTGCTTCTCCAGTGACACTTGCATGTTGTAGACCAGCAAAAAAACCGGACATCAGGAAAAATGACTGGGTGACCATGTTGCCGTTCAGCAAAATATAAAACAGTGAGGTATTGTACATCTGAAATAAAACAATGTTAAACTAGCACACCAGTTTTTGCTATACGGGATTAAAATGATTAGAAAAGTTTCTAAAAACCAACTAAATGCAAAGGTAGCCAGCACCAGCTGTTTCACATCATTTCTTAGAATTTGAATAATAAATAAATGTGGATATCACATACATTGTTCTGATACCGCAGTAAGTATCTATTTAAAAAACTTTTCGAGGAAATCAGGAACAACGATACCACAAACACTCAGACCCGAGAAAAAAATGTTTTTAGGGTTCCGTACCTCAAAAGGAAAAAACGGAACCCTTATAGGATCACTTTGTTGTCCGTCTGTCCGTCCGTCCGTCCGTCTGTCAAGACCCTTTTTCTCAGGAACGCGTGGAGGTATGAAGCTGAAATTTATATCAATTACTCAGGTCTACTGTCCCTTGAAGCTGTGAAAAAATCAAACTTCTAAGCCAACGCAATCAAAAGATACAGCCGTTTATGCCGCAAATTTTCGACACTTGCAAGGGAATCAAAACCTACAGGGTGCTTCCCGTGAACTCAGAATCTTGAAATTTGGTACGAAGCAACGTCTTATAGCATAGATAAAGGAAAAATTACGAAAACCATAAATTTTTAGTTACATCACATAATATATATTTTTTTAATAATTTTAAACTTACTACCCATTTCCTCATAAACGCGTAGAGGTATTAAATTGAAATTCATACCAAATACTCAGGTCTATAATACCTTTAAGCTGTAACAAAATCAAACTTCTATGTCAACGCAATCAAAAGAAACAGCAATTTAAGCTGCATATTTTGAAACTCGCAAGTACTCGCAAGGGAATCAAAACCTAAAGGGTACTTCCAGTCGACCTAGAATCTTGAAATTTGGCATGAAGCAACGTTTTATAGCACACATAAAGGAAAAATTCCGAAAACCTTAAATTTATGAACAAACTTTGTAAACCTTGCAGGTTTGTACGGAACCCTCGGTGCGCGAGTCCGACTCGCACTTGGCCGGTTTTTATTTTTTATACATTGAATCGTCCGGGAATCGAACCTCGGAGCAATTATATTGTCACCTTGAAAATCTAACCTGTATTCGATTGATATTGCCTATCAAAATCGGTCAGGTATTTCTATCTTAAATGTACTTAACACTCAACAGGGTCTACTGCAACCGAATTTATTATTTAAATAGTAGGTTTTTTTTATTAAGATCTGTTAGAAAACCAAAGGTGCCGTTGCCCAGGGTGGACCACTAGGAGGTAGAACCCACCACCCCAAATTCGTTATGTAAATATTATATAAATATCGACGTTTCGATCCGATTGCAAGAATCATGGTCGCGGGCAGGCATGAGTCTGGCATGAGTGTAATCCCGAAAAGTATTAAAAAGTTTATATCCTGTGAATGTAATAAATGTACCGTCTCAATGAAGTCGAGGTTCTCCAGAGCGACTAAGGCTGGGCCAGGCACGTGAACGACCATGACCGTTAAACAGGTCAAAAATCTGAAAATAAACGATACAACGCCCCGTTGGTCTAGTGGTTTAGATACCGGGCCATGATCTCGGGGTCCCAGGTTCGATTCACACGGGTTCAGCAACAAAAAAAAGCTTCGAATTTTCGAACGTTGCCCGGGTTTGTGATCACCAACCCGCATTTGGCAAGCGTGGTGATTAAGCCAATACCCATCATTGCTGTGGTAACTTGAATTCAATGATGGAGTAGGGCATGTAATATCGGAAGGTTTTCAATTCCGATTATGCTTTCCAATATTAGATCTTAATATCGGAATGCCGATATTAATATTGTCGCGGTCATGCTAGAAGGTTCGAGATATCGCTAGAGGAATGTACATAACTACCTAAGTTCGGCCACAAAGTAATAACAAGACCTTAGTGCAAGCGACATTGAACTTTAAGTTTACAGATTAAGGCACAAAATGGCATAACTTACTAGAGTTGTTTACGTTCAACGTCCTTGTAATTTCTTCTAGAAAACGAACATTCTAGTATGTACGACCGGCGTCGATGTTGAGATATATAAATAACAGGACTTGAGACGCCGAGTCAGTTCATTCTGAGCTTTTGGTGCGATACCTGCGAAAAGTGATCTAGTGCGAAGTAACGACGACTTTAGCGATACCAACGGATCTAAGTACTACTCTGCGGATTGGCTAACAGTGTTTTGGAACCAACGACCTCAGCGACCCACCGGACTACGATTCTTGTGATTTGGCTTTTCTGATAGTATCTGCGACCTGTTCATCGCCTAATAAAATCTTCTACCTAATAAGTCAACGGTGTTTTATCCAAATCCCGAACTCCACGTTCGTAACATTTGGTGTCAGAAGTGAGATTTGGAAATGCCAGTGACTCCGAGGGAAGATACTGCTGGCGTTAGAACCAGGGCACAGCAAGCTGCGAGGGCCACGGCTACTACCCGACAGGCTACCGACCATCGGGATACTACACCTATTTGCTCCGCCCACCAAGCATCGTCCATTGACCAGTCCACGCCTACCGGAATGGAAGCTTTACCCACTGCGTCGCCGGCCTCGCCTACTGTCTCCGCTCACCGGGCTACTACGCCATCATCAGCTCAAGAAGCCAGAGCATCTGCATTCGACTTTAGTAGATTGATGCAGATGATGGACTTCATGTGCCAGAAACAGGATAGAATGCAAGAAGCGATTCAAGCTAAACAGGAAGAAATGCAAGGAAAACAGGATAGAATGCAAAAAGCGATTCAAGCTAAACAGGAAGAAATGCAAGGAAAACAGGACGAAATGCGACAAGAACAACAAAAGGTGCTGCTTGCCGTAGGTTCAGTGGGTGATATGGTGCAAAACCTACAGAAGAATGTGGACCTGGTAGAAGAAAGGGTAACTAATCTGGAGGCCAACATAGACAGCGTGAAAGTGGACCTCGCTGGATTACAGAAAAAGGTTCTGAAACTGGAGACCGCTGGACCTCCCGCGCCGAGTGACGTCGTATTTACCAGCCCGGCACCCAGGGTGAAAGTACCATCCTACGACGGCACTACGTCCTGGACCGCTTACCGCCAACAGTTTCAGACCGTTGCCGCTGCTAACGGATGGACAGAGGAACAGAGTCTAACAGCTCTCACTGTTGCTCTGCGGGGATCGGCTCTTTCTGTTTTGGAGGCGCTACCATCCTCGGGTAGCACATTCAACGATCTGATGGGGGCACTCGAAGCTCGTTATGGAGAACGCCATCTGGAGCATGTCTTCCGCGCTTAACTACGGGACCGGGTTCAGCGTTCTGGAGAAGGACTGCAGCAATGGGCTCTGGAGATTGAAAAATTAGTCCGCAAAGCATACCCATCTGCTGATGCAAAGATGGTGGACTCTACCCTACTCCAAGCAATCGTCGATGGGATCAGAGACATGGAGATTAGGGCTGCAGTGGGGCTGCGCCACCATGCCTCACTGAAGGAAGCTCTAGCGCACGCTCTGGAAGTAGAAGCCTTGAGGAAAGATGTTCGGCCAACTCACAAAATACGAGAGGTGATTGAAGAAGTACAGGAAAAGAAGACATCATTTCCTCCTAAGAAAAAAATAACTGGATCTATGTGCTATAAATGTGGAGAAAAGGGTCATCTGCAATTCACCTGTCCCAAGAACGAGACGCAGCAGTCAGCTAAACTTGCTGAAATGATGAGCAAGATGTTTGAGGAACGCCTGGATATGTCAAAGAAGCAGGAGACCCCATCTTCTGCTGGGAAACGAGTAACAGCCAGAACTAGGGGGCGGGTGCTGGCTGGAACGGAAGAAGCCCCGACGATGATTGTCTCCCAGGCATGCAATGGGAACAGTTTGATGATATGCGGCTCGGTAAATGGAACTGACTGCAAGATGACGGTGGATACAGGAGCCTCTAGGACAATAATCAAGCCGAAACTAGTGGAGACCGCGAAGAAGCGCAACAGCACCTTCAATATTCGGCTACTTTCCGCTTTCGGCCAGCAAATACCCGTCCTAGGGGAAGTTTCGGTCACATTACAAGTAGGCGAAGCATCATATACTCACAACGTCATCGTGGCCGAAATTATGGATGACTGCGTATTGGGCCTCGACTTTATGCGAAGATATGACTGCAAAATTGATGTCACCAATGGCATATTTAAGTGTGGTAATGAAGAGCTTTTCATCCTGGGTGGGCCCGAAGGGAAAATAACATGCCTAAAGAAGATCAACATACCCGGAAGAACACAAGCAGAACTGCTGGTGAAGCTACCACGTGCTAAGAAGAATGAGAAGAATAGGTGTGTGTTGATCGAAGATACACTAAGCAAGTCAAAGACACAAAAGCTTCTGGCAGCCAGAACACTTGTCAAGGGGTCCACAACTGCAAAAGTTAGAGTTGTGAATTTAGAAGACCACGAGATCCAAGTAAAGGAAGGTGACGTTATTGGAAGATGCGAAGAAGCTGTTTGGGTCAGAAAGTGCCAAACAACTTTGAGTAAGACGATAACCAAGGATAATTCTACCATCGCAGAACTTCTTAAAGGATGCAAAAGTAACTTAAGTTATTCTCAAAGCATGAAAGCCAAAGACCTGCTTCAGCGCTTTTCAGACGTGTTTTCTTCAGAAGAAGGAGATTTGGGGAGGACATCCTTGGTACAGCACAAGATAGACACCGGAAATGAAGGACCTATCCGGCAACGAGCAAGGCGAATACCGATTGCCAAGGAACAAGAAATTGAGGATATGCTGGAGAGCATGAGGAAGAATAAGATCATCGAACCTTCTGCAAGTCCGTGGTGTTCTCCTGTCGTCTTAGTTAAAAAGAAAGATGGAAGTACAAGGTTTTGTGTGGACTATCGACGACTGAACGACATCACCAAGAAGGACAGCTATCCTCTACCGCGCATCGACGACACCTTGGATACCCTAAGTGGCAAGACATGGTTCTCGACACTTGATTTGAAGTCTGGATATTGGCAAGTTGAAATTCATCCAAAGGATAAGGAGAAGACAGCATTTTCTACAGGGAAGGGGCTATGGCAATTTAACGTCATGCCATTTGGATTGTGCAACGCGCCGGCCACTTTTGAGCGACTCATGGAATGTATCCTGGCAGGATTGGTGGGAGAAGCCTGCCTAGTATATTTGGATGACGTGATCATCATGGGTCGGGACTTCGAAGACCATTTATTTAACCTGGAAAAAGTCTTAAGAAAGATACGTGGAGCCAACCTAAAGCTGAACCCGAAGAAATGCGATCTGTTCAGAAACAAGGTAAACTACCTCGGACACGTTATCACCAGTGATGGAATACAGACTGATCCAGCTAAAATAGAAGCCGTGCAGAAGTGGCCAACTCCCAAAGATAAAACGGAAGTAAGAGCATTTTTGGGTTTATGCTCATACTACAGACGCTTTGTTAAGGGATTCTCCGAAATTGCCAAGCCATTGCATCGCCTGACGGAAGAAAAGAGAGGGTTTTGCTGGGATGACGCTTGCGAGGATTCCTTCCAAAGGTTGAGGCAATGTTTATGTGAGACTCTAATCTTGGGATACCCACAAGCTAATGGGCAATTCGTCGTCGATACGGATGCAAGCAACACAGCTATTGGTGGAGTACTATCTCAAAAACAAGGAGACCGAGAAGTTGTGATTGCCTACTTCAGCAAATCGTTATCGAAGCCTGAAAGAAACTACTGTGTGACAAGAAGATAACTTTTAGCAGTGGTCAAAACGCTACAACATTTCAGCAAATACATTATCGGCAGAAAGTTCGTGCTTCGTACCGACCATGCTGCTTTAAAGTGGCTGCTTCATTTTAAAAGTCCCGAAGGTCAGGTTGCTAGGTGGATTGAACAGCTTCAAGAATACGACTTCACTACCGAACATCGTAGTGGAAAGACACATGGGAATGCTGACGCCCTCTCAAGAAGACCGTGCCCAGAAGAGTGCAAGCACTGCATCAAGCTGGAGTCTAAAGAGGACTGTGTACAAATAACGAGGACAAGTCCTCCGAGATTCTGGGAAGATGAGTCAATGAGAGAAGCTCAGGAAAAAGACGAAGACATACGACTGATCGTCGCATGGAAGAAACGCGGTAACGCTAAGCCGAGATGGCATGAAGTTGCGCCTACGGGTGCTACGACTAAAGCGTACTGGGCTCAATGGGACAGTTTCATTTTGCAAAACGGGATACTTTATCGGAAATGGGAAAAACCTAACGGTAGAGAGTTCCACCTACAGCTGGTCGTCCCACGGGAAAGGATCAAGGATGTTCTTCGAGAGGTACACGATGGCATATCAGGATCTAGGTGTAAAAAGGACCTTAACAAAGCTACGGGATAGATTCTACTGGCTTAACTGCAGAGCTGATGTACAAGATTGGTGTCGGAAATGTACCACTTGTGCTGCGGTGAAAGGTCCATCCACCAGGAGTCGAGGACACCTTCAACTTTATAACGTTGGTGCACCATGGGAGCGGATAGCAGTGGATGTTGCCGGACCATTCCCTGTAACAGAGTCGGGGAACAAGTACTTTATGGTCGTCATGGATTACTTCACCAAGTGGCCAGAAGTCTTCGCTATACCTAATCAAGAAGCTACGACTGTAGCCTCTAAATTGGTTGAAGAAGTCATATGCCGATATGGTGTACCCCTGGAAATTCATTCCGATCAGGGCAGAAATTTTGAGTCGAACGTGTTTCAAGGAGTCTGCAAAATATTGGGCATGCACAAGACGAGAACCACTGCTTATCACCCTCAGTCCGACGGCATGGTAGAAAGGTTTAACCAAACACTAGAGAGGCATTTAGCAAAATTGGTGGACAACCATCAAAGAGACTGGGACAAGTACATTGCACCATTCCTTCTCGCCTACAGGACTTCGGAACATGAGAGCACAAAAACGACCCCGGCATATATTAACTTCGGACGAGAGCTAAGGTTACCGGTAGACCTTGTAACCGGAGGAGCGCCAGACGATCACGTCACCGTACAGGATTATGTCTCCGATTTGCAAGACAAGATGCGGGACATTTATGCCATGGTTCGAGAAAACGGCTTGCAGTCGAGTGAAAACATGAAGACTAGATATGACCGGAAAGCGAATACCAGTGGCTTTGATGAAGGAGCACTAGTCTGGCTACATAACCCGATACGGAGAAAAGGGAGGTCACCTAAATTACAGACAAGATGGGAAGGGCCGTACAAAGTCGTCACGCGAATAAACGATGTTACATACCGGATCCAACGGCCACCGAGAGGAGCACTTAAGGTAGTTCACATCGACCGCTTGGCACGTTATAACGGGAATAACGATGACGTTCGGGACGAGCATCTCTAAGAGGAGGGCAGTGTCGCGGTCATGCTAGAAGGTTCGAGATATCGCTAGAGGAATGTACATAACTACCTAAGTTCGGCCACAAAGTAATAACAAGACCTTAGTGCAAGCGACATTGAACTTTAAGTTTACAGATTAAGGCACAAAATGGCATAACTTACTAGAGTTGTTTACTTTCAACGTCCTTGTAATTTCTTCTAGAAAACGAACATTCTAGTATGTACGACCGGCGTCGATGTTGAGATATATAAATAACAGGACTTGAGACGCCGAGTCAGTTCATTCTGAGCTTTTGGTGCGATACCTGCGAAAAGTGATCTAGTGCGAAGTAACGACGACTTTAGCGATACCAACGGATCTAAGTACTACTCTGCGGATTGGCTAACAGTGTTTTGGAACCAACGACCTCAGCGACCCACCGGACTACGATTCTTGTGATTTGGCTTTTCTGATAGTATCTGCGACCTGTTCATCGCCTAATAAAATCTTCTACCTAATAAGTCAACGGTGTTTTATCCAAATCCCGAACTCCACGTTCGTAACAATATCCAATATAGGTCCGATGTTAATATCGTAATTTCGCTTTTTATTTTATTTTATTCGGAAGGAAAACGAGCAGACAAGCCACCAAATGGAAAACGTTGTAATGTTGGATTAAATAAAAAAATCAAATCAAATCAGTCTTAAATTTTGGCGCAAAATTTACGTGTTATTATTTTTCCTTCGATTATTTATGCTCTAAGTATTTTTCATTCTTATTTCCTATTACTGTAATCAAATAAACTATGAATAACCATTAATATAACTTCTTATAATTTAAAATATGAAGGCAAAATTAACAATTAGAAATAAATTAATATCTATCTATCTATCTATTTTTACGTGATCCTTTTTTGTGATAAAAAATTTTCGTTCGTTGTAGCTATTCATTGGTTTATCACATATTTGTCATTATTATACTCTATCACTTTTATTAAATAAGTAAAATAGACATCAATGGACTAAGCATAAATTTTAACCTCTTATTTAAAATGTTAAAAAATCAACAATTATACATACTAAATCATTAAAATATAATCTATTTTTTATGCGATCATTTTTCTTGGTAATACTCGTACATACGTTCTCAAAAACGACGAAGGATCCAGCATTTTATGAACTTCGTATCTTTCATACGAAACCAAGCGTCGTGGGATAGTTACCGAGTCCCAAACATCGGTTATGACGTGGGTCATAACCGATGTTTAGGACTTAAATTGGATATCTACCTGCTTAGCCACACGCACCTTGACATGCAATCCAAGATCGACGACTTACATCGAGAGGCGGGCATTACGGAGCTTAAAATCAATGGCCGGAAGACCCAAGAGATGCCAAGTGGAAAGGAAATCGCACACCGCTTGGTGCAGAGGATGTAAAATATTGGTTCAGCTATTTAATTTAAAACACGCTGTGACGCGCACGGATGTAGCTGGGTAAGGTTCATTTATCCGGGACCCCGCCGCAGCAAAATAAAACGTCTGTGCGCGTCACAGCGTGCTAACTACAAAATTTTAAGTCTGAATCAATATTTATTCATATTTATCAAAAAATATTTTTATTGTTAAATAAAATAACACTGCCATGATATTAAACATAATGGTCACATAATGTGGGCTGCCTTTTCCAGGTGGTTAAAAATCCACCGTGTATAATGTATATTGTAGGCATCAAAAATCGCAAAATCCATGCTTAGCGTGCGTCTACCCCTATACACAAGGTAGTGTAAACAATGAATTTCTTCCTTATGAATAGGCGACACTCATTATCTTTCATGTAGTTGTATACATAAAAGATTTACGCCCTATAGACAGTCTATAGGACGTAAATCTAGTCTATAATAGACTACAGAATTACCTGATTCCATTCAACGACTGTAGCTCTAACGCACGAGGGTCGGCCTTCGGCGGCTCCATCAGCTGATTCCAGTTGAGTCGACACGAGAATGCGAGCAGGAACCTGTTTCCTATCAAACACAAAGCCTTATCACGTCCATACTTTATATTGAACCTTAATTTCACACATAGTATAAGCTAACATAAAGCATGTTACAGTTCTGCTTAACCTGACAAGTTCATCTGGTTAAGAAGAATTATTCACGCATTTTCAACAACAGCTCATGGTGGAATCGTTTGCACTCGAAGAAGTAAAAGAATGTCAAAAGATGCAGCGAGTCATAACTGCAAGGATATAATGACACAACAAAGATTCTTAAAAATAAGGATCAGTTGCAGGCCACAAGCGATTTTCACATCATTATCATTATCAACCTACATGAGTGGTAGTCAGGGGCGCGTAAAGCAGTTCTGGGTAGGGAAAGTAGAACCTTAGTTTAAAAAATCTTAACTATGGGAGTAATTCAGGGACCGGTATTCTATTTAAGTAGTTTGTTAGTAGGCAGGGTAGGCAGTGCTTCTTGGTATGCAAGGTGTGAGTGGTAGTGGACCATAACTGGACACAGGCCTCTCAAATGCACGATTCTCAGCAACTCTCATCCAACCTTTTAAAGACCGTCGCTCCAACAGCTTAAGGGCGAAATGCGGTACGTCTGGCAAACCGCTATTTCAACGTATAATTATAATCATGGTCACATCAGCCCACTGATGGATATAGGCTTCCCCTAAAAATCTCCCGTCGATCGATCGAGCGCCACTCACATCCAACGGCTTTCCGCGACCTTCATCATGTGTCTCGCCTTTAGCTTGGTTAATAATTTGCAGTAAGGTGAGTAACTATTTCTGTACCTGGTTCAGTCTGACTTCTGCAGAAATCGTACGCACTCCCAATGACATTCAGCGCTAGAATGATGATGACGATAGCCGCTGCCACCCAGTCCAGCCAGTCGACTGTGTATCTGTTCATCGTCTTGTCTTCGAAGTAGCAGTTCACCTGAAGTATGATTCATTGTTGACTCAAGAGGACTCGCCCCGTTGGTGTAATGGTGTAAACACCGGTCCAAGGTCTCGGGGTTCTGGGTGGGATTAACGGGTTCGGGCGGCAAAAAGTTTCGAATTTTCGAACTTTGCTCGGGTTTGTGATCACCAACCCATTTGGCAAGCATGGTGTTATACGTGTACCTATCATTGCTATGGTAAATGGAATTGAACGTTGGAGGCCTTTGCCCTGCAGTGGGATGATTATTTGATATGACGTTTAGTATAAGCGGTCAGAGCTGAGGGCAAAAATCAAGTACCTCCTCGCATGTAGTTAAATCATTCTAAGTAAATAACGCCTATAATCTTGTAGGCCTATAATCGGATGATTATAGGCCGTATATTTTTAAATGGCAAAGGCCTCCATCATTGATTTCAAGTTACCTTTACACATGGGGACGGTGACGGATGGCAGGTTGCATTGAAAAAGCATCTTTTCACGTAAAAAAAATATTTTTAGAATATAATTATAAGAAGTAAGATCATCAGTTAAAAATCAGTTAAAATCAGATCATCATATAATTATAAGAAGTAAGATCATCGATGTAATGTAAAAACTATACACAATCAGGTTCAAAAGAGTGCTCCAACTATGTATGTTTGACATAAGGGTGCGCTTTTAGTACAACCTACATCGATCGAATAGACACAACATTACATCCATAATTTGGCCAGGTTATAAGGTTGACAGTGACATAAAATCCACGTCAATCATTCGATCGATGACAGTTTTAGGTGTCATTGTTGTATCGGACTGTGTGTCTAGTTCTTAATATACAGCGTGTATTTTTATCCGCCTGCCAAACGAAGCCCACTTTGTGTAACCATTATGTGTATAACATCTCGGCAGTGTTTTTTTATCAATAAAAATATTTTTCGAAAATATGTTACACAGGATGAAATTTTAAACACCTTCCAAATTTTAATATATCAATCTACAAGACAAAAAAGACGTGTGGCACACGGAGACTGCCGCGGTAAAGCTATTGCATAGCATTTTTTATCAACTTATGCTTAGTTATTTTAAGAACTTATGCAATTATAAAACTAAAAAGTATCACCGCTGTGCCGGTCAGATTGGGGGGTGTTAGGTTATTTTCGTCACGGAATTTCTGGATTCGGTCTCCACGCTCAAGGCCCGCGATAGAAGCTATGCAATAGCTTAATTTTATAATTTTATATATTTTCTAATTTTGACTTTTGTAATTAAATTTTTTTGTTATTTGGCAGATATGGTTACCATAGGCAATACTGTCAAAATCCTTATTTTCTTCTAAATTCTTTTAAATTTCGGAAATTCAAAATTGTTCGATCGTGCCTCGCCCCGAGTGTCAGGTTAGGTTATTTTCGTTACGGAATTTCTGCTCACGCTCAAGGCCCGCGATAGAGGCTATGCAATAGCTTAAAAACAAATGACGTATTTTTTCTTTTGGTATAGCCCAGTGCAAAAATGTCAAGATAAAGCACTTGGAAAATGTCTACCAAAAATCTAAAAGTTTTGATACGGCCGCCTAGCAACACTTTTTTTACGCGACTTCATTACGATACTATTCATAAGTTTTTGATTTTGTTTTGTTTTATTAATTTTAATTTAAAGATGATATGTTTTATTTTAATTTTAATTTCACCTGTATACAATATATGAAAAGTTAACCACTTTCCAAAATTTTTATAGGCGTTCAGTATCGTATTTAGATTTTTGGTGGACATTTTCTAAGTGCTTTATTTTGATATTTTTTTACTGGGCTATACCAAAAGAAAAAATAACGTCATTTGTTTTTTGTCTTGTAGATTGATAATAGGGTTAAAGTATGAAATTGCCGATTATTTTCCCACTTTTTATTTTGTTTATAGCTCTTAAGTAGGTATAGTCATATTATTGCGTAATTCTTTTTGTATTGTATCAAAAACTAAATAAAGTAACTTTTGACTAAAAAAAAAATGCAATACTAGTGCCTATTACTTCAAAGGAAGTCGTTGAAAAGACCCCTTACAATGTGTCAGCGGACCTTCTTGCTTCAATTAAGTATATTTGTATTATATACTTTGATTTTCAGAAATTTAAATACTATAATGCGTAGCTTTATAACCATCTAACTTTCACCTTTAATTGAATCGAAAACGGTTCAGGCGTTTTAAAAAAACTAAAAAATTGTTAGTATGGAAAAATGACTTTTCTCGATTTCGTCCATACAAAACGGCAATTTCATACTTTAACCCCTAATATATTAATATTTGGAAGGTGGTTAAAATTTCACCTGTATAACGTGGGCTTCGTTTGTCACACGGTGTATATCGATGATGTACACCGTGTGACAAACGTATACATACTTCAGTGACTCTCGTCTTCAGACCGTAGCCCCTGGTCAGGGTATCGTTGAGGCACGCCTCGGCGGCGGCCTGCAGCGCCGGCGCGCCGGTGCCGTTGAGGAACTCCAGGCAAGTGCGAGTCATGCACAGACCGTAGCGCAGCTCCGTGTGGTTGTGATGTGTTACGTTGTTTGCGGTGTATTCCTGGAAAAAAAAGAAAGAAAAATAATTTATTAGGTAGCAGATATACATGTGTACAATAATTTAAATAAAAAAATAACAAAAACACAACATACAAATATAAAGAGATAGCAAAAAGTTGCTAGCACTTATCGTGGCAGTTTATGACGGGTTATTCCCAAAGGCGGGTTATTTGCTCCATTGTTTTCAAAAAACGTAAGTTCATAATTACATACTTTGATTCCCAACGGTGTAACATCTTGATTTTACTAACGCACCTCGGAACGCGACTTGCGTAGGACCGGTTTGTTGTTTTCTCCCACATCGCTAAAATGGATAGACTGCACGGCGCGGTGACAGGGAACGACACTTTTAGCGGCGGGCTCAACTAACCGTGTTCAACTTTATATTGTGCGCGTAGCACTTACATACTACATTCCTTATGTTCCGTCTATATTTAAAATCAAATAATCTACAATCTGCATATAAGTGTAGTGAAACCCCGTATCGGGGTTTTTAAGTCACCTACAATCTTATCGCAAAAGCACCAGCTACGTGTACGTCGATGCTGCGCGACGCAATCCGTACCAGTGGTACGAAATTGAATTGCGTCGGCTGCTACCAGGACTACTCATCTCTTCGACTACCACCAGGACAGTAGTTTTCTAATTTGGTACGGATTTGAATTAAGTGTGTGTGACCCACCCGTGCTCTGCCTCGAATATATTCACTTACTATTCAATTACTTTTCATCTTTTATTTACCTACTTGCAAAATTCTACGTTGCAAATGGCGCCTTAAGTAAATGAGCAGCACACTTGATTTTATTCTTGTTACCTTGTAGTTTTCATGGTGTTGGTTAGTTCCACGGCTGATTATGATTTTGCTAGAAACTATAAATCAAATTGTGGACAATAGTAACTCTAGTAATTAAAATAAAACAGCAATCATTTTGGAAAAAAAATAATTTAATAATTAAATATACATACCGACCATTTGATATAACCTTAACTATTACTATAGAAGTATATTACTAGCTTAATTACTAAATTAATTGAACTAACCCCTGTCTAGTCTTACAACACATACCTAATTATTGAGGCTTATCAATTAAGAATCCGTCAAAATGGCATACCCAATCAAGTTTTTACTCGTATCTTTACAAAAGCAAGAGTTAGAATATGAAGTATCAGTGCGTGCTGTCAAAGCCGCTGATACTGTTCGTGAGCTCCGGGAACAAATTGTAAAAATTTCAACGGAACTTCCTTCCGAAGACATTTTAGAGTCACATCTAGAATGTGCTGAAGATTTATAAGGTGCAAAGGAATCATTAACAAAATCTTCTAGTAATGTGCAATCCTTAAAAATTAAATTCGACAAAAACCTATATTTAAGATCTGAAAATTTACTTAATCATATTTATCATCGAATTAATAGAATATCGGTAACCCCTGAATCAACTGAAATGTACAAAACTACTTGTACAAGCTTTAATACTCTTTATAAAGAGTTACTAACTATGAAACCTTTCACACTAGCCCCAACTAATTCAGTAGAAAAAAACCAGTCAACGGAACCTTCCGTGACTTCTGTTGTTACTTGTGAAAGAAATATGCTGTCTGAATTAGGTAAACTTAAATATTCAGGCAACACTTGCATTCATTCAAAAAGTTGAAGAGTTTGTCATTTCTAGAAATATTTCGTCCGAGAAAATGTTGTCTTTTGCCTTCGAAATATTTACAGATGACGCGTTGCATTGGTACCGGTGTATTAAAAATTATAGTTTAAAAAACTAAAAAACCACGCTTTTAAAACAGATTGAACTAAAAAATTAAAAATAAAACTGTAGTAATCAATTGAAAAATTCATATTATTGTACAAAAAGCGTGGGGTGCTTGTTATGATATCCACAGATATAGTAAATTATTGATAAAATATTTACAACAATCTAAATCAAGCCCCCACGCTTTTTGTACAATAATATGAATTTTTCAATTGATTACTACAGTTTTATTTTTAATTTTTTAGTTCAATCTGTTTTAAAAGCGTGGTTTTTTAGTTTTTTAAACTATAATTTATTTTTTACTTTTTAGTTTAGTTTATAAGATTTGATTCCTTCTTTACCGACTGTAAGTCCAAACCTATGCAGGAAACATAATTGATACAGATCGCGCGCTAGCTCTATCTCTTTTACTCCCTCTTACAGAGGAAAACTGGGAAAACTGTTATTAAATTATTGCATTGTCATCGGCCCTTGATACGTGTGCAAAGTTTCAAATTAATCAAACTTCTGGAAATCGGTCAAATTTATGCTCAAAGATTCCATTACATAGATACAACCCAAGCTAATAAAAGCGTGGTAAAAATAGTAGATAGCGTTAAGTCTTGGAATGATTTAAAACAGTGCCTTAAAGAAGACACGACATTAAAAATAAAAAGCATTTTCTTTCCCAGCGGGTCCATGAAAATATTTGGTACAGTCAACAGTAAAATCTGAGTAAATGGATAGAAATTTTTTTTTTTTTTATTTATTTTATTTTATTTATTTATTTAAATTATTTATTATGAAATAAAAGAAAGTGACTAGATGAACAGGGAGTCTTTATTTTATCAAACTGTCTTTGAACTAACATAAAAAAAAAAGTTTTAGAATAATTACCGTAAATCATCTTATTAACGACTGTTATCTCGTGAAAACAACCGGTATCGACGTTAACGTACTTTCCGAAGCACGGAAGCGCTCAAGATATGATGCCACAAACGGTCTCCCATCCAACTAGTGACCGCTCCCAGCGTTGCTTAACATTCGTGTCAAAAACTGATCACTACGAAGCATTGGGCTATGAGCGCTTCCATTGGACTTGAGCGTTATAATCGTATTCTGCATAGTATGTCCAGTTTTCTTTTTAATTCATCATACTTATCAGCATATGTCAATCTAATGCTGGATACGGATCTTCTTCTGGCAGTACTTTACTCACCAGAATGATGTCAAGCAGCTCGCTGGGCTCGTCGGAGACGACGACCGCGCTGGCGGTGCAGTACACCCCGCCTGGCTGCTTCAGGCAGTGCGTATACCGATCCAAGTGGAACTTATGCGGCATTCGGACATAATTCTCATCTGGAAGAAGATGGAAAACGTAAATCATCAGCCTATAAAGACCTAAAGCAGGATTTCGCCATAAGAAAGCCATAAGTAAACGCTGATTCTGAGCCATGGGTCGCGGGTTCGATTCCCGCACAGTTATATGGCCCGGCAAACGTTGTTTTGCCGTAATTTGGATGGTAGAAGAGTGTTTTTATTATTGACTAGATTTTGCCCGCGACTTCGTCCGCGTGAAGTAGTTATTTTTGGTATTTTTTTTGTTGATCCTTTTGTTACTGTGTTAAGATGTTATTTTCATACATTTATATAGACCACATTTTTTGTTTTTCTTTCCTTCTCTGCAATGTAAAGATTTTGCGGCTTTGACACCCGCGAATACTCTACATTGAGTTGCCCATGAGAAAAACAGTTTTTTTCCAAGTCAACTTCTGCTATTTTGAGCTTCTGGTTTTGTGCTTTTGCCGTTCCAGTCATAATTATCGCTTTTATATTGTTTTGTCCCAAATAAGTGATTTCTAGCCTTGTACCATTGTATAGCCTTAGTGTGTCAAAATTTCTGATTAACAGGGCTGGAACATAAACCTTCAGCTTCAACTTATGGGCTGACAATTCTAAAGAGTTGAGAAACTCTAGAGGGTAAGTAGTACGATGTCACCTGTTCAGTGTCCATAACATTGTCTACTGAGAGATACTCCACAACATCCCCCTTTCGACATAATTCGTTTATCAGCCTATTATCTCATTTGTCGGCGCCAAAATTACTCGTTCACACTACCATTCCTGTGGGTCTAGCACAAAGTACTATCGATTTCGAATCGTTTGCGTATCGAAAGCAAACGACACAAAGTTCGTGCTTTGTTTTGTAGTTCTCGTTTTGACCGCGCGAGCGCTGTTTAAGTTTTCATACTAAATATTTCGATGGCGATACGAACACGCAAAGGATTCGAATTTGATAGTTTTTCGTGCTAGACCCACAGATTGCTAATATTTATTTGTAGATCAGGGTAAACATTTGACAGAATTCATGGCTCAGTGTCCATCAGTGCATACAATCTTCTCCAATATTCATGAGAGCCTGCTTGAAAATCATTGTGTAGTCGAAAACTTTTTTACCCATAATACAGTTTCTAAATTATGGTTTAGAACTATTAAGGGGATTACTGGAGCTATGTGCTGTCTCCAATTAATTTATTTTTATTATTTCTAAACAAAATCAATTCTCAAAAGACTAGAACAGTATAATTTTAGCAAATTACCTCTATAGTATTTATTCAATCACAGTTTTGGGGTGGTGGGATCTACCTCCTAGTGGTCCACCCTGGGCAACGGCATCTTTGGATTTCTAACCAATGATGACGGCTAACAGATCCCCTTGCGGTGGTAAGCTTCGTAAGAGGCTGCCTGGATGCTAACACCCTCCTGCCGGAGTCCAGCGCCAAACAGTTTTTCTATGTTCCGCTGGTGTGTGGGAGAACCAGTTCCTCTGGGTAAGCTCGCTCCATCTTAGGATTCTTCTTAACCGTATAGTTAAGTATGTAGTTAAGAGCAAGCCCATTATTCATTAAAAAAAAAACTTTTCATTTAGTTGTTAATAAAGTCGAATTTGTCGCTAACGTCAAAAGCGGCCGCTTTTAGCAATAATATACAATACGAAACAATGCCAGAATGAAAAGCAGTTAACAGTGATTCAATAAATACTAGAGGTAATTAGCTAAAATGATACCGTTCTAGTTTTTTGAGAATTGATTTTGTTTAAAAGATTGTTTAGAAGTAATAACATTAACGGCCATTTCCAATAACCAATCTAATTCCCTGTTGATGAGCTTGTACAGATGTGCTGAACGTTTGCCGTACTGCCGACTAGCAAATGTAGTGTTAGTTTGTGGTAATTGAATAATATCTTTTTCTTTTATTTTTACATTAGCATTATATGGCATATTTTTATGTTTCTTCAAGACTGTATTCAATATTATATAATTTTCGTCGTACTGAGAATAGTTTCGACGTACAGTAAAGACGTTCAGTAGCGAATCTCACTTTTTTAAAATACATTGTCTTGATTAGGTTTCGTTGAGCACGTTCTACTTCTAGGAATCGAATTTTTACCGCACCTCCCCAAATAGGTATACAATATACCATGATAGATTGTGCCATCCATAGCCACATATACCTCTTTCAAAAGATTTCTGGACGGTTCCTGCGCACCAAACGCTGCTCATGGCAGCACGTGTCGCAGAGTCTTTAAGATCCAAGTTAGCTTTCGAATTCTTTGTATAACATGTTCTATGTGTGCGTACCAAGAGAGCCGCTGGTCTACAACAACACCAAGATATAGACCAACACCATACAAAACGGCAATTTCATACTTTAACCCCTAATATATGTTATTTTCTTTATTTCATTGTAGGGTTCACTACGTACTTCTTTCTGTAATTTATTGCGGTTTCTAATGCAGCGTAGAATGCCGGGGGTAATCCACGGTTTAATAATACGATTTTTTTGGGTATTATAGCTATCGCGGTATTTGATTTGATTGACTTTTTAAATATTAGATTGTCAAGTATCATGTTAGGGTCATCACTATACAGTAACTCAGATAGTTTTTTTTTTTCAATTCATCCAAAGCTTTATTAAATAGAAATACTTTTATTTTAATATTGTGATGTAGAATTATTTAAATGACAGATTGAATTACTTACCGAATGAAATATTGAGCTTTTTAAGAAAATAAAGTAGGTTTAATAAATAGTTAATTTATTAAGCTTAAATTAGCAAATTATACACCATGTTTTTTAAACCACCTGTAAAACGAAGCCTACGTTATTGGAACATTATGTATAACATCATGGCAGTGTTATTTTTTTAATTAATCATATATTTTTTCAAATATTAAATTTTCATTTAGACTTTTAATTTTGTAACACGCTGTGACGCGCACAGACGAATTATTTTGCTGCGGCGGGGTCTCGGTTGAATGGACCCTACACAGCTACATCTGTGCGTGACACAGCGTGTTTAAAAATAAATAGCTAAACCAATATTTGATATTGTTATAAAAAAAAAATTGTAAAAAATATAAAATAACACTGCCAAGATGTTCCTATAGATAATGGTAACATAACGTGGGCTTTGTTTTACAGGTGGTTGAAAATACACCGTGTATTATAATTAAATTAAAATTATTTTTTTCTTTATTTCAGACATAACTAGGTAGTCCATCAATTGTTAATGTTATTATAATACCTACCACGAATAAAAAATAAATATATCTTACCGTTCAATTTGGAATTCATCTCCGTAGATATAGACCGATGTACGATGAAAGCCAAACAGAAAAATAACAGCTTCCATATTTTAGGGAACATTAATTTAACGTCACGTTAACACACTAAAACACTGATTCACAGTAACTGACAATCAACTTTTTTTATAAAAATAAAAAAATAAGTTAAAATTTAACACCCAATGATCGCTGTTAATTATGGAAGAATTACAAGAATTGTTTAATAAAAAGTAACCTTACGTACTTAAATAGTTTTGTAAGTATTATTTTTGTAAACTGCACTGCAGTGCAATGCACAATTTTCGTTTAGGTACTGTTTTAAATATTTAAGAAGTTATTAATATATCTACTAAATAATAATAATCCTAAATTTCGACAGTTTTAGAGAACTTGTGTTTTTTTTCACCTTTGACCGACTATATTGGTGTTAATGTAAATTTTCGTTGAAACCACCGACTTTGTTTTTCCTCAGCAGTGATGTATACTAGAATTTGTATGTTTTGGAATTTGTCAACTTTATTATGTATCTGGGAAATCATAAAAAGTTACATAAAACTAAAACTCCTGTTTTACTTTAGGACACATTTTCTCACATGGAGATGAGACTAAGCTTGTGGCCGCGATTTTATTGTTGTTGCACTTCGGTATTGGGTTGAGAATCAAACGAGTATAGTTACCAACCGGCATCGCCACGCCACACGCAAAGTTTATAATGACCATGTTCCCGCGGTAACTACACGGAATTGAGGGATAAAATAAAGCCTACCCACTTACTTTTTAAGTAATTTTGGTGTCATAGTCACATTACTAGAAGGTTTTGCTTAAATCCGTTCAATATTATTTGCGTGAAAGACTTACAAACATGCATAGATACAAACATTCTCGTATATAATATAAGTAAGGTTTATTTATCTTACCTGTGCGGTAAGATGCATAAAAACTTTTAATAAATAAAGAAACTGTGGTACCTATGTGTAGGTTGTAAGCAAATAATTATCAGGGGCCTTATTCAGCTATTTCAATTGCAGTTCGATCGTGCTTGAATTGGACGATTTTGACATTTAGCCCATACTAGAATTTTAAAAAACCTGCATATCAATTACGATTGTGATACGATTTGGTTAGCTGAATAAGGGACCTTTTTTTTGTATACGCAGGAAAAAATGCATTAAGGTAGACTTCGGAGCAATGCGGCTTGCGGCTAGCGTCGTGCGTCATGCGTCACTTGCGGCCAACGCGGCCATGCGGCTTTACTTTGAATTAAAACTTTCCGAGTGACGCATGCGGCCGCGACGCTTCGCTCGGAAAGGGTTTCATACACTCCTTTAATTCAAAGTACAGCCGCATGGCCGCGTGGGCCGCAAGTGACGCATGAAGCACGACGCAAGCCGCAAGTCGCATTGCTCCGAAGTCTACCTTTACGCATACCTACTGCTTCAGGGGCAGCAGTAGGTTATGTGGGACTCTCTTGTAAGTGCTCGACAAGCATACCCACTAAAAGACCTGCGGTGTACCTTGCAACGTATGTTGCAGTGTATGGGTTTCCCTTAGGATGCCCTCCATGCACCGCCTACGTACGGCCTATGCCGGGCCTTAGGCATAAAGTATAGGAAATCCTGTAAACCAGGAATCACCCCCAGTCTGGCAAGCTGTGCAATGCGAGCGTTGAGCCCCCCGGCCCAACGCCCACTAGCCTGCTAGAGGGGGGAAGTTGAGTTTGGCGTATGCCTTCTCGTCCACCCCCATCTACGACTTCGGGTCGGGTCCGCAAGCAACCTTGCCGACCCGAACCGTGGCCACTCTTTGCAACGACAGTACTATGTCGTTGCAAGGGGCCGCCAACGTCTCACGCCCACTCGCCGCCCAGCATAGCTCAAACCATACTGGGAAGCGAGTGACTACCGTCCGCCGCGGGGCTGACGCGGACGCCCCAAAGGCAACACCGCCGTCGCGCCCTCCAGCGCGAACGGCCACGGGCCGAAGCCCGCGACCACCGTCTGGAGACGCATTCAATAGCGGGCTGCCCAAACCCACTGGAAGCGCCTCCCGTGTGAGTTTTGGTCCGCGCCGGCCAAATGGCCGGTACCCTCCTTGTCTGGAGGGCGTTCCCGCTAGGAGTCGCAGTGTCTCGATGGCTTAATGGTATAGCGCCCGCCCGGCATGCGAGGAGATGCGGGTTCGAGTCCCGCCTAAGACATAATTTTTCAAGTTTATATACTGATATAAGAGTAGTACTTACTTTTCCGAGTATATCTCTCGTCACCTCGATGGAATTGGTTCACGGTGAAAGATGCAAGATGATAATTTTATTCTAAAATGAAATCATTAAAAATGGTAGGTATCTATATTAATGGTTACTTTAAATAAACGAGAGTTTAATTCTTAAGTAAAATTTATTTAAATTTCTAACATATTATGTTGGCATAAATTAAAATAATTGAATTCGACGACAGCAGCCTAGGTTGGTTTTGTTTATTCTGTTTTATCCTCCTTGGCGGGTCGCGGGCGCGCAGGCGCGAGCGCCATCTTGCTGAGCCGCGTCACCGGCGCCTCCACGCTCAGGTGCACCACGACGGACAGCAGCACCACGACGGCAAAGCAACCGAAGAATTCCACTGACTGGAACAGAACAATACGAGACAATCAGATGCGCTTAAACATGATGCCACAGAGGGATTTTATGTCGTTCTGAACAACTCTCTTCTACAACATGTGTTTAATGCTTGGGAGAGTAAACTAGATGCCATAGGTGTATTATGTGACCTTTCAAAGGCTTTCGATTGTGTAGACCATGTAACATTACTTAAAAAACTTAAACATTATGGTTCATCGAATGATTCTTTGGATCTAATAAGTTCTTACCTTAAGGACAGAACACAAAAGGTTTGCATAAATAGAGCTGAGTCTTCAGGGTCTGCCCTTATTATGGGTGTCCCTCAGGGATCAGTATTAGGACCCCTGCTATTTTTAATTTATATAAATGACCTTCCGTGTTATTTACATAACCTTTGTGAGATGGTATTGTTTGCAGATGAGACATCAATGATTTTTTAAACTAAGAGGGGCAAATGTTCATTTGATGATGTTAACAATATCCTCTCTAAATTATTACATTGGTTTATAACAAATAATCTTTTACTAAATGCAAATAAAACAAAATGTGTAAAATTTACCATGCCCAATGTAAGGTTTGCTGCTACTCATGTAATTGTTAAAGATGAACCACTAAACTCTGTAGATTTAACTACCTTTTTAGGTATAACTGTAGACTCTCATTTGCAATGGGGTGCTCATATTAGGGTGCTGTCTGGAAGACTTAGTTCTGCTGCTTATGCTGAGAGAAAGATAAGGCAATTGACTGATGTTGAAACGGCAAGATTAGTATATTTGGATCAGCGGTAGTTAACGCTGCTTCTGATCCATGGGTCGCGGGTTCGATCCCCGCACAGTACAAATATTTGTGTGCCTGAACATGTTTGTTTGTACTGGTCTGGGTGTTTTCTATGTATTATAAGTATGTATTTACAAAAAAAAGTATATAAGTAAGTTTATCGGTTGTCTAGTACCCCATACGACAGGGTACTTAATAGTACCTTAATTTGGGACTAGATGGCTCAGTGTGGCCCGGTGAGGCATGTCTTAAATATTTATTTATTTATTTATTTATTTATTTACTTTCATAGCATAATATCATACGGAATTCCGTATGACATTATGCTATGAAAGTAGCTAAGAATTTTTTGTGGGGTTCAGCGGCAGATATTGAGTCAATTTTTATATTACAAAAACGTGCTGTACGGGCTATTTACGGCCTTCGACCCCGTGACTCGCTGAAAGAGCTCTTCAAAGAGATTAATATACTTACAGTGTCTTCTCAATACATTTTCGAGAATATTGTTTACGTTCGTAAGAATATACATTTATTTCTTAAGAAAAGTAACGTACACAATTTCAATACCAGAAATAAAGATAAACTTGCCGTTCCAGGCTTCAGACTGCGAAAAGTAGGAAAATCGTTTATGGGAAATTGTATTCGTATTTTCAACAAATTACCACAGGGTATGGCTGAACTGCCTGTACATAAACTTAAATAGTATGTCAAAGTAATTTTAATGAAAAAGGGCTAATACACTGTCAATGATTATTTAAATGATAGAAATGTATGGCATTAAATTGTCCCAGCTCGTACTTGCTTAAGCCTTTAACTGCCGAAGTAATAGAAACAATTAAAATTTTATTGTTTGGAGGTCACCGGTGCTCAATGTGTTAAACCTTGTAAAAATCACCTTACCTTGTAAAAAATTATTTAAAAAGAGGCTGACAATAGTGACCGAGTTTCTTGCGCTGCTTCTTCTCGGTACTAGCCCAGACTTGTCCCGAAGCAGTGGTAGGTTTAAATTGGGACGTTTAAAAGCTCCTCTTGGGGCCTACTTGCAGAAATAAAACTGATTTTAACTAATTTTAATGGGACTTGAATTAGGCCCTTACTTTCAACCTTCGAGCAACGCGGCCTTCCGTCCCGTAAGGGAGTAGCCATACGAAGTGTTTCCCCTCTGTCAAAAGTATAAGCCCAATTGGGCATTAGCGTTTATAAAAACTAGTTGCGCTCAGATTTCTTCCTAGACCGAGTCCAGTCGCGCAAGTGAACGCTGCCGTATTAAAAATGCCGAATTGCTCAGTTTTCTGTTGTAAAAAGAGGTCTGCAACATCAAGTTTACATAATGATGGTGTTACATTTCACATATAAGTAAATTTGTATCGTATTATTGCCATTTAATTACATTTAAACACTAAATTCGCATATTTTATTCTTGAATAGTTGTTGGATTTGTTCGACAACATCAGGTCCGCTCGCCCGTTCATATTTCAGATCGGTCGCGCGATAAATCCGATTTCTTGCCGCTGGGCAACATAGTGATGTTATTACTTTCACATGACATAATGTTTGTCGATAAAGGGTGGTGGTTATCGACGACGACGTTATATAATATATTTAATCACATTAGACAAATAATTGTTGATATGGTTTTATGTGTGATGTAAAATCTCTTTTCTATTATTAAGTTTGAAACTCTTTAATAGTAATAACATAGTAGTAATAATTTATTTTTATTTAATTTAATCATTCTAGTTAGTAGTTTTTGGGTTCCGTACCCAAATGGTAAAAACGGGACCCTATTACTAAGACTTCGCTGTCTGTCCGTCTGTCCGTCGCTCTGTCCAGGCTGTAACTCAAGAGCCGCGATAGCTAGACAGTTGAAATTTTCACAAATTATGTATTTCTGTTACCGCAATAACAATAAATACTAAAAACAAAATAAAACAAATATTTAAGGGGGCCTCCCATACAACACACCAGGGGCCCAATTCTGCTAATTTATAAATGGCTCAATAGCATCGCAATCGTATATTTTGACATTACTTCCATGTTAAATGTGTCAAAATATACAGTTGCAATGCTATTGAGCCATTTGTAAATTAGCGGAATTGGGGGCCCGTTTTTTGGCCTTTTTGGTACGCAACCCTTCGTGCGCGAGTCCGACTCGCACTTGGCCGGTTTTTATTATGTATTGTGTGCAACTTGTTTCTTTTCCTTTGTCATTGAAATATATAGAAATGATTTTAATGTAATCATTTAAACTCGTTTTTTTTTTAAAATTAAATTTACTTGCAAGATCAATCATGGAAAAATATATTGACACCAGAATTTCTTTTTTATTGAAAAAAAATGCATCCGCCAAATTTAATTTACACAAAATTAATTCATTTTAAGAACCAAAATTTTCACGCAGATACGTAATTTACTATTCTCAAATTCATTATTAATCCATAATTAGCGGATCCGGCAGAGTTCGTCCCTCCCACCCCTAAACCCATACCTCCAATCCCTCCAGTCCTTCCCATCCCTCTAATATTTTTAAATGTCGTGTCACGGTTTATATGTCACTCCTCTAAACAGCTCATTTGTAGCGATAGCGGTATAAAATCATCAGCTCTTAGCGGTATAAAATTTAGTCTTTGTCCTAGTTTCGTACCCATCAAATCTAACACAAAAAATCAACATCAAAATCGATCGTTATTTGAATATCAAAAGTTGTTGTTAAGATCCTACTAATAAATAAATGTTTCACTTTGTTACTTTTATTCCGTCTTCAGAAAAAAAATATCGATATTGCTACATGAACAGTTAAGACCAACTCTATTTACGTTGAAAACGGGGCAATGTGTGAGTTGTAACTTATCCGTACACGAATTGTTGCTGAATTGTTTAATTTTTTGTGTGTGAGTGTCGTCACTACAGTGTTGTTTTTGTATGTGAGTATGCGAACCTGCGCTTGTGTGCACATTTCCCCCCGCAAGAAATGCCAGAACTTTTTGTATAGAATAGAATCGCTATGCCTACTCCCTTGCTACCGCGTTGCTCGAAGCTTTCAACATTCTATGAACATGTCTGATATTGAAATTCTGTATTACTTTATACGATCCGATCACCGCGTATGTCACAACAGCCAACACCGCCTTAAGCACTTCAATTACTGCACAACACAGTAGTTCTCCACACCGCACCCGTCGGAGGCGGGTGCGTGGTCCCGCCTTTCATTTCGGCCGACACAATCATGTGCCTGGCCGCTTCTCACCTGCCCCCCCCTCGGACGGCGACCCAAGCCGAGGTCCGAGCCTACAGAGGCGCCCTTGAGGTCGCTGTCCGATCCCCCCTCCCAGATCGGGCCCGCCAGAATGGAGCCCGACCGTGATCCGGCATGCCACGGCATCTCCGGTTCCGGCGGCGCCACCACTGGTGGGTTCGCCATTTGGTAGGGTGCCCTTAGCACCCCACACTGGCCCGATCACGCCCGCTAGTATGGGCCCCGGTGCGAGCGAGCCTGAGGCCGCACCGGAGTACCGCTAGCGTGGCGGACCTAGGCTGAGCGCCTACAGCGCTCGCCACACTCTGCCCGGTTTAACTGATTAAAGCCTCCCATATGGGGTTTCAGTGATAGGTCCGTCTCAAAAAAAAAAAAAAAAGTATTACTTTATTGGGAAATTAACATAACGTGGGCTTTGTTTGTCAGGCAGTTTTAAAAGCACTGAGCATAAACGCGAGTTATATCCGCAATATATCTTTCACTGAATACCACATATCCGAACATCATACCTAAGCGTTGGGGAGATGTCAGACTCGTAAATACATATAATAATATGAAGGTTATTACGAACGTCATTAACATTTGCATAAATGAATCAAAAAGTAACTGTAAGTACATATGTTACTTATTTGAAGAGGTCTCTTAACAATATTTGTGGTATGAAATCGTAAACAGCTCGTGCTGCTTGCACTTCATCTGCCCATGAGCCCCATAAAAGTATTTGTTAGGGGGAATTGGCAGAGCAATCAGAACAAAGGAGCGTGCAGTAACATAAAATATATTAATAGAAAAGTACACACATAGAATAACAACAGAATACAATACGAGAGACCTAGATAAATAATAAACAGCGAATGTCAACACATTCTTTTAGTGACAACCTAATCATAGCGATTGCAGCCAGCTCTCTCTACACACAAAGCATGAAGGTGATATTCAACACACCCCCTCAACTCATGCTTTATTCAAGTCAATTAATGGCTCGCAACCCTAACGCTTCTGACAGTAAGTTGTTACACGCGGCAAAGGTTTGGTGAAAATATCTGCCAACATATTTTAAGTTGCTAAATGCTCTAGGGTAATTGACTTGTTCTCACGCAGCACATCCCTAATAAAGAAATGCCTAATATCGATGTGCTTAGTTCGCGCGTGATAAACACCATGATCTTCAGCGAGACAGATAGCAGATAAGTTATCAGCATGCATGTTTACCTTAGACAATTGGCGAAGACCAAGTTCCTTCAGCAAACAATTTAAATACACTGCCTCTTTCATAGCTTCCGCCAAACTCACAAAATTCAGCCTCACAAGTCGATGTCGCAACGATGCGTTGCTTTTGTGATACCCATGAAATATCAGCACACCCTAAAATTATAACAAATAGCCGGTGACCGCTTATAAATTACACAAACTACTTTAAAATAACATGTCATACTTAAATTCTACAATACTTCGATCAGGAGGTTTCTTTACAATCTTCCGTATATGACATTTTACTAACCTTCCTTTTTCCGACAGTATCTTGCTTTTCTTTTTAACTTTTTGACTACTTCCCAAGGAACCCTTCGAAAAAGTTTCAATAGTTCTAGCAAAATCATGACAATTAACGCATTCTTCCGCCTGCGATTCGCTGCCACTATTCTCTCTTTCTCTCTCTTCAACCATATTATAGATTTTACGAGGGCGTCCAACATGTACTCTCTCAATCCTCGGTCTTCCAGGGCCTCTTTTAAAAGTGACATTACCGTGAGATACACCACTACTATCAGTAGTACTAGTAGTTTCTGTAGTCTCGGTTATATTGTTTCTAAACGGTACATTTGGGGATCCAGAATATGGACCGTCTGTATTCAAAGGCTGTGAATTAGTTTGACTACTAGACAACTCCACTTCGATAGTTCTCGCTTTCTTCTTTTCAGCACTATCTTGCTCACATTGCAGTTCAATAGTGGAATCCTTCAAAAGATCACTTTCAGGTTTCGTAGCTTCCTGAAATTTAACATCTCTTGACACTACTATTTTTCTTTTATCAGATAACCACACTCTATAGCCAGCAGATTCAACTGGACAGCCCACGAAAATGCCGGGAGAACTTCGTGCTGCAAATTTATCTTTACCTGGTTCCTTTTCTAAAACATGTACCTTAGAGCCAAATGTCTTGAAGTTCTCAATATTTACACGTCTCCTGTACCATTTTTCGTACGGAATTTCACCATTTAAGCTACTACTCGGACATCTGTTACGCAAGTAACACGCGGTCGAAATAGCTTCCGCCCAAAAACTTGCTGATAAACCAGAAGATAATAACATGCACCTAGCCTTTTCAAGTAAAGTGCGGTTCATCCGCTCTGCAATTCCATTACTTTGTGGTGAATACGGTGTCGTCAGCCTTCTCTTAATTCCTACACTTTGTAAATAATTCGAAAAATCACTATTTACAAATTCCTTTCCATTATCGGAATGAAAATATTTTATTTGTTTTCCCGTCAAATTTTCAACCTGACATTTGAATATTTTGAATTTTGACAACACGTCACTTTTATTCTTTAACATGAAGACTTCACACCAACGAGTACAATCGTCAATAAAAGTGACAAAATATTTATTTCCTGCGTTCGATTGAACTCTCATCGGGCCTACCACATCAGAATAAATTATTTCTAAAATTTTACTATATGGTTTTCTAGACTTCACAAAAGGCAACGAAACCATCTTTCCTTTAGCACACACATTACAATCACGCAAATCAGTTTCACACTTTACATGATCTATACCTGACTTTTTCAGTACTTTCATAAGATCTCTAGCATTCAAATGTCCCATACGCTCATGCCATTTATACAAATCCACTTGCTTACCTGATACGACAGACGCTGAAGCATCTGGCTCCCTTAAATAATATAAACTACCTCGTCGGTCAGCAGTCAACTTAACTTCCCCGTTTTTAATAGCGTAAGCTACATCACGTTTGAAAGTTACTGTGCAACCTCGTTCAGTCAATTTAGAAATTGATACTAAATTACTGCGTAGTTCGGGAACTAACAACGTATCTTCAAATTGGATCTTTCGCGTAATATCATCATTGCATGCTAATATCTTAACTGTACCCTTACCTTGCGCTGTTGTTACGGAATCAGTGGCTAATTTTAAATTTTGGTTAGTTGGCAGTACCTCATCAAACCTTCTTGCGTCATTACACATGTGCGAGCTGCAACCGCTATCAAACAACCATTCCTGACGACTGCGTTTGGCTTCAATAGCCAAACAATCATCTGAAACATGATACACGGTTAAAGTTTCATGTTCTACATTTTTATTTATAAATAATTGTTCAACGCAACTAGTTTCTGTCTGCAAAGACTTCTTCTTTTTACAGTCTGATGCCTTGTGTCCAAAATTATGACATTTAAAACATTTATACTTAAATTTTGATCCAGTTCCATAATTTTTCTTCTGATGTCTACTTATAAACATAGCCCCTTCTCTATTCTCAACTTGGGTGTTGCCCCTTGAACTATATTCTTCAATTATTTTCACCCTAAGTTGATCAGGCTTTGGTAGCTCGTCTCTTGACTCAATGGCGCATCTGAAGTTCTCATAGCTTGCTGGTAAACTGTAAAGCAGCATTATCGCTAGTAGATCATCATGAATAACGATGTCCATTTCTTGCAGTTTGTCGACGGCTTCAAAAAATGAATCAAGATGTTCGCTTGCTTTCTGCTCCTCACTCATCTTTTGTAACATGAGTCTTTTCATCAGCATCGCCTTCTTTGCAGGCCCACGTGACGCGAACATGCTCTCTAATTTCAGCCATACCTCTCGTGCAGTCTTCACTCTTTTTACATGATGGACTACACTTGGATCCAATGCCAAAATCAACTCGGATCTTGCCTTCCTATCAGCAGTCTCCCATAATGTTGATGACACACCATCCGTGGGTTTCGGCTTTTCTCCACTCACGTATTCCCAAAAATCATTTCTGATTAATAGTGCTTCTACCTGTACTTTCCATGTATCATAGTTTTCTTTGGTCAATAATTCGATTCGTACATTCGACGCCATTTTGTTCATACATGTACTTTCACGAAATTATTTTTACGAATACTATTTTATCAGTTACTGCTGCCCTGGGCCCATAACCTTTGTTAGGGGGAATTGGCAGAGCAATCAGAACAAAGGAGCGTGCAGTAACATAAAATATATTAATAGAAAAGTACACACATAGAATAACAACAGAATACAATACGAGAGACCTAGATAAATAATAAACAGCGAATGTCAACACATTCTTTTAGTGACAACCTAATCATAGCGATTGCAGCCAGCTCTCTCTACACACAAAGCATGAAGGTGATATTCAACAGTATTTAATACGACATACATTATATGTGTATGTAGCTAAAGCGTACCAATCTTGCCATTCCATGATCAGGCGACTATCCTATCTTTTTCTCAGCCTATGCAGTTGAATTGAACTATGTTTTTCGGACAAAGAGACCAAAGTACTCATATCTACCAGGAAGTGGGAAGTATCCGGGTCATCCTTTTCAATAACATGTTTTGGGGAAAATCACACAAATAATAGGGGTTAAAGTATGAAATTCCCGATTATTTTCCCACTTTTTATTTTGTTTATAGCTCTTAAGTATAGTCATATTATTGCGTAATTCTTTTTGTATTGTATCAAAAACTAAATAAATACTTTTGACTAAAAAAAAATGCAATACTAGTGCCTATTACATGCTATTACTTCAAAGGAAGTCGTTGAAAAGACCCCTTACAATGTGTCAGCTGACCTTCTTGCTTCAATTAACTATATTTGTATTATATACTTTGATTTTCAGAAATGTAAATACTATAATGCGTAGCTTTATAACCATCTAACTTTCACCTTTAATTGCATCGAAAACGGTTCAGGCGTTTTTAAAATAACTAAAAAATTGTTAGTATGGTAAAATGACTTTTCTCGATTTCGTCTATACAAAACGGCAATTTCATACTTTAACCCCTAATATTAAAGTATGGAAAATTTAACACATTTTGTTTTATGTGCAGCAGAACATTGTTCCTCATAAACCAATACGATGATTGCGAGAGAAATTAATTTACATTGTTACCTAAATGATTCCTAAACCCTAAAATCTGTGATATATCATTTGCAAACAACATAATCTCGCAGAGGTTATGGATATATTAAAACAGGACATTTACGAGATATAAGAAACTGCAGTCCTAATACGGATCCCTGCATGACACCTATGATAATTTTTAAGAATCAGGTTCATGCAATGTTTTGATGTCCAACCTGTTAGGTGTTAACTTATAACATAAAAAAGAACATTCAAATGATGATTGATAATGGCGATGGGACGTGGCGTACTCACCACATGCAATAAGGAACAACTCAAGAGAGTCGGGCGGGCGCCGCTGATGAAGCGGTACACCAGTATGTGTAGCGTGTAGATACAGTACGTCAGCTTGGCCAACGGGATGAACCAGTACCATTCTAGAATACGCCGGTACAAATCTGCAAAATTATACAATTTAAAAGATTAAAATATCATTGCAACGTTACTTATCTTAATTTCCAATTGTTATGTATGAATTTTATATTCTCGAATTCGATTAAAATTATAGTTTTCTATATTTTTAAATGTAAGTATGTAGATATATCAAAAATACGATTTACATTTTGTTAAAATTCCGAATTGTAATTGTTAATTATTCTAAGTTTTATAGGATTTGAATTCTTACTCAATACTTAACAACAAAGGAGAATACTTTATATGAAATTTAAGCAATTTAATTGCAATTATAATATCAGTATTTTAACTTGCGCCCGGCATGCGAGGAGATGCGGGTTCGAGTCCCGCCTGAGACATAATTTTTCAAGATTAAATACTGTTAACAAAGGAGAACATTCAGGCTTCATAACTTTTTGGGCTTATTTCAAAGTGCCGGCCAACAATATGTTTCGGTTCCTAAACAAATACACGTGATATCTTAATAGTCTTTGATCTGATATTTTAAATGGAAAGTCCCTTCGATTCTTCTAGTGACCCCAGATCATATAAAGAAATAAATATGAAATGGGGGCGTGGCGCGTGCGAACTCGATATGGGCAAACAGAACTATTGCACTCCGCGGTGGATTAGTTGTACTTCACCCGCGCCGACGCAACGATCTCCTCATTTAATTAAAATTGTTGTTCCGTGATTACTTGTAAAAATAGAAGTGTAACAAAAAACTACACTAAAGATGGAGTCACGTACCATATGTTAATATTACAATTTCATCATTTATTTGCGTATAAATCCATTAAACGAAATATTTAATGAAAACATCCATGCAACGATAATTGTATCGGCACAATATGCATTGAAGGTTTGATACTAACTAGCTGTGTTGTCAGTACTATGCGACTGCGCAATGTATCGAGGTTTAATCGAAGCGTTCACTACCAGACGTGTGCGTCGCGACCACACTTTGTAGCCAGCTAATTAGGTATGTAGTCCGATCCGAGTATTATCGATAGTTTTATCGATAGACGTGACTGTTTCATGAATAATTTCGTGTATAAAATTTAAATTGTAAACCTGACTTGCCGTCATTATAAACCCGATAATTAATTAGATAGAGGTAATATCATACGTAACGTGGTAAACATGTAGTTTAAATAGATAGTCACTATTTGATATTACTATACATTGTTTCAGCTTTCCAAACAATTATCATATAAAGGAAAAATGGATTAATGCCACTGGCAGAGAGCCTAATTGGTTTGCAGTGAATTTTTATAATTTATCATTTAGGTATTCACAGGCATAGTAATGTTTATAAATCAAAATCTCTTTTAATTTTAAACTTTTTAAAAGTTGTTCCCCTTTGTAATTTTTTTTATCTATTTGCCTTAATTAATAAAGCGCTTTGGAGATATTTGAGGAGCTGGAAGACACCTTGTATAAATTTACATTGTAGGTGCAGAAATAGTGAACCCAAAAAAATAACATCTCCTTTTCTTCGATAAACTGAAATGGCTACCATTTTATTATTATTCTATCTAAATAAGTTTTCTTTTTACGAAAGCTTTATAAAAATGTACAGCAGATTTCGGCAAACTTATTAGCAATGTCACCTAAGATTATCGATAGTCTCATTGACAGTCATTGTCACTGCACTAATTTGCACACACCAAATGACGCATTGTGTAAGTGAGTAAGCGGTAGCCGCTGTGATTGGGTGCATGTTTGTGTGCGCACCAATGAGCGTTGTAAATTGATTTAGTGTGACCCTTATGCTTACAACAGTGTTATTGTAGTTGCGTTGCACACATAAATAATTCGGAGACACGGGTTCACTAAGGATTTACGAGTAATTTCATATCTTCTTCTTTATGTGATCTCAGAGTGTGACTGTGGTGTTATGTTTACGTAATAAAAACCTAACTCACTTTCGACCTTGTGCACGGCGCCGAGGATGATGAGCGCGACGCTGAGCCCGAACAGCGGCTTCGTCAGCGGGAACAGCGCGCGCAGCAGCAGCGACGCGCGGGGCCCGTCCTGCCGAGGGGCACACGTTAGGGCCCGGAGGATTATGACAAAATATCATGCTTTGTTCACACCTAAGCACCGTATAACGTTCAACTTATCCGTGATCACTGGATAGGATGTTCACAAGCTATTACTCCTAGGAATACCACCGCTACCAGGATGGACGTTGTCGCGTTGTATCGGTACTATCGCCAGCGAGAATAAAGAATTGACGTTATTGGCAGCACTCACTCTTGGCGCAAAGACTTGTTTGTCTAGAGGCACACAGGAGATAGTTGATATTGAAAGAAGTGGGCAGAGTAATCATTGTAGAGAGCTTGGACTAAATATTAGTTTGCTATAGTCAAAACATGAATTAAAATAATAAATCTCTGGTATTTACCTGGTAGAACAAGTAGCCAGCCATCTGCATTGGCGAGACGAGGACCGCCAACAGCAACCAGTAATAAAATCGGTATTTCTGAAACAACCGTTCATATTAACTGGGTTTTAAAATACTCTAGGATGCCATCCGGAAAGGTCGATGGAGATAAAACAATCAATACAATCCATTCAACTGCCTCGTTCTAGATATAGACAAGAGCAGAACGCCTTCCGGCAAATTAAATGAGAACAAACCATCCATTCAGTAATTGTTTTGTGTTAGAAATAATACTCGAACAGGACCCCTTGGCAAGATAGATAGTGATAACACAATATTATATTTACCTGTCTCCTGAAATATTACAGGATGTCCCTCGGCAGGAAAGCAACAAATAAGTGCAATCTATCTCATCATCCATCATCATCATCAGCCTATCGTAGTCAACTGCTGAACATAGGCCTCTCCAGTTGCACGCCACTTAGGTCGATTCTCGGCTTCTCGCATACAGCTCCTGCCAGCCATCTTGCGCTAATCATCACTCCACCTGGCCTCTAATAAATAACTATCATAGATTGATTATATAACTTTCTTTACTTGCTCAATGTTATAAATACAATAAAGCACTTATACAAGTGGAATGAATGGTATTACCGTGTAGTCCTGTGAGGTGACCTTCCTCCGCTGCCGGTCGTACACGATGTAGCCAAAGACCATGCCGATGAGGAACACGGAGACGTTGTTCTGCGTGCTCGAGTACAGATAGTAGTATGTGGGGTCGTAATCCAAATTGTAGTACCTGTAGCAAAAAAACCTGGCTTACAGCTTCAATCACTTGAATTATTCGTTTTTTTTTTTACTTTTTTTATAAATAATGGGCTTGCTAATACTTAACTATACGGGAAAGAAGAAGCCTAAGATGGAGCGAGCTTACCCAGAGGTACTGGTTCTCCCATATACCAGCGGAACACAGAGGCACTCTTTGTCGCTGGACTCCGGCAGGAGGGTGGTAGCCTCAAAAGCCTACCACCGCAGAGATTGGTATTTATGTATTTGGTAATGTCTCCGCTTGGAAAAGCGATCGCATCATCTCAATCAAACTACGCCCACTGCACTGCTGGGCATACCCATGGTCGTCCGATGCGCGGTCGCCATTAGCACCAACAGCCATCGGTTTAATGAAATGTCGGCCATAATGAAAGTCAGACAATGTTTTAAAGTGCAATCATTTTTTCTATAATAGATCAGAACTGAAGAGAAATATATACTTACAAATTTTTACGGTTTTTTTTTTACTTTTTATTATAATTCTAATAGTTTCTTAACTCTGTGACGCCTATTACATTGACCTCGTACACCGCTCAACTCGAAACAGTAGACACGGCAATGTATAATGAGGATTTTTTGGAAAAATTAAACCTATTCTTATATTTTTCTTTTTCTCGTCGTATGCCTTTAAAACCTAGTGCCAGAGTTTTTTAAGCAGCTTATTACAAGGTTCTTACGTGATTGGTTTTTATGACTTTCGTCTTGCGACAATGACTCAGGGGCCTTACCATTAGCTCTTAAAGCAGGACTGCTATTGGACTGCATTGCTCTTTTGTACTATGACATCGTTTTTAGCAGGCCTGTGGCAGGCCAATTTACGTCGACGATTCAAAACCGTTCACCATTTTTTTACTATGAACTTTTCAATCTTTTCATACCATGACACTCAATTTGACAGCAGGTAAACGTCCTTTTGAGCGAAGCTAATGTCCATAGAAAACAATTACTAGACTAATGTCATCCTAGCCATCTTGAAAAAGTTACTAGGAGACTAACTTTTTCGACATATTTTATGCGTTTCTCAGACTTTTTTCAGCAGTTTTGTGAAAATTTACATGTTTCATTATAGATTAAGGAACCTAATTACAGTGTAAAGAAACCTGAAGGTCTTCGAATTAGTATTTTGTATAGAATGTTTATATCATCATTTACCAAAATGAAAATACAATTTCGACCAAATTGTTAGCATGGTTTTGTGATGTAATAGGTACGAGTATATACAATAGAATATATTCAAAAAACTGTACTTTTAAATTTTATAACTCTTCTTTCTTACTAATATTTATGTGTAATACTTTTTTCAGATTTGTAACAAATACATGGAAATTATAAGTGTAAATGATGGCTATGATTTATTTAATTTACAATAAAATATGGTCTAATCATCCTTTGTAGTCTCACTTGAATGAACTGAGCACTATAGCATCTGTATGGCTTTTAGGTAAACATACAATACACATTTTAGTTTAACTTTAAAGATATGTCCTTTCCGTTCAATTGAGTAAAAAGAATGGTTATAGCACCTAAAACCCTTGTGTTATGAATATGTTGCTGATTTTGTTTGTTTAAATATTGCCTGGGTGTAAAAGACAACAAAGTTTTAGTTCTTATATAGCACATTTGCAGCAGTCTTACAAAGATGATAAAATTAATGAATATTTCCTTTTATTGTAGGTGATTCTAGATATCCACTGCTCAAATTTATGATGACAACAATTGTTAAAGCAGAAATAGATTTTTCTGAAGCCTATTATACCTATACAGAGACATGTAAAAACTCTTAACGACAGAGAGAGATCAATAGGTGTTCTACAGGCTCTTTTTCAATGTTACATTACCAACCTCAGGTAGCTGGCCTTATTGCAAAAGCATGTGTAATCCTACATTACATTTTGCAATGCAGCTAATCACTTATCTCACAGATCAAGCAAATTTATCTCACAGATGAAGAGGTTCACCAATAAGCTTATGTATTGATGTATTTTTTAACCCCTTTTATACCAGTAATTCCAGACACAAATCAATTGTCTTATGGCTCGATTCCACAACTTCGGTAGCCGACCAGTTAATACATATACTAAGTTATGGTTGTTTTGTTAGATTTTAAATTTAGGGTTAAAACTGAAGTACTTTTAAATTATGTATGTCTTTTTTATTTTAATATGTGTTTGAAATATATTTTTTTAATTATATTATATATATGAAATCATGCGTTTGTTTTTTTTACTGCAAAAATTCTGCAAAACATGTCTACTTTAACCAAATGCTCGACTGGTAGAGAATACCTAATATGTAATATAATTTTCTGTTTCCTCTTCCTCTCCTTGAATCATTAATTATTTTATGTTTTATTTTTTGCATTTAGTCTACCCAGTCAATACTAAAATAGAATAGATTATTATAATACCTATGTAAAAAGTTTTAGTACTCTTTTACTACACAGTGTAACTGAATCAGAAACTTCATTCAAACCCTAATTTTATGACTACATCGCCTGCAGAATTTAAATTTCTGCCACCCTTTCCATTCGCTTGGAGTGGTCTCCAGCTGTTAAAGATTTGTTAACTGTTATTCTCAAAGGTTATACAGTTGGGTGTGAGAAACTAGGCGTTTTTTTTGTTGGTTTTCACTGAAAGTCAATGGATGATCACTTTTTTATACTAATATTTTAATAAAATTACTTACAATTCCACTTTACTTTATTCAATAAGTAAACACAAGTATAACATTGTGAAAATATGGTTTCACTCAATGTTTAACTGTAAATATAAAATAGTCTTAGAACGTACGTACTACTCCGGGAAAATGGAATATTTCTTCAATTTTTGAATGTTACCGCCAAAAATGCAGGCAGAACCGTTCCAATCATGATCACGTTAAAATGATTATCCACATTTTCAATAACCCAACACTGTACATTAAGTACTATCGTCAAGAAGGTACTTTTACTAGAATTTAGTAATTTAACTAATCTCCTGCAAAATAGCAACATTTAGATCGACTTTTTCTCTTTAAAATCCAATAAGTAGAAAGTTTTTCAAAAACCAGTAATTTTGAATAAATCATGTATTTGTGTATTTGAACGTTTTCAACTAAAAAGAGACAGATTTATCTGAACCAGTATAGCTCTATCTCGTTCATGCAATCTGCAGACAAACAGACCATAGACAAGCTTAACTGTTCACCTTTTGGTTTAGCGATGCTAAAGTCGTTCAGCTTTTCAGCGGTTATGGTATGATTTTTAGCAGGGCAAAAGCAGCCCTACTGTTGAACTGCCTGGAAATTGTGTGGCTTGCTATAAACTGATGGTAAGCCCCCAGAACCTTGTACATTGACGATCTCCGTGGCGGAGTGGCGTACACACCGGTTTTCAAGGTGTCACCTACTCCGAGGTCCCGAGTTCGATCCCGGACGGGTCAATGTAGAAAAAAAAGTGTTTTTCTTCATTTTCTCGGGTCTGGGTGTTTGTGGTACCTTCGTTCTGATTTCGAAAATACGAGTACTTAAAATATTTACTTAAATTGGGATCAGAACAATGTATGTGATGTTGTCCACATTTTTTTTACAAAAGCTAGGTACCTTCTAAGCATTTACCTGATGCAAGAATAGAAAATACTCACTCCGGTTTCCCCAAGAGGGTGCCTTCCAAGTCAAAATATAGGACAGTGAGTGGCGGTATCAGCAGGCTCACGGCGAACAGCCCCGCCAGCGCCGCTCGCCGCCGACCCTCGGCCAGCAGCATCACGCTCAGCCCTAATATATGAAGGTGGAAGTCGACACTGGACGACCTACAACATAATATTCCTGTAACATACTAGATTAAAGAAATGTTTATGACACACAAATTCAAAAGCTGAACCCCATAGAACCCCAACCCATTCTTAAAAAGTAAAATAACGTTATTCGTTCAGAGCATCTTTTGAAAGTTGAATGTATACATTTTTTATTCTGTCAGTTTACTTACACTTTGTTTCCAACGTTTGTTTTCTATGCATGTCGTGATAGCCTTTAATTAAGGCAGCAGTGTAATTATGTTGATAGAAATATATCTTATGTAAAATTAAATGTAAAATGTATGCTTTGTTGGCTGTCCTTATAATAAATAAATAAATAAATAGACTTATTATAACGGGTGTAAAAACCCAAACGCAGATCCGAAAACCACAAAAGCGGAGCCCACTTTATGTACCTATTTTGTATGCATGTTGGCAGTGTTATTTATTTTATCAATAAAAATAATCTTAGAATAATATTAAATTTTAATTGAGACTATTCATTTTGAAACACGCTTTGTTTGTCAGGCGGTTTAAAATGCACGGGTACACCGTGCATTTTAAACCGTACAAGGGTGTATACAACTAAATACAAAATTGAATGTTTATGGTGTTTCTTGTTTGCTGTACAGAGTGTAAGAAAAAGTACGAGGCAAATTCAAGGGGGTGGTTGTCAATCGAGTTTAGAATACAGGAAAAATATAAAAGTGGCAATAAAATTTCAGGAACTGCAATTAGAAACCATTCGACATCCTCCGTATTCGCCAAACCTTGCTCCAACGGACTACCATTTTTTTCGTGATTTAGACAATTATCTACGTGACAAGAAGTTTTCTTCCCAGGAGGCAGTACAAAATGCTTTCACACAGTTTGTGCAGTCTAGATCCTCAGAGTTCTATCACAAAGGCATAAATGACCTTCCTATTAGATGGCAGCAATGTATAGATAATAATGGTAACTATTTTTAAAAAATAAACAATTTTGATTTTTAGTACAAATCGGCAATTTCATACTTTAACCCCTATTAGTATTTACTACAGGAAAGTCACTACGTAACTACAAACGCAGTAGTACGTACTACCTAAATTGTAATAGCAACGTTATGTTTCTCCTCCTATGTAAATGACGAATCGCTGAATTGCATTGTTTCATTGAGATCAACTTCTTTATATGATCTGAGAGATCAACCGTGCGGGCTGTGACCCTACGTACGATAGAGCGAGGCGCGCTACAAGAAGTGTAGATTAATGATTTTGATGAGGTTTCGCTTTAATTATTTTTAATTTTATCACTATGGATGGATGGACAGTTAACTTTATGTATAACAATTAAACGCAAATAAAAATTGTTTGCTACAAAAAAAATTTTTTTTTCTTTTTTGCTGTATTTTAAACTCGATTGACAACCACGCCCTGTCCCCTAATTCGCATAACCGAATCGTATCACAATCGTAATTGAACGACAGGTTTTTGACATTTCTATTATGGGCTAAATGTCAAAATCGTCTAATTCAATCACGATCGAACTGCGATTCGGTTACGCGAATTAGGCCCCAGAAATTTTGCTCGTACTTTTTCTTACACCCTGTATAGTACCTACTAAAACATGTTTGCTTAGCCCACTGGCTGGTAGAGGTTACCACACCTCATGGCATGGCATTATGACTATCTTTTATATTTTTTCATTTCGTTTGTGAACTAAATTTTACCTTACCAAGTTTGAGCTAAGCACGTAGACCCGGGCACGTAGTTGTTGACCAACAGCACGTGGTACATCCAGTACTTGCGGCAGTCGTCCACTTCAGTATACATCATCTAAAAAAAAATAAACAGGATGCTAACATAACCTAATAATAGTGGGTTACCTACTTCAGTGCGAAAGCCGTATCATCGAATTTTGATTTTTCGAAAACCTTTCATCGACATCACCATTCTGCGACGCCTTGTTAAATCGATGTCTTGTTACTGCGATGACATCGAAAAACGGTACTGCGAACGATTTTACTGCGAAGCCTTTTTTTCTTCGATGTCTTGTTACTACCCTGTTTCGTTACATCGAAAAATTGTAAATGCGAGAAATCCTTCTCACAACCAATATACCAGGCTCTTGAGGTTTGCTGTGGAATCTGAGTACTGTGCGTACTGAGATATAACTTTTGTTTATCGTTGATTAAGTATCTTTATTTCTAATAATTTATTTTGTACGAGGTTCTATTTAATTTGGCGTTAAATAATAAAAAACAAGAAACAAATTATATATTATTATGTCACAGTTTTTTTAATTCTTTATAAAACTGGAGTTAAATAATTGTTTCGACGATGCGTATATTTTATAACATGAAAGCACAAAATAGATAGAAATGAATTCAGACAAAAATCGCAATGATCTAAACTCTTTACTTAAATTCATGACTGTTAAAGAAATGTTATCTTTTTTAAAAACTAACGTTAGATAGTTATTATTTCGAAAAATTAACTCGATGTACCTACTTGGTTCTGGGTACATAACATTGCAGTAACAAGACGTAGATAGGACAAGGCTTCGTAGTAATATCGTTCGCAGTACAGTTTTTCGATGTAACGAAACAGGGTAGTAACAAGACGTCGAAGGAAAAAGGCTTCGCAGTAAAATCGTTCGCAGTGCCGTTTTTCGATGTAACGAAACATCGCAGTAACAAGACATCGATTTAACAAGGCGTCGCAGTATGGTGATGTCGATGAAAGGTTTTTGAAGAAACAAAATTCGACGATACGGCTTTCGCACTGAAGTAGGTAACCCAATAATAGTAGATCCGATGCAGTCAGCTTTAGGTAACAACAGTAGCCTCGGTTCAGAGATTTCATTGTCTTGGGTACATGTTCAGGTTTAAGATATTTATTTTCTCATAAAGAATTAACAAATTCACTTACAGAGAAAACCTTAGATATTAAACAATAATAAATTAAAAACATAGCAAGCGCACACAGATATTACAATAATATGGCGGGTAGGTCGAAGTTACTGACGGACGGGTTCGTAGTTTGTAGTAGCGGTAGTCATCTTGTTAACCATATCACCGAGCAACCATGGATGTAGAAGCTATTTGAGCGTACTTGGTATCCTAGATGTGGCATCCGTTAAATATAGTTTGCATGTTAAGTTATAAAATGATTGTTTACTTTTATGATTGAATTTACGTCTCATTTAAGTTTATTTAATGAAATTAAATTAAAGATAAAAAATGTACCTATTTGTTACGAAAAACTCACTTGCGAAAGCGGTCCTATGGAGTTAAATCGAAGAAAAGTCGCTACCAACAACAAAGACAGTAGTCCGACCGAGGACAACCTGCAATAGAAACCTGCATTACAAAATTCTGATATCATTAGACTTAATTCATAGCATATCTATACTAATAATATAAAGCTGAAGAGTTTGCTTGTTTGTTTGAACGCGCTAATCTCAGGAAGTACTGGTTCGAATTGAAAGAATATTTTTGTGTTAGATAGTCCATTTACCGAGGAAGGCTTAAAGCTATATAACATCACGCTGCAACCAATAGGAGCGAAGCATCAGTGAAAAATGTTGCAAAAATAATCGCGATCATAATAACAGAAATTGACGCGTACGAAGTCGCGGGGAACAGCTAGTATAAGATGATGATAAAGATGGCCACACAGAGCCATCTAGTCCCAAATTAAGCTACTAGTAAGTAGTTTGTTGTATGGGGTACCTATTAGACAACCGATAAACTTACTTATATATATTTTTTTAGTAAATTAATACTTATGATACATAAAAACCACCCAGACCAGTACAAACAGACATGTTCATGCACACAAATATTGTACTATGCGGGGATCGAACCCGCGACCCATGGCTCAGAAGCAGCGTTTACTACCACTGATTCAAATAGTCGTCGCTAATGGTGATCCAAATTAACTTATTGTAGTAGTTAATTAATGTATAATACATTTTAAAATTCCATATTTTATGCTTCCAAATGATTTAGAATTTCAATAATCAAATTTCGATACCCGGTCAATATCCTCGTGTGTATAATTTCAGCAAAATTGTAATTCAACAACAAACAACTGAGTCAGATGATGAGTTTTATAACAATAGATAATTAAACAAACAAACAAAGCTAAATTTAGTGTTTTTTTATTTTACGATTATTTAAGATGTTGCTAACTATGTCAAACATGTTATGGATAACTAATTTCGAACGATTTTATTTGAATAAAGGAATTACCGAATATGAACTCTTTTGTAATAATAGAGTAGTATTGCCCTCAATATTTATCATTTAATTTTATTTAAAAGTCTAGGACCTTCTGGGACTATAATTAAATCGTACTTTTGTTGTCCGGGGCTATTCATTACTCGTAATAAGGATTATTTTCGCAATTTTCAATAAGTACGTAAGATTTTTTCTATTCCTACGTAAAAATATACTTCGTTTTATAACAAGATAATTTACTAAAAATAAATTATGCCATACTTAGTAGCCAATGATATTTTTCTTTGTAATATCCATTGTTAGTAACGCAATTCATTAATTATTATTATATTTTACATTACTCATTATTTGTGAGACAAGAAAAAATGAAAATGAAAAAGAAAGAAAGAAAGAAAGAAAGAAGAAAAAAAAATATTTATTTGGCTTTAGAAAAAAACATAAAACACTTATCAATAAAAAAAAATACACAAAACATTAAAAATAAAATAATAAAATGATGCCAAAAGGGTCCCCCGCTCAGCATTTGTCGTGGCAGCTTGAGGCATGCCACGACAAAAGGTTTTATTTATAAACACGGTCTTAAAACTGCTCATCTAGTGGGTTTTTTAAAACTACTGTTTAAAATTTAATCTTACCTCACATATCTAAGAGCGATCATCTTCACATAATTTTTCCAAGTCATTATTATTTGATTCTCCTTAGTTGATATTTCCATGTTGTAGGACAGTAAAAAGCCGGACATCAGGAAGAATGACTGAGTGACAAGGGTTCCGTTAGTCATTGCATAATAGTATTCCGAGGAATATCTCTGAAATATAATTAACATCAGGTAGCAAACATACCACGCCTCATTAGTTCGTGTAGATTTAGTAGCAGACCAAGAACATCTCGGGCAACAAGAATTTCGAATTTTCTGTATACGCGCCGCGGCCGATGAGTTAGTGAGACAAAGGCGATGACGTAGGGATCATTGAGAGGAGAGACATAACTGAAATGAAAACTAGCCAGTTTTATTTTTATAATGCTCCGATTTTTCTGGTGTTATTCTCTCTGTATAAATATTTTCACTTGTAACGAGGTGACCTTACGTACTTTAGAAAATACATAGGAAACGCAATCAATGACCACCTTGCAACGTTAGAGAGAGGCTACACGGACGCGTTGTACTGCGTTGCGATGACGCAGCGCAAGTTTACGACGGAATGGGTACCATACGATCCGATGCGTCGTCGCACGCTGCGCTGCGTTGTCTAAGCGTCGTCGTACGTTAATATTAGGTTTAGTTTGTACTGCGCGTGCGTCGTCGTTCCGGCGTCGGAACGCTGCACCACTCCCCCCGCTTCGTCTCTCGCTTTAAGTTCACACCGCATGCGCAACGCACGCGTTGCGGCAACGTGTGTCGCCACAACGGACCGTGTGGCATGCTCTTCAATTTGTATGTAATATAACGCACAGACGACGCTCCGTCACCGCAGCGCAGCGCAGCGCGTCCGTGTGGCCTCTCTCTTAGTTGTAGTTATGATGATGCATGTAGGCGACTTTTGGATATCAGGTATTATATGCAGTATTTTTTTTTTATTACCAAGTAAACTAACTATGTTACTAGATTTAAGTGAAATATTATTTTAAAATACCTGTTCCATTGTATTAGTATCTTCAATCCAAAAACCAAGTATAAGAAGAAAATGGGGGAACACGATGATTAAACATGTCAAAAATCTGGAATCAAAAGAAAAATTATTGAATAGCTTTTATAAAGGTGTTCATGTACAATGAATCTGAATCAGAATTATTTCTGAAGAATTTGATTTGGCATAGTTTTATTTAGCATAATTTTATTTAGCATAAACTTTTTTTTTGGTATAATTTCACGTTACGTGTTATGAAGATGGCAGAATTTAATTTGATATTCTACGAATCGTTGGGCATATTTCGATAAAGGGCAGTGATAAAAACTAATCGCTGCTGGCTCCATGTAGACTATTCTATATTGCTTCTAGAGTATAATCAAATCACGCATAGGTGGGAAGCGTATACGCAATTTGTGCCAATAGACTCGTGTATGACTACTGGAGATCAATAATAATTCTACTATTAACGTAAAATAACAAAACGTAAACGCAACAATTGACGAAACGCAACTAAATGTCAACTTTTCGTATTCTATTAGCAATATCGGTAGCGTTTCAGCTCACCTTATCGATGGATCGAAAAGTTGAACGATTTCCTAAATTCATATTCCACTAGTGATTTGACGTTGCTGTCAGTCGAAGCGCGCGCATCTGAAGAGCAACGTTTCAACTGTCAAAATTACCGGTCGAGCATACGCTAGTAAAAGGCTACTTTTGTTGGATCGATAGCTAGCGGTTCAGCTTACGTTTAGATTTCATTTAGTAAAAATGGTTAGTAGAATACAGTCTTGTGTGACCGAAGTTGACATTTAGTTGCGTTTCGTTAGTTGTTACGTTTAAGTTTTTGAATACACCGTGAAATTTTAGTGGTTGTTTTCCCGCAACAGAACGATTTACCTTTAGTAGCACCATCGAAACGTGCGAGTTATTTTTTGAAAATAAAGATATCGTTGTTCTCAACTAATCAAAAAAATAATCATCAACTCAAAAGCGTGAGATACGATGGTATCTTTACAAAATGTGACGTGTTTGGGTACTGCTTGCCGCACGAAATCAATATTCAAAGCAAAAGAAGCTCTACGCACTAAGTAATACAGCATAAACTGCACCGCGCGAGGGGCAATGACCCCGGCCGGTGATCGGCTGCGGCGCGGGTGGTACCATTGGTTCGAGATTGCTTTCGAGTTTCGTTTATCACAATCGTGAAACTGCTATTTTTTTATTTGAATTAAAATAACTGTACAAATCTATTGTACTACTAAGATAGAATCATTTAACTGCGGGAAAACAACCACTAAAATTTCACGGTGTATACGTTAGTAGAATTGGTCTCCTGGACCCTTGCAGCGCCACAGCCGAGGCAAAAACTATACCCACGAGCTGCAATATAGCTGGTGCACATAGTGCATGGTTTCTGCATACTTACTCGCTTGCATGATGTGAATAATTGCTTGCATGCTTGTTTGCACGTTTGCTTGCTTGCTGCGTGAGGTATGATAGTTCTGACTTTGAAGGACTTTAAATATGAAATGTACGCCAAAAGACGTTTCGGACTGTAAACCGCGATATACCTAATGGTTCTAAGTTTTAATTATTATGTATGAATAATAAATAGGAAAGTATGAAAATCAATTAATTTATTTGCTTTGAAACACGTTTTAAGAGACTAATTAACTACTTTTAGCTAAACGGCAATATCTCTTGCCGCCCTCTATTGAACACCGATGGAGATATACATATTTACCTATGCGAAACTAGAAAAAATGAACAAAATGCCGAAGGGCGTGTACCTGATGCCATTGAGTGACTGCAGCTCCGACGCGCGAGGGTCCGCCGACGGTGGCGCCATCAGCTGCGCCCAGTTGCGTCGCCACGAGAATGATAGCAGATACTTGTTTCCTGCCAAACGTGACAAATTTTAATGGTCAGAGTTTTTACATACAATATCTATATATCTATATATGTATATATATATATATATATATATATATATATATATATATATATTTCCCTGGGTCATCGCATCACGCGTGAACGGTTTCGCTAATTCTTTTTTTGTTTTGTTTGTTATTGTCAGGAGAATGTTTTTATAAAAGAAAAAATTAAGAAAATTAGAAAATTTAAGAAAACTTAATCACCATACTGAATTATTTGTAATGTAACCTTATCTTTTTTTGACAAACTAAACTTTTTAATGTATGGCGTTTGACATAACATTGACAGAATGCGTGCTACAAATTAATATCGTCAAATAGGGGGTAAAAAACTGAACTTTGCACATGGCCAGTAATATTTCGCCTGTTACTGTGTCGGAATATCAACAAAACTATTTATATACACGCCAGAAAAAAAATAAACAATTGGCAACTTTTTATTATATTCAGGGCTAAGACAGGAAAACGCCTGTCGGGTCCGCTAGTATTTTAAAAAATATGATTTCTCGTCCACATTAGTAAATCTACCAAAAAGCTACTAAAACCATGACCATACTTCTGTCACAGATAATATAATACAGAAGTAATTTTTAATGACACATAGTAATATAGCAGTACACATTGGGCAGTCACCCGAAGAAAAGTCTATACCATTCAAGTCGCCGAAATGCTGAGGTGGATGTGCGGCGTCTCACCAGGCTCGATAAAATCCGCAACGATTAGGTACGTGCGAGGAAGCCTTGGTGTGCGTGACATTGCTGACAAGATGCAGGGGAAGGCTGTGATGGTGTGGTCATGTGAAGAGGAGACCTCCAGACTACTTAGGGAATTTGGCGCTAAATCTTTCTATCCTAGGCCAAAGATCCAGAGGCAGGCCTAGGGTAGGATGGAGAAATGTGGTGCTGAGGTACATGGTCGAGTGCCAGCTATCCGAGGAGGATGTCAAGGATAGAGTAAAGTGAAAGATAAGGAAGGCTGACCCCACCACCATATGGGATACATAGCCGGGACGAGAGAGAGAATGACGTTTATTAAGCATTTGATAAGCGGTTTAATGATTCTGTACCGGGTTCAGTCTGGCTTCTTTTGTAGTCGTAGGCAGTCCCGGCGACGTTCAGGGCGACGATGCAGAGCAGCACCGCAGCGGCGGCCCAGTCCACCCAGTCGAATGAGTATCTATCATTTTTAGTCTCGTCTTCGAAGTAGCAGTACATCTGTGGCATAAATATGATCATGATGATGATAATGATAGTCATAATGATTATGCTAATGAAGATCTTAAACTACCTATTATTATCGTCTTTATTAAAACACAAATCAATTTATTGAGAGATGGTATTAATACCTCGTACATACAATTTGTAAGTTTATTTTGAAAGATCAGGTATCGTGTCAATGAATTAGCAAATACCCTTTTGTCGTCTGTGAATATGGGACTAATAAGAAATCCTGAAATAAATGATTTTTTATTATTATTATTTATAGTTTTTGCAATTTTGCTTCTCGAGTCAGAGAAAAAAAGAACGCTTTTTTTCCCTTTTTCCTTATTATTATTATTATTATTATGTAACTATTATGTACAACATATTGGCAGTGTTTTTTGAAGTGAAAACTTCTTTACCGGCGCTGAGTACTTTTTGTTGGATGGGTAAAAACTTCCAAACTCGCGTCAGGGTCACGTGATGCTGATCGAAAAAGCGTAAGATCGAGGGGAAGGGAGAGGAACTAGTATCTCCCACTCTTTCTACCGTGCCTGAGTGTGCTGTTTTCTATTATTTTTGAAGTGAAACTTCTTTATCGGCGTTGGAAAAAATTTACCGTCACGTTTTGCGTCAAATTTTCGTCACATTTTTCGGTTACGCGCCATCTTTTTCTTGCCCCTACCACGGTTGGTTCAGACGATAGCAAAAAGGTAAAGTGAAATAATATTTAACCAATTTAACCAATTTAACCAATTTAACCAATTTAACCAATTTAACCAATTTAACCAATTTAACCAATTTAACCAATTTAACCAATTTAACTAATTTAACCAATTTCTGGAAAGTTGCGTCAAATTTTCGTCACATTTTTCGGTTACGCGCCATCTTTTTCTTGCCCCTACCACGGTTGGTTCAGACGATAGCAAAAAGGTAAAGTGAAATAATATTTAACCAATTTTATCAATTTAACCAATTTAACCAACTTAACCAACTTAACCAACTTAACCAACTTAACCAACTTAACCAATTTAACCAATTTAACCAATTTAACCAATTTAACCAATGTAACCAATTTAACCAATTTAACCAATTTAACCAATTTAACCAATGTAACCAATTTAACCAATTTAACCAATTTAACTAATTTAACCAATTTCTGGAAAGTTGCGTCAAATTTTCGTCACATTTTTCGGTTACGCGCCATCTTTTTCTTGCCCCTACCACGGTTGGTTCAGACGATAGCAAAAAGGTAAAGTGAAATAATATTTAACCAATTTAACCAATTTAACCAATTTAACCAACTTAACCAACTTAACCAACTTAACCAACTTAACCAACTTAACCAACTTAACCAACTTAACCAACTTAACCAACTTAACCAATTTAACCAATTTAACCAATTTAACCAATTTAACCAATTTAACCAATGTAACCAATTTAACCAATTTAACCAATTTAACCAATTTAACCAATTTAACCAATTTAACCAATTTAACTAATTTAACCAATTTCTGGGAAGTTGCATGTAGATCATTTTTCGAAAAATAAGGCCATAAAGAAGTTTCACTTCTTACGTGTGTACACTAGTACACGCACAACTTTTTTTTTAATAATCTTATAAAATATAAAATATTGTTTTAGCTATTTATTTAGAAACACGCTGTGATACGCTCGGACGTAGCTGTGTATGGTTCATTTACGCAGGACCCGGCCGCAACAAAATAATATGTCCGTGCGTGTCACAGCGTGTTTCAAAATGATGATTAAGTGAATTCCAACTAGTTGTATTAAAATTTTTAAGTTGTAATATTATTTAAATTAGACTACTTATTTATAATTAAGATACAATATCGCATAAGGAACCTCCTGTCATGATATATGTATGTATGAAATAAATAAATAAATAAATAAATAAAAAATTGGTTGTTTGTAAAGTAGGTTTACGATCGAGATGTTTACGTGATAACGTCTTATTGGTGATATAAGTTTTTGGGAAGTAAGGAATTAATGAAGATAACAATTTTTTCAAATTTTAAATTACATCTTAAACATTCAACGAAAACTTAACGGTTAAAAATTCACGGTATATTAATGCTTACTAGAGATGGGCCGACTAGTCGCCGACTAGTCGGGAAAGCCGACTATTCGGCATCGTTTGTAGTCGGTATCTAGTCGGCGACTATTCAGCAAAATTCCGATTATAATCGGCGCATAACAAACATGTCGTTTGTTTTTTTTTTCACATATCTGTAGTTACAGAAAACGAAGCAGCATTGAGCACTCCTTTCTGTATCTGAGCTTTATTTTCGTAGCAAATGATGGGAGTTTTATTTTTTTTCGAATATTAGTCGGCCGGCAAGTCGGCAATTTGATAACCGATTAGTCAGCTAGTCGGCTAGTCAATAAATACTATAGTCGGCCCATCACTAATGCTTACATTTCTGATTTTCGTTTTGAGCCCATAGTCCCGAGCTAGGAGGTCGTTGAGGCAGGCCTCCGCGGCGGCGCGCAGCTCCTGCTCGCCGGTCCCGTTGTAGAACTCCCGGCAGGTCCCCGTCATACACAGCCCATACACCAGCTTTGTGTAGTTGTAGTGCGTCACGTCGTGCGCAGAGTAGCCCTGTCAAAGATGATAGTAATATTAATATACAGGTGAAATTTTAACCACTTTCCAAAAATTGTATATGTGTTCAGTATCGTATTTAGAGCCCATTAATGGAGTAAAAAATGTAAATCAAGCTTTCACCCGAAAATATTTTTCGCAATATAGTTTTCAAATTTTACGGTCCTAGGCCTGATAAGGTATAAAGGGAAAATCAAAAACTTATGAATAGTATCGTAATAAATGAATAAGATGCGAATCGCGAAAAAAAAGTGTTGCTAGGCAGCCGTATCAAAAATTTTAGAGTTTTTGCGGACTATTTTAAGTGCTTTATCTTGACATTTTTGTACTGGGATGTACGAAAAGAAAAAATAAGTCATTTGTTTTTGTCTCGTGATTTTGTGATTGAAATATTAACATTTGGAAAGTGGTTAAAATTTCACCCTGTATATATACTCGTATTTATATTTAAGACATGCCTCACTGGGCCACACAGAGCGCCATCTAGTCCCAAATTAAGCTACTATTAAGTACCCTGTCCTATGGGGTAGGTACTACTAGACAACCGATAAACTTACGTAAATACTTTTTTTTTGTAACTACATACTTATAATATATAAAAAACACCCAGACCAGTACAAACAGACATGTTCATGCACACAAATATTTGTACTGTGCGGGGATCGAAACCGCGACCCATGGGTCAGACGCAGCGTTTATTACCGCTGATCCTAAAGGTCGTCACTAATAGACCGGCAGGGCAGCTTGTGGCGAGCTGTTGTACAGTTGTGACCGTGGGCCTTGTTCCCGAGAGAGGCCTCCTCTTATTACTTCTTCGGCTCAATTCCATCAGTTCCATACTATATCAATCTAGTAGTTACAACAACATGACAAACATATCCATGCTATTGCAGACATAATTTGGCCGGGTTATAAAGTTGACACTGACATAAAATTAACGTCAATCATTCAAATGAGGACAGTTTATGTGTCATTTTTGTATCGAACTGTGAATGTAGTTCTTATTTTTGAAGAAGAAGAGAACTACATGCTTGATCTTGACTACATACTTAACTATACGGTTAAGAAGAAGCCTAAGATGGAGCGAGCTTACCCAGAGGTACTGGTTCTCCCACACACCAGCAGAACACAGAAAAACTGTTTTGGCGCTGGACTCCGGCAGGAGGGTGGTAGCATCCAGGCAGCCTCTTACGAAGCCTACCACCGCAGGGGGATCTGTTAGCCGTCATCATTGGTTAGAAAACCAAAGATGCCGTTGCCCAGGATGGACCACTAGGAGGTAGATCCCACCACCCCAAAAATATTTTTCGATGGGATAGGCCGTGGATACATGTCTGCGGTGCGGCACCGGCCGCCGTGCGACGGCACGACGCCGCCACCGGTACCGCGAAAGGATTGATATGGACCGCGAAAGATTGAGACGACGAATGAAGTAAAAACAAAATCAAAGATAATATTGGGTGATTAATGAATAATGATGGAGGTCATTTTAAGAGGAAATATGAAGCGCTAAAATTATGCAACGGCAAAACGCAAACTAGCGAACGATGCGCCGGCACGGGACGTCGTGCACGGCGCGCCGGGCGCGGCTCGGGCGCCGTTACTTCTGCCGATGGCGGCCGGCCGCCGCACCGCAGACATGTGTCCACGGCCTCAAACAGCAAAAATCAGACGAGGTCTAAAATACGCGCGACTCACGCGCATGACGCGCAGCAGCTCGGCCGGCCCGGCGCTCACGTCGGCGTGCGAGGTGCAGTACACGCCGCCCGGCCGCCGCAGGCAGTGCGCGAACCGGTCCAGGTAGGTCTTCACCGGCATGCGAGAGTATTCTTCATCTATAACACATTACAAAGATTAATCAAGAAACAAAACTAAACAATAGGCTAGTTGACTCATTTTTGACGTTGGTTTGAATTGAGTAATCTTCTTCTTAGTCATTCACTCTTGACTCCTGATTATAGATTCGATTTCCTACAATAGGCCGCTCCTCTAGCGACGCCGCGACGGCCCTCCATTGCGATCAGCAGCCTTCCTGGAGCAAACAGTTGCTGGACATTGTGTAACAGCTTTAACAAGATCCAACCATCTAGTTGGAGTCCGACCGCGTGACCGTTTGCCTTCAATAACCAACCGTTCCATAGCGTCATGTTTACGTCCTTATATTTAATACTAGCTGTTGCCAAAAATTAATAGACTCAGGCGTTACTTTGCGGAAATCCATAACTAATTATGGATTTAGAAAATTATTTTGCTAATGATTTCCGCACTATTTCATGCTTGCTCAATCAGTGTTAGTGTGGTGCAGGTGCTTCCTCAAATCAGTGTTAGTGCGGGTGGTGTGGTGAAGGTATCTAGGCCGGTATATTAACAAGCGGAAATCATTAGCAAAATAATTTTCTAAATCCATAACTAGCTGTTGCCCGCGACTTCGTCCGCGTCAATTTCTGTTATTATGAACGCGATTATTTTTGCAACATTTTTCACCGATGCTTCGCTCCTATTGGTCGCAGCGTGATGTTATATAGCCTAAAACCTTCCTCGATAAATGGACTATCTAACACAAAAAGAATTTTTCAAATCGAACCAGTACTTCCGGAGATTAGCGCGTTCAAACAAACAAACAAACAAACAAACTCTTCAGCTTTATAATATTAAGTATAGATTTCCAAAGAACTTTAGGATTCTTAATTGCACAATCGACGAGAGCCTCTGACTAATGCGTAACCCTACGTTTCATCAGGCAATACTTTTACGGGAGAATACAGGTTATGACTTCACTTCATAAATAAGCAGGGTTCGTAGATGTATAGGCACACCCTAGTGTCATTAATTCTTCATTATTTTTATGGTACAGTCAATGTTGGCTAAAATTCGTATGCACTTGTTTTATACAAAACTACCTACGTATTCCTCTGGGAATGCTGGGATAGATAGTCCAGTCGGTTAGTTCAATTTAGAGAAAATATCCCTAGTAGAATCTAACTCGAATGGATAGTGTTCGGGAAGCTATGAATATATTCGTGTCCAAATTACCTCAGCGTCTCAAGACGAAAGTCTTTGGCCCAGAAATCAGATAAACTTCTCTTTAATCTTTTGTGCTTTGACCAGTGCTTGTTACCAATGATAATTATGATATTGAAATGTTGTCGATTATTCTTATATTAATCGACAACGTCTAGTAAAACTCAACCTCACACAACAGATTTTCCGATTCCTCTTTTGCCGACATATGGCGGTTTCGTATGACCCTGGGTATAGGCGATAGCTCTGTTAAAACGCACTTTCCTACTTCTTTCTCACCAGATGATCATAATTTTCAATTTTCTTACTCTTCTGCTTTAGATCAAGGTTTAATATCTAACACCATCTCCGAAATTTCTTCCAAGCCCAATCTGTTGGGTTTGATGATATTAATCGCAGCATGACCTTAATGGTTATCAACGAGAGTCTCCCTTTCCTTACCCATATTATCAATTTCTCCCTCAGCTCTGGCTCGTATCCCAATATCTGGGGCAAGGCCTTTGTTATTATTGTTCCTAAAATACCCATTCCTGCCGCGCACAATAACTTTAGGCCCATTTCCATCCTCCCATTTCTACCCAAAGACACACCGAATGTCTAACGGCCGGTCCTAATAACCTATCTATCTTCAGTTTTGGCATATCGGAGATAGAAAACAACTTCTGACTTTGTTTCTCTGGACGGAAAAATCAGAGATAGAGACTGTTTCCTATCTCCGATATGTCAAAACTGGCGATAGATAGATTATTGGGACCGGCCGTAAGTAGTTCAATAGTTGGAGCAGTCGCCCAGTAAGCGAGAGGTTGTAGGTTTGACTCCTATCTCAGGCAATCTATACTTACTAATATTATAAAGCTGAAGAGTTTGTTTGTTTGTTTGTTTGTTTGAACGCGCTAATCTCCGGAAGTACTGGTTCGATTTGAAAAAATTTTTTTGTATTGATTTTTTATTTTTATTTTTTATTTATCGAGAAAGGCTTTAGGCTATATAACATCACGCTGCGACCAATAGGAGCGAAGCATCAGTACAAAATGTTGCAAAAATAATCGCGTTCATAATAACAGAAATTGACGCGGACGAAGTCTTGGGGAACAGCTAGTCAAATTATATTTGGAAGGAATTGCATTTTCAATTTATTTGCTTAAAGTACCCACAGATTTCAAAAAAAGTTAATTAGTTGCATAATATTACGAGTCATGCGTAACCCAATTTAATGGAGTTACAATACAATTGCATGGAGTGTCGGACCCTTTGTTGAATTGCTTTAAGTCGTATCTTACTAAAAGAATACTTAGGGTGGTCTTCAACGGTTGCAATTCGGATTCTTACACAGCTACTACAGGTATCCCACAGGCCCGCTTCTTTTTGTTTTATTTATAAACGACATTCAAAATTGGTTTTGAGCATTCTGATATATTTTTGTTCAGCGATGATCTTAAGGCTATCCAGAGGATCGGTAGCTTGAAGGGATTCAGTGTTGTTTCAGGAGGATTTAAATAGGTTTACAGGGTGGTGCGAAAGTAATAAATTGTATTTAAATGTAAAGAAGTGTACCTAAACACATTCAATTTAACAAAAACAAGAACGTGATAGTCTTAAGTTATTACTTATTTATTTATTTATTATTAAAACAGTGTGCATGTTGGCTCACAGTGTGCCCAAAACGCCAGCACGCTAATTTATAAATACATGCAAGAGAAAAAATCTACATTGTGAATAATTACATAAATTATACAAGTCAAATTAAGTACATGTCAAATAAAATTATTGTAACAAAATGATGTCAAATTAAATAGCAGTAGGTATGTCAATATTACAGTACCTATGTCAAAATTACAATAGATCGTAAACCTAAGTATCAGAAATTACAATTCGTCAAAATCGCAATAAATGTCAAATACAATAACTTCATAATTAAGATTATCAATCGGATCTATCAGATCACACAACATCAAATGTCACAACTATAAAATATCGAAATTTAGAAATTGGATGCTAGAACTAAAATAATAAAATAATTGAAGAAGTTCAAAGTATCCGCGATTTAGGTGTCCAATTCGATAAAAAGCTAAATTTTATTCAACAGCCGAAGTTGTCCTGAAGGCATCGAAAATGTTAGGCGTCGTTCTGAGGCAATGTAAGAATTTAAAAAAAAGACTCGAAGACTGCCGCGGTAAAACTATTGCATAGCATTTTTGAAGTGAAAACTTCTTTAGCGGCGCTGAGCACTTTTTTGTTGGATGGGTAAAAACTTCCAAACTCGCGTCAGGGTCACGTGATACTGATCGAAAAAGCGTAAGATCGAGGGGAAGGGAGAGGAACTAGTATCTCCGACTCTTTCTACCGTGCCTGAGTGTGCTGTTTTCTATTATTTTTGAAGTGAAACTTCTTTATCGGCGTTGGAAAAAATTTACCGTCACGTTTTGCGTCAAATTTTCGTCACATTTTCGGTTACGCGCCATCTTTTTCTTGCCCCTACCACGGTTGGTTCAGACGATAGCAAAAAGGTAAAGTGAAATAATATTTAACCAATTTAACCAATTTAACCAATTTAACCAATTTAACCAATTTAACCAATTTAACCAATTTAACCAATTTAACTAATTTAACCAATTTCTGGAAAGTTGCGTCAAATTTTCGTCACATTTTTCGGTTACGCGCCATCTTTTTCTTGCCCCTACCACGGTTGGTTCAGACGATAGCAAAAAGGTAAAGTGAAATAATATTTAACCAATTTAACCAATTTAACCAATTTAACCAATTTAACCAATTTAACCAATTTAACCAACTTAACCAACTTAACCAACTTAACCAACTTAACCAACTTAACCAAATTAACCAACTTAACCAACTTAACCAACTTAACCAATTTAATCAATTTAACCAATTTAACTAATTTAACCAATTTAACCAATTTAACCAATTTAACCAATTTAACCAACATAACCAACTTAACCAACTTAACCAACTTAACCAACTTAACCAACTTAACCAACTTAACCAATTTAACCAATTTAACCAATTTAACTAATTTAACCAATTTAACCAATTTAACCAATGTAACCAATTTAACCAAATTAACCAATGTAACCTATTTAACCAATTTAACCAATTTAACCAATTTAACCAATTTAACCAATTTAACTAATTTAACCAATTTCTGGAAAGTTGCATGTAGATCATTTTTCGAAAAAGAAGTTTCACTTCTTACGTGTGTACACTAGTACACGCACAATTTTTTTTTATCAACTTATGCAATTATAAAACTAAAAAGTATCACCGCTGTGCCGGTCGGAGTGGGGGGGTGTTAGGTTATTTTCGTTACGGAATTCTAATTTTGACTTTTGTAATTAAATTTTTCTGTTATTTTGGCAGATATGGTTACCATAGGCAACCATACTGTCAAAATCCTTATTTTCTTCTAAATTCTTTTAAATTTCGGAAATTCAAAATTGTTCGATCGTGCCTCGCCCCGAGTGTTAGGTTAGGTTATTTTCGTTACGGAATTTCTGGATTCGGTCTCCACGCTCAAGGCCCGCGATAGAAGCTATGCAATAGCTTAAAAGGCCAGTAACTACAAAAAAGATTTTACACAACTCCCTTGTAAAAAGTAAAAGTCATCTCTCTCATGTCAAAGTCATACTGTAGTGTTGTCTGTTCATGTTGCACGAATCGAACGGTTGCAGAAGAGGTTCCCATGGCATCTAACATACTCTTGGAAGATAGGCAGAAAGCTCGGCTCATATAGGGATCGGCTTAAGCACTTCGGAATGGATTCGTTGGAGAAGCGTAGAAAGGTGCTTGATTTAGTTTTCCTTAAAAAACTTACAACGGGTCTCTTTGATTAGTGACTTGCTTGGCAAAGTGTATTTTAATGAACCGCGTGGTTCCGAGATACTCAAATAGAAAGCTTTTCTGCATGCCTAGAGATCGCACTAACTTGCGAAGACATAGTTCGCTGTCCAGGATGTATGCATTGTACAAAGACCATGAGGCTATTTTGACTTTAATGCTACTTTATTGTATCTATGGTTTGAAGAAGGCTTTAGTCACTTCGCAATAGTTCCTAAGTAAATAAGTAAATATTGTAAACTTCTTTAAATAACAAATTTAGACTACTAACAACGCGACGTTAACATTGTTTGGTGCATGAGGTGCTTTTCTATAAGTAATGGGGCACTTAGTTAAACGTATATAATTGTATTTCATGTATGTAATAGTGTACCTAGGTACTCGTTGTTGAAAAGCCAAATAAATAAAAATAAAAATCCGAGGTACCCTTACCCATGGTAGCGCCCCGGTCTCGTGGTTTAAATACCGGGCCAAAATCTTAGGGTCCTGGGTTCAATTCCTGGGTCGGACAACTAAAAAGTCGAATTTTCGATCATTGCTCGGGTTGGAGTCACCAAGCCGCATTTGGCAAGCTTGGTGAATATGCCTGTACCCATCATTGCTGTGGTAACTTGAATTCAGTGATGAGGCCTTTGCCCTGCATTGAGATTAATAAGGCCCTTATATTACCCGTGGAACGTCTGATATTTCTTCACCGACTCAGGTGACGCCGAAAATACCTTTGAAGTTGAAATCACGACCTGAAATTATTTTAACCTCTAATGACGATGTATGTAAATTTTCTACAAGTTAATATTGTAATTTTATTTCGTTTTTTTTGAGGGTACCAAATAAGGAATTCCTATACTAATTGCGCACAGTAACAATCAGCCTTACCTAATCATCCCACTGCAGGGAAAAGGCCTCCATCATTGAATTCAAGTTACCACAGCAATGATGGGTACAGGCATATTCACCAAGCTTGCCAAATGCGGCTTGGTGACTCCAACCCGAGCAATGATCGAAAATTCGACTTTTTAGTTGTCCGACCCAGGAATTGAACCCAGGACCCTAAGATCTTGGCCCTGTAGTGAGATTATTATAGGCCCTTATTTTACCCGTGGAACGTCTGATATTTCTTCACCGACTCAGGTGACGCCGAAAATACCTTTGAAGTTGAAATCACGACTTGAAATTTATTTTAACCTATAATGACGTCAACTGTATGTAAATTTTCTACAAATTAATATTGTAATTTTATTTCGTTTTTTTGAGGGTACCAAATAAGGAATTCCTATGCTAATTGCGCACAAAAAGCATTAATTAACTCTCACCTTGACGTATGATAAAATTGACACTCGTTGATTTTTTGTTTGGATCACTGACTAGAAATTACTTGTTGAAAGTACTTTTAAGTTGCTAAAATATCAAATAAAGTACTTTTACGTTTACGTTTAGTTTGCCGTAATAATTATTTTTTTATTTAAGAAAACAAACTTGCAGGCTTACAGAGCGATCCAAAGCGCCAGTAAGTTAATTCATATAATCCCAGTTCGATACAAAAATGACACCTAACACTGTTCTCATTTTAAGTTAGTTAGCTAGTTTCTCTTCCGTGTATGTACATCTTGGAAATATGTAAATTCGTCCAAAAACACCCCGAATTTTATAAGAAAGAAAGAAAGAAACGTTTAATTGGCCACAAGCACATTACAGTAGGCATAGACGGAATTACAGCTAGACAATAGAGCATAAGAGACAAAACAATATATAAAAAACAAATTGACAAGAGAATATGGCCAATTTGGTCCCACCTCAGCACCTTATACAAAGCGATCGGATTTACCCTCGAACCATTCATTGAGAAGTGTTCGTAAGAACAAATTAATGTTACCGCCTGTCCATCTAAAGCCTCATTCATCAAGCCCACTAATCATGTCTATAAAAAAATAAAATAAACTACCGGAATTTATAAAAGAGGAATTAAATAAAATTAAATATTTAAAATCAATTAAATCTATTCTTTTAAATAATTGCTACTATACAATAAATGAATACCTAAATGACGAAAATCTAATAAAATAAAAAAATATATAATCAAATTAATTAATACAATGACATTACAATGTATTTTATTTTTCAAATTCAAATTTATAAAAATGTTTAATAATATAATCTAATAAAAGTATGAGATTAGCTGATATTTTGATTTAAATTACTAACTATCACAAAATTAATCGATATCTGTAAATTAATTATAAAGTCAATTTTAAAAAGTATGTAAACACTAATTATTTAATCTTTTGTACTGAAATTTTATGTAATTATGGCGTCACCCTCTCTGTCTACTACTTATTGAATTGTTGTGCCCGAACAGGGTCTACAATGAATTGTTTATATCATATTTTATAACATCCTTGTAACATTATGGAACGCAATAAAATATTTGAATTGAATTGAATTGAATTAATTATTAACATTGATTTTATAGCAGCGTCAACTTTATATTTATTATGTCATTTTTTCTATTTATGTCATATTGTTGCACTATTCGACAGATAAAGGTTTTAATAAAAGTGCACCCTTATGTCAATACTAGCTGTTGCCCGCGACTTCGTACGCGTCAATTTCTGTTATTATGGTCCGAGAATTTTTTCAACATTTTTCATTGATGCTTCGCTCCTATTGGTTGTAGCGTGATGTTATATAGCCTAAAGCCTTCCTCTATAAATTGACTATCCAACACAAAAAGAATTTTTCAATTCGAACCAGTACTTCCTGAGATAAGCGCGTTCAAACAAACAAACTAACAAACTCTTCAGCTTCATAATATTAGTATAATAGACGTGCACTTTTAGTTGTGACACTGTTTTGACACTGATTGTATATCTCTTTTTTAATCAATTACAATACACAATTATAAAATATCAAATTACGTTTATTAATGAATATTTCGTAATTCTATACCCTTTAAAATGATGAAGGACTATTATCACCAAAGGATATCCAGGATGTTCGGTCGTGTATTGCCATGACCAGGCTTCTTGTGATCTTTACCAGGGCCCCAATAGGCTATTTGACAATGCGAAAAATAAAGTGCGAATTACTATTGTCAGCTATATTATGAGTTTAAAAATGGTTATTTAGTACCAGAAGTTGAAAATTATAAACGATATTTTTATAAATCCAGAAATAAAAATGCATTTATTTAAACGTTTGTCACGTGACACGAAACGCTCCTGATTGGTCGGGTTTATGATGACGTCACCTGCTTGATAACTTCGCTTGCTTACTTGTGTTTTAATAGCTTTTCAAAATGTTTTGATAATAATTTTCTATAATAATAGTATCCATTGTTTTTGTGTGATTTATTTCCAATATTTTACAAATTCTCTCAACAACTTTTACCATGGACAACGAGTTTGTAAAGCAGAAAGCAGTAACCTGCCCATTCCTTAAAAATCTGTAACAAACAAACTAGTTATATGGGATCTTTAAGTGTAATGTTTATTGAAATATTATGAAAACATCGGAAATTTTGAAGTGTGTTGCAAGAGGCATTCTGTTAAAAACATTAGAAGTATTATAACCTCAAACCAATAACAAAATTTTTACATTTCTGATAATGATTAAAAGTTATAAATATTATGTTTACTTACATCAAAATGATCCTCACAGAAGAAAATATTTGTACTATTCTCTATGATATTAGGATCCCTCCGAAGTAGTTACATGCAACCACTTTCGACACACTTAGATTTTCTTTTGAACACTTAAAAATAGTTTTCCGGAGTTTTTGTAGAAGTATTATACACATTTTGGTACTGCATACCATTTGAAACTCATTTTATTACATAAGTCACTGTTAAAATATAGATCCAATCGCACTATATTTATTTTTTTGCAACAAATGTATGTAGATGATTAGGTGCTACAGATCACAAGACAGGCAGGTGATGTCACCGACCGCATTACAGCGCCATATTGACAAAATAGCGTTTTGGCGCGCTATTTCAATTTTCAATTTTCATTTTGATATATTTCAGCAAATATGTACCAGAATTTAAAAAAACTACTTGTACTGGGTTCTTCAACCTCTACTTAATAATATAAAATGGATTTCAAAAGTATATAAACTTGAAAATTTTTGTATCAGGCGGGAATCGAACCCGCATCTCCTCGCATGCCGGGCGGGCGCCATACCATTAGGCCACCGAGACACTGCGACATGGCGCGAATTTTTCAAGCATATTCTTACGCTGTAAGCCAGCGTTGCTTCATCAAATGTTAGGAGTTTGCACCCTTAACACCCGAAAGAAACATCTTTGCAGATGTTTGACAGTCAGTTAAGATGAACCCAACTAGCACAAAACAGTTGCTTAAGAGCTTTGGAGCCAATCCGATTATTACCAAAGGCGCCAAGCTCAAGCGCCAAAGCGTGCACTGCAGACCTAATGCAGCAGCTTTGCAGCCGAAGGGGCACAACTTTTTGCAACCTACAGTTCCATTAAAACTTCAAACTAGTGGCATAAAAGCGCTGCAGGAGCTGCAACGAATAATTACCACCACACTGAAGCTCTTGTGTAGCTTATTGAATGAATGACAGGTTTGTGTGCACGAATTAGATCACTGATCGTTCACCTTGTCTCTAATTTATTAAATCTTACAGCTGTTGTTCGTCAGACATTACAGAATACAAATAAATAATTCAGTGAAGTGAAGAAGTATTTTTGAGCTATATTTCGTATTATATGCAAGTGGCTAAAAACGCAGATCAGTTTATCGTGCAAATAGTTGACATTATTAGAGTATTTTTACGCGCCTCAATAATTATCTCATAATATTCTAAAATATGTGAAATTTCATTATACAAATAATATTATGTCACATACTTACACGATATAAAAATTACATACTTGACTACATTTGTATTTTGTAAGTTTCTGGTTCTATATTTAGTGATATTTTACTACAAATTGTGCTAAAAACCTATAAAATTCTCAAATACTGATAAATATTGTCCTGTAAACATGGCGTCTATGAGAAGCAGCTTTAAGTTGCAACTTAAACCTCAATACTTCCTCTCTGCGCGTTAAAGCGTTAAGTTTCACTCTTCTGAAGGTCCAAGTAATAACTGGACCACTAATGCAGTTCAAGCCTTTACAATAACTTTTATTTCGTACTTACTGCAGGTATCGAACTACATTAATGGTTACTTGTTTAGAGATCCGTAAAAATCGTTGAAAACCCTAAAATACGATGATCTTTTGCAGCTGCTTCTATAGTTTTCGCCCTTTGAATTGTTTAACTATGTCTTACCATGTTTTCAGAATGCCTTTCAAAATAATTTAAACCTACAACGAAAAGCAAGATAAATAAGAACTTTCAATTTGTCCCTCTAAATGGGAAAAACATGGAGTGTTACACTGGCCGAATAAAAAAGTAAAAAATTATGTAGGACAGAAGATTCAACGCCAAAACTGAACTGGATTCAAATAAGCTGCATTGTTTAAAAAACAATTTCTTTTGATCTGGCTTAAATATTTTATAAAATGTGATTTCTCCAATTAAAATAGCAAAATGTATCCAAATGAGTAGGCAATGTCCATTACGATTCTACTTCTATTGTAAAGCCTTAATGTCACTATTAGTAACACAGTTGATCAAATTGCTATTTAAGTCTGCGCAAAAGTGCAAATAACTTCTGCAATGAAACTTTCAGTGGGAGAACAGTGATAAATATATCTTTTTTACAATTCCGTTAAAAAGTCTGCAATTACAGTCTTTATGCAGTTCTGAAGCGTACAGCAGTGGCACTAGAAGCTTTTTAGCAGCTTTAAGCTGTAACATACATGTTTGAACTCTCTTTTAAAGATATAGACGTTAAATGGGTTGTAAAATGAACTCTTGTAAAGCCTAGAGTGGCATTTGGTTCAGCTTCTGCTACCCCTAGTGATATTTACAGCTATGGGCAGTAACGGAAGCAATAGTAGAACTTAAAACCACTTTTTGAACCCCTAAAGCGCTACTGTACAGCTGCAAGTTGCAAAATAGGCTGCTATTTCCACTAGTGTGCTAGTTGGGAAACAGCTATTTATATACTTTATTTGATATTTTAGCAACTTAATTGCACTTATAATATCAGTATATAAACTTGAAAAATTTTGTCTCAGGCGGGACTCGAACCCGCATCTCCTCGCATGCCGGGCGGGCGCCATACCATTAGGCCACCGAGACACTGCGACATGGCACGAATTTTTCAAGCATATTCTTACGCTGTAAGCCAGCGTTGCTTCATCAAATGTTAGGAGTTTGCACCCTTAACACCCGAAAGAAACATCTTTGCAGATGTTTGACAGTCAGTTAAGATGAAACAGCTATTTATATACTTTATTTGATATTTTAGCAACTTAATTGCACTTATAATATCAGTATATAAACTTGAAAAATTTTGTCTCAGGCGGGACTCGAACCCGCATCTCCTCGCATGCCGGGCGGGCGCCATACCATTAGGCCACCGAGACACTGCGACACGGCGCGAAGTTTTCAAGCATATTCTTACGCTGTAAGCCAGCGTTGCTTCATCAAATGTTAGGAGTTTGCACCCTTAACACCCGAAAGAAACATCTTTGCAGATGTTTGACAGTCAGTTAAGATGAAACAGCTATTTATATACTTTATTTGATATTTTAGCAACTTAATTGCACTTATAATATCAGTATATAAACTTGTAAAATTTTGTCTCAGGCGGGACTCGAACCCGCATCTCCTCGCATGCCGGGCGGGCGCCATACCATTAGGCCACCGAGACACTGCGACACAGCGCGAATTTTTCAAGCATATTCTTCTGCTGTAAGCCAGAGTTGCTTCATCAAATGTTAATCTTTAGGGTAAATAATTATCCTAAAACACGGACTTCACCCGCAAAGCGTGTGGGCCACACACGCTTCGAGCGAATAAGTCGTCCCAAACGGCTGGGCGGCCGAAACACGCAAAACGGGACAAATTGATAATACAAAAACGTGTGCGGTCGCACAAGGTCTGTGTTCAACAAACACAGGCGATATGTGTAAAGCAGCCCTAGCATCAATTGATAAAACCACGCGTTAAACGCGTTTCAGCAGCCAACGTGTTAATAATTGTCATGAAAGCGAGAGGTACTTACTTATCTGTTTGTTAGAATGCTCCTCGAGTGGTACTTTTTTTTTTGGCGTCTGTGGCCATGACATTTCAGCGACCTTCCTTGACACTTTGATTTTTTATTTTCAAGATTTACGTGAGCGGCTCCCAGACTGACGTAACTATTATAATAATATATTAGGTTTAAAGAAAATACCTAGCTTTTATTAAAATAAAGTCATGTGTTCAACTATGTGAGGTTCTTCTGTCAATTTTTCTATGTTGATAAAAATTTTATAGATTTTTTTCCGAGTTCATATTACTTATGTAAATTTATATTTTTCAGGTAATTATTAGGGGACACATCGAAGGTTTTTAAATTTGAAAAGATTACTACATGTATCGTTACGGTAGTAAAATTAAATAAATATTGGTGACGTTAGCTTTTTGCCCGGAAACCGGACAAAACGGGTGGGCCTAGCGGTGGGGTACGAAATAGCCCATGTTACTTCTAATAACTCCAAGAATATTGTATGAAGTTTAATTATGACGATCGGTCAAGTAGTTTTTACATTACATTCACATTTATGATATTTAACACGTCTAGGTGTTTTCAGCTGTATGCATGGTGTGCCCGTGCAGCGGCTAAGGCTGTGAGAGATACACCATTAAGAGTAAAATAGATGGTTATACCTTGGGCTATTGGGATTTACAAATTAAACTTTTTAGAAAGTCATTTTAGGTCTAGAATTCACAAATTACGCACACACGTATTGAAGCCAAATGAAAAGGGAAATGTTTTAATATTTTTATTTCGCTATACTACAATTTCAAAGATAGGTAATTAGATAAGAGATTAAATGATTAATGACTTTGTGAAATTCCTATAAATAAGTAATTATTTCAATCCTGTATGGTAGCCGTTCTGTGCTCTTGTACGCCCTGCATACAACTCAGTTAAACAGTTTCAGTTGGGAGGTTTGGCGATCCTTGATGCACTGTGCACTCGTGTCTTTAATTGTTTAAATTCAATATTGTAATTTTTGAACGATATGTCCACCACCTATCAAATGTACTTGTAGAATGTCGTGGTCAACTATCATTGGCTCATCATGTGTATAACCCATGTAACATTTACTGTATTAAGCTGTTGTTGTCCCAATTATAAATAAATAAAAATAAATAAAATAGGTACCTTGGCACAAGTATGTTACCTTAGTACAAGTAAAAGGCTTGAGTCTTTTCTATCAACAGCAAAAGCCTTTTTTTAAATAGGGGCTTAAAGCCTATTTAACCTTCTAGCCCTGTCAATAAGGCTGCGAGTCAAAAAAAGAGGCTAAAAGGCTCGAGTCTTTTCTATCACTAATTCAAATACATACATAGGTATGGTAATAATGTATTCATTGTAAATGTATTTCTTAAGAACAACTTTATTCTTTATGGATTGTATTACCTACCTACTAATTTAGCCAAGTGCGGTCGGATGCGAAGAGACTGGTAATCTGTCATTCAGGTCTCATAATACAGAATCCAGTCTCTTGCAGTAGTTGTTGTCACTAGTAAATAAAGGTAATAGGTACCTACATACTTTGTAAACTGTCTATGTAAGAGAACAAATTATTTGAACCTATCCCATGGGAATCGTATTAAAAGTTTGAGATAAAAAGTAACCTATGTACTATTCCCGTCTATAATCTGTCTCTGTGTTAAATTTCACTCAGACCGGTACAGCCATTCTGGACTCTGGAGTGATTGAGGTACAAACAATCCCAACATTGTAATTTATGATATTCGCACTGCTGGACATAGGCCTCTCCACTTGCAAGCCAGTTAGATCGATCTTCGGCTTCTCGCATCCAGCTCCTGCCTGGATCAGTGCGGGGCAGTGGTCCAACTGCTCTATCCAACTAGTTGGACCACCACCTGGCCTGGCATGATTTGTTGCGTTTGACCATAGGGAAAGAAATATACTAGAGTGACAATCTTCATAGTAAAGATTGTCCTTCGGAAGAAAGCTAAAATCCTGTACTAGGCATAGATGGCATTACTGTTTCGCCAGGTACAAATCGAAAGAGACAGAAAATCTTTCTCTGTTTCGGCTATTTGTAGACTGTCCTGCTATTTCCGTAGCGCTAGTGTGGCAATGCATGCTTTTGCCCGTTAGTTGTTGTTAAAAATATAAAAGATGGCGCAATACGGAAATGTAGTAATGTAGTATGACAATGATTAGAAAAGAGGAATCCTAAAACGATCGAATAAATAATAACTTAACGACTGATGATGACATACTGTTTTAATAACTTGGACAGTATGTAAGCGAAAAATTAACTAAACTAACGACGAATATTTTCCCTATGCTAATAATCAAACCCAGAACGAGCTTGTAAAAAGTGGGTTGTGATTTATTTATCCATTTCAGATACATATTTAAATTCTATCCGTGAGCCTACATTAGTGAACAACCCACTACAGTGCCCCGTGCAACTCTAGTTGCACGTATGCACAAGGCCAAAGTGCTCCATGCAACTATAGTTGCAGACATTTTCTTTTTTTTTATTCTCAACTATTTTAACGTTTCTTTGTCACTTTGGACAGTTTTTTGGTAGAAATAACTTGTCAAACGTGTAGAATGATAGTTTAGAATAATGTAGCAACACAAACATAGTTTCATCAAATGAAAAAAAAATTATAATAATAATTTGTATGGGCGGCCGTTGTTAATAAGAACTATGGTAAGAAAATATTCATGCGGGCTTGAAGGATTTACTTTCTGATGATTTCGACTTAAATAATGAATTTTTAATAGTCTTGGCTAAACTTCAGTTATATGTCTAATTTATTTCATAACTAAACCGGCATAAATTCATGTAAGTATTCAATATTATTTATCGTAAAGAAAACACTTTATCCACGGGATAAATTTTATCACTTGACTTTTGAACAATTGTTATGGTTTGAATTTTTAATTCTAAACGACCTATCTTATTAATTTATATCAAATAGACACTAATCTTCATAAGTGCATATTTATTTTTGGTCGGATGATCCAAATTAATCATAAAAAATGGACTTAAAGTTCCCGCTCCATACTATTGCGTTAATTCGTTAAATTTCTTCTTACTTTAAAAATCTGTTACTTTTTATTTGCACGTGTATGTGTTGAAATTTTTATGTAAATAGAGGAGTTAGTATATGTACTCTATAAATAAAACACAAAAAGATCGTTATCTTGCTTTGAATTGTAAAAAAAATAATTTTTCCTTTATTTTTCCTTACCAAAAAGTTTAACCACTTTTTATAAACTTCATACTTATTAAGTGACCCTGGCTTAGTATTAAACGAATTTGTCGTTTATTCAGCTCCCTAAAACAATAATTGCTTTCTAATTACTTTACTATGAGAGGTACAAGATTTGATTTCCAAAGCACTGCGCCGCTCTCCGAGCCGCTCGCCGAGCCGTTCCGTGCCACGGACAACTCTGATGGGAATAATCTTGTTATTAAGGGGCACTAAAATGGGATTCGATTTTTCCGATTGGATTTATTTACTTACTTATTGAACTGCTGCTTTATTAATGACTGGCGGAAGAAATACAGTTTCTTAATTAGGTAGTTATTTCTACGTTAACTTTTCAATATTTTAAATAGTTATTATCCTATTCCCGACGAAGACAAATCCAAAAACACCAAAATCTGAAAATTCTGTCCAGCCGTTCTCGACTTATAAGTTTCTGCAAATAGTTACCTATTTAATAAGAAAATATTCGTACGCAAAGGCAGACTAAGTGTATGCAAAATGCAATCCTAATTCCTATGCTAGAAGTCCGAGTCCGGGACGCGGCCGACGCTCGGGAATTTAGCACGACATCCACGTGACTGAAAGGGGCCGCTGCCTGGGAGCCGCGCGTGCGATCGCGCGATTTAATAGATAAGAACAAGTGTGCGGTGCGTTACAAAGAAATAGGTAAATTACTAGTTCCCGCCATTAAACTCGGGCAAGTTTAACGCGTTCTCAGTAGAAAGAATATGCGTTTGGGTTTTGGTCGGTTTCGTATTTTTCTTATTATTTTTTAAATGTTATGTTCATCTAAATAAATACATAAATAATAAATAAATGTGGACAACATCACATACATTGTTCTGACCCCAATTTGAATAACTATTTAAAGCATTCGTATTTTGGAAACCAGAGACAACGAAGGTACCACAAACATCCAGACCCGAGAAAATGTAGAAAAACTCATTTTTTCTACATTGACCCGTCCGGGAATCGAACCCGGGACCTCGGAGCAGGCGACACCTTGAAAACCGGTGTGTACGCCACTCCGCCACGGAGGTCGTCGAAATCAACTTATAATAAAATGATTATGAGGATAGGTTGTCATTTATAAAAAAAGTAAAACTTTTTTTAAGTGTTCATACCATATATTTTTACCTATCTCACACGTTTATTTTCTTGACGGTAAAAAAGGCATCCAGTAGATTGCAGGTATCGATAGCTAAATGATTTTCCAAGTTGCAAGGCAGGCACCTCATTCCGATGAAGCGGGTTCGATCCTCAGTTTGAGAGCGTAAGGTTTTAGATAAAAGGAATAGGTATATGTTTTAAATAAGGTGGGTGGACCATGGAAGGCCATGCTTCTTGGAAGGCCGACTATAAAAAAGTCATATTTATAGTCATGCGATGATGAATTATTTTCATTAACCTTTTAACCGCCGCGTGATTCTTCCAAAGAATATGTCTCTGGCGCCGTGCACATTTTTTCATACTTCACCTATAGTGTTGTGACACATTATTACAACAAATTAATTATAAGGCAAAAAATATTACATTCATACCGGAAACTAGTGGCTGTTTTATTTGTTTCCCTCTTACAATTAATGTAATTTAAATTAAGAACTAGATGTTCTTAATTCTAAACATCTATAATTTTTGGAATAAATAGTACCTTAGCCTAAATAAAGTCTAGGTGATATCAATAAAAATACCGTTTTTGGAATCCCTAGCGTTGGATATATACAACAACGGCGCTAGCATTATAGAAAAATATTGAAATGTATTCTAAGTAACGTTTCCGGTTATCGGTTCTATTATTCAGGTTATAATACTAGTTATCGGTATTTCTTTTAGTAGCTGTACCTGAAGATTCAGTTCTCTAAAGTAATCGTGATATTAAAACATTATTCTTTAAAGCCCAATACAGATGCGATGAACAGTGATTGATAGAATGGAACGCATTTTAATTGAAATAATCAGAGGGTAGGTGGTCATTGCAATTACACCAACTGTTAAAAATGGAAAATCGTCCCTCAGGTATGTTTAATGTTATTTTCCTTTATACAACAATTTTCGATTCCCGCTTATCATATAGAATATTTTCCACTCTCCCTATACAAAGTGCAATACTGTGCGTCGCAACGGTGCACTATGAGCAGTTAAAATGTTCAGCAGTGACTACCTACATATCCTTACCTATCTGATCCTACGGTGACGGACGATTTTTGAGCATTCGTTGTTCAATCAATCCCGCACATAATCCGTTGATACTTATACCTTACCTATATGATATTTAAAACCAATACCTAAACTGTGTGATATTTAAAAATTCAACCATACCCGAAACTGTTTTAAATAAATTCAAGTGATATTGATTGGACTTAGCTTACTAGGTATTGTGTTATTGGCCGTATTTATGACTTTGTAAACAAATTTCTAAGTGATCCGCAACTTAATTACCTATTTTCCTTCGTACAATTAGCACATAACTATATCCACATAATTGAGATAGCTTGTTTTATTTGCACTTTAGTAATTATCTAACAATAAAACAAGGTAATGTTTACAAACTTATCTCATTATCCTCCTCCTCCGTGAATGTGCTACTGTTTTCCATTTAATAATTCTAATATCCGCAAAAACTCATTAGAGTCAAGTCAAGTCACTGTCACTCATTTTATTACTTTAACCGGGAAAGAAACAGACGTCACTATGACACAATGACCTTGATACGTGTACGCTTACGACGTCACAGATTTACTTGAAATAAAGCATAAACGTAGAATATAATAGACGGACAAAGCGTGCGAGATAGAAGAAAACCTCTTATGGAAATCTAGCAAGATAGAAAGAGAAAACGAATCTTTTCGTTTTGTGATCAGTCTTAATTGACAGAGTGACATCCAGTGGCATAAGCGATATAAGCTTCAATATTTTATGGAATTATCTAGTACATCGTAGATTATCTAAAGTAAATACAATTTTATTTAACAATGGTCACATGTTCTGTGAGTGCCTGTGGAGTCAATCACAAAAATAGTCTAGAAAATTGCTCATTTCACAGGTAAATACGTTTCTACGACTTTCTAGTCGTCATCGTAAAAACGCGTTATTTTTGTTGAATTTGATCTTGTTATGTTGTAAATGTGAAATTACTTCAATCCGTTTGTTCCGTCTAATATTTTGTATAGATAAAGTTCTATGTATTGATTATTTACATTATTTTGGTGGATAATTAATTCATAAAAATATTTGACATGTACGCTAGAGCTTGACTCAAATTTATCGATACTATTGTCGACATTTATCTCGAATGTTTCCGGAGAAATTTGATGTTATTTAACGTTTAGCGTCTCAAATGAATGACAACTTAACAATTTGAAGAAGGAAACTGTAAGGAATCACATACGCAAACTTACGCAAACTTGTTGAATTTTGACGCATAATTTAATACTAATCATTAATTAAACATAGTAATTTAATTAAATGTGGAAAACACCACAAACATTGTTCTGATCCCAATTTGAATAACTATTTAAAGCATTCGTAATTTGGAAACTGTTGATACGCTATCCAACATCACTATTTTTTATAGACAACACTAGTTGCTGTATACTGTAACTCTCTCTCCACGTTAGGCCACCGTACTATACGGACGTGTTCCAACCTACAAATAAGTACTTAACTAAGCGTCTGCTAAGGTATAATTTAGTGTATAAGACGTGTATTAGAATTATTAAGTACCTACTTGATTCAGTGACAGTTTCTTGTGAGCTCAAAATAAACTCTTGCGAAATACCAACCAGTGTTTATGTCAATTCTCCTCATCTACAGTCCACTACTAACACAAGCCCCAACAGAAACCAGAAACAACGAAGGTACCTCAAACACCCAGACCCGAGAAAATGTAGAAAAACACTATTTTAAGCTTGCATAGCTTCTATCGCGGGCCTTGAGCGTGGAGACCGAATCCAGAAATTCCGTAACGAAAATAACCTAACACTCGGGGCGAGGCACGATCAAACAATTTTGAATTTCCGAAATTTAAAAGAATTTAGAAGAAAATAAGGATTTTGACAGTATGGAGAGGGATCTGCTAATGAACGCACCGTGCGATTTTGGTTTAAACGCTTTCGTGATGGAAACTTCGACTTGAAGAACGAGCCACGAGGAAGACTCACACAGGTGATTAACGATGAATTAAGAGAGATAGTGGAAGCCGATCCTAGTCAAACTACCCAGGAATTAGCGGCATGGTTTAACGTAACCTTACCCACAATATTGACTCATTTGCGTCAAATTAATAAAATAAAAAAATACGAAAAATGGGTGCCTCATGATTTGACTGATGTGCAGAAAGAAACGCGTGTTGAAACTTGTGTTGCCTTGTTAAATCGGTACAGAAATGAAGGAATATTAAATCGAATTGTGACATGTGATGCAAAGTGGATTCTTTATGATAACCGTAAAAGAAAAATGCAATGACTGATCCCAGGTCAAACGCCACAACAGTGTCCTAAAGTAAAACTTACCAATGAAAAGGTAATGTTAATTGTTTGGTGGTCTCAGCATGGTGTTATTCACTATAGTTTTCTCCGATCTGGTCAATCAATAACGGCAGATGTCTATTGTGCCGAACTCCGAACAATGTTGGCAAAACTAGCAGTAAAACAGCCCCGACTCATGAATCGATCTTCACCATTATTGCTCCATGACAACGCGAGACCTCATACAGCACGAGAAACCGTTTTGACCCTTCAGGAACTGCAACTAGAAACCATTCGACATCCTCCGTATTCGCCAGTCTTGCTCCAACGGACTACCATTTTTTTCGTGTTTTGGACAATTATCTACGTGACAAAAAGTTTTCTTTCCAGGAGGCAGTACAAAATGCTTTCACACAGTTTGTGCAGTCTAGATCCTCAGAGTTCTATCACAAAGGCATAAATGACCTTCCTATTAGATGGCAGCAATGTATAGATAATAATGGTAACAATTTTGATTAAATAAATTTGTTAAAAATTAAAAAATAAACAATTTTGATTTTCAGTACAAATCGGCAATTTCATACTTTAACCCCTATTATAACAATTTATTGATTAATACGTTGTTCACTGACTGAAATTGATTCATAAATCATGAAATGTATGCTCATTTGTATGAAATAAAACAAATTAACGGTAGTGGATTGTAATGAATGCAACTTTCGCGTCACAACACTGGCCAACTTGATATGAAGTAGTTGGCGTGAAGGACATGTCAATATTAGAGGCGTTTTTGATTTTATCCATTTTAAAACACAAAAAAGCCTGGTTTCGCTAGAAATAAATCGGGTTTCAGTAGTGTCCATCTTTAAAATTTACAAAAAAAAGAAATGTTATATGTATCGTAATTGTATTTTATTACATTAAGTACAATGAAGAGCTTCTATAGAAGTCGTGGCGTGGGGGGCACGAAAATGTATTTAGGCTAACTTCTATAGAAGTCGTTGGCTGTGAAAAGGTTAAGCAAAGTCAGTAGAAAAAGGCGTATGTAATGTAAGATCGTAGGATTGTAGGTAAACACTAAAACAGGAAAAGTAGTGACAGTGAGTAGAGTAGTGGTGAGTGACGGCTTATTCCACTGCGCTCCAAGAAATTATTCCACCGGGCTCCATAATTGATTTTAAGTATAATTATTTTAAATAATAAAATGTTCCACTAAGCTCCATGAAAAACATGAAAGTACAGTCGGCTAGTAAAATACTATTTATTTTAGTTAAATGAGATGTCCCAAATTGTATGGAGGCCAGGCCCAGAACCTGTACACCCCAACAAAAGATAGACCAATACACCAACAAGATTTTGTTATTATCCAATTCTTTTAAAATGGCTTCGTTAAGTGGTTCAAATAAAGAGATAAGTAAGAAAATAGCGATACAAAACAACAAAACCATCATGGCGGAAGATGACATTTTGATGACGTCTGTCAGTTTTGGCAGTTACAAAATCGCACATCTAGGAGTCGAGTGTCATCGCTTGCTGTAGTAACAACAAACATTATGAAAGTAATGTGTCGATCGATACCAAATCCAGAAAACGATAAAGAGGTCAACAACAAAAACTTGAAGTGAATGATTATGCCAAAATGACAAGGGGTATCTGACAGCTACTGACATTTAAAGTTTTTTTAGATTGACGCCATCTTGGAATGCCTAATGGAGTTTGATAAATTATTCGATCTTATTTATTTTTGAACCACTAAACTATACGTTAAATAAATTTATATGTATTTTTCCCAGAAACTGTATTTTTTTCTTGATTTTTTCTAATAGTGTACTATGTCTGGGCCTATTATGGGACATCTCCTTTACTATTCAATTCAAAACGACTTTTAAGTAAACGTGAAACATGGAAAAACTCAACATCATTATTTATCTAGAATTATAACAATGCATTTGCGAAACAAAAGATTACCGGGAAGGAGCGTTACCGGCCTATAGCCAGACAGAAAACGGTTATACTGATACTTTCTCTCCCAATCGGAAGACAAGTTCTTGATTAATTTATATGATTTTTGTACAAGTAGGTACAAGTAATTTTATGGCCATTTCCAATAACCTATCTATCTTCAGTTTTGGCATATCGGAGATAGGAAACTAGGTTTCTATCTCTGTTTTTGCCGTCCATAGAAACAAAGACAGAAGTTGTTTTCTATCTCCGATATGCCAAAACTGAAGATAGATAGGTTATTGGAAATGGCCGTTAGTTTATAACGTTCTACGATTAACAAAATTTATTGTTTTTATATAGGAACATACTTAATTTAGGCACTTACTCAATATGGGGAGGGCGATCTTGCATTTTAATATTTTGTCTTAGTAAAATATTCTAATCTGGAGCTGTGATTATTGTGCTATTTTATAATAGTTACATACATTTTTAAGTTAATTGTTTTAAGTGAATTGTTGTTTTATGCGTGGTTATAATTCTGTATTGTGTCTTTTATTTTAAACCTCCTCTTGAAGCCAACACATAACCTCATTTCAGTATGACTGAAGTTTTGGAGCCCGAGTGGAACCAATGTATGGAGTAGAGATGAGTTATAACAGGTAAAAGTCGATATCTGTTACTACTGTTCTTGTTATGTAAAAATAACAGTTCCAAATATCTGTTATTAAATAACAGCCTGTTATTCCTTATTTTGATACTTCCTGTAGCCGCTAAAATCTCAAACAATCTTTTTAATACCCATCCAATACAATCAAAAATTTTTCTTCGTGCTTAGAACAGGCTTAGGACTGTCAATTTGCTAATATTACGATTTTTAGGAGGTAAAGTTTTTTGGTAAAAATATTTAACTAGTTTTTGTATCGGCTGAACACACCCAATGTATTCCATCTTCTCTAAATAGCTTTTAATACTAACGTAATAAGACCTAACGTTTAAGAATAAAATTTCAACCAATCCTGATTAAGTAAGGAATTATGTTTGGATACGCTCTCGCAATCAGGTTTTAAATGTTTGTTAATCTACTCATGTATCCGATTTAGTGTTTTTTATGTCAAAGTGTATTATTTTAATTTACACGTACACTAGTATCATTAATGTAAGAAATTGATTTGATAAAGAATATTTGGCACCTAAATCTTTTACAAGATTTAGGTGCCTAAACATTTTGTGTTTTTATTTTGTGAATGTAACCGAACATTACGTCAAAATATCAATCAAACACAAGACCAAATGTAGGAGACTGTTTCTAATACGTAAAACTGAGTAATCTAGTAACCACTTCATTTTTTCATGTAATAAATACTAGGAGCTTCTCTTTCCAACACGATCGAAAAAAAGAGATAGAGCTATTAAACTGCTCATAAAACCAAATTAAGACGACACATTTTGCCTATGATATTTGCGAATGTGAGGTTGATTTAAATTTGTTGTTTAGTCAATACTAGGTGCCTCTCTTTTGTGTATAAGAGAAATGAATGAGAGGGGATGATACAATAACAGTTATCGCGCAGGCCGCAGATAACAGCAACAGCCAAGCAATATTTTATGCATCTGTTCTTCTATTGTTCTTACGGCAACTGTTAAGATTTAGCTGTTATTTCCTTTAACAGATATTTATCTTAGGAAGAACAGTTGTTATATTCGGTATTTAAATATCTGTTAAATTTATCTGTTGCGATAAATACGCCTCACCGCTAGTATGGAGTAGTTTTGGAGCTCGGTGGAACCAATGTATGGATTGTCACAGTTTAGAACACAATGGTTTTGGAGCGCAGTGGAATAAGCCGAGTGACAGCATGACCACATTCCGAATTGAGACAAAACCGATATCAGCGTGTCAAACTCGCTCCGATAAGTGGTAACTTAGATTAAAAAATTGACGCCATAACTTATTTCAGCTCAACTCGGAACCAACTTCAACATTGTTAGATAAAATAAAAATAGATTCTGCATTTGATTTTTCTGTCCGTAGGCCGAGAGTTCGAATCTTAGTACGTACTTCTATTTTTTACGTTTTGTAACGATTTGCAAAAAAATAAAAACATATAATGCAATTTTCTTGAGATTTAAAATAAAAAACAGAAATACTAATAAGTAACTTGCTTTGATTTTTTCTTGGTCTTTACATTAAAAGTTAAATGCTAATAAGCGCCATCTTACGGCACGTGTCATTCATGGTCAAAGCATAGCCACACGTGCTTGCAAATGGTTCTCGTAATTGGCAAAATTTGGATTGTATTTACCTTGGTCTATGATTTTATTCAAATGGAGACTCCTAGCGCAATCTGTCGTAATATTTTGAAAAGAATTCGGAAAGACATTTCTTGACTAGCGATTGGAACTCTAGTATATTTCTTTCCCTATGGTTTGACGAAAAATTACGGTGACGGATTCCATGCGCGCCAGTGTAGGTCCTACGACTGCTAACCACTTAGATTTTAGGGGATAGATAACCTACGAAAGGGCTGTGCCCTTTCTAATCTCTCTAGAAGACTAAGAGTTCTAGTTGCGCGAGGCAGTTTAGAGACAGTAACGTTCTCCTCATCATTGTCCAAACTGCGTTCCACAACTGTTGCCTATGGATAGGTATATGCACAGAAATTCAATCCCAGGCCAAAGTTTGTAGTCGCCGATAAAATTTCCCCAAACGGTTTTTGTCTTTTTGTGAATTAAATTACGATCCAGGTAACAATACGGAATGAGGTAAACTTAAGTGAAAGTTTTCGCTCAAAGGATAACCAAGCCAAAGTGCAGTGAACTGAGCTTGCATTATCTTAAATACGATTCGTCGCTGCGCTTGTGGTTGTGATCACGGATGTCTCAGCCGTCACATCGACCGCTGTTGTCACGGCTTTTTGACAGCTTTTTGTTTGGTGAGCCATGTTTACGCCACCAATTATGTTTGGTGGTGTTGATCTGCGTTAAAAGAGAATACCAATAGTGCTTTCATTTCTGTTACAGCAGCTGCAACCAAGGCTGCATGGTATGACATTTGAGCTAAGAGAATCGCACTACTGGTCACATGACGGTACAGGTTCTCCTCTGCAGCCACACGGCCACATCTAGCCCGTGTTAACTATTTTTGTTTCCTCAAACAACACGCGTAGAGTAAGAGGGGATGGTTTTATTCTTCTTCAGGCCGCCGCCAAGCGGGTGCAGTAAAACACGATGGCACAGGACCGTAAAAACTTACTGCTCAGTCTGTAGATCACCTCTGTTGCCGTCCCCTGGTGGACGAGGACCGCCAGGCAGGCGAGCAGCTCCATCACTTTGAACATTTTGAGAACCGTTTAACATTTAACACACTTAAAATTAGTCATAGGTAAATCTTTTTTTATAAATAAGTTATATTTTGTTTGCGCTCGCGTTTCAGTTACGTTTTCCGACGACTGGGCAACAAAAAATAGGTAACTATTCTTATATAGTAGGTACTTAGCTTAGTACTGCGTTATGAGATGTCAACGGTCAAGTGCGAGGCGGCACACATGACGTGGATACTGCTCGCTTTTTTCCGTCTGTTATTTCTTAACCAAATTTAAAATAATATTGATCATTCATTAACTTCCACATCCAGTGCATTTCTATAATGGTTATTAGGGATGGCAACCTACCCTCCACTTACTTTACCTCAAAGATATCGTAGTAGTTTTCAGGGTAGTCTCTTCACACCAAATTTCGCCTAAATCAGTTGGTATCGGAATAAATTATTACAATTCTGTCCTCTCTCTTCACCCTCTCAAAAAATGTTTTTTGGAACAAAACTCCTGTCATTTTTCAAAACTCCCAATTTCGGTACCTACCTAGATCAGTTTTAACTGTTTTTTGGTCGGTATAGCCAAACAATACCTTTACAAAAAAAATCATATCAGTGAAAACTTAAAGCTTATCAAAAAAAATCAACTTAATTAAAAGTAAAATAAAGCTAACAGTTTTGTAACGCATCGCATGAAATTTGATGGTATTTGTTATAAATCTTTAAAAATTGCAAGCATGTAGGTAGGTAAAGCCCTTTCGTTGCGTAAAATTGAAACTCAAATGTGTAAAATGACAAATTGTTTACAGCGTAATAATTTGAATAGATTATCATACATTTCGAAAAACATTTGGCTCGTTATACACACCTAAAATAATGATCACAATCTTTAGGTACTAATATTACCTATAAATGTGAATGTAAGATAGATAGATAGATAGATAGATATCGTTTATTGCACACCAACAAATTAAATGTAACACAGGATATAAATAAACCAAGAATTGTACAATTTAGGCGGTCTTATCGCTAGAAAGCGATCTCTTCCAGACAATCTTCAGGTAGAGGAAAGTAGAAATAGAGTTGTGAGAAGGCGGCGGAGAGTTTTGTAAGTGAACATTACAAAATATAAATTATATACATACATAATACACAATAAATTACAAAAACTATACAATCAATACGATACATATAAATAAATACCCAAAAATAAGTTTGTTTGTGACGCTTTCACTCGAAAACTACTTAACTGATCATCATGAAACTTTGTGCACACATTGTCGGAGGTATTAAAAGTAACATAGGCTATTTGGTGTCCCACTGTTGGGCACAAATTTTTGCACGCACGATATAAATTGTAGTTTACGCGGGCAGAGCCGCGGGCGCAAAGCTAGTAATATTATAAAACTAGCTGTTTCCCTCGAAATCGTACGCGTAGGATTTAATACTTTCCCACGGTATCTGTCCTTTTATCCCGTCACTATTCCCCGCGACTTCGTACGCGTTAATTTTTTTATGATCACGATTATTTTTGTAACATTTTTCTCTAATGCTTCGCTCCTATCGGTCGCAGCAGGTGATGTTATATAGCCTAAAGCCTTCCTCGATACATGGACTATCCAACACAAAAATAATTTTTCAATTCGAACCGGTACTTCCTGAGATAAGCGCGTTCAAACAAACAAACAAACAAACTCTTCAGCTTTATAATATTAGTATATAAAATGTAGCCTGTGTATTATTCCAGCCTATACCTGATCTATCTCTCTCTACGTCTTTGACTAGATCTGTCAAGCTGTTTAGGCGAGAATGAGTTATGAACTTCCATACAACCTTTCACATTTATAACATTAGCAGGAATATTAACCTATGTGGTATTTCGATGCTATAATTTATGTAGATTACCTAAATAATCTACATCGACACTAATATTACAAAGAGGAAAGTTTTGTATTTTTGTGTGTGTATGTTTGTAATGAATAAACTAAAAAAATACTGTGCCGATTTCAAAAATTCTTTCACCATTGGAAAGCTACATACACAGTGACATAGGTTACCTATATTTATTGCTGGAAAAGATTGAGGATCCTTATAAAAAAAAGTTATGTCCACCCGTGCAAAGCCGGGACGAGCTGCTAGTCTTTAATATAAAAATCAATCCCCACAGAACATAAAAAACTTTTTTATGTTCTATGTAAACCCCTTTTTCCCTTGGTCACGATATCACGCATGAACGGCTGGACCGATTTCGCTAATTCTTTTTTTTGTCTTGTTTGTCATTGTCAGGAGAAGGTTCTTACAGAAGAAAAAAATAAGGAATATGCGCGGAAAATAAGAAAATTTAATCACCGTACTGAATTATTTGTAAGTAATCTAACCTTATCGCTTTTAACACATAACATTGACAGAATGCGTGCTGTAAACTTTGATTATATATATACTCAAAGCACATGAATAAATATTTACTCGTGTGCTCAAAGGCTGCAAATATCGTCAATTAAGTGGTAAAAAAACTGAATTTTGCACATGGCCAGTAATATGTAGCCTGTTACCGTGTCGGAATACCAACAAAACGATTTATATACCCGCCAGAAACAAACAACAAAGAATGTTGTATATCATAGCATAAGCAGGTAATAATAATAAACAATTGTTTTTTTTTTGTATTATACCATTTCTTAATCAATAAGTATTCATAGTTAAGACAGGACAACGTCTGTTGCACATTCCATGTTCTGTGGTCTGTCGAATCCGCTAGAACCCACAATATCAATACTCTTCAGTGAATAAATAAATAAACAACAACATGGACAACATCGCTCAAACACTTGTTTTGTGGAAATCAGACACTATGGTGGTATCACAAAGAATGTGCCATAAAAGTAAAATGTCACGTCTACGTTATTTACCCATATTATCCCAAGCATATCTAGGCTTGACCGATTTTGAAAATTTAATTTGTGACAAACACCCAGACCCGAGAATATCTATACTGATATTATAAAGCTGAAGAGTTTTTTTGTTTGTTTGAACGCGCTAATCTCCGGAAGTACTGGTTCGAATTGAAAATATATTTTTGTGTTGGATAGTCCATTTATCGAGAAAGGCTATAAGCAGCATCATCCTGAAAACTATTTCGGATAAGTTCGATTGTCCCACTCAGTCATATCTTGTCAGATTAGTGATTGGGGCAATAAAATAGATTTTGAGTTTTTATTTTTTTATTATTTATTTTTTCGTTTATTTGTTTAATGTCAATAATTATAGCTTTAAATATTACTGTTTCTAACCTAAATTGGATCACTGTAGTCTGAATAAATAAATGCATTATTATTATTATTATACCATCACGCTGCGACCAATAGGAGCGAAGCCTCAGCGAAAAATGTTGCAAAAACGGTGAAAATCATTAATATTTAAAGGCGTCCGTTGCGTGCCCCGCATAAGCGGTTCAAGTTACCCAATAAATATATAAGTAAAAATAAAACACCCAATCGCGATCATAATAACAGAAATTGACGCGGCCGAAGTCGCGGGCAACAGCCAGTATAGAACAATACTTCTTATCTACATTGACCGGGAATCGAACCTCGGAGCAAACGACACCTTGAAAATGCGTGCGTACGCCACTCCACCACGGGGAGGTTGTCAAAATTCACACCATACAGGATAAATTGGACCGTGTTATGCATAAAAGATCCAACCAACACTGAGTTACTTTCGAGTAAATGCGTTTTAAAGTTTAAATTCAGTTATTTAAATCTGAGCATAACTGACTCATTCAAAAAGTTATCAAGGCAATAAGTCCTTTATTTAACTATCATTTTACAGTAGTTTCTATTACCTTAAATATGAAGAAATATTTTAATTTATTAAAAAACATGCCTGGATCTTTATTGCAAAATACAAAGTTAACAGTTTATTGTTGGTATCTTTATAATGAGGCAGACAAAGCCCGCCAGTTTCTGGCTTATATGGCACCAGACCAGATATCGTCAGGTTTTAAGGGCGTAGGTGGTTCTTATTCTGAGGCATGGAGACCTACATGGATCCTGACCACCATCGTGGGTATGCGTGTCAGCAATTTCCTGACACAAAAATAAAACAAATAATTTATCAGATGTTGTAAAACTATATTTTAATGATAATAAAATCACAACATTTGTAGACGTTATATGTATAGTCATACATCGACTTCAATTTCGAAATCAGGTTCTCCATTAAACCCGTCTACGTCATCTTCTGCGGTTTCGTCACCGGTAAAACTTTTATAAAAGGAATGAGCGTCACGTGGAATTAAATGCATGAGACTTTTTATGTCATTTAATTTTGCAATCGGGATGGGTTTTCCGTTGGGCCACAGCAGCTCCAACATATTTCTGGACAGGGGACGCTGCCTACCGCGATTGTTTTTTTTTATATTAACTTCTGCATAAGGACCATCTAAGGTGCCCGACAGGAACAAAGAAAACATTTCCTCCTTTTTTAATAAAATTTCTTTAGTTTTTAGCCAGGATATTTTTTCTCCAGTGACAGCTTTTTTCCTGTTAGTAATAATGTTTTCAAGTTTCCCTGATCCACAAAAATCCGTACCCAACATTCTCTGAACTTGAAGAGGATTACTTTTCTTGCAGGTTCTCATTGTTGACATGTAGTCTTCAGGTAAGTAAATTCTTTGCTGATACTTTAGCGCGCACTCTATTTTACCAAAATCGGTGTATTTGGTAAAAAGCTGTGACCGGATTCTAAAAATCTCAAGGTTATTTGTTGTAAAGTATGGTGGTCATTTAAAAAAGCCTTGAGCATTAGCGTAAGTTTGATATTTCTATTTTGACCCCCACAAGAATCACTCCACAGGATAAGGTGGGTCACTCCAGCTTTAAGTTTTTCAGACAGGTGTTTAATAAGACAAGAAGCTACTTCTTGTGAACCTCTTCCGGCCTCTCCTTCCACCCAGATATTGCAATGGCCTACATCATCGGAACCCGTATGTATACCTAGATTGTAGAGCCACAACTGTCTCTTGTAAAAAACTACATTTGTTGGGATGCGTGGCAGGGGCAATGTTTTTTCTAAATCAAATGTTATAGTCTCTATACATAGGTCAGTTTTAGCCAGTGCCATGTCACTATTCATTCTTTTCCGCAAATCTTCGGCAATTTTAAGGTGAGTACTATGTTCTTCTGTAATCATAGCTTTGTCTTCCTCAGTAGTGCTTAATTCAATTTTATTCTTATAAAAATCACACTTATTACAGGTATCTTTATTTAGAGGTTTAGTGCGAAGATTGAACTCGGTCAGAAAAATATTTTTAGCTTTGGAATATGACATAGTTTTCACTCTTGTAGATTTTGCTTCCTCTATATAAAGTTTATAAATTTTTGAAAAATTTAGGTCTGGTCTTAAATATTTTGCTTCACCTACTTTGCCTCTACAATAGTGAGACACATACGTAGGGGGTTTTTTATAAAATATTTATAAAGAATTCTTTGCATTCGGTGCTTATTTTATTGCAGCCTCCTTGCAGACTACGTCTGTCTTCCATGGAATCGGTTCTCATCTTTTTTAGTGCAGTATCAATCCTTTTTGGAGTAGTTTGAATTGTTTTTACAAACATTGGTCTGCATACTGAGGTGCCTTTTAGGAAATAATGGCGTGTATAAGTTTTTTTCTTATTAACGGAGTCGTTTTGTGACACGTAAGGGCGTTTCACAGGTTCTTCTTTTACACAAGCCACAATATACATGTTTTGAGCTTGATATGATCCTAAATTGTAGAATTTTTCAAATTCCGCTTGTCTCATTTCAACTGAAACCTTTTCTTGACATTTGTTTTTGCATTCACAGGTATAATCAATAAATTTTTTGGGATCAACTTGCTTTTTTTTGTAGTTTACATAAGATTGGTTTTTATACTTTTTTAGTTTTCTTTCTTCTCGAGATAGTTGACCATACTTTCTCTTTCTTCCTTTTCGAGGTCTTCCATTTCTTACTTCATCTGCATTTGCATCATTATCCTGATCAGTATGTTTTCTTACATTAATATCTTCATTTATTTCGTCGGTATCTGTCCTTCTTATCAAGATGTTATTCTGATTCTCATTATTGTTTACACTTGAGTCTAATGTAGTGTCGCTAGAAGCATCATTATGTTCCTTAACATGGAAGTCGGGATCCTGTACGGAATCATCACTGTCTACCCAACCTTCCAAAACATGCAACATTTTTTTTGTTTTAGGAGACATTGGTGGCAATGGTGAAGGAGGTGAATATATTGGATTCTCAATGCTGCAATTTGAAGCACCAACTGTATTACAAGGATTTAAGGATGAAACACGTGGATCTTCATAGCTAATCTCTGTTAAAAGCGAAGGGGACGGGGAGTTATTTAGAGGAAAGTTCAAAGGCTCAATACTTCCTTTACCACGCCTTATAAGTGGCGTTAAAGGAGAATATGCAGGGGCCTCTATGCTTTGCTCACCGGGTTCATAGCTTGTATCACGCATATTATCCAGCTGAGTACCTAAATAAATAAAAGCGTGTTAGAAAAGCGGTTTTGTTTAGCTAATTTGCACACACACTTGCCCCACATACATGCATGAACACATAACTCGCATACAAACATATTAGTACGTTTACGAATTGGAGGCAATCATTAAAATGTTAAATCTAAATTAACCCATACTATTAACTATACAACTTATTTATTCGAATACAGTCCAGTTTAACGTGAATTACAAGCTACTCAATCTTAAGGTATCCACTTTTGACCCTTTTCCCCAACAAAATCTCTAAAACAGTTTTAAAACCACATCCATCCAATTCAGTTTTATGTATGTTCTTGTAAAAAAAGTTTTAATCCTAGCTATTAGCTAGGTAGCTAGTAGCTAAGCATTAGAGGCACTTACGTAAGGTAGCCGAGGCCGTGAAACAATCTTGACGGAATGAAATCGGACTATTTTGCGGTGTATTTTCAATGACATCTTGTAACGAGTTATCTGTTAAAACAACAAACGCATTTAATAAACATGATACACATGATAGGTACTCAATGGTAAGAACATTTACATTTTCGCAGGAATACTTCGAAAATTTAACGTTAGGTAAAATACTCTTGATTACGGAAGTTCATATAGGATCTTACGTCGTATCATTATCGTGTTTTTTATGGTCAAATTCTATTAGTAGTAACTTTAAGTAAAGTAAAACTTATCCTATCAATCTATCAAAAAGTTTGATGACGTAATTGAGGTTAGTAAAACTTTGTAAAATAAGTAATATTTAGACTTACCGTTATCGCCGTCTGTATCATCGGAAATATAACCCAAACAGGCACTTTTTAAAACACTGTCTATGTTATTATCCATATTTGTTAACGTATTGTTAATTTTATAACTCAAACAAACTCCAACCAACCAAATGAAACAGCTGTGCCGTGAGTGAGCGAATGAAAAATAAAAGTTTGCACCATAGAGTATTAAATCACAGGGTTGCCAAATAAATAAACTAGAGTTTAATCAGGAATATTCTGAATTAATTTAGATAATTATGTCATTTACTCTTTCAAGTATTTTTAAGGATCTATTATAATTTTATATTTCATTCTAAATTTGTAATAAACGAAAAGTATCCAAGCACTAAATAATAAATCTTATGTTTGTCATTTTTCTAAAAAAGAACCAAACTGCTTGATACGTATTTTAAAGTATGGTCTAAGAAAAAAATTTTAGCAAAAAAGATCCAATCAGCGTGGATTAAGAAATTATTGAAAAATGATTTTTATTAAATAGAACCACGCGCGGTGGATCTTTTAAACGAAACTGTAAAAGGGGTTATTATGCACAAGCTTCTTGGTACCTTTATGCATTTTTAAGAAGTGGTGATTAAGAGGTGGTATATTTGGCACTGTGAAAAAAATATTAGATGAATGTTGTCAGACTGCCTGGATCTTTTGTGAGTATTTAATACTCGATTTAGAGATTCTTGCTGTGTACTTAACTCAATGTCACGAAAATTGTTAGTTGGATCTTTTATGCATAACAGGGTCCAATTTTGCACTTGTAATACGATTCAGATGTAGATACTTATTTTGACTAAGTAACAGCCTATAATCATCCCACTGCAGGGAAAAGGCCTCCATCATTGAATTCAAGTTACCACTGCAATGATTGGAACTGGCATAATCACCACGCTTGCCAAATGCGGGTTGGTGATCACAAACCCGAGCAACGTTCGAAATTCGAAACTTTTTGTTGCCCGACCCGGGGATCGAACCTGGGACCCCGAGATCTTCGGGGTATTTAAACCGCTAGACCAACGGGGCGTTATTTTGACTAACCGATAAACAAATGCAAAAAATCTATTTTAGGAGGCCTCCATAAGACGCACGTCAGCGCTCACCTTCACTGCCCAACCATACCTATTTAGTACCTACGACCTTACGATGCCGATTTCGACATTCGTTTTTGGAGATTATGTCAAATGGGTGCACTTTTAGTTCGGACACTCTTTTGACACCGATCGTGATCTGAATTGGATGGATTCTTAGTAATATTTAATAACTGTCCCACACATTAATCAATAAAACAAGGTCAAAAGAAGCTATTGTTAACAGGAATTTATTTATAAATTGACCATTAATGTATGTTTAAATTGCATGTTGCTGATGAAGAACTATCGACCCATTTACCTTCTAAGCCATGTCTATAAGCTGTTTTCAAGAGTCATCACGAACCGCCTTGCGCGAAGACTCGACGAATCCCAACCACTAGACAGGCTGGATTTCGGAGCGGATACGGCACCATAGACCACATCCACACAGTGCGGCAGATTATACAGAAGACCGAAGAGTATAATCAGCCCTTGTGTCTAGCATTCGTGGACTATGAGAAGACTCGATCGAGATCTGGTCCGCTTTGGAGGTACGTCCAAGTGATGAGATATCTCTACGAAGCCGCCACCATGTTCGACAAGTACAGAATCAGCAATCAAAACCTATATATACCGTTGCATCGAGTGAGACAAGAGGACGTCATTTCCCCGAAATTGTTCACACATACAATGGAGGACATATTCAAGACGCTGCACTGGAAAGGACGAGGCATCAACATCAATGGCGAATACATCTCTCACTTGCGAATTGCAGACGAATCCTAATTACGGCAGAAACGCTGCAGGACCTACAACAGATGCTGAATGACCTGGCTGACTCTTCTGTACGCATCAGCTTGCGGATGAACCTGGATAAAACCAAAGTTATGTTCAATGAACATGTACTACCGCAACCGATGCGGTGCCCGGCGCCGTCCTCGATGTTGTTCAAAAATATGTGTACCTTGGGCAGACATTGCAGTTAGATAGAAACAACTTGAGGATGAGGTGAACAGAAGAATTCAGTTGGGTTGGGCAGCATTCAGGAAACCACGTCGAGTCTTCTCATCGTCGATCCTACAATGCCTCAAGACGAAAGTCTTCAATCAGTGCGTCCTACCCGTCATGACATACGGAGCCGAAACGTGGACTCTGACGGTAGGTACGGGTAGTCCACAAGTTCAAAGTCGCTCAGCGGGCTATGGAAAGAGCTATGCTAGGAGTTTCTCTTAGGAATAAAATCAGAAATGAGGTGATCCGGCAGAGAACTAAAGTTACCGACATAGCCCACCTAATTAGCAAGCTGAAGTGGCAGTCGGCTGGCCATATTAGCCGCAGAACCAACAACCGCTGAGGTAAACGAGTTCTTGAGTGGAGACCGCGTCTCGGCAAACGTGGTCTAGGACGCCCTCAGGCCAGGTGGAGTGATGATTTGCGCTAGATAGCTGGCAGGAGCTGGATGCGAGAAGCCGAGGATCGACCTTAAGTGGCGTGCAACTGGAGAGGCCTATGTCCAGCAGTGGACTGCGATAGGCTGATGATGATGATGATGATTGTATGTTGGAAGATGTGGCGGTTTTGAAATGGCTTTCGATTAAATAACTTTCGAGGATCCAGTCCTAGACCCGTCTCTGTAGCATTCTTGATATATATCTACCCGCATCGTAACAATCGCACTATTCGCACTATTTATGAAGTGTATCCGTAATAGCAAGATAATAAAAACAGATTGACATAATATCCCAAAAAAATTCCCAGTTATCTAAAAATGTGCGTAATTCATCACGCTAATCAGTCAATCTAAACAATTTTACTAGGTACAAAACTACTGGAATTTATAATAAAAGTGGACTAAAATAAAATAAGTCATATCTATTCTCTTATAGATGCTATAATACAATAAATCAATAGACGAATAACAATAGTACTGTGATAAAATTTAAACAATGATTATAGATAATTATCAAAATTAATCCATAAAATAACTTCAATAAATAATTACATTTTATTTACGTATTTATATAATAATTTATTATTAATCTACAAATTAAATATTACAGATTACTTTACAATAAATGCAAATTTAACCTATATAAAATATTCTATAAAAATAATAACAGACACTGTCAGCTAAGTGTCAACATAACATGGTGAGTACTATCGGGGCCTTCTGCGCAACACACCCACCATGTCTGTGTGTGTTTTGCGTGTGTATGTGTGTGTGCACGTGTGTTTGTGTTTTTTTTTTGTGTGTGTCGGAAGGCGGGCTGTGCTCGTTTTCTTGTGCTTGCCCACTGTGTGTGCTTATTGAGGACCTATACCAATATCAACGAGCTGAAATTAATAGCAAAGCACCTAATTTCTGATCTGACTTCTCTGAAACCATCAAAGACCCGTTTGCACTACGCTTTATCGTTCATATTGGTGTCGTTCATTTGCCTAGCCAGATTGTCATCGCGCAGCTGGTCGAGGCATAGGTCCAGGATACGCTCCAGTCCTCGGGCGGTCTGCTCCGCGGGGTAAACGTGCGAGTCGGGGACGTGGACGAACAAGCTCCTAGAGTTGTCCACGCTTAGAGACGTGTAGTATATGTACTCGCATAAGTACCTGGGGAGGAGATATAATAAATTGATAACTTTAAACTTTGACAATCATTTGGATCAGCGGTAGTAAACGCTGCTTATGAGCCATGGGTCGCGGGTTCGATCCCCGCGCAGTACAAATATTTGTGTGCTGCATGAACTTGTCTGTTTGTACTGGTCTGGGTGTTTTCTATGTATTATAAGTATGTATTTACAAAAAAAGTATATAAGTTTACCGGTTGTCTAGTACCCCATACGACAGGTTACTTAATAGTAGCTTAATTTGGGACTAGATGGCTCTGTGTGGCCCAGTGAGGTATGTCTTAAATATTTATTATTTATATTAGGTGTTAAAATATGAAATTGCCGTTTTGTATGGACGAAATCGAGAAAAGTCATTTTTCCATACTAACAATTTTTTAGTTTTTTTAAAAACGCCTGAACCGTTTTCGATGCAATTAAAGGTGAAAGTTAGATGGTTATAAAGCTACGCATTATAATGTTTAAATTTCTGTAAATCAAAGTATATAATACAAATATACTTAATTGAAGCAAGAAGGTCAGCTGACACATTGTGAGGGGTCTTTCCAACGACTTCCTTTGAAGTAATAGGCACTAGTATTGCATTTTTTTTAGTCAAAAGTTACTTTATTTAGTTTTTGATACAATAAAAAAAGCATTACGCAATAATATGACTATACTTAATAGCTATAAACAAAATAAAAAGTGGGAAAATAATCGGCAATTTCATACTTTAACCCCTATTATTAAACAAATGTGGACAACATCACACACATTGTTCTGATCCCAAAGTGAGTAACTATTCCAAGCACTCGTATGGTGGAAACCAGAACCAAGAGACCACAAACACCCAGACCCAGAAAATGAAAATATTTTTTTTCCTACATTTTACCGTCCGGGAATCGAACCCGGGAACGCGGAACAGGCGACACCTTGAAAACCAATGTACGCCACTATGCCATGAAGGTCGTTTTTTTTATAGGAGATATAATAGAGCTATACATAATATAATAGGGAGTAAAAAACTAAACGCAGACCCTGAAGCTACGCAATCTGAAAAGCAAACCAAGTCATATTACAAAATATTATAGCTGGGAAATGATTTTTATTTTTGGGAGTCATATAAATATTATAGTTCATGGCGTGCAATGTACAATTAATCATAACCTCCTTTTGTCCAAAATGTCATACTACGGCTTCGATAGTAATGCACTAAAATGGTTTTCTAGTTACCTCTGTGGGCGTTCTCAACGCGTTGAAGTTATTGATGAAAGCGGATTACGTTCATATTCGAAATCCTCCTTATTGAGTAGAGGTGTACCGCAAGGATCTATATTAGGGCCAACTCTTTTTATTCTATACAGCGCAGACTTGGTAAATAGTATTAGAGATTGTAAATATCATGTTTATGCAGATGATTTACAAATTTATTTATCTTTTAAACCGCTTGAAACTAAAACTGCAGTAGGCAAAATTAATAAGGATCTAAATAGAATCAACGAATGGGCAAATAAAAATGGTTTAGTTTTGAATCCACTCAAATCCAAATTTCTGGTAATCGGTTCTGCAACCCTAATAAATAAAATTAACAATTTCAACCTTAATATTACTATCGATGGTAATCCTATCCAACAGGTAACTGAAGCCCGAAACCTTGGAGTATTGATGGATGACAAGCTAAGGTTTCACAATCATGTTTTAGAGACCGTTAGAAACTGTTATTATAGGCTCAGAGTAATGTACCAAGTCCGCGATTACCTAGATGTTGATATGAGAATTAAGCTCTGTGAAACTTTAGTGTTGTCCAAACTGAATTATGCAGACACTGTAACAGGCGAATGCATGTATGGCTACACCAAGAAAGTCATACAACGGGTTCAAAATGCCTGTGCCCGATTTTGTTTCTCCGTCCCACGTAGAGCTCATATCACTCCGTTCCTCAATTTTGGAAATCTTCTAAATATGAAGTCCAGGCGTACACTCCATTACGCGTGTTTGCTGTTTGGCATTGTGCGAAGTAAGTCACCGCCATATTTGTATGAAAAGCTTACGTTTTCTCTCTCAGCGAGGATTAGTTCACGACTAGGATGTCCAACTCACAGTACTGCAGCATTTCGCGGGAGTTTTCGCTATTCTGCTACGAAATGCTGGAATAACATACCACCACCTTACAAACTACTTCCTACATTAAATTGTTTTAGGTTAAAGTACAAAAAATATCTCTTGAACTCACAAAAAGACATTTAATTAATTTTTATCGTTTCAGAAGCAGCTATGTATAACACTACTTTTACTTTACTAATTCTGTTTTATTATATACAGTATAGATTTTAAGCCCTACGCAATCATTTACATCATTTATTTCAATATTCACATCTATATTTATATTATATACCTTCACTGCAAATTGTAGGTATTATGTTCTTGTTTTATATAAATTGTTTTAACTTATAGACTGTATGTCCATGTGTGGGCTGCGTCCCCTCTTTTCTTAATTGGCATCCGCAGAATACCAGTGGTCATGACGACTCTAGTCGTAGTGGCCATATACTGAGCGGATACCATTTTGGTACTTGCACCCTCTTTTATATAGATTATTACTTGTAATAATTGTTTCATGTGTGTACCAAATAAACCTTTTTTTCTTTCTTTCTTCTTTCTTTCTTTCTATATCAGCCGGAGCGTGGGCCGCTGCGCTGGAGATGGCTGCTAAGTTAAAAATTCGTCCGCGCTGAGCCGTACATTGCGTATTGTAATTAAAAAAGCCTTATTATGAACGAAATAGAAAAAAAACCACTGTTTGTAAGAAGAAAAGTTTTTAAGTAACCTTTGGCAACAGTTTTTGTAATAAAATGGAAAACAAAATTGTGACCTTGACCCTCAATATCTTCGGAACCAGTTGGTTCCCAAGTATGGTTTCAAAGAAAAAAATAATCCTAGTGATGGGGACAGTACGTGGTTTTCGGATCTGCGTTTGGTTTTTTTACACCCGTTATACAGGATGAAATTTTAACCACTTTCCAAATTTTAATATATCAATCTACGAGACAAAACACAAAAAACGTATTTTTTCTTTTGGTATAGCCCAGTACAAAAATGTCAAGATAAAGCACTTAGAAAATGTCCGCCAAAAATCGAAAATTTTTGATACGGCCGCCTAGCAATATTTTTTTACGTGATTCGCATCTCATTTATTCATTACGATACTATTCATACGTTTTTGATTATCCCTTTTTACCTTATCAGGCCTAGGACCGTAAAAATTGAAAACTATATTGCGAAAACTATTTTCGGGTGAAAGCTTGATTTACAGTTTTTACTTCATAAATGGGCTCTAAATACGATACCGAACGCCTATAAAAATTTTGGAAAGTGGTTAAAATTTCATCCTGTAGATATAAACGAGTAGTGGCTCGACTTATCGGACCTCAGCCCTCAGTCTTACCCCTGTATTTATAAACAAGTAAAAGTAATTACTTGACTAAAAGTAATTAATTAGGTGACAATTTGTAGTCCTTAATCTAGTAATTATTGGAAGTTAGAACTATGAAAAGTTAGCATTCTCAGCTAAACAATATGTCTATTAATGGTTATTGGTGACCCATTTCCTTCACGTAAGCACTGGGTAATAACATCTTAAGTTATGACTTTCTTAGGCAATAAGTAGTTACTTCTTTATAAATACGGGGGTTAGTGTTCCGGACGGCTTTAAAATCCTAAAATTGTGCTTAGGTTTCATGAAAATATTTTTTATAAATCAACGCCAAATCACGACGAAGCGGCTCTCTATAAGGTATTGCCAAATTGACAGAAAAAATTAAAAACATTGCCCCCTCGTTCCCTATGCTTCCAACGCAGCTTGTTTCACTCGTACATTTCGTAGTTCTTTGCCATTCACTAATTTAACTTTCTGTCGCATTCATTGTGAATTATTTTAATATTGGTGGTAATAAATGACGACACTCGCCTGAGATACGCTATAGCAGCGTTTCCCATTTGCCGGGTCGCGACCCGGTCCCGGGCCGTCAAAATAAAATACCGGGTCACAACATTCCCGTCTTGTTTATGAAATAATACCTACTATCGATCGACGCATGGTAAATAATAGGGGTTAAAGTATGAAATTGCCGATTATTTTCCCACTTTTTATTTTGTTTATAGCTCTTAAGTCTAGTCATATTATTGCGTAATTCTTTTTGTATTGTATCAAAAACTAAATAAAGTAACTTATGACTAAAAAAAATGCAATACTAGTGCCTATTACTTCAAAGGAAGTCGTTGAAAAGACCCCTTACAATGTGTCAGCTGACCTTCTTGCTTCAATTAAGTATATTTGTATTATATACTTTGATTTTCAGAAGTTTAAATACTATAATGCGTAGCTTTATAACCATCTAACTTTCACCTTTAATTGCATCGAAAACGGTTCAGGCGTTTTAAAAAAAACTAAAAAATTGTTAGTATGGGTAAATGACTTTTCTCGATTTCGTCCATACAAAACGGCAATTTCATACTTTAACCCCTAATATTCTTCTTAAACTTTCGTCATTTTCGGGGAATTTTGAATTCTTTAGTAAAACGTAGGCAGTGTGCGAAGTATTCGCATTATTAGTGACTAAATAGTAGTACTAATAAAACATTATTACTAAATAACATAGTTTACCTAATCGAACCAGTTTGGTTTTAAAAGTATTAAGAGGGTCACAAAGGGGCAGTGTGAAAATTACCGGGCGATGGCACAACAATGTTTGGGAAACACTGCGCTATAGCTAGCACCCTTTGTGATAGCGAATGTAGGTGGTGTTTAGTGAGTAAAAGTCTCCCATAACCTCACAACCGGCAGTGAGGTATCCATAAGGATTCACCACCTCCTTCCCCCGTGGAACTTGGGAGGGTTGCCGGGCGAGCGATCATTTCAATAGAAAAAAAAATTACGACACACTCGAAAAAAAAGTCTTGACGTTGAAACAACTTGCTTATAGAACCATTCCAAATTTCCAACCAAATCACCGCATTAACATTATTATGGTTATTGGCTATTCATCCTCTTTAACCTAGCATTAGTGTCGCCGCTCGATAGTTCATTATTGATAGGCTATAGATAGTCTATCGATAGTTGACGTCATATCAATAGTATCGAAAGGTAGTTAACGGCCGGTCCTAATAACCTATCTAACTTCAGTTTTGGCATATCGGAGAGACGGAGATAGAAAATAACTTCTGTCTTTGTTTCTCTGGATGGCAAAATCAGAGATAGAAACTGTTTTCTATCTCCGAAATGTCAAAACTGGCGATAGATAAATTATTGGAACCGGCCGTAAGGAGCAATACCTACTATCGATAGGTAGCTAAGGTGCAATACTATCGATAGGTAGCTAAGGTGCAATACTATCGATAGGTAGCTAAGGTGCAATACTATCGATAGGTAGCTAAGGAGCAATCGATAGATAGGTAGCTAAGGAGCAATACTATCGATAGGTAGCTACGGTATCGATAGGTAGCTACGGTATCGATAGGTAGCTAAGGTGCAATACTATCTATAGCTAATAAATTACTATCGATAGCATCGATATTATTGATAGTATTGATTTAGCATTATAATTGACGGACAGGTCACCATCTATAGGACCAAAATATTGATACTATCGAAACTATCGATAGACTTTTTGATAGTATCAATAGTTTGGTAAGTAGATGATGACTGATGATAAAAGTTACCTCCCAGCATTCTTAGAAGACACAGCTCTGGTGTTTTCCTCCGATGTGATTCCATTGTTGAACTCTTTACATATTTGTTCCACATTCAGCTTTGTGTGCAATCTGATTGCTCCTTCTGCAGGACATGTGTGGTTTGCTGGACATTTGTCGAAATAGTCCACCCGCTGGTAGCCTTTTCTGTGCGCTTGCGTTTCTAAAGTTAAACAGTCCGCTATGCTTGAGACGCCAACATGTATCATCAGCTGGAAAATATAGAAGGTCACCTCTACTTCCAATCCTACATATTGCTAAATGGAGTCTTTTTAATGGACTTAAAAAGAAAATTACTGAATCCCTGAGGGGGTAGGAGATATTTATGAAACATTAATTCCGGCAGACCCGGTTGGTGCAGTGGTGAAGTGTTCTAGTGCGCAAGAGACCTAGATTTCAGGCCAGATAAATATAGGAAACATCTTTCTAAATTTACTTGGCAAGTTGGTTATGTGTGCTCCAAAAGGCATGTTACGCCTTTGGTCCTGTCTTCTAACGCCACGGGGAAGTAGTTAATAGGCGACGTGGAAAACTAGTCACGTCAGGCACTGTAATAGGCGACGTGAAAAACTCAGACACCAGAATATCCTTGTAGGATAATCATATAAGGAGAAATATACACTAATATTATACAGAGGAAAGATTCAATTGTTTGTTTGGATTGAATAGGCTCTGAAACTACAGAACCGATTTGAAAAATTATTATACCATTAGAAGCCGACATTATCCCTGATGAACATAGGCTACTTTTTACCGCGGGACCAGGTAGGTGGCGCTGCTGTCGGTATGTCAACTACTAAACGGCTTGATCGATTGGGTTGAAATTTTGTATGTGTATGTATTAAGCCTACCTAATCTATCTTTCTATTTGCCACCGCTCGGCACAGGTTTCCGACCGCGCGATATGAGACGTGGAGTTCATGCGGGCACAGCCGCGGGCAAAGAGCTAGTAAGTTAAAAAGGTACCTTACCTTAGGAGTGTGCGTTTCCCACAGAGCCGGCACGAACTCATCTACATTCTCGTAGGTCACTGGAATCTCCAGGAGAACCAGCTCAACGTCGTGCTTCTTTTCTATATCATCCTTATTCAAAAGCTTTACAGCCTCCCAGCTTGCGTTCACAGGGTGATTTACAAACGGGCCAAAACCGGTCACTAGAACTATCGGCTTAAACATGTAATTCATGTCATTTGGCATTATTATTATTTAAAAGCAGCTGGGAGTAGGAAGACTAACCAGAAAAACTTACATCTAATCACATACCTATCAACATTTTTTTTTTTTTTTTTCCTTTAATAAGTTTAACGGCCTCGGATACTTGTCCATACAGCCAATTCTTTAGTAATATTGTCTTTATTTCTGCATTAAAACGTTGATGTTAGACGTTTTAATGCTTCGATGGAGTTTTTGGAGACAGTTGAGAGATTGAAGGAATGAAGAGAAGTCCCCAAGAAAGAGGTGAACTGTTCGCGTTCCCGCGCAAAAATCACGGTCCACTTTTCTTGGTTACGACCCATACACCATGTTATTTCACCGAACTGTATATTGTTCACTAGCACGACACTTTGTTTCGCAAAATAACACCACTTTTACGACCCAAAAATCACTTTAAACAATAAAAATTCGATAAAATAAACGGACTCCAAACGTATCTCAAGAACTCCCGCCAAAAACTCTCACCTATCAACATTTACGTTTGTTTTGACATTTCTTACATCCAGTCAGCTGATCTCTTATCAAAAAAGTCTTTATGTTGGCTAAATTGTTTTTAATGCAATGATTATGTTCGTACCTGACAGGTTGATCCGTATATTGTGTTCTGTGGTCTTTGTGTATTGAATCAAACGGAGTGGCTATTGACAGGCGTACCCCGCTGTCAAAGGTACGAGACCGCCGGTCATACCGGTTATATAAAACTAGTTGTTGCACATTCCACGTCATTCAGCAAATGTCAGTAGCGCACAACGGACCTAGAGGCCGGAATCCTCTAGTTTACAATAGGATAACGTTACTTTCCACTTCTTAGTATTATTTTGACTTTAATATTAACAAATAATAAAATGAATTTAACAATATAACATGACTAATTCCCAATCAATAAGTTTTGCCACTAAATAGTAATCGTATCTAATTTAGGGTACTTTGACTTGACTTAATTCAAACGTCTAATTAAAAATGCGTTTTGTTTGTTACTTTAAATTATTGAAAACATATAACTGCAGAATTATGTCTCGACGAAATAAAACATGGCACTCAGTAATCTATAATTAATTATTCAATTCAAATCATAAAAATAAATCAGCTAATTTCATATAATTTATATTTAAAATCGTTATTCTCTAATGCTTTTTAATATGTGCTAGTAAACTTATCACGAAATGATGCATTTTGAATTTAAGAACTGACCACACTGCATGAAAGTAAGCTGTGACAGCCCAAAACAAATGTCAATATCGACATTATCAATAAATAACAATGATTTATGCGACACATATTTTTTTTAATTATTAATACGTAATTAGGTACTTTTAGGAGTTTCATTTATTATTTTTTACTTTTTACAGGGAACTTAGGTTTTTGTGTCGGGGGATTTTTAATATTTTTTTTTATAGTTTTTGTAGGTTTTTAATAAATTTTTTTTATAGTTTTACATAGAGTCTGTGCGGAAAGAGAACCGTCGTGGCGCAAAATGGTACTAACATTATTGTTTTTATATGGTAGCCCAATCCAGCTATCCATCAAATGTCATTTTTTGTTACGGATTGATTCATTATTGTTTATCGTGTTATTTTATTGTTTTCAATCTGAAATCATGTCGAAAAGGGGTCAAACTTTTCGCAGTTCTACCAGGGAAATAATATTTAATATTATACAGTTTTGCCAACGAGAAAAAGCGGTAAAACACACCATTGTTGATCTAAACAAAGTTACGGATCGTGTGTCAGCTACGGCCGGTATGTAACACCGTGTAACAGTTTTATAGTTCTTTTTGGGTACCATCGGGCCATAACATCTCAAAATATGTATAATTAAAAGAAATTCATTTAAACATATGATAATATATTTCGGTCAATGTTTCGATAGTACGTGAACACAGTGTTCTCCTCAGGCTTAAGTAAAGATACGGTATCTACAAATAATGGAGTGTAGTCTACACCTGGAAAGAAACGTACAGGAAGACCAAAAAAGTCATTCTTGATCATTTTGATAAGTGCGCCAACCGAACAAAATTCGTGCATTTTATACTTTTATAAATTTCCTAACTAATGTATAATTTAAAATAAACTTTGTGATGAATAAAATGGTACTTGTTTAATTGATTTTTTCCTTAATAGTTAGTAAATTGATGTATAAATTTACTTTAGCTTATGCAGGAGTTTTTTAGAAACCCTAGGAAGCCGGGTTTTTTACCATTCAATTATTAGTTTTATTTGTTACTTATACACGCAAAAACTAGTCCAAGAAAGTTTCTAAATATAATAATGTAACAGTCGCACTATAATGACGTAACAGTGTTGTAAACACAACAAAAGCATTATAAACACACATGCGCCCTCAAATCTTACGACGGTCCTCTTTCCGCACAGACTCTACAATATGTTATAATGTAGATTTTGTTAAGTTGTAAATAACTAGTCTGGCCATAAATACTGTTACGTAAAAACTTTTTTTTTACAAATTATTAATTGTTTTGAATTACGTGTTCCAAATTTATTTTTATTTTATTTTAAAAAATTCTTGTGATTTTGCGCCATTTCATATATTTTTTCGTGTTCATTAGCAAATTAATTACAATATGGAATGGGGTGTTAAAGAAAATAGGATTGCAGTGATCGCCTTGCACAAAGTGTGTATGGAGCCGTCGGTCATATTCCAGACACTTCGAATGCTTGGTATCAGCCGTATGTTCGTATATCGTACTATCAACAGATACAACAACACTTCCTCTTGCGAAGACCAAAAAAGATAGGGGCGGCCGCGTGCTGTTAGAACTTCAAAAGCTGTTAATAATGCTTTTAAAGCCAGAATTCGTCGAAGCCCCATTAGGAAGCAAAAAAATCTTTATCGCGTGAAATGAAGATTCCAGCTAGGACTCCTTCGCGTGTCACAAGACCTGAAGCTCGCTGCTTATTGTCAATATACAGGACATGGCCTAAATCAATCTTAACAATTAAATAGAGTGGATCAATCAAAATTCTGTCGAGATACTCAGGTGAAATGCACAGAAATATCCTCTCTGCAGATGACAAAATTTTCACGATCAAAGAACACTACAATAAGCGAAATGGTAACGTTTACGATCACAGTTCTAAAGAAGCTGCTCAAGTGGTCGGAACGGTAAAACGTGGTCATCATCCTGCGTCAGTGATGGTTTGGTGGGCTGTGTCTTATCAAGGAGTCACAAAACTACATTTTTGTGAAAAAGGAGTGAAAACTTCAGCCAAAGTGTATCAAGATACAATCTTGGATCATGTTGGGAAACCTCTCAGCAGGTAAAAGGTGAAAAGTGTTTTTTTTTAAATATACTGTGAACTTTCCAGCAGGCCTCTGCACCTGGTCACAAGGCACGAACTACCTAAGCCTGGCTTGAAACCAACGTTGCGGACTTTATAAGAGCTGAGGACTAGCCCTCATCCAGCCCAGACCTCAACCCTTTAAAAGCGCCTCCAGGGGCCTATCCAATCAAACCAGTCAGGCTATCCGAGAAGATAATATTTTATGGACACCGTATTAGAAAATGAGGCACTTCTACTTTCGAACCTCTCTCTCGGCTCGTTTTTTTTTAGATGCTGTGCAGTCCAGCTTAAGTGTAGGTTCATGGCCTAGAGCGGCACGGCGACGTTTATATTATCTGTGATCACTCATTCATTCATCAATTCAATCAGTCAGAAGCTCCTGGATTGGAGTTTTTGGCAGGAGTTCGTGAGAAACGTTTGGAGTCCATTTATTTTATCGAATTTTTATTGTTTATAGCATAGATTTAAGATACAAGTAGATCGACTGACAGCCCGATAATGCGTGACCAGTTTTGATTTGTCAATGTGTGTGTTAATTAGTGACGTACCTTTAACATTTTTAGACTATCGATAGTAATTGCAGTTTGTCGTTTGGAAAATAATGTTTACTGTCACACTGTTTTTATCTCGAGATTATGCACCTACTTTGCGGCATACCTAACCACCCTCACTTCTTACAATTATAATAGTGGGCAGATAAATGTGCCCGGTGAGTATATTTTTTACATATAATTTAATAAATAAAAAAAATAACAGCCATTGTTAATTAGTTTTCTTTATTTATTTCTTCAAAAGATTTTCCCGTGTCATCTGCTGTGCCGTGTGAGCTCATCAATGGCAGCAAGTGAAAAAGAACAAGTACCTAAACAAAATCTGAATAAACATTTACATTTTGATGAATCAATCCCTGATTATTGACTTTTAACAAGATTATCTTAATTAAGTGATTCCTTACAGTTTCTTTCTTTAAATTGTTAAGTTGACATTCATTTGAGACGCTAAACGTAAAATAACATCATATTTCTCCGGAATCATTCAAGATAAATGTCGACAATAGTATCGATCAATTTGAGTCAAGCTCTAGCGTACATGTAAAATATTTCGATAAATTATTTATCCACCAAAATAATGTAAATAATCAATACATAGAACTTTATCTATACAAAATATTAAAATGAACAAGTGGATTGAAATAATTTTATATTTACAACTTAACAACAAGATCAAATTCAACAAAAATTATGCGTTTTTTACGATGACGACTTTCTACGTATTTACCTGTGAAATGAGCAATTTTCTGGATTATTTTTGTGGTTGACTCCACAGGCATTTACAGAACATGTGACCATTGTTAAATAAAATTTTATTTACTTTAGATAATCTACGATGTACTAGATAATTCCATAAAATGCTGAAGCTTATATCGCATATGCCACTGCATGTCACTCTGTCAATTATTAAGACAGATCACAAAACGAAAAGATTTGTTTTCTTTTTCTATCTTGCTAGATTTCCTTAAGAGGTTTTCTTCTGTCTCGCAGGCTTTGTCCGTCCATTATATTCTACGTTTATGGTTTATAGTGATTTTTGGGTCGTAAAAGTGGTGTTATTTTGCGAAACAAAGTGTCGTGCGAGTAAACAATATACAGTTCGGTGAAATAAAATGGTGTATGGCGTAACCACAGAACATAAAAAACGAGTAGAAGTAGCATCCACTCCTATTTGTATGAAAACCAGTGTAACCAAACTAACACATTTGTGATTAAATCACATTATCACGCACGCTAAGAATGTCTTGTAGCGATTGGTTAACTTTAACTGTCAGATAGTTCCGCTACCCGACACTAGATGCCTCTTATTCACTATCAAATAGTTCCGCTACGCGACGATAGATGCTACCTAAAAACTATTGATAAATAGGGGTGGGATAGTTACGATAATCATAACAAAAATATCGACACTTGTAAGGGTCGATATTTATGTTACAACAACTTAAGAGAGCCAGCGTTATATTTAACATTGTCTCATCTTCTTCATTATTACAACTTAACATCTTTTCCAAAAAATTATAAATTATTAATGACTTCTTCATTCTAAATGAAAAAAATACTTTCTTTGTTTCAAAATCGTTATCCCAGAAATGTTTAGAGCAAATGGTGCATGTTTTTCCGGGATATCAATTTTGCCTACCGATTGCTTCAATCCATTTTCCGTATATGTTTGGATTGAATTAATTAAATACGAGTATTGATTTACTTAAACAAGTTATTACTTATATACAGAAAAACAAACGACTACAAAATAAGATAAAAAATTTTAAGGCTGGAAACGATAGCAAAGACTCTTGCTGCAAGCCACTTAAATTGGGCACACAATGTACCAAAGACCCGGTATATTTAATGACCTTTTGTAACTTAGAACTTTCATAGATTACTATTTTTTTTTGTACTTTTTAATTTTTTTTATTTACATTCATAAATAACAAAAAAAAACAAGCAATTTATAAATCTTTTTTATAAGCTGTACTTTTTTAATGTGTCAAACATTATTATAAGTATCGATAACTAACTTATCGATATTTTACGACATCCCTAAATGAGTAGCGTTTTGAAATATTACAAAAATAAGTAATTACCAAAATATAGTTTCGACCTTATCTCTATGGACAGTGGAATGGTTTTAGGTTGTACTTTTTAAGGATTGTTAATATCCGCAAAATTTATATTTTCTATTAAAATAACGATATAGTATTACTTTCAAATGGTATGTCACGCCTCCTTTGGATAAATTCTTTTTAGTGCTTGTGTTTTTGCACTCTAATACTGTGCAGGTCGGCATATTTAAAGATTTTTGTCAGAATAGCACAACGTCAATACGTTCTAGCAACTGTGATCGTCTGAAGCGCGTAAAAGGGGGCGGAAACATGATATGCACCATCCGTAGCCGATGTGTGGTACGCGGGGCCCGCCTACTTACTACTTCTATCGTTTTTTATGTTCTGTGGGCGTAACCAAGAAAAGTGGACCGTGAATTTTGCGCGGGAACGCGAACAGTTCACCTCTTTCTTGGGGACTTCTCTACATTCCTTCAATCTTTCGACTGTCTCCAAAAAGTGGGCCAGGAATCGCTGCAATCAGTTGGTGAGATCGGCCAAACGGCGATACATCCACGATAACGTTGCCGACTCCTCTTCTGCTAACGTGTGGAAGTTTCTCAATACTTTAGGTATAGGCAACAATATTAATAAACCCGCCTTTTCCACATCTTTTTCGCCGGATGATTTTAATGTACATTTTTCTTCTACCACACCTTTAGATCAAGGTATTAAATCTCTCACAACCTCCACTATTGCTTCCAAGCCTCTTCTTACGTCTGAGTCCTTTTCCTTCTCTGAGGTGTCTGCTGATGTGGTTAGGAAAACTGTTTTGTCTTTAAAGTCTAGCGCCTAAATTAGTCGCCCTATGATCCTAATGATTCTCGACGAGGTGCTGCCCTTCTTAACGGGTGCCCTTCGGTTCGCCTAAAATTTAAAGTCCTAATTTCATTTGGCCGAACCGTATTGGCCTAAACTTATAACGTATAATTATTGTCTAGTCTAACAGTTGTTTTCGCACTATTATAGATTGGTCTAAAAATTGAAAACCCTAATTTCAGTATGTCTAATATCGAAAGCACTTAAATGTATTAGCATCTTTTTTTGACATTACCACATGAATAAATATTCCCACTTTACTCATGTGACATTACGCTCTATTTTTTTTAAACCGAAAAGTTTAAGAAACGAATCGCTCACAAACCGACCCCAAGCAGTCTTGTCTGCCCAACCCCTAGAGTGTAATTCAAAAGCGCGTAGGCGCGGAGGGGCAAGGCGGCCCGCGGGCTGAGGAGCAGGAGGCTCTAAGCGAGGCGCCGCGGCTGAGGCTGGCCGGCGCAGCCGGCCAGAAAGCCGAAGCTGCGGTGGTGAGCGTAAGCCATCTGCGACGTTAAGCACGCGTGGGACCGCCGGAGCCCCGCAGCGCCGAAGCCGTCACGGAAGTCTGATTGTTTGGATGCATGCATGTCTGCTTGATTGCATGCATGATTGCTTGTTTGCATGCATGATTGCTTGTTTGCATAAATGCTTGCTTGCTTGCTTGCTTGCTTGCATGCTTACTTCTTTGCATGCATGCATGCTTGTTTGCATGCATTCTTGCTTGCTTGCTTGCTTGCATCCATGCTTACTTCTTTGTAAGCAGGCATGCATGCTGATAAAGTTTTTAACTTTCCGCGAATAAAAATTTGGAACTGCAAAAGGGTAGGTGTTATGATATATTCGGCGAAATTATAATACGGCGATATAAAGTTAAGCGTAGTAAAAATAGGCTAAACACGTTTAGGAATAGTAAAAATGTGCGAAAAAATTTTAGGCTAATAGTTTGTGCGCCAATGACAATTAGGAGTACAAATAATTAGGCATCCCGATATATACCCCTTCTTAACACATTTAATTAACTTTTCTCTCAGATCTGGGTCGTATCCCAAAATGTGGGGCAAAGCCTTCGTTATTCCACTTTCTAAAATATCGAACCCTAGCTCTCTCAATAACTTCAGACCTATTTCCATCCTCCCATTCCTATCCAAAGTTCTTGAAGCTGTTGTCCACTCCCAAATTTCAAAGTTCGTCTTAGCCAACAATTTATTAAGTGCTTATCAATCAGGCTTCCGTCCTGGCCACAGCACCAGCACCGCTTTGCTTAAAGTCACCAAGGACATCAGGGATGGTATGGAGCATGGGATGGTTACTGTACTTGTTCTTATTGACTTTTCTAATGCTTTCAATACTGTTGAACACGATGTCCTTTTATCATTATTAGCTCACTTCAATTTCTCTTCAGACGCTCTGGAGTGGTTTGCCTCCTACCTTCGGGATTGCCAGCAGGCGGTTCGCATTGACAAGACTCTTTCCCACTGGCGTAACCTGCTCACTGGTGTACCTCAGGGTGGTATCCTATCTCCATTGCTGTTCTCTATTTTCATTAACTCTATTACTCTCGACATTTGCTCTTCTCACCATTTGTATGCGGATGACCTCCAACTGTACCGACAGTGTCGCTATGATAATTTACATCTTGCTGTGCGGCAACTTAACGATGACCTTAGGCGTATATCTTTGTGGTCGGATCGCTATGGCATTGCGGTAAACCCTGACAAATGCCAAGCGATTATCATTGGAAGTCAGCGAGAAATTTGCCGCATTGATGTATCCAGTGTTCCTCCAGTTAGCTTCAATAGTGTAGTCATTCCATTTTGTTCGAGTATCAAAAACCTTGGCCTTCACATAGATTCCACACTTAGCTGGACAGTTCACGTGGCTGAAGTTTGTCGAGGGGTCAATGCCACATTGCGCTCTCTCTACAGGCTTAAACTTCCCGTTAAAACCAAAATTTCTCTTGTTCAGTCACTTGTCTTTCCTCTCATAGATTATGCTGATGTGTGCTACCCTGACTAAGGTCAGTAGTAAGGTTTGTTAAAACAAATGCTTTATTAACAAAATGGATCGTTTGATAATTAACTGTGTTCGTTTTATCTTCTGTTTACGTAAATTCAACCATATCTCCATGCGCTGCTTACAGCTCCAATGGCTTCCACTCTCCTCTCGGCGTGACGTCAAAATCTAATGCTCTCTTTTTTCTATACTAACCGATCCTAATTCTCCCACTTATCTTAAATCCCGATTTGATCTTCTCAGTTCGACACATTCGTGCCAGTTGCGTTCTTCCGATAAACTTACACTTACTATCCCTTTTTACCGTACTGGTTTCGTCTCCTATTCGTTTCTCCTTCAGTCCACACGGCTTTGGAATTCACTGCCTGAGAGTATTAAACAAGCTTCAAGTAAATACGCTTTTAAGAAACATGTGCGATCTCATTTTCTATGTAAGTTGGAATCGTCATCATAGCTTCACCTTACTTCCACTATTTTCGTCATTTTTTGTATTTATTAATATATTGTATCTATTTATTTATATTATTGTATTTATTTATATTATTGTATTTATTTATATATTGTATTTATGTATATAAATTTGCATTAGTATTTAGTTTTCTTTTTTTAATAATTTGTATATTTCATATCTGTTGCACCGCCCACAAGACGTTTCTGTTTAGCCCAATGGTCGACTGGCAGAGAATGCCGCACGGCATTAAGTCCACCTTTTGTACATTTGTTAATTGTGTGCAATAAAGTTTTAAATAAATAAATAAAAACTCCATCGAACCATTAATCGTCTAACATCAACGTTTTAATGCAAAATAAAGACAATAATACTAAAGAATTGGCTGTATGGACAAGTATGCAAAGCCGTTAAACTTTAAAAAAAAAAAGCTCCTGGATCCTTCCTTCATCTGATTGACATCTGTCTAAAATCTGTCTTTTCTTTATATTTCTTCATCCATGGCGCGTTTTAGTAATAAAAGCATGGTATTTTTGTTATAACAGTGAAATAAGTATAACGGTTTTTTTAAAACCTTACTTATATTTCCAATAGAATAAAAATAAATGTAATCGGCTGGTGCGGGGAACCTGTGCAAGTGTTTACCTCACTTTTAGGTTATGTTAGAACCGTGTCCAAATTTTGTAATTAAAGAAGATATAAAATGTCTGAGGGAGATTCTAATAACAAATGTCGGGCTGTGGCGATACCGTGCCCGTTCGTGAAGAGGAAAGTTGAATGCGCAGGTTCCGCATTCTTAAGATATTTTAATATAAAATGCCATGGTGAGGATGCCTCGTTCCAGACGTCTGATTTGAAGGAGAAGGCCGAGGAAGTGACTTTTGAGGATGATGTGGAGTACTTAAGAAGCCTAGATCCGAAGGACTGGAAGCAGCAGGACCACTATGCAGTTCTTGGTATGAAAAATCTTCGTTACAAAGCTACAGATGATGACATAAAGCGTGCTTATCGACAAAAAGTGTTAAGACATCACCCAGATAAGCGCAAGGCACAGGGCGAGGAAATCCGAAGTGACGATGACTACTTTACATGCATCACTAAGGCTTATGAAACACTTGGGACTCCAGTTAAAAGAAGGTCTTATGATTCTGTAGATCCTCTTGTGGATGATTCTTTGCCAACGAGTACTGAGATTAAAAAGGAAGGTTTTTATAAAGCTTTTGGGAAATACTTTGAAGGGAATTCTCGCTGGTCCGAAAAGAGGAATGTGCCCTTGCTAGGCGAAGAGAATAGTCCTCGGGAGCAAGTTGAGAGATTTTATGCGTTTTGGTATGAGTTTGATTCTTGGCGCGAATTCTCCTACATGGATGAGGAGGAAAAAGAAAGGGGGGCAGACCGGGAGGAACGGAGGTGGATAGAGAAACAAAACAAAGCAGCACGGGCAAAGCTAAAAAAAGAAGAGATGGCAAGAATACGCAGTTTGGTGGATTTAGCATATGCAAATGATCCGAGGATTCAGCGCTTTAAACAGGAGGACAAAGACAAGAAATTGGCAGCCAAGAGAGCCAGACAGGTAATATGATTTATAATTTTAGTTAGTAATGGTTTCTTGAATTAATTTTTCTTTTGTAAAATTCTTTTTTAAATTTGAAAATTTCAATGGATTTTTGTTACGTTGAAAATGGTTAAACAGATCTGGCTGAAATTTGGCAAGGAGAATAATTTATAGACTGGAATGGCACATACCCTTATTCTGTAAAATTCTGTTCCTTTTGGATACCATCAAATTCCATAGTAAGAAGTCACGGGATACAGCTTGTTAATGATGTACAGACAAAAGCTGGTGAACCTACCCAAAAAGTTAAAGGTCATTGATTTGAAACTTTAAGTCCAACAAGTAGCGTTCGGATTATAAGAGTATAGATGATAAGGGTATTTTTTGTGAATAAAACTACATAATAGGTTCATACATAATACAATATCTGTATTCATCTATAAACGTTACATATTTTATTCAACTTTATTGAAGAAATCCGGTATTTTGGTTTGTCGTGTGGTGTTTAATGACAGCGCGGCGGGGGAGGTTGAATAAGCGCGGCTCTGGTCGGGCTCGGGTCGGGAGTTCGGATTACAGAGGTGTTCGGACTAGAGGGGGTTCGGATTAAAGAGGTCCTGCTGTATGTTGAAAATGGCTAAACAGATCTGACTGAAGTTTGGCAAGGAGATCAATTTATAGACTGGAATGGCATACATACCCTTATTCTGTAAAATTCTGTTCCTTTAGGATACTATCAAATTCCATAGCAAGAAGTCACGGGAAACAGCTTGTTAATGATGTACAGACCACAGCAGGTCAACCTACCCAAAAAGTTAAAGGTCATTGAATTGATTTGCAACTTTTAAGTCCAACAAGTAGAGATCAATATCAATTGCGAAAATTTGACGTCTTGTGGTAGGTTGATGTACTGTTGTCTGTGCAATAATATGTTATATTGTCTGCAAAGAATATTATGATTAACAAGTTTAATTCCTGTTATTTTTGTAGTAAATAGATTTGTGTTAATGAAACTAAAACTTTTCATGTCGTGTTTCAGGATGCTGTACAAGCTAAGAAAGCTGAAGAGGAGCGTCTGCTGAAAGAGGCTCAGGCCGCCAAGCAAAAAGCAGAAGAGGCGGAGCGTGCGCGCATCGAGGCGGCGCGCGCCGAACGCGAACAGATGAAGAAGAACCTTCGCAAGGAGCGCAAGGCCTTTCGCGATCTATGCAAGTCGAACAACTACTACGCGAAAACAGACAATGAAACCGTCTCCCACATGGCAGCCGTAGAAAAGATCTGTGAAATGATGAAAGTTATAGAACTGCAAGACCTCATGAAAGATCTGGAAGCCAAAGGCAGAGATGCCTTCCTGAGCACAATTAGAGAAACCGATGAGAAGCTCGAAGCAGAGAGAAAGGCTTTGTTCGATACAAAGAAAGTGGAAGAACAAAAAGTTAAAAAGGAGTCGGCGATCAAAGCGCCCATTGAATGGACTCCAGAGATGACCCAGCTGCTCATCAAAGCCGTCAACTTATTCCCAGCTGGCACTAATCAGCGATGGGAAGTGGTCGCAAACTTTCTAAATCAACACAGCACTTTTATTGATGAAAAACGATTTACCGCTAAAGAGGTGTTGAATAAAGCTAAAGACTTGCAGAGTTCCGATTTCTCTAAAAGCAGTCTCAAGAAGGCCGCCAACGAAGAAGCTTATGATCAATTTGAGAAAGAGAGAAAGAAAGTTACCAACCATGTTGATGACAACAGTATTTCGAAGAGTGACAGCGGTGGAAAATTAGTTAATGGCACTTCTAAGCCTAAAATAGTGGAGGAGCAACAGAAGACAGATAAAGAAAACTCTAAAGAAGACCGGTCATGGACCAAGACAGAACAAGAATTACTCGAACAAGCAATCAAAACATTCCCCGTCAGTACGCCGGAGAGATGGGACAAGATCGCCGATTGCATCCCCAACCGTACCAAAAAAGACTGCATGAAGAGATACAAGGAACTAGTAGAATTAGTGAAAGCAAAGAAACAGGCGGCTAACCTAGCTAAATAGCGATAACAGATCACTAGCTTTGTATCAAATTATTAAAACATATTTTTATGTGACATCATCAACAGTTCCAACCCTATTCCGTTACATCGAATGGGTTAACCAATCTTATTTCTGACATCGGAGATAATTTTCGAATGTTATAGAATAAGGGTGAATTTTGAGTCACGGAATATAACATTAATTGAGTTTCTCTTTTGAATTTTGATCTGCGCTCTACAAACGATTACCCTCCACCCAGCAAAACATTGCCTTACTTTTACGATTCTTCTATGAAGGATTCAAATATACATGTAACGACAGCATTGAAATTTTCTATTGCATGGTGACAGCTAACTTGCACTTGCAATCAAAGAGATGTATCCAACACAAGTTCGTTGCCATAGAAGTGAAGAAGAAAATTTGCAACAATTATTATGTTTAGGTGAACGCACCTATTCCCAAAATTTTTTATTTGAATCCTTTTAGTAATTGACCATCACGATGCAGTAATTAGAAACCTTTTGTGACATATTTTTGTATTTATTTTTGTTTATTGTGATGAACATAGTCAATTTGAAATTTGAATTGTCTCTTATTTACAGACCTTTTTAATTTATTGGATTAACCAAACCCACACAGCAGCTAAAGAGCTTAAGCTAATACACAAAGTGAAGGGATATTGTTGAATGCCTACCTACTGATCGTGAAATACATATATCCATCCAGACTGTTCAATTATTTCAATACATTGGTACTCCTAGACGTAAAAACAGGAATATTAGACCTTCTCGTTTACGAAATAAGGTTGAACTCAAATCAACACAATCCACTGCAAAACATAACTCGGACTATTACGACCGCAATCCCCTAATTATCTCCATTGGTCCCGCGACATCCTGTTTTTCCTAGGATTTTTCCAAGATTGCCCAATCGTTGATAGAAGACTGCTGCCGTCTTCAGGTTTAAAACCAGTTTAAAACTTTTTAACCATTTATGAAACCTTTATTATGGAAGTAGGTCATGCTAACACCGTGCAATTTGAACCTACTGTAAAACGTTAGTGCATTTTTGACCACCTAAAAAACGAAGCCCGCGTTATCCCTTTCAGAACTGGTCAATACATCTTGTGTGTGTCATCGTGTTTTTTTTTTTATTGTTTTATTAAATAAAGTCTTAAAAAATGAACAGTAGTTTTTTATAAAAAAAAATAGCTTAAAAAAATATTAATTCAGTTATTCATTTGAAACAAGCTGTGACGCACACCGATAGTGTAAAGTTTATTAATCCAGGACCCGGATGAAGCAAAATAATTCGTCCGTGAGTGTCACAGCAGGATTAAAAATGAATAGTCTTATTTTTTTACATTTTTCTAAGACATTGATTATTAAAACAATAAAAATAACACTGCCAAGATGTTGCACATAATGGTTACGTAACGTGGGCTTTGTTTCTCAGGTGGTCAAAAATGCACCGTGTATACAGTATACAGGGTGTAAGAAAATTAAACGCAGATCCTGAAGCTACGCAACACAACAGTTTTTGTAATAAAATGGAAGACGAAACTGTGATTTTGACCCTCAATATCTTTGGAACCAGCTATTTTTCAGGTATGGTACTAAAGAAAAAAAATCCTAGTTATGTGGACAATACGTGGTTTTCGGATCTGCGTTTGATTTTTTACACCCGTTATTTGTGGTGTGGTCTTTCAGCACGCTCTTTTGCAGCAGCATTTCCCTCCACTATTGGTCAAGCGATTGCCTACCCGACTACAAAATTAAAATATCCATACCGATTATTTTCTAAATACGTTGAGTGAATTTTGACCTCGTATCCTGCGTTCCCTTTTAAACGTGAAAACGTAACAGTAAGAGATTCTTTTTAGATGGTCCCCTGACAATGAATACCTACTAAAATAAATCTGCAGTTTACAGAATTTGTTAAATTATCACGTCAGGCGTTTTATTATGAGTTTACGGAATCAATAGATAGGAAAACCTCTTGTTGTGTAAAAGTAAGCTTAGTAAGTATAATAAATCCACAACATATTTAGCACTTAGGTTTAGGTAAAAAAAATACTGTGGTACTTGGTGATTCTAATTTAACTGTTTCCTCGAGTTTACGCGAACAACATTTTTTAAATAAATAAATAAATAAATGTGGACAACATCACATACATTGTTCTGATCCCAATTTGAATAACTATTTAAAGCATTCGTATTTTGGAAACCAGAAACAACGAAGGTACCACAAACACCGAGACCCGAGAAAATGTAGAAAAACACATTTTTTCTACATTGACCCGTCCGGGAATCGAACCCGGGACCTCGGAGCAGGCGACACCTTGAAAACCGGTGTGTACGCCACTCCGCCACGGAGGTCATCACATTAAAATTAAAGATAAGTTTACAGCTTTTAATTCGCGTTTATTTTGCGAACACATCACAGGGTTCATCACTTCAAGCTTCTAACTAACCGACTACGGCAAAGCCAACATGAAAGGTTATGATTTTAGCAGCATAAGTTCCACGTTCCACGTTTTCGGCTAAACTACTGAGTTTCTTTGTTACAATGCTATTACTACGCAAGCATAAATTGACATCTTAACCATCTTGCGTCAAAAAGTCAGTGTAAAATTAATCATGTGTTTAAGGCTGGACCAGTAGATATACGGCCAAAGCCTTTTTTTAATTTTCATAGAGCCAATAGATTTTACAAATACCTACCTATTTTTCAATTCTCTCGCCTTTAGGCTAGTTGACTCTTTTTGGAAATAGGTTTTAAAGCTTAAATTTAAAAAGTAAAAAATAATAATTTCGTTTTAGAAATATTTAGCAATCTCAAACTTTTAACAGCTGAAAATGATAAATACCGGTTTCCTAACCAATATACTAAAGATAATATTCATCAACTGCGCCAAAATTTATAGCAGTCAAGTAGCCTCATCCTAGTCTGTTTTACTTCAGGGATAAATGATGATTACTATGTATAAAACGGTTTATAATTAAAAAATATGACAAAAGAATTACCTACTCGTAGTTACCTACTTTTTACCCGACTACGGCAAAGCCAACAGGAAGGGTTATGATTTTAGCAGTCTATGTATATAAGTATGTATGTATTTCTGTGGGTTCCACATTTGCGGCTAAACTACAGAGCCGATTGTGGTAAATGAGGTAGCAATCGACTCCTTATTAGGTAGGTACTTATAAGTAGTCCTGGTAACTTATGCTGCCTTTTGTTAAAAAAAAAGCTGTTAGGCGGATTGGCGAATGCTCCAACATTATATGTATATACAAACTTTGATAAAATAAAACCGGCCAAGTGCGAGTCGGACTCGCGCACGAAGGGTTCCGTACCAAGGTAAAAAAAACGGGTTTGTTGTATGGGCCCCCCTTAAATATTTATTTTATTTTGTTTTTAGTATTTGTTGTTATTCCGGTAACAGAAATAACTACATAATTTGTGAAATTTTCAACTGTCTAGCTATCACGGCTCTTGAGATACAGCCTGGTGACAGAGCGACGGACAGACAGCGAAGTCTTAGTAACTAATAGGGTCCCGTTTTTACCCTTTGGGTATGGAACCCTAAAAAAAGTTTACAGTCATAACATGAGATATCAAAGGAAAAAGGACAAAATTCTGAGTGCAAAAATGTTAAACAATATTACAGCAAATAGGTTTAACTATAGGGTGACTTAGAAATCATTGAATTTTTTCGTAGTCGGGTTACATTTTGTTTAATCCTTCTATTTCAATGATGTAGGTCAATAATCTTATAATTACACCTAATTAAATATTTTTACATAAAATAGACCCGACGAATCAATGCACAGCATGCCTTATGCTGATAACTGTATCAAGAATATTAGAAGCATAGCAAGCGCTATACTTAGGGGTCATCCATAAATTACGTCACACGATTTTTGAGATTTTCATACCCCCCCCCCCCTTGTCACGCATTTTCACGAAAATTCCCATACTATTTTGCCCAATGTCACAAAAAGTAAGACCCCCCCCCCTTAAGGTGTGACGTTATTTGTGGACGGCCGCTATATAGAACTAAAGATCGTATTTTTTAAATTGAGAGTATGTAGGTACAGACTTCCGATTTATATCCGTTGAAAAGTGTCCGATCCGATTTAAATACCTAGGTACTTACATATTAATTACGACTAAGTAGGTATTTAGCATAAAATTAATTTATAAATTGCTTTTGCAGATTTAATACGGATGAGGCATACTGCTATTAGCATAACAAAGAGGTTAAATACCTAATAAAATATCGTCATGCACTAAAAATTTCGTTAATTACGAGATCAATTTTATTGCCACGAAGGTGAAGAACTAGGTACCTACCTAAGTAGGTATAAAAAATATTTTCTTTTCCGATGTATTGGTAGACTGTGATAAATAGGCGTTTGTCAAGTTTTTAATAAATCATGATGGTCGGCCTCTATAGTAATGCACCACCACTTCTCAATTCTCACCATTTAAATGTCAACGAAAAAAAAGGGCCTCGTCTAGTTTCCGTCATTGCATTGGCAAAATAACAATCGCGAAATAACTCGACAGTCGAAATCGAGTGCATAGGCTTAGGGTATCAACTACTTAGTCTTAATTATAATATCTACATATTTTAACACTTTTAGTAAGGCCTAATAATAATAATAATGCCAAACTTTAAAGTCAGGGTGGCTCTACTATCACTTTGAATAATAACCAGAATTCATATTAGGTACTTAAGTCTTAATGACATATTCGCTAACAGTCGAAATAAGGAGGGAAAATTTACTTTCTATTTAAATTACGTTTATCAAGTAACTGCTACTTATGCAAAATGTTAATGTAAATAAAGTCGTCATTTGCGATTTGGATTTATACACCGGTGGTTCTGTAGGTACCTACACTACCTGCCGTAGACTAGGGAATGCAAATCTCGCGCGAGATTGGGGCTCAAGTGAGATCCCGCGAGATTATGAATATGTGGTTACCTAACAATAGGTACCTACTGCGAGATCTCGCCAATTTCGATATCTCGCGAGATCGGCAGTTTTGTGTTTTCTTTTGCAAACATAGACAATATTTAAATAAATTAGGAAAAAATAATAAAAATTATTAGATAAACATTTATTTTCACGAACTTTTTCAATAGACTTAAGTTTAAGCATTAAACATTGTTTGACGTAGGTATCTGTCTAGATATTTTTTTAAGTATGAACTTTTAACATATCCTATGTTAACAGTTCCAATTTTGTATAATTATTCTGCCCTGATATGAAAGATGGCGGCTAAGTGACTTTAGCGGCTTTTTAAGTTTTCGTTACCTCTGAACTAAGCAGACGACGCTCTATCGACCAATCTTGGAATTATATTTTTCCGTCTATTAGTTACTGATTTAACGTAAAGGTTTAAGCGGCTAAGTAACACTTTTTCAAACGTTTTTCGCTGTTTTCTCGAAATTCACTTTTGTGGCTTAGCCGCCGTCTTTCATATCAGGGCAGTATTGAACTCTCGCGACAATTCGATCTTTTTCGAAGTAACAGGATTTTTAGATAATCAGTGTAAATTGTTTATCTACATAATTTGTACTATTTTCTTACACGAACACTACCTATACATTGATATGAAATATTATTATGTTTACGGATTTAAACTCGCGCTTATTTTACACTAGCTTTTCACCCGTGGCTCTGCCCGCGTGAACTGCACTTATATCGCGCGTGCGAAAACTCGTGCCCAAAAGTGGGATACCAAATAGCCTAAGTATGTTACTTCTAATACCTTCAAGAATATGTGTGCAAAATTTCATGATGATCGGTTAAGACGTTTTCGCATGAAAGCGTAACAAACAAACTCATATTGTCATAGGTAAGTATAGTAGTATTTTTTTTTATAATTAACTAGATGACACGGTGTACCTCGTATCACCTATCCTAACGACATTATTACTTCTAAACAAAATCAATTCTCAAAAAACTAGAAACATTTTTTTTACTCTCTTCCTCCCAATTTTTCCATATTTTCTTGGACTACGACAAACATTTCAAAACCAAAATCATCTAAATCGGCCCAGTCGTTATGTTTTAGCGAGACTAACGAATAGCAATTGATTTTTATAGGTATGTACAATGATTATAAGTATTTTAGTTTATGGAGACATTGTTGGTGGTCACGTGTAGACATCATCTAGGTCTTAGATCCGTTAAAATATCTTTCATTTCAGTACGTAGGTACACTATTTGTATACCTATTTATCTTTATAGGGTATTTTCTTTGGCTTTAGGGTCTCTAAAAACTATAAACACACGATAATTCAATTCAATACGTTACGTATGACATAAGAGCCAATGCAAATTAGTAATCAAGTCGCAGCTAATAATAAACGGATATTGCGTAGAGTCGTGCTTGCTGATCACGGTCAATATTATGTAGGTACCTACCTACAATCCTAAGCTGAACTGACAAATAAAAGAAGAGGTAATTCAATGCGTATTATTGCATAACTCTATTTATGTAAGTATGTATGTATATTTTGGTGTATTCTATGGATTTCATTACATGTTCACATTTCAAAACTCTCGGCCGCCTTCCCCTCTCAACTGTAATAACCTCTACCTGAAGGTTGTCTAGAAGAGATCGAAATTGTAGAGCTCTAAATGCATTTCCTGTGTTACATTTAATTTGTTTTGTGTGCAATGAAGAGTATTTATCAAAATTTTAGATAGATTTAGACCTAGGATGATTATATCGCTCGATGGTTCAAAGCTGGTCCCAGTTGAATTTAAAAATGGCGTCCGGCGTCCTGTAATGCTGGATTAAAAGAAAAGTACCACCCCTTCTCCTCCTGTGGCTGTGGTGAGCGACTGAAGAAGTACCACTAGGAGACGTTCAACATTGTTTCATCTGTCATTGGCCGAACTGCAGTGGAATCACAGAACATAGAAAAGGTTAGAAAGGCGATGTAGCAGGCGCTCCACAGAGGTTATGAGCAAATGCGACGTCAAAAGAATTCGCTTGATTGGCGTTCTTTGAACTCATTTATGTGTAGTGGGGCGCAAGCGGAAATGACATCGTTTCTCATACAAATGGCGCTTGACAGCTCTAATCTTTTTCCATGTTCCATTAGTGGAATAATACTTATAGGCTGGTAATGAGAAATTAACAAAAAAATAATCAAGAATCATCTTTAATTGTATAAAAATAAAAATAAATATTCATATAACAAACTGAATGCAATTTCCATTACAATTTTTGATTAATAAAATCAGTTTTCAATCTTCTAATCAGAGTTGATTTTGCGTTGTTTTAAATTTTACGGGGTCATCATAAGTAAAGTAATACTTATGAAGGTACGCAGAAGCATCTTTACACACACAAGAGTTCATTGACTCTAGGTTTATACGTTGTTTGTATGTTCCTTTTTATTAATGCGTTTCAGATATTTCGGGCTCATATTTCCGGTACGGACCAATGGTAAAATCTAACAAAAAAACAACTTATTCATACAATTTTGTCGAATCGTTAGAACATTTTGTAAAGGAGGATTTGCCATCGATAGTTGATAAGATGGAATAATGTGGCATCCGTGATTATTCGTGCATAGATAACGTATGGTACTTACCTATAGATTAGATTTTACCATTGTCTCATAAATTATACCGATTTTCAGAATTCACATACCGCCTTAGCCGAGGATCGACCTGAATGGCGTGCATTTAGATAGGCTCTATGTCCAGCAGTGGACTGCGATAGGCTGTGATGATGATGATGATACCGCCTTAATATACTAGTGTTAAGTACAATAAATTTATCATTAGACATTTGTATTTAATACGAAATGATGGAAAACATTAAATTATGACGTCATGACTGATTTGAGTTAATAATACATTCTTAAACTTACAGTTATTAAGCCCACCTACAAAAAAAATAAGTTTTTATCCATTGGTATTAAAATCTGTGTGGTCCCAATTTCCCCTTACCCGTTATGAGTTTCTTGCAATATTGCCACCAAGTTTTGAATCTTATGCCCTTGTGATATAGTCCTTACTTTATGAAAGGTCAAAGGGTGGAATAAATTAGTTCTCTGACCTTTCAAAAAATCATGATAAGTTAACTGTTATGTTACGTATTAGAGCTAATGAGTTCAAGTTTTTTCGTACTTAACTATCTAGTTTTTTAAGGTACAGACGTCAGTATCAGCACGTCAATCTACCACAAAACATCAAATTTTCTCAATTGATATCCGCTCATGGTGCACCAACGTTATAAAGTTGAAGGTGTCCTCGACACCTGGTAGATGGACCTTTTACTGCAGCACAAGTGGTACATTACTGACACCAATCTTGTACATCAGCTCGGCAGTTAAGCCAGTAGAATCTATCCCGTAGCTTTGTTAAGGTCCTTTGGACTTAAAGTTCAAAATCAATTCAATGACCTTTAACTTTTTGGGTAGGTTGACCTGCCGTTATATGTACTTCAAATATATAATATTTTGGTAAAGGGCATTGGATTACATGTGCCTAGCTGTTAGTCGACAATTTGTTATTTAATAACTGGTTAAGTAATAAATCTTGTTACTACATGGGGAGTTTTTCCAAAATCAGTACTTATAGGTTGTTGTTATAAGGTACGTTTATAAATTGACTGTATTTAACTACAGTGTTTAAAAATAGTTTACAAACTAAGTTACATAATGTTGTTAATTAATTTAAAAATAATAAATTATTCGAGTTTGGTTCGGTTCCGTTAAGGCACGATAAAGGCCATAAATTGCGATTAAAGCTTAATTATTACTTAAATAATGTCGTAAACGGACTATTTACCTTGAGATCCACTCAAACCATAACAAATAGATAATGGCCCATAATAATGGCTAGTAATAGTACCGAAATCAAGCAAATATGTCCATTTATAACTATGTCTTAGAAATAAAATAATTTATAAAACAATAGTTAGTATATAATATACTCAATAGCTTACATAAAAATAGAAAACTTTGAGACACATTACAGTCAAAAAAAGTTTTTTTTAGGTTTTCGCATAAAATATACTAAGATATGAGCAGTGGTTTTTTATGTATACTGTATACTGGTTTTGCTTTGCATATGGCTAGATCATTTCCTTTTCTGATACTTACACTGTATTTTTTTAAAGACACAAACAAACTGACCAATATGGATGGATGAATGGATAAACTAAGAACTTTTTATGCTACATTAATGCCAATACTATAAGAAGCCACCATACCACTTTAAGAAGAGAAAACGATCTCAGAAACTTGTGACATATTTCACAAGTTTTGTATTTTCAGTCTTACAATATTTTTTTTAAGTACATAAAATCATATCAAATGGTAATATGTGATTTAATAATTGTAAGGTACGGTCAGTAACGAAATAAAGTAATTAATTTAAATAGTCTGAATGTTAGAACTGTTATGTACTTTTAGAACCCTGATGTGTTCTGGTTTAAGACTTCTTGAGTGATAATAAGTAAATTTTTGTTAAGATAAATCCATAATCAAGGCCACTATGAACGATTTAATTGTGAAATACACTATCAGTTATCATCACTAAATAAATTGTATAAATTTATAAAAGGAGTCTTTTCATAATGACGCAAACAGTCTTAAACCTATTTTAGCTATTACACAATTTTGTCTCATTCTTTCTTAGTGCTGTCATCATTTGACAAAACAATGTAATAGCAAAAAATAGGTTTATTAGACTAATTTGCATTATTATGAATAAGGGGGTGAAAATTTAAGCTAGTTTTGTTTCTGACCGTAAATATAAATATTATATTGAGCAATTTCTCCTTCTTAATACTAAAGTTATTTCCAATGAAGAGATTCTAAACAAAATTAAGTAAGAAATAATCATGAGATTTCAACTAATAAACTAAAATTATTCTGTTTACTAATCATAGACAAAATTGTAACGTAAACAATTAATTAATCACATAACTGGAATGTATTATGTGTTAAGCCTTACATCTAAAATAAGGCACAGTAAGGACCTTAAGATTACTATAAATGGCTCATTGGTTTCGGCAGGTACTATTGTACAACGCCATAAGTGTTTATTTTCTTAAATTTATGACATTTCCTACCTTGGGTCCTCTAGTTTAAGAATAAATAATTGCTAGCAATAACTAGACCGTAAAAACAAGGTGCATACAGATCAAGAAATGATATTAGCATATAATTTTGAAATATAGTTATAATTTTGAAGTCTAAACATAGGTTCAATGACCTCATAATGATTGGATGCAGTGATGTCACAATTACTTGTCATGGACACCATGATGCACTGTCCACTTATGTTCAGCAGTAGCCTTATAACAATGAAGAAAGAATTTTAAGTTTAAGCTCTCTTTTTAAAACACTATTGATTGTAACAAAATTTAACATCCTTAGTCTGTATGCACCTTAATACAAAATTATGTAAAAAATGAGATTTCCCAATTCCCTTCAGATTTGATTTACTGTATTTTGCATCCTTTTCTCTTTTTATGCATCTCCGCTTGTTTAGTCTTCTTCTTTGCGAGACCTTCAGCGGTTATGTCAGATATGACAGACAACCTTTTCGTTGGGTCATAACCTCTGTCACAGTTTAAGCGGTCAGGAAGAACACCATCTTGGTCCGTTGGGAATGTAGAACTGTATAAATTGTTGCTCTCACTGTAACTGTGAGACATATTCGGCACATGGGTGGGGCTCTCATCTGGCGGTAAAGTATTATCAGTTGGATAGTGTGAGGCGGGTCGAATACTTACTGGATCTGGGAAGCGAGGCTTTTTACCAGTCACTGGGGGAGGAGGAGGTTGCCTGTGCTGTGAATTAATATTCGAAGGCTGTACATCAGTGTCATTAGATCTGTTTTGCATGTGTGTAGCATTATCTGTGGTGGAGCATCCAGGTTGAGGATAGAACTGACTGGATAATTCTTTTGCCTGCAACGCACTGGCTTTTGACTGTATGTGCTCCTTTTCAAAAGGCTCTACATAGTTTAAATCAGAGTCAACTGACTTACACAATCTCAGCCTGTTATCTCGTATCATGTCTCTGGGGTTACTGTAAGCATCACACAATGTAGTCTGTGGTGGGGATGGCTCTGTTGATACTTGTTGCTCAAGCATTGATCCTTGCTGCTGTGCTAAACGTTGCTGCTTCTTTAATAAAGCCTTTTGTCTCGCCTTTTCCTTAGCTCTTTGTAACTTTTTATACTCTCTCTCCTGCAGCAGCCTTGCAAGTTCTCCATCCTGAGCTTCAACTGCACATCTCATGTCTGCTAACAAAGCATCATGGCCCTGTGCCTCATGACTTAGTTGCCTAGCTAATTTTGCATCTTTCTCTTCTTGCTCCAATCTCCTCCTCATTTCTTCGATTTCAGCCACTGAGAGTCCAAGCTGTTCAGGGTCGAGGTCGTTCGAGGGTGGTGGTGCGGGGGGCAGAGCACGAGAGGTGCACGGCTGCTGTAAGAGTTCAGTAGAGCGCTGACGGCGCTGCCTTCGGAGGTTGATTTCTGCCATTTCCCTGGCGATTTCCTCGTCTATCTCAGCCTGCCGGCGACGCGCCAGCTCGCGCAGCTGCACCTCGTGCTCGATGCCGCGCTGCTCGTTCAGCGCCACTGGGAAGTCCTCGCGGATCTGCTGGTTGCGATATCTGTTCTCGCACAGATGCGACGAGATCTCACGGTCCTGCAGTCGGTGTGCCAGCGCGCCATCCGTTCGCACCAGCCACTGCTCCCGCAGATCTGTCACGTGCCCAAGTTTGGGCATTGTATCGTGCGCTTGGAACCTCGACATCGCTGGTGCGAGACGCTAGAAAGTAGTATTCGGCTTTCGAAACAGATCACCCAGATAAAATACCGATAATACGGGCGTGTTACATTAGCTTAACGTATTATTCCAGTTTATTGTGTACCTAAATATTGATGGCACTGAACTATTGAGACAAACCACGATCACAAACTCAAACACTGGTGCAAGTTGCTACCTTTCACGTAAACTTTCTTCACGTTCCGTGAGAAACAACGTCAATTCCGAACTTTTTACATTTCCCCTGTGAACTTGTGTGAACAATAGAGAGCTAGGTTTGATAATCTACGTAATTGTAATGAGCACTGTACAGTCACTCCTCCCTAATCGCCTCATCCCTCCTCCCTCACCTCACAACAAAATTATTGAATTATTTAATTGGTATTGTGACTTTGTAGTTTGTGCTGAGATCCAAAGAGTATGTAACTTGCTGAGATCGAACACACACACACTGGGTGGGACTGACATAAGTAGAGCTGCCATAGTGGTATTCAAATTTACCCATTATTTTTACTTCGCTCTTTTTTTTATGTCAATTATTGTTTTTCATAATTTTAACCAGTAGTTTACAAAAGTTCGATATTTTTAATTCATTTTCAAAACATCTTAAAACTTGTTTTGTAGAGGCTTCAACACACAGAGACTACAGTGTGTCCACCCACTTTAAGTATAGTCAATTTATTCTTACTTGACTTGTTTGGTAAACAAACAGCACTCATAGCAAAAACACGTCTTCCTGACTTTAACTCACTATGTATTGTGTGTATAGAAGTTTTGTATGATAAAACAACTCGTTAGAATTTGTTTTTTCACTGAAAACTGGCGATATTTATCAATTTAGCATAAGATTTTACACAAAATTTTATTCGAAATTCACCATAACAGTTAAAAAATTACACGACTGTTTGACATTTTGTAAATTTACTTTATCTTTAAATTTTAGTGTTGTGACAGATAAACGAATGTTAGCATTACGAATGTAAAGACCGGTGTATTGCAACCTGCTTTGAGAATTTGCTATTTAGTATCAAAATAGTATTGGTTGTGGTGGTCACAAAACACAATTTACCCTAGGTGGTGGTATTGTTAACCATGTTCACCTTCAAATACAAAATACAAATACAAATATTTTATTTGCCATTAAGTAGGGTACAGGTACATAGAATGTGATATAGATTTGATATAAAGGTTCTTTAACCTACTTAGCCAAATATTGTAGCATGCAAATAATAAATTAAATTAAATTGAATTGAATTAATTAATTAATGATTTTATACAAGATTCAGAATTCAAGAACAATGCACACATTCCTTGCGGTCACACAAAAATAGAGATTTATTGTCGATTAGCGGACCCGACAGGCGTTGACCTGTCTTAACTATGACTATTTGAAATTGGAATAATTAATAAAAAAAAACATTTCAGATACAAATTGTTTTTTAATGCTTTATTATGATAGACAACAATCTTCTTTTCTTCATATAACTATGAAAAAATATCAGTTTGTTTACATCCCATTTGACAATAATTGCAGCAAGCATTCTGTCAAACGCAATAAGGCAACATTGAAAAACTTGAAATTGACATAAGTTAAGAATACTCAACCACTGTATTAAAATAATTTAATATAGTGGTTAAGTAGGTACCAATTCTAAAATTTTCTGAATTTTCGCGCAATATTCTTATTTTTAATTTCGTAAGAATTTTCTCTTGCTAACTGTGGCATGTAGATACCTCACCTCTCATTACCTTCTCATCCTATTATCATTTTTACTAGTTTTGCTTACATTTTTTTATAATTTTATGTATTTTCTAATTTTCTTCTAAATTCTTTTAAATTTCTGTTTAGAAACTTTTTGGTTTGCTCCCATAATTTTTATATTCTTATTTTGAAATTCAAAATTGTTCGAGTTTAGTTTTACATTCGGCTTTCAGTAGACATTGTTTTCAGACACTATTCTCGGCTTTTGATAAATGTTATAAATTGTGATACCTAAATTGAAAAGTGCATTCCTGACACTTTTATTCTTGGCATTGAGAGACTCTATTCTCGGCTTTGGTAGACTCACAGCAAATAGTGAAGTGAACTACTAGCACTCTTATCTGGTGCTTTTGGACCCTGGCACGGTCACGTGGACCGCCGGGCCATCTTTACCCAGTGCCTTTGGACCCGGGCGGTCACGTAGACCACCGGGCCACCTCCATCCTAAGCAGCTGGACCCCGGCTTGGTCAGTTAGACCGCCGGGCCGCCTCCCCTCCGCTGCGCAGATCCTGGCGTGGTCGACCGCCAGGCCACCTCCACTTTAATTCTTGTATGGGACTTTTACAACAAAATTAAGTTACGTAATTATTTTTATTTCTTTTAATTTTAGTTTTAATATATTAACTGTATATAATCTTATCTTGTGTTTTATTTCATTCTTAGGGAATAGTTATAGGGAGGTAGGTTCCCTCAACTTTCTCCTTTACTTATTTTTTCTTTTATAGCGTAGCAGAACCTAGGTTTCTGAGGGTATTCCTCTTCAAGGGTACCCCAGATATTCTGCTACGTTATACAATGACCAACCAAAAAAATAATTACTGAAGTCGGTCCAAAATTATAATATCCAATTATAATAAAAATAATTTAGGGTGTGTGAGGTTTTGAAGAAATAAATAAGTAAACGTCGATAAAACAAAAGTAGAAAAACAACCTGGTGTATGACACACAAGCAAAACTTGCTCCACGTAGTCACAACAGCGGTAATATCCTTAATTTTAAAATCTAAGATGTCAATCGTTTTATCATCACGAATATTTTAATATTCGTAAGCTATTATTTTAAATTTCATTCGCTACTTCAATCAATGATCCCAACACTATTTATTGTCTATAGTCGCCCAGATTCCATTATTGTTTACTAAATAAGGCAAGTTGGTTTGAATACAGTATAGAGAATTTGGAAGGCTTTAACGCGGACTCAGCCAGGTAAACATAAACTTATTTCAGTGTTTCTAAAAAAAAAAGGGAAATTTAATTTTTACTAAGACACTCAAATCAGTAGATCAAAAATTAGAATAACCACATCAAAATAAGCCATATTATGTCCCACTTGGACATAACTAAGTCCTATTAACCCTATTTAATTAAATTATTTCCTCAAATTAGGACAAATTTATTTCCTCAAATTAGGAATTTATTTCCCCAAAATCACGAAGAAATCTACGCCTGGCAACCGAACAATTAAATTTATGCAAAAAAAAAAACACACATTGACAGGTGGATTCCATGGTAGTGATGTATTTTATTTAAAATCTAACTTAATTTTCGATTCGATTTTATTATTCTTATTTTTATTAAACCTTATTTAACTTATTCTTTACAATATAAATATGGAGCTCTTAGTTAAAATAAGTACTAGGAGGGGGGTGGATAAAGAACTTGATTATAATTTTGTTTATCAAACACATCCAAGTATGTAATGGTAATGGCATTTTGGCCTTATTCTGCCTCACGCAGTTTTGCCTGTACCTATACCATGGATCCCTTAGAGTATTAATATACTTACCTATATTTATACTCTAAGATGGATCCGTAGTTTAAACTCAAAAATGTCTTTACTTCTATAGTTACTTAACGTGAAACAAGATTTGGGGCGACATCGTTTATTCGAAAAAAAAAATTTATCATAGAAGTGCAAATATAAAAGCTGTAAACCTTATTAAGCTATACCTTTCGCCTAACGTCTACAATAAATTTACCTTGTATTTATAAATTTACCAATAAATAGATCCCTCACAACTACAACAAACGACACCATTACACGAATATCATATCACAATAATTATCTTTACACACATTTGGAGGATTCCCCAACGACCTTTAAATTTCATACTGAATGTAGAGAGACAGCTGCTATCCTTGCACCAACAGGGGTTTTTAAATCATTATTCGTGTTGAACCTTGTCTTTTTCTCTTTTAATAATGGCTAATGTAATTGAATTTACAAATGATCTCGACGTTTTTTCAAATTTTAAAGCTCTCGCATGCGATGTTGAGAAATGCTATAAATATCAACCAGCACACTCTAATCTGTCGATTCTCTGTCAAAACATAAGAAGTCTTAACTGTAATTTTATTGACTTTGAAGTTCTGACAACAAGACTGGGTGTAAACTGTGACGTCCTCATACTCACTGAGTGTTGGTTGAGTTGCAATATAAATATACCTAAAATCAAAGGATACCACTCTTTCGCAAGTACGAGAAATCCGATTCAAAATGACGGCGTTGTGGTATTTTTAAAAGAAGAACTCACTTACTCTGTTGAGGAACCTGACATCCTAAATTGCAATTCTCTTCTTATAAAAATTGGAAATAATATGACAGCAATACTAGGGATCTATCGATCTCCTTCTTACAATCAAATAAATCCTTTTCACGTATCACTCGACGTAACTTTAAAAAAAATATCTTCATTCAAAAACATCGCTATAATAGGTGATATTAACTTGAATATTGCCGCAGAAAGTCCGGACTCCGCTACTGAACAATATCTGAATCTGACAGGATGCCACGGCATTATCCCTGCCCACTATTTGGTTACCCGTCCAGCCAGTGGTACTTGCTTGGATCACGTACTGTTTAAAACTAAAAATAGCGCAATCGTAGTTGTTGCAAACTCATCAGTAACCGATCACAGTACTATCATAATCCCTCATTCGTGAGTTATTCCAGACACAATTGAAATCAATTGTTATCGTGGCACGCGCGTGCCTCCTGGGGGTTGAGGGATTAACGTGGCTTGTATCATTCACATCGCGTAAATCTATCAAATCTACTCGGACCATTGTTGACAATGTAGAACTGACTAAATACCTATCTGAGTTAAATTTTACCCCTATATATGAAACAATGGACTGTAATAAAGCAATGGACTTCATAATTATTGACAAAATTAAATCGGGCACTGAACTAAATTCTAAAATAGTTTTTACTTCTGGTCGAAAAAAAATTATAAAGCCGTGGATCACACAGGGCTTACTCCGCTGCATCCAAAATAGAGACAAACTTCACCTTAAATCAAAAAAATACCCAGAAAATCAAATCTTAAAAGTTACGTACTCACGATATCGAAATTTTTGTTCAAAAATTTTGAAAAAAGCTAAACGTAAACATGAAAGAGAACTCATCCAAAGTGCAGGTAATGACAGCAAAAAACTATGGAATTCTATTAAGACCATTACCTACACCACGAAAGAAGTAACTGTACCTAAAGAACTTTTTAATGTTGCAAGTGACCCACAGAAGTCTGTAAACTACATTAATAATTTACTTTGCTAACGTGGGAAATGACTTAGCAAACAAAATAGTATTATCCACTAATTCTTCTGCTAGTTTCTCTTCCTCTAAGTCATGCCCCTTTTCTTTTGTTCTTGACAACACAGATGAAACGGAGGTCAATAATCTTATATTAGGTCTAAAAAACGTATGTGTAAACGTAACGTAACTGTGGGCTGGGATAATATATCCAATCAAATTCTAAAAGAAAACAATAATATTATCGTTCCGCACCTGACCTATGTCATTAACATGTGCCTATCAAATGGTGTCTTCCCCAAAGCTTTAAAAGTTGCTGAGGTTCATCCGATATACAAAGGAGCTGGGGAGAAATGTCGTGCGGAAGGCTATAGACCTATCGCAATTCTTCCATCGATTTAAAAAATTTTAGAGAAAATAATAAATAACAGACTTGTACACTACCTTGAAATTCACAACCTATTATCGAATTGCCAATACGGATTTCGCCGAAGCAAATCAACTAATGACGCAGTTAATAATCTTACTAACTTTATAGTTACAAATCTAGACAAGGGAAACAAATGTTTGGCAATATTTTAGGATCTGGCGAAAGCCTTCGACACGATATCAATTCCCATACTTCTGGATAAACTAGATAAAATTGGAATAAGAGGCACACAGAATAAACTTCTTGCTGACTACTTAAAAGATAGGTATCAATACGTTAGGGTCGCGTCATATACTAGCAGTAAGCTTCCTATTTCTTACGGTGTCCCTCAAGGAAGCATATTAGGACCAACTCTTTTCCTAATCTACATGAATTAACTACTCTCGTTGGAATCTTTTCCGGGAAAAATCATCGCATATGCTGACGATACTGCTCTGATTTTCACGGCCAAAACATGGACTGAGACTTACGATCTTGCACAGAATGGTTTTAATCTAGTAAAGAAATGGCTACTGTAATTTTCTTACTCTAAACACAAACAAAACAAAATATATAGCCTTCTCCATTAGAAATTTCACACACACCTTAAATTTGATCGTGTATGATTGTTCCACTCCAGGCCCCAACTATACATGTCAATGCATGCCCCTTGAACGTGTTAGTTCTATAAAGTACCTCGGAGTTATAATAGATAACCATCTTAGCTTTAAACAACATATTGAAGGTTTGACCAAAAAAGTCCGAAAGTTATTCTATGTCTTCAAGATTCTGAGGCATGTAGTTCCACCGGCCTTGTTGAAACGCATATACTTCGCTCTATGTCAGTCGGTGCTCTCTTACTGTATAACATCCTGGGGAGGTGCTACCAAAACAACGCTTAAGCAGCTTGAGATAGCTCAAAGAAGCTTACTTAAAATTTGTTCCTTCAAACATTTTCTGTATCCAACTAAGCTTCTATACGAATACACCGAAGTTCTAACGGTGCGGCAGCTTTTCCTGCTTGATATAATATTAAAACAGCACTCAATGCTGGAGTTTTTCCCTGAAATTGTCAAAAAGGGCAGATGGTTCGATGTTTGTAAACGAACTTTCAGGGCAAAAACTAAGTGGTCTCACAGATTCTTATGCTTTTTAGGTCCGCCAACTTATAATAAGATAAACAAAATCATCAACATCTACCCCATGCACAAAGCAAATGTTAAGATTGCATCATCATCATCATCATCATCATATCAGCCGAACGACGCCCACTGCTGGGCATAGGCCTCCCCCAAGGATCTCCACAACGATCGGTCCTGTGCTGTCCGCATCCAGCGGCTTCCCGCGACCTTGATCAGATCGTCGGTCCACCTTGTAGGGGGCCTGCCCACGGAACGTCGTCCGGTACGCGGTCGCCATTCGAGAACCTTTCCGCCCCAACGGCCATCGGTTCTCCGCGCTATGTGTCCCGCCCACTGCCACTTCAACGATGCAATCCTTCGAGCGATGTCGGTTGTTTTAGTTCTCCTGCGGATCTCATCATTTCTGATTCGATCGAGTAGGGAAATACCAAGCATCGCTCTCTCCATTGCTCGCTGGGTGATCTTGAGCCTTCTTATGAGACCCATAGTAAACGACCACGTCTCACTCCCATAGGTCATTACTGGCAACACACACTGGTCAAAGACTTTCGTCTTGAGACACTGAGGTATTTCGGACGCGAATATATGCCGGAACTTCCCGAACGCTGCCCATCCGAGCTGGATTCGACGAGATATCTCTTTCTCGAAGTTGGACTTACCTAACTGGACTATCTGTCCCAGGTAAACATAGTGGTCAACAACTTCGAGTGCAATATTCCCAACGTTAACTGGAGCGGGTGCAACATGGGCATTTAACATGATTTTCGTCTTGTCCATGTTCATCCTAAGACCCACTCTTTGAGAAGCATTACCGAGATCTTCGAGCATAATGTTCAGGTCTTCCAAGGTCTCAGCCATAAGAACTACATCATCGGCAAATCGCAGGTGTGTTAGGTATTCGCCATTAATGTTGATGCCGCGTCCTTTCCAGTCCAGAAGCTTGAAAATATCCTCCAACGCAGCTGTGAACAGTTTCGGAGAAATAACGTCTCCCTGTCTCACACCTCGCTGTAGTTGGATCGGATTAGAGCTCTGGTTCTGTAATCGGACCGACATGGTGGCGTTTTGGTATAAGTACTTTAGTACCTCGATGTAGGTACCTGTAGTCTATTTGGCACCTTTGGAGAGACTGCAGCACTGCCCAGGTCTCAATCGAATCAAAGGCTTTCTCATAGTCAACGAACGCTAAGCAAAGTGGCAAGTTATACTCTTCGGTCTTCTGTATAACTTGCCGCAGCGTATGAATGTGGTCTATGGTACTATAGCCTTTTCGGAACCCGGCTTGTTCGGGAGGTTGGAAGTCGTCGAACCTGCAAGTGAGACGATTCGTAACGACTCTCGAAAACAACTTATAGATATGGCTCAGAAGCGAGATGGGTCTGTAGTTCTTCAAGAGAGTTTTGTCACCCTTCTTGAAGAACAGCATCACATCGCCTCTGCCCCATGCCTTTGGCGTTTTGCCCTCGAGTATGACAGAATTAAAGAGCTTCTGAAGGACCTTAAGTACCGGCTTACCGCCCGCTCTAAGGAGCTCTGTTGTGATTCCGTCATCACCCGCCGCCTTGTTGTTTTTAAGCTGCTTGAGAGCCATTCTAATCTCGCACAGGCTGACGTCCGGGATATCTTCAGAATAGTGTCGGGTAAGCTTGGTTCTAGGATCTTTAGCCTTGCTTTCAACAGGTGTTTTCGTGGAGTATAGCTGTCCATAGAAACTCTCAATCTCCCTCAGGATTTCAGGTGTTGACGTAATGATGCTACCTGTCTCAGTTTTCAGCCTCGTCAATTGGCTTTGCCCAATAGACAGATCTCTGGCGAACACTTTGGAGCCTTTGTTCCGCTCAATGGCCTCTTTAATACGTCGGGTATTAAATTGACGAAGGTCGCTCTTCAGAGACTTCGATATCTGTCTATTGAGTTGCCGATAGCGATGGGCATCCGCTGAGTTCTGTAGCCTCATTTCGTTTCTCTGATCCATGAGTAGGAGAGTCTGACTGGAGAGTTTCTTTGATTTGGGACGGCGGGTTTTAAAGTACTTAGACCCTACCGTACGGACAGTATCCACCACCATGTTGTATAGATCGTCCACATCGATGCTGGTCTCAAGGGCTTCGAAACGGTTTTGAAGCTCGAGCTGAAAACACTCGGGGTTTTGAATTTGAGCCGGTATTGGTCGGAGCGTGGATTTTATCAGTCGCGCTCTTTCAAGCTTTACGTCGATATTCAATGTGCCTCTGACCATGCGGTGATCGCTTCCTGTCTTAACAGCGTTGATCACAGCGACATCATCGAATATGTGCTTCTTCGTTGACATGATAAAATCGATCTCATTTTTTACTTTACCGTCCGGGCTGATCCAGGTCCATTTGCGGCTTACGGGCTTCTTGAAGAAGGAGTTCATCATAAAGAGGTTCTCCCTCTCCATGAAGTCTGCCAGATTATTAAGATTGCAGTCTCTCAAATTTTAATGAAAAAATCCTATGAGGAAACTGAAAATTTTATAGTATAAAGTGTCTTATTCTCCTACAAATCTTTAAGCATTATAAACTAACCTATAATTGAATCCGTCCAAATAATTTATCTATTACTCATACACACACGCACACAAACACCCTCTCACACACACACATTCACTCACACACTACACAAAGAGAGGACGCCTAACTAATAGCTATACAATAAAATTTCTAAATAATTATCTTAAAAATGTAAGTCAAAGTAAAAACTACATCTTCTACATATAATATGTATACAGTAAACTTAGTAATGGTAAATGAGCCTATAAAATGTTACATTAATAGAGGTGGAGAGGCGCTGATTGCCGAAATACAGGATTTAAAAAAAAAACCTTGTTTGGCAACAGAGGCTATATGTATGTCAGTTAGTTTTAAGCTTGTTTAGTATTTTAAGCTTGTGTACATACTATGTATATTGTTATCTTTTGGCAAATAAAGTATTAAAAAAATATATATTAACTCACTTGTACCTATTTTAGGTACGTCTAGTTCGTCCTTATTTTGTACAAGCTTCTTTTAGCATGGTCAGTTATAATAAGCTTCTTGGCTAATATCTTAAAGTAAGTTATACTGATATTATAATTGCAATTAAATTGCTAAAATATCATATAAAATAATTTAAATATTTCTTAATCCCTCAACCCCCAGGAGGCACTCGGGTGCCTCGATAACAATTGATTTCAATTGAGTCTGGAATAACTCACGATCGAGGGATTAAACTAGTGATGTGTGAGAAGATATTTTGAAATAGGTACTATGAAACAATTAACTTTATTATGTAAACTTTTTAGCATCATACGACAACATTTCTTTATAACTGAGTTTCATGTTTATTTTTTGTTTTCCTGTTCGGGGACTCCAGCTCGTCGCCTGACTGAGCTGCGCGGGCACTTGAACTCACTGTCATCACTTAAACAGCCGCGATCTGCTTGCGACAAACACAATTGTCAAAAAAATATTCTCCATTTCAACAACTAACACTTTTATGTACATGAAACAACTCGCCTATTCTTCTTGAAAATTCACCAAGGCCCTTTTTGTTGGCTGTGATGTAGTATACTTCTTCAGACATACGATAAAGCCAACTGGACAGCCTCGGGTACCTAGAACATTTTTGAATTCATTATACTAATAATCAGTAACACCAATGTCAAGCTGTGGGCGTCGTTTATAGCTGCGATGATAATTATTATGAAGCAATAATTAAACCTGTATATCTTGTATCATTGCCACCTGTCATCGGTCCACAGATGGACGTAGTAGGCCTCTACAAGAGGAGGATTTAATAGAACACATAAATCACCCATTCTGTTCCTAAGTGTGTCATAAGTGGCAAAATAAGAAGTTCTACCAGAAGAAGACTTGCAGCAGCGTCATGTCTTATCCGCTCTGCCTCTCTCCACTCTGCTTGGCAAGCGTGGCGATTATAGCAATATCCTTCATTTGGAGAGGTCTGTGTTTTCAATAGTCGGACATTCGGCTGCTATGTGCTGCTGATGAATGCCTACCGAAATCCTAGACCCCTAAAGACAGATGTCTCTTTCCCTCAACCCCCAGGAGGCACTGGGGTGCTACGATAACAATTGATTTCAATTGTGTCTGGAATAACTCACGAGCGAGGTATAGGGGACTTCTACTACAGCTATGTGCTGCCCCCAATTGATTTAATTTTATTACTTCTAAACAAATCAATTCCCAAAAATCTAGAGCAGTATTATTTTAGCAAATTACCTCTAGTATTTAATGAATCACAGTAAACTTTTCATTTAGTTGATTATGAAGTCGAATTTGTCGCTTACGCCAAAGGCGACCTCTTTTATGTAGGTACATACGAACGAATGCCAGAATGAAAAGCAGTTAACAGTGATTCAATAAGTACTAGAGATGATTGGCTGTTCTAGTCTTTTGAGAACTGTTTTTTTTAAAGTAATAAATTTAAATCAATTGGGGCGGCACATATCTTATGTTCTGTGAGTAGGCCCCTTAAGACATCTCAAACTGAATAACGACAAACACACCGTAACTTGTCGACAGGCACCAAGACATTGAGTGAGCTGAGGGTGGCGGCGATGGTGATGTCACCCAGGGTGGGCCAGCTCCCACCCAGCCACGTCCGCCCCACCAGCATGCACTCCAAGTCACGGTATGCGCACTCGATTTCGCACATTTGCTGCGGCATCACGTACTTGCAATTCTCGTACAGGATGGGATACTGGAAAAGTGGAATATGTCACTGCAGTAAGTGATTGAGGTCTTTATACCGTAAAAAAAATCGGGCCTGGTCGTCGAGCGTATTAAAACGACATGTAAATGTGAACTCAACTGCGTGCATCTCACTTAGGTAACTTTTTAAAGCTTACATCTTAGACAGTCAGTTTAATAAAATATTTTAAATAATTTGGATCGGTCAACATTTTGATGTTCAGCGCTGGACAATGATAACTATGATTTCAGACAATTTAGCAAAACCTATATTGTGTGCTGCTCCTTAATTGTAACGGCTATGTCGCGATCGCGTCCAAATCACCTCAATGTCTGAAGATAAAAGAAGACTCGTATGTGTTGCCAGTGATGACTTATGAAGCTGAAACGTGATCGCTTTATATCGGTCACATAAGAAGTCTCAGATCGCAAGCTGCATACGATGAATTTTGGAGCTAAAGTGCCAAGGGTTCACATAGAAAGAATGGCCGTTGGAGTGGACAAGTTCTGGAATCGCGACCGCACACAGCTATGATGATCTGTGGGTATGCTTTATTTCCCCTCACCAGTTGCACTGACGATCTGTTAAATGTCGTGGGAAGCCGCTGGATGCGAGTGGCACCGGTGGGCTGATCCTCTTGAAGATCCTTAACTGAAGCCTATGTCCAGTTTTGGGCCTCGTTAGTCTGAGATAATAAATGACGGCTATGTCTACCGCTTTTAATCGTGGAACGCGAACTTTTAACGATAAAAGGAACCGACAAAGTTATCTAACCTGATCTATTGTTGAATAAGTATACCAACCGCAGCAGCACGGAACCGAGGGTACAAGATGCTGCCATCATAGTGCATGATTTGGTCAATTATTGCTCGGCCCCCAGGGTCCTTCGGCAAGAACCTCCCCGTGTTGCAGTACCTTGCAGCCAAGTATGAAGTGATGGCGTGGCTGTAATAATTCTATTTAAAATAAGAGTTGATAAATGGATGATAGTCAAGGATGCTACGAGTATGTAAGATACCGGGCGTGACTTCGTACACATCAATGGAAATCATATGATGAATGAAATGAAAATTACATGATGTCAAATTTCATGCAGATCAATAAAGCCGTTTTCGCTTGATATATTAACAGACATTCATACAAACTCCCACATCTACAAGATGTATTTTGCATCACCATCAAAAAAAAAATTATAGGCGCTCGTATTTAGAGCCAATTTATCAAGTAAAAAATGTAGATCAAGTTTTACCCGAAAATTTTTCAATTTTTACGGTCCTAAGCCTGTTAAGGTATGAAGGGAAAATCAAAAAGTTATGAATAGCGCGTAATCACGGAACAGAAAAAACTTATGGTAATAGTATGGGCTTTAATGCCTACTAGGTGACATTTTGATCCATGCACGAATTTTGGAGCTACAAACGTTAATAACTCTTTCTCCTTATAAAAAAATTTTCAACAAATTATTTCTCAAATTGGCAAGTTTTTGAGAAAAATTGGTAAAAGTGATTTAGAATAAAAAAAGGAATACGTGAAAAAAATTGCAAGCTTAAATATGAACATTGAACCCTAAGTCCACTTTATTTTAATATTGAACCAGTGTAAGCCGTATAGAGTATAGTAAATATATGGTGGGCCGTATCAAATATTTTAGATTTTTGGCGGACATTTTATGAGTGCTTTATCTTGACATTTTTGTACTGGGCTATACAAAAAAAAATCGTCCTTTTTTATGTCTCGTATCGTAGGTTGTTGTATTAAATGTGAGGTGGTTAAAATTTCATCCAGTATACTAATAATTAGATAGTTGGATTAGTAAGATATTACATAATGTACCTGTCATTCAAAATCAGTTCTCTGTCCTTAAATATTGGTAGAGTCTGGAGTGGATTGAGCTGAAAACAGAAAGTTGAGTTACTTAAACATTCTTAGTACTGCATAAACATTCGGTTAATTGATGTCTTCCTTTTCGTCGGTTCAATTTAACGATAAAAAGTACAAAATTCTGTAGGTACCGTATGTACGTTGTTGATATTGAGAAAGAAACCAAAACAACAGTGCTTTGTTTGTAACATGAATAGCGCAAAAAATACTACATGAAATTGAATATAATTTTCACTTATGTATTTCTAAAGGTTTAACATTAAATATTGGCTTGAAATTAATCATAAAATGTCGATTCAAAATCCTACGCATACGAAGTCACAAACAAAAGCTAGCATCATAATACCCTCAGGGCAACGCACTCACAACACTCAACTCTGGCTCCCTGTGCTCCCCCTTATCCATGTTCACGTCGACCTCTGTGATGCTGAGGTTCATGGCATCCAGAGCCATCATCACAGCCCGACAGGGCGGGCTTCGGTCAGTTTTCCATAGTGTGCAATGCCTGGATTTAGTTGAAACATTCGAGTTAATAATGTCACAAACAATAACGATATTTTCCGTCGGGATCCTACCCTGTTAAGTGTGCTCTGAGAATCAAGAATAAACACTTGTTTTGCTGACCGTCGACAAGTGTGACACTTGGTAAGCGCGGCCCGTAAGACGGTAGACGAAGACGTATAAGACGCGTGCGGGCCTTTCGCGCCTAACTATGTAATGATACTAATGATCCAAGGGCTTAGAGTATTAATATAGGTAATCCCTTTATTTACACTCTAAGTCCAAGGGACTCTCAGCTCGTGGCCCGCGACGCTGACTATAAGGGCTCTTTTATTGTCACGCGGGCCCGCATGTGGGTGGCACGCATTTCGAGTACCTACATTGCTAGCTTTATTTGATAGATCACTCGTGTCCAGTATCATCTATCAAATATAGCCTGCAATGTAGGTGAAATGTGTGCCACCAGCAATGCGGACCCGCGTGACAATAAAAGAGCCCTAAAACCACACTAAGCGAGGCTAAATGAATTTTGCCACAGTTATCTCACCAGAAAGATATGAATAGGCTTAGAATAGAAAATCAGCTCGCCATCATCCTTAAGAAGTCAATAGTCGGATATCTCGCACATAAAATGCAACAACTTGCGACACTTCGTGTGCATTCCAAGACTTCACTCAATCTGCATTTCTAGTTTGCGGCTTTTACCTAGTATACCTACGTTCCTAATAATCCATGGGACTCGTAATTGTGACTCAACGTGAGATCCACAAATTCGAGTAAATCTTCGATTTAGGTATTAAGCTACCATTATTGTGTGAAACTAATCATACCTGCTTTTTCTTATGGATTCGGTACAGAAAACACATTTGATGCATAATTCAGGCACTTGCAGACAAACTTAAATAACCTAACCCAACATTGCTATAATATTCAGTTTCACCTACTTTAATCCAGTGCTAAGAGCTTTTTTGCTGCTACTTGTTCCCATAATTGTATATTCTTAAAACGGACATGATACAATTTAGTTTCGTCGTAAATATTATATTGAGAGTAAACTAAAACATTTTAATTTTGATTTGAAAACACATAAAATATGAAAAGACTAATAGCAGAACGAATAATGTCTTTATGTCATGTGCCAGGTAGATAAACGACCAAATTAAAAAAAATAAGGAGAAAACTTCTTGGTTTATTTATACGTCTGAAAAGAAAATCTAATAAATTATTCTTATTGACTCTGTTGCCGCTATTTTTTAACCTCGCTTCTTTTTTTCATATATAAATAAAATTTTACTTTCGTTTCGGGTTATGTTGCTTGGAAATGGCTGATTTTACCAAATACAGCTAGGAAAAACCATATCGAAAGAAAGACAAGGCTTCTGGTTAAAACGCATTTAAATCTGTTCATCCGTTTGCAAGCTACGACGTTACAGTACACAATGTTTCAAGCACATTTAACGTTAAACGTTGAAGATATGGATATTTAAATAAAGCTAAATAACAGCTTTAATCATCAGCAAAGGCCTCTTTCATTGACTCAATCACTCTTCCGATTCAAGTAGCTACCATAGCATAATCAATCACCACGCTTGCTGAATGCGGATTGGTGATCAGTGATCACAAGCCTGAACAATGTTTGAAAATTCAAGACTCTTGCTGCCCGAACCAGGGATCGTACCCAAGAATCCAAGATTTTTTATTTATTGAATTAACATAGATACTAAATATATTTTAAAACATAGGTGTTATTATAACATAATATTTTTTTAATCAAGAAAAAGGAAAATATCTTCTAACTACAACGAACCATTTTTAGGGTTCCGTAAAAACGGCACCCTATTACTAAGACTTCGCTGTCTGTCCGTCTGTCCGTCGCTCTGTCACCAGGCTGTATCTCAAGAGCGGCGATAGCTAGACAGTTGAAATTTTCACAAATTATGTAATTCTGTTACCGCAATAACAACAAATACTAAGAACAAAATAAAATATATATTTAAGGGGGGCTCCCATACAACAAACCCGTTTTTTTGGCCTTTTTGGTACGGAACCCTTCGTGCGCGAGTCCGACTCGCACTTGGCCGGTTTTATTATACAAGTTATGAGTGATCGATGTAATGTTACACATCGAAATAAACTTTTTTTTTCATTATTTGCTATTATTTGTAAAGAAAAAGAAAAACGCTCTGTTTCTAGATAACGAACGCAATAAATCACAAGATTAATGTCGGTACATACGATACAGAAACAGGCTTAGGTATCTACAAAATAACTTTTTAGGACATCATGATTTACATTTCAAAAGTGTTAAAATTATTGTAATGTAATTTAATCTGTTTGGATTTTTCTATCGATATTAATCAAATTTAATCAGTTTTATCGATATTAAATTGAGTATAGCCGAAGAAGCATCACGATATTTAAGCCCTTAATTTGGATTTGCTACAGCCAAAAGCACATCAAACTGAACAATTACTGGGGTCTCTTAAACGTGTGCGATTTTACATCTACATGTACCAGTACAGCCTATATGCTAGAGGCCGCCCAAAGGGCGGTGATTAAGGCAAAATCATTTGACAAGGTATTTTGTGGTGTCAGCATATTAGAAGAATAGCGCCTACCCCTTCTCTTCCTAGATTGTAGTAAGAGGCGAGTAAAGTTTGACGACCATTTGGATCAGCGCGAGCGGTAGTAAACGCTGCTTCAGAGCCATAGGTCGCGGGTTGAATCCCCGCACAGTATAAATATTTGTGTGCATGAACATGTCTGTTTGTACTGGTCTGGGTGTTTTCTATGTATTATAAGTATGTATTTACAAAAAAAAAGTATATAAGTAAGTTTATCGGCGACCAAGCGACAGCGATAATAATTGATTTTAATAGTGTCTGCAATAACCCACGCTAGGGTTAAAAAAAGACGGCCAGACTGTGATCGTCAACCCGCCTACCAAGCGTTGCGATTATAGCAAAGTCTATTTCATAAACAAGTCTACCTTTTGGAAGCCCATATTGTCCAGCTGGGCTGACATAGGCGGTATATAATGATATGAAAAGAAACACACAAACACGGACGAGTATTTTACTCGTCCGTGCATAGGTACAAATAATAATAAATCAGTCTTGATATCTTGAATAACAATACGGAATGGGTTAGGCAAATCTGCTACTTGATATGTCGAAATAAATATGTAGTTACACAAGCGGACGGGGTAAGAGGAATACTTAAATGTAATATGAAGCCTGTTTTGCAGTAGGTACGGCAGAGTGACGTCTGTCTTTAGGTACTTGCTCATTCAACTTTTTTGAATTGCTAAAACAAAACAATGTTTTATTAACCTACAAGATTTTGTCTTTTGTTTTATTTTAAACATACATTCGTGATAACATCGCTGGGAAGCGGTCCATTGGGATAGCGGCTACCTGAGAAGAAGGGTCATTCTTTGTTTATCAGTTTCAAAGAAATGTTGCAAGGCAGAAACATATTTAGCAAGCTAAATTCTACGCGTTTGTGTGGGATACAATTCGGCATTAGGTGTGTATTAAACATTTCATTACTTGAAAAATTAGGAATGGGGAAAATTAAACTAAAAATTCCTGTTTTCTTTGTACCTTTAGTTTTGATTTAAAATGTGCATTATGAAGCTAATCCAATGAAGTGTTTTGGAAAATCGTTAGTATTCTCCTTTTAATGTGGTATCGCACATAAAAAGAATTGCACCGCCCCTTCTTTCCCTATGGTGTCGTAAGAGATAACTAAGACGAACGCCGTTGGAAAAAAGAACACCAATGTCTTCTCTCCACAATAAAATTGGTCAAGTCAATTTTATTAAAGGTAATCCATGATTTTCGACTGAAAATAAGGAAGGGGTTATTAATTCAATACGCTATTTTATTATTAGGTATAATTGGTTTCAATCTTTTGGTTTGGCAAAATTACCTCAAAGTTGATATTATTTTATTTTTAAAATACGTATATTTTTTGTTTCAAAGTAATTATACGAGTCGGTGCCAAACAAGAGGTTACCATTACGCACCGATTCATTTTTGGTTCCCTATTTCGTGTTTTTTGTAGTTATACCTTTTTGCACGACAAGTTTTAAGTAAATAACATAAAATATTTCAGGTGTAAATCCCAAAATAATGGTCCGATCTTGTACGGAGATGAGGCGTCTCCGCCAGTGAGGTTCGTCATGATGACGGCATCTTTGTTAAATGTCGATTTGAATTTTCGGAAGATCGATTTGTTTTTGGGTGAAAATCGATCGGAGTTCTATGCAAAGGTAAACCCTAGATAACAGTGTAAGATAGGGAAAATGTTAGTCTAGTAGGTAATCTTAACTTACGTTTTTTATCTTCGATTTAGTAAGATACATCTTGTCTTAATCTTATCTTTATCTTATCTTAATAATATATGAAAATTTCATGTCACGTTGTTTGTCCGGGATGAAATCCTAAACTACTGAACCGATTATAATCAATAAGTACGGATAGGATTGTTTATAACTCAATTTACAGTCGCACTAAAATAATTTTAATGAAAAAAGGCTATTACACTGTTAATGATTATTTAAGTGATAGAAATGTATGGCATTAAATTGTCCCAGCTCGTGCTTGCTTAAAACTTTTGTAAACATTTATTTAAAAAGAGGCTGACAATAGTGACCGAGTGTCTTGCGCTGCTTCTTCTCGGCACTAGCCCAGACTTGTCCCGAAGCGGTGGTAGGTTTAAATATTGGGATGGGACGTGTAAAAGCGCCTCCTGGGGCCTATTTGCAGAAATAAAACTGATTTCAACTGATTTTTACTACACTGATTAGCCTGGTCGACGAGATCAATCAATCAATCAATCAAATATTTTTATTTGCATAAATACATATTACAGAGATGTTACAAAATATTTTCTTACAAAATATTTACTTTTTAACAGGTATGATTAAAAATGTTGTGTCTGTACAGGTAAATCCTTTACAAAAAGTGCCAGCTCTGGACATAGGAGACCAGGTTATATGTGACAGCCACGCTATCGCCCTGTACCTCTGCCGTAGGTACGGCAACCAGAACCTCTACCCAGAGAACACCCTGACGAGGGCCCGGGTAGATCAGATGCTGTTCTTCAATTCGACCTTGCTGTTTCCAGCCGATGGACAAATTTATGTGAGTTGTATGTACATCTGTAATAGTCTACGAGAAATAAAAATTTGTTTATTATCATCCTTTCAGACAAAAGTTATGTAAACGTAAAACTTCTTGCTCTGTAATATTTCAGACCGAATATTTTGCTACCAAATTAGTGGACCCAAATAAGATTGATCATTGGCATACACTTTTGGATTATTTGGAGGGACGACTGAAAAACCAACCCTGGCTGGCCGGAAATAAGGTAAGAAATTGATTAGTGGATTTACAGACAAAAGCTTTACAGTTGCACTTTATCAAAGGACAGTTCCTAATAGAAGCCCATGGGGGTTGGTTTGAATTTAACAAATAAAAAAAGTTTAGGTTCTTTCACTTTTACTTCTTGTCCCGCTGATTTTACATACCTACGGACTCAAGTCTGTTGGCAAATAGCTACAATAAATTATATTGTTTTTTAACATGTGCCAACCGGAACCTGAACCCACGTTAGAAGGTGGATCGATTGGAATAGACAATAAACAATATTACACAACAATAAGTTAAGATGCAACACTGTACATGTGTTTGTCTTAAGGATGCTTTACATTTCTCTTATCAATAGCAATGTCCTGTATACCGAAATCTAGTTATGATTTTAGTTTATAATGACTTCTTTATGAAGTTAGTTATTGGCAGAACTTAATCAGTAAAAATCAGTTTTATTTCCACAAATAGGCCCCTGGAGACGCTTTACATCAATCTTTCCAATATTTAAACCTACCACTGCTTCGGGACAAGTCTGGGCTAGTCACTATTGTCAGCCTCCTTTTAAATAAATTTATGAATTGCTTTACGTAAAGCCTATCAAACGCAGCAATATCAACAGCAATACCCTATACATACACCTGAAACTAGTTAAGATTTCGGTTCATAATGACTATTAATACAATTTTGTTCTTTTATAATATATTCCACATTTTTGTGTCTGCAGATGATGCTGTGTGACTTGTGCTGCGGAGCCACTGTGAGCTCAATGCAGCTACTCGTACCGCTAACCGACAAACATGTCAAAGTCACTCAGTGGATGGAGAAACTTCGACAGCTTCCTTGCCATGACATCAATTCACGGGGCTTGGAACGCTTAGCGAGTTTTGTCAGTCAAAATAAAAATATTTAGTATTGGTTTACAAGTTTACAATGATAACAAGGCCTGTTTACCGGAAAACCTATTTTTTACATAGAAACAATACAAAATAATTTGAATTAGGTATTTGTTTTTTTTTCCTGGTGCCAGTTGGTTACACGCTTGTCATAGAACGTCATAGAAACTATCATCCAAGATTGCAACATCGATACCGAACAACGGCGCCGGCCAGACGCAACATGATCGCCACTGCTGACGCCGCAATTGACGACTCGCGCGTCATCGCTGTCTTTCCACATTTCTATAATAATTTGTATGAACACTCTTAATCTTGCATCGATTAGGGCAACTAGGTTAGACTCTGTAATAAGTCTGTTATTATTTTTATAATTTGTTATCACAATATGTAGTTTGAACAAAAAATGAATCCAAAAGGTTTACAAGATCTTTTGATGAATTTAAAATATCCAGTAGGAACCTACAAGAAATAAAAACAGATTTACTGTAGGTAATAGCACATACCTACCATGAAAACACGCTTTTTAAACATTCCTTTAGTACGTTAACAGAGTACGGCATCTAATTCATATAAATTCAGGTTACCACAGTAATGATGGGTTCAGTCAGGCATATGAGGCATAGTTATAGTAACAGTAAAAGTAATATTTATTTCAGGTAATTTCCATATCTGTTTATGAAGCTTAATCTATATTACAATAATTATTAAATTTCAAATATAAAATAAAATATATACAAAAAAATAGAGGGTATAAAAATCAGTTGAGATATTCGACCGTTCCATTCTGAATATGCATTAGCGTCCAAATGCCTTTGAATGAGACAGTCAAATTTATGTTTAATCTTGATCTAAATCTCTAATCATAATAATAATTAACTTGCCAAATGCGGGTTTATGGTGATCACAAACCCGAAAATGTTCGAAAAGTCGAAACTTTTTGCCAACTCGAAGATTCAATTGTACTTTCTATTGTATTAACAGCTTTCTGCAAAATATATTCAGAACACTATTACTCGATTATGATTTGAACATGCAGTTGCACTTACACAACACTTGTTTTGTCTGATTGTCTGTGGATCAGTTTCATAATCTGTCTAAGAAATGTCAAAACTTCTGTTAGCTCTAGTCTATGACTGCTATTGATTGGTCGACGAAGAGATGTAAAAAATGGCTGCCTTGCCTTCTCCTACTCAGGTAGAAATAATCGGAATTAAATAGTAGTTACAGTGCGAAAATACTGTTTTATACCTTTTAACAAAACTTCATTCCTATGTCTACCATATAGTACTACGTTTGCGCGATGTGAAGATTGCTTTCAATTAAATATTGCTGGTTAAAGTGTCGTACTCTGCTCTTATTCCGCTATACTAAAAATATAAAGTTTAACACTTATTGAAATATCAGCAATTTGTAGCACATTTTAAATAAAAGTGTAGTGTTTGCCAGTGTCCGATATTCTCCTTCCAATTTAAATATATCTGTTAGATCTCGAGTTTTTTCTAAGAACATTGAATATCAGAAACAGTATAGAAATGTCACACCCATAGCAATTCAAAATACGTTTCGGTAATTTAGTCTCAGTGAAATTTTGGTGACCAAAATGTGGATTGAACCGTTGCAGGTGGCAGGAACCCACAGTGCTATATACGAGGCATATTATCACCAAGTAAGTTGAATTTATTTAAAGCGTAGACGTAGTTATAATGTCTCAATTGATCGCAAGTAATTGATTTTATAAAAACGTCTTGGCCACTTAATGCCGGTGTTGCGTGAGAAACCGTGTAGGAATCAATAACTTATGAACACCATTCTTGTGCACTACAGTATTATATCATTTGTAATTTAAGTATTACCTTGTAAGTAATTTTGTATATATTGCTTACCAATTGTTTTCTAAAGTATAAATGAACTGTCCTAATTTACTAAATTTGTATGGATACAAATATCTAGAAACTTAGTTATCTTAATCCCTCAACCCCCAGGAGGCACCCGGGTGCCATGATAACAATTGATTTCAACTGTGTCTGGAATAACTCACGTTCGAGGGATTAACAGTTAAATAAGTGCAAAGTAATAAGAGCCTATAACACTATTAACATTAACTATTTGAAATCAAGAGTGGTCTCTTTTTAATTCTTCTCTTATTTTGAAATAATTGCTTGTGATAAAGCAATTATTTCAAAATACCTGTTTCTGGAAAATGTTTAACTCCTACAGGATCATAAGACCGCCGGCGGTCGCGATAACAATTGATTTTAATTGTGTCTGAAATAACATATGTACATACGAGGAGTTAAAGAGGTATGGCTTCTAGTGTATCATAAATTAATTACAGAAGGTAGATAGATTGATTAAAGACCTTATAAGGTTTCCTGTTAATAATTATTTTGTAAGTTTTTTAAACTAATATTTTTCACTCTTTCAATCAATTTATTAAGGTTTTGTATAGTTTATCTTTACAATTTATACAATTAATTATGAAGGCTAAGAAAGAAGGGTTAGAATCAAGTTGCCTGCATTGTAGGAAACTGAATGTCTAGGTCTAGGTCTCAAGAAGTCTCATTTCTGACAACTTAAAATGTTTGTGTCTAATGTTCAAAAGACCATAAAATATTTATACCTGCATACTTAGTTAGTTAGTTAGTTAGACTTACATTTTCTGCACTTAGCCTCTTCAGTTGAGCCTTTGTACGTGATTAAAATTTATGTTTTATCCAAACCATTTTAGGTCAGTCCAGAAATTAACTAGGCCTCGTATATCTTTGATTGCCTCTTGTATGGACTGAGATTCCTTAAGGAATTCTGTCCGTTTTGTACTTACGCTTTTACACTGTGCTATCACATGCTCTGGTGTTTCCTCCTAAACCATTTATACATACTTATGAAATGGACCATAGATACAATAAATCTCTTGTTTTTAATGTTATCATCGTGATCTGATAGTTTTTATCATTTTTTGATAAGTTATTTATCAAATAATTAACAAAAAAAAAATATCAAAAAATACCCTTTCAATAATTGTGTTTATTATTATTTTATTATTTATTTTTTTATTTTATTATATATTTATTAAAACTTACGAACTATCATTACAGGTTACCCTATTGCGATAGTGAAGTAACTATTGACATAAACAAAAAACTTAGTAACAAAACTTAATAACATGCATATGAAAACCTTAAATACTATTCATACTACCCTAATTTTAACCTTAATACATACCTAAACCATTTTATATGACACTGTCAATAATGCAACCTTTGTGAATTCACCCAGATGGCAACAAAATAGATCCACTTCATCTGCTATTAAGTTGAGTATGCGGAGTGCGCGCTTCAGTGGCGCCTCGGCCAGCAGGCGCGTGCGCGCGGCCGGCTGAGGCCGGTTTAGTTGATTGATATACTATATCGTCGAACCTAGCTTAATATATATCGGATATATATCTTGATATATATATCCATTAATATATATCCTCGAACCTTACTTGGGACCCAGAGATCTTTGCCCGGTATTTAAACCACTATATAAACGGCATTATGGGTTATATTGGGTCTTATTATAAATAATTAATTTGCAGGTGGATCCCCAAGGTGCTGGGGCGATACAGGCTCTTGATGCAGCTCGTTTTCTCAAGAAGTCATACCTCAGCGATGTGGTCCTCAGCAAGATATGGGACCTGTCGGACCCCACAGGCAAGGGGTATCTGGATAAGGTAAATTAATTTATTTAATACTGTAGAGCAATAAGATTAAACTGACAATCCTGACCTTAATTATTCTAATGCAATGGAAACGTAAATTAAAATGATGACTGAGTATCAGTTGTGTTCAGTAAAATTTACTGATTCATTAGTTTTATGTCTGCAAATAACCCCAGGAGGATCAAAGAGGCTCTTGCGTAATTTAAACATGGTCGCTTTGACGACCTCCGTGGCGGAGTGCCGTTCACACCGGTTTTCAAGGTGTCGCCTTCTCCGAGGTCCCGGGTTCGATTCCCGGACGGGTCAATGTAGAAAAAAAGTGTTTTTCTACATTTTCTCGGGTCTGGGTGTTTGTGGAACCTTCGTTGTTTCTGGTTTCCAAAAAAAGAGTGCTTTAAATAGTTGTTCAAATTGAGATCAGAACAATGTATGTGATGTTGTCCACATTTATTTATTGATGAAATGTAGGATTCTGGTTGAATGTTTAGATTATGATCACCTATAAGACTAGCTTGCCACTTCGTCCGCTTAGAATCGGTTAGGGATTCAACTCTATACGCGCTTTTTAGAGTAGAGATTGCATAAGAAAATGCATATGTCCAAGCCTCCTTTTAAGGCCTCTTTTCCGGTATAGTAAATAAAAAATCATTCCAAGATCTGTAACTTGGCCACTGTTAAATTTCAAATCAGTTCAGCAGTTTACGCGTGAAAAGTGAACAGAGTGAGACAGAGCTACGTTCGCATTTGTAATTATTATTAGTATTGAAACGTGTTTGTGTTCTCGCATTGTTGCGGTCCAATCGGGATTCTGAAAATTTAATTATAGACTTAGGGGAATTAGGGAATAAAGAGAAATACGCGGTGGAATTTCATTGAAATGTAATTTCTACCAATTGAATTTATCATTGCGTGTTTTTATGGATGTATGTACTAAATACTTCATTCGCAGATAAAAAATCTTCATACGTTTTATCTAATATTTGGAAAGATGAATAGTCAGTTTTTATCTTTGGTAATGCTTTGTCTCGATACCTAATAGCTTGTTGAGACGTAGAAAATAAGGCTAACTACTTGGGGCATACTATGTGGCTGAAATAGAAGCGGTTTTGCTACAAAAAATGTACATCCTGAACTACCTACAGGCACTGTACACTATGTAAATTACTGGCAACAGTCAAGCGACAGTACATAAGACTCTACATTATTAAGGCCCCTCCAAACGAAGGATAATGCAATTATTGTCACGCTTAGCAGACGGGTTGGCGATAAGCCAGCGCGGTAGAAAGAACTGCCCGTCTCCTTCTGCCAGTACTCCTTTAGTCGCCTCTAACCACACCCATGGGACTACAAAGGGTCGTGCCAATTTTAGGCCAACGCCTTTTAGCAAGTGTCTAATCTAGACTTTATTTAGGGCTAGCGCCTCTTAGCAAGCGTCTAATCGAGACTTTATTAAAAGATTTTACATTATTTTTATTTCTGTCTTGAATCTCCAAAATGGCTTATTAATATTTTAAAAGCGATGATTATGTCACCGTAAAATTGAGAGATTCTGTAGGTGCTGTCAGTTTACACAACGAGTGAGATTATAAACTAACGGTGCGTTAGGTTAGGTTAGGTTAGATTGTAATCCATCGACGTTCAATTATGATCTGACGAAGTTTTTAAATTTTACGGTGACAAATACAAGACTATTAGCTTATGTGTATAGTGTATATTTAATCTAGATGTTTGGCTGGGTTCAAAAGATTTGAACCGTAAGTCCTGTGGGATTATACAATCTAATTGTCAAGTTATACAGTTAACACTAATGAGCGATTAAAAGTTGACTTCAAAACTGTACACGTTTAATCTAGATGTTTGGCTGGGTTCAGAAGATTTGAACCGTAAGTCCTGTGGGATTATACAATCTAATTGTCAAGTTATACAGTTAACACTAATGAGCAATTAAAAGTTGACTTCAAAACTGTACACGTCTTATCTAAAACTAACCATCTAGATATAAGGAAAAACAAAAATTAAAGCGCTAGCCAAAGGAAAAGAAACCCAAGGTCGCGTGAAACCGTTTAGGTACATATTGTACGAACGTAATTAATAAACTTAATGTTTTACGTTGCTCGGAGGATGCGTCTCTTGTGCCCACTATTTGATTACGGTGTCTGCGGTGTGATACGTTATCAGCTCTCCGCGTGCGAATGTACGATGAATGGTTCTGTTGTGATTTGTGGCGGCTTACGTTGTGTTATGTGACAGCTTTGGACTTGTAAAGCAACGGCCTATTATCATCCCACTGCAGGGCAAAGGCCTCCATCATTGAATTCGAGTTACACAGCAATTTGGATTGTATTCAACACGAACCCAGACCCCGGATAAACTAAAAGAGCGAGGAAGTCCTCAATGATGATCAGTACGGACTGAAGCAAAGTGCTTAGTGATTCACATAGACACAGTTTATATTTGCCGCTGTGTTCAAGCTGTTTAAGATTACAATAATGAGCCACAGAGCTGTGATATTCTAGTGAGAACATGTTTAAATGACCAAGTGAAGAGATATCGTGAGGATACCGTTAGGTTTGTAAAGGTAACTTTAAACCTTTTTTTCGATTAATTAATGAATTACTGGATAAAAATTGATGTAACTCAAAATCACTCGGAATTGGGATTGGGTAGATAACACTTTAATCAATTGACATTATTTTTTATGATCTGTCTAAGAAATGTTATTTTGCCACAGATTTAATGTGGCAATAGTAAACTATGACGTTGTGATTACGGTATACTCAAGCAATTAAAAATCTCATTGAACAAATAGCTGAAATGAATCCGGATTATGGAAATATACCCAATTGAAAATAATGGCAATATAACTCGCTTATTTTACATGATCATGCTTAAAAATAATAGGGGTTAAAGTATGAAATTGCCGATTATTTTCCCACTTTTTATTTTGTTTATAGCTCTTAAGTATAGTCATATTATTGCGTAATTCTTTTTGTATTGTATCAAAAACTAAATAAAGTAACTTTTGACTAAAAAAAAAATGCAATACTAGTGCCTATTACTTCAAAGGAAGTCGTTGAAAAGACCCCTTACAATGTGTCAGCTGACCTTCTTGCTTCAATTAAGTATATTTGTATTATATACTTTGATTTTCAGAAATTTAAATACTATAATGCGTAGCTTTATAACCATCTAACTTTCACCTTTAATTGCATCGAAAACGGTTCATGCGTTTTTAAAAAAACTAAAAAATTGTTAGTATGGAAAAATGACTTTTCTCGATTTCGTCCATACAAAACGGCAATTTCATACTTTAACCCCTAATAGTTAAGCGAAGTCATAAATTTAATATATGAACATTTTGATAGTTTGCATAAAATTTGTAACTGATCCCAAATTGTGTTAAGTATGGCAATGAAATTTAAAAATGCTGACAAAGTTTTTTAAATACGTTGTAGGCACTATTTTTAAGCACATTAACTAGGCTGTTTTCGGCTCGTAACACAGTTTACCTAATACCCTGTAAACTAAACAATAACAATGTCTAAGTGAACAAATATCAAGATAATCGATGTCATTTTCTGTGACATCATAAACCTATGAATATAACTTTTTTCTATCGTTAGAATTGTAAATAATGTTTTTGCCTCTCCGATTGCTTGAAACTGATTTTAACTGTTTATATACTTGACGATATTATTACGTCAAAAATTTCCAGTTCCAAGTTTCTTTTCCAAATAATTCTAATATTGAAACAGAGTATCTTTACTAAATTTTGGATATTTTTGAGTTGTACATCTAATTGATCAAGGTATGTGATTACACATAATTTTACCACTTGTGCATGTGCATGTGTGCTGAAGGTTCAGATTGGTTGAGAGTGTTGAGTGAGACCGAATATGGATCTAGTGTTACGATATTTAATACGAACCCGAACTTCCTAGACCGAGCGCCTTGAACTTGCCAATAATCGCCTGGTTTAATCTGCCCATGGCTTTCAGTGGTTCATAAATTAATGGTGCCTGGGCGACCGAGATTTGTACGTTTTCTCTACACTAATATTATAAAGAGGTAGATGGCGCTACTGTCGGTATGTCAACTACTTAACGGCTTGACTGATTAGGTTCAGATTTCGAATGTGTATTTCCATGGTTCCACAGACACGAATGTATTAAGCCTACCTAATTTATATTAGGTAGTAATTTTCTATATGCCAACGCTCGGCACAGGTTTCCGACCGTGCAATATGACGTGGAGTTCACGCGGGCAGAGCCGCGGGCGAAGAGCTAGTTATAGAATAAAAGCGGCCCAACTCAAAGGGTAATATATTTGCTTTAAAATAAAGCATCATCTATCAGAAAAGTCTTATGAGTTCCAAACTTCTTTTAGCTGTGTCAGCTGCCAGCCGTCGCACTATCACAAAAGTACCTTTGATACCTCAATAGATGGCAGTAGGTATGCAATGATAAATTAAATATAAAAAAAAGAACTGCTTTTTTACTAGAAGCAAAACCACATGAGTAAAAATCCCTACAGAGTACAAGCTTCTTGACTTTTAAACTATTCTGATAGGGCTGACACCTGTTGCAAGTCAGAAAAAAAAGGTAGTAAAAATTAAATACGGTAAGTACGAGTACCTACCTACATACTAAAAAGTGTATTTCAAAAGGTATAAAATATAAGGTTTAGTGTAATTTGGCAATACTAAAGTTAAATTAGTTTATAAATGGCTAACCCTAAATAATTTATTTTTCTTCAAATATTTCTTATTTCTTTATAACGTGTGTTACAGTCTGAATCTAATACCTACAGTTTCCTTAAATAACTGATCGGAAAATATTCGCATGGCATGTCAAAAGATAATTAATTTATAATTTTATTTTTATACTTATTGTCACATTATTAAAATAATCTTGGTATGTTTTTTTTTTCATTTTACCAATAAAATAAACATAATTATCTGGACCTGGCAGTATTTTAAGGAACCCGGCCTGTAGATATGTTATAATAAATAATAAAATAAATATTTAAGACATGCCTCACCGGGCCACACTGAGCCATCTAGTCCCAAATTAAGGTACTATTAAGTACCCTGTCGTATGGGGTACTAGACAACCGATAAACTTACTTATATACTTTTTTTTTGTAAATACATACTTATAATACATAGAAAACACCCAGACCAGTACAAACAAACATGTTCATGCACACAAATATTTGTACTGACCTGCATTAAAGCCTTTACGATGAATAAATAAGGAATCATTGCTTATATTTAAGGCATTTTCCGATAGGATTTCGATTTCTTGCACTTGTGTCGATCCAGACATTTCCCATACAATTATCATGCAACAAACCATAGCAGTGCGTTACTGACCCTTTGTTTATTTAGATTTAACACCAATTTTCCTTAATCAATATTATATAAATAATTGAATCATAGAAATGTTAAAATCACAATTCGTCAGCCAAATCACTCAAATAAATGTCGTCTAATGCGCGCGACGTGCAGGCGGCAGCCCTGTCATTTATACCGCAACTGAACCGGCGAAAACCAGTTCTTACCCCGGCGACGCGTCGGTGAACGCGTCGGTGAGATGTCTCGCGTACATCGCCGCGCTATGTGTGAGTGGAACAACAGCGGGCCGCATATAGGTAGCTTGTATTCTGGTGGGAATATTTATTCATGTGGCAAAACTACGTAGAATAAGTTTTTGTCTTTAATATTTAATATATTTAAGACATGCCACACTGGGCCACACAGAGCCATCTAGTCCCAAATTAAGGTACTATTAAGTACCCTGTCGTATGGGGTACTAGACAACCGATAAACTTACTTATATACTTTTTTTTTTGTAAATACATGCTTATAATACATAGAAAACACCCGGTACAAACAGACATGTTCATGCACACAAATATTTGTACTGTGCGGGGATCGAACCCGCGACCCATGGCTCAGAAGCAGCGCTAACTACCGCTGATCCAAATGGTCGTCAAGTTCTTTTGTTCTAATGCAGTGGCGTACACACCATACATGCCAATAAGCACTGCCTACCTACCTACTACGTTTGACTAAATAAAATACCGACTAGGGAATGCAATCCCGCAACATAATTTCAATCCCGGTATTTGCGGGACTAAGGCTTCTTAGTCCCGCGGGATCCTGGTATTTGCGGGATCCCGCGTTATGCTAAAAGTGGCCATTGGTAAGACGATAGCAATACCTACTGTATCATAAATTCATAAGTGTATCTAGAACTAAAAATAAAACAAAAAATTACATCCTATTTTGATGATTAATTTACACAACTTACATTTTGCCGGATGTGAATTTTATGCTTTTGGAAAGTATTTTCAAACAATTACTGAATCGGCAAAGACTTTATAAATAACGTTAGACATAACTTTACTTTTCTTTCTGTGTTAGTACAAGATAAGCCAAAAGTTCAGTTTTTTTTATCCTGCTACTTAGCAATCTGCTTATCAATAATCTATTATGTTGTCTGATTTTCATCCGAATTATCTTTCTCCGAGATGTACATCCAGAGATGCCATACGTATCTTCTGTCTGCGAATCTTATCGCCAGGTCAGGTATGCTATTTTTCTTAAGACGAGAGAAACTTAGACTGCCCATTTCCTGTACTTCAGCAGCCAACTCGTTGATGTGTTGATCTAGTCAGACTTGGTATCTTTTGCTGTATGATGCTATTACTTCCTTCACTCTCTGCAGATTTAAATCCAGGTTCTCATATTTATTGCTTATGTGTGGTGGGATGTTGAACAAGGATCACAGTGAAAAGAAATTTCACATCAATAAAACATAAGACGTTATTGGATTACGTTACACACTATTACAAATTGTAGCTTCTGACTAAAAATGCAGTCAATCGCCGCGCGCGTTAATGAAAGCCCCCACCCCCGCTACCTACTTTATTCCCGTCCGTCATTAGATAGCCTCTCTCTTTTTGGCCGAGTTACAGGAGCAGTGCTGCCAGAACGTGAGAAAAAAGGTGGGATACTCTTTACCCACGTTTTAGAAGTCCTGCGCGGGAGTCAGTTTAGGCGCATCCACATACCTAATATCGATGCGCAGTCCCGCTAGTCCCGGGGGATCTCGCAAGATATTTGTGCGGGACTGATCCCGCAAAAATCGTGCGTGATCCCGGTATTTCAGGATCCCGGTATCCCGGTATTGCATTCCCTAATACCGACCCTGACATTACTCCTATAGGTTTGTTTTTAAATTTTGGTACTGCATACCCAGAATTGCAGTGCACGCCCCTGTTCTAATGTCTTGTCTGTCATTTCGTCTATGTCTTCTGTAATGTGCTTGTGGTCGATTAAAAAAAACATACAAGAATATCTTAGGTAAAAAAAAAAGGTATGCTGGTATAAGCAGCGTAATATGATTTTATAGTCTCCCCGGTGTTCCAGAAACTCTGGGAACCCTATGCAGAACCCCTAAAGACACGGGCCCTCATGTTATACTACTAAATTCTAATAAAGTTTTGACCTTTTCCCTTATGACATTTAAGCGCCTTTATGTAGGTCTCGAGGGCGCGGTGTCTATAATAAGCAGGCGTATACTAACGTACGTGCTTGTAACTTAAATGTATTAACTTTGGATTTACGATGCTGGTTAGAAATTTGAGCTAAAAGGAAAAATTTCTGGCAAGTGCGAGTCGGACTCACCCACCGGGTTCCGTACGAATTTGTTGGTAATTACAACTCAAGCGTGGTGGTTATGCCTGTACCCATCATTGCTTTGGTAACTTGAATTTAATGATGGAGGCCTTACCATGCAGTGGGATGACTATGGACGGTTATTTTAGTTTATAACTACGGGTTCCCGATATAAACGGTCTTGACAGTCTGTCTGTCAGACGGACGGACAGACAACAAAGTGGTCTTACTAGGGTTTTGTTTCTTTTTTTTCGAGTTTCGGAACCCTAATAATGGAATAAAATGATGATTACCAAATAAAAACTAGCAAATAAAAAAATCCAACGGTGATTTTGTAGCACTCGTTTTTTTTTAAAACCAGATTGTCATAAAAACTTGCCGTTTCAGGTTTCCAGAGTGAGTAAATTGGGAAAATTATTCATAGATAATTCCCATTGGAGTTTTCAAAAAGTAGTTTTAATGAAGAACTACAAATACTATTCATGATTATGCAAGATATTATAGATATTTGTAGCATTAAATTGTTCTATCTCGTAATGGTATACCTATATCTTTTAGTAAACATAACTATTTAAAAATACGCTGATAACATTGACGGAGATTCATGCGCTGCTTCTTCCAGCCCACACTTGTCCCAAAGCCTGATGACTGATTTATTTGAAATTAATTTGAGATTTAATATTACAATGGTTAGTTAAAAGTTATATATTGAATAAAGTCTAGATGATTGATTTGCAAACGTCAATCATATTAAGATTGTTTTTCTGTACGGCAAAATCAGAGATAGAAACTGTTTCCTATCTCTGATATGTCAAAACTAGCGATAGATCGATTATTGGAACCGGCCGTAAATCACTCATCATTCTTATGTTTAAACCCTTCCGAGTAGTATACTCAAAGTTTAAGCCAATAAAAATCATATTGGACCATTTAAAAATCAACCCTTAATGTAATGGAATATAATTCAATAGGTCTTTCCCTCTAATTAACGTGGCTAAAGCGACGGTTTACATTTATAGAATAAATCTCTTACGAAACATAATATCCCAGGATTGTTTTTCGCGGGTCCGAGCGACGCTCCATAGCGCTGAAAGCTGCTATAATTAATGCCGCTAATTGTCCTGTGTTGTGGGAGCTATGCGATAATTTAATTTGAGCCTTCCTGCGGTCACGTGACCCTGGGTAAGCCGTACCTAAATATACCTGCATGTGTTTACACGTAAACAAAGTGTTGCTAGGCGGCCGTATAAAAAAATTTTAGATAGTGCTTTATCTTGACATTTTTGTACTGGGTACGGCTATACCAAAAGAAAAAATGGTACGTCATTTGTTTTTTGTCTCGTAGTTTGATATATTAAAATTTGGAAGGTGGTTAAAATTTCACCTTGTATAAAGACTTTGAGCAGATATTTGATTGTGGATTGTGTATAACTGTTTTAACACTTCCGGGACGCAGGACGCCTGACGACGTGATTACAATAAAAAATTATGTTTCTAGCGTTGTTTTTTAGGAATGTGTTGAGGAAGTAATGTATAAAAGTATTTTTAATGAATTTACCTAATGTTAAAAACTAAACTTTTTGATGATTGTGTTGTCTGTAATATTTCTGTTTTTGCCCCATGGTTAGGTAGAGAATACTTTGCATCGAGTCCGCCATTTTTTACCTGATATTGTCTGTGCAAAATAGTTAAAATAAATAAAATAATATAATTTATTAATTATTTATCTTACTTAAATTTATTTATTTAAATTAACATGTAAATACTTATTTTTCGTAAGTTATAGTTTTTTTAAAAGTTAAATATTTGGTATGTTTGATAATAAGGTTAGTGACAAAAGTTTGTGATAGTCATCTTATTGGTTGCTTCGCGAAAAAATCTTGAGTTTCCAATTCTTTTAGTAACTCTTTTTTTTCAATAATACTGTAATTTTTTCTTCAAAAAATTTGTTTATGTCGCTGTTTACATACGGTTTCAAGAACTCGTCGCGCTGCTGTTGTGTACTTCTTTGAGCTTGAAAAATATATGTCTATCCCTTTCTACTCCGGTATTCAGTCATCCGAATACGATAATATCATCATAACTTCTTACCTTAATTTGGCTAAGTCTTAATGTAGACGACGCGACGCCGGAATCGCACCGGCGCCGGACCGCATGTTTGTGTATGTATGTGTGTACATTCATTCTGAGATATTCTGAAAACTTTTCTTCATAATTTCTTATTTCTTCAAAAAACACGAGGCATTCTCCTTTGTCTTCTCTGCAGGCTAAGACACAGTACCCAAAATTGTCTCTTACGTTTGTGAATTTGTTTCCGTCTCCATTTATACATTAAATACATAAGTAACACTTTATTTTTATTAGCCAAAGGTAACAATGTAATTTTTTTTCTTTTTTAAATAAAATGCAGACGTCTTTACAGTTTCGTTGGCAATGCTTTACTGAACTGTAATCGCCGCTTAACTCAGCATCAAAATAGAACACGCGGCGTCGGTGCGGCGCCGGTGCGGTTCCGGCGTCGTCTACATTAAGCCTAAGTCACCGCAGTTGATACTTTTGTACCGAAGCCATGTTCTTGTTGGAAAGGAGATACGTTAGGGCTCAATAATGTCATGTTATGTTTTATCAGTGACTTTGTAATCGTTTTGTCTCGGGAGATATGATGATTTGTCGTTTAAATTCGTTCGAATACTGATTCATATCTTAGTTGACCGACATTTGAACTTTAAATACGCAAAATTTGTATTGGTGTACAATGTAATTGTATTAATTTAAAGATCTGGCTAAGTAAGTGTCATGCCACAACTGCCACAAGTCGTGAAGGTTTCTGTAGATGCAAATGTCTACTTATCAATATTATTGTTTCGTAATTTTACATGATATACTTAAATGTATAATAAATAAGTTACTTTTTTACGTAACTAACAACTTTACCTAACAAATTTTTCAATGAAACTTGTACAGTTAGATGCAAAAGTATGTCAATTTTTTTTCGTTTTACCCACCTTATGTCGTTTTATTAAGAGACAAGATTAGTCAGAACTAAGAAGTGTATGTCACCATAAAATTGTTAACTTAGGCACTTCATAATTAAACGTCGCGTCAATGTAACCAAACCTAACCCACCGTTAGCTTATAATTTCACGCGTTGTTTTGTAAACTGGCAGATCTCACAATTTAACTGTGACATGTATACTTTTGCAGCTGACTGTACATGGATGTTTGGTCTTCAATTGACAAGTCATTAAACCCTCAACCCCCAGGAGGCACTCGGGTGCCACGATAACAATTGATTTCAATTGTGTCTGGAATAACTCACGATCGAGGGATTAAATTGCGAACTTTACTTGGTTAAGATATTTTTGCCTCAGCATCGTCATCAGCAGTCCACGTCCACCTCATTCCAATTCTGGACATACTCTTGTCCAAAACGCTGAATAAGCATTAAACGCCCACGCTTGGCGGGTTAACGGTCGCAGTTTGGCTGATGATGGACATACCTTTTTTTTCTTACCTTTTTAGGGTTCCGTACCCAAAGGGTAAAAACGGGACCCTATTACTAAGACTTCGCTGTCTGTCCGTCTGTCCGTCGCTCTGTCACCAGGCTGTATCTCAAGAGCCGCGATAGCTAGACTGTTGAAATTTTTACAAATTATGTATTTCTGTTGCCGCAATAACAACAAATACTAAAAACAAAAAAAAAAAATTTAAGCGGGGCTCCCATACAACAAACCCGTTTTTTTGGCCTTTTTGGTACGGGAGCCCTTCGTGTGCGAGTCCGACTCGCACTTGGCCGGTTATTTTTTCTTACCTTATTTTTTCTCTTTTAAAAAAAATTGTTAATGTAAATTCAGAGTAAGTGGATAGTTGTGTTTTGTGCGAACTATTCTTTCTTTTTGTCTCACGTCCAATACATTATTTTAAGTTAAGGGAAACCTGTAATTAGCCTTTCTAGATTTAAGTACTTGATATGAGAAATATTTGTATGTTACGCAGTTGGTTTACTAAATCTTCTTTATATATATATTTCTTCTGTGAGTGTGTATGTCACTGAACTTCTCTCAAACGACTGGACCGATTTTGATGAAATTTTTTGTGTGTGTTCAAGGGGATCTGGGAATGGTTTAGATTCACAATTTTGTCGGGGATAATGTTAGGTGTAGTCCAACTCTAAATTTTATTTTTATTTTTTAGACAAAATTTTTAATTTCTATTTTTTTATGATACAACATACAAAAATACATACAATCCTAAATTTTTACCCTTTTATCACCAACCCCTATTTTTTAATAGCCATTTTAGTAATTTAATCATTTTTCATCCCGCTCGATAACTGATCAATTATCGTCTTTTTTGTAAGGGTAGGGTAGGGGTAGGGAAGGGTTTAGGGTAGGGGTGGGGGTAGGGTAGGGTATGTGTAGGGTAGGGTGTGTGTAGGGTAGGGTATGTGTAGGGTAGGGTAGGGTAGGTTAGGGGTAGGGTAGGGGTAGGGTAGGGGTAGGGTAGGGGTAGGGTAGGAGTAGGGTAGGGGTAGGGTAGGGGTAGGGTAGTAAAATATTAAAATTTTATAAAATATATACAACCCTAAATTTTTACCCTTTTACCACCAACCCCTATTTTTTGTTAGCCATTTTAGTAATTTAATCATTTTTATGGCAAAACAACGTTTGCCGGGTCAGCTAGTAAATAAATAAATAAATAAATAAATAAATATACCTACTCCTCTTCAAAAGGAAGGAAGTAATGGGTACTTGATTTGCGATCGCAATTAAGCTAATATTGGTTCTTTAAGTCACCTGGCTGTAAGACCCATGAAATGAAAAGAAGTGGCAGTACTCTTTGAAACACCTCTTACGGCATTCATAACATGTTTGACGACCATGTGGTAGTAAACGCTGTTTCTGAGCCATGGGTCGCAGGTACGATCCACAGTACAAATAATTGTGTGCATGAACATGTCTGTTTGTACTGGTCTGGGTGTATTTCTATGTATAGTAAGTATATATTTACAAAATAAAGTATAGTTATGAGTAAGTTTATTGGTTGTCTAGGGTACCTACCCCTATACGACAAGCTACCTAATAGTAGCTTAAATTGGGACTAGATGGCTCTGTGCGGCGGCCCAGCGTGGCAAGTCTTTTTTATTTAAAAAAAAGGTGGTGCTGTTATTATGTGCCACAGAACATGGAAAAAGGTTAGAATGGCTGTCATGCGTCATTTGTACGAGAAACGATGTCGCCGCTTGCGCCCCTCTGCACATAATCGAGTTCAAATAACACCAATCAAGCGAAGACGTCGCGCGACGTCAAAAGAAACTAATCACAGCGCTCACGTTTGGGCAGAAGTATAAGCATTTGCTCATAACCTCTGTGGCGCGCCTGCCCCGCCTACCTACATCGCCTTTCTAACCTTTTTCAATGTTCTGTGTTATTTGCTGTCATACCCGTTATGTGATTCTGTGTGTTTGTCCTCAGGCGGGGCTGTTCGTCGCATTGAAGCTGGTCGCGCTGGCGCAGGCCGGCAAGGACATCAACATGAGTAACATACATTCCGAGACGCCGCCGCCTAAAGTTGTGAGTTCACTTCTGGATATTGCTTCGTACTAAGCCATCAGTGCCAGTCGCGTGTTTCAAACCCCGTAAAGGGAAAGATTGTGACTCAAATTTTTTTTTAAATTTATTTATTTTGACCAACCAACATCTGTTTATAATAAAAATAATTATACAACTAATAAAAATAATTATACATCAAAAATATCATAACTTTATTTATTTATTTAATAAGGCACACCAACAACATAATATATTAAACACTATTTTTATAACACATTCTTAAAGTCAATTCTGATATATATGTCACTTAAAGGTGAGCACAACATTCCTATAATTACAAGACTATTACTAAAGTAAAACCAGTTAACCAAGTAACAAAATCCCGCTCCCCGATTCAAATTCATTTCATTAATTTAAATGAAATAAATTCAAACCAAGGAACAAGATCCCGTCACCTAGCAGAACAAAAGTATTCAAGTATTTTTTTTTTAAATTTAGCGTGATTGTCATTGAATATATCCAGGTCTGGCATTTTGCTCTGTAATACATTATACTCGTTTAGAATTTTGCTTATTGGGGATTGACGACCTAGGTTAGTTCTTGAGGCCGGAGCTCTAAATATTTTGACAATCTTCTGTCTAGGATACTTGTATGGTACGGAGAGACAAATACGCCGAAGAAGGCTGCCACACCGTATTCGCCCGCTTAGAAGTTTATGAAGAAAGCACATGCTGAACAAGAGTCTTCGGTTGGCAAGTGAAATGATTCTGAACTTGTCGAGACGCTGTGCATAGGGAGCCCTATGAGAAATGGCACTTGAATGGAAAGCAAGATATCTTGTAAAAGCTCGCTGAATACTTTCGACCCGCTGAGAATGTATAGCATAGTGAGGACTCCATGACGCGGAGGCATACTCAAGGTTGGTGCGCACCAGAGAATTGTAGAGGATGACTTTAGTACGGGACTTAAATCCTTTACTGTTTCGCTTAAGAAATCCAAGCATCTGAGCTGCTTTTGTAACTGCCTTATCTACATGTGAGATAAACGATAACCGGCTGTCAATGATAACGCCCAGATCCCGAATTTCGTCAACTTCTTCTAGCGCCCTATTATCAATGCTGTATGCGGTGGCAAGCGCCTTTCTCTTTCTGGCATACTTAATATGATAACATTTAGCTGGATTCAGTGTCATATTGTTTGCATCACACCAGTCCCTTATGTTGTTTAGGTCCTCCTGCATTAGACGTGAGTCAGCGAGAGACTTGACAGGTCTATAGACTTTAAGGTCATCAGCAAACAAAGACATCCTACAGTGCTTTATTTGAGTTGTTATATCATTAATAAATATGAGGAAAAGGACCGGACCTAGGTGTGAGCCCTGGGGGACACCGGAAATAGAGTAATAAGTGTCTGATTCATAACCACTTACAACAACACTCTGCCGTCTGCCCGTTAAATACGACTCAAACCACCTAAGCAGAGGCCCACTCACTCCAAGCTCACACAGCTTCCTCAAGAGGATTCCGTGGTCGACCTTATCAAACGCACTACTAAAGTCAGTGTATACTGCGTCAACTTGGGAACCCCTATCTACCTCCTCAGACAAATCAGATATAAAAGGCACGAGGTTGGTCAACGTAGAACGGCAAGCCCTAAAACCATGTTGATGGTCTGAAATCGCATTATCCGCAAATGTTGAAATAATCGGACACAAGACAGACTCAAATATCTTGGGAAAGCAAGAGAGAATCGAAATGGGTCGATAGTTTTTTATATCATCGTACAGACCCTTTTTGAAAACTGGGACGACTCGTGCCCTCTTCCAGACCTCAGGAAATATGCCTGTCTGAAGAGAGTAATTAAATATAGCTGTAAGTGGTAAGGCCAGTGCAGAGGCACAGCGTTTGACGAATAACGGAGGAATCGAATCTGGGCCTGCCCCTTTGAGTGCATCTATATTTTTAATCTTGTTAAATACTTGCCTTTCGGTAAATTTTAATATGGCAACGAGGTTATTATTATTATATGTTTCTTGTCGAGTGAAACTATAGGTACCAATAGTTGGTCCTAGCACGGGTGTTGAGTAAACGGAACGAAAGTAATAAGCGAATAGGTTAGCAACATCCACACCAGTCCGTGCCAATGCACCATTCAACTGCATCTTTGAGGGAGTGGTCGAGAGTACACCTCTTCTATTCTTAATGTAACTCCAAAAAGCTTTAGGATTATTAGGTATTTGTGATTCTATTGTGTTTTTATAGTCTCGAAGGCACGAGTCATAGAGTTTTTGACATCGTTCGCGAAGCAGCTCGAATTCTAATTTATCGCGTGGGTTCCTGAATTTGCGGTATCTTTTACGAATATTATTTTTCTCTGATAAAAGTTTAACAAGAGATGAATTGAACCAGCAAGGAAAGCCTAATTGACATGGTTTTTTTTTGGGTACATAATTCTCGATAACATCATACAGGATTATATAAAACTTGTCCACCATTGCATTGACATTCATACCACAGGACAGTTCTCTGACCCAGTCAAAAGAGTTAAGCTTATCAACAATCGATTCATAGTTGGCCTTATGATAATTATACCTAGCATTAATCTTTGGACGCATATATTCCACGTTTTCGTCAAGCAAATTTAACAATAAGCTGGGATGATATCGGTTACATTTGCACAAGTTAGTTAAGGGGCGTGTTACCGAAGCATTCACAGAACTGGATATAATCAGATCGAGAAATTTACTATCATCGTTATGTATACAATTAAGCTGGTAGAGGTTATTTATTGTGATAAAATCGACTAATGCAAAACCCAAAGCAGTATTATAATTGCATGGAAACATTTGAGAGTAATGTTCTTTTGATTCCCATTGAACAAATCCAAGGTTAAAGTCACCAAGTATCACAAGTTCATCGCATTGGTTAATTCTTCTTTCAATGTTTTCAAGAAATCGTGTCAGGGCTTCCACCTTTACCGGCGGGGGGAGATATACGACGCAAATGGAAATCTTTTTTATTATTTTATTGACTTTCACTTTTACAGTGACCCAGAGATCTTCTGCAAGGATTCCCAGTTAACTTCACGAGTTGAGGGTATGTCCCGTGAAACTGCCAACATGACTCCACCACCGTCTTTTTTTGTTGTAGAAGAACATATACGGTCCCTGCGGTATACCACGTACCTGTTATCAACAAGTTCACTGTCGTAGATATTGGTGTTTAGCCATGTTTCGGTTAATGCGATGATCTTGTAATTCGAGGTTAATGTATTACGCAGTAGGTAATTAGTTTTCGTTCGCAAACCTTGGACATTTTGATAATAAATATTAAACATAGTGAACTATTACTCGACAGATCAATGTTCTTGTATTAAACTAAATTTTAGGTCAAATGCTTTAGGGTATCAACAGTCTTAATGAGTACTGCTTGATGGGTCTCACTCTTGCGGACATAAATACGCCCGTTTCTCACCCATACAAATTTGTAAGACAACTCCTTGGCCTTTAAACGGGCTGCCGCATGTAGATACTTATTTCCTGGTGTAAGATGCTCAGAAACAAATACAGGTGATCGCGTTCCTCCAATGCCAAGGTGCTGAGAGCTAAGCTTGTCTTGGGTATTCTTTTTGTTAAATTTACTCACAGCCGCCAAGACAGAGTCACGAGTACGGGGGTTATGTAGCTTCACCACAACAGCACGGGGTCGAGCACTGTCCTTCGACATTTTGGCAACCCTAGTTACATGTATGACATCTTCAATTGTTATTGGATTATCGATTATCTTTGCTAGCTGTATTATGGTATTGGTTAAATTTTCAGACCCGTTTTCAGGTATGCCGTTGACCTCGATGTTACTCTCACGCATATGTAACTCAACTGAATTCAGCCTACTGGACAATTCGTTAACTGTGGTTTTTAGTAAATCATTATCCTTTTTTAGAGCAGCAATCGTAGCTGTCTTTTCATCCAAGCAGGCCTTCAGTTCCTCAAATTTGCTGTTGAGAAAGTCAAGTGACTCGTGAAACCCAGACATCCTCTCACCCAGACTCCTCAGTTCCGAGACTGTGCCGATGCTTGCCTTTGTCATTTCATCCTTGAAAATCTCGCGAAACCTTTCCTCTGACAAGGTTGTTGAACTGTCCTCGTTGGATGAGCTGCCCGGCTTACTTCGTACTGTTACTTTTGAGAAGTCGTCTTCTTCGCTCGACTCAGGTTCATCTGGCGCCTCGGGACGGACAGGACTGTTTACGTTGCCAACCTTTGGCTGGCTGCAGTGGCAAGCAGGGCATTTCCAAGTGGCTTTGTGCCGAGGTTCCATAGTCATAAATTTTTTGGAAGTCAAGCCAGCGCATTCGTTGTCATACATTGATTTGCAAATAAAACATCTTATGCTGTTTCTGCTTGTAAAAGCCAGCTTTCAGAATAAGGTTTTCACTATTATTGGGGTCACTTCACTAGCAAGAGATAACACCAATTTTAGTATGAATGAGTTGAAAATACTATTTATTTCACGAGAAACATTGACGAACAGAAAATAATATGTCTATACCGTCGCAGCGCGCGGGTAATAATAACAATGAACAAGTGCAACAGACAATTATAGGTTAGCTCCACATGGACTATTAACTTCTAAACCTTAAACATTATCAAGTAGGAAAAAAAATTTACATAAACAATCCTATCTACAAAAAGTGGAAAGATTTAAATTTGATCAAATTTTTGATTTTAAGAATTGTATAACTGCTTTGTAGTACCTGCCATATGAGTCAAATCTTCTTCTGTCAATGTGTGACATAGTACAGTTAAGAAATTTGATTAACTATTATTCAAATTACTTTAATTTTGTTGGATTATAGAGTGATAACGGGTCTCATTGCATGTGAATTCTTGTAACCGAGTGTAATACATTTTTTGTAAATTGCCTTTTGGGATTCTTTGTTCTGTTCTGTCTTGTTTGTACAAAATATTTAAGAATTAGTTAATAGCTTCTATTGGCACAACCAGTTGGTCTCGTGTTGCACGATGCTGCGTCGTCAACGCCAGCGGGTTCAAATCCCGATTATGTAATCATTCTTTTAAGTAACACTCATTGGAAGTAAATAGAACAATAAAGTTTCCACAGATATATAACTCAACGAGTGAACCTAAATGTTAGTGTAAATCACTATCGCAGTACAGAGTATCGAGATCGCTCACTTAGATGAAACGGGCGTAACGCAAATATACATTTTTAGACACTAAATATAAGACATTTTAAGTGAACAAATAACAAGAAACCGGGTGTGTTTTTATAGTCTTCGTGGTTATTCAAGAACATTTACAATATCTGAAGCGCAAAACTGAATGTACAAGTTTAACTTAAACCAGCATCTTTTTGAGTTACATCTGTCTTGATCTAGGTGTGCGATATATTCACCTCGTTTCTTCTAGGGGGAGATACCCAAAGTGTCTCACGGGCCGCCCCCCGCCCGGCCCGCGGCCCCCTCTCCCGTCCCGCCCCACTCCGGCCCGTCGATCAGCGACTGGAGCATGAAGCCCGCCGAGCGAGACAAGTATAGCCAGCTGTTCGACTCGCTCCAACCTAACAACGGGCTCATCGCTGGGAACAAGGTAAGATCGGTAGAAGAATGGAATTCAGTCTGGTATTTCATTTCTGTTTTCTGTGACAACCCTTAGCAGTTATAAGCGGTTGCAATTAATTAATGCGAGTAAAGTTTAAGAGAGAGTAAAGTTAGATGTATTAACAAGTTGGGATAAAGCATTAATATGCTGCAAGGTACAAAATAATTTTAGTAACCACAAAACCTTGCTTAGATACCTACTTTAAGGTAATTTGTGAATGACGCTGCTGCCCGTTTCCTTCTTAAAGTACTCTTTAGTCGCCTTTTACCGTTAGGAAGATAAGGGGTGATGCTATTCTTCTAATGTGCCGTCTCCACACCCTCCTTGTTTGGTCCTATAAAATTGTACTGTGGAACTCTGCATAAACGTAAATATTTCACAACGGGCTCAGAATACAAATTAAAATCCATATCCAATGCGCCGTGTAGTAAACATTCAGACTTGCGTCATAGCAAACTGAAAATAAACACAGTACAACAAGAAATAACGCCCCGTCGGCCTATTGGTTTAAATACCAGACCAAGATTCGGGGTCGTGGGTTCGATCCCCGGGTCGGGCAATAAGAGTTTTGAAGCAACGAACTACATTATTTAAAGGTTAATAGTAATTTACCTTCCCGACGTTTCGATCCGGTTGCTCGAAACATGGTCGCGGCCAGACTCGTGCAGCCGGATCAAAACGTCGGAAATGTAAATTACTATTTACCTTTAAATAATGTAGGTCGTTGTATTAAACCCCCTAAGTGTTAAGTGTGAAAAAAGTTAAGTTAAGTTTAATTTATGAAGTTTTAAAGTTTAAAATCCTATAAAGGGTTTTGAATTTTTGAACACTACTCGGGTTTGTGATTCATTGATATGATTAGGTAGTGCAATTTAGGGTGAACGACCTCATTCATTATATTAGTACGGAAACGCCCGCGGGATTGTGGGATTTCGGAAATATAACACAAATGTTTTGTTATCAATGAAATGGTTAAGAGTAAATTAATTTTATATAAAATTAATTTACTCTTAACCATTTCATTGATAACAAAACATTTGTGTTTCAGTAGTTGCCTTAATTAGGCAAAAATAATACATTGTAGAAAAATGTTTTATTTGGGTTTAAAATAAATAAAATATGGGGGCTATTGAGTTTAAAATACTAATTATATGGCGGCCGATTTAGCCTCGTAAATATAGCATAACAATGTGCAATAACATTTTTAACGATATTAATCTTTAGTGTGACCAGTTTTTGTCGAAACTTAATCCCGTCTGATAAGCATGTCCATGTTAAAATTTCGTTAAGAAATACCGCAAAGTTTCACTACTGATCCGATCATTGGTGATTACCAACCCGCATTTAGCAAGCGTAGTGATTATGCTTGTAGTACCCTGCAGTGGTATGATAATAGGTAGTTACTTTACTCCACTTTACTATTGTGTTACAGGTGAAGGGAGTCCTTATGGAGTCTAAACTGCCCTTGGAGACCCTGGGCAAGATCTGGGACCTGGCTGACCAGGATAAAGACGGCATGCTGGATCGCCACGAGTTCATGGTGGTCAGTGAATGATAATGTTTTCTTTATTTTAGTGTTTAAGGCGACTACTAGAGCTAAGTGCTGCCCCAGTTGATTTAATTTTATTACTTCTAAACAAAATCAAGTCTCAAAAAACTAGAACAGTATCATTTTAGCAAATTACCTCTAGTATTTATTGAATCAATGTTAAACAATGTGGCATGTCTGAAAAAAAAGGTCACACCCTTTCAAGTGAAAAATTTTATACAGTCTCTAATTAGATTAGAGAAATAAGATCCCTATCATCATTTAAAAAAAAAGGGTCTAGTTTTCATTTCCTTTTTTTCTAACAAAATAAATAACGTCCTTAAAGAGCGTCCTGTCTTTTCAATGGTCCCTATGTTCTCGCCTCTGTCTCACTCACTCATCGGCCGCGGCACGTGAGTCGGACAAAGACGAGATCAAGCGCCGCACATAATAACAAACGGGATGTTTTATTTTACTACTTAAACAAAATGTGTTTATGTGATTTCCTCGAAAAGTAAGCATATAAAAAAAAAATTGTTTCATACACAAAAAAGTTTTTGTTTAGTATGCTAAAGTGGTCCTTAAGATTTTTTCACTTGAAACAAGGTGACATTATAATTATACAACGTATAATATACTTATATATCATACAAATCATAGCCCGCAATCATGGCGGCGGGTCAAGTTTAGGCATTCGTCCCATCTTATTAAGTTAATATGTGTGACATGCAATAAATCGTATGCTTTGATTCTATCCAGGCGATGCACCTCGTCTACAAAGCGTTGGAGAAGCACGCCGTGCCCACCACTCTGCCGCCGGAGCTCCGCGCGCGGCCGTGCCCCCCCTCGCGGCCCCCGTCGCGGCCCCCCTCGCGGCCCCCCTCCCCGCAGCCGCGGCCCGTGCCCCCCCGCCCGGTGCCCCCCCCCGCGCACGCGCCACAGTCGAACGCGTCGCTGCTGGAGGGTCTCCTGGACCTGTCTAGTGTGAGTACACTGTGTATGGTTTTAATCTTTTGACGACCATTTGGATCAGCGGTAGTTAACGCTGCTTCTGACCCATGGGTCGCGGGTTCGATCCCCGCACAGTACAAATATTTGTGTGCATGAACATGTCTGTTTGTACTGGTCTGGGTGTTTTCTATGTATTATAAGTATGTATTTACAAAAAAAAAAAAGTATATAAGTAAGTTTATCGGTTGTCTAGTACCCCATACGACAGGGTACTTAATAGTAGCTTAATTTGGGACTAGATGGCTTTGTGTGGCCCAGTGAGGCATGTCTTAAAATATTTATTTATTATTTAATCTCAATGCTTCAACTACTGTAATAGTTTGGCACACAGTGTCAGTTGAAGAAAGAAATAAATGATCACTTAAATTAATAATAATCGTGTCTGTGAGGAGTGTGTTTTCTTCTGCAGCCGTGATTGGGCACTCAACCACTCCTAAGTCAACTTCCTCTGGTGATGTGAAACCTTTCCAATCTTTATTCCCGCGGTAGATGGCCAGCACGACAAGGAATGTCAGTACCGTGTAGATAAACATTGCAGTCCCTTGGTCAGTCAAGTTCCCATTCCCAATAGTTACTTTGCTCGTGATTTTGGCGATCGTATATTAAAGAACTAGTCTGTAAAAATAGATACAATATCAGCATCGAAAAAGTGTACCGGTTAAAAGTGCATCCATTTGATTTATACTAGATAACACCACTGATATATATACTGATATAGATGACTATAGATTTTAATTAGAATGACAAAAGTGACAGCTGCGCGCACATGTTTTGCTATGTTGCCAACTGGAGAGCTATGCGCTGCCTCCAATTGATTTAATTCATTACTTCTAAACCAAACCATTTCTCAAAAAAGTAGAACAGTAGTACCTAGGACCTTATTCAGCTATTTCAATCGCAGTTCGATCGTGATTGAATTGGACGATTTTGACATTTAGCCCATACTAGAACTGTCAAAAACCTGCTATTCAATTACGATTGTGATACGATTTGGTCACGCGAATTAGGGGCCTTAACGAATTGCTAGTATATTTTGACCCCGCAAACTTCGTATCGCTTCAGAATAGTATTTGATATTGATTTTAATGTCATAGTCAAAATCGGAGTTTCTCTTAGGGATAAAATCAGAAATGAGGTGATCCGGCAGGGAACTAAAGTTACCGACATAGCCCACCGGATTAGCAAGCTGAAGTGGCAGTGGGCTGGCCATATTAGCCGCAGAACCGACAACCGCTGGGGTAAACTAGTTCTTGAGTGGAGACCGCGTCTCGGCAAACGTAGTGTAGGACGCCCTCAGGCCAGGTGGAGTGATGATTTGCGCAAGGTGGCTGGCAGGAGCTGGATGCGAGAAGCCGAGGATCGACCTAAGTGGCGTGCAATTGGAGAGGCCTATGTCCAGCAGTGGACTATGATAGGCTGATGATGATGATGATGATGAAAGTTTTGAATATTTACTATCCTATTCCCGACTAAGAAAAAACCCAAAAACAAAAAAATCCTGAAAATCGGTGCAGCCGTTCTCGACTTATAAGTGGTGTAACTAACACGACTTTCTTATAGGTATTAGATTAGATCAATATCTTATAAGATTTTAATTATCAATATTCTGTGTATCGTTCTTGTATTGATTGTCAAATGAATTTTATGCATTGTAATTTCGTTATGCAGCCTCCCACCGCGACGGCGCCCCCCCTCTCCGGTATTACTGGGGCCGGGGGCGGGGCCGGGGGCGGGGCTGGGGGGGGCGCGTGGGTCGTCAGCGCCACGGAGCGAGCCGCGTACGACGCCCAGTTCCTGGCGGCGGACGCGGACAGAGACGGCTTCGTGTCCGGCATGGAGATAAAGCACGTGTTTCTTGACTCTGGTCTGCCGCAGCAGACCCTGGCGCATATATGGTGAGTGGAAAGTTTTGGTTATTAAAAATTACGTCACACGATTTTTGAGATTTTCAGATCCCCACCCCTCCTTCTTGTCACGCATTTTTACGAAAATTCCCATACTAGGTATTTTACCCAATGCCACCAACAGTAAGACCCCCGTAATTTGTGGACGGCCGCTAACGGGAATATATGTGTTGCCCCCAGATTGATTTAATTGTATTACTTCTAAACAGAATCAATTCTCAAAAAACTAGAACAGTATCATTTTAGCAAATTACTTCTAGTATTTTTTGAATCACTGTTGATTGTTTTTAAGCTATTGCATAGCTTCTATCGCGGGCCTTGAGATTGGAGACCGAATCCAGATATTCCGTAACGAAAATAACCTAACCTAACACTCGGGGCGAGGCACGATCAAACAATTTTAAAGAAAATTCTTTTAGAAGAAAATAAGGATTTTGACAGTATGGTTGCCTATGGTAACCATATCTGCCAAAATAACAGAAAAATTTAATTACAAAAGTCAAAATTAGAAAATACATAAAATTATAAAATTAAGCTATTGCATAGCTTCTATCGCGGGCCTTGAGCGTGGAGACCGAATCCAGAAATTCCGTAACGAAAATAACCTAACACCCCCCACTCCGACTGGCACAGCGCGCTGCAGCGGTGATACTTTTTAGTTTTATAATTGCATAAGTTGATAAAAAATGCTATGCAATAGCTGTACCGCGGCAGTCTTCGAGTGCCACACGTCTTTTTAATAATATGCAATCTTTCGTATTGTTACATTATTGCTAAAAGCGGCCGCTTTTGTTTTAAGCGACAAATTCGACTTAATAAACAAGTAAATAAAATTTTTACTGTGAATTAATAAATACTAGAGGTAATTTGCTAAAATGTGTTGTTACTTGTTTTAGTTTTTTGAAAATTTATTTTGTTTTGAAGTAATAAAATTAATTCAATTGGACAGCACATAGCTTTAGTAGTCCCCTTAACAGGTCAGAGCAGACACAGTAGAATCAGCTAAAATCAAGTTGTATTTCTGCAAATAGGGGGGCCTATTTGCAGAAATATAATGACCCCAGGAGGGACAAGTCTGGGTTAGTGCTGAGAAGAAGCAGCTCAAGAAACTTAGTCACTATTGCCAGCCTCTTTTTAAATAAATATGTATACATAAGATAAGACCAGTGCGAGCTAAAACAATCAAAAGCCATACGTTTCTATCATTTATATAATAATTAATATTGTAGAATAGCTCTTTTTTATCAAAATAACTCTGACATATGACTTAAGTTTCAAGTACAGAGAGTTCAGCAAAAATTAACTTTCTATCCGCGCATATAAGCTTGTTTTTGGAAAACGCGCGTACAGGTTCGGGTTATTTACTGCTATACGTTGACGAGCATAATCGTATAAGTAAAGCAAACTAGAAGAAGTAAAGAAAAAATATTTTAAATTTTAACCACCTTCCAAATTTTAATATATCAATCTACGAGACAAAAAATCAAATGACGTATTTTTTCATTTGGTATAGCCAAGTACAAAAATGTCAAGATAAAGCACTTAGAAAACGTCCGCCAAAAATCTAAAATTTTTGATACGGCCGCCTAGCAACAGTTTTTTTACGCAATGCACATCACATTCATTCATTACGATACTAATCATAAGTTTTTGATTTTCCCTTTATATTGAAAACTTCCGGGTGAAAACTTGATTTACATTTTTTACTTCATAAATGGGCTCTAAATACGATAGTGAACGTCTATAAAATTTTTGTAAAGTGGTAAAAATTTCATCCTGTCCGCAAAAAATCTATAATTTTTTTACGGCCACCTAGCAACACTATTTTTACGCGATTCGCATGTTATTTATTCATTACGATACTATTCTTACGTTTTTGATTTACCCTTTAAACCTTATCAGCCCTAGGACCGTAAAAATTGAAAACTATATTGCGAAAAATATTTTCGAGTGACAACATGATTTACACTTTTCACTTCATAAATGGGCTCTAAATACGATACTGAACGCCTATAAAAATTTTGGAAAGTGGTTAAAATTTCACCCTGTATTAAAATTTGGAATGTGGTTCAAATTTCATTCTGTATTAATGACCGTCCCTGTTATATACGTAATCTTTGTGAGGTGGTATTTTTCAACAAATTACCAAAGGGTATTGCTGAACTCCCTGTACATAGTAAATTAGAATTTTGTACTGGGATATACCAAAAGAAAAAAGACGTAATTTGTTTTTGTCTCTTAGATTATTGAATTAAAATTTCATCCTGAATACTATTTTTTTTTTCGGAATTGTAAACTAAATTTTGTGATGTTTAGGGCCCTATGCGACACGGGCGGCGCGGGCAAGCTGTCCCGCGAACAGTTCTCGCTCGCCATGTGGCTCGTGGCGCGCGCGCTGCGGGGGCTGCCCCCCCCCAGGTCACTGACCCCCGACATGGTGCCGCCGTCGTGCCGCGCGCCGCCCGCGCCTCTACCGGCGCCGGTATGTAGCACACACTAGTCGCTGTAGCAGTTCTACACAGAGTCTACATACTACATACTCTCTGTCACACACGTAAACTTTCTGTCATTATTACACTATCTAACTCACACACACTTATTTATACTTGCATCCGTAAGTGGAAACATGTCATACTAACATTTCAATTCTGTGTTACTAAAATACTCAGATCAGTGTCAAACAAATTCATATTAACAGGTTCAATGAATTGTATTAGTAAAACTCGTAATATGGACAAGACGAGAAGAAGCACAATATATACATGATATGCATAACTTACCATTTTTAAAAGGAGTATCTTCAGTCACGTATACATGAATATTGTTGTGACTAGTACCACCTTGTGTAATAGGATGGGAGGTAAATGAAACGGTTTAGGCGCATAATGTCAAAAACGCAAAATGACAGACGTTAATAGATTATCGCTAATTGTCAATAACGCGAAAAGTCAGATTCGCAGAATAACAGATTTTCAAAATGTTAACTCGATTTGTTAGAACAATAAGAATAAGAATAAGAATAATCTTAATTACATAATAAATATTTACAAAGGTCTCGAAAATTTAAGGTGACTGCTGAACTAAGCAAATGTCTTAATCTCAGTAGTCAGATAAGTAATTATTAAAAAAGGGGAGAGACATAATGATAATAATATATGAAATAATTTTTAAGTGTGTGTGTGTGTGTGTGTGTGTGTGTGTGTGTGTGTGTGTGTGTGTGTGTGTGTGTGTGTGTGTGTGTGTGTGAGCGAGCGAGTGAGTGACTGTAGTAGAACTAGAGGATATTTAAAGTATGATGTCTTGCAAAAGTAGGGTGGGATGCTTGGACTTACACTTCAATACTAACATCACTTTTAAAATGATAGATTAATACATAATTAGTATATACCTGTGGTTAATAATAAATGCTATTTGACTCAATTTTCGTATTATTGATTGAATAATTTACACTGAAGGTAATTTTTTCTCGTTGACTGTATGAAACTATGATTTTTTATTAAGTTTCTCTAGCAAGTAACTTTTCTTTTGTTGCTTATATTTTCTCTGAACAAGTTCATTTACAATTGTAAATAAAAAAATGACTAATTTCTTTTATTGTAATGAGTTTCTCCTTAGGCTGAATTTCTATCAGTTTGTAAATCTGTCATTTTGATAAAATGACATTTTGCGAATCTGTCATTTTGAGAATCTGTCATATTGTGAATCTGCCATTTTGAGAATCTGTCATTTTGCGTTTTTGACATTATGCGCTTAAACCAATAAAACAAATAAAAATTATTTGTATAGGTCACATTTTACTTGTCTCATTTCTATAATAACAAAAGAGTGTTTTTTTTTCAAATCGAGAAATTAATCATTCGAAACCTGAGCTAAATTAGGAACTTAACGGAGACATAACTGTGTAATCATATAAGTGAATGCCCTTGATCGACGTTACTACACGACTTTGCACGCCAAGGGCCTGTTTTCGAAAAGGCCACGTCATTTGCTGCCTTGACGCCAAAGACCAGGCAACGTCAACAATTTTGTATACTGCCAAACTTTGTTTTGGGTCAGGTTCTGATAATTTATAGTGGAAAAGGGGGTCAAAACCTATACGCTCGCTTTCAACTCACTGACGGTTTTTGAACGAACACAAAAGGGAGCTAACCAACTCTTGTAAAACACGTAAAAGTCGATTACGTCCCGGCACGTCGCCTCTGTCGCCGCAACACGGCGTCGAGCGAGCGCAACACGAGCGCGACGGCGAGCAACGTCGCCAGCAACGTCGCGCGACGTCGCCACGGGAAAGCGGGCGACACAGACAGCTTCACTGTGCCCACCAACACGTTTCTATGCCAGCAACTGAAAAGTTGTACACTTTTAATACGATAGAGAAGTTTGCCGTTTTAAATTATAGAATGCGTTATTTTAAATCCGAAAGCATTCTTCTAATTTACATTTTATTGATGCCCATAAATTCGGGATTATAATTAAAACAATTGTTTAAATCAGAGTTATGAATGTTTTGTTATCAGTAAATAGTTTGCAATAAATTATTTGAATTTGAATTAGTTAGTTATCAATTGACAAAAAATTAATATAAATTAGCTGTTGTCCGCGACTTCAAACTCCCTAACAAAAACTTTTCCCGATAAAAAGCAGCCAAATTGGCTGGTGTACAAGCATCCATCCAAACTTTCGCAGCTAAAATATTAGAAAGATAAAGTTAGTAAAAAAATAGTCTCGTGCGTTAATTTGCGGAAATCCATAACTAAGTAATAGATTGAGGCTAGAGACTGTTTTAATGTTTCATATGGTTTTTTTTAACATTATTTTTGATACCGTAACCCGGTAAACCCGACATGGCGAAATTATAACCGAATGAACGGTCATGGGAGCCAGAAAAAAAAGTAATTTTTTTGCAAAATAATTTTCAAAATTCATTCTTCTAGTTCATATCTTAGCGAAACACGTCCATTGCTGGACATAGGCCTCCATCAGGGATTTCCGCGACAATCAGTCGCGGTTTATTTCGCATCAAGCATCTGGCCGCACAAGACCAATCTAGACCCCACCAGATTATCCGTCGTTCGGTGCGAGGTCGCCATCCTAAAACCTTCCTGCCCCTACGACCACTTACACTAGTAAAACATTTACAATACCTGTAAACGTAAGCATCATCTTGAGCGACTGCTGCGAAGACTATGTCGTCTCTCGCGTTCAGGTGTACCCTCCCCCCGCTCGACCGGTCCGCTTCCCTCGGCACTAGTAGCTCAGTGCCCACACGCCACGTGACGGGGATGTCACGTAACGATGTGCTGGAATAACATTAATTATTTAGCCGTTCTTGATATAGTATCGCCCCTCTGCTAGTGGTAATACCGTGGGGGGCAACTTAAGAAACTTATTCAAAGAAAAGACTGACGGGAGTGCCAGTTTCTTTACCATTGGCCAAACTGCGAACGCCAGGGCTGTTACGGTATAAAAGTGTAAACTCTTATCAGTTTAGTGTTTGATACGTGAATACACGGACGGTCACTAAATGACGTTGGTAAAGTAGATTTTATAAAAAAGTTATTTGTAAAAAAAAACTACTTGTAAGCGAAATTTAATGAATCGTATACGAACCGAATATAATCTATTTGAGATAGACCAAGACAAGACAGAGAAAATTTTGTTACGTATACTCGTACGTATCAAATTTGCTTGAATCAGTAAAGTCAGTTTAATCAGTAAAATCAGATTAATTAGTTCGTCTAAGTGCGCAAACGCAGAAGTAGTTGCTGATATCGTAAAGCAATAAATACAGTATTAAGTTCTCGAATCCATCCAACTAAACATATCTCACCCCGGGCAAACGAGTATGAGTTTTTGACCTCGTACTGAGAAGATGGTGTCGTAAACTGGTGGAGGGGGCTCGGGCGGCAAGCGTTGAGACAGAGAGAACACGCCTGCAGTGTTGTTGGCTCGCTCTAACACGGCTCCGTTGGTCGATCGCACTTCGAACACTGTGACGCCCTCGCATGGCACCTGACCAAAGAGCATGGAATACAAATCGAATTGAGTAAAATTAAAAGTGTTTAGACCCAAAGTTTTAGTGGCTAGCTGTGCCCGTGACTTTGTTCGCGTGGATCACAGGATGCTAGGCATGTCTCATTTTTATTAATTTAAATTAATGAAAATTCGAAACCAAAGTAATCTATGTTTTTCCTTATAACATTTATTAGCCTTCTGCGAGTGAAATTCCCTTCAAAATCAGTTCTTTCGTTTCAGAGATTAGCTAAAACAAACAGAAAGATAGACAGACAGACACAAATAAAATAGAAATGTTTTTCGATAGTACTACGTAATATTACTAAGAGTATGTACATACTTTCATATGCACTGAGAGAAATGCTATTAATTTGAAATAACAAACAGACACTTCAATTTTTTGACAGTTTGTAGTCTACTTGCCTTGCAAAGTCCTATTATGATTTCGTTGCGCCTCTTTATTACCGTCGGCAGGTTGCGTATGCGCACCGGCAAGCGACGAGACCGACACGGAATACCAGCTGGGAAATCTAAACAGATAACCAGTGCATTATATAGTTAAAAAAAAAAGTACAAGATAAAAAAACATTGTGTAGTGTTCGCGTAAACTCAAGAAAACAGTATAATAAAAAAAAAGTAAAATAAACCCCACTGCATGGCAAAAGCCATGAATTAAAGTGACCACAGCAATGATGGGCGAAGGCAAAATCAATCACTACGCTGAATGCGTGTTGGTGATCAGAAACCCGAGTAATTTTCGAAAGTTGGAAACTTGTTGATCGACTTTGGAATAGAACCCAGGATCCCAACATCTTATTATAATAATAATAATATTTAAGTCATGCCTCACTGGGCCACACAGAGCCACCTAGTCCCAAATTTAGCTACTATTAAGTACCCTGTCGTATGGGGTACTAGACAACCGATAGACTTACTTATATACTTTTTTTTTTGTAAATACATACTTATAATACATAGAAAACACCCAGACCAGTACAAACAGACATGTTCATGCACACAAATATTTGTACTGTGCGAGAATCGAACCCGCGACCCATGGCTCAGAAGCAGCGTTTGCTACCGCTGACCCAAATGGTCGAGATCTTAGCCTGGTACTTAAACCACTAGCCCAACGGGGTGTTATAGCATGTCTAATTAAAAAAAAAAAGGTTCAACTGCGTAAAATGTTTGCGTCGTACACAAACCTACTATCGCCTATCGCGTAGCGAATCCACTGCACTGCACTAGTGTGCTATATTATAAATCATGTTAACGTTTGACATAAATTTCACAGTAAATCCATACGTAACGAAACACTAACCTTCGAATAGTTTCATTGTGTTTGTCCCGATATCGAGTTCAGGTGCTGTAGATGGTTCAACGTTTTTGCTCTGAAAAACAACCATATTTCGTAAGTAATTAGATTTATTGTAGGTATTTAAGAACTTTTTTCGACGCTTGTCAATAAAATATAATAATGAATTCAAAAGTCACAGGCGTGGATCTCTTGAAAGAATTTAATTGTTTAGCATTGATATGAAATTGATGGTATTTATTTGTCATTAGTCGTACGATCTCTTTAACCCGGCGCAATAAAATGTTCATGAATCTGCTAGACAATTAATTGAAATCACAGTGGTACTCGGCGTGTAAAACTAACGAAACAATTCCAAAAATGTACAGAATGTAATCAAGGAATCCAATTAGGTAATAGTTTCAAGTTGCTTTAGTTTTTCTGGCTTATGATTTAGGTAGATTACTTTTCAGAACCCCCTCCTACCCCTATGTAATACCTCCAATCTTTTGTTACTAGCCTTCACGTAACACATTCCGATTCTTCGCCTTCGACCGACATGTCCGCATACACTGCACTCGCTCCAAGGTTCCCAGGATGTAAACATTGATATTGATAAGTATGCAAATCGCATGTACTGATCCTCTGCAGGATATGGCCCCCGGGATGTTGGGGGTTTTACCTGAAACAAAAAAATAGTAGCCCTATATTGCCTCATGATCGAACTCCTTTGGAGAAGTGGGAGTGACTGAAATTCCCAGCATAAACTGAGTCGCTTTTATTTGCTTTCTTGTCGAACTATGTGTTATTATGGCCCATACCTATTTATTTATTTTTGTGCAATACCGACCAGCTTGAGTAGTTCCGATCAGTTTGTGTAAATTATTAATAACGTTCTTTGAATAAACAATTCGACTGCTTTGAGTGGGCCTTGAACCCACAACCTTCCACTAACCGGGCGACTGCTTTACAATTGTTTACAGCCACAGAACATGGAAAAAGGTTAGAAAGGCGATTTACGCGAGGCAGATGCGCCAGAGGTTATCAGCAAACAGAGTTTTCATACATATGGCGCATGACAGCCTTCCTAACCTTTTTACATGTTCTGTGGTAACAGCAGTCCTCCGCTAAGCCAAAAGTTGTGGGTAAGTCTCGCCTTAGGCCGTCGATGTAATTTTCATTTTAACTAAAATAGTTAATAGTTTTCAATACTAACGACGTTATACGGTTCACCCCGATCCACCACATCAAGTAGAACAGTGCCGCCAGCGCTTTGGCCGATAGTGCATTTGTATGCGCCTGCGTCTTCTTTTCTCACTTTGAATATTGTCAAGTTGCCGTTGTCAGCAATTGTCATACGCTCATCGATAATTATCGGGATGAAAGATGAATCTTGTTTCTAAAACAATAGGGTTTCAAATCAGATGCTGAAAAAGTAAGACTGTATTTATAAAGATTCATGTTTTAGCGTCATGTTTGATCCACTTAGACACACAATACAATGGTTTATTGTTCTATTAAACAACCAGCGGTTGCTGAATTCCGTTTCTCAGTATTTTTATTAGTATTTTCTTAGAAGGGTAGATGAGATTGTTTAAAAGTAAAAAAAGCAAAGTAACGCCCTATATACATCAGGGCAAATACTTCCATCATTGAATTCAAGTTTCCACAGTAATGATGGGATGATGGGTACATACCAGAGGAGATTGCTTAATGTACAAAAATTACAAATCAATCAACTCGTGTGTTTTCGATTTGTTGAGGCTCAATTATTGCGATGTAAAGTACCTCCAGCGCCATCTCTTGGTATTCTGGTAAATAGTGATAATATTGTACTAAAAAGGTAACTAGTAAACCTATTCTAGTGTCTTCAATTAGTTAAAGCATCTCGATACTGTGATGTGTAGTACATGCAGTGCCATCTCTTGTGTGTATTTTAATAATGGTTATAATAATACTGTACTCAAAAAAGAGACCTGGTAAATCCATTGTACAACGCTAATATCAATGTCGGGAGAGACACACAAACCGCACGGCAGCCGCGCGATAGCTCCCTCATACGTGGCTATTGCTACTGCAGGAAGTCGCGAGGCTGCGGCTGCGATGCGACCCAGCCGCGACGAACACTCGTAGTATTTGGACCAAAGTATTGAGATCTGGTTAAGCTTTTCTTTATCTCCTCCTGAAAAAACGTATGGTATCAATCTATTGACGAAGGTTTGGTTTTCTTTTGAAACGAGAAAATTTTATATTTGAGAGGCAGTTACATGTCTAAGTAATCTTAAAGTGAGGTCACATGCCTAAATATGATAGTATCGGTTTTGGTCAACGTAATGCTGGTTAGGCATCATCATCCCTTGTCAGCCGATACCTGAGCATGGGAAGAATCTCAGGGCAGAAGCTATGCCTCTGAGTCTGATCCATGATTTTTACCATCCATCACGAACACATAGCTTTACGTATATTATAAAATTGCACTAGGTATTGTTTTATTAAATGATTCTAATATTTATTAGAATCAAAATTCCTTTTGTAGATTACGTGTCGCGTGTCAACAACCAACAAATTTACTTACTTGGATATACGAGTTTATCATCGACCTCAAATTCCCATTTTTGTAGAACATTATCTATATTTTTATGCCAGTGTCTAATATTTTGACCAGAATTATGTTCAACTGCATTTACCGCTAAATGTAGTGAAAAATATGCAAAAAAATTTATTTGAAAGATAGCAGCCATTGCTATGGCAAATTTGACAATTTATTTCTTACGTTCTAGAATGTTATTTTTTTCTATAAAAAGACCGATCTTTTTTAAAAATTTTGTTCTAGAATTTCTTGATGGTTAATGTTTTTGTTTTTTGAATATTTTAATGAATGAATGTGAATTTTCAGAAGCATTTAATTGCATAAAATCCAGTTTTAATAGAAGCCTCGTAATTATTAACTAAAATGATAGTGACTAAGCTTAAATCAGTATTATCTCTGTCTACATAAGTGTTATACGCTAAAATGAAGACCTTTTTAGCGGTTGGTCTAGTGCGTTGTCTACTCTTTGAGTAGACATAGACTTGGTACTTGGACCCTTGAGTCCGGGTTCGATTCTCGGTCAATTTCCGGTTTATAGTCGTGCTTCGGAAGGCACGTTAAGTCGTAAAAACAAATCGCGTCAGAGGCATGTAATTGTACAACTGTGATACTAGACTATCCTTGAAGGGAAACAATGCCAAAACAAAAATGGCAAAAATTTTTTTCCCCCTGTCCTTGTAGAAACATACACTGAACCTTAACCCATGTTTGCAGTAGCAAACATAATTATTTACGTGATCAAAATGTATTTTATTCCCGTCTGTTTTTAGTCTTAAATATTGCTTTTCTTTAAGATTATTTTTCCATAAACATATCTTTCATTTCAATGTACAGTGTTCGCGTAAACTCAAGAAAACAGTTATTTTTTGTGTTTTTATTCCATTTCATATGTTTGTTTTCTACATTTGTAGCAGAGCACCGAGCCGGCACTGAACCTGGGCCCCCAGCCGACGCCGGAGATGGAGGCCATAGCCCGCGAGGTGGACGCGCTGGCCCGCGAGCGGCTCGCGCTCGACGCGGAGCTGGCGGCCAAGCAGCGCGAGCTCAGCGTCAAGGGGTCCGAGGCTTCCAGTCTGCAGGTACTGTTGTGTTACATTCATAGCAGTACACAGGGCACTGAACCCGGGCCCTCAGCTGACGCCGGAGATGGAGGCCATAGCCATAGCAGCGTCAAGGGTTCCGAGGGTTCTAATCTTGAGTTACTATTGTTCAAACGTATAGGCCAGGGGTTCTCAAACCTTTTCCACACGGCCATGCGGCTGTACTTTGAATTAAAGGAGTGTATGAAACCCTTTCCGAGCGAAGCGTCGCGGCCGCATTCGTCGGTTTCATACACTCCTTTAATTCAGAGTACAGCCGCATGGCCGCGTGGGCCGCAAGTGACGCATGACGCACGACGCAAGCTCACTCACGGCGCCCCTCTTTACTTTATACGGCCCTCCAGGAACCCCTGTTATAGGCAGTAAGCTTTTTGAATAGTATACTGGTTTAAACTTCCATGTTCAGTATCACTAGAGTTAATTCATAAAAACTGACCGATTTCGACGTTTTTTTTTTGTTGGATCGGTATATCTGTAAGTTCAGTCACGTCCCATTTGATTTCGAAAAAAATAAATAAAAACATTGCCGAAATCGATAGATCATTATGTTGAATCAATAAGGGTAAAATTAAGAATGATTTGGGTTGACATTTATTTATTTATTTAACCTGTGAAATTTTAAGCTTACAGTCAATTTCAGTGACATGAATAAATATTAATATTAGTGCTTTTATAATAATAAATATTCATTTTGTTTGCAGGGAGAACTGGACACGCTGACGGCCACGTTAAAACAGTTAGAGAACCAAAAAGGAGAAGCACAAAAGAGATTAAATGACCTGAAGTCACAGGTAAATACAATTTAATATTGTGTACTCTTTCACTATTCGAATCTCCTATAGTTTGTTTATAGGCGGTGTTAAGGTATATTTTTGTTTAAGTACTAAGCAATATCTAACATGTAGCCTTTATAATGAGTGGCATGGAAAATTGCTTTGACAAATTACCAGTATATTGCTGATCTCTTTGTAAATGAATTCAAATCGTATGTTAAAATAATTTTGGCGAAGTAGGGTATACTAATAATGATTATATGGGTGATAAAAATGAATGACATTTCATTCATAATATATTTTTGTAAATATTTCTTGTACTGAAGAAGTGGAAGGTTAAACAGAATATTAGGACGTGTAAAAGCGTTATTTTGGCCTTGTTGCAAAAATACAACTGATGTTCTGCTTATATACTACTAGCTCTTGCCCGCGACTTCGTCAGCGTGAAGTAGTTATTTTTGGTATATTTTTTACGTTTTGCATGGTATTTTTGGTGCACTTAAATATAAGTACACTGATGTAAACAACTAAAAGTCTTACGATATTTAATTAATTATTTTCGGACTCCTAACTTCTAATGGATACCCCTGCGATGCAGCATAGTATGGACATAAGGCGACGAAATAAAAAAAAAAAATTTTTTTCCCTCTTTTAAAGTTGGTTAAAAAGTACCCTATGTCCTTCCCCAAGGTTTAATCGACCTTCATACAAAATTTCATCAAAATTGGTTCAGTGGTTGAGGCGTGAAAGCGTAACACATAGACATACAGAGTGTGACAGTAGTAGGGATTGTTAATCAATCCCTGAACCCTCGTTGTTCCTGATTTTCACAATACGAGTGCTTGAAATAGTGACTCACTTTGATATCAGAACAATGTATGTGATGTTATCCACATTTATTTAATTCCTTGAACATATCCTATATCAATAGGTGGATAAGCTTCGGTCGCAAGTATCAGCTCAGGAGGCGGCCGCGGCCGAGACGGAGGCCGAGGTGGCGGCTCGTAGGGCTGCGGCCCAGACCCTGAAGGAGAAGGAACGAGCCCTACAGCGGGAGGCGGCGGAGGCCACTGCGGAGGCCGAGGCCCTCACAGCCCGCCTTAGTCGTTCCGTCATCGCGCTAAGCCAGGTTAGTGCACTTGTAGCGTTTTGTCAGAATTGGTAGACCATTCTCTTGGTTGACCGTACCAGACCACGGTGCAACAATTTTTTTTAATATTTAGTTATGAATTTATACAAAAAAAGTCCGAGTTTGTTAATTTTATGTGTTAAAAATATATCTAATAAGAATAAATTAATGATGAATAATAATTGTCTAGCAGTACCGATAGTATAAGCTTAGTAGTAGCTTAATTTGGGACAAGATGGCCCAGTGTGGCATGTCTTAAATTCTATCTAAAAAATTCCTAAATAAAGTAATGACCACCAGGCCAACATAAAGATCAATCAATTATCACCAGGCCAACATAAAGATCAATCACCTCGAGGAGCAGTACCGGCTGATCTCCGATGCGGTGGCGGCCGGCGGCTCCACCACGCTGCAGCCGCAGTTCGCGCCCGAGCACCTCGCCCGCGTCGTACGAGGGGCCACGCCTAGCGACGCGCTGGTAAGCCGTAGCTGTGGCTGTAGCAGCCGTAGCCGTAGCACTAGCGCGTGCCGTAGCGGCCGTAGCATGTCGCCCGCGGGGCCACGCCTAGCGACGCGCTGGTAAGCCGTAGCTGTGGCCGTAGCAGCCGTAGCCGTAGCACTAGCGCGTGCCGTAGCGGCCGTAGCATGTTGCCCGCGGAGCCACGCCTAGCGACGCGCTGGTAAGCCGTAGCACTAGCGCGTGCCGTAGCGGCCGTAGCATGTCGCCCGCGGGGCCACGCCTAGCGACGCGCTGGTAAGCCGTAGCTGTGGCCGTAGCAGCCGTAGCCGTAGCACTAGCGCGTGCCGTAGCGGCCGTAGCATGTTGCCCGCGGAGCCACGCCTAGCGACGCGCTGGTAAGCCGTAGCACTAGCGCGTGCCGTAGCGGCCGTAGCATGTCGCCCGCGGGGCCACGCCTAGCGACGCGCTGGTAAGCCGTAGCTGTGGCCGTAGCAGCCGTAGCCGTAGCACTAGTGCGTGCCGTAGCGGCCGTAGCATGTCGCCCGCGGGGCCACGCCTAGCGACGCGCTGGTAAGCTGTAGCTGTAGCCGTAGAAGCCGATGCCGTAGCACTAGCGCGTGCCGTAGCGGCCATAGCACCTCGCCCGCGGGGCCACGCCTAGCGACGCGCTGGTAAGCCGTAGCACTAGCGCGTGCCGTAGCGGCCGTAGCACCTCGCCCGCGGGGCCACGCCTAGCGACGCGCTGGTAAGCCGTAGCACTAGCGCGTGCCGTAGCGGCCGTAGCACCTCGCCCGCGGGGCCACGCCTAGCGACGCGCTGGTAAGCCGTAGCACTAGCGCGTGCCGTAGCGTCCGTAGCATGCCGCCCACGGAGCCACGCCTAGCGAAGCGCTGGTAAGCCGTTGCTGTAGCCGTAGCACTAGCGCGTGCCGTAGCGGCCGTAGCACCTCGCCCGCGTCGTACGAGGGGCCACGCCTAGCGACGCGCTAGTAAGCCGTAGCCTCAGCCCTTATACGTGCCGTAGCAGCCGCAGACAAAGCACTAGCACTAGTAAGTGCTATAGTTGTAGCACTAGTGACAGCCGTAGTAGCCATAGCCGTAGCACTAGTGGCGGTGACCTTCCATGCTATACCTAGAAAAACAAAATGAATTCAAACACTTGACAATAAATATGTGACCTTCCAGGAGGACGAGTCGTTCTCCAGTGAGAACGCGTTCGGTGCGATGAATGGCTCAGCGGCGTTCGGCGCGGACCCGTTCAAGGATAACGCGTTCGATTCCAAGCCCCAGCACGATCCATTCGCGCCCAAGCAGTCCAACCACAACTCTGTGCAGGCAAGTTACCATAACAGTCACTAAGTGGCTCTGTTATTAAGTTTTCGTCTTAGTGAGACATCCAGTGAAAAGTGAATTCTAAGCTTTGAAAACATGCAATGAATAAAAGGTACAAAATTTTTTCAAGAAAGTCTCTTTTAATGCATTATCACCTAAGTTCACTCGTTTAGTAGCGCCTCCTGGGGCCAATAAAGCCCATTAAGGCACAATAAGTGCAGAAATAAATCTGATTTTACTGATGTTATTAACCGACTTTAAAAAAAGGAAGAGGTTTTATGTTCACCTGTTAAAATTTTCCGTTTTTTTTTTTTATATCATCCGATGCCTTACCCAACGTGTTTGTTTGCAGGACGGCTTCGGCCACGATCCGTTCGCGTCGAGCGCGGACCCGTTCGCCGGCGACGCGTTCGCGCCCGCCGCGCCGCCCGAGGCGAGCGACGATGTGAGTATGGCTTTATTATAAATAGCATCATACAGCGTGACATTTTAGTTAATGTCTTCTCCTCAGATTCACCCTCAGTAGTACTATATACACTCGGTACATACGAGCTATATTTTGAAAATTGAAATATATTGTTTATGGCGCTTTTATCTATAAAAATAGGAGCCTATTTTTTTATTTTTTTTATTTATTTATTAGGTTCTTCAACTGTTGATACAATGTTTCTTACTTAATTTAAAAGCATAATTAGTTATATGATAATTGCTCTACAGATTTATAGAAAAACTCAGCTTGCTTAATCATAAACATTAATACACACACGTTTAGCTAAAAATGAATACAATTTAGAAGTACACTTATATTAAACTATATAAAAATAAATAACTATTTTTGGGAAAAAATATGTTTCCGTAAGTTTGGTAAGGAGTCAAAGTTAACATCCAGAATTCCAGAAAACTTGTTATATAACCTACATATGCGGGGAATTGGCGAGCTTCTGCAGAGACGAGTCCTGCAGAGTGGCACAGATAAAATATTTATCATTTTGTTTCGTGGATATCGATACGGAATCTTATAACGAAATTTATTTAAAATTTGCGGACAGTCAATTTGGTTCCTCGAAGCTTTGAAAAAGAAAACTAAGTCAAGCGCGTCTCTTCTTTTATCGAGATTGACCATCTTAAATCGTTCTAATCTAGCCTCATATGACGGTACTTTTTTGGCTATTCCTTCGGAAAAGGCCAAGTGCCACAGAAACCTTTTTTGTATCCTCTCAATTCTCAGTATATGGTTTGCGTAATGTGGTCGCCAAACAACTGAGCCATACTCCAATATGCTACGGACCAAGCAGTTGTAAAGTAAAATTTTGGTTCTATGATTTCGGAACGATTTAATATTTCGAAGAACAAAGCCTAATGATTTTGATGCTTTATTGATGATTGTATCTATATGTGGAATAAAAGTAAGTTTTTTATCCAGAAGGATGCCCAGATCTCTGATTGTGTCTACTTCTGTCAGATGTGAGTTATTAAATGTATAATCATATTTAATTATGTCAGTGAGCTTTCGGTTGGAATTGATATGAAAGCATTTACCGGTGTTAAGACTCATCGCATTCTGTTCACACCATTCCGCAAGGCGATCAAGGTCAGTTTGTAGCTAAGCCGCATCTGAGTATGTGTCTACCACTTTTATAATCTTTAAATCGACAGCATATAAGAAGGGCTTTGAATGTCTAATGTACTCTGGAATATCGTTAGCAAATATGTTGAAAAGAACTGGACCAAGATGGGAACCTTGAGGGACACCAGCATTAATACCGTACCTGGAGGATTCAAAGCCATTTGCAACAACGATAAATGAGCGATTATTAAGGTATGACTCGATCCATCTTAAAAGCATCCCTGAAAAACCGAATGAAGCAAGCTTCGAAATAAGTATTTTATGAGGAACTGTGTCGAAGGCCTTACGAAAATCAGTGTATATTACATGAACCTGCCTTCCCATATCCACAGCTTCCACGACGTCCTCGACAAACGAGACCAAATTGGTATTGGTGGAGCGGGACTCAACAAAACCGTGCTGATGCTCTGAGATCATTTGTTTGATATATTTTTGTATATTCGAGCAGACCATTGACTCCAAAATCTTTCCAAAGCTGTCCAAGATAGAAATAGGTCGGTAATTTTTTACATTAGTGTTATCACCGTCTTTAAATATTGGTACCACCTTAGACACCTTCCATTGTTCCTTAAAGATACCGGAACTTAGTGAGGAATTAAATATTTTGAGTAGTGGTGATACCAGGTACTTTGAACACTGTTTGATAAAAAATTGTGGTATACCATCTTGACCTGCACCCTTACTAATATCTAACTTATCCAATTTATCCTGCAACTCATCGTGATTGAACTGAATAGTAGAGAAGACATCAGATGTTTTAGAGGGCCTCGGCACATAATGTTGTTTCGGTCTTCGTGCTGGCCTATGGACGCAAAGAAAGCCCCAAACATATTGCAAATGGTGAAACCATCGCTAGAGCTTCCGCTACCATCTGATAAGCTACTAGGGTAATAGCTGTTGTCTTTCCTTTTTAATTTTATGTAAGTCCAAAAGTACTTAGGATTTTTCAATAGTTGGTTTTCAACATCTTTAACATACTGATTATAGCATTCCATTGCTAATTTATCACACCGTTTCTTTAATAATTTAAGTTCAATGACATCTAATGCGTTACTATATTTCTTTACTTTAATTCGTGTCCTCTCCTTCTCTTTCAATCTATGAATTAAATTTCTTGTGTACCATGCTTTTTTTTGTGTAGTATGGCACGTGTTCCTTTAAAATACTTGCAAGTATTTCCTGAAATTGACTAACCATTTCATTGACATCTCTACATTTACAAAATATTGAAGTCCAATCGAGTTGCTGTAAAGATATCCTTATCCTTTCGTAGTCAGCTTTGCGAAAATTAAAGAATTTACTTTGTGGATTGCGAGGTAGGCCTTCGATATGATTAGTGGGTATCGTAATAAGCAGCGGAGGATGAAAAGGATCAATTTTACTCAATGCATTTGAACATCCAGAAACTTGACAGTTAATTATGTCAGTAAATACCAAGTCTAATAATCGATTATTGCAATTTCGCTGTCGGTTTAACTGTCGGAAGTTATTAATGAAATGGAAATCTACCAAGTTTTGTGCCACACCGGGGAGACTGCCCGAGAGTTCGCCCACCAAATCCCAGTCAATATACCCGTGATTAAAGTCCCCTACAATTAATTTAGGCAGCTCGCACTGATCAAAAACTCTGTTACAATTATCGAGAAAAATGTCGACAGACGCTTTGGTAGCAGGAGGAGGCAAATATACAGTACAAAGGGCGTATTTATCTAATGAGTTTCCATTTTTCACTTCAAAAATTATCCATAAGTCTTCGGCGGAGCTTTCCCAGGCAAAAATACGTTTAGAGTTTAAGGATTTACGAACTGCTATGAGAGTTCCGCCTCCATCTTTCTTTCCGGCAATGTTGTTCGTTGGCCTATCTCTCCTATGAACAGTGTATCTATGATCAAAATATTCTGTATTAAGGAAACCATCTTTTAACCATGTTTCGGTCAGAATTATAACATCGTAATTACTACTACACAGATTTCTATAAAAAGTCAGAGTTTTAGTGCGGAGTCCTTTGACATTCTGGTAGTATAATGATATATTACTATTGAATTTTAAAAATAAAGACCACAAAATGCATGCAAAACATTATTTAGAAAGGTAAAACAATAACAGGTAGCCTACACAATTTTTCCTAGAGAGGTGGTGTCTCTAATTAAAATGTAGTCTGCGTCATCCGTTTTACGCACAAAGATCTTGCCGTTCCTTGTCCAGACATATTTGTAGTTCTTTTCCTTTGCTTTCAGTCTGGCAGCAGCGTGAAGAGCCTTGTTACTTGGTGTCAGGTGCTCCATTATGAAAATGGATACTTTTTCGCAGTGTAGACCAATATCGGCAGTGTTGAGTTTGTCTTCAATTTTCTTCTTGGTCTTGTTATAGCTTTTTACAGCAGCAAGGAGCCGGTCGCGTACCACTGGGGAGTTAAATTGCACCACAATGGATCGAGGGCGGGCGCCTTTGGGGTCAATTTTGGCTATACGAGTGCACTTTACAATATTTTCCGGCTCCAAAATGCATTTTACTACCTGTAACAATATTTAGTAAATTTTCAGTTTTTCTTTCAGGTACGCACTGTATCTCTATATTATTAGCTCTTGCTTGTTGCTCCAAATGATCAACTCTATTATTTAAGTTTGTGATGGTGGAACGCATGTTGGTGTTCTCATCACGCAGCTCTTCCATAGATTTAACCGCAGATTGATGCTGGTCCTTGAAATCTTCGTACTGATGACTTATGAAATTCATTGACTCCTTCAGCTCCGTGATTTCCGATTTTAATCCTTTCAATTCCTTGCTCACAAGGGCGGTAAAGTTGTTATTCATTTGCGAGATTAATATGCTCATCTCGGATTTAAATACCTCACTAACAATTTCTCTGACTTCATCGAGGGTAACTGGCTTAGATCTCTCTTCGGCGGGGGACGAGATCGCAATACGCTTAGATGACCGCTTGTGTGATGTTTTCGTCGCTGGTTTCAGCGGCGCTTTGACGAGAAGTGCGTACACATGTTTCCTCTAGATTTATCTGCTTCCCAGCACATTTTGGACACCTCCACTTTTTCCCGACCTTAAGGCTTTCTATACCCAAACATTTGATGTGATAAGTCAAGTGGCAATTAGCACATACTACGTGATTGCCGTCGTCTTCGCTGTTGACACAGCAGCCCCAATCTGGTTTTGATGTTTTGGACATTTTCAAGCGCCTATATTTTTTTTTGTGAGCAACAATATTTGCTTACAGGTGCAATAAATACGAAAAATCAGTCCAAAAATAGTTAAAAAAATAATAATTTTGATTTACGAAATAGTCCACAAAAAAGAAAGAAAAGAGAAAAATAAAAGTTAAGTGTCCGTGATTTGAATCCGGTACTCTAAGACTCTAAGATTTGAAACCGAGACAAAACGAACTGCGCTATGCGGGCTGCAACTGAACTGGCGAATTTAATGAACATAACACAGTAAATCTTGTGCAGCTTTTGTTTGAGGGTGGCCTTTAAAACTTTGGTGTTATTGTTGTAGGTGTTAACTCAAAGTCACTGACTAATTGCACCAAAATGAATGTCACTGCACCAATAAATCCCGCAAATACACTGCCACTTTATTGTACTTAGGATTTTAGTTTACGCCGGTAGATTGTACTTGTTTTAGCGCACTTTTGGACGTAGGTTTCATGGCGAATAGTTTAGTTTGTCACTCGATTAAGAATATAAACGCACGGAGTAATTACCTATATCCTATTCCAGCCAAAAATCTATCTCCATGCCAAAGGACATTGCTCACTTACCATAGTGGCTTTGGCCTAGCGTGGACAAGCAATTGAGCGTAGTTGTATTTAAAAACTGTTTTTTTAACATTTGCTAAAAGAAGGTTACTTACAACAACAAAGGTGAGCCTCGGTCAACGTTTTAGCGAGATTTGTTAACAAAATGCGAGTTCAATATCTGAAAGTGCGTCAGAGTCGTTGGAAGTAGAAATATCAGAGCCCGTACTGAGAAAACGAAGTCTTCGATACAGAATTTACAAAAATAACACTCACGATATAAAAATACAAAGCGAATGACAGTTTGACATTTAACTTTTTTTTTGCTTTGTGCTGTCCTCACACATATTCATAAAACAGAGAATGAACGATGAAGAATCGATTGCATAATCTTATTTTTAATACTTTTTAGCAAAATGCTAGTTTATGAACACTTTAATGTAATGTTAGCTGGTCACAGTAAATAAACCATGTTTTTAAATCATTAGAACGAATAAACATTGAGTAATACTCTTCAGTCGCGCAGGACACACATATCGATTTGAATCGATTTAATGGAATGAACTGTTGGTAAACTATGTTTTGGCAGCACTAAATCTTGAATTACAAACCGGATGCTGGGATAGTCAACGTGTTTACTATAATTATTTGATTTTCTTTGAGGATGATTGACACAAAAATAAAAAGAAGGAATGCCTGTTTAATTATAAAATAATTATTGGTTAAATTATTTTTTTGGTAGCGACATTTTCACGCTAGGCCAAATATGAACATTGACCTTTCATCCAGATATGTTCAGCCATTCTGGCATGATTCAGTTACAAACATAATCCATCTTAACTTTTGCATTTGAAATATTAGAATATCAATAATTATCTTGAAAAGTATTTATTTAACAATTACCGGCATTTTCGTTCCATTTATACAATTCAAATGACAGATTCGACGACCATTTGGATCAGCGTTAGTAAACGCTGCTTCTGAGCCATGGGTCGCGGATTCAATCCCCGCACAGTACAAATATTTGTGTGCATGACCATGTCTGTTTGTACTGGTCTGGGTGTTCTCTATATACGAGTATTATAAGTGTATATTTACAAAAAAAAGTACATAAGTAAGTTTATTAATTGTCTAGTACCCCATACGACAGGGTACTTAATAGTAACTTAATTTGGGACTAGATGGCTCTGTGTGGCCCAGTGAGGCGTGTCCTAAATATTTATTATTATTTGACATTTTAGTTAATGTTTTCTCCTCAGATTCACCCTCACTCAGTTGTACTATCGGTACCTACATACGAGCTATATTTTGAAAATTGAAATATTTTGTTTGAAATTTTGACCACCTTCCATATGTTAATACATCAATCTACGAGACAAAAAACAAGTGACGTTATTTTTTTATTTTGGTATAGCCCAGTACAAAAATGTCAAGATAAAGCACATAGAAAATGTCCGCCAAAAATCTAAAATTGTTGATACGGCCGCCTAGCAACCCTTTTTTTTACGCGATGCGCATGCCATTCATTCATTACGATACTGTTCATAAGTTATTAACTTTCCCTTTATACCTTAACATACTTTTAGGACCTTAAAAATAAAAACAATGTTGTGAAAAATATTTCCGGCTGAAATCTTGATTTACATTTTTTACTTCAAAAGTGGGCTCTAATTACGTAACGCCTATAAACATTTTTGAAGGTGATGAAAAAGACATCCTGTATAATTAATTGACACTATACAGTTATACAGGGTGTTAGGTAAATGTTAGAACACTAAACTAGCCAATGTTAAATAAAATGCATATAAATAGTATAACGTCACAAATTTGATATCACCATGTTATTTATATAAATCAAAATTTTTAGATTCCGATTTGTATTACATTTTTTTCATCAAAAATGATGATGGCAATTTTCTGACTTCCCCATAATATTTTTATGTATCATAGACTGCTTTTGGGTGTTATACCTTTTACCTACCACCCTGTGTACAGGGTATATAAGAGCACAGAACAGCTGCTTTACAGGGTTACCTTAGTAAATAAAAAATGGGACTATTTCGCTCCTATTTCCAGAAGGCAGTTGGCTACCGTACTAGATTTGATTTCGACTTAAATCACTAGTAAAAACTCGTATTATTTTCCATCTCCATGTTTAATATGAATTTCACAATGTATTACGTAAATTTTCATTGAAAAATGCAGCTCCATCGAAAAAAAATACACTTTGCTGTGCTACAGTAAAAAACGGAACTAAATTTGAATCACTTGGCTTAGTGTCGGTCAGTCATTTCCAACAGGTTCATTTTCAATTCGTCAAGTAGTTAAACGTTGAAGTATTCAAGTTCAAATAACCATGAGCCTGATTTCATTGAACGCCGGCGTTCAATGAACGGCCTAGGCGTCAAATTTGCTGGCAAATTTTTGTTATTTTATTTATTTTTTATTTTATCAAAATCAATACATGCTGACTTCTAGTGCTACCCAAAACGCCAGAATATTATAATACATTTAAAGATAAACATTAGTAATATAACATAACATACATATGTCAAATTAGATATATAATAATAACAACAGGTCAATAAATAATGTCAATAAAAATTTAAAACAAATATCAAAAATAAAAACACAAATGATTTGTTAACCTAAAAGATGGAATGTCAATAGCAGAAATTACAATGTCAATATTCAATTATGAGTAACTGTTACCGGGAGGGGGATAGAAAATAGAAAATAAATTATTTATTTACAAAAGAGCTTTGCAACACAACTGATTAAAACTGTCGGCGAAAATGTCTGTATTAAAATCATGAGCATATCCCCCAATTAGACGCAAAGCGCGAGTAGTGGGTGCGTGCGCGGAGTACCTGGGGCCTAATTCGCGTAGCCGAATCGCAGTTCGATCGTGATTGAGTTGGACGATTTTGACATTTAGGCCATACTAGAACTGTCAAAAACCTGTCGTTGAATTACGATTGTGATACGATTCGGTTACGCGAATCAGGGGCCTGGTGCGCGCGGGCGCCGCCAGCTGGCGCCACCCCCGCCCGAGTCCCAACTGAGGCGCTTAGGATCCAGCAGACCCACTTTACCAATTTATCTAAATGGCTGCGACATGCATCTAGTCGTTATTCCAATCGATTGAGGCAGTATAATTCCTAATCACGCTCCCAATCAGGCCCCTAATTCAACTAACCAAATCGTATCACAATCGTAATTGAATAGCAGGTTTTTGACAGTTCTAGTATGGGCTAAATGTCAAAATCGCCCAATTCTATCACGATTGAACTGCAATGGGGGCTATCGCTAGTGAATTTGCCACTAGAGGCGCTAGTGTCGCGTGAGGTCCAATATCATTCACTTTGTACTGGTTTTAGCGGAATTTGTTGCATAAATTATAATTTCTTTAATTTACCTGCTGGAAAGTGATCTCCTTCGTAAAATATCGCAAATATGGATTATTTGGCGATTAATGTGAACGCTTTAAAAGCGGAATTAAGAAAAAGCGCAAAAATAGGCGGCCTCAAGAACAACTATTTCAGAAGTTAGTTTGTTGATATCAAGATAGTTATTTATAAACAATATGACCTTAATTAGATTCAAGATATAACACTTTGTTTCGGCGCCAATCGCCTTTGACAGCTATACTTCCGGACCTCAGTCTACAGTGGCGCCAACTGGTGAGCAAAGAAACGGTAGTCCCCATTGAAATAGCTGAATAAGGGCCTAGGGTCTCCGATAAAAATCAGCGTCATTATAAGCCTCTAGCTGTCACTACTAATGCTGAGCGGGGAACCTTTTTTGACAGTTACTGTTTCCTTTTTTTTTTAATGTTTATGCCTTATAGGTGCGAGGAGATGCAGGTTCGAGTCCCGCCTGAGACAAAATTTTTCAAATTTATATACTGATATTATAGGTGTTGTTGTGTCCAGAGCTTGTTTACGGGTTTATTTTTCGAAACATTACCGTCTTAAATGCCTAAGAACGCTTTGATTTCGGTTTTGTTCGAAACGGAACGATATAAAAACGTTTTTGAAGAAGACATTTTCATTTCGTTTTTAGTTAAAATAATGGTTAAATAACATTTTTATTTCGATCTTTCCCGTCGCGTCGTCACCTACACACAGTATACGGATTTCACTTCAGTTCACCTTGTGGCCTTGCGCGGCGGGATTAACCGGTCATAGAATAACGTTATCATTTCGTTCCCGTTCCGAACGAAACGCCTTATAACGGTTAAAAAGTATAATTACCGGTAAAAAAATAACAGTCAACGCCCTGGTTGTGTCAAATAAATATTTCTTCTTAATCAGGGAGCGTGGGAATCGGACCCGTTCGCAGTGTTACACGCGCCCACACGGGCCAGCGCGGCGGCGGCGGCGGCGGCGGCGGCGGCGGCGGCGGGCGGGGGCTCCCCGACGCCGCAGCTGCCGCCCAAGGCGCACAAGACGCCGCCGCCGCGCCCCGCCCCGCCGCGCCCCAACCCGCACAAGGTACGTGCCATATCACGCAGTTACGTGTCTTTTGTATATGATAGCTGATCGACCTACTGTAGGAATGTTAACTTTTCCCAATCGGATAGATGTCGCTTTAATCCTATTTTATTATATTTTAAAATGTATTTGTTCCATAGCACATTATGATAGATCAACGGCCTACTATAGAAATGTTGCCCAATCGGATAGAACTGATGTCACTTTAATCCTATTTAAATGATCTTTTAAAATGATTTGTTTTTTCGTAAATTAAGTATGGCAGTAGTAAAGTATGACGTCACGATTGCTGTACTCAAAAAACTAACTGTTTATTAATCTAAAAGCAATTGAAAATCTTATACAAATAGTTAGATAATAGCTGAAAATGTGATTTCAATTAATGGTGTTTCCTTATTATTTTTTAATGGTTTTATACTCAAGTGAATAAGCTCCATTTTATTACGATGGAATAGTCTCATCTTTGGTACCAGTTGTCTTACTATTACATAGTCTTTGGTACCCTCCGAGCGTTTTTTTTAAATTAAAAAACTTTTTAAACTATAGTTTTGTGTGTTTAGGCAAATTTGTTTATGTATGCATGTTTATCATTTCATTGAGCCACGGCAAACATGGTATACATTGTTTTGATGACAAAAGTGAACACACTACGACCGAATTCGTTACAATAGCGTCATATCATTGCAAAACCACAAATTGTAAAGTATCAACGATTGTGGCGACATCTGTTATTTACTTTGGAAACAAGGTCTTTGTGTTATACGATACATTTGATTGCAAGTTAGCTTCAAATAAAAATAGTATATCAAGCAAATTATTGTTATTTATAACAAATAATCAATTGTATTAATCAATCAAGAGTTCATGAATATTTTGCATTTAAAGTTGATAATCGATTGGGAAAACTTGACTTTTGTAAGTAGGTTGATTTACTGTCCACTTTTTGTTCTCCGGTTCGGTATCCTCGCACGCCATGGATCTCTGATCGGATGATAAACGGCTTTTTTTTACTGTTTAAGTGAATGATCAAAGAACATTGCCCAAATTTTAATAGTAGCTTGACCTGATATACAATAGAATTGGGCATTTTTATTTGTATTGTATTGTTACCTTACAATAGTTGAAACAATTTAATATAACGAAATTAACTAGCCCTACTAACTTAACTAAATATTTCATAAAAACTGTACTAATGTGTGTGGACGTTACAAGAAGCAGATTCAAAGTGCATTTAAACAAAGTCGACTGAAGTAGCAGATGAGAAGTCATTAAACATAATATTGATCAAAACTTTGACAAATAAAAACAACTTTATTAAAAAAAAAAAATTGTGCTCTTATTTATTAGATTTGCCCAAAATCCACTAGTCAGGTTCAATTTGGCCATTGTTCTTTGTAATCGATCGTTGTTATAGATTTCTCCTTCTATCGGTTGATCAATTGTCTATGGTGTGCGCGGGATCTTAATTTATATTACAGTGTGGGCCCATAGACAAAGTAACATAATTTTTAAGACTTGTAGCTTTCATTACGGCCTGATTTGTAAACATATTAGCTAGATAACGTTGCTTGTCATTCGGTCTTATCTACATTAACAAAATAATGTTATAATATTAACATAAAAGTACATTTTTATTATCTGACAATCGATTCTGTTACCGAAATGTTACTTTGTCGTAAGTCCGCATAATATACTCGTTTCTGACTTGTTCTCGAAATGATGAAATTGAAACTTATTTTCAAATGCAGATTTGAGCCCCGAAGCAATGAGATGTACACGTTTTATAAATACATAGTGATAATGTCTTGATGATAACCATTATTGGTAATACATACGTTCGCCAATATGTTTATACGAAGAAGAAAAAAACGGCAGTCTTATTTGGCATGCTTAGATTTAAAAAAGGATAGATACGTCACAAGCATCGTACTAGTCGGCTGAATAAAAGATTTACTACATTTTCTCTTCACTCCGGTATAGTTACAGTAAGATTGACCAGCGAAATTGCCAACGCGCATGACAAGACAATTATTACTTATTGTATGGTTCAAAAGCGAAAATAATGTTTGTTATGCTTTTGCACAAAAATGCACAAATAGTTAAAGAAATACAAATCCCATGGCATTATTTTTTATTAGATGTATGTGAATAATTCGCTATGTTATCAAAAACATAGATTAAATGTCAAAAACAAGTCTCAGGAAAAGATAGTGTCTAAGAATATCGCTTTACGAGTTGCTAGTAGAATAGTAAACCGAAGTCGTCAAACCTGCCTGACTCGCTGACTCGTTCTCGCTTCCACTCAAGTTGAAGATCATAGCTCTATCACGCTCGCTCGCTTGACAATCCACGTAAATACTTTATAACACGCGTGTTTGTTAGCGTGCTATGTAGTGAACTAGGGTCTATTTTAGCTTATATCAATGATCGCTCGTGTCGTATCTACCCTTTTTAATTTAATAAAGGTAAATTTAGCGACGAGTTTTGTTGCCCAGGCTGTTTAAGTCGTAGGTGAAAAATTGTACTTAGTCAAAAATAAAGTCTGATACTTTGTTTTCAAAGACAAATGTATTTGTGTGCAACTCATTGCTTCTGACGGTAATATTTAATGTAATTCATTAAGACCAAACTTAAGATATAATAATTTTTTATTCGGATATTCCTAAATTTTTAAATTTTAACACCATAGTAAAAACATATTGGATGGTAAGCATAAAGAAATACTATAAAATTAATTACGTATTCAAAATTTATGTTTAATAATTAGAATGAACATGAATAGTTAGATAAATGTTTAAAATAGTTGTTTTATTTCCGAGAAATTATTAATCGTATAGTGATTTATTTTTGTAGAAAGCCATAAATACTTATTTAATAGATTTCATCAATTATATGCAAGTCCTTAGTTAGTTGTGTCGAAAATAGTTTTACGGCTTTTTGCAATGCGTTTCGAATGTTACCTTTAAATTTAACTTTTGATTTTCAGATTGTTTTTTACGATTTGTTTTTTGTTTTATCCATAACGTGTTTATTTGCCCCGCCCCTGCGCCCCTCGAGCCGCATGACCCCGAGTTACGTGACTAGTATCGCTTATATACTGAAAATAGAACTCCATGAGTAACCAGTTTTCGTGTGCCTGATATGGGTCGCGGACCCACAATCTTCTGCTCACCGGGGACTGCTCTAACCACAGAACATAGGAAAAGGTTAGAAAGGCTGTCATGCGCCATTTGTATGAGAACATAAGTCGCCGCTTGCGCCCCACTACTACTTGCGCACACATAAAAAAGTTCAAAAAACGCCAATCAAGCGACCTATTGGTGGCGTGAGGTGAGAAGAAACCAATCACAGCGCTCACTTACATTCATGTTTGGGTAGAAGTATGAGCATTTGCTCATAACCCCTGTGGCGCGCCTGCTCGCGTACAAGGCCTTTCTAACCTTTTTTCTGTGTTCTGTAGTTCTAACAATTGAACTTCCCAAACATTTGGTGTGTCCCACTTTAGGATGACGAAAAATGTTTATTCAAGGAATTGTATTTTCTATTTACACTATCAATTTATTTGCTTAAAGAACAGTTTTCATATATGTTTATATGTAACGCTGCAGAGAAAGTGAAATCTAGTGAAAGTGAAGTCCTTTTTAGTAAACATAAAACTGTCAAAAATAAATTAGACATGTCAGTATCGAGTAACGAGTGAGTCAGCTTACCGGCACATGAGTAAATATTCCTACAGAGTACAAGCTTCTTAACTTTTAAACTATTCTGATAGGGCTGACACCTGTTGCAAGTCAAAAAAAATAGGGAGTAAAAATAAAATACGGTAAGTACCTACCTACATAATAAAACGTGTATTTCAAAAGGTATAAAATATAAGGTTTAGTGTAGTTTGACAATACTAAAGTTGAATTAGTTTATAAATGGCTAACCCTAAATAAATTTATAATTCTTTAATATTTCTTATTTCTTTTTAACGTGTGATACAGTCTGAATATAATATACAAATTCTTTAAATAACTGATCGGAAAACATTCGCATGGCATGCCAAAAGATAATTAATTTATAATTTTATTTTTATATTTAATTTCTAATATTTTGAATTCTCGATCATTATTAAAATAATCTTGGTACCTATGTTTTTTTTTCCATTTCACCAATAAAGTTAACATAATTATCTGGACCAATCGGTATTTTAAGGAACCCGGCCTGTAGATACGTTACCTACATTAAAGTCTCTACGATGAATAAATAGGGAATCATTGCTTATATTTATGGCATTTTCCGATAGGATTCCGATTTCTTGCACTTGTGTCGATCCAGACATTTCCTATACAATTATCCGGCAGCAACCCATAGCAGTGTGTAACTGACCCTTTGCTTTATATATTTAGATTTACCACCAATTTTCCATAATCAATATTATATAAATAATTGAATCATAGAAATGGTAAAATCACAATTCGTCAGCCAAATCACTCAAATAAATGTCGTCTAATGCGCGAGATGTGCAGGCGGCAGCCCTGTCATTTATACCGCAACTGAATCGGCGAAAAGCAGTTCTTACCCCGGCGACGCGTCGGTGAACGCGCCGGTGAAATGTCACGCGTACATCGCCGCGCTATGTGTGAGTGGAACAACAGCGGGCCGCATATAGGTAGCTTGTATTCTGGTAGGAATATTTATTCATGTGTTACCGGGCCAAATGCTCGTAGTGTCCACCGGTTGGCTTGTCACAATATACGATGTATTTTACTTTCTTTGTTTTTGACAAATGCTGTACTCGTTGCAGTCTTGTATGTGAATGTGAAAATCATACTTCCTAACAAGTTCATCTACTCACGAAATGTATGATCAGCAACGATAGTAACGCTTTAGTACCAAACGAGTGGGGGGTTTTAAAGATACTTCGCCACTTTAAACCATTGGTCCTAGCTTCTGTCATAAGATTTAAATTATAAGAATAAGTCGTTACTTAAGAGACCACGTTTTATGTAAAAAAAAAAATGCTTCGTTCCTGATTGTACTTTGCATGAAATTGTAGTAACTCATTAGATTCAACGAATGATTATCTGTCGGTGTGACTAACACTTTGTTCCGAACTAAACCGAAATAGATTTTAGCGCGCTTTGAGTAATCGTTAATATAATAGTAATTCGAAACGAAATCATGCAAGCTAAAACCGATTTCGGCTATATTTGGAATATACCATTTTTCTCTGTACATGCTTATATTATTATTACCCTTTGGTCATCAATATACGCATAATAAATATATACTGTAGCCGCATATAATATATAGTCTACTTATGTAGGAATTGAATATTATTCCATAGTTCGTTAAAATAACAACGTAGTTCCACCAACTCGTTTAGGAATCTCAAATAAATATTTTATCGATTACATAGTTCATTTTTTGACTATGCAATCAATTGTAAATTGCATTTGGTATGAAACGGACGCGTTGTTGAACCTCATACGTGCTGATTCGATAATTTGACTCCATCCTTAATTACGAGAGGTGTGTAAATACGTCCCTAATATACTACGGTATAAGTAATGATTAGAGTTTATAAAGTGTCCGTCACGATATAAATGTCTGACCAATGTGACCTAGCAAAGTGGTCATTTTCTCTGTAACCGGACATTTTGGACATTTGTCATTAACGTCACATTCAATTCTATTAGTAAAGTATGATAAAAATTTTAATGCTTTATAAGAGACCGGAGTAATAATCATGAATAACTATTAAAAAATAAGACGAAGAAGTAAGACATGCTGTTGCCTTCTAATAATACAGACTCTATGATTATGTTTCTACAATGAGATTTATCTCACACATGTGTCTGTAAATAAATATATCTTTATCTTTATCTAAATGGAACAATAGAGATATTGTTTTTGTTAAATTGCTGTCAGATTTTACAAGCATAGACAAAAACAGGTGTCTTACACTAACTTTACAAAAATAAGTTTGCTATAATGATAGCTTCTATTTTAGTTTCACTCACGCATACAAACTAACAGCGATTATAACGAAACACGAACACTCTTATAAACAAAGCTCGGATTGGTTGCATCAAGCTCCACTGGTTCTATATCATGGAACCTATTTTTGCTTAGTTACGCTTCTATAGAATTAATATTTGTAGTTTGCTTTCCGATTTTACTATTAGTGCTAAAATAAAAGTCGTACGTACGTCCGTAGATGGATTAATAAACTAATACTCAAAAAACATAGCATAGGTATATACTTTATATGATACTTTAGCAGATTAATTTGCAATCCTAATATCGGTATTTAAATACTGATAGGTCATAGTTAGTTTAATTGGTTTTAAAATTTTTCGTACTTAATTGGACCTTTGTACGAAAATATTAACAGGTCATATTAATGACATATTCTCTGCAACGCAACGCTGCTGGGTATAGGTGTAAGCCTTGTTTTAAAGCATTTTTTATTGATCTAAATTATTGATCTACAATAATTACTTAATACATCTTCGGAATTAGCCCTAAGGGTCTACGACTACACTTTATATTGCATGCCCTTTGTATCGCTAAGTATTTTATGTATTTCTCTTAGAAACTTTCAAATATTATTTATACACTACGGCTGTGGGCTTATTTTACTTGAGCATGCGACCTATAATACTGTCCATGTCCTTCCGATTTCAGTTATCTTCCATTTATTTAATATACCTATCTCATTTATATTTCGTTCTCTAACAATAACTACCTGTATAATACAAGTAACATATTTATATACCGTAAATGCACAGATTGACTTCGTATATTTGAGTAAAAAATTCACGCTGGCATTCTGAACTTTACTGAGGTTTCCATTTAATAGAAACTGTCTTGGAATTAGATTTCTGCGGGTGGTATGACAAATGACGCGTGGTCAAACATTACTTTTGTTTTTGACCTAGTGTCATGGTTCTTCCTGCAAAGCTACTTAAAGAGAAGACATTTTTAAGTGGATATAGTGAGTTTTATAACGCTTGAGTTAATAGACAAGTAAGCGTGTTTATATGGTTTTCGAAAGGATGCCGTCTTATTATCTGTAATAGATATTCAATTACTTTAATTAATTCAAAAGTTATAAAAATCGCTTTCAAACCAACAGTTTGTGTTTTGTAAAGCCTTACTAATAAATATTTCCTTTAAATTTTTATCTACTTATTGAACTTTTAATAAGACGAAGTCGCCCTGTGCATCGCGGCTCATGTGTCACCGGTCACTAACATGCTAACACGGCTCGTGTGCTTGTCCCCACATTGCAGCGCTAAGGAGGCGGCGGAGCGGCGGCGCGACCCTTAGCCCTCTCTCACTCACCCTTTGTTGCTAGACCCGCGCCATGGATTTCACCGAGGACCCCTTCAAGGACTACCGCTACGAGGACCCCTTCAACATCGACGACCCCTTCGCCGCGCCCGAACGCCGCCCAACCTCCGCCGCCGCCTTCGACGCGCCTGTCCCCGCCCCCGCCCCGCCCCGCGGCGGCCGCGAGTCCGCCCCGCCCACCTCCGCCTCCACCGACGCCTGGGCCGCTTGGCCCAACGACAACTGGGCCGACGCCTGGCCCGAGGCCCCCAAGAACAAGAGCGACCCCCCCGCCGACTGGAAGACCGACAACTGGGCGAAGGAATCGGACAACTGGGCAAAAGAATCGGACAACTGGGCCACGGACTGGAACACTGACCACAATAAGAACCTCAACGAGACCTGGCCGTCTAACACGCTGCCGGGGAAGAAGGAGAAGAGCCCGAAGCCGGTGAAGTACGCGAAGTCGCTCGTGCACACGATAGGCGGGATCGGGCGGGCGCGGCAGAAGGAGAAGAAAGCGAAGCTGGGCTCGCGTAGTGCGGAGACGCTGCCGTCGGAGGAGCAGCAGTGGGCGTGGGCGGCGGCCGAGTCGGCGCGGCTGCAGGCCGAGGCCGCCGAGCGCCGCCGCCGGGAGGACGCGGAACTACAACTCGCTTTGGCCATATCCCGCCGGGATCAGTGAGGGCCCACCCTAGGCGACACTAGACGAAGGCCGGACTTTCCGAGCTGTCTTAGTAACATTAGATAAAGGCCTTACTGAGCTGTCCTCGTTGTGCTCGCGAATTCGATTACCGACTCTTTGTCTTTGGACAGACTTTTAACAAAACGCCTCCAGCTAATCGATGTTTCGTCGATCGTTTGTTTTTCGATTACGCGAGTCTATCTAGAGACGATGATGGGAAATTTTATTTGTCTCAAAAGTCTAGATATTCGTTGTTGATTATGTTCTCGTTGACATAGTTACATGGCGTTGAGAAATTTAGGCATCAACATCGTATCGATTCATTCGAGTATCTTCAATCGTCTGATTATTTTTCGGCGGCTAGCATTCCACAAACGACGCTCTGGTCTGGTTCACCGTGAACCAATGTGGTGTACTTTTACTATGATTAATTTTACTTATAATTTTATACAAAGTATTGTTTTCAGTTGAAGTTAAATACGATATATTTTTGAATAAGGTATCAGCACATGTCCCCGGCCCGAACCAGACGAGTGTTGATGTATCTTTTCTAATTTAAAAGTAATCCGTGTCGTTGCCCTAGCTGTATTCGGCATATCTATATACCTAATTGTAATTAAAGTGTAAGAAATCGTATCGCGATTCGGCCACTAGTCAATTTGGATTGAGATGAGGGTTGAGGGGGTTCCCGAACAAATCGCGGCGTCCTAACGTAACTGATATCATGTCCCCGCCGTTCAGAGAAATCTGACATTCGAGGACTGTCCTAGGTATTGTGAACATATGTAGAGTAGAGATGACTTGTACATTATTCTTACAATGCAATAGTATACTGGACTTAGATAAAAATAGATTGAACGTACCGTTGCCTAGTCATAATATGTAATGTCAGATTTTTGTGGTAGCCGGCTGCGGAGTTATAACGGTGTAATATATTGTTGTCTGCAATCGAGGCCTAATAGCTTCACTGTGTATAGTCTGTTAGTTTAATGTTTACTATTGTGTTATTAATATTATTATGCATGGAACTTACCGCGAATCCGCTCTTATGATACGCGATACTTATACGATACGTTACTACTTTAAATTGAATTCCAATTGTCGTTAATACAATAACGGTAAATAACGTTACACTGTTGTGTTTGAGCTTCACTTCGGTCAATCTTGAATACGCTTACCTTATGTATGTCTACGTGTGTACTTGCCATTTCACAGAATTACCTACTCAACTCATAGTTTTTTTTTTACAAAAAAAAATGTTATTATTGTTACAACTAGTATGTGAAATTATTTAACCCTGTGATTAAGTGTTATTATTACAAGTAAACTATAGTAAGAGACACTCGTTATTCCTTCTCGATGCTCTATGTATAAAATGTATAATTTATAAATTATTTTATTATGTTTTTGACATAAATATTCTTATATGTCTGGATATTATAGATGTACATTTCCTTAAGTCTTATCTTATCGTTGGATAAGTTTAGTGTTGTATAAATCAATGATTATTATGTTTTTCATAGAGCTACTGGGTGTCTGTCGAAGTACAATTTATGCATTTCTCTGTATGATTGGTTCTGTTGTTGTTATTATTGTGTTGGCAGAATTGACGCGTCCCGCGAGCGACACCAAACGGGGCGACCGAATGCTCAATGAGATGTGTAAAATAAATATGTGTAATATATTTTGTATTTTTGTTTATTTTGTTTTCAACGGGATCTGTGTGCAGCAGCGCAGCGCAATTTGTCTTCTGTAGTGCCTTTCCAGTTGCTATTCAATGTCGTCTTATCTTTCTTGCGTATAATCGAGTGAGTGTATCGTTGCAACAAAAAATTGGGATATCAATGGGAACTGTTCGCTTCGAATTATAAGCGATTAGTATTTAATTTGAACTTGATATTTGTGTAAAACGAAAAAAAAAGTTCAAATATGTCTTATAAAATGTTGCAATAAAAACAAATTTCCTACCAAAATGGTAGTTTTTTACTTAGCCTTGGAAATTAGATGTTAGAGTCGCATCACTCGCTTACGTGCGCACGACCCTAGCGCCGCCCGGTACAATAATTACGTTAAGTAGCGCCCTCTTGTAGAGACATTCACACATCACCCACCACTCTCTGCGTCCCAGTGTCTGCGAAATGTCTCTTCAAGCAGCCTTTAGTGTCTAGGCTATAAGTAATTATATAATTGTAAACTATACGTGTAACTATACCTTAATACCAGTGTGTTTATGGGTAAATATTATCCTAAAGTTGTTATCTCTTTCTTAGGCGCTGTTGTATGAGGCTAATCGGACCGCGCTGGGCTGACAGCTTTGCTCGCTATAGCTTTATTTATCTAATTAAATCATACTATCGATGTAGATGAAATTGTTACTATAATGTTCATTTATATTTTATGGTGTTAAATCTATTTTTTCGTACAGCAACACCAATGTCAATTGAAAAATTCTTTGACTAATATTTTTGTAGTATACACCGTGAAATTTTAGTGGTTGTTTTCCCGCAACAAAACGATTTACCTTTAGTAGCACCATCGAATCGTGCGAGTTATTTTTTGAAAATAAAGATATCGTTGTACTCAATTAATCAAAAAATAATCATCAACTCAAAAGCGTGAGATACGATAGTATCTTTACAAAATGTGACGTATTTGGGTACTGCTTGCCGCACTAAATCAATGTTCAAAGCAAAAGAAGCTCTACGTACTAAGTAATACAGCATAAACTGCACCGCGCGAGGGGCAATGACCCCGGCCGGTGACCGGCTGCGGCGCGGCTAGTACCATTGGTTCGAGGTTGCTTTCGAGTTTCGTTTATCACAATCGTGAAACTGCTATTTTGTATTTGAATAAAAAAAAACTGCACAAATCTATTGTACTACTAAGATAGAATCATTTTACTGCGGGAAAACAACCACTAAAATTTCACGGTGTAGATACGGCCTCGCGGTCCGATTGATCCGTGACTGTTATCAAATATACATATTGTATGTAATTTCAGTGATAGCGGAGTAAACTTTAATTCTTGACGTTGACGTGTATAAGTGTATTTAAAGCTAATTAATGGAAGCAAGTAATACGATATACAGGTAAGGTAGTCGGTAGTGACGGTGCGCGGCGGCGGAACGGGCAGCTGGTAGTTTGGTACGCCTAATTTATTACAATAGTATCTGTATTCATCTCCTGTTGGAATGATTATTTTTTTGCTGTGGCAACACTGGTGTCAAAAGTGACTCCGTTTTTTAAAATAAATAACGATTGTTAGCATGATTTTTGTGGGCTGACAGAATAACGATATATCCAGAGATAGGCTATCCTAAAAGAAAGACAATTTAACAAATAAATTAAACAATTTGATTGTTTTTTTTTTAAAGTATTAGGACCGGTGTTCCGTTTCGCGCTCGCTAAAGTGTACGGAAGGCAAAAAAACATAAATATTATCAAATCGAACGCAATGTAGGTACCTATTTGTGCTAAGCTTTGCTTTTAGTACACGCCTTCGCCGCTGCCGAGCAATGGCGCGTCTCTCGCAGGCAGGCAGTGTCTGAGGCGACTGGCCTTTTTATAAAACATTACTTAGTATATTAAATTTCTTTCAACTAAAATGAAATTTATATCAGTCGTTACATCGTGTACGGTAGATGTCAATATTTTACTTCATATTCTTGTAAGTTTCATGAAGCCTGAAGACATATGTATACGGTGCTAAACATGAAATTGGCTCGTATCTAATAAGGTTCATGGTCATAAATCCGTCAACTAATCACTAAGATAAACTAAAGTACCTTAATTGATCAATTTATCTTCAGTAATTTCATGATGCGATTGGCCAATTGTCGAATTGTCGTTAAAGAGAATGTTAGTTCTTATGCAATGAAGCCAATTTATATATGTGACTAATTTTACAAGCTAATTATCATGGCAAATGTCTCCGACCGCCGGCTCCCGCAGACCGCGCCCGTAAGCGAGAGGCCAATGACAGTATTACGTGGCCCGCGCGCCATACTCATTGCCCGAATTGCATAAATATTCTGAATGTACTCATTAAAATATGTTAGAAGTAAAGTCTTCTGACAATTTAATAAATACAAAGAGATGAGGAGGGGGTTACATTCCCGTAGAAAAGATTTGTATGGAATTGACTACTTTCACGTGATAGATAAAACGATTTTTCCTTTAAATGTGAGCTCGAAATGTATATAAATTGTAGGTACGAAAATGTTCCTTATGTTTTGGGTGTAACCTTATCCTGAAACCTCTGAGTAATGGATTATGATATTTTAATGTTAGTAAAGCTTACTGAAGTTAAGGGTTCTTGAGACCACAAGCCGAGAGTTGGAGTGTTACGAATTATCAATGTTCGCAGGTAGGATAGTTAGAACGGGTAAGAGGATAGGAGAAGATGAGTAGGGGCTACCCCAAGAAATTTTAGCTGTAAACTGGCCCAGCGGTGGCACAACAAGTGAACATCAGTAAAGTTACTTGTCTGTCTGGGATACAAACGCCACCATCTTGGTTACTGTCAAGTTCTGACAGTTCCCTAGTCTTAACATGGCGGCAATTTTTCAAGTAAAACGAACTGCCCATTTTGATGTGGCGCTAACGAGTGATAGAGTTAAGGTTGCACTGTTATTGTGAACCAGTGGCATTTCAGACTTACCTATACAGAAGATACTTTTACAGGAAGAATAATTAGTTTGTCGATATATTCAGTGATACATTTGTTGTGCCAGTTATCAGGCAAATCTAATCGCATATTGTTGTAACGTATCAACATAGTCGTAAAACACATAGTACTTACTTTCCAGTCGTTGTTCACTATCGTGTTGTATACTTAGCGATTTTTATTCACAGCTTTTTATATGCAACGAAGTATGTAAGTGATTTCAAACATTCGTATGATATCAGTGAAGTTTTATATGTTGTATGTTGACCTTTCTGCGTCTTACGAGGGCTGATGACTGTATGTGAGGTGTTTTAACGGATATATGTTCGAATAATACATTAATTAATAGATAACAGCAAAATATTTCACTAAGAGTTATATCACATTTTTTCACATCTCTATGAAATTGAAAAAGGAATGTTGTTTGACCATTATCAGGGATCGGTCAACAATGAATACTGGTACCTAGAAAAGTATTGAATAAAACACTACAGTTAAAAATTACGAATTTTACATATTAGGGTTTACAACTTGGCGTGTGAGAATGGTTTATACATTCATAATGATAATGGTATCTGCACGAATAAGTCTAGTTATAAGGGAGTATAGTAGGTCTTGTCACATAGTAAGTCATAATATAGCGGTTTGGAAGTCGAGTCGGAGTTAGAAAATATCAAGAGAAACTATCCCTACCAAGATTGAATGTTACTACCCCAAAATATGTATAGCATTTATAGATAGAACGTTTTGTCGTCAAATTTAAGTCAGTTAAATCAAAGGGAAAATAGATGTACCTACCATGTATTCAACTGTAGGCGTTATTGACATAAAAGTAGCACAGATAAAATATATTTATTTATTTAGTAAATTATCTTTTCTCTTTGATGGATGAAAATTATAATTATGTCATTCGTTAACGATCGAAGAACTGTTCAGTGTTGAATAATCTGTATAAATTGTGCTTAGGAGCTCTGACTGATTTATAAAGCTTCAAATAAAATTGATATTAAATTAATTGACTGATTTATTTATTGTTCTAACATAATTATTTTATTAGGCAACGAGAACTGTTGAATTGTATTATTGCAGAGTTTAATAGATGGCATTTTATATAAATTCTTAGACAGGGCTCCGGATATAATAAAAAGTACAATCTTTCATATCACTATGCGTTTAATTTGCGAAAGGGGGCGGAATGGATGTTCTAAATACAATAACTATTTATAATCAAATGTTCTTGTGATTTAGGTTCGTACGTAGATATTCTTACTGTATATAGATAAATCTTTTGGGCTTTTTCGTAAAACGGTATAGTAAAATCATTTTTGTAGCGAAACAAACTGTATTTAGATAAATAAAATTGATAGAATTGCATGTTATTTACGCAAAAAGCCCTCAGGATTGCCAGACGCCGCAACACATACTTAATATTAGCTTATGACGTTACTGTTTTCTCACATATCGCTGTTATTTATGTATAAACTTAGCCGCGACTTTTTAGTTCGCTAATATAAGCCGACGACTGTATTTTCTACAGAACTTATAATTTTATACTTTGTTGATGTAAGTATAGCGCTTATTTTACAGCATACATATAATAATTGTTTACTGCACGTCGTTTCTAGTTGAAAGCAAATATAGTAAATTCTACTAGGTACTTATATTATTATGATAAATAAAAATAAATGTTTATATGAAGAAGTTGTGTACGTTTGTAATAATATAGCGTGTACGACCAAATAATTTATTATAGAATGTCGGTACTCCGAGGTTGAGATCGGTTAGTAAGGGTAGAGCTCTAATGACGACCTAATTTAAATAACTTTACGTACCTATTGTTCTTTTTTCAATGGCTGTGTTTTTGTTGCGACTATCTCAAGAGGTCGCCACTATTCTTCTAATTTGTATTTAGAACCCCGGGGTCACACTGGCTGCTTTTTAAACTGGCGATGGCTTTAAGTGTGTGTCTCAAAGCTGTGGCTGGCCAATGCCTCTTGTTCCGAGCGTTTCATAAATAACGACAGTTAAAAAGCAGTTAATATGTGAATTAACCGTATTTCCTGTTGATATAGCGGTTCATTGGAAACCAGTCGGGTACCAGCGTTCGTGCATTCGTCATTACCTGCTGACATGTATTCACTGTAATGAAACTATGATATTATATTAATATGGAAACAAACGATTCCTGAGATAATAAAAGGAAAATATGAAATTCCGTGTTTTACTCAAATTTTTACCCCTAAACCTATTGCTCAGTGCATGGTAAGTTAACAAGATTGGGCTTTAATTATCACACCTTCATCTTCACTAAAATAGTATCACAGAGTGAGTTCATTAGAGCAAGAGGTAAGTACAGTCAAGCCACTCCATGTTGGGCGCCAGTGTAATCCATACTGATAATTATTTATGGCAGACTGACAGATAGATAATCTGTCAGTCTCCGTTTAACGCTGAAACCTGACCCAGTTAGGTACCTATATCCCTGAGGTGTGGTGGTCCACCTGCTCCGCATGAATCCCTGGTTCGATTCCCGGCTGGATCAATTTAGGAAACGATTTTTCAACAACACAATAAAAAAAATGGGTCTCACGTTAGTTAGAGGAAATACATTTTTCCATACAAACGTAGTCCCCTGTTTCCTCCCTGGATAATGATAATGCCAGTAGAGCAATAATTTTTATTACAAAAATCTATGACCACTAGGGTTGTAGTCCAGCCGACTAGTCGGCCCGTTTTTTGCTCGTATTAATATACCTAAAAATTTATGAAATTGAAATCTTTACTGTTATTATTTTTATTAGAAATACAAAATCAATTTTACAATGTACTTTCAGTGCAATTTAGAACAGGTTAGGAAATTAGAAACAATTCGTTCGGTACATTAACTAATTGGGCTTAGATCCAGACATTAATTAAACAAGTAACAAAAAAAAGAAACTCAAAAAATTAGCTTTAATTTACATATTGGAACAATTCTCTTGACCTAATATTAATCAGTTACCTAAAACTTAGTACCAGATAAAAAAATGTATAAAAAACTTCTTAATGTGACAACAGAAAGTTAAAATAAATAAAAATTCTACTACACTACAAACGAAGAATTAAGATGACAATCAGATAAAAGAAGGCACTTATCATAAAAAATGACAATACGGTGTGATTAGAGCATGTTACTCTGATTATTATAACCTAAATCAATAATCGGCTTAGCCAACTAGTCGGCTAGTCGGCCCTTCTCTATGACCACTATTAGCATGTTTCTCATATAAATTTATTTAAATAAATTTCTAATTTCCATATTCTCTCTCTCTCTCTCTCTTTCGCAGTCGCAGTCGCCCGGTATGCAGAAAGTTATGGGTTCGAGTCCTACCTCAGGCGGTCGATACATTTATTTAAGGAATTGTATTTTTAATTTAACACCTAGGTGTCTACCTAGTGTAGGTACAGCATTCAACAGATATACTACCTTTGTAGCAGCTGGGGACCATAACATTAAGGAGTAATTGATTGGAGCAGGTTGTCATTGAGTCCCCTGTATCTAGGTCGTCAAACTTCAAAGTTGTTTTACGCTTACGCCAAAACGCCGTTAAGTAACCACTATCCAAGTGCCTTTTATTGACATCATGCAGACACATGCGCGTACGCAAGTAAGTATATTTTTCCTCATCTACAGCCATAAAACGTTGTTTGTTTCTTCTTGTAATGACTATGTTCAATGGCTATATAATATCTACACTAGCTGTTCCCCGCGACTTCGTACGCCTCAATTTTTGTTTTAATAATCGCGATTATTTTTGCAACATTTTTCAATTATGCTTCGCTCCTATTGGTAGCAGCGTGATGTTATATAGCCTAAAGCCTTCCTCGATACATGGACTATCCAACACAAAAAGAATTTTGCAATTCGACCCAGTAGGTACTTCCAGAGATTAGCGCGTTCAAACAAACAAACAAACTCTTCAGCTTTATATTATTATAGTATAGATTTGCATATAGGATAGGATAGGTTAAGTACCTACCTACCACATAAATATGAATAGTAACTCAGTACAAATCCGTAATTTACTTTGTGGTCAAAATGTGACTGCTAAAAACATAAGTAGGTATTATTAGATATCTACCTACGTGTAACGTGTAAATCGGCCCCAATAGTTTGTACATCTCACCATGAGTCCCACCACCTCCTGCCATTTATTTATGGTTATATTAGTTTTCCCACGGGTTTGCTTAGGTACTCATTTTTGATTGTATCGCTCAGGGAAATACCAAGCATTGCTCTCTCCAGCGACCGCTCTGTGTGGACTACCGACCAGGTTAAAAAGGTTAAATTTTTAAGCGTTACCAATCTATATTTATTTTAAGCAATTACTTACCTAAATTGCTATTGCCTGAGGTAAGACTCGAACCCAGAACATTCAGCTCACTGGGCGACTGCTTTAACCATTAAACTTTACTTACTAGACATTGTTTGTGTCGAGGAATATATCCAACGCTTTACGTTGTAAGCCAGTCGATTTTCATCGGTCATTGTTTCGGTCAGTACCTCCAACAGCCAACCAAACAAGGTTTAGGGTCCGAAGTCCCACCTTAGCCAGTCGAAATATTTGTTCAAGGAATTGTATCTATACTAATACTATAAATCTGAAGAGTTTGTTTTTTTGTTTGTTTGAACGCGTTCATCTCAAAAGTACCTACTGGTTTGTAATTGAAAAATTACGTTTGTGTTTGATAGCCAATTTATTGAGGAAGGCTTTAGGCTAACATCACGCTGCGAGTGCTGCGACCAATAGGAGAGAACCATCAGTGAAAAATGATGCAAAAACGGGGAAAATTATTCATACCTATTTGAAGATTTCCGTAGCGTGTGCGCTGCGTAAACGGTTCAAGTTAGATAGGTACCCAATATGTAGGTACCTACTTATGAAAGAATTATAACAGAAATTAACGCAGATGAAGTCGCGGGCAACAGCTAGTACCTATTCAATATAACAAGCTGAAACAGCTTGTTATATTGATCTTGACAGATTCTTAAATATTGGTAAATTATTTCTTACCTAAACATTGATAAAACTCCGCCGACTCATGGCGTAAAGCCTAAAAGAAATTCGCCAACACAATAAATGTCGTGGTAGCACAATGATTACAGCAGTCGCCCAGTACACGGATAGTTGTGAGTTCGTATCCAATAGGATAAGGCAGTCCAAATATTATTCAAGAAATAGTACCTATTTCCAAACAATTGTACAAGTACATTATTAAGTAATAGTACATTCATACGTGACGATACCGTTAACTATAGTGTGGCGTTCATTCAGGTTCAGTTATGCCATTCATACTCATTGTGGGTCTCGCGATAGTACCTAAGTGAATAATGCGCGAGTAACCGCGAACCGAGGCCGCGCTCAATTGCGCACGCGCATCGCGAGTGCCGAAAACCCTAATGGCCCTAAGTATTAAAGTGCAATCTACAATAGATTAAAATTTAGGGTAAATATTTTTGCATTAGCTTGTGTAGTTAACTGACCATACATCATCATCATCACGCAATATAAGATAGGTACCTAATATGTCGTCTTGTCTGTTTAAAAATGCATTCTATGGTATTTTGTTTTAAAAGAAAGAACTGTACTAAGTAAGTACTTAAATGTTATCAAGTAGGTAGGTAGTAACTACAATATAGGTAAATAATTTATTTATATCTTGAAGTTTGTCAGAAAAAAATCCTTTTAATTCCGACTCGTCTAATTCAGGGAAAAAAATTAAAAAATAACTTAGAACCCTTGAAAAAAATTTCTTTCGTTTTCATTTCTCGTTTTTTACTGCTAAAAACGTAATTTGGTACCTATATGTTTTTGTAATAGATACTTATCTCATCAAGCCATAATAATGTTACCCATGTATTCGGTTTATGCAGATAAGACTTATAAGAGGAGAGGACACAAGGATAATCATTTTTATCAGATAAGCAAGACCAATTAACGTAAAATCGACTTATTCAATATTGTTAATGTGATGAAATGTTTATCATAAACCGTTTAGTTGTGCCCGATAATTACCGATAAAGCGGAGATAATAACCCAACTGTTTGTTGTCAATGAACATCATTGTCGACACTTTCAAATCAAACAATGGGCCTACACAATCTGCACTAAATATTTTGATTGCGACACGGCATCAGACAGAGCCAGTGTTCCAAACTTGCGTCACTCGATATCTGCGACTAGTAACTCGCGCGCCGGGCAACATGGCGGACGCGGTAACCAGCCTGCGCGAACTCTTGCGCTGCCTCGCACGCGACCGCGGCTACAGCGACGACGACCACAACATCGCCCTCAAGTCCATCACCAGCGGCGGCGCCAACTACACCTCCACGCTCCACCTCGCCACCCTCTCCACACCGGGACTACCCGACCTAAACCTCTTCGCGAAAATCGCCTCCATCGGCGTCAAAATACGCTCGAGGGCCAACTGCGACAAACTCTACAGCACCGAACAGATCTTCTACAACAAACTGATCAAAATCTGGGACGGATACCAGGAAAAGTATCAGATTCCGGAGCAACATAGATACGTGTTCCCGAAGTATTATGGGGGAGACCCTGAGGTGGGGAACGAGACGATTATTTTGGAGAATCTCGTAGCTGCAGGGTATATGAGTTACAATAGGTTTAAGTCCGTGGATTGGGAGTTCGCGTCGAAGGCTGTGGAGGAGCTGGCGAAGTACCATGCTTTGTCGTTCGTTTTTCAAAAAGAGGATCCGGCGGAGTTTACGGCTTTGAGGGCTGATTTGATGTTTGAGATGCCTGATTCTGATCCGTCACTGCAGGGTGTGTGGGACCGGATGTTAAACGGCGCGGTGGCGGTCGTGGACGACCAGAACCAGGCGAAAGTGAAGGAGTTCTTCGCGAAGAGCGCGGGCAACGATTTGTTCAAGAAGTATCACATGCCGACTCACACGCCCATCCTCACGCACGGTGATTTCAGACCCAGCAACTTGCTGTATAAAAAACAGGTATTACTTTCCTACTGTTCCTTACGATTTGTAACCAAATTAAAATAGGAACGTTTATCAGAAAAACATCAGGATTTTAAGAAAATCTACGGAAGTCATAAAACTACAGACGATCATCATCTTCCGATGCCATAAAAGTAGAAGGATTTTGCCATTATTGCGACGGTTACCGCTTGGTTTTAAGGGTTGGTGTTCGCAGTTTGGTCAATGGTGGGAAAAAGACATTGCTGGCCGTCTTCTCTTCCGAGTAGGTAATATCTTGAGTCGCCTCTTACGACGCCTTTCGAACGAGGAGTGGTTCTATTTTAGCTTAGGTACCTACACAGGAAATCATAACTATGAATTTTAAGTCCGATTAGTCAGAATCCAGCTCGCATGTTGTTATCATGCATGCCCGAACTTTAGAACCAAACAAAAATGTCTAATCGCAAACCTCAATAACCTATATTTAGTAAGATATACCTACTTAGGTATTTCTAACTTATTGACAAAAATAATTAAGGATATAGGCAACTACCTTCTTGTAAAATCAATTTCCCTTTACTACCTGTTTAACACCCTATTTGGTTTAAGTTTAAGCATAGGGAAAGAAATATAAAGTACTGGGCCATCTCGGGGTCCTGGCTTCGATCCCCTGATCGGGCGACAAGAGTTTTGAATTTACAAGAATTGTTCGGATTTGTGATCACCAACCCGCATTTAGCGCGGTGATTATGCCTGTACCATCATTGCTGTAGTAACTTGAATGCAATGATGGAGGCATTTGCCCTATAGTGGGATGCAAGGCTACATAATGTTTCTTTGTTTACTACTAGCGGCCCGTCCCGGCTTCGCCCGGGTGGACATAATCGCATCGCATTTGTATAAAGATCCCTAACCTTTTCTAGGAATAAATATAACCTATGTCAGGTAAATGTAGCTTTCTAAAGGCGAAATAATTTTTGAAATCGGCACTGTAGTTACTGCGTTTATTCATTACAAACATACACACACACACAAAAATACAAATCTTTCCTCTTTATAATATTAGGTGTTGAAATATGAAATTGCCGTTTTGTATGGACGAAATCGAGAAAAGTCATTTTTCCATACTAACAATTTTATAGTTTTTTTAAAAACGCCTGATCCGTTTTTAATGCAATTAAAGGTGAAAGTTAGATGGTTATAAAGCTACGCATTATAGTATTTAAATTTCTGAAAATCAAAGTATATAATACAAATAATTGAAGCAAGAAGGTCAGCTGACACATTGTAAGGGGTCTTTTCAACGACTTCCTTTGAAGTAATAGGCACTAGTATTGCATTTTTTTTTAGTCAAAAGTTACTTTATTTAGTTTATGATACAATACAAAAAGAATTACGCAATAATAGGACTATACTTAAGAGCTAAAAACAAAATAAAGAGTGGGAAAATAATCGGCAATTTCATACTTTAACCCCTATTTTAGTGTAGACGGAACAATAATAAGGTTCGGAATTACTGGGCCAAAGCTTTGAAACAAACTAAAATAGACACGCCACAGATCTGCTTTGTAATCACAACAGGGGCCTTGTTTAAATGTAATTACTAATTGCACATCCCATTAACTGCGGTGACATGTGCTTCACATAATAATTCATCACGCAAGGTCTCAAATGATTAGATAGATTTGCGAAGTCAATTTAATACTGATGACTTGTCGAAATGGTTAAAATACTTCGTGCAGGATGATATTATCTATACCTACCTACTTTTTATGAGTTTTTTATAGTTTAAAGCTGAAGAATTTGTTTCTTTGGTTGAACGCGCTTATACTTATAGGTAATCTCAGGAACAACTGGTTTGAATAAAAAAAATAATGTGTTGGGTAGTCCATTTGTTTAGGAAGGTTTCAGGCAAGAACATCACGCCGCGATCATTATAAGCAAAGCATCAAAAGAAAATATTGCAAGAATTGAAAAAAGCTTCCCTTTTGACAGCTTCCATTTATTACACGGTTAAGTTACGCAAAACACAATTAAGTATTTAAGTTTAGAATTTCAAGGTATTTGTAAATAATCAGTAAAAATCAGTTAAATAAGTTTTATATCTGCAAATATTATACACTTTCCAATATTTTTACCTACCACTGCTTCGGAACAAGTCTGGGCTAGTGCCGAGAAAAAGCAGTGCAAGAAACTCGGTACTATATTTGTCAGCCTCTTTTCAAGTACGAGCTCAGACAGTGGGGACTACCGTTTCTTTGCTCACCAGTTGGCGCCACTGTAGACTGAGGTCCGGAGGTATAGCTGTTAAAGGCGATTGGCGCCGAAACAAAGTGTTATATCTTGAATCTAATTAAGGTTATATTGTTTATAAATAACTATCTTGATATCAACAAACTAACTTCTGAAAAAGTTGCTCTTGAGGCCGCCTATTGCGCTTTTTCTTAATTCCTCTTTTAAAGCGTTCACATTATTCGCCAAATAATCCATATTTGCGATATTTTACGAAGGAGATCACTTTCCAGCAGGTAATTAAAGAAATTATAACTTATGCAACAAATTCCGCTAAAACCAGTAAAAAGTGAATGATATTGGACCTCACGCGACACAAGTGCCTCTAGTGGCAAATTCACTAGCGATACATTTAATGCCCTACGTTTCTTTCATTTAAATAATCATTAATAGTGTAATAGCCCTATTTCATTAAAATTAATTTCACATATTAGGTATGATTTAAGTTTATGTATAGAGAGTTCAGCAAGCTTAAGTTATAGATTTGAAGGTTCCAAAATTGCCATTGGTCTTTATTACGCTTATTATGACTCATCAACAGTAATTAGAGTAGGTAGGTAGTAGAACTATTCCGGGTCAATGATCATTTTTATTATTTATAGCGTGACAACAAGCCGCAAGAAGTATCTTAATGTGTTTGAAGATTAATTAATATCTTTATAATTAAAAATTTATGAAACTATTTTTTTATAACGTTTTTACCTGACTACGGCAGAGCCAACGGGAGGGTTATGATTTTAACAGTCTAAATATATGTGTATGTAGGTATTCTTCTTCCTATCGTGTCGATCATCGTGGTGGAAGGATCAGCCAATCTGCGTTACCGACTAAGCTGTCCTCGGAGATTGTTGTCCAGGGTGCGCCGAGTACATTGGGGATTATAAAATGTACCGCTCGGGGAGGCTCCTATGTAGGTATTTATGTGGGCAGATTTTGGAGAATGAGATATCAATCAATTCCTTTTTATAGCCTGGGTAAAATAGACTACCTTTTTCTAAGGAAAAGCTACATGGCGCATGCTTTAATAATAATTTGACTACTTTGAAAAAAAAATTGGAGTTAAGAGATGACTCCAATCTTTTTACTTAGGTATCAAATGAAAGAAGACAAAAAAGTCTGAGTGATATTTATCTGAGTGAATATATCTTGATATAATCGCATTTTGGTTGTTAGGTTACAGTTTTTTAAACTATTTAAGCAATTATTATCAAATCGATTATATCAGCCGCTCTATACTAATATTATAAAGCTGAAGAGTTTCTTTGAACGTGCTAATCTTTAGAACTAAGTACTGGTTCTGATTGAAAAAATATTTTTGTGTTGGATACCTAGTCCATTTTCTGAGGAAGACTTTAGGCTTCTTGAAACTTTTTAATCGCGATCATATAACAGATATTGACCGACGAAGTCGCGGGCAAAAGCTAGATATCGATATTTTACCAACCTACTGTTATCTTAATCCCTCAACCCCCAGGAGGCACGCGCGTGCCGCGATAGCAATTGATTTCAATTGTGTCTGGAATAACTCACGATCGAGGGATTAAGTTGGATTTATTTTTATACATGCCATTGTGTTTTTTTGCATTATAAGTAGGTATATTAAGTATGTAAATATTAGCATCGGGAGGTGCGGAAGGAGAACCGCGTGGAAGGGGTTCCACACGGGGTGGTGTTTTTCCTTTTTTGTATGCTAGCACTAACGACGAAATTATATTCTTATGATGGTGACATAGAAAGATTAAATGACTATGAGGTTTAGGTACATACACTCTAAACTATTATTAATATCTTGGTAAAAATATTATTACTATAGATGGTCCTATCAATAGGTTTAATGCAATGATATTTAAAAAGTATAGATAGGTTATGCCCTTACAAAACTATCGAAATATATGTGCCGCTTGCGAACAACTGCACATATGCGTAATTCTTATTTTGTCCTTGTCATACTCGTGAAAAGAACGATTACTTTCTCTTTCATGGATTTGAAAAGACGTCACAATTGTGACGTTTTAGGGACGCACATTGAGAGTGCATGTAACATATCTATTACTTTTTAAATATCATTTGTTTAATGGAACACCAGTTAACTAATGATGGTGACAAACATTAATATTATTATGTTTGCAGATACAAAGTTACATCGTATTATAGATACACATTATTATCTCTTTTCTTTATCATTATATTATACCTACTAATAAAATAACAATGCAAACAACACAGCTCTTATGAACTTAAGATTACAAACTAGACAAGCAGATCCGTTTATACTAAATTAATTACATTCTCTAACTAATGTGTTATTAAGTGCACTAAGTATTTAGTACCGGGCCTGTTCGGGCAGTTCGGGCACAGCAATATATTATGGTGTCGGCCCAGTTAGCGTATTGGTGAGGTACCTAGCCCACCTACGTTAGGATTCGAGCTTCAATTTAGGAAAAAATGTACTGTACAATGTAAATAAATTATCTCACGGGAACCATACCTTTCCCGGGGGAAAAAATGGCCCATATGTTATTGCAGCCGATAAACTAACACCGTGGCAAATTTCATTCAGATCCGTTGAGTCGTTTTAGCGCGAATGAATAACAAACATCCAGACATCCATTCATAGTTAAATAGGCTTAGGTTTAAAGATTTATTCTTAAAAAAAGATTACAAAATCCAAAATCTCAGTAAATCTCTGTCCATACTCACAAACTTTCACGTTAATAATATTAGTAGGATAGGATAATATCTATTATTTCGAAGTTTAGTAATACTTATACTCTATTTTGTACACATTCAACGCGTGTAGGTACATTTCTTTCTTTTTATCCGACTTTCTTTTCTCGCATAACTTTTACCAGGTAGAACGGTTTAGATGTTTTTTTTGTTATACTTTAAATATGGCCCCATTAAAAAAACTCCCCAAAAGGTACGATAATAGGATTGATAGCCTATATTATTTTTTACAAAATTAGCCTTCCTTAGGACGACAATTTTGACCACCATTACTGTGAAACGAAGACACAAAATTTGTCGTTTATTCAATGCTCTTCGTCGATACTATTTTTGAAAATAAAAATAATATCAATTTATGCCCAGCTTTTGTGGTGTTAAACCTAACACGTGACACTTTTACATTTTGTCATTTTTACTTATTATAGAGCACAAACAGACTAACGCATCTGTAACACAACACCGTCCCGTCTACGTGACGTGGGTAACGTTGCCCTACGAACATATTCGGTGAAATCGTCTCCGTTTGAACTCGGACGCCCTTTTGCAAGTGAGAGTGCCTCAGGGCACCATATTTGGTCCGTTGCTCTTCATAGTGTAAACAACGTCAATATCTAGGACTGTTAAATGACTTTTAGCTCCATTTGCGTCGCTCTCACAGTTATATTACGTTTCCGATTATATTGCTCTTATATCCGTTAATTATTTATGCAATCGCTATCTTGTCAACGGCTACTTCCCCGCCTCCTTCCACGAAGCTGCTATCACGGCTGCATCAAGATCCGTAAAGTCATTCTGGTGTCCAATAATCTTATAAAAAGCTAAACCCGCGCGACTGTTTGGTAAAAAAACTTTTGAACTATCCCATGGGAGCCGTATATTTTCTATAATATAAGGTAGCAGCTTACATACTTTTCAAACATATTTATGCAGATCCGTTCAGCTTTTCTGGCGTGATTGCGTAACTTACATCCATCCAAACATTCGCATTTATAATATTAGTATGAATTAGGTTTATACTACAGTTGACTAACATTAGTTAGTTAGTAAATATTTCGAGGTCAGCAAGCTTAGAACTTGATTGACAATCTAAAAAATACTTCTTTGCAAAGTTATAAGCATTTAGTGTTACACTACAAACAGGGTGAAATTTTAACCACTTTCCAAAATTATTATAGGCGTTCAGTATCGTATTTAGAGCCCATTTATGAAGTAAAAAATGTAAATCAAGCTTTCACCCGAAAATATTTTTCGCAATATAGTTTTAAATTTTTACGGTTCTAGGCCTGATAAGGTATAAAAGGAAAATTAAAAACGTATGAATAGTATCGTAATGAATAAATGAGATGCAAATCGCGTAAAAAAAGTATTCCTAGGCGGCCGTATCAAAAAAAATTGATTTGTAGCTGACATTTTCTAAGTGCTCTATCTTGACATTTTTGTACTGGACTATACCAAAAGAAAAAATACGTCATTTGTTTTTTGTCTCGTAGATTGATATATTAAAATTTGGAAAGTGGTTAATATTTCATCTCCCTCAACCCCCAGGAGGCACGCGCGTGCCGCGATAACAATTGATTTCAATTGTGTCTGGAATAACTCACGATCGAGGGATTAATAGACACTAAAGCTTTGCGGAAACAACAAAACAAAAAAGGTATTATTAGTTAACTTTGAATAGATTTATAGTAGGTACTTGCGCAGTGGCAGCTAAAAAAATGAAAGGCAAAACATTTGTCTTAGAATCCTTATTATAAATGCAAAAGTAACTTTGTTTGTACGTCTGTCAGTCCGTCTATTTGTTACGCTTTCACGCCTGAACTACTAAACCGATTTTAATGAAAGTTTGTGCAAAGATAGGTTGGCCTTTAATAAAGGATATAGCGTCACTGAGGTTCTTAACACCACGTAAGTCATTTTTAAGAACTTCTCAGGAGAGACAAGAAAACCTTTTTGAATAATTCCCAACCGCATGGGGTGGACTTACGCACTGTTTCCACAGGACAGTGACTTCCGTGCTGTTCCTTTTCCGTAATTTCAATGGTTTTTATTGGTCGTATCTTGAATTTGATTGGGCGAAAAGACGCGTCTTTAGATTCACTAGCGAATGGCACCAAAATGTCAAAACCGCCAAAAAATTCATTACGTGGTGTTAGAACTTTAGGGACGATATATTTTTTTGTATTTAAATTAAAAAAAAGCAAGCTTCTTACGTTCTAACTAGCTTTTCGCCTATTTGTTTTTATCAAAATCTGTTAGTAGATACATACTGTATAAATCAGTATGTAACTCGGCCTGTTACGCTTTTACGCTTAAGCTACTAACAGATTTTTTTAAAATCAAAACCTGATAGTAGCTTAAGCGTAAAAGCGTAACAGGCCGAGTTACATACTGATTTATATAAGGTGCATTTTCAACCACATGTAAAACAAAACCCACGTTTAATTATCTAACCATTACGTATGGATAACATTAAGGGCCGGTTTCGCTGCCAAGCTAAATGAAGTTTAGGTTTTCAGCTATACTCACACAACGATCGTGACTCGCGCATCGTACACATGTACATGTACGTATACCTACACAGTGGGTCGTCGGACTTTGATTCGCTAACATAATTGTAACTTTGGATTTTTTACCAAAGTCATATAAATTGTTTACGTCAAATGTATTTGATACAAAATATACTAGCTGCTGCCCACGACTTCATTAAATTAATTAATTAATTTAAATTAATTTAATTCAATTTACACAAAATAACAACATCTTTATTAAAAAATGAAAACTGCAAGAACTTTTTCATAGTTTTATATGTTCATGATTTAAAATTCATGTAACAATTCTAAATGAGTCAGTTGGTACAATACGTAACGTTTTTTGTAACGTTTTTTACACTAATCCATAAGCATTATCTTAAATTCGAACTTTTCAAGAAAAAGTAACATTCCATGGCTAGCTGTGTGATTGTTTTCAAGGTTGTAGGGCATTGTTTTCTATATAATTCTCTTACAATCCCGATGTGCGTGTGGTCTGAGGGACACTCTCTCAGAATTCTTTGAAACTTGCTCAGGATTTAGTGAACACTCCAAAAGAAATGTGAAAGTTGGAACCAGAATTTGTGAAAATCAAATAAGAGAGATATGGACTTCAAAGTTGGGCCCTCAGTCCTCACATAGAGGATTGAGGGCCCACTTGTGCGGCTTGTACCGGATAAACTAAGGACACTACAGAAAAAGTCTTTACGTCACAATTTTAGCTAACACCAAACAAAATTTGTGAAAACAAGATATTATAAAAAAACATTGTATTTTTTGTATAATTCCGTTCAAAATGGGCCCTCAATCCTCACATAGAGGATTGAGGGCCCACTTGTACCGGATAAACTAAGGGCACTACAGAAAAAGTCTTTACGTCACAATTTAAGCTAACGCCAAACAAAATTTGTGAAATCAAGATACTCGTATTATAAAAAAACTTTGTATTTTTTTGTATAATTCTGTTCAAAATGGGCCCTCAGATGGAAATTTTGTACTCTAATAGTAATTAATCCATTAACTTTTGCAAACTTTTTGAAATATTATATTTTAGTGCATAAACTGAGATATTTTGTGATAGCAATAGCACATCACGGCATCATGCTGGTTAAATATTATCACCTTCTTAAAATTTGGGCTCTCTGTTCTCCACTTTTTGTTTTCGCTTTAATACTCTTAACGTATTATAGATAATTCAAACACAAATTCATGTCTTTTTATAATAAAAAATGTGCAACAAATACCGTAAACTAAAAATATAAAACACGTTTTGTTTTATATTAAAATTAAGTATTATTTTTTAGTACGTAAATAATGAAATAGGGTGACAACAATTTTTCATAAACCTGTACATAAAGCCTATACACCGTGCAATTTTAACCACCTGTAAAACGAAACCCACTTTATGTAACCATTATGTATAACATCTTGGCAATGTTATTTTTTTTTCAATTTTTTTTTATATTAAAATATTGAATATCGGTTCAGCCATTTATTTTGAAACACGCTGTGACGCCCACAGATGTACCTGTGTGAGGTCCATTCAACCGAGACGCCGCCCCCCCGCAGCAAAATAATACGTCTGGGCGCGTCACAGCGTATTACAAAATTAAAAGTCTGAATCAAAAATAAAAAAAAATCCAAAAATGTTTTTTTATTAAAAAAATAAATAACACTGCCATGATTATACATAATGGTCCAATAACGTGAGCTTCGTTTTACAGGTGGTTAAAATTGCACGGTGTATAGGCTTTATGTACAGGTTTATAAAAAATTGTTGTCACCCTATTTCATTATTTACGTAATAAAATAATACTTAATTTCAATATAAAACAAAACGTAAATTTTAAGTTAACTGTATTTGTTGCACATTTTTTATTATAAAAAGACATGAATTTGTGTTTGTATTATCTATAATACGTTAAGAGTATTAAAGCGAAAACAAAAAGTGGAGAACAGAGGGCCCAAATTTTAAGAAGGTGATAATATTTAACCAGCATGATGCCGTGATGTGCTATTGCTATCACAAAATATCTCAGTTTATGCACTAAAATATAATATTTCAAAAAGTTTGCAAAAGTTAATGGATTAATTACTATTAGAGTACAAAATTTCCACCTGAGGGCCCATTTTGAACGGAATTATACAAAAAAATACAATGTTTTTTTATAATATCTTGTTTTCACAAATTTTGTTTGGCGTAAGCATAAATTGTGACGTAAAGACTTTTTCTGTAGTGCTCTTAGTTTATCCGGTACAAGCCGTACAAGTAGGCCCTCAATCTATGGGACTAAGCCTTCCGCACAAGAGTTTCAGAAAAGTACGATGATTCCCTTTGTGGCTAAGCGTAGGTTATTGTAGGAATCAGTGCAACTATGTCAAATTTTCTTTTTGCTATCGAACCTTCTTAATACGTACCTACCGAAATGGAAAAAATGCCATTGACCAAAACCTTAAGGTCTCAATTCTATTGTTGTAAATTTCCACTGTCCGAATATTGAATGACAATAATTGGCCAAATTATTTATTGTGCCACGAAGGATCCTTGATCTCCTAGCCCCTGTGTCCAGCGAAGTAGAACTCGGGCCAAGGTTTCAGAATCGACGACATCCCGTCCAATAGATCGCTTATAAACACCAGTCATTGTGTGTTTGACCGTGAATTCAGTTTTCACTATTGTATAAGTAACGGTTTAAAATCATTCCACTGCAGGGCAAAGGCTTCCATCATTGAATCAAGTTACCACAGCAATAATGGGTCAGGCATAATCAGCAGCTTGCCAAATGAGGGTTGATGATCAGAAACCCTAGTTCAAAAAAAATAACGTTTAAATCGAAACTTTTTGCTGCCCGATTGGGGATCTAACCCAGGACCTCGAGATGTTGGCCTGGTATTTTAACCACTAGACCAATGTGGCATATGACTAACTAGCTGTTGCCCGCGATTTCCTCCGCGTCAATTTCTGTTATAATGAACGCGATTATTTTTGCAACATTTTTTACTGATACTTCGTTCCTATTGGTTAGAGCGTAATGTTATATAGCCTAAAGCCTTCCTCGATAAATGGGCTATCCAACATAAAAAGAATTTTTCAAATTGGACCAGTACTTCCTGAGATTAGCGCGTTCGAACAAACAAACAAACTCTTCAGCTATATATCTTAGTATAGATAAATAAAGTTGGTAATAGCTATCACCCACTGTAGGCAAAGGTTTACATAATCGAATATAAGTTACCACAGTAATGATGGGTGCCATTAATTATAACGAAATAAAATGCATAATTAACATACCTACTTAGGTACCTACTTGATTTTCGTAAATCTATTCAATTCAAATATTTAGGTAATTGCGTTCGATAATGTTACAAGGATGTTATAAGTTATTAAGTATAATAAAAACAGTTCATTATAGACCCTGTTCGTTAACTTTGAGATATTAATTTTAACTGAATAAAAACAAAGCTTGATTTAGCAATAAGTTTTAATGCGATGATCGCTTCGTAACGATTCCGAATCAATAAATGTAAGAAGAACTTAAACTAGCCAGTTTTGTTTAGTTTAAATCAAGTAGGTAAATAAACGAAACTTTTCTTTAAGGGGACTACTAGAGTTCAGTGCAGCCTCCATTAGTATTTATAAGACGCTGACATGAGCCAAATTCAGCTCAATGAAGATTGTTTTGCTTTAAGCCTATGGCTCGTATTGTTGCCGAATTCTATGTGGTTGTAATTGATCATATTTTTGACCAGGTGGTTGTTTCCAAAACACGATTGTAAAAACTTTTCTCGATAGAAAATAATCTCAAAGTAGCCTCTGAAAATACATAAATTACCATTTTTCTCAGCAGTCCGTATAACAATGATAATACAATTTTGCTATATTGTATATTACATGTTGCTTAAGCAAATGGCTGATTTGGATTTTTAATAAAATGGCAATTTTAAATTGCACAACGAATTTTGTTGTTTGGCACTTAGGCCCTTCTATTCCATGCGCTTTTTCTCTGTCACTCCTACGGGAATCGACAGTGACAGCTGCGGCGCGTTGCAAAGAAATTCAAAGACGAATAAATTTGTGGGCGTATTTATTGCTCAAGGTCATTGGCTGCAGTCGGCGTCTTTCGTATTGTACAATATTGTTAAAAGCGGCCGCTTTTGGCGTTAGCGTTAAATTCAACTTTCTATAATAAACAACTAAATAAAAAGTTTACTGTGATTCAATAAGTACTAGAGGTGATTTAGTAAAATGATACTGTTCTAGTTTTTTGAGAATTGATTTTGTTTAGAAGTAATAGAATTAAATTAATTGGGGACAGCACTTAATAGCTCTAGTAGTCCCCTTAACAAGAAAAAAAAAGACTTTACAGTAACTATTCAATTTCTTCCATTCAATAACGATCTGAATATGAATTGAACGGCTAAGTGCCAATAGCATTTCGCCTTGTGTGCGACCTGAATGTTGTTACTAGTTCATCATCTCTAATTGTGCCCGATAAGTTTCGGGGGGAACAAGTTGTTTTATTTTCTTTTGTTTCATTTTAACTTCATGTTGTACTACGCTTCGAATACTTATTTAATCATGTTATGTACACTATTGTTCGATTACCGTCTAGTCTGTAACTCAGAACTTTAAGTATGTATTAGCATTGACTGTGATCTGTTTGTGTACTTATACAAATAAATAAATAAATAAATCTTCAGCTCTCATTAATCTACTGCTAGACTGACGTTGTCTTCTTCGTATGCTACTTACAATTTCAGTCAAATCTTACGAAGACCCCACGACGAGAAGAGGTAGTGTTATTCTTTTGTAAACTGGCGTCATACGGCACACATACTACGTTATTACGTACACAAATGATAATGAACATATTTACATGATTTGGTTGATGATAAGGCATGTTGATCTCGTGAACCGACGGCCTTGCGAATTATTTGAATTGCCTCGCTACGATGAACATACACACTTATCGGGAAACTATACCTCCTATGTGCTTTATAGTAAATATTGACGTAATGATTAAAATTACAATGTTTAATTAGATCAGTGCAGTTTTTTGTTTTGTTTTTACACTATTGTAGTTATTCCTAAAAGTAATGTAGCGGTCTATAATCATGCCACTCCAGGGCAAAGGCAATATCATTTAATCTAAGTTGTGAAAGCAGTAATGGGTACAGTCATAATCAGCACGCTCGCCTAATGCGGGTTGGTGAGCACAAACCCGAGAAATGTTGGATTTTAAACTATTTGCTCGACTTGGAGATAGCGCACCAGGACCCCGAGATGCCTGGTTTTCAATCCAAGACCAACGGAGCGCTATACCTAAGATTGTACAAAACCGTTTTTCCCAGGTGGAAATCGAATTCAGGAAACTGATTTTAGATCCCAACTTCATCAGATGTAATCGTCGACTTGATAGGGTTTGATCAATATTTACTCCATCGCTCAGCATTACGTAGCTCAGTTAAGGATTTTGATTTGTGAACTTAATTAACCCGGGTGGGGGAGCTTTAACCAAGGAAGTCACTTACTCCTAGTACAACACAGTAAGGCATTTAATCCCTCGATCGTGAGTTATTCCAGACACAATTGAAATCAATTGTTATCGCGGCACGCGCGTGCCTCCTGGGGGTTGAGGGATTAATATACTATGGTAGTAAGTTACCCCCATTTGATTTGTTATGGGAGTCTCCCCTTGAATATATCACTGGATGACAGTATTAGTTTGACCATGTTTGACTTTATACAGGTGACTTTTTAATCATTTATAGGCATTAAGTAGGTATTTAGAGTCAATTTATGAAGTAAAAAGTGTAGGTCAAGTTTTCGCCCGAAAATATTTTATGCAAGATAGTTTTAAATTTTTACGTTTCTAAGCCTGTGAAGGTATGAAGGGAAAAACCAACTTATGAATAGTATCGTAATGAATGAATGAGATGCGCATCACGTAAAAAAGTGTTGCGGGGAGGCCGTATTAAACATTTTTGGCGGACATTTTCTAAGTGCTGTATCTTGACATTTTTGTACTGGGCTATACCAAAAGAAAATATACGTCATGTTTTTTGTCTCGTAGATTGGTGTATTAAAGGGCATCACTTACCATAGTTACTTTGGCCTAGCGTGGACAAGCGATTAAGCGTTTTTGTTGTAGTTGTATTGTTAGTTTATAATAAAAAGATACAAAATATAAACTTTATTTTGATATATTTTGTATATCAAAATAAAGTTTATATAAACTTTATCAGAATCCATAAAAACTTACAACAACAAAGGTGAGCCTCGGTCAACGGTTTAGAGAGATTTTTTAATAAGATGCGATTTCAATATTTTAAAGTGCGACAGATATCAGAGCCGGTACTGAGAAAACTAATTCTTTGATACAGAATTTACAAAAACAACACTCACGATTTAGAAATACAAAGCGAATGACAGTTTGACATTTAACTTTTTTTTTGCTTCGTGCTGTCCACATACATATTTACAAAATAGAGAATGATCGATAAAGAATCGATTGCAACATCTTATTTTTAATACTTTTTAGCAAAATACTAGTTTATGAACAATGTTAGCTGGCCACACTAAATAATCCATATTTTATATATTATAAGAACGAATAAACATTTCAATTTAAATAGATTTTACGAAAAAAATTGTTGGTAAACTATGTTTTGGCAGCACTAAATCTTGAATTACAAACCGGATGCTGGAATAGTCAACTTGTTTACTATAATTATTTGATTTTCCTTAAGGATGATTCCTATTAAACTACCGCGTTTATCAAGATATAATCTATTTACAACTAAGAGCTCTAAATCAAAATTAGGATCATTTTCTCCGTTAAATAGAATGTTTCGTCAGTACAATTCATTGTCTGAATCCACCGATCGTACTGTCGATATCTATTTTAACTCTATTAATATATTCAGGTCTAAATGTATTGTCAAACTTACTTAGCATAAATAGGTTTACGGAAGTTTTTGCTTTTTTGTCTCTTTTTAATTTTAATTTCGTTTAGTTTTAAAGTAATCATTTGATTTTGTCACTTTTGTTATTATATAATTTTTGATTAATTTTTTCTTAGTATTGCTGTTATAATATCTTAAGAGCAAGCCGTTGCTACCTATAATTAAGTTTACATTGAGCATGCAGTCAAATTGGCAACATATTTATCTTATACTTTTGTTGATGTAACCTTGTTGGTGGTCTGAATAAATAAAATAAAAATAAAATATTCCCTTTCTTACCATTCCAGGAAGACGGCACCCTCCAGATCATCACCCTGGACTATCAGACGGTACACACCGGGTGCCCGGTGGAAGACCTCATGTACTTCATCTTCATGGGCTCAGATGAGAAGTTCCGCAAACAGCACTATCACCAGCTCGTGGAGCATTACTACTTGCAGCTGGGCCTGGCGTTAGGCAGGTTCCAATTGGACATCGAAGAGGTCTACCAGAGGAAAATCTTTGATGATGACCTGAAAGAGGTACGTTACTAAGGTAACGGCGGTTTATAGGGCTCCGGGGGGATATTACTGGTTTTTGGTGGTCGCGGGACCCTCACAACTTGACACTAAAAAGCTTTAGATGTCAGAATATCGAACTTCAGAGGCTTAAATCGTTTGGCTTACTTTTAATTGAGTAGTAAGGCGACAGTCGTAATTTTAAGTATGGATGTATTTCGTAGCCCCTAGTCTAGACTAGGTGGTAGTACCGGGCTAAAATATCGGGGTCCCGGGTTCGGTCCCCAGGTTAGGCAACAAGGGTTTTGAATTTTCGAACATTCCCCGGGTTTGTGATCACCAACCCGCATTCGGCAAGCGTGGTGATTATGCCTGTTGCCATTGCTATAATCACTCAAGTTAAGATGGAGGAAATATCTCTGCAATGGGATAATTATTAAAAAAAAAGTGGACAACATCACATACATTGTTCTGATCCCAATTTGAATAACTATTTAAAGCACTCGTATTTTGGAAACCAGAAACAATGAAGGTACCACATACACCCAGACCCGAGAAAATGTAGAAAAACACTTTTTTTTCTACATTGACCCGTCCGGAAATCGAACCCGGGAACTCGGAGCAGGCGACACCTTGAAAACCGGTTTGTACGCCACTCCGCCACGGAGGTCGTCGAATACAGGCAGTTACTTTACTTTTCTTTATGGATGGATTTCAGATGCTGCCATACGCTATGGTGCTGGGTGTCGTGGTACTTCCTGTGGTGACTGTGGAGGCCGAGAGCGCCCCAAAAGTAGACGCCGACGCGGACGTGGACAGCTTCGTGGTGGCCCCGAACGAGCTCTTCGCCAGCCGATTCAGAGGCATCGTGAATGACCTCTCGCGATGGGGAGTTATATAGACTTACGCTTTATACCCTACATCATTTTTTCACCTCGGCTTTTATGACCGTTCATAAGAACTAGATAAATACTTAGAACATACTCTTAGAATAAGTATACACTGATGTAAAAAAATGTCACCCAAAACTGTCTTCGATTGGATAATTGACGTTGACTTTATGTCAAAGTCAATTTTATAACCTTCTGTCATAAGTCGACGCAATAAGTAGTATGGATACTTATTCATGTCAAGTTGTATCTATTCAATTTTTAATTCGATTGATATAGGTTCTTTTAACTAACCCCCTTACTGCCTATTCCAATAACCTATCTATCTTCAGTTTTGGCATATCGAAGATAGAAAATAACTTCTGTCTTTGTTTCTCTGAATGGCAAAAACAGAGATAGAAACTGCAGTTTCCTATCTCCGATATGCCAAAACTGGAGATAGATAGGTTATTGGAACCGGGCGTTATTCATAATAACGCAGTCTAATTAATCTATTTTAGCTATTACACTGTTTTGTCACTTTCTTTCAAATGATGACAGCGCTAAGAAAGAACGAGACAAAACAGTGTAATAGCTAATATAATGTTTATTAGACAGTTTGCGTTATTATGAACTAGCTGTTCCCCGCGACTTCGTCCGCGTCAGTTTCCGTTATTATGATCGCGATTATTTTTGCAACATTTTTCACTCATGCTTTGCTCCTACTGGTTGCAGCGTGATGTTTTATAGCTTAAAGCCTTCGTCGATAAATGGACTATCCAACACAAAAAGAATTTTTCAAATCGGACTAGTACTTCCTGAGATTAGCGCGTTCAAACAAACAAACAAACAAACTCTTCAGCTTTATAATATTATATAGTATAGATATAGATGAGGGGGCTAAAGTGCATCCTTTTGTTAAATGGGCGCACATTTAGTTAGGACCCTTTTTGACTACGAATGTGTATATAGTTTTTTATATTATATTAATACAAACATATCAGCACCACCAGGATATATTAGTCCACTGCTGGACAAAAGGAGGATTCAACAATGATTGATAAGCTTGACAGGCGGGTTTAAGATCGTAGTTTAGGCCAAAGAACACGGGAAAAAGGTTCGAAAGGCGATGTAGGCGGGACAGGCGCGTCACAAAGGCTATGAGAATGCATAATATAGGTACTTCTTCCCAAACATGAATTTAAGTGAGCGCTTAGTTATTTTTAGTTCGTTTCTTATAATTCGCTTGATTGGCGTAATATGAACTTGTTTATGTGTGCGAAAGCTTGTGTTTATTATGTGCACAAGTAGTAGTGGGGCGCAAGCGGCGACATCCGTTCTCATACAAATGGCGCATGACTGCCTCTCTCACCTTTTTTAATGTTCTGTGGTTTAGCCAATGTAAAAGAAAAAACGCTGCGTCCCGCCTTCTTCTCGCAGAGTACTGCGACTAAGGCGGGACGCAGCGTTTCAAATGCGACTTACGGCCAGTCCCAATAATCTATCTGTTTACAGTTTTGGCATATCGGAGATAGAAAATATCTTCTGTCTCTGATTTTGCCGTCCAGAGAAACAAAAGGCAAAAGTGTTTTCTATCTCCGATATAACAAAACTGAAGATAGATAGGTTATTGGGACCGGCCGTTAAGAAGTACCTTAAATCGCATCTTTCGACACCCATATGAAAGGACTATGTAAGTGCTATTTTTTTTTATGTGCTGGCGCCACACGACACATTAATGAGATACTTAGATAATTGTATTTTTGGAAAAAAAAATATTAAGAGTTACTTTTTTTGAGATTTCTGCCTGTTGCAAGCGCCATGATCGCGGAAGAACTCAGTTCTCAGGTAGAAATATCGAAATAACTAACTCTTACGATAGTGACCATGAAAGTTTAAATCAGTATAAAAAAATATTATATTGCTAGGATAGATTTTGACACGCGTGTGAAAAGTAAAGTATAAATAATCTTGGTGACCGTGGAGTTAGTACTAGAAGTATTACAAAAGTTTGCACAAGTAGTTGACTCATACCCAATTAGATTAGAGGGTTTAATTAATTAAGTAAACCTTTCGTGAGACGTACCTTCTTGTATTAGGGGTTAAAGTATGAAATTGCCATTTTGTATGGACGAAATCGAGAAAAGTCATTTTTCCATACTAACAATTTTTTAGTTTGTTTTAAAAACGCCTGAACCCTTTTCAATGCAATTAAAGGTGAAAGTTAGATGGTTATAAAGCTACGCATTATAGTATTTAAATTTCTGAAAATCAAAGTATATAATACAAATATACTTAATTGAAGCAAGAAGGTCAGCTGACACATTGTAAGGGGTCTTTTCAACGACTTCCTTTGAAGTAATAGGCACTAGTATTGCATTTTTTTTAGTCAAAAGTTACTTTATTTAATTTTTGATACAATACAAAAAGATTACGCAATAATACGACTATACTTAAGAGCTATAAACAAAATAAAAAGTGGGAAAATAATCAGCAATTTCATACTTTAACCCCTATTATTTTGCTATAGAAATGCTGTTGTTAAAGCTGTTATTATGAATTATATTCATGTTTATGTTATATGTTATTGATTATTTAATAAATATAATGTTTTTATAGTTACATTTTAAACGAGATGTTTTTAATCATTATAAACAAACATCCTGTTAATACTTTTGCATTTTATACTTTCATAAATATTATGAACTTTACAGAAATCGTTACTTATGTACCAAAGTAAATTATAATATAGTATTTCCATTCTGCAATCATACCACATATTTTATGTTGATTGTATTGAATTTGAACCATACTTTTTAGTTTAAAGATTGTACCTACATAACACTTTTAATCCCTCAACCCCCAGGAGGCACTCGGGTGCCACGATAACAATTGATTTCTATTGTGTCTGGAATAACTCACGATCGAGGGATTAAATACAAAAATATTCTTCATGGGACTAACAATTCTATTCGTCAACTAAAAATCCTTTGCCAAACCGTTTAGAACTATGGTAGTCGCAGTCTTCAACTTTTATAAACGTAAATGTTCCATTTAAACTTATCTGTCCCCTTTTTCCTCTTAAAGAAACGTGTGAAATTAATCCGGTAATTAGTTAAAAAATCGTTAATATTATTGTATGTACGAGTATCTAGTAAGAAACATTACAAGTTATCACCATTGCAATGCGTGGAAAAATGTTTTTAGAATACTCGTAATAATAATATCATCGTAAAGTACCTAAAATAATGTTTTATTGCTTCGAATTACACCTCCATTTCAAATGGTTAGCTTTCTGCTAATCATTGTGATAACCTTAATACCATATTGCACCTGTTAGCTGCTGGGCAGATATTGTGACTACCTACGCTTAAAATATTTAATTTCTCATGTAAGTGACTGTATGGTTTTTAAGAGAAATAAATATTCTTTAACCTTAAACGCAAGCTGCAGGTATTACTAAGTAAGGTGATATTAAAATAAACCTATGAAATTAACTAATTAGTACCTATATAGTAACACTCAATGCAATGAGGCATAAAAATATAACTATAAGTATGTACCTGATGTAAGTTTATGTTTAACTATTTATAAAATATTGTAATTATTGAGTTATGCAAAGTTAATAAATAAATATGTATACACATTATATTATGGATTGAGAAAATTATTTTGTTAATGATTTCCGCCTCTTACATATTATATGATCAAATTTTTTTGAAAGTTAAAGGATAGGTACCTACCACTGAAGTACTCACCAAAATAAATTGTATTTAAGTAGGCCTAGGTTTCAGCTAAAAGTCCAATTTTCAATATCATGCTAAAGCTAGATACAAAATAAACCTTTTTAATTCGAATCAATTTTATGTTGCAAGTGCGTCACTCGACTCTCCCGGAACTCCCTCACTCTTGTTTAGAAGGATTCTTAGTTATAAAACTTTTAAAAAATTGCGACAAAAATTTTTGAACCAAGCCACTAATTTTGAGTCGTGACTTATTGTTGTTTGGCATCAATTCCAAATGAATTAGTTTTTAATTTTTGAAAGCCCTCAACCCTTTTTAGAAATGTAATTAGATAGTGTTTTTTTTTAATGGAAACAATTTTAAGATGTTCGATAAAATTCATCGATTCCGGTAACCACGGCAAGTTAAGCGTGTTTATTTGTTTACTAGCTTCTGCTCGCGGCTTCGTTTGCGTTAAATATGGGTTAACAATAAAATTTCACACCCTCTTTTATGGGGGGATTTAAAAAAAATGCTCCATACAAACTTCCATCCCCCCATTTTAGGGAAGTGTGGGATTAGAAAGAGACAAAAAGTAGCCTCGGTCACTCTCCATCCTTTCAACTATTTCCACTTAAAAAAACACGTCAATTTATCGCACCGTTTTGCCGTGAAAGACGGACAAACATACAGGACACACACACTTTCCCGTCATAATATTAGTATGGATAGATAATTATTGATAAACAATGTGAAACACATGTACGCATTGGATTTCGAAACTATTCCATTTTTGAAAATTGAACTCGTCAAATAAATGTACACGTCGTCGAATCTCTTTACTTTCGAAAACAGAACATTTCTCTAGGGAAGTCACTGTCTACGTTTATTTTTTGAAAATGTTACGCATCGCTAGGGATGCCACTGTCAACCTTGAAATAAAACGCTACAGCAATCTGAACCCTTTTAATATTATTGTTGACGTATGTCTCGCGGCCTCCCCCCCCGCGCGACGCGAGCCAGCGCGGCCGCGGGCGCCTCCACGCACACATACAGCGCGCCCGCACTTAGGTACGAGAGGAATATTGTCGCGCTCAACACTGTCATCTGGAAGAGTAAAAAAAAACAGTTTGACTAATGTTTGTATGGTATGTACGTTAATAGGTATGATGGAAGCTCAGGGTATGCAGAGCTTATTTTTATATGTTAGGCTACATAGGTACTTAACTCTACGATTAAGAAGAAGCCTAAGATGAAGCGAGCTTGTACCCAGAAAGTGGCACTAGTTCTCCCACACACCAACGGAACACAGAAAAACTGTTTGGCACTGGACTCCGGCAGGAGGGTGGTAGCTTCCAGGCGGCCTCTTACGAAGCCTACCACTGCAGAGGGATCTGTTAGCCGTCATCATTGGTTAGAAAACCAAAGATGCCGTTGCCCAGGGTGAACCACTAGGAGGTAGATCCCACTACCCCAAAGGTACTACTACTCCCCCGACGGTAGGAGTTTGAGAAACCCGGCTCCTTTTTTTGCAGGAAAAATGCATTTACGCATACTCTACAACAGCGGGAGCGTCCGCAGCTTTTGGCTTCGGCTCACTCAGAAGTGGGCAACACCGCTGTGACTTCCCTGAGTAGTCCATTGAAAAGAGGCATATGCAGGTCGTAGGGCCTCGTCGGCGGTTTATAGAAACGCCAAGGCCTTGAGCTCCCTTTTCTCAGCTTTCATCTAGGATAGAACAATATCGCAGAAAGTGAGCACCGCCTGCCACTTCTACTTGCTCTCAACCGTCTGGGCTATAACTGGCGTGCGATATCCGCGGACTGCCCTGATTGCTAAAAGGCGTTGCGCCTTTCCTCGCTGCCCTATAATGTCCGCAGACATGGCGTTGAACAACACAAGGGCCCTGTACAAGGCCATGGAACGGATGACTCCCATGGCTCTGAGGCCCGGCATAGCCGTACGTAGATGATACATGAAAGACGTCCTATTGGGTTGCGTGGAACATCGCAGTCTTTATACGTATACGCTTGTCGAACGAACCGTGGTTAATTGTGCTGTTTCCTGATAAGAGGTTCCCTGATAATCTACTGTTACCCCTGAAGGAGTAAGTAGCGTAATAATACCTTTTTCCTGCGTAATAAAAAAAGGAGTCTGCTGAACGCTCTTGCAGACGAAATTAATTAGAGGTGAAAATGAGCCTCAAATTTCCATCGTTCTTTCTTCTACTTTCTTTCTTCTTCTATTTAGACTAACAGTATAAGTCATTATCATCATCATCATCAGCCTATCGCAGTCCACTGCTGGTCATAGGCCTCTCCAAATGCACGCCACTTAGATCGATCCTCGGCTTCTCGCACCAGCTCCTGCCGCCACCTCGCGCACATCATCCCTCCCCCTGCCTGAGGGCGTCCTACACTACGTTTGCCGAGACGCGGTCTCCACTCAAGAACTCGTTTACCCCAGCGGGTGTCGGTTCTGCGGCTAATATGGCCACTGCCACAGTATAAGTGTCTCACCACATAGTAGTCGGACATGTGCGTGGGGCGCGCCTGGCTGCCGACGAGGCCGCGCTGGAACATGGTGTGGATGAGGAAGGCGCCGTACGAGACGCGGCCGGCCCACGTGAAGCCGCGCCACTCCACTATGCCGCGGTATACGCCTGGGGAATTATAATAGCAACTTAAAGTCAACTTGTCTGATGATAACGTGCATCTAACCCAAGAATTAATTTTCAGACACTTCAAAAATAATATTCTTTTTCAACTAGGTATTTGTTAAAAAAAAATTACAGTATATTTAAACAAAAATCAGGGAAACCGACGAATTTTTATGGTATTTGTAGTTATTCAGGAAAATTGACAACATCTGAAGCATGTAACATGAAAATGACTTTCAAATTAAGGTAGCATATATTTTTTAAGTTACATCTGTTTTGATCTAGACTAGATGTTCGATGTAGTGGCTTTGTAGTGGGCCACGAGTGCTACGACTTATGCTGAGTGAGGTACTTTTGCGATAGGCTTCGCGACGCACATAACGAAACTTTTCATTCGTTTGGGCATTTTCATTCAGACAAACAGAGGATATTTATTTTCACATATAAAATATTCGTAAAAATTTTGTTTTTCTTTATTGTCAAATATGTGTATGTCGCAGGGAAATGAGGATATCAGGGATTTCATGAAATCCCTAGGGATATGACGAAATCCCAGTAAATGTCGAATATATTCTTGTTTATTACGCCTTTTTACTAAAATTATCTAGTGATATGACAAAAACTAATATAAAGTCAAAGATATGTCATTTCACTAAACTAAATTTAGTGAAATAAGGAATACTATTGTAGAAACAGGCTGATTACAATTTTGACATGAATGGGCGCCATTGGATTCATTGTTACATACCTGGAATAGTTAACATCTGGCATATTAACTTTTCTACAACATTTACAAGTGATTTGTGACTGAGTGATCGTATTTTTAATGGAAATTTAATTTAACTAAACCACTCCAAAAATCCACTAGTCGCTAAAATCAATATTTCGCCACTAAATGGGGTGTTAAAACCACCAGTTTTAGTAAAATATTCACTAAGTTCGCTCCCACTAGTGCTCCTGTGGATACTAGAGCGAAGCGAGAGAAATGCTTGGCTCGATTTTTATTCGGCAGTATCCGCTTTTCTGACATTTTACTAGATTTAGTTTAGTACGACATATCACTGACGATAATTTGGTATTTTGTCATATCACTAGATACTTTTAGTAAGAAGTCGTAATAAACAAGAATATTCGACATCTTCCGGGATTTCGTCATATCTCTAAAGATTTCATGAAATCCCTAGGGATATGACGAAATCCAGTTTTACTAAACTAAATCTAGTGAAATGACAGAAAAGCAGATACTGCCGAATAAAAATCGAGCCATGCATTTCTCTCGCTCGCTCTAGTACCCATAGAATTCTTGAATATGGAGGCATTTGCCCTGCAGTGGGATGATTATAGGCCCTTACTTTTATTGTCATATCAATGGGACTCAATATTTGTATGAACTATCTACAGGATGAATTTTTAACCACCTTCCAAATTTTAATATATCAATATACGAGACTTTTGACTATCACTTACTATCAATCTTAAATATACACCCAAGTATGAATCCCACGACAAGCGCCTGGAAGATGGGCTTGTAGAAGGTAGCGTAGAACACCCTGAGGGTGGTCGGGGCCCGCGGTCCATCAGTATAGAACAACCCCCCAGAGAGGATGACTAGGACCCCCAGAGGGAATATCAGCCAGAACAGCCAGCGGGACTTCTGAAACGATTAGTATACATAGATTAGAAGTACGCAGCGGCTTTCAAGGTTTCACTTACTCCCGTACAGGGCATTGATTAAAAAATACATTTTTCTATAGTTTCTGGGGTCTGGATGTTTGTGGTACCACGGATGTTTCAGATTACTACAAAACAAATTAATTACTTTGCGATCAGAGCAATTTATGTATGTAGGATCGGGGAAATATCTTATTTTGTCCTCCACATCTTTAACGACTTAATAAACAATATACGTGTACACGCTTTCACCGCGATCCTCCAAGTTCTTCATGGTTTATTTCTTCCATAATTATTTACTTACTCTTTTCTCATTTTTGTTTATTTTATTGTTACATTATCTGGCATCTTGCCTCTTTTTCCCAGCATTTTCATTACAAGTATGACAGCATTTATCATGTCATTTTTGTCCTCATACTCATCAACTCATTTATTTCCTTTATTTTTAGTTTATCAGGAAACTCATCTATCAGTTTTTAGATCGTTACAGCTTTTAAATGTTCGCTCTGATCTGAGCCACAACACTGCTGTATCAGTCAGTGATTGTCTTGCCACTAGCAAATGCTGCAACCAATTAATATCATTGGCTGCAACGGTGACCAACCAAATATTTCAGCATTGGCCTACGTCTTCGACCCATCATGCTGCAGGATATGTGTAGTCCCGGCCAACTCCACTGCCATTTGCATCATATTCGTGCGCTCAGATAGTAAAAATAGTCTTTTACAAAGAAAAAGTATTAGTCTTCTACGTATTCATTCTGGTTTGTTTGGAGATCTCTTACTACGTTAGGTTCCGATACGATTTGTGTCCAGATGATTAATTTTTCCCTTTTTGTAAATCATCCTGGTTTATACATTGAATAAAGCGTAAAAAACAATAGGAACCCCCTTTATCTACCTATAGTGAAAGCTAATTGTATTTCACTTAGAATATTGTTGAACTTTTACCTTATATTTAGTGAAGTCTTTTCCCTTGCTCTGCCAGTAGTAGGCGAAGAAGCCACCGGCAAGTCCCAGGGTGTATGTGGATAAGTTGGTGTGTCCCCGGATGTATAGGAGTCGGAATGTGTTATCTTGTGCGTATAGATCTCGATATGTTCTGAAAACAATGATTGATTCAGTAACATCTAATAACTAGATTTCACGGTTTTTATTACTTATTTATTTCTCTAAATATACAGTTTAAGATGACAAAAAATGCAATCAGAGTTGGTACTCTAATTAAACTGGCCAAAACATAACATTTATTACAATAATATCAAAAAAAAAAAACAATCTATTTCCTGTATTTTTGCATTGAGATGAAATCATACCAAAAATATAACTTGACGTCCGAAACTTTAGCTTTTTCTTGAAATTCATGGCTTCAACGATACGTCTGATTGAGTTTTTGCAAATGCCAACTGCCTCGAGTAGCTTGTTTCCAGTTGCTTGTAAGATAGGTTTACGGCCTATAAACATCCCACTGCAGGAAAAAGGCGTCCATCATCGAATTCGAATTACCATAGCAATGATGGGTTTCAGTTTCTTGATGCTAAGATCTAAGTTTTGTACGGCACTTACTCCGGGCTCTGAATGACGACAGCTTCCAAGTCCTGAAGGTATGTGTGAAGCGCCAGGATCACGAGAGACCCGAGGAACGTAAGCATCAAGGCTAAGCACCGTGCTCGTTTACTCCTTGCTACGACGCAGATGAGCAGGCCGAAACAGAACAACTGAGTGTCAGCTGCCAGGTACCTTTAAAATGCATATATTATGGAAGTGAGGACTTAGCGAATGAAATAATAAATATCGTGTGATGTCGGCACATCAGAAGAATAGTACCAAACCCTTTGAGACATTGTGTAACTCTTGTGTAACTCGAAAATGCAATTCCCTGAATAAATATTTTTCAAGGCTTTTTACGCTGTAAGCCAGCGGTGTTTCGTCAATGTTTTCGGTATGTACCTAAATTATGTACATCGAGAGAAATATTTTTACAATCGGTTAATATGAAATATACCGTGGATTCAAGTTCCACCTAAGAAAAATATTTTTAAAGGTAAAATGCGAGTTTCCTGACATAAAAAAAATGTTCTTACCAGGTCTGCGGGGTCACTCACTATGCAGTACAAAACGAAACCAAGATGTTATCCCAAACTTGAGCAAATCCAGGACCACCACCTTAAAGCTGCATAGGTACCTCAAGGCAGTAGGTGCTTCCTTATACATAAAGGTACTCACCAGGTCTGTGGTGCGCACCAGGCGTCATCATACACGTACTTGTTGATGTTCAGCAGATGCGTCCATCAGTAGCGTTCCCTGCCGCCTTGCTACGCACCAATAGCTCCCACACCAGTCATTTGATAAGCGTGTTCCCCAAGGACCACCACCTCAAAGGTCGTTTACCTCAAAGCAGCAGGTGGAGCTGATACACAAAAGTCCTCAATTAGCAGTAGGTACACAACGAAACCAAGATGTTACGCCAAACTTAAGCAAATCCAGGACCACCACCCTAAACCTGCATACCTCAAGGCAGCAGTTACTTCCCGATACATAAAGGTCCTCACCAAGTCTGCAGCACGCACCAAGCGTTATCATACACGTAGTAGGTATGTTGATGTACAGCAGATGCGTCTACTGGTAGTGTTCCCTGACTTTTACCGAATCAAGGATCACCACCTAAACCTGATGCACAGCAGAATATATTATGCGTGTTTCCTGATACATAAAGGTCCTCACCAGGTCTGTGGCGCGCACCAGGCGTCGTCGTACACGTAGTTGTTAATGTACAGCAGGTGTGCCCACCAGTAGCGCCTGCACGCGGCCGCCTCGCTGCCCACCATCAGATCCCACAGCGGCCCGCTGCCCAGGTGACGCATCCACGTGGATATAGTGGCCAGGACCAGCGCGTATGTGGGAGTCAGTCTGAAATTGCAAGGTTGGGTAGTTTTAGCTGGTGGTATAGTATCTGCTGATAGGGTTATGGATGATAATTCGGGTTTTTATTAGCCAATTTTAGGCGGCCGCCTCGCTGCCTACCTCCAGATCCCACAGCGGCCTGCTGCCCAGATGACGCATCCACGTGGATATAGTCGCCAGTACCAGCGCGTACGTGGGAGTCAGTCTGAGATTGTAAGGTTAGGTAGTTTTAGCTGGATATATAGTAACTGTTGATCCCCTATCAACAGTTAATATATCACCAGGTATAGATGATAATTCGGTTGCTAGCAGCAGTGATCGGAATAGGTACAGTGATTTGATGTATTAGGGGTTAAAGTATTAAATTGCCGTTTTGTATGGACGAAATCGAGAAAAGTCATTTTTCCATACTAACAATTTTTTAGTTTTTTTTAAAACGCCTGAACCGTTTTCGATGCAATTAAAGGTGAAAGTTAGATGGTTATAAAGCTACGCATTATAGTATTTAAATTTCTGACAATCAAAGTATATAATACAAATATACTTAATTGAAGCAAGAAGGTCAGCTGACACATTGTAAGGGGTCTTTTCAACGACTTCCTTTGAAGTAATAGGCACTAGTATTGCATTTTTTTTTAGTCAAAAGTTACTTTATTTAGTTTATGATACAATACAAAAAGAATTACGCAATAATATGACTATACTTAAGAGCTATAAACAAAATAAAAAGTGGGAAAATAATCGGCAATTTCATACTTTAACCCCTATTATTTAAATTTATTATACTATTTATTAATCTTTTTTTAAATTAATCCTTTATTGTTAAATATGGACCCTAAAGTCTGAAATAAATTGATTTGTTCAATGTATCTTTTGTTAATTTTTAAGAAAGAGCGGGGTTTCCAAACACAGGTATTATACTTAAATGGAGACTCCAGCCACTTGTATGTACCTTTGTAAAAGATACTGAATAAAGAATTTTGAATTTTGAATTTTGAATTTTGAATTTTGAATTTTGAATATTGTTATGATCCCCTAGTAAATAACTTTTTAAAGCACTCGTATTGTGAAAATCAGAATTAACGAAGGTACAACAAACACCCAGACTAGAGAAAATGTAGAAAAACACTTTATATCTACATTGGCACATCCGGGAATGGAACCCGGGATCTCGGAGCAGGCGACACCGTGTAAACCGGTGTGTACGCCACTCCGCCACGGAGGTTAAACCACTAGAGTAACGGAAGGGTTGACAAACAAATGAAATATAACATACGAGTACCTTAACCATCTTAGAAGGACACCCTTAGGCCATTGCGTCCAGTCGATCTTCTGTTTCTCAGCGTGCAGCTGCAGGTTGAAGGCCATCAAGAAGCTGGACATCACGAAGAAGGTGTGCGTCACCAGGCTGCCGTTGAACAGGATCTGCTTCAGCGGGTCTTCGTATGACTGTAAATAAGTAGCTGTTTTTGTTTTATCAAAGTCAGCTTACTAGAATATCTTAGGTTTTTTTTAAATAGGTCTTAACATTTATTTTATTATGATTATACAAAGAATAGAGTAATAATAATAAAAATATAAATATGTACAAAACGAAGCCTTAGTTGGTTAGTTTATGTACTGAACCAAGATTCTTAACATGAAATATGTACCAAATAAGTTACCAAAGGGGATTGAAAACAATGATTGTTTTAGTTATTTTTGGTTAGATTGAGAATGCATTGATAAGCAGAGTTAATTTGCTAAAATGATACAGTCCTAGTTTTCGAGAATTGATTTTGTTTAGAAGTAATACAATTTAATCAATGCAGCACATAGCTCTAGTAGTTCCCTTAAATGTTGTTAACATTAGTAAAAATAGGACAATATGAATTTCTGCATAGGTGTCACGCGGGCGCTGCACCAGGTTTCGGTACAGAAACCTTTATCTTTGAGTCAGTAAGGTTGAATTCCCACTACGGTAGGTATTAGACTACAAGGATATCGATTGCTAATTGATTATATAAAATGTACCTTTGTATACACATACCGTCTCAATGAACAGTGGATTATCTACGTAACCGAACGCCATCATAAGCACTGTGTGTGAGAAAAATACGCAGAACATTGTCATGGTCCTGAAACATAATAAATACACCATTATAACTCGAAAATACACTATTGACATCTAAGGAACCTTTGTAAGTTGGATTTATTAAAATCTTAACCTTAATCCATGGAATAATTTCAGTCTTTCTAGTCTTGGCTCTGTGCCATTACCAACTGGAGCTACCAGTTTTTCCCAATTCCGTTGTATTGAAAAAGCTAATAAATATGGATTCCCTGAAACAAATATGTATTTTAAAAGTAATTAAGCGACATGTTCACTACTGAGTGAATTTATAAGCTGATAAAATAAGGGTGTACAAATTAAGTTGGGATTACTGAATCTCTTTCTCTAAATCTTTCTCTTGAATTTCCGCGAACGTTCAGATCAACCTACCCAAAAAGTTAAAGGTCATTGAATTGATTTTTAACTTTATTGTCTGTACATTGAAATGAAAGATTTATTTACTCGCATTTATGAAATTTAAACTTTTGTTCCGATTTATTTCGACTTTCCGCTGTATATTGTTCAAAACAAATTTTTAATTTCAAAATTAATGGTCTACGCATTAGTGTGAGAGCCAACATTTAAACCTTTGGCCGCTTTGTAAAGTCTGCAGGCTGCGTCTGGAATATTTCTTGAGGTATGGAAAAGCAGTTGCCTTTTAAGGTTTTCCTCTAGTACACGAGCAAGGGAGTTTCTCGCGTCCCACGTCGAATAAATCATAATAAACACCAAGAAAACGTGTTAAATAAGTGCAATGGAAAAATAGTTAAGGCATTTTTGAAGGTCCACTATCCCACTGCTGAGAAAAGGTTTCCTGCAAAATCCGTGGAACAGATCTCTGTCCATTGTTGAATCTACCCATTCCCTGGTCCCTAACACGCTGAAATTGCCACACAATCTTTTTTGGGTCTACCACTTCTGCGATAGCCTACCTAAACTGTAACTTTAGGTCTTGTGTCATTTTTGTCCATGTGTTTATTCTGGATACTTATTACACCTATTACGATTTGGCCAAGTCTACATTTGCAAAGTCTTTTCTTGGTGTCCTTGTTTTTAGCTTGGTATTCGCACGTTACGTTCGCAAAAAACATTTCAATGAAAATATTACAAGGACCTCACCTGATTTTTGTTGGTTTTTGCAAAACATGATATCATAACAGCTTCCGATAACATTGAGTACAATCAATATAACATACACAACAGCTACAATTACATCATACGTGTCTATCTCAATAGTATCATTACTTGTCTTGCAATATCGTATTTCATTCAACCTTGCTTGGATTTTATAGTTCTTCCATATAGTCTGATTGATGCATGCCTCAAGGGTCACTCCTGGGTCCACCAGGTCATTTGCTTGGTTTTCTATAAAAGCTGCGCATGTTGTTGTAACACAGACTCCCCTGTGTATTTGTGTGTGATTAAAATGCTTCATCTTCAAAGCTGAATATTGCTGAAAAATAAACACTAAACTTTTATTTGGAATTAAAAGTATATATTGTTAATTATCACTTGACAACATCTGTAACAATTATGTCATTATTTAATCCATGTTAGTAAAGTAGATGGAGATAATAAGAATGTCCTTTTATTTACTACAGTACATAAAAATATCCAAAATACCGAATTTCATTTTAAATAAAGAGCGAATATAGAATAAATATTGAAATGCAATACAATTTTATTGTACAATGAAGTATACGAGTAATAACATCAAAATTAACTAATTTCAAGTACCTAGGAATGTAGTTATTCAAATATTTATGATTTAAAAATTCATAGTATTACGCTATTCAAACCCAATCATTTTCCTTAAAGGATCAATACTGGTACTAAAGGTAGGCTTAGCTTATTGCGCAATCCGCATTCAGAAAATACGTACGATCGTACAACTATCTTGCTGATTCTTAATCTTAATTATAGTGCAATTTGAATTAATTTAACCATAAACAATTGACCTACGGCGAGGCGACGCTTGAGTCTAATGTGTATGATTATCGCACTGGGTAAGGATCGCAAGTGTTAGTGTGATTTCTAAGAATGGACCTTAAGAAAAGATTAATATTACCTAGGCTAGGACCTCAATGAATACTATACATTGTGGTATGCACTGTGGTAGTTTATGAATTCCTTGTTCAATATCCAGTGTGGAACAGATATGGGTCGGTGTTTTAGTTAGTTTAGGAACAGAAACACGACTGATGTTGAATAGTTATTATCATAAGTGGGTTATTTTTAATATATTAGGCTAAATATTTCAGTTCAGTTTTGCAGTTCAATGTAAAAAACATATCATTACTAGTTAAATGTAGTTAAATGTGTAGTGTGTAAACACACCTACACAAATGCAAAAAAACATATCTTTTTATAAACTATGAAAAGTTGTGTTAATACATAAGCGTGATTTGGCTACACTAAGGAACTAAATTTCTTTTTTGAACCTTAATGTTTGGGCTGTTTTTTAATTTGTGATAATAAGTCTGTTTGGGGAGTCCAAAGTTTGCTTAGTCGGACTCTTTTTTATCCGCTGCCATCACTATGCCATTTTAACGCTACGATTCCTGCCTTTGAAGAGCAACTACTTAGTTAATTTATCATTGCTACTACCGTTTTCTTGAGTTTACGCGAACACTATACATAGAAATTAAAGATATGTTACGGATTACAGTACGCGTTTATTTTTGATTTAACCCGACGTTTCGAACACTTTACAGCGTTTATGGTTACGGGCAGATCATGATGATCAAAAATATCAATTGCTACTACCATTAGATGTTTTTTTAGGCAATCATCTTATGTTATGACAACAAGCGCTAGGTGAAGGCGGCGTAAAATGAAACAGCACCTCCCCATGACATGGTTGTCAGGCAACTGAAGTAAGAAGCGACTAAAGAAGTACTGCCAGAAGAAGATGCATGATGGCTGATGAACTTTCTCCACGACATTAGCTAAAATGCAGGCAGCATTGTTAAGAAAAAAATTAAATTAACAGCCTATAATCATCCCACGGCAGGGCAAAGGCCTCTTTTATTGAATTCATGTTACCACATCAATGATGGGTACAGGCATAATCACCACGCTTGCCAAATGCGGGTTGGTGATCACAGCCCGAGCAATATACGACCCTGAGATATTAGCCCGGTTCTTATACCACTAGACTAATAGAGCGTTAGTAAGTCATGCGTATTGATTATGGCAATGTTCTCCTTCTGGAAAGGCATATCACCAGCAGAGAACTGACGTATACCGTTGGTGGCAAACCTACTGAGCCAAGTTAATAACTAAGCTACCATAGATAAGGTCAATTTGTGGGTGAGGTGGAGAATAATGGCGTCGCCATTCAAGTTTTACTCAGAATAAATAGAGCATTTAGTTTAATGGATATAATATGCCAATCAAAACACGGACTTGACACAAATAGGTCAGCCAAGTAAACAGTTAAGTAGACAGGAAATACTATGCATTAAGTGCCATCCATAAGTCACACTAATTTTCTTGTTATATGACAGGAAACAAACATACAGTACAATATAAGTCGTTGTTGCTCTCCAATAAAAAGTTTCTCTCTGTGAAAGACTATCTAGACAACAAATATTAGGTATAATAAATTATAAAAATGCTAACTGAAATTTTAATAAAAATAATTGTAATTTTATTAGAGATAAATAAAACCGGCCAAGTGCGAGTCGGACTCGCGCACGAAGGGTTCCGTACCAAAATGGCCAAAAAAACGGGTTTGTTGTATGGGAGCACCCCTTAAATATTTTTTTTATTTTGTTTTTAGTATTTGTTGTTATTGCGGTAACAGAAATACATAATCTGTGAAAATTTCAACCGTCTAGCGATCGCGGCTCCTGAGATACAGCCTGGTGACAGAGCGACGGACAGACGGACAGACAGCGAAGTCTTAGTAATAGGGTCCCATTTTTACCCTTTGGGTACGGAACCCTAAAAAATACTCGTTTATCTTGGCTCTAGTCTGGGTTATTTGTTGCTGATTCCTTTATCAGCTTTACATCTTGGAAATCAGAAATTTTATGGGTTTTGATTTTCATAACGACTAAAAGATAAGAACCGGCCAAGTGCTAGTCGGACTCGTGCACTGAGGGTTCCGTACCAACTTTAACTAAAATACCACAATATTTTGTTGACTGCAAAATAACTTTGTTTTTCATAGTGTTTGCATGAAGGACAAAGTCATATTTGCGATTGTTGAAAATGTGCTAGATCTCCAAAACTACCGGTTTGATCTCGTTCAAACCAATTTTCGTTGAAAGTATTTGTTAAGATCTACATTACGTTTTTTTTTCAAAATTTCCAGTTGCTTAGTTTAAAAGTTGGAGGGGGAGGGAACACTCATTTTACCACTTTGGAGGCGTCTATCTTCCAAATGTTAGACTTTTGGAAAAAATGGTTCTAGAAACCTGTATGTCATTTTAAAAGACCTATCCATAGATACCCCATAGGCATAGGTAGAGGTAAAAAAAAAAAGTTTTAGTTTTATGTATGGGAAGCCCCCCTTAAATATCATTATTTTTAATTTTTTTGGTTGAGAATCGTAAAGCGGTTAACAGGATACACCTACCTACCAAGTTTCAACTATGAAATGCTAATACTTACAGAATAAAGTGGCTGTGACATGTCCGGACGGACAGACAGACAGACAGACAGACTTGACGAAACTATTCGCCTACGGAACCCTAAAAAAGGTTATCTTTTACTTGTTCGTTATAAATAAAGTTCAGAATCCTAAAGATAATTTAAAGTTGTTGCAAGCGCCATGATCTCGGGAGAACTTATCATGGCGCTTGCAACAGTGCGGAAATATCAAAAAACTCTTGTAAACATTGTACATGGCATAAACCCCAAATCAATTAGTATATAAACTTGAAAAATTTTGTCTCAGGCGGGACTCGAACCCGCATCTCCTCGCGGCTCACAGCGTAAGAATATGCTTGCAAAATTCGCGCCGTGTCGCAGTGTCTCGGTGGCCTAATGGTATGGCGCCCGCCCGGCCTGCGAGGAGATGCGGGTTCGAGTCCCGCCTGAGACAAAATTTTTCAAGTTTATATACTAATATTATAAGTGCAATTAAGTTGCTAAAATATCAAATAAAGCATACCCAAATCAATTAACTCTAGTGAAAACGACTACGAGACTTTCAACCAATACTTTAAGAACTGACTAAGTTCTTGGTTAAATAAAAAAATATATATTATTTTTGCTTTTTCAGTTGTTTCGATTATTTTATTTATTTGTTATTTTTTTATCTAGAGAATTATTTGTTGTATGATGTTGTTTAATGAGTCTACTGCTGTCCAGCTCCTACATGCTCGCACCTACAATTTTAATTACTCCAATTAAATAATTATCTTTATCTAGGAACTGTATGCGGTATTTCCACGGAAGGTCTGCAGTAAACAGAACATTTCTGTAATGACTTGTATCTCCTTGTATACCTAACAGTACGATGAGCTGATTACTATAAAGTAAGTAAAAATAACATAACAGGATGTCGGGGAGTCTTCATAAAGAAACGTCTTCGTAATAGCATAAAACAGATTTCCTTTTTAAGAATAATATACGAATCTAAATTACTTACTGATACATTTATTGAAAAAAATCTTAATGTCTTAATTATACATTGAAAACCAAAACATTTATATGCATATACCTCATTAAAAAAAATTATACTATAATATTTAACTGATACTATATAACTACAATGGAATTATCGGGTAAATTAATGCCTATATGTTTATTAGTATGTAGTTTATTATGTATATTGCTGTTGTATATAATATATACAACAGCAATATACATATAAAAAAAACGCGTAAAATAAACTACATTTTATGTAGTTTATTTTACGCGTTTTTTTTTTGGTTACGTTTGATCTTCATTTTTTTTCTATCAGATGTAAAGTTTTTTTTTGTTTTAAATATCGCACTGCCTACAAAACATTTCTGTTTGACCCAAAGGTCTGACTGGTAGAGAATGCCATCTGGCATTAAGTCCACCTTTTGTACATTTTACTAATTTGTGCAATAAAGTTTAAATAAAAAAATAAAAAATAAAATGTTACTAAGACCTTTAAACTACATTGCTGGAAAGTTTCATCTAAAACCATTCAGTCGTGAAAGAGTGACAAATATCAATAGATGCATGGATCCTAACAGACTTTGTGTTTTCATTGTTATAAATTTTCTTGGTTAATATATCAAACATGGAATATGAAGGGTATACATAGAAGGGTATACAGTGTCAGGCGATGCCCATGTAAAAAAACTACGTACAGGCACAGATGAAATAACAGTACCTATAGGTACAAAATAATATGACAACCCATAAAAACCCGGCAGGGCAAAAGTCTCCGTCATTGAATTCAAGTTACCACAGCAATGATGGGTACAGGCATAATCACCACGCTTGCCAAATGTGGGTTGGTGATCACAAACCCTAACAGTGCACGAAAATTCTAAAGTTTTTTGTCCGTCCTGGGGATCGAACCCGGGACCGCGAGATCTTGGCCTGATATTAAAACCACTGAACCAACAGGACGTTTTTATCTAAAATTGTTTAAAAATCATCATTACATTTTTTAAATTTCAGTTATAATCAAATATACTTAATAACTCACATGTATCATGTCCATGAGTGCTGAGTGGTCCTCTGTAAAGAGGTCGAAATCAGCGACGCAGTACATCCCTCCTGGCTCCAGCAGGCAAGAGGAATACTGGTCCAACTCGTACAGAGGAGGCATCTTGTTGTACTCTGTCTCTGAAGCAATATATTAAAATGATTAGTTGAAAATACAATTTATTGATTTAAAATCGTTAGCTTTATGTAATAATAGCTGTTGCCCGCGACTTCGTCCGCGTCAATTCCTGTTATTGCTTGGGTATTTATTTTTTGGGTAACTTGAAGCCTTCAAATATAAATAATTTTACACGTTTTTGCAAGATTTTGCACTGATGCTTCGCTCCTATTGGTCGCGGCGTGATGTTATATAGCCTAAAGCCTTCCTTGATAAATGGACTATCCAAAACAAAAATAATTTTTCAATTCGAACCAGTACTTCCTGAGATTAGCGCGTTCAAACAAACAAACAAACAAACAAACTCTTCAGCTTAAAAATATAATTAAAATATAGTATATAATGCTGTTTGTTTCCTTTTTAAAAAAAAGACGTGTAGCACTCGGAGACTGCCGCGGTAAAGCTATTGCATAGCATTTTTTATCAACTTATGCAATTATAAAACTAAATTACCGCTGTGCCGTTTGGAGTGGGGGTGTTAGGTTATTTTCGTTACGGAATTTCTGGATTCGGTCTCCACGCTCAAGGCCCGCGATATAGGTTATGCAATAGCTTAATTTTATAATATTATGTATTTTCTAATTTTGACTTTTGTAATTAAATTTTTCTGTTATTTTGGCAGATATGGTTACCATAGGCAACCATACTGTCAAAATCCTTATTTTCTTCTAAATTCTTTTAAATTTCGGAAATTCAAAATTGTTCGATCGTGCTTCGCCCTGAGTGTTAGGTTAGGTTATTTTCGTTACGGAATTTCTGGATTCGGTCTCCACGCTCAAGGCCCGCGATAGAAGCTATGCAGTAGCTTAAAAAAAATTTAAAAATTTCGGCTGTTTGAACAATTATAATATTTTTACTAAACACAAACTTTTGCCTGAGGTTTCTTCCGCCTAAAAAAATTACTGCTGGCGATCTACTTAATGTCTTTTATCTCTGCTGCAATTTTCATCAAAAGTTAGTTTAGTAGTTAACGTAAAAGTATAACAGACAATAGTTTTTTATCGTTCAGGTGAATAATAGCAATGTCACTTACTATTAAGTAACTTTCTATTGGTAACAGAATATTCAAAAGCTTCAGTATATAGCTTCACAAAAAGGTTTAGTGTATACAAGCTTACAAAGTCACAAACTCTAACGATTTTTAATGTTAGTAAAGATTTACTCATATCACATAAAAACTTTTTAAGTTGGTTTATCTTGAGTGATTGATAAAACTTTGCCTAATAATATTTCTTATTGGTTACTGCACTGTGTAATATAAGTATAGTCTAGCAAATAAGTGCCTTTAATACGAGTTCAACGCCGTTGTTTGAGTGGTTTGAATGTTGGACTAAGATCCTGCGGTACCGGGTTTGATCGCCGGGTCGGGCAACTAAAGTTTCGAATTTTCGAATATTGCTCGGGCTTGTGATCACCAACCCGCATTTGGCAGGCGTGGTGATTATGCCTGTACCCATCATTGTTATGATAATTTGTTTTTACCTGCAGTGGGATATTATAGGCCGTTGTCTTACTTTATTTTACGAGCTTAAATGCTTAAACCTGTTTCACTTTTAAGAGAGCTTTGAGCTTGCATATAAAGTTAACCCCCTTGTTACTATGTGTCGAATTCAGCTAAAGAAAAAACTATTTTAATATACATTTGACAAAAGCAAAAATGTTATGTAAGTAACTAACCATTATTTGTGCAAAATCGATTCCCGATGACGTTGATGTCTTTTGTATGGAAACAATTTTAGGAAATAGTACTAATTTTTTAATCATGAAAAAAGTACATTTTGCTTTAGATTCCAGTCACTTAAATCTCTATAAAAGTAACAGCCTATAATCAACCCACTGCAGGGAAAAGGCCTCCATCATTGAATTCAAGTTACCACTGCAATGATGGGAACTGGCATAATCACCACGCTTGCCAAATGCGGGTTGGTGATCACAAACCCGAGCAACGTTCGAAAATTCGAAACTTTTTGTTGCCCGACCCGGGGATCGAACCTGGGACCCCGAGATCTTGGCCCGGTATTTAAACCACTAGACCAACGGGGCGTTCAAATCAAATTTCTATATTATTTGAATATAGATGGAAATTCTTATTCTTTTATTTTTACAACCTTCAACCTTCAACATTATTTTCGTAGAGAACATTAATCAAATAATTGATTTTATCCAGTTATTGACTCTATTCTGTCTTTGTCATCCAACAACATAAAATAAACATATTTCTTGGAATTCTTAAGGTTGAAAGATGTATCATCTTATCATTCAGATCGGTTTATGCAGCCGTATTTATAAAAAGCATTTGATGATTATATCAATGTTGCTCAGCAAAATTAAATCATCATTAAACGTTGTTTTACCAAACACAGATAAACAAGACTTAATGGTACAAATAATGCATTTAATGCTCTTGTTCAGACAACGCACGTCAACGTACCACAAAACGTCAAATTTTCTCAATTTATATTGATCTCTACTTGTTGGACATAAAGTTGAAAATCAATTCAATGACCTTTAACTTTTTGGGTAGGTTGAGTTCAGTTGTTAGCCACACACATTTGTCTCAAAGTATTTTTTATGCAGATAATGTCCCGGGATCAAACAAACTTCAGAGCGATATGTATAAATCCATTATTATTATAAACAGGTGAGCTCGTACGTCTGGTAGGTTTTTTACTTATCGTTTTATTTGTGATTTGAATATAAAAATAACATCAAAAATACCGAAATCGAGCCGGTCTCAATTAGTCATCAGTCTATTGTTGGACATAGGCCATCTAACTACGCTTGGTTGGTTGGCGAATACATTTTGACCAATATGTATTCGCCAACCAACCAAGTAGAGTAGAGATTGATTTAATTTGTGTACAATTAGCAACATTATTTTAAACTTCTGTTATAATATACTAGGTCTTCGCCCGCGGCTCTGCCCGCATGAACTCCACGTCATATCGCGCGTTCGGAAACCAGTGCCTAGCGGTGGCATATAGAAAGATAGATTAGGTAGGTTTAATCCATTCGTGTCTGTGAAACTACAGAAATACACATACAAAATTTGAACTCAATCGGTCAAGCCGTTTAGTTGTTGACATACCAACAGCAGCGCCACCTACACTTCCGAGTCCCGCGGTAAAAAGAAGCTTATTTTTAATTAAGAATAATGTCGGCTTCTACTGGTAAAAGAATTTTCCAAATCGGTAGTTTCGGAGCCTATTCAATACAAACAAACAATAAAATCTTTCCTCTTTACAATATTAGTGTAGAAAAAGGTACTAGTAATCGCGACTGAAAAAAAAAAGTAACAGTCAACCCAGTTTTTTGATTTTTCAATACAATAAGAATAAAAAACGAAACAAGATATTAGGGGTTAAAGTATGAAGTTGCCGTTTTGTATGGACGAAATCGAGAAAAGTAATTTTTCCATACTAACAATTTTTGAGTTTTTTTGAAAACGCCTGAACCGTTTTCGATGCAATTAAAGGTGAAAGTTAGATGGTTATAAAGCTACGCATTATAGTATTTAAATTTCTGAAAATCAATGTATAATACAAATATACTTAATTGAATCAAGAAGGTCAGCTGACACATTGTAAGGGGTCTTTTCAACGACTTCCTTTGAAGTAATAGGCACTAGTATTGCATTTTTTTTTTAGTCAAAAGTTACTTTATTTAGTTTTTGATACAATACAAAAATAATTACGCAATAATATGACTATACTTAAGAGCTATAAACAAAATAAAAAGTGGGAAAATAATCGGAAATTTCATACTTTAACCCCCATTACTAATCGGGGTTAAAGTATGAAATTTCGTTTTGTAAAAAAATATAAAACCTACGGTAGCAAGCGGCAGTGCAGGCACGGCCGTCAAAAAGTCTGTAATCTTTAAAGAATAACCATATGACAAGAAGACTACACTGATTAAGTAAATGAGGATTTGTTTACGCGTGACAATCGTAGACCAAAAGTATCATTAACTAGCTGTTCCCCGCGACTTCGTACGCGTCAATTTCAGTTTTTAAGATCGCGATTATTTTTTCAACATTTTTCACTGATGCTTCGCTCCTACTGGTCGCAGCGTGATGTTATATAGCCTAAAGCCTTCCTCGAGGCATGGACTATCCAACACAAAAAGAATTTTTCAATTCGAACCAGTACTTCCAGAGATTAGCGCGTTCAAACAAACAAACAAACAAACAAACAAACAAACTCTTCAGCTTTATAATATTAGTATAGATTTAAAAGGCTAGACAGTTTTAAAACAGACCCAGGAGATTAACTTGTTAAAACACTATAAACCAAAGAATGTTTGTCTTAATATTCTTTGCTATAAACAGTATAGTAACAACTTTGCATTAACGCTAAGTGTCACACATTAAACCGTTTCCTTTGTCCTGTGAGGTCTTGAACTGCGGTTCAAAGTCGCTCGCTCGTAGTAATTGTATCTGCAGTTACCTTTGTTACACTTGGATGACGAAAAAAACGCTATTGCCTTGTATTATTTGTATCTGGCTGGTTTTAATGTATGTATGTTTTTGGGGTGGTGGGATCTACCTCCCAGTGGTCAACCCTGGGCAACGGCATCTTTGGTTTTCTAACCAATGATGACGGCTAACAGATCCCTCTGCGGTGTTAGGCTTCGTAAGAGGCCGCCTGGATGCTACCAGTGCTACCACCCTCCTGCCGGAGTCCAGCGCTAAACAGTTTTTCTGTGTTCCGCTGGTGTGTGGGAGAACCAGTACCTCTGGGTAAGCTCGCTCCATCTTAAGCTTCTTTTTAACCGTACAGTTAAGTATGAAGTCAAGAGCAAGCCCATTATTTATAAAAAAAAACATAACATTAAGAAAAAGAAAACAAAAAGAAAAATAACTTATAGATTATAGATTATAGATTATCTAGTTAGATTTTCTGTATCCCAGTATCTAACGAAGAACTTTAAAATTGCTAAATAGCTCATTTGTGTGGTGCCGAAAAATAAAAAAAATAATACTCTTTCTGTTCCTGTGGGTTCTTCTCTTTCTCCAAAACAGTAAGGCAGCAGCGTCTTCTCTAGACCATTCGCCATGGTCGACCTGCCTGCCAAGCGTGGCGATTATGGCAAATCGCTATTGAAGAGGTGTCTATGTCTTCAGCATTCAACTGTTATAGCTTAGTGATGAGCTCAATTGTAAAATTACATTATATTTTTCAGGAAATCACCAGTCACAAACACTAAAAGTTCTCAGTGTGGCCAGGTTAAAAGGCAGACACAGTTTTTTTACAGTAAATTTATAGATATTTTTAGAATTAAACGGTTTCTTTTACGTATGACATTTATTGAGTTTCTCACGTAAGTATTCTATTTTTATTTTAAACTTGCACCTGTCCCGACTTTGCACGGATGGACATAAGATTTTTTTAATAAGGATCCCTAATCGTTTCGAGCAATAAATATAGCCTATGTCACTCAAGGTAAATTTAGATTTTTAATAATGAAAGAATTTTTGAAATCGGCACAGTAGTTTTTGAGTTTATTTATTACAAACATACACACACACACACACAAAAATACAAATCTTTCCTCTTTATTATATTATATTAAGTGTAGACGAGCTGTCTCAATTCAAATCCCGGTACACGTGTTTCATATATGAAAAATGAATCAGTATCAACATAGAGTATTACATAGTTCTAGCAAAACTTGTTTAACATTTTGTTGGTCATGTAAGTTAAATGAATCAGTTAGATTTCTAGTAGTAAATATATAAAAATTGCGTCCAATTATATGAATCCGATTTTGTGTCATGCACAGTACAAACATGTACATAGATAGGTAATCAAACTATACAGTAAAAAATTATGTATCCCTTATAATGATCACTATTTTAGTTTATTTATGATTTCTATAATGTATGTGCATTGTAAGATTTTTTTCAAGATTCATAATAATAATATGTATCATTCAATTATTCCAAACAACAAGCCCTAGGACGATGGATACTTCCCCGACAAGAAGATCCCTCCTTTTTGCAATCAGTGGGCTTACTCTCTAACACTTTGTCCGTATTTTCGACCATCATCGATCCCATCATCATCATGGCGAAAAAGCTATATGGCGAATGCTACAACAATATACTGGGGTAGGTACTTTAAAAGAAAATCTTTACGAGTGGGGTATCAAATGAAAGAAAGCAAAATGATGAGTGCAAAAATGTTTAAACATTACAGCAAATCTATACTAATATTATAAAACTGAAGAGTTTTTTTTTGTGTTGGATAGTCCATGTATCGAGGAAGGCTTTGGGCTATATAACATCACGCTGCAACTAATAGGAGCGAAGCATCAGTGAAAAATGTTGCAAAAATAATCGAAATCATAAAAACAGAAATTGACGCGTACGAAGTCGCGGGGAACAGCTAGTTTTATATACAGGGAGACTTTGAAATCATCACATTTGCGTAGTTTATTAAACTAGGTATTTAAATACTTTATATGATATTTTAGCAACTTCATTGCAATTGAAGGTCAATTTGTATTAAAATTGAAAAATTATGTCCCAGGCGGGACTCGAACTCCCATCTCCATACATACCGGCCGCGGCGCGGCGTCACATCAATTTATTTTTTCAAGCAATTTCGGGCGAATTTATCAAGCATTTTTTTTTCGTTGTAAGCCAGCGTTTTTTTTAATATAAATAATGGTCTTGCTCTTGACCACATACTTAACTATACGGTTAAGAAGAAGCCTAAGATGGAGCGAGCTTACCCAGAGGTACTGGTTCTCCGACACACCAGCGGAACACAGAAAAACTGTTTGGCGCTGGACTCCGGCAGGAGGGTGGTAGCATCCAGGCGGCCTCTCACGAAGCCTACCACCGCAGATGGATCTGTTAGCCGTCATCATTGGTTAGAAAACCAAAGATACCGTTGCCCAGGGTGGACCACTAGGAGGTAGATCCCACCACTCCTAAAAATAGTTTAAGAGCGTAGCGTAGTTTAAGAGTGCAAACTCCTAACATTTGATAAAACTACGCTGGCTTAAAGCGATAAGAATTGGCGACAAAGGTTGTTGGTGCAAATCCCACCAAAGGCAGTCTTATATGTTTACTACACCAGTAATGTAATTACTAAAAAACAGATTGACAAACATATTTTTATGTGTTTGTAACTCAGATACAGTGTTAACGATATGTATGGGATGTCCCTGAGGGAATAACCTCTTAACTACCTTTTGTTCCGTACGCCATTCAGCTCACATAAAAGTTCTGTTGGTCGATAGACACTTCCTTCTATGTAGTAGCACTAGGCAATATTTTGTATCTGTCCACTCAATCATGTTGTGTTATCTACAATAATAGTATAAAAAGGAAAGATTTGTATTTTTATGTGTGTGCATGTTTGTAATTAATACACTCAAAAACTACGAAAGCTACATTCACCTTGAGTGACATAGGCTTTATTTATTGCTAGATAAAATTAAGGATCCCTATAAAAAAAATCGTATGTCCACCCGTGCGAAACCGGGATGGGCTGCTAGTAATTATAGGGTAAAAGCCGGATAGTTGCCCCACTTTTTGAAAAAGCTCTATTATGATAAAATGAGTTCCTAATAAGAATAATGCAACATGTATATCAAAACATAGGTCTTTGATCTACAGTATTAGCCTATTTTTATGAACATAATAACGGTTTAAAGCAAATCCGGTTTTATCGAACCTCCTAAAAAAGGGATACTTGCCTTCTCTGGCGGATAGTTGCCTAATGTAAAAAATACATCGAAGGATACTTGCCTCGTGTGGGGATTGTTGCCTCGCAATGACTTTTTAATAATAAATACAAAATAATAGCAATTTACGTAATCATTCATTATTATTTACCGCAATCTTGTATTAAGTAATAATTTTACATCATTAAATTTTATGTTTAAAACTATATAAATTAAGAAAAAGGCTTTAAAATTATATGTTGGTTTATTTATCTTACAGTTAAAATTGTAGCATCAATAATCATAAGTAAGGGTTTTCATCTTTCCACATGCCATGCAATAGTTTTCAAATCATTGGCAGAATTTTCTATTCAACTAAATAAAATATATTTTTTATTTTAAATTAGCAATTTTGAATTTTTATATCTTTTCAGATCTCTTGTCGGTTTGATAGACTTCGTTTTTCTAATATATTCTCGTTTTTCATGGATTCAATGGCATCATGATTTTTAATTTTAATAATAATAAAGTTGAAATGTTTAAAATCTGCTGATTTCTTAGCTCTCTTAGATAGGCTTAACAAAACTTTTGGCAAAGGATGTTTAATTTAAAAAAATAGTTTAGTGTTTCTTTTTTAAGTTATTAATTTATTAAAGATGGTAGCAATGAAAACAATAATTCAGTCCCATCCATACCATTTCAAGGACAGTTGCCCCTAGAGCAACTATCCGCTCAAGTAACTAGGGCAACTATCCTTTTCGCTAGGGATACTTGCCTTTTTTATTTGCAAAATAAATAAAAACTATTTAGCAATAAAATGTAATAAAATATGCAATTTAAGCTCTTATGTATGCAAATAAATAAATAGTAAAGTGATATCACAATCAGAAAGAAAAATATTCAATAGCCAAAACGTACCAATTTAATTTTAGCGCCGGTCAAAGTCTTCTCACTGCAGATTTTTGCTCATATAGACGAAACCCATGCGTCTATCCTAATGGTTTACATGACTTTGTGGTCGCAGGAAGGGTGTTTACCATTCCTGTAAAGTGCTAACGCTACTAACGTACCTAACATAGTGTATTCAGAACCGAGGCAAGTATCCCACTGAGGCGACTATCCCTATGTTTTCATAAAGTAAAGTAACAGCCTATAATCATCCCATCGCAGCAAAAGCCTCCATAATTGTATTACTATTCAAATTACCACAGCCATGATGGGTATAGGCATAATGAAATATCCCGCTATCTTTTTCGTTTCTTTTTGGTTTAACTTAAGAATGAACGTGCGATTTACTAATGATTTGCTTAAGGCTAGGTTGTCCAGTAGAGGCATCGCTTTTGAGTTTTAAAACACATCTGTGACATACTTTCGAATCTAGCTGAAATTCCGTTGGCTTACTACAGCGTAAAGACTTGAATAAATTCGTCGACACACTAGCTCAGTGGTTTGAAGAATCGCCCGGTAAGCGGATGGTTCTGGCTTCGAATTCAACCTCAGACAGTCGAAAATTTTAATCAAGTAATTGTATTTTTAATATACTCTACAATGTTTAAAAAGGCCGAAATGTTTGTCGCCATGGTAGTGTTTAATTTTATTTAATACAGTATTTTATAATGTCCTAACTTGAATATTATACATTTAGTTCAAATAGTTTTATAGGTCCGGCCGTAGCTGCATAAAATTTTGTGTAATTTTCCTATGCAATGTGTGTGTAATTCAATTCCGAGATAAGTACCTACACATAACTCTTATAATAGTCTAGTTACTTGCATCATCCATCCGGGATCATGGTCGCCGTAATGTGTCTACAAATAGGTCAATGTTCTTGAACGAAAAACAAAAAATACACCTGCAGGCACGTCATGTTAAGATATACAAATTTTGCTGCCTTTTGATGTCTTTTTGGTAAAATTCGTATATTTATATATCCAATTATTACGTCTGTTCCATACAAAACTGTAAATTTATACTTTGTATACAGATAAATAACGTAACATTAAGTTAGGCATCAATAAATCATCAAAACTATTTTTAACTAACCTACTTAATGTTTTAAAATGTATGACACTGTTAAATACTTTTTACTGCAACTTACCATTTAGAGAATATATCACTGCAGAGCAGCTTCGCACCACAACAAAAAACAGCACTAATTGATACATTACAGCTTTTTCAATCTACCAGAAATATTAAAAAATATTATAAAATTTTCCCCCCAAAAAAAAAACAAATAGGTCCTTGTCTCGTGTATTATGTCTAAACTTTTTAAAATTCAAACAAGTTTTCTAAAATGTGTAACACTTTTTTTTAAAGGAGTTTTAAACCTTGTTGGCCAGTCTCTTGAGTGCCAGTGATGAATGTGAAATGTGTGTTTATCCTCGTCGATAAAGTTGTATTGTGGGCCGACCTCTGAGTGTCCACCACTGCGACTTACGTGACGTGTGCAGGACAGCAATGACGGTAAACGTAATTGGAGTAACTAGAGATTTACGGAAGCAAGATTACACTAGAAAAAAATAAGAAAAGGGTAAATACTTTATAAATTAAATAATCTGATTCAGTTAGGAGTCCTAAGTCCCAACTAATTAAGGAAGTCACAATTTTTATTTTATTTATATAACCAGCCTACTTATTTATGCGTCAACAAACTGAACCTAGATCATTAGTTAGGATACAGTAAATGAAAGTAATAAAACTATACATTGTTCATATTATGAAACATAAAAATATAACATGTGAAAGTGAATATAATAAAAATATAAAAGAAAATGTAAATATAAATGTGAAAGAAGATATTGTCACAAGGATTGAGAAAGGGATGCTTAGATGGTTTGGGCCTGTAGAGAGGATGAATGAGAGAAGAATGACTAGACAGATCTACAAGACGAGTGTGAAAGGGAACGTTGGAAGAGGAAGGCCTAGACGAACCTATCACGATCAAATCGGGGATGTTCTGAAGAAAGGTCAGGTCAAGAGTACTCTAAACCGACGAGCATGCATGAAAAGATTGATGAATGTGGAAGAAGCGAAAGATGTATGCCAGGATCGTAGTAAGTGGAAGGTGTTGGTCTCTGCCTACCCCGTTGGGAAGGAGGCGTGATAATATGTATGTATGTATGTAAAATATAACATGTTATTTTGTTTTTTTATAGTGCCTCTAGGCCTTTTGTTTTGGCGACCAATGCTGAGGGCCTTTTTGGCACATCGTTTTTGGTTATAGTGAATTTATTATATCTAATTTTCAAAGTGCCAAATAACTTAGGTTTCTATTTTATTCTAACACAATAAGATATGAAGTTTACAATAAAAAAACGGAAGATATTTGAACCCTTAAAAATAATTCACTACCTCACATAAGATTTTGACTCACGACCTCCGCATTTCTAGAAATTAGTCGAATAATGATAATCAATTGTCGGCTTAAGTTGTTTTGGAACCGATTTCTCATCTGTTTACCTGTCATTATTTTTGAGTAGTAAGTAGGTACTACACGTAGATTAGCTTTTATTCTAAGAGCTGACTGGAATAATTTGCTTTTGCTTGAATCATGTAGTAGTATTAATGGTGGTGACCTTTGTCTTTCAAGGTGTCGCCTGCTCCCAACTCCCGGGTTCGATATCCGACCGGGTCAATTTAGAAAAAAAGAATGTATTAATATTTTCTAGATTTGGTCTGGGTGATGTGGTACCTTCGCTGTTAATGATTTCCACAAAACAAGTACCTACTTTAACTAGTACATAGTACTGACAACAGCACGTCAACCTACCACAAAACGTTTCTCAATTGATATTGATCTCTACTCGTTGGACTTAAAGTTGAAAATCAATTCAATGACCTTTAACTTATTGGGTAGGTTGACCTGCAGTAGTACATACTTTGGGTTCAAAACAATATACGTGATGTCCACATTTAATGGTTCCTATTATTTGTAAATAAATTAATAAATAATTCATTGTCAGAATTTTTTGATCTTTTTTTATGATTATTTTTTAATTATTGCACGTTTAAAATAACGGCTACAGATTTGTTTAACGTTCTAGTGTTATTTGATTCCTCCAATCGGCAGCTCCGGTCCGTGTTAGGACTTTTAAATACATATAATAATATAAATAATAAATATCTAAGACATGCCTCACTGGGCCACACAGAGCCATCTAGTCCCAAATTAAGCTACTATTAAGTACCCTGTCGTATGGGGTACTAGACAACCGATAAACTTACTTATATACTTTTTTTTTGTAAATACATACTTATAACCCTTTATGCTGATGATACTTGTTTATTTTACTATGGCAGTGACCTGGTCGAATTGTTTATTCAAGCTCAAAATGATCTAAGCAAATTTTATGACTGGTGTAAATGCAATCTTCTAACTATTAATACAAAAAAGACAAGCTATATGATTTTCGCAGCTAAAAATAAAAATACAAAACAGCATCCTGGTTTGAAGATTGCCAATGATCATATCGGACAGTCACACACTGAAAAATATCTCGGTTTATGGTTGGACGAGAAGCTTACGTGGCAAGAGCATGTCAAACACGTTAGATCCAAACTGACGTCTCTGAATGGAGCATTGTGCAGGATAGTAGGCTGTATTCCGCACAAGATACGAATTATGCTGTACAACTCTCTTGTTAAATCCAAACTAGAGTATTTAATAGAGGTATGGGGCTGTGCAGCAAAATCTTACTTCAAGAGTTTGCAGTGTTCCCAAAACAAAATAATTAAGACTCTTTTCAATTTTGACTACCTAACAAGTACACACATCATATATGAAAAAACAAAATTTTTAAACCTTAAACAGATATATACTTATACAGTCTGCATACTTATTAGAAAAATACTAAAAAAGGAAATACATTCTGATATTATTTTAGAGAAAAGAAGTTATAAATACAATTTAGGAGACACAAACAAAATAACTATAAAGAAATCAAGAACAAATTACGGAAAAAGCAACATCATCTCTGGGGGTGCAAAGCTATATAATAAGTTACCAATAGAAATTAAGGAGACTGAAAGTTTTAATATATTTAAATGAAAACTGAAATCATATATCTATACCAACTTTTATTAAGCATATTTAGTTATTGTCGACGCACTGTTTTTCGATTTGCCACCATATTGTTAACTTTATTTATAATAATATTTAAATCTCATGTAAGCGAACTATGTTCTTTTGAGAAATAAAGATCTATATAAACCTATAATTCATAGAAAACACCCAGACCAGTACAAACAGACATGTTCATGCGCACAAATATTTGTACTGTGCGGGGATCGAACCCGCGACCCATGGCTCAGAAGCAGCGTTTACTACCGCTGATCCAAATGGTCGTCAAAAATATGTTTGATATAAAGTAAAGTAAAGTAACGGACTATAAATCATCCATCTTTGAATTCAAGTGAATGCTGGTAAATAAAGTTATGTTAATGCTGGTTGGTAATCACAAACCCGAGCATGGCCGAATATTCGAAACCGTTGTTGCCCGACCTGCGGATCGAACCTAAAACCCCAAAATATAATTGTAATTTATTAAAAATAAAAATACTATCTATACTAATATTATAAAGCTGAAGAGTTTGTTTGTTTGTTTGAACGCGCTAATCTCAGGAAGTACTGGATCGAATTGAAAAAATATTTTTGTGTTGGATAGTCCATTATAATCATCATCATCATCATCAGCCTATCGCAGTCCACTGCTGGTCATAGGCCTCTCCAGTTGCACGCCACTTAGATCGATCCTCGGCTTCTCGCATCCAGCTCCTGCCGCCACCTTGCGTACATCGTCACTCCACCTGGCCTGAGGGCGTCCTACACTACGTTTGCCGAGACGCGGTCTCCACTCAAGAACTTGTTTACCCCGTTTGGATAGTCCATTTATCGAGGAAGGCCAATAGGAGCGAAGTGAAAAATGTTGTAAAAATAATCGCGATCATAAACAGAAATTGATGCGGCCGAAATAGCGGGCAACAGCTAGTGAATATACACCGTGAAATTTTAGTGGTTGTTTTCCCGAATAGTGCGAGTTATTTTTTGAAAATAAAGATACCGTTGTTCTCAACTAATCAAAAAAATTATCATCAACTCAAAAGCGTGAGATACGATAGTATCTTTACAAAATGTGACGTGTTTGGGTACTGCTTGCCGCGCGAAATCAATGTTCAAAGCAAAAGAAGCTCTACGCGCTAAGTAATTCAAATTCAAAATTCAAATTCAAATTATTTTATTGGTATCAAAAACAAGTGGTGTGGTATCAAATACAGCATAAACTGCACCGCGCGAGGGGCAATGACCCCGGCCGGTGGTGATCGGCTGCGGCGCGACTGGTACCATTGGTTCGAGGTTGCTTTCGAGTTTCGTTTATCACAATCGTGAAACTGCAATTTTTTTATTTAAATAAAATAAACTGCACACATCGATTGTACTACTAAGATAGAATCATTTTACTGCGGGAAAACAACCACTAAAATTTCACGGTGTATAAGATGGAAGAATGATAGATAGATATTAGGAAAATTATGACGCTCATTCCTCTAATTTGTAAGCATTCCAAAAAATAGACTAAAAAATTATGTTTTGAATAACGACGACCTCATTGGTCGAGCGGTTTAGACACCCCACCGGTTATAAAGGTGGCGCCGCTTCGTGTCCTAGGTTTGATTTGCGAACGGCTAATGTAATAAAAAATAATTTGTCTCTATTGTCCGTGTCAATGTGGTATGCATCTTCAATATTTATGATATCAACAAAACATACTTGTTAAGAAAAATGTGATTATGTCAAACTTATTTATGCATATTTGATAAAATAAATAAAAAATGTATGAAATAAGTTCAACAGTAACTAGGAATCTTTCCGCCGCAGGCCAAAGGGCGACTCTGATTAGCGGTGAGGCGTATTTATCGCAACAGATAAATTTAACAGATATTTAAATACCGAATATAACAACTGTTCTTCCTAAGATAAATATCTGTTAAAGGAAATAACAGCTAAATCTTAAACAGTTGCCGTAAGAACAATAGAAGAACAGATGCATAAAATATTGCTTGGCTGTTGCTGTTATCTGCGGCCTGCGCGATAACTGTTATTGTATCATCCCCTCTCATTCATTTCTCTTATACACAAAAGAGAGACACCTAGTATTGACTAAACAACAAATTTAAACCAACCTCACATTCGCAAATATCATAGGCAAAATGTGTCTTCTTAATTTGGTTTTATGAGCAGTTTAATAGCTCTATCTCTTTATTTCGATCGCGTTGGAAAGAGAAGCTCCTAGTATTTATTACATGAAAAAATGAAGTGGTTACTAGATTACTCAGTTTTACGTATCAGAAACAGTCTCCTACATTTGGTCTTGTGTTTGATTGATATTTTGACGTAATGTTCGGATACATTCACAAAATAAAAACACAAAATGTTTAGGCACCTAAATCTTGTAAAAGATTTAGGTGCTAAATATTCTTTATCAAATCAATTTCTTACATTAATGATACTAGTATACGTGTAAATTAAAATAATACACTTTGACATAAAAAACACTAAATCGGATACATGAGTAGATTTACAAACATTTAAAACCTGATTGCGAGAGCGTATCCAAACATAATTCCTTACTTAATCAGGATTGAATTTTATTCTTAAACGTTAGGTCTTATTACGTTAGTATTAAAAGCTATTTAGAGAAGATGGAATACATTGGGTGTGTTCAGCCGATACAAAAACTAGTTAAATATTTTTACCAAAAAACTTTACCTCCTAAAAATCGTAATATTAGCAAATTGACAGTCCTAAGCCTGTTCTAAGCACGAAGAAAATTTTTTGATTGTATTGGATGGGTATTAAAAAGATTGTTTGAGATTTTAGCGGCTACAGGAAGTATCAAAATAAGGAATAACAGGCTGTTATTTAATAACAGATATTTGGAACTGTTATTTTTACATAACAAGAACAGTAGTAACAGATATCGACTTTTACCTGTTATAACTCATCTCTACTCTGATATAAAGTCAACGTCAATCATTTAATCGAGGAAAATTTTGGGTGCCATTTTTGTGTGATTCTAGTTCTTATTATACTTATTATACAGGATGTTAGGTAAAGCGTATAACAAGCCAAACTAGCCTTTGTTAATATGTGTATGTAAATACTATAGTAAAGTAAAGTAAAGTAACAGCCTGTAATCATCCCACTGCAGGGAAAAAGCCTCCATCAATAAATTCAAGTTACCACTGCAATGATGGGAACTGGCATTATCATCACGCTTGCCTAATGCGGGTTGGTGATCACAAACCCGGGCAACGTTCGAAAATTCGAAACTTTTTGTTGCCCGACCCGGGGATCGAACCTGGGACCCCGAGATCTTGGCCCGGTATTTAAACCACTAGACCAACGGGGCGACTACTATACGACTATTATAGTGAAGTCAGCAATTTGATATCATCATTTTTGATAAAAATGTTTATCATATAAATTGGGATCTAAAAATTTGAATTTGATGAAAATGAAAAAAAAACCTGGCCAAGTGCGAGTCGGATTCGCGCAATAAGGGTTCCGTACCGACTTTAACTAAATACCACACTATTTTGTTGACTGCAGAAATAACTTTGTTTTTCATAGTGTTTGTATGAAGGACAAAGTTCTATTTACGGTTGTTGAAAATGTGCTAGATCTCCAAAACTACCGGTTTGATCTCGTTCAAACTAATTTTCGTTGAAAGTATTTGTTAAGATCTACATTATGTATTTTTTCAAAATGTTCACTTGCTTAGTTTGAAAGTTAAAGGAGGACACTCATTTTATCACTTTGGAAGCGTCTATCTTCCAAATGTTAGATTTTTGTAAAAAATATTTAGATCTATCCATAGATACCCCATACGCATAGGTAGAAGTAAAAATTTTTTTTGTTTCAGTTGTAGTATGGGAAGCCCCCGTTAAATATCATTATTTTTATTTTTTTGTATAAGAATCGTAAAGCGGTTAACAGGATACACCCACCTACCAAGTTTTAACTATGAAATTTTAATGCTAATACTTTCAGAATAAAGAGGCTGTGACATGTCCGGACGGACACACAGACAGACAGACAAACTTTTTTTTTTTGGCATCAAACAGTCATTTACAGTAATAGTTGTATAAGCAAACAATGTGTGTATAAAAAGACCTAATAGTGCCGAAAAAGTATACTTGACGAAACTATAAGGGTTCCATTTGTTGCCATTCAGCTGCGGAACCCTGAAAGTGCATATGATAATATAGGCTAGTTGTGCCTTGTACTCTTTACCTAACACCCTGTAGATCTAGGTTAATTGCTCATGTATGTGACTCAATGTTTTTAAAGAGAAACAAATATTTTTATTACAAAAAAAATGTTTTATAAGGGCACGTATGTTAACGCCCCGTTGGTCTAGTGGTTTAAATACCGGGCCAAGATCTCGGGGTCCCAGGTTCGATCCCCGGGTCGGGCAACAAAAAGTTTCGAATTTTCGAACGTTGCTCGGGTTTGTGATCACCAACCCGCATTTGGCAAGCGTGGTGATTATGCCAGTTCCCATCATTGCAGTGGTAACTTGAATTCAATATTGGAGGCCTTTTCCCTGCAGTGGGATGTTTTTTTTTTAATATTTTTTTTTTATAATATATATTCGAAAATGTCCTCTGCTGTTCTGCAGAGATTTTGCAGCTGGATATAAAAATTTTTGCCAAAATATTTTTTTTAAATGAAATGAATTTGGTATCCTCACATGGCGCATATACTCGTACGACTATATGCGCCAGTGTCTGGATCTTTAATGCCTAAACGTTATTTTTAATTACCTTTTGCGTCACAAATTTTGCGTAATTTTGAAACTTTTTTATTATGATTAATTCCGCTAAATTCTTCTTTTCCACATTCATTCCCATCTCATTCTCCACGCTTAATCTTTCCGACATAATAGGGGTTAAAGTATGAAATTGCCGATTATTTTCCCACTTTTTATTTTGTTTATAGCTCTTAAGTATAGTCATATTATTGCGTAATTCTTTTTGTATTGTATCAAAAACTAAATAAAATAACTTTCGACTAAAAAAAAAATTCAATACTAGTGCCTATTACTTCAATAGAAGTCGTTGAAAAGACCCCTTACAATGTGTCAGCTGACCTTCTTGCTTCAATTAAGTATATTTGTATTATATACTTTGATTTTCAGAAATTTAAATACTATAAGGGCGTAGCTTTATAACCATCTAACTTTCACCTTTAATTTCATCGAAAACGGTTCAGGCGTTTTTAAAAAAACGAATAAATTGTTAGTATGGAAAAATGTCTTTTCTCGATTTCGTCCATACAAAACGGCAATTTCATACTTTAACCCCTAATATATCGTGGGTACTCCGTCAAAACGTGTAAAACGTCTTCCACCTTTTGTGGATCACAGACGCATGCCGGACTCTCCTTGCACTTGAAGCGATTCAAGTACGCGGAGAATCCGCCATGCCCCGTGATCACCTGAACCAGTAATGGATCCAGTTCCAGCTTTTTTATTCTACCGAATGCCTCTTTTGCGTCAGGGAAGAACATTTCGGTCGTGGACCCCGTCTCTCCCATCTTGTATCTCCTGTTCCACTCGTCAATCGTATGAAACAGGACACACGTCGTAGTCAGGCTTGCGTTTAATGTTTACTGCGGCTTCTTTTGCCAAAACATCCGCCCTCTCGTTTCCCTCCAACCCCGCATGTGCCTTAATCCAAAATAGCTTCAGTATTTTGCCAAATTTGTTGATGGAGTTTAAATTTTTGCGTATGTCCGATGCAATGGGATGGAGGGAAACTACGTTCGCTACTGTTTCTAGCGCCGATCTAGAGTCGCAGTAAACATTAAAAGCCGTCGGTCTCTGTGATAGAGCCAGTTCCGTCGCCTTCTTCAAAGCCAGCAGCTCTGCTTGGTAGACGGTGCAGAATGACTCCAGTTTGAACTTGCGGGCTAGCGTTTCCGCGTTGTCCTTCCATAAGGACAACGCAGCCCCGACCTTGTTATCGATTTTACTTCCGTCTGTAAAGATGTTACAGACGGAAGGGTCATTCTGGAGCAACTCTGCACCGTCAACCACGCTCTCGAACCCATACTCGATCCGTTCAGCCGGGTGTGGTGCGCTGGCCACAGGCATAGGGACCTCGATCTCTCGGTCTCCTACAGCAGTGGGATGATTATAGGCTGTTACTTACTACTTACTACTTACGTAACTTAATAATAATAATTATAACTCAAGAAATAACACCTGTAAGGCAAGGTTGTAAAATGCAAAGTATATGTAATCATCATCTTAGCCAAAGGACGCCCACTGCTGGACATAGGTCTCTACTAAGGACCTCCCCAGTTAGTCCCGCGCCACCCGCGACCTTCCTCCCACTGTCGGTCCACCTGGTAGCGGGCCTACTCACAGATCGATCCGGTGTGAATAAGTAATACTCCTACTACTACTAGTTGACCCCGCGAACTTCGTATCGCCTCAGAATAATGTAATTGGATTTTGACGTAAGACGTCACACAATGTCATCGGCATTAAATATGGCGTTTACCTTATCATGTTACACAGAAAACTTGCAATAAAATAATATAGCGACTATAAATTGAGATGTAAGCTATCCTATCTTTCAAGTTGGATCAAACTGCACACGGTGTGCAAATTTGATGAAATTCGGTTCCGTAGTTTAGGAGTCCATCGCGGACAAACAACGTGACACGTAATTTTTATATATAATGATTAGGATTAAAAATGTTTGTTTACTATAGAGTGAAAACTTTTTTCAAACATTTTATTTTAGCAGTTGACCCTCGCATTTAACCTTTTAAAAGCGACACGGTTTTATACATGTTAACTTTTAAAACAACACGAAACACGCCGATAAAAAAGTAGATACGTAGGTTGCTGCGTCACTGTTCGGTTTTGAGCAGTCAGCTTATAAATGTATAAATAATTATATTTGGCGCTTCATCAACCATGTCAACCTTGTCAATGTTTGTCAGTAGGGTTTACATAATTTTGACGCTGCTATAAATACCAATGTCGGCGCGGCAGACCGTAGATACGTAGGGGAAGTAACACCCTTATTTATAAACAAGTAAAAGTAATTGCTTGACTGAAAGTAATTACTTAAATGAAAATAAGTATTCCTTAATCAAGTTATTACTAGAAATGAGAACTATCAAATGTTAGCATTCTCAGCCAAATAATATGTCTACATTTGCTTCACTTAAGCACTAGGTAGTAACACCTTAAGTTATGGCTTTCTTAAGCAATAAGTAATTACTTCTTTATAAATACGGGTGTTATTACGCGTCATATTTGAAAGATTACAATTTTGTCGCGACGTACTACGCTAGCTAGCAATTTGCAAAAGATACAGCCGAAGTAAGTACAGCAGTAGGTACGAGTACTTAGACCCGAGTTTTAAACATAGATTGACGATAAATTTGACACAATTCCCATACAAAATATGTCAAATAATATTTTAAACGCTGTTTAAAACTTAAACGTCTGTAGGTGAACTCTACCCAGGGTAGAGTTACCGGCTGTTTAAGAATTGGTGAACTCGGGTCTTAGTATGTCAGCGTTCTCAAGCGCGAACTGGCCCCTGATTCGCGTAACCAAATCGTATCACAATCGTAATTTAATAGTAGGTTTTTGACAGTTCTTGTATGGGCTAAATGTCAAAATCGTCCAATTCAATCACGGTCGAACTGCGATTGAAATAGCTGAATAAGGCCCCTTATACGCGAGTGAGCGACAGCGCGTGACAGAAGTAGCTAGGTATACCAAGGTATACCTACCTATGCGAGCCCAAGAAATATTGAAACTTTATTGGCACCCGTGAATATTTATGATCTCTTTTTTTTTATAAATAATGGGCTTGCTTCTGACTACATACTTAACTCTACGGTTAATAAGAAGCCTAAGGTGGAGCGAGCTTACCCAGAGGCACTGGTTCTCCCACACACCAGCGGAACACAGAAAAACTGTTTGGCGCTGGACTCCGGCAGGAGGGTGGTAGCATCCAGGCGGCCTCTTACGAAGCCTCCGACCGCAGAGGGATCTGTTAGTCGTCATCATTGGTTAGAAAACTAAAGATGTCATTGCCCAGGGTGGACCACTAGGAGGTAGATCCCACTACCCCAAATTTCGATTTCGGATTTCCCAAATATAAATGATTGCCTAGCGTCTAGCGGCGCCCTTCTTCACTTTATACGGCGCAGTGGGGCGACGCGGCGTACAGTTTGAGAACCACTGGTAGGCAGTATTTATTTTAATAATAAGATGTTCCCTTAGCTATTTTCAATACAATAGTAGGTGTGCCCACATTAAAAGTACAGCACCACCCCTTCTCTTCCAGTGGGTATCGTGAGAGGCGATTATCAATCTCTTATCCACGAGTGGCTAAACTGCAATCGCCTACCCACCTGCCAAACGTGAAAGGCAGCAGCAATATTCTTCTCTTCAGTCTATTAATTAAAGAAACAAAGCCTGGAGACATTACAGAATGAAACCAGAGGATGAAGAGTTAAAGGCCATATAAGTAAAAAGTAAGGAAGATACAGCAAAAGAAATCAAACATACAAAGGAAGCTTACTACTATAACTTGTTCGGAAAATATTCTAACCAACCAAAAAGAACATGGAAGTTAATCAATAACTTATCAGCAAATAATGTGAAAACAACAGATACCATCCCTAAACTTGTGTCTGACGCTGGTCTAGTTACTGATCCACTCGATATTTGTAAAACATTCAATAGCTTCTTTTCCACAATCGGTTCGATTTTAGCAGTGCAGATTTCTCTCAAGTACTACAACAATGTCTCACACACTTTATCATCCACAAACAAACGCATGCATCAAACTAACCTTGCTGAATTGATGCCTTGTAATCTAGACGAAGTAAACAAAACCATTGACAGCCTTGACTCTAATTCAAGTATAGGTATAGATGGGATTAGTACCAAATCCATCAAATGCCTCAGAGATATAATTCTTAATGATCTTGTTACATGTTTTAACAAATTACTAACAGAAGGGCATTTCCCAGACACTTTGAAAATGGCTAAAGTTAGTCCCGTCTATCAATCTGGATCTAAATCTGACGTAGGCAACTATCGACCTAAATTTGGAAACTAAATTGACGTTAAATATGATAAAACATTGATTGGGAAATTAAGGAGTATGTATTTACCAAAAACTAACCCGAAGTAGCAAATAGCAACTATCATGTTTATTGAATTTAAGCGATAAAACGAATAGTTTTTTTTACAAATTGAAAATATTGTAGCTTGAAAAAATAGCTTTTCAGAATTAGCCTGTATGATTTTCTCTTTTTCTAGACTATGATCTATGTCAGTGCCAAGTTTGGCATCATTGAGAATTGAAATTTTCATCTATACCTGGTACTAAGATACTAACCTTAGTACCATTTTCAATATCAGTATGACTTCTTTAGTATTATCTTTACTACTTTATTTTAATTTACTTCCGAACCACATTCAAAACTTGCAACTAAATATTTTTAAAAGACTTATTATTCTCTGTCTATTGATTGAAAACTGTTTTTATGACATAAATGAATTTATACAATTTTGCCGTAGGTAATGGTCACTGCAAGCGAATTGTTATTGATTTTTGACAAAAGCTATTCACAAATCATTTTTATTAATTTTAAGGTTGACATTATTATTATTATTAGTTTTACATTATTGTTTTGACATACTCCATCATAATTTTATATCTTAGTATGTATAATTTTATATCATCCATTTAATTTGACACCTTACTGTTTCATTTAATTGAAATATTACTTTTATTTGGAATTCGTATTTATATTATTTGATTTATTTACTAAGTAGTTAAATCAATGGGGACTACCGTTTCTTTGCTCACCAGTTGGCGCCACTATAGACTGAGGTCCGGAGTTATAGCTGTCAAAGACGATTGGCGCCGAAACAAAGTGTTATATCTTGAATCTAATTAAGGTTATATTGTTTATAAATAACTATCTTGATATCAACAAACTAACTTCTGAAATAGTTACTCTTGAGGCCGCCTATTTTTGCTCTTTTTCTTAATTCTGCTTTTAAAGCATTCACATTAATCGCCAAATAATCCATATTTGCGATATTTTACGAAGGAGATCACTTTCCAGCAGGTAAATTAAAGAAATTATGATTTATGCAACAAATTCCGCTAAAACCAGTACAAAGTGAATGATATTGGACCTCACGCGACACTAGCGCCTCTAGTGGCAAATTCACTAGCGATAGCCCCTATTGCATGACGACTAAATATTTGCATATCGATAAATCGATAAAACATGCTTGTTCATATTATATTTATAAGAACTAAAATTGTACCATGTTTTCTGCAAATAAATAAATTATCAAATTATCATTATCATTATCTTTTTGTGGTATGACTTAAGTATCGGTTAAGCTACTTAAAACATAAAGCGATAAGGGGAAAGTTCAACATTGTAAAATAATGCCGTATAAATCTAAAGGAATTGAAATTTTAATTCCTTGAATAAAAAATTCGATTGCCTGAGGTGGGACTCGAACCTACAACCTTTCACTTACCGAGTGACTGCTCGAATTATATAGCTACCCAGTCCCAGACATTCAGTGTGTAGACGAATTAAATTAAGTCGCTGTAGCGGAGCTTCATCAATGGTTTATACCTCCAAATCCGAAAGAATAATTTACATTCCAAAAAACATATTGGAAGAAATTATAAATTTAAATATGTAGACTCTACCATCTTCAAAGTTACTCGTTTCCAAGGGAGCATTCTCTAAATCATTTGACATTGTTATCCAAGTATTAAAAAAAGTCAACAGCAGTTTCTGATTCGGATCTTAGACTACGGAACCCAAATTCAAATCGAATGTCAATGTATTGTAAGATTAAATAACTCTTCAAATGTGCCTAACAAGTAGTCAAGCTTACAACTCACCCGTCGCCGCTCGCAGTCTGGCAAAAGATAATCTCAATTTAGTTTTTTTAACATGTCCAAATATTTAATGAATCAAAAGTATTTCTGAAGTGGTCTTATAAAAGGCAAAGTGCAAAACTATGGAGAAGTTACTGTTCTTCTGTTTGTTGGTTCTCGTCCAACAAACAGCGTCAGTAAAGCAGATCTATAAATTAAGTAGTAAGTACTAGTAAATGTTATTTTAATACTTTTATCAACAATCTACCGGCCGCCGGCCACTATGTAGGCTTGCTTGGTTTTCAAGCACCCTTAGCACATTTGAAGGCCGATTTCAGCGAAAATTACCCTATTAAGTACCAATTTTTATTGTATTATTCTAAAAGCTAAGGCTATAAGAAAGTTTTTGAAATGATCTAGGAAACTGTGAAGCTACTTTTCATATTTTTAATTCATAGTTCAAAATTAACTAGCCTGAACGTATAGTAGTGAACTTCGGTCAAATTTTTTTAAACATTTGTAAGTCTTTTCAACATGATAATTTTCTCTAAGTTTAATTTATAGGGAGCATAGCTTAAAAAAAAAATCTGACAAATCATTATAAAAAATTGAATAATTGAAAAAATATACAAAGACACTGGACTTATGAATATTAAACAACTATATAATTTCTGTACATGCATCTTAGTATATAAAATTAAATATAAAATCATACGGACGAATATAAAATTTACTATAACAAGCCAAATTCATAAACGCAGTACCCGAAGACCTAGTCATATAGTGGAAAAAAGACTATTACCACGGAGGGAGCACAGCTCTACATCAAAATCCCATCGGACATTAGAGTGCTGACACTTTGAGAGTTTTCAAAGCAAAATTATATAAGCTTATTTACTTCTGATCACAAACTGCTACTTTGAGCACACCTGAAGTGACGGCATCTCCCACCAGCTTTAAATAAAGATTATTTAAAATTTTATAAAAATAGGTAATAACTAATCAGTTCCTAATGTACGACTGCAATGTTATTAGTTAAGTTCTCATATAAGTGACATGTATTTTAAAATTTAAAAAATTTAAGAAAAAATAAATTATCTCGAAAAATACGGAAATTCGGGTGTGTGGGAGAACCAGTGCCTCTGGGTAAGCTCGCTCCACCTGAGACTTCTTCTTAACCGTTGAGTTAAGTGTGTAGTCAAGAACAAGCCTATTGATTATAAAAAAAAGAAAAGAATGAATCTCATATCTGACATGTGTGATGTGTACAATTATATTATGTGTAAGTAGTTATGTATATATGTATAATAATACTATGATATTATATTATCTTTGGTATATTATGTAAGTAATTATTGTTATTTATGTATTCTTCTATTTTATTGATGCATTCCTTTTTTATTTCTTTTTCTTTGATACACCGCCTGTGATATTTCTGTTTGGGCCAATGGTTGACTAGTAGAGAATGCTTTTAGCATTAAGTCCGCCATTTTGTACTTGATTTTACATGTGCAAAAAAGTGTAAATAAAAAAAAATCAGCTCAGACAGAATGCCATGGTTTAGAAGATGCGTAAAACATTCATAAGGAATGTGTTCGTAATGCAGCCGAACGACTTGAGTTCTGCAAGTACCTACCATATTTAACGATTTAACGTAAGGAGGTTTAGGCAGTGAAGACATTACACAAATTAATAAATAGGTATGTATGAATGTATGTATATATGTATGGGTATGTATTAACTGTAGAAATAGTAAACTGTAAGTTAATTTGTATTTGATATTCCTTTGAGGGAACAATCTGTAAAATCTTAATAAACAGTTGAAACTCTCGTAATAGAATTAAATAATCTCAAGTTTAGGTGTCCCGTTGTAATGAGACGTTTCGTGTTACTTTCGAGATGAACTCAAAAATTAAGACTAAAAAGTTGTTCGCATCTCTACCATCCATAGAGATACAAAAAACTTTTTATTGTTATTACGATATATTGTAAATCTTTGGTTCCTACCATGTTGTCATCCGCATATAGGAGACCTGTTTGCGGTTCAAAACTATACTTTGATTACAATACGCAGAATAAATGTTTATTGAATAAAAATTTCGCTCTAAATGCAAATACGTCAGTAATTTTGCTCCTTATTATACAGGGTGAAATTTTAACCACTTTCCAAAATTTTTATATGCGTTCAGTATCGTATTTAGAGCCTATTTATGAAGTAAAAAATGTTAATCAAGTTGTCACCCGAAAATATTTTTCGTCATATAGCTTTCAATTTTTACGGTCTTAGACCTGCTAAGGTATAAAGGGAAATTCAAAAACTCATGAATAGTATTGTAATAAATGAATGAGATGCATATCGCGTAAAAAAAGTGTTACTAGGATGCCATATCAAAACTTTTAGATTTTTGGCTGACATTTTCTAAGTGCTTTATCTTGACATTTTTGTACTGGGCTATACGAAAAGAAAAAATACGTCATTTGCGTTTTGCCTCGTAGATTGCTTTATTAAAATTTGGAAAGTGGTTAAAATTTCATCCTGTATACCAATTGCTTCTCTAAAACACAAAAAAATATAAGTTACTAGACTTAGCAAGGCATTAATTAATCAATTAACATAAATCAGTTGCTTAATAGTGAACTAAATCGGCCAGTATTTCAAACAGATCAATTATCTGAAATGATATATTCTCATTTTAGGTATTCAGTAGTGGCCTATTGAGACTGATGATGATAATGAAGTGTTTACATACAAACTATGGGCTACTTTACTGTAGAAAACAATGTTTTTGGTTGCTAAAACATTTCACGATGAAGGCAATGTATTAGGCAGCTAAGAATATACCTAATGACATCTGATATTCATGGAAGATGATTATTGTAAGATTACTTATTCTATTAAAAAGTCCCTGGTGGTATTCAAACATATCATTGGATCAGATGGCTGTAGTACCTTACTTAAAAGCTATTGTTATTAGGGGTTAAAGTATGAAATTGCCAGTATATAAACTTGAAAAATTTTGTCTCAGGCGGGACAAAAAATTTTTCAAGTTTATATACTGATATTATAAGTGCAATTAAGTTGCTAAAATATCAAATAAAGTATATGAAATTGCCGTTTTGTATGGACGAAATCGAGAAAAGTAATTTTTCCATATGCACTAACAATTTTTTTAGTTTTTTTAAAAACGCCTGAACCGTTTTCGATGCAATTACAGGTGAAAGTTAGATGGTTATAAAGCTACGCATTATAGTATTTGAATTTCTGAAAATCAAAGTATATAATACAAATATACCTAATTGAAGCAAGAAGGTCAGCTGACACATTGTAAGGGGTCTTTTCAACGACTTCCTTTGAAGTAATAGGCACTAGTATTGCATTTTTTTTAGTCAAAAGTTACTTTATTTAGTTTTTGATACAATACAAAAAGAATTACGCAATAATATGACTATACTTAAGAGCTATAAACAAAATAAAAAGTGGGAAAATAATCGGCAATTTCATACTTTAACCCCTATTATTTAAGAAAAACGCCTGCAGCGCCGCGTCTGCAAAATCTTCGTTGGCTGATGGTAGCTGTCGCGGTAAGCGCAGGCTCTGACCTACCAACTTAAGTTATTATATAAATTGGGTATTTTTATACATATTTATTTATGAGGTGGCAAATCTTTAGTGACATTCACTCCCCGTTAATGGGGATTCGAATTTTAAATCTAACGATCAGTGGCTGTGACGTGATGTTACATGTTACTCTATGCCTGTGACGTGACAAATAGCCTATTACCAGATAAGTCAATACTTTCCTTCATTAAATTCTAGAATAGTTTCTTATGTATTTTGCAAATTTATCGATTCTGTTTATAAAAGTGCAAGGTATTTTAAGCTATGAACATGCTGTTGGCCATGTTATGTCGTCATTAGGAATCTAATGAAACTTACTGGCGGATCTTACGAGTGAACTTTTTTAAGTGGGTAGCCTTACATAAGTTATAGTTTTTTACTTTGTCATCTTATGTGGCAATAGTAATTCATGAAGTACAGGCAACGGCAGGTCAACCTACCCAAAAAGTTAAAGGTCATTGAATTGATTTTCAACTTTAAGTCCAACAAGTAGAGATCAATATCAATTGAGAAAATTTGACGTTTTGTGGTAGGTTGACGTGCTGTTACCTGTACATAGGCCTCACCTACTTCAAAAAGAGTTAAGTAGTAAATCATGAGTATTCAAGTATATTAGGTACTAGCGGACCCGACAGACGTTGTCCTGTGATAACTATGAATATTGATAACAAATTGATTTAATTATTTAAAAAAAGATTTCACATACAAATTTATTTATCGACATTGCAAATGCTAACCGCACTGGAAATTGTAAACATTTGCAGCACGCATTCTGTCAACGTTATGTCAAACGCCATAAAGTTATATTTAAAAAGTTTGAATTGTCAAAAGCGCTAAGGTTATTAAATTTAGTATGGTGATTAAATTTTCTTAAATTTTCTAATTTTCCGCGCAATTTTCTTATTTTTTTTCTTTCATAAGAACATTCTCCTGACAATAACAAACAAAACAAAAAAGAATTAGCGACATCGGTGCAGCCGTTCACGCGTGATGCGATGACCAAGGGAAATAGGGATTCATTTTTATATATATAGATAGATATAGATTACGAGGGCGGGTCAATAAATCCGTGACTTTTTGAATTTCTGACCTCTTTACTGAAAAAGCAACACTACTCCTGTCAACAGGTATCTGTCAGTTGATTCCTATCAAAATTTGAACTTTCTGCGTCAGTTAGTTTGTGTTTGACAGCTATTTTTATCAGACTACCCAGTAATTTGAGGAAAAAATGAAAAAAGGTGAATTTCGTGTGCTTATTAAGCATTATTTTTTGCGAAAAAAAACCATTACCGAGACCAAGGCTAAGCTTGATAAATACTATGGGGACTCTGCACCATCGATTTCAATGGTAAAAAAGTGGTTTACTGAATTTCGTTGTGGCCGTAAAAGCACTGAAGATGCCGAACGTCCTGGACGCCCAGTTGAGGTCTCTACACCCGAAACAATCGAAAAAATTCACGATATGGTGTTGGCCGACCGAAGATTGAAAGTGCAAGAGATTGTGGAAGCCGTAGGGATCTCGCATGGCTCAGTGGTTTCAATTTTAAAAGATCAATTGGGCATGAGAAAGCTTTCTGCAAGATGGGTGCCGCGTTTGCTCACAGTCGACCACAAACGCAATCGTGTAACAACTTCACAGGAAGGTTTGGCGTTGTTTAATCGCAATATGGAGGAGTTTTTGCGCCGTTTTGTAACCGTGGACGAAACATGGATCCATCACAACACACCAGAGACCAAACAACAGTCAAAACAGTGGGTTTCTAAGGGTGAATCGGCGCCAAAGAAGGCCAAGGTGGGTTTGTCAGCCAATAAAGTTATGGCGACTGTTTTTTGGGATGCACGTGGGATAATCCACATTGACTACCTTCAAAAGGGAAAAACAATCAATGGGGAATATTATGCCAACTTATTGGACCGCTTCAATGACAATTTGAAAAAAAACCGACCTCATTTGGCCAAGAAAAAAGTTATTTTCCACCAAGACAATGCAAGGGTGCACACATGTGCAGTTGCCATGGCAAAAATCCATGAATTGGGCTATGAATTGCTCCCTCATCCGCCCTATTCTCCAGATTTGGCTCCGAGTGACTACTTTTTGTTCCCAAACCTAAAGAAATGGCTTGGTGGAAAAAGATTTGACTCCAATGATGAAGTCATCTCGCAAACAAAGGCCTATTTTGAGGACCTCGACAAATCATATTTTTTGGAAGAGATAAAAAAATTGGAGAAGCGTTGGACAAAGTGTATAGAGCTCAAGGGAGACTACGTTGAAAAATAAAATGATTTGTTTATCAAAAAATCTGTGTTTTATTTCAAAAGTCACGGACTTATTGACCCGCCCTCGTATTAAATAATTAGATACTCATTGTTTAGTGACGAGGCGACGACGTATGTCACTCCTGTGACCTGACACGACACTTGTCATGTAAGCGGAGAGAACGTTATGTTAAATGTCTGCTGTAATTCTTTAAAAAGTTAACTATTTTGCATATTTTATGATTTGCGTTACTTTGTTTTGTTACAAAAATAGTTTTCTGTTATTCAAATGGACCATTGGACTATGTAAAGTAGTAAAGTGACGGCCTATATCACTTCAGGGCCAAAGCCTTCATCATTGAACTCGAATCAAGTTACCACAGCAATGATGGGTACAGGCATAATCACCACGCTTACCATATGCGGGTTGGTGATCACATACTTTCAAACTTTTAGTTTTAGTTGCTTGACCCGGGGAGCGATCTTGAGATCTTCCATTACATGGTCCAACGCTAAGTAATGACGACCAACAGGGCGTCTCATTAGCGTTGGACCATGTATTGTATTTAATAAAATAACAAAGTACCTAACTACTTGATATTACCACAGATAAAATAATATTACTAAAAATACAATTATTATACAGGGTGAAATTTTAACCACTTTCCAAAATTTTTATATGCGTTCAGTATCGTATTTAGAGCCTATTTATGAAGTAAAAAATGCAAATCAAGTTGTCACCCGAAAATATTTTTCGTGATATAGTTTTCAATTTTTACGGTCCTAGACCTGTTAACGTATAAAGGGAAATTCAAAAACTCATAATAGTATTGTAATAAATGAATGAGATGCACATCGCGTAAAAAAAGTGTTACTAGGATGTCATATCAAAAATTTTAGATTATTGGCGGACATTTTCTAAGTCTTTTATCTTGACATTTTTGTACTGGGCTATACCAAAAGAAAAAATACGTCATTTGTTTTTTGCCTCGTAGATTGCTATTTTAAAATTTGGAAAGTGGTTAAAATTTCACCCTGTATAAACGAAAAAATTTTATAAATCAAAAAACTCGTGCCATTTACACCGCTTATATTAAGCTCTAGCGGACCCGACAGACGTTGTCCTGTCATAACTATGAATATTGATTACGATTGGTATAATAAAACAATTTTATTTTTTAATTTTTTTCTGGCGTATATACTCGTATAAATAGTTTTGTTGGTATTCCGAGCCGACACGGGACATAGGTATTATAATACTGGCCATGTGCAAAATTCAGATTTTTTAAACCCTTAGGTATATACCTAACGATATCTGTAGCACGCATTCTGTCAATGTTATCTCAAACGCCATACAATAAAAAAGTTTAAATTGTCAAAAGCGATAAGGTAACATAACAAATAATTTAGTATGGTAAGTAATTAAGTTTTCTTAAATTTTAAAATCTTTCGCGCATTTTTTTTATTTTTTTCTTTCATAAGAACCATCTCCTGTCAATAACAAACAAAACAAAAAATAATTAGTACAATCGGTCCAGCCCTTCACGCGTAATGTCGTTACCTAGGGAAATAGCCATTCATTAGATACGATTTAGGTGGTAAGTAATTGATACTTAATATTTGATTAATGACGAATTAAGAATTTTTTTGCGTACCTAGTTCAAATTATGTAAAAGTGCTAATAAGGATGAAGTCGCGACCAAGTCACAGGCGCTGTACAATTACCAGAATTTGCAAGATTTTTATTATTCCAAATATAGGTACGAGTACTATAGTAATAGAAAATTGAATTTTTGAGTATAGAATTGAATTAAATTTGACGACCATTTGGATCAGCGGTAGTAAACGCTGCTTCTGAGCCATGGGTCGCGGGCTCGATCCCCGCACAGTACAAATATTTGTGTGCATGAACATGTCTGTTTGTACTGGTCTGGGTGTTTTCTATGTATTTTAAGTATGTATTTACAAAAAAAAAAGTATATAAGTAAGTTTATCGGTTGTCTAGTACCCCATACGACAGGGTACTTAATAGTAGCTTAATTTGGGACTAGATGGCTCTGTGTGGCCCAGTGAGGCATGTCTTAAATATTTATTTATTTATTTAAATTAAAAGGGATAAATTGATTTTAGAACTTTTCATAAAATATTGAAATATATTTCTAGGGAAGTTAAGATTTGTTTCCGTGTCCGCTGTATTCCAGAACATCACTAGTACTGGTAGAAGAACACTGGCAGCTGCTTCTTTTCTTCACTACAGCTGTAAGCCGAATGTGATTTTCCTTTTTAGACCTGTATGGCAAATTATAGTCGCTGAATGATTAGAGCTTAGAATTTAAAAATCGTCAATTGCTGCAAAGGACTTATTATCGTAATTATTGGCTCTTAAGATCATTATTGGATAGTGACGAGTTCCATTTTTAACTGACCAGCGGCCTTAGACAAATGACTTTCTAATATATTTTGACGACCATTTGGATCAGCGGTAGTAAACGCTGCTTCTGAGCCATGGGTCGCGGGTTCAATCCCCGCACAGTACAAATATTTGTGTGCATGAACATGTCTGTTTGTACTGGTCTGGGTGTTTTCTATATATTATAAGTATGTATTTACAAAAAAAAGGTATATAAGTAAGTTTATCGGTTGTCTAGTACCCCATAAGACAGGGTACTTAATAGTACCTTAATTTGGGACTAGATGGCTCTGTGTAGCCCAGTGAGGCATGTCCTAAATATTTATTTATTTATTTATTATTATTATATCGTTCACGCAAAACAAAATTTGGTGTCAAATGTATGAAAATTTTTATACATTTGCTATCTATTCGTCTGGCGTAAACGATATAAGAAAGCCACTTGTCTAATACCGTAGAGGTTTGTTTATAACAGTGTCCTAAAAGTAATTTACCTAACTTTAGTTCTTTCGTTACAGAAGAGGACTATGCCCGCATGCCACCCAAGATCAACCTAGACCGCTATGAACACTGCCTGAACCAGCCGAATGGAGTGTTCTGCAGTACGCACGCCGACGTTGTCTCCGACGGGCCCAGCGAGCTGCTTGACATGATGCGCGTGAGTGTTGCCATCGATATTCGCTATTGAAATGCATGCATGCACCGCTACAATGCCAAGTGGCGTGTTCTTCTGCTTCTTCTGTGGTTTTATATTATCCGATGATATTATTAACACGAAAATCACGAATGCTTTAGAAGGTCACAATATAACATCATAAGGGATGAATTCCTCTGTTGGTAAACCAATTGAAACAATCAAGATAATCACTAAATTAATTTCCAAAACCACTCAATCCGACAAAAACACAATAATAACCAAAGTTTTCTTTGCTTTGCACTCTTTCGCCAATTTGCTGTGATCTCTTTACTGTCACACTTAAAATTGCTGTCAATTTTCTCAAACCTAAATTATTGAAGTCTCTAAATCTCTGCAGGGATACTCCGCACACGTTATGCACTTCAACTACACCAAGCTGTTGTACGGTCTGTGCCTCACGAGGAACTGTCAACCTTTCTTCAATGGCAGCCATGACGAAGCTCATCTGAAGATTGCAGCTGAGGCTTGCCTCAACAATTCCCTCTCAGGAGAGTACGGGTTGAAGGCACGGGTCACTAAGGTAATGTAGCGGCATATAATCAGGGCAAGCATGTGTCCATCATTGAATTTAAGTAACCACGGCAATTATAGGTACAGGCATATTCAGCACCATGCCAAATGCAGGTTGATGATAAGAAACCCAAACAATATTCGAAAATTTTAAACTTTAGCCTTCTGAAGCATAACCCTAAATACTATCCAGCCAATAGTACTACTACTTTTATATCACGGTAAAAATCATCAATTCGTAGTCGCTTTCAAGAGTTTAAAAGGCTAAAGGGCTGGTCAAGGTCGCAGGAATCTGCTAGATGCTGTCACCGCAGAATGATGTTGAATATTGTTGTTTGGCTAAGAGAGAATAACTACACTAGAAGCCTTTTTTGATACTCAAACTTCTTGGGACATATCTGGCCTGAGCCCCGGAGTGACAAAACCTTAAAACTGGTCTGCAAACCTCATATTGCGAATCTTATACTCAATTGAAATCTGCAGTTTTGCTCCGACACAGTCATAAGCTATGGGTTTAATCATACACTGCTGCCTCAGGAAACCTCTACAGTTAAATCAAGCCACTGTCTCGCTGACCAGCTTAGTATTATTTTCCTTCAGGTACACTGCTACTTCGAAGGGAAGAAGAAGTACGAAACAGACTGGTTAGATTATGCAATGGGACTGCTCGTATTTGGAATCGTCGCACTAAACTTGGTTGGGACTGTGTACGATGTCAAAAGAGACCAGACGAAGCCAGGTAACTAAAACTGATTGTTTCTTTCAAGCAAATGAAATCATTAGCTCTTGAAATATTGATACAATATGGCTATTATAGGCTACGTGGTAGGACTTTTTTGATGTAAGTAGTTAGATATTGAGGGATTTGGATCTAGACCAGAAGAGATCCAAATCCAGAGCCCTCAATATCTAAAAAAACTAGAAACGCAATCAGCATCAAAAAAGTGTGCTAACTAAAAGTGCAACAAATGGCTGCCATTTGACAATAGGGTTAAGTTTTAATGCAACCTTTATCAATCGAATAGTACAACATAAAGTAAAAGCCCATACTATTGCATGTTGACATAATTTGGCTGGGTTATAAAATTGATTTATATAGGTTTAAGTGATATTCCACGCGTTCTAAGTCGTAGGCAAATACAGCTAATGGTGTATTGACTAGTATAGATGAAGAGAAATCTATTTCAACGTCTAAGATTTCGTGTATTTTGTGTATGTAATATCAAATCAAAATTTTCAGAAAACCCCTTACTGACGGCGTTCTCGCTACGCGCCAACTGGAGACAGCTGAAGGCGCCGCCATCTTCAGACCCGCACATGGTGCTGCTGAAGCCAATCAATGGATTCAAGTAATAAATTTCACAGAATGTAAATTTTATGTACAGGCAACATTATCAAAGCCTAAGCCTATATTGACTGCATATATGGACTGCAGCAGGTAGGGTCGCAGCGCAAAATCGACTTAAATCGCTTTAATACAATTTGTATGAATTATCGCACACGGTGTCGGGCCGCAGCGGCTCGCATTATTGCGAGGCGGATTTGCGTATGTGCGATGCGCATCCGGATTCTGGCGCATTGATTAACCCTTGTGATAGTGAAGTGACCCTTGTGATAGTGAAGTGTAGACAGACCTTGTGGTCACTGTCACGCACCTAGCGTGACATTGACCACAAGGTCTGTCTACACTACAAGGGTCAATTGATTCAGGGTTTATACCATTGACCTTGTGTTTTTTAATGAGTTTTCGAGCACCATGATAACGACAGAACTAATCCTGTTCTTCCGTTGGCGTTTCGTTCATATGTGAGATGATGTCAACATTAAAATGTATAAGCTTTGAATTTAAATTTGAAGCAACTGAATTATACGCCGTTTAGCTATACCTTTAGCAGGTAAACCAAAAGTCTTCAAGAAGTATTTATTGTGGATCGTAAGTACAATAAATAAATGTAAATAAATAAATGCGGACAACATCACATACATTGTTCTGATCCCAATTTGAATAACTATTTAAAGCACTCGTATTTTGGAAACCAGAAACAACGAAGGTATCACAAACACCCAGACCCGAGAAAATGTAGAAAAACACATTTTTTCTACATTGACCCGTCCGGGAATCGAACCCGGGACCTCGGAGCAGGCGACACCTTGAAAACCGGTGTGTACGCCACTCCGCCACGGAGGTCGTCAAATAGTCACAGGTATTGCAATAGTTTTTTGTTTACAGATCATTAATCTCGCTGCTTGTTATATTGGGGCACTTGCCACTTCCGTGGATAGTTGGAGCCGAGAATCCATCGTGGAAGGAAAATGTAACGTATCTCTTTAATTTTAACAGACAGAAAAAAAAGAAGTCAATAACACAACTTTTTCATTTTTTTTTAATGCTACGCATTGATAGTCAATTAATTAATTTAATTAAAACTAAATTAAACATAGGTATCTAGAGCAGACACCGTAGAGCCCCAAACAATACATTTATTTTTGTCAGTAAAAACCTCAGCAAGAAATTAATATGTAATAAGAAGTTTTTACAGTTTTTACATTACATCCCTAGTGTTAAGACTGACTGTGTCTATTTTTGTTATGTATAGCTTAAGAACAGCACTAATGCTTGTAAGCTGTAATATTAGGTGTTAAAGTATGAAATTGCCGTTTTGTATGGACGAAATCAAGAAGTCATTTTTCCATACTAACAATTTTTTTGTTTTTTAAAAAAGGGCTTAACCGTTTTCGATGCAATTAAAGGTGAAAGTTAGATGGTTATAAAGCTACGCATTATAGTATTTAAATTTCTGAAAATCAAAGTATATAATACAAATATACCTAATTGAAGCAAAAAGGTCAGCTGACACATTGTAAGGGGTCTTTTCAACGACTTCCTTTGAAGTAATAGGCACTAGTATTGCATTTTTTTTAGTCAAAAATTACTTTATTTAGTTTTTGATACAATACAAAAAGAATTACGCAATAATATGACTATACTTAAGAGCTATAAACAAAATAAAAAGTGGGAAAATAATCGGCAATTTCATACTTTAACCCCCATTATTATATTTCAATATCGAGAACATACACCGTGCTTTTTGAACCACCTGAAAAACGAAGCCCACGATAATTGACTACTGTATAATATCATGGCAGTGTAATTTATTTCATTAATGAAAATATTTTTGAAAAATATTAAATATTGGCTTAGACTTTTAATTTTGTAACACGCTGTGACGTACAGACGTACCATGTTGCTGCGGCGGGGTCCCGGATAAATGAACCTTACACAGCTACGTGTCCGTGCGCGTCACTGCATGTTTCAAAATAAATATCTGAACCAACATTTAAAATTTACATAAAAAATGTTATAGAAAATTAAAATGACACAGCCAAGATGTTATACGTAATAAATAAAAAATAAATATTTAAGACATGCCTCACTGGGCCACATTGAGCCATCTAGTCCCAAATTAAGGTACTAATAAGTACCCTGTCGTATGGGGTACTAGACAACCGATAAACGTACTTATATACTTTTTTTTTTGGAAATACATACTTATAATACATAGAAAACACCCAGACCAGTACAAACAGACATGTTCATGCACACAAATATTTGTACTGCGCGGGGATCGAACCCGCGACCCATGGCTCAGAAGCAGCGTTAACTACCGCTGATCCAAATGGTCGTCGAATACTTTCATGACGTGGACTACGTTTTTTACGTCTTTGAAAATTCATGGTGTATAATGTCAATACCGACATAATCGTTGAGTTTTCCTTTTATCATTTAACTGTAAAGAATTAAGTCAATTTCTACGTTACAGTCATACAGAACATACTTATACCAAATGTTTGCGCACGGGCATCTAGTGACGATGTGCTTCTTCGTATTCTCTGGTCTGCTACTCGCCTACAACAGCCAGCTATATGCAGAGAAGAACAAAATGAACTGGAAGATGATACCGAAGGCTGTGTTCCTTAGATTCATGAGGTAAGAACTATGATTTACCATTCTCCAAAACTATTCACCGTATTTACAGCAAATTTTACCTTACTGACGTTTCGATCTAATTATACGAATCATGGTTGTGGGCAGACTGGAGGCCTAGGGGCCTTCCGGCCGGTTGGGGAGAAATTATATACCTAACAATTTGTCACTCGGTAAATTACACTTATGCTGAGTTATGCTGCCCGCCCACGTCAGACTTTTTGTAGAACCTATCATCGGTCCGATTTTTCATACATACTTGACCGATTTTTTGTAGAAAGAGTGTGTGTTACAGTTGCAATCAGTATGTTATATATTTCTCTTACAAAAAATCGTTCACTGACTATCGGACTTGTATTTGATTGTTGGGTACGGCGTTAATTGCTTTAAAAGACTTCCCCGCCCGGACGTTTGCGAAGCGCCAAGCAGTGTCTGAGTTTTTCACTAAGGGCGCTTTTAGTGTCACGCGGGTGCGGGTGGCACGCATTTCACCTACATTGCTGGCTATATTTGATAGATGATACTGGGCACGAGTGATCTATCAAATAAAGCTAGCAATGTACTATATGTGCGCGCCACCCGCATGCGGACCCGCGTGACATTAAAATCGCCCTAACGGCATAACACGGGACTAACACTGTATTATTACAATGTGCATCCATCGTTTCTCCTATGTTAAAAAGCATTAAGTAATCAAAGCAACGTATCGCAAAAATTAACGGCAAAACCAAATGCGCTGTAAATTGTTTGTCAAAGATCAACGATTGTGGCGCCATTTGTAATTCGCTTTGTCTTTGTCATCCCATTTGACGTACAACTACGCATATCTTTACTTGGGGTTTTTCTTTTTACTCCTTCTGTAGTAAAAAAAACTTGTTACAAATAACAGTGTATAATTTTTATTCGCAGGTTAACTCCGATAAACATTATATCTCTTCTACTGGTCGCCACTTGGACGAGGCTTACTGATTATGGGCCATTTTGGCAAGTAGGTATTATGTTCTCGAAATAGAACAAAATATTTTTTAATATAAAGATAAAATGTGACAATTTGATAAATATATTACCGTAATTGTTTCAAGTTATTCGTTTTTAAAATTAATAAATTGTTATTGTGAGTTGTCAAAGTTATTACTTACTATTTGCACGCTATTGCTGGATGCACAGAACTTACAATATTAACACTATGATCTGATGTATTGAACTGTATTCCTACAAATAAAGAATTTTTACTTTACTTTACTTATCTCATTATACCACCAGAGGGCCTCGCGAAAGGCACATTGTCCACCTTATGAAAGGGCCTCGCGAAAGGCACATTGTCCACCTTATGAAAGGGCCTCGCGAAATGTACCCCACCCACGTCAATTTTAGGCCTTGCGCTGCCACTGTCTAGGTTCACCCACCAGGTGGACAGACGATCTGGTGAAGGTCGCAAGAAGCCGCTGTGTTAGGGACTTCGGGTGGCATAGGCCATTCCTATTGTTGTGGAAATCCTTAGGCGAGGCCTATGTCTGGGAGTGGGTGTTTGGTTGAGTTGATGATGATGATGTTTCGGCTGTTCCACACTTTTGAAATATTTTTTTAATACCCTAGGAGATCGTAGGAGACGAGGTGCATGACTGTCGGAACTACTGGTTGTACAACATTTTCTACGTCAACAATTTCATCGATCACTCTCAGTGCATTCTGCAGTCCTGGTACAACTTAGCTTTTTATCTAGATTTCAATTAGCTATTCTGCTTGTCTAAGTTTTTATTTCTGAACTTCAGACGTAGTCGTTTGATGAAGATACAAAAACTGATTACTGTAACTTTTTAAATTAGCTACATTCTTTATTGTATATTTTACTTAAATATAAAAAAAACTTTTCCTTTATTTATTTGCAATACATCGTCTAAATTTTGACATAGAATTTTAAAGAATGCCGACTTGCTTGCAGAATTAAACTAAACTAACTACTACGACTGTAGCAAAAGCAATAACTTTCAAAAATGTTTCCAGGTACCTGGCTTGCGATTTGCAACTCCACATTGTTGGTCTGCTGGTGGTCATGTTGGCGCCTAACGCTAAAGTGCGGTGGTGGATGTTGGGTACACTGTACACGATTGGCGTAGTCTGGCCAGGGTACCACATGTACACCAAAGATCTGCATGGGACCCTGCTTTCTAACCCAAAGTAAGTTGTTAGGTAAAAACCTTACCTAACCTCTTCCAAAAGGCACGGATGCAGGTCTAAACTTTGTAATGCATTTTAAAATAGTAGTAGTTTCTGAAAATACAAAAGTACTCACCGCAAGCACCAGATCCGAAAAAAATTTTAAAAATACTTCTTTATATGTTACGATGTAGCTATGCGTAAAAATGCATTAGAAAGTTTAGATATCAGATATCAGATATCAACAAAACTAGTGCTTTAAATAGTTCCTTACTTTGAGATTTAGCAGAACAATGTATGTGATTTAAAACTTGACACTTCACGGGGCTTACTGCAACCGAAACAGTTATTTAAAGGTACAGTAGTAGAGTACAGTCTGCCTCCGATCATGATTCGTTCAATCGTATCGAAATCACTATTTAAGTATCTTTATACGAACTACTAGCTGTTGCCCGCGACTTCGTACGCGTCAATTTCTGTTAATATGATCGCGATTATTTTTGTAACATTTTTCACTGATGTTTCGCCCCTATTGGTCGCAGCGTAATGTAATATAGCCTTAAGCCTTCCTTGATAAATCGACTTTCCAACAAAAAAGATTATTTCAATTCAAACCAGTACATCCTGAGATTAGTGCGTTCAAACAAACAAACAAACTCTTCAGCTTTATAATATTAGTATAGATTAATTCGGTTGCAGTAAACCCCGTAAAGTGTTAGATTTTGAGTATAAAAAAATGTAACAAGATAGATTCAAATCTGTATGTGATGTTGTCCATATTTATTTATTAATAAAATTATTTTCTACTCTAGAATCATTAGCGAGTTCTACATACAGGACCCAACATTCAACTGGGGGTTCAAGAGGCCGTACGTCAACTTGACGTTTTACGTTATCGGCATCGTCTTCGGCTACCTCATCTACGACTGGCAGAAGAGGAACGTCTTCACAAAGGACTTGACGGTAAGTTGTTTTTCTTATCGTGCAATTATAATTGTTCAAGGGATCTTTGATCCATCCATTTAGATCAGTGATAGAAAACGCTGCTTCTGAGCCATGGGTCGCGTGTTCGATCTATGCATAGTATGTACAAATATTTGTGTGCATGAACATGTCTGTTTGTACTGGTCTGGGTGATTTCTATAATAATATGTTATAATAAATAAATTTACAATATATATACCTACAGGGTGAAATTTTAACCACTTTCCAAATTTTAATATATCAATCTACGAGACAAAAAACAAATGACGTATTTTTTCTTTTGGTATAGCCCAGTACAAAAATGTCAAGATAAAGCACTTAGAAAATGTCCGTCAAAAAAATCTAAAATTTTTGACGCGTAGCGCATCTAATTCATTCAGTACGATACTATTCATAATTTTTTGCTATTCTCTTAATACCTTAACAGGTCCAGGACAATAAAAATTGAAAACTATATCGCGAAATGCTATATATGGCAAGATAGATAAAGCCGTAATAAGCCTAAAGCCTAGAGATATAAATAAATACCGTATCATAGTTAAACGAAAGCTATTCATTACTATCTTACTAGAAATATAATTATGATATGGTTTAAGTTAAGTGATATAATTATATTACTAGATTAAGTGTACTGAAATAATTGTAGGAATGTAGTGCAAAACATTCAGGACCAAAAAGACAAACTGGCAAAAACTTAAAGAAAGCCGCTCAAAAAACGAAAACACACTCATCAAACAAATTTTCTCAGTTACATTGAAGTTTTTTTATTTTTTTTATATTTTACATTGAAGTTGGATCTTCAGTTCTGAATTCTGATAGAGATACCAAAGATAGAACGTGGGCCATTGGATCAAAAAATAGTATTAGGAAGTTTTTGTAAAAGCGAAACGAAAATTATAAAGTTGGAACTTCAGTTGGTATCCCGAAAGATTGGTTACCCAGAAATACCATACAGCTAACAAATATTGCTTTGAATGATCCTATACTAAATAAGGAGCTGTCGCTGAGAGAAATGTGCCACAAATTATCGCCTTTTAAAATCCAAGGTTACAGCAAATACACCAATACACAGTGTTTTAAAAAAAGGTATGCCTGTACTGTAAAAAGCATTCAGTGCTATGTAATTCAAGATTTCATGATTCCACATCTTATCAAAATAAAAATAAAAAAATACTTTTAAAGAAGACTGCTTTAAAACTCTTTATTTTTTATTATTCATTATCGAAATTGATTTGTTAATAGGTACTTAAATACAAAAAACGGTCGTTTTACTAATAATTTTTATTACTTTAGTTTATTTAGTATTATTGCTAAACGTATTGTAACTGATTGCAGGTTACATAAAGTTGATTTTGTAATAAAAATAAGAACCAATATATTGTTTTATTTTAGAAAGTTAAAAATGTACTAGATAGTGACTGTCAGATAGTAACCGTAAGTATTTCCCTAAACTTAATCTAGTAATATAATTATATCACTAAACTATAACCGTATTGTAATTACATTCCTAGTAAGATAGTTCTTAATCGCTTTCGTATAGCTATGTTACTGTATATAATTATATCTATAGGGATATTTATTATCTATTAGTTCCCTAACTATATCACGGCTTTATCTATCATACTGCGACATATATAAGTTTATCGGTTGTCTAGTACCCTATACCACAAGCTTCTTAGTAGTAGCTTTAAGGTTTGGGAGTGATGGTTATGTGTGGCCCTGTGTGGCATGTCTGAAAAAATATTTATTTATCTTGAATATGTCTTCATCCGTTGAATGCCACCATTCAAAAGATCACTCTTGTAAGATATAGATCAGTGTTTTTCAAGACGCTTATTGCAGGCCTCTGTCGTGAATTTTTTTTGCGACCACCGTCTTGTGACAGGAACAGGGTGCGACGGCTTAACTTGCCTTCCGACGGACGACTATTTTTATTTATTTAAGCTTTATTGCACAAACGAACAGTTATTGTACAAAAGGTGGACTTAATGCCACGAGGCATTCTCTGCCAGTCTACCATCGGGCTAAACAGAAATGCTTTGTAAGCGGTGCGATAAAAAAAAATAGTTATTAAATAAAATTATCAATAAAAAAAAATACTAAACTACAAAAAATACATATACTGACATATAAACTAAACACTAATATTTAGACAATTATTATACATACTAAATACATGTAAAATATTAACATATACATACATACATACATAAATAGCTCAAACCATTAACTAAATGCTCTAAGATAAATAGTGACAAAAATATATTAATATAAATGGCGACAAGTATGGTGAAAACAATGTTCATGTTGATGATTCCAATTGCTTCAGAAAATGAGACCGGACATTTTTCTTAAAAGTGTATTTACAGGAATTGTTTGATGTTTTCGGGCAGAGAATTCCAAAGCCAAGTGGATTGAAGAACAAAGGAATTGGAGACAAAGCTAGTGCGGTGCGAAGGGATAGAAAGTGTGAGTTTGTTAGAGGAGCGCAGCTGACGCGGATGGGTCGAGCTAAGAAGAGCAAATTGAGACTTTTAATAAGAAGGAGTAAAAATAAAGTACTTCAATATACTTCAAAAATAAAGTAACCAATTATCGGCCAATATCAATACTGTCCACTGTGTCGAAGCTTTTCGAAAGATTAGTGCACAATTATCTTTATCCACTTATTCACAATGTCATAGTGCCAGAGCAGCATGGATTCGTCCGTAAACGATCTACCGTTACAAACCTTGTAGCTTACACAACTGAATTGTTTGAAAATATTGATAACAATAAACAAACAGATAGTATATATACTGATTTCGAAAAGGCCTTCGATACGGTGGATCACAAAATTTTATTGGAGAAGATTGCATTTAACGGCATCAGAGGTAATCTGTGGAGGTGGTTCAAATCGTACATAACAAATCGGACACAAAAAATAGTCATAAATGGGTATGAGTCTGACACTGTCTGCGTGACCTCTGGCGTACCACAGGGCTCAATTCTTGGCCCCTTACTCTTTGTCCTGTTCATTAACGACATCAATGGCTGCTTCAAGCATTGCAAATTTTTATTATATGCAGACGACCTCAAGATATACCATATCATTGATGGCGTTTCTGATCATGATGACTTTCTTGAGGACCTTGATCGGTTCACACTATATTGCGACACTAACAAGCTAAACCTTAACCTCGATAAATGTAAAAGTATAACTTTCTCTCGAAAAAATCATAACTTTAAATTCTCTTATTCCTTATGCGGCGCTAAACTTGACAGTGTACAAGTCATCAGGGATCTTGGAGTCATCTTAGACACGAAATTAATACTTGACCTTCATGTAGAACATATTTATAGCAAAGCGTATAAAATGTATGGATTTGTTTTCCGTGCCAGTAATGGTTTCAAAAGATCCGCTACATATATTCATCTCTATAAAACCTTAATTCGCTCACAGCTCGAATACGCCACCCCTATTTGGGACCCATTGTATGCCAAATATGTTGATAGCCTCGAAAGGGTTCAAAAGAAATTTATACGCTGTTTGCAATACAAATGCCATCTTAGAAAATTATCTTACCAACAGTTCCTAGATAAATACAATATGCTCCCACTTAAAGCTAGAAGGTTACAATTACAAGCTAAATTTCTGTATGATCTTTGTCACAATAATTATGATTGTCCTGATATAATAAACAAAATAAGTTATATAGTACCAGTGAGACCACGCGTGCGAGCTTGTCGTACCGCAAAATTATTTGTTGCTAAAAAATGCCGCACTAACTCCGGTAAACGCTCGCCGCTGTACCGCCTCGCTGACACTTATAATAATTTTTTCACGAGTGTAGACATGTTTAATCTTAATGTTAAGCCATATATTGAACGTGTATTTAATCTACTAAAATGAAATCAACACTACCTTTACCACTTGCACATACACAATAATAATATTATTATAATGTAATGTATACCGATGAATCGAGCTCATAAACTCTCAACTTTATTAAAATATTCATCTTACTATCTGTGGTCATTGGTGCTGGTTTCACAATCATTATATTATGTATCTAATATTAATTTTAAGAACCTTATTGTGAAACTGTTTTTTGATCCAAATAAAGGAAAAAAAAAAAAGGAGAGTTGGGATCGTGTAAGATAGAAAATAGGGTGCATAAAATTCTGACGTTACGCCGAAGACAAAGTGGAAGCCATTGGAGCTGCAAACGGTGCTGAGAGATATGATTGTATTTACGTAAGCAGTAGATGAAACGCACACAGTTGTTCAATAAACGATCCAATTTATTAAGAAGGGATTGGTTCAAGTCGGAGTAGCAGGGAGGACAAGTGATTGGACAAGGGAAGTTTTGGTTTTGACCGGGAAAAAATGTTTAAACCTATAGAGGGAGCGTAGTGTGGCATTGACCTTTCGACTAATTCCTTCAATAGGGCAATCCAACTAAGCGTGGAATCTATGTATAGACCCAGGTTTTTGACACATGAACAGTACGGGATAACTACTCCATCGAAGCATACCGGATCGACACTGGAAAAATCAATACGACAAATTTGCCGCTGGCTACCAACAATAATAGCTTGGCATTTGTTGGGGTTTACAGCAACACCATAACGATCTGACCAAGAAGAAATGTTCTTGAGATCATCATTAAGTTTTCCCACGGCAAGATCTAATTCGTCATAGCGGCACTGCTGGTATAGTTGGAGATCATCAGCATACAGATGGTGTGACGAGCCAATTTCGAGAGTAATAGAATTTATGAAAATTGAGAATAACAAAGGAGATAGTATGCCTCCCTGGGGCACACCGGCAAGCAGATCAAGCCAGTGGGAAATATTTTGATCTACACGAACCGCCTGCCGGCGATACCGTAAGTAGGAGGCAAACCATTCCAAAGCGTCTGAAGTAAAATTAAAATAAGCTAATAGAGATAATAGGACATCATGGTCAACTGTATTGAAAGCATTAGAGAAGTCAATAAGAACAAGGACGGTAACTTTTCCATGCTCCATGCCATCTCTAATGTCCTCGGTGACTTTAAGTAAAGCAGTGCTGGTGCTGTGGCCAGGACGAAAGCCAGATTGAAATGAGCTTAAAAGATTATTGGCAAAGATGAATTTTAACATTTGGGAGTGGACAACGGCCTCCAGAACTTTGGATAGGAACGGGAGGATGGAAATGGGCCTAAAATTATTAAGTGCGCTTGGGATGGATATCTTAGGAACAGGAATAACAAAGGCTTTGCCCCAGATACTAGGATACGAGCCAGAGCTGATGGAGAAGTTGATAATATGGGTTATTAAGTGAGATACGCCACAATTCAATACGATTCGGTTCTGTTGTGCCTCTCTTTACTTGACGTAATAGTGGAAGTAAAGTTGACGATAACAACCCCTTAACCGCAGACAATTTACTCCTTATACTATACAGTAACACATTTACAGGTACATTGCAGTAGTCAAATGATAATACTGGACAATATTAGTTATTAGTACTTAGTTAATTTTAAGATTGCACATATTCTACAATTATTTTTTTTTGCTTACCTCCATAAATAAGCATAATTAACTGCTCCAATTTCAATTATCAGCTCCTATTTTAATCAATTTATAAACATTCAACCAAATATCTTGTACAATAAATTAACAATAGCAGTTCAGTTTTCTTGCCATATAAATCATAAATTATCTACCTACATAAACTTAATTTCTTTCCAAACCGTCTGTTGCACACATTTCTTTGCATTATTTCAGACCATACTAAAACACACACAATGGATACCCAGACTGGAATCATGACTCGCAAGATGACCTCTCATAACACTGAGATGAAACTTAAAAAGGCACTCGATGAATTGCAGCAAAGTAGAGAAAGTTGTAGCCAGCTTCTTAGGGAAAGAGACGATTGTGAAGAGGAATTCAAAACGATCATCTTGCAGAATTCTCAACTTAAGAAAGAATTAGCTGATGTCCATGCCCAACTCGAAGAGGTCTCCATACACCGTAATGAATTATTGAACACGGTCAGCACATTCGATCAATGCAGCAATATCTTTGAGCAGACTCTCAGACGGAACAACGAGCTTGAACATGAACTTAGAGATGCCAACAAGACCATAATTGATTTGGAAGATGAAAAACAAGAAAAGGACTGTGCACTGACATTAAACCTCTATGAGGAATTAGTAGGCACCCCCGGTGAATTAGCTTTCTCTCCAAAATTTAATTATTCAAACAAAACTAATGTCAAAGTTAATAGTAAAATTAGATTAAACAGTAGAAATAACATTAAAAAATATATCAAATTAAATAAATACATTATAAAAACAAATAAACTTGTTAAAAAGCAGAAATGCTTTTATAAAAATGTACAGTTGAGAAAGCAACGTATTGATTTAGTTGATAGCCTGGAAATATATAGTCAAAAATTACAAGAAAGTAGGTTGAAACATGACTCTGACATATTACAATTGCAGGATGACATCTCGAAGTTGCATAAGTCACTGGAATCCATGACACTGTTATACAACTCTGCTCAGGACCAAATTAATGAACACATCCTGGCTGCAAACCAATTACTTGATCTTGGCAATGCTAATGCTAGTTGTAAATCATTACCTAATATTATGATAAATTCAACTCAGTGCACTTACCAACAGAGAGTCGAAAATCCACAGTTGTCTTGTCTAAATTTAAGTAATGAGATTCAGGCAACATATAAAGAGGAGTCGAATGAGGTCATTTTATATTCAGATAGGCTAGGAATTGGTTATGGCTCTATACTAAACAATAAATTAAATTGCAATGTAATAAATAATTGCATGCCGGATGCATCGTTTGATGAAATAATTAAAACAATAGAAAATACTCAAACATGTTCAACCTCAAGTACCATTATTTTAATGCTAGGTAATAGTCAAAAAATTACCAAAAATAATATTATAAAATCATTTTCTATTTTAGATAAATTATGTGTTAAAAAAATATTCCTTTGTGCCTTTCCATTTTGTAAAAATAATTTAAATAATATTAATGCAAGTATTCACTTAATGAATACTTTATTATATAACCTATGTCAAAGACATAGTGACAAGTTTGTGTTTTTTGACACAAATAAATTTATTAACAATAGTTTTATTTTGACAGGCGGCTCTGTACACCTGCCTCATAAAATAAAAAAACAAATTGCTACTTTGTTAGCATATAATATTAATATTAACTGTCTTGCTAAAAATAGCAAAAGTATAATTTATGAACATGTTAGTACTTGTACTAATTTAAATATTGTGCCATTGACAACCTCTGAGGCTTTAAACTGAGAGCAAAGACAAAAGCTAGGCCTGATATGTATTTCAATATTGTTCATCAAAACATACAAGGCCTGGCCGGCAAAGAGTTAGGTTTAGGGTTATTTCTTCAAGATTATAACGTTCATGTCATATGCCTTACAGAACATTGGATTAAAAAACACCAACTAATGTTAAACATTGAAAATTATAAAGTCGCTAGTTCGCTCATAAGGGAGTCTGCACCAAGAGGGGGGTCACTTATTCTTGTTAAAAATGAATTAAAATGTAAAGAACGCAAAGACATTGTGTCGCTCACGGTTGAACGAACTATTGAACTAGCGTGTGCTGAGCTGGAACAATATATCATAATTAGCGTGTATAGCCCCCCCAAAGCTAATTACCACGTTTTTGAATCTGTTATGGATGAGGCTCTGAAAAAGCTCTCAAAATCGAATAAGAAAGTAGTGGTATGTGGGGATTTCAACGTTAATATATTAGAAGAAACGCAGTTGTCCACCCGATTTCTTAATCTCTTTAAGTCTTATAATCTAATTAATCTTTTTAATGAACCCACCAGGGTGACGCCCACGTCAGCTACTTGCTTAGATAATATTTTTTGTGATGGTAAAGTGTTAAAAAAAACGATTTTAAATTGTCTTATTTCGGACCACAGCGGACAAGAAGCATCGTTCGAGCACCATTATGTCTCTAACAAAGTAGATTCTGTGTATAGGCAATTCACTTTTAATAAAATAGAAAAGTTTAAGGAAAAAATTAAAGAGGGTGTGAATTTGCTAAAGCCTAATGATCAGAATGTTGATGAATTATATGAGAATCTTTTTGGTTTAGTTAAAAAGGAATTTGATAAACATTTTAAACAGAAAAAAGTAAAAATAAACAAACAGAAGTGTAAGTTTAATGAATGGGCTACACCTGGTATTTATAAAAGCAGAAAAACATTATATGATTTATATAGTTTAAAGGCAGATTCTCAAAACCCACATATTATAGAACATGTTAAAAAATACTCTAAATTATTTAAATTAGTATGTGCCAAAGCGAAGTCAATATATCTTTATAATTTAATTTCGGCTTCCAAAAATAAGGCAAAAACCACTTGGAATATTATTAATAAAGAGACATGTAGAGTAAAACCAAATAATCCTACTTACTCTCTCAAGTTAGGGGATAAGCTAATAAACACGAACACGGAGGTTGCAAACACATTTGAGACATTTTTTTCGAATATAGCTCCCTCTACTACTGAAGGGCTAGCTTCTTCTGCTGATCTAGCTGAATCCCTTCTCAAGTCTGTTGTCGAAGAGTGCAATTCTTCATTTAATTTTAGACATATAAACCCTGATATAATTACAAAAACTTTTAGAGAATTTAATATGAAAAAAACAGAGGATCTTTGGGGAATTTCTGTCAATATTATCAATACAATCATAAGTTCATTAGCCCCTCAACTCGCTATTATTTTTAACAAATGTATTGATGATAGACAATTTCCAACTTTAATGAAGTTTAGCAAAATCATTCCTTTGTTTAAGTCTGGCGAAAAATGTGACCCCTCTAATTTTCGACCTATATCTATATTGCCAGGGCTAAGTAAAATTTTCGAGAAAATAATGTTTAATCAGCTTTTATCTCACTTTAGTGTAAATAAATTATTAAATAGCAACCAATATGGCTTCAGAAAAGGTAGAAATACTACCGATGCTGGAGTTGCTCTCCTACAACATGTGTTTAAGGCTTGGGAGAGTAAGCTAGATGCCTTAGGTGTATTTTGTGACCTTTCAAAGGCCTTCGATTGTGTAGACCATGAAATATTACTTAAAAAACTTAAACATTATGGTGCATCGAATGATTCCTTGGATCTAATAAGTTCTTACCTTAAAGGCAGAATACAAAAGGTTTGCATAAATGGAGCTGAGTCTTCAGGGTCGGCCCTTGTTATGGGTGTCCCACAGGGATCAGTATTAGGACCCCTGCTATTTTTAGTTTATATAAATGACCTTCCCTGTTACTTACATAATCTTTGTGAGATGGTATTGTTTGCAGATGATACATCCATGATTTTTAAAACCAAGAGGGGCAAATCTTCATTTGACGATGTTAACAATACCCTCTCTAAATTATTGCATTGGTTTACAACAAATAATCTCTTACTGAATGCAAATAAAACAAAATGTGTTAAATTTACGATGCCAAACGTAAGGTTAGCTGCCCCTAATATAATTGTTAAAGATGAACCACTAAACTCTGTAGATTTTACTACCTTTTTGGGTATAACTGTAGACTCTCATTTGCAATGGGGTGCTCATATTAGGGGGCTGTCTGGAAGACTTAGTTCTGCTGCTTATGCTGTGAGAAAGATAAGGCAGTTGACTGATGTTGGAACGGCAAGATTAGTATATTTTAGCTACTTTCATAGCATAATGTCATACGGAATTCTGTTGTGGGGCTCAGCGGCAGATATTGAGTCAATTTTTATATTGCAAAAACGTGCTGTACGGGCTATTTACGGCTTTCGACCCCGAGACTCGCTGAAAGAGCTCTTCAAAGAGATTAATATACTTACAGTGTCTTCTCAATATATTCTCGAGAATATTATTTACGTTCGTAAGAACATACATTTATTTCTTAAGAAAAGTAACATACACAATTTTAATACTAGAAATAAAGATAAACTCGCCGTTCCAGGCTTCAGACTGCGAAAAGTAGGAAAATCGTTTATGGGAAATTGTATCCGTATTTTCAACAAATTACCAAAGGATATTGCTGAACTCCCTGTACATAAACTTAAATCGTATGTTAAAGTTATTTTAATGAAAAAGGGCTATTACACTGTTAATGATTATTTAAATGATAGAAATGTGTGGCATTAAGTTGTCCCAGCTCGTACTTGCTTAAACCTTGTAAAAATTACCTTACCTTGTAAAAATTTATTTAAAAAGAGGCTGACAATAGTGACCGAGTTTCTTGCGCTGCTTCTTCTCGGCACTAGCCCAGACTTGTCCCGAAGCAGTGGTAGGTTTAAATATTGGGACGTGTAAAAGCGCCTCCTGGGGCCTATTTGCAGAAATAAAACTGATTTTAACTGATTTTAACTGATTTTATGTAGGGGAGAACCTCGTTAATAATCATTAAGATGAACAGACTATGAATCCACCCCACCCCTTCCATACCCAAGCTAATTTAGAAAATAATGTTTCCTATACACGATGCATTTTTGACCACCTGACGATCGAAGCCCATGTTCATCATTCACTAGCCTTGTTCCCATTGTGTTACCATTATAATGTATCATCATCATCATGGCAGTGTTATTTTTATACAGGATGAAATTTTAACCACTTTCCAAAATTTTTGTAGGCGTTCAGTATCGTATTTAGAGCCCATTTATGAAGTCATCATCATCATCAGCCTATCTCAGTCCACTGCTGGACATAGGCCTCTCCAATTGCACGCCACTTAGGTCGATCCTCGGCTTCTCGCATCCAGCTCCTGCCAGCCACCTTGCGCAAATAATCATTCCACCTAGCCTGAGGGCGTCCTACACTACGTTTGCCGAGACGCGGTCTCCACTCAAGAACTCGTTTACCCCAGCGGTTGTCGGTTCTCCGGCTAATATGGCCAGCCCACTGCCACTTCAGCTTGCTAATCCGGTGGGCTATGTCGGTAACTTTAGTTCTCTGCCGGATTACCTCATTTCTGATTTTATCCCTAAGAGAAACTCCGAGCATAGCTCTTTCCATAGCCCGCTGAGCGACTTTAAACTTGTGGACTAGCCGTACCGTCAGTGTCCACGTTTCGGCTCCGTATGTCATGACGGGTAGGACGCACTGATTGAAGACTTTCGTCTTGAGGCATTGTGGGATCGACGATGAGAAGACTCGACGTAGTTTCCCAAATGCTGCCCAACCCAACTGAATTCTTCTGTTCACCTCATCCTCAAAGTTGTTTCTACCTAACTGCAATGTCTGCCCGAGGTACACGTATTTCTGAACAACTTCGAGGACGGCGCCGTGCATGCAATCGGTTGCGGTAGTACATGTTCATTGAACATAACCTTGGTTTTATCCAGGTTCATCCACAAGCCGATGCGCACAGAAGAGTCAGCCAGGTCATTCAGCATCTGTTGTAGGTCCTGCAGCGTTTCTGCCGTAATTAGGATTCGTCTGCAATTCGCAAGTGAGAGATGTATTCGCCATTGATGTTGATGCCTCGTCCTTTCCAGTGCAGCGTCTTGAATATGTCCTCCATTGTATGTGTGAACAATTTCGGGGAAATGACGTTCCCTTGTCTCACTCCTCGATGCAACGGTATAGGTTTTGTTTGCTGATTCTGTACTTGGACGGACATGGTGGCGGCTTCGTAGAGACATCTCATCACTTGCACGTACCGCCAATTTACTTGGCAACGCTGCAGGGACTCCAGAACGGACCAGATCTCTGTCGAGTCGAAGGCTTTCTCTCCAGGGGCTTTTCCATTTTTCAGCTGTTTAAGAGCCATCCTGATTTCGTCAATGCTGACTTCCTGCAGGTCTTGTGAGTGTAGTGGCGTTTTAACGCGGCTCTAGGGTCCTCATTTTCGGGATCAGGTCGAGATGCATGCGAAGCGTATAACCGGCCATAGAAGCGTTCTACTTCGGAAAGGACTGCTGGCTTCGAAGCAACTACTTCTCCACTTGCTGTGGTCAGTTTCGTCAGGTGGTTTCTTCCAAGAGATTGTACGAACACTTTCGACCCCCGAATTTGCTCGATAGCTCTTTCAATAGAAAGAGTATTGTAACATCGGAGGTCGTGTCGTACGAGCTTACTGATCTTTCGGTTTAGAGCGCGCTTTCCTGACGAAGTAACGGGTGGGTTTTCACGTCGTTCCTTAATCAGCCCTAAAGTTCCTTCCGAAAGCTTTGACTTCCTGCCCTTACGCTGCATTTCACAAAATCTCGTACCTTCTTCCCTGAGGATCCGAACCACATTTTCGAGGTTCTGGTTTACGTCTGTTGTGGTTTCCACGGCAGCGAGTCGGTTTTCCAGGTTTGACTGGAACGTTTCAGATCCTATCATGGTTTGGAGCAAAGTAGGTCGGAGCCTTGACTTCATCAGACGGACACGTTCAGCCTTAAAATCGATATTCAGAGAGCCTCGAACGAGTCGGTGATCGCTTCCGGTATTAAACCTGTTAATTCCGGAGACGTCTCTGAATATATGCTTCTTGTTGGTCATGATGAAGTCAATCTCATTTTTCGTCATAGTGTCAGGGCTTTGCCACGTCCACTTCTTTTGGGGCTGTTTCTTGAAGAAGGAGTTCATCAAGAAGAGCCCCTCCCGTTCGAGGAAGTTGACAAGCATTTGCCCCCATGGTTTCTGCATCCAAATCCATGGGATCCAACTACCGATTCGTTGCAATTCTGTACTCCCACTTTAGCGTTGAAGTCCCCCATAACAACGCTGTAGTGAGTCTTAGAGGTGAAGTGGAGGGCCTTTGATATGTCATCAAACATATCCTCCACCTCTTCGTCCGAGTGTTTCGAGGTCGGTGCGTATGCTTCATGCTCTCAGTGAGCTTAACAATAAGGTACGCTACCCTGTTCGACACACTGGACACTTCCACAACGTTTATGAAGTAAAAAATGTAAATCAAGTTATCACCCAAAACTATTTTTCGCAATATAGTTTTAATTTTTTACAGTTTTAGGCCTGTTTAGTTATAAAGGGAAAATCAAAAACTTATGATTAGTATCGTAATGAATGAATGTGATGTGCATTGCGTAAGAAAGTGTTGCTAGGCGGCAGTATCAATAATTTCACATTTTTTGGCGGACATTTTCTAAGTGCTTTATCTTGACATTTTTGTACTGGGCTATACCAAAAGAAAAAATACATCATTTGTTTTTTGTCTCGTAGATTGATATATTAAAATTTGGAAGGTGGTTAAAATTTCACCCTGTATATTAATAATGAAAATAGTCTTAGAAAAATGTAAAAAAAATGTGTAAGACTATTAATAAAATTTAGAATTATGCTGTGACGCACGCGGACTTATTATTTTGCTTCGGCCGGGTCCTGGATGAATAAACCTATACAGATACGTCCGTGTGCGTCACAGCGTATTTTCAAATGAATAGCTAAATCAATAACATATTATTCTAAGATTAAAAAAAAAATACACTGCCATTATGTTATACATAGTTATTACATAATGTGTACTGCGTTTGTGAGGAGGTTCAAAGTGCACGGTGCATTGACCTGTCTGGTAGTCCAACCCTCTATCCCTACGTAAAAAGTCATCGAACCACTCCAAGTCATCAGATTCCGCTAATTTACAAATGGCTCAATGGAATTGCAATAGTCTCGCAATTGTATGTTTTGACACAATTAATATGGTAGTAATGTCAAAATATACGGTTGCGATGCCATTGCGATTCTATTGAGCCATTTGTAAATTAGCAGAATTGGGGCCCGTCTAGTACCGCCTAGAATAAGAACATGTTTTTAAACTGTTTTTTTTTTTTATTAATTAATATTATTTAATCATATTGATGTTTAATTGAAAAATCCCTGAAAGCGGAAGTTTGTGCGTTCAAGACACCGGAATTTATTTGAAGAGAATTGTATTATAATCTTTAATATATATAAATTATATGTCACGTTGTTTGTCCACGATGAACTCCTAACTACTTAACGATTTTAATCAAATTTGCACACCGTGTGTGTGTTTTTTCAGCTTATCATCTTAAATTTTTCAAATTATCAGTTTTGCGTCAGCGCATACTGATGCGTCACCCCCCGCCACCGCCGCGCGCCTCGCCGCCGCCCCCTCCGCCCCGCCGGAGACGTCACGCGTGTGTACGTCGACCCCTCAACGTCCATACGCTGCAGTCACCGCTACTAAACAACCCGCCAAGCGACAACCCGAGCGGGTTACAAAAGCGACGGGTAACCAACAACGAACGGTCCCTAAGAGTTACTGTGGTATACCACAGAGACAAGAAGACGGCTGTGATGAAGACGGTTTCAAAAAAGTGGAAAGGAAAAAGAAGCCCACCCGCCGAAACCTTTGCGGCACCGCCCCGACTGGACACAACCAGCTGCTGCGGCCGGCTATCCCGACAACGCAGTTGTACGTGTCCCGCCTGCATTACTCCACGAAATCAGATGATATTGTGGAGTACATCAAAAATAAAGCCAAATTCACTCTGAGGGTCGAACGGCTGGTTTCCCGCCATAACGTGAATTTTAATTCCTTTGTGGTGAGAGTACCGACCGAACATCTGTCGACCTTCATAAAAGAAGATTTTTGGCCGAAAGGTGTTTTGTTCCGACGATTCCGTGGTCGGATACCGGACACTGCATTGCGCAACACGTCGCCGCCTTCATTACGTGTTACTTGTAATAAAAAGTTATTTATAGTTAAGTTTATTATACTCGTATGTATGTTAGTCTGTAAGGTAATTATTGTATGGGCCTTTTGTCGCCTGATATAAATAAATAAATAAAAAAAATTAAAGACGAATATAAATAACACCATAGTCTACCCGTGACCATGAACGCTGTAAAGAGTAGTTAACTTATCTTTCATTTCAATGTACGAGTATAGTGTTCGCGTAAACTCAAGAAAACAGTACACCGTGTGCAGTTTGATCCAACTCGAAAGATAGGATAGCTTACATTGTATCTCAATTTATACTCGCAATCTAAGCTCGCAATATTATTTTATTATAGGTAAACGCCATATTTGATGCCAGTGACATTTAAGACGTCATAATCAAATTATTATTCCGAGGCGATACGAAGTTCGCGGTTGTTTCAGTCGGTCAGCTAGTTGTTTAACCCTTTGACGATCGGATATTCCAGACACAATAATAGTTATTTGTTATACAAGAGTGCAAAGTTCCTTTTTAACCGCGTGCTTAACTTTGATGACCGAGCAAGCGAAGGATAAAAAATTAGAATCCTGAGCGGTAGCGAGGGAATTAAAAGAGCATAAGATGAAAAATCTTAGCGAGGAAATGACTAAATACAAATTAAAACATTTACAATCACAAGATACCTACTTATATTTCAGATTTCGTTTTTTTTTACTTGTTTTCAAGTTTCTTATTTATAACAATACGAATTCAAAACAAAATGGCGAGCGCAAAGCAAATTGAAAACAAAAGTACACCAAGGAGGTTAAGAGTCAGAGTTTTTAACAAATTAAAAAAAAAGTGGTATGATAAATACGGCACCATGGAGATGAAAGTAAATAGGTTTAATGATGTTTTGAAATCACATACCTAGTGCACGCGATGTTCTAAATTCAAATTTACTTTATCGTCTAGCGAATAACAACCGCTTTTTCACTCAGATATCGAAGAGCAAAAATACTCTTTCCGAGATGGGGTGGGATGAAATAGTTATTTGTTATACAAGAGTGCAAAGTTCCTTTTTAACCGCGTGCTCTTTGATGACCATAGATTTAATATAGATGATAGATTGGCAATCGAATCCTGAAAACGAGACCAAAACTAGGTTACGCTAGTGTGCATAAAGTGAGCATGTGCGTGAGATAAATAGTGCAGGTACTGCATTGTCTGCTTGCTTTCGATATCGATTCCATCGACACAGTTTACGTTGACGCAGGTGACTTATTTTTTAGTATTATTAAAAGAACGCCAAAAAACTGCAAGTAAATACCTAGATATGTTTTTATTTTATAATTACTTATCCCCGAACAAAATCAAGTTATTGTTAAAAATATCGTAGGCTTTACTTGCCAGTATTTAACAATTTTGCCTCATTTTGCGATCGCGATCGCCAAAGTTGAAATAAAACTGATATTTATTTTTCAATTACACATTACAAACGTACACTAAATATACATATATTTAATGTTTAACTAATGGGGATTGATGGGAGCTTGAACAATATGGACATTGATCCAGAGCCTAATTTTACAGGCTGATCGCCTCTGTCTTAAAAACACTTAGGGTCCAAATGTAAACTGCAAATGCTCGAATATTTATTGGGCGAACATTCTTTTCTATTAGGCAATTTCAACCTTTTCTAACGTATTTTAACAATTTAGGCTGTATGCGGTTTACAATGTGAAATATGTCAGCTAATGAAATGTCGATAAGATATCATCGACAACGTCAATCACTAAAATACAAAAGTGACGTTAGTAATTGCTGAAATTCACGTATTTGATATTATTTTTAATTGAATTCATATGAATTTAAATCCTCGTCCTGATGAAATGCCCTATCAATTAGTATACAGAATTTTAGTCAAAGCTCTGAAACATTGCATTTTGCTGCTGATAATCGCAATTGTGTGTTGATGCGTGAAATGTACAATTTTAGTTGGTTCCCTTTTTTAGATGAGTTACTTCCAGGTACTGAACATGTAACCATAATGAAAATACATCAACTCGACACTTTTTTACAATAATAAAAATGAAACTAGTAAAACTAAAGGGAATATTGTGTTGCGCGTGACAGACGTCAGAACTCAGAAAAACGCTACGGGTTCTTAGCGTGTACGTGAACGGCCTTGTGATCTATCTCGTTCTATCGTATAGCTGCATTGTATTCTGTCTCTTTTCATTGCCAATCTATCAGTAGTATATTAAATCTATGTTGATGACCGAGCAAAGCAAAGGATTCTAAAATTAGAATCCTGAGCGTTAGCGAGATGTTCTAAATTCAAATTTACTTTATCCTCTAGCGAATAAAAACCGCTTTTGCACTCAGATATCGAAGAGCAAAAATACTCTTTCCGAGATGGTGGGATGAATAATCAATTGTTATCGTACCAACCGGTTGTCTCTTGGGGTTAAAGCGATAAAGCGTTAATATAATTAAGTAACTAAATTACTCTCCTGCTTCTCCTCGCATTTGTACATTTGTATGTAAATTAATGAAAATCTTTTAAAGTATTTATGAATTCTTTTGGTTTCAGAAATACCGATGCCTCTACTGGATGCTGATCAGTTCAGTGCCTCTTGTGATGTCGATCACGGGAATCTTGTTCTGCATGGATGGGCCTCGGCCTTCGATGGCCTCTCGTATTTTGTTTATGCTTACACTTAGGCCGATTTATGTTACGATCATTATGCTTATCCTCCTTGGGGCTATGTTCAGAATTGACAGTAAGTTTTTGATTAAATTTTTAAGTTTTTAAAATTACCGTTGGTGCTGTGGTATATGTACCGGACCAAGATCTCGGGGTCCCGGGTTCGATCCCCGGGTCACACAAAAGTTTTGAAATTTCAAACATTATTATCACCCACATAAGGTAAACGTGGCGATTAATATGCCTTAACCCATCATTGCTGTGGTAACTTCAATTCAATCAATGTTGAAGTCCGTTTCCCTGCAATATTGCAAAATTTGTTATATTTTTATTCACACCTGTACTTCTAATCCGTCGAATCACAGAATCTGCCGAATCTACGAATCTGTCCAATCCCAGAATCTGTCCTATATCGAACAAAGGCCACAAACACCCAGACCCGAGAAAATTAGAAAAAAAAACACTTTTTTCAGCATTGACCCGCCAGGGAATCGAAACTGGGATCTGGGAGCAGGAGACACCTTGAAAACCGTCATGTAAGCAACTAACAAGGGTTCGTCTGATTGTTATACATATCTATGACGACCTCCGTGGCGGAGTGGCGTACACACCGGTTTTCAAGGTGTCGCCTGCTCCGAGGTCCCGGGTTCAATTCCCGGACATTTTTCTACATTTTCTCGGGTCTGGGTGTTTGTGGTACCTTCGTTGTTTCTGGTTTCCAAAATACGAATGCTTTAAATAGTTATTCAAATTGGGATCAGAACAATGTAGGTATGTGATGTTGTCCACATTTATTATTTATTTATTTATTTATTATCTATCTAATCTAATCCATCATCATTCTATTCTACCAATGCTGCTGAGCAAATGCCTCTCTGTCCCCCTCTCTCAACGTGAATCTGCTCAACACTTGTCTAGACCAGTACTGACAGTCAGGAGACAGTCACTCTATGGTGGGCACTAATCAGTTGCGATTTTAGTCTCTGAGGTGTTAGCTATACGTCACACGTGACCAACCTAGTCCTCTTTCTAGTGGCCGAATAATCTGATGAAACTCCGCTGGCTTACACGTCAAGCCTTTAACAAAATCAATTCTTAAAAAACTAGAACAGTATCATTTTAGCAAATTACCTCTAGTATTTATTGAATCACAGTAAGCTTTCCATTTAGTTGTTTATTAAGTCGAATTTATCGCTAACGCCAAAAGCGGCTGCTTAGCAGTAATGTACAATACGAAAGAATTCCGGAATCAAAAGCAGCTAACAGTGGTTCAATAAATACTAGAGGTCGCCATCATCATCATCAGCCTACGGCAGTCCACTGCTGGACATAGGCCTCTCCCAAGGCACGCTACTTTTCTCGATCTTGAGCTTTGAGCATCCAGTTGCTGCCAGCCACCTTGCGCAGATCGTCGCCTCATCTAGCAAGGGGCGTCCAACACTATATACGTTTGCCCATGCGCGGTCTCCACTGCAGAACTCGATTACTCCATCGTTCGTCAGTTCTGCGACAGATGTGACCAGCCCACTGCCACTTCAGCTTGCTTAATTTGATTATCTATCGATTTACTCCATTTCGGATTCTATCCCTTAGAGATACTCCTAGCATAGCTCTCTCCGTAGCTCTCTAAGCAACTTTTAGCTTGTGGACCAGTCCTACCGTCAGTGTCCACGTTTCGGCTCCGTATGTCACCACGGGTAAGACGCACTGGTCTACTAGAGGTAATTTGCTAAAATGATACTTTTCTAGTTTTTTGAGAATTTATTTTGTTTAGAAGTAGTAAAATTAAATCAATTGGAGGCAGCACATAGCTCTATTAGTCCCCTTAAAGTAGTGGGTTTGAGTCTCAACTGAGGAAATAGACAAGAAATTGTATTTCCAATATCCAGAAACTTGTTTATGGAATTAAATAAATCTTTGCAGATTCCGTGCGGAGCTTCTTGGATTGGAGCGGCTGGACGGTGATATCTAGGCTCAGTTACTGCCTGTACGCCTTCCACATGTGCGTGATACGATACCTCGGCGGGACCAAAACAACTCTTTCTCATTTTTCTTCGTTGCATTTGGTAAATCCATAAACATAAGTGACTTATTCATTCAACGAGTTTCATAGTATGAGATTCTAAAATCGATGACTATCTATATTATGTATATATATATCGAAGTTATGGTGACAATTAATGCTGGAATAATCTGTTAGTGTCACATTATACATGTATAATAAAGTCTCTTTTGTATGCCTTTCAAAGTTCTGGGACCCCAACATTGGAATAGTTCTAGGTAGTACTTCAAGGAACACTAAATTATTGTTATTATATGTAGTTTATTATTATTATTTTAGTATATGTATATAAATTATAAAGCTTGTGTATTTTTATTTTGTTTTGCATGTAAAGCTGTTATTTTTATTGTTTTAATTTAATCTTGGTTATGTTTTCATTTTTAGTACTCTTCACTGCCTTCCCCTCTTAACTCTTCCAGCGATAAGACCGCCTAAATTGTACGGCTCTAAATGTATCTCTTTTACTTATAGTTGTTTTTTTTTTGTGTGCAATAATGAGTAGGTATCTATCTATCTATCTAAATTAAGAAGACTTAATGTCAGCTCAATGTGCCTAGGACATGTCGCTTGATCTGCTTTTTTGCTGTACATTTTTCCATTCTTCTTAGTTTCATCATCATGCGCCCACCTTACTCCACTGTTAGACATGCCTCTTCAGAAGCGAGATTTTTCTCTAATTACCAAGCTTGGCGTATCGTCGCTCTTTGGCCAATGGTAGTGAGAAGACGCAACTGCCCATCTTCTTTTGCCATATCTTCATCTGTAGTCGCATCTTACAACCCTCATAGGATTAGGAGGGGTTAAAGTTCTGCGTCATGCCGGAACCGCACGATCCGATAAAATAGTATTTACCTTATCATAAGGTTACTTTGCGCAAGATGGCTGGCAGGAGCTGGAGAGGCATGTGTCCAGCAGTGGACTGCGATAGGCTTATGATTATGATGATGATGAAGGATACTTTTATAATGGTTGAATGAATTAATGGATTTGTTATAACTTCTGTAACCAGATCACTGAATTTGCTGGGGTCACGGTGATCATGTTTCAAGTGGCGCTAGTGTTCTATCTCTTCGTGGAGGTGCCTATGACGAAGGTAGTCAAAATTGCTATGGGGATGAAGCCACCGTCCAACGATGTTGCTGTAAAGGAACCGACGCCGACGGATGTCAAAGATAAAGACGCTTAAATCTGAGGATTTCTAAATATAAATACGAGACAGAACACGGTTATACAGATAAAATAATTGTTTAGATATACAAAGATTACTATGTCACATGTTATAGAAATTAATTTAGTCGAAACACGATTTGTCTAATTGCTTTTTTTATGTTAAAGTCAAACCCGAGAGTTTTTATTAAACCTTAACTTAGTTCAACTTTTTTAATCAAGTCAATTACACTATATAAAAACCGTAAAAGTTTTTCGACTACATTAAAAAGCATGCAGACAGATATTGTAAGGTGGTTCTCTAATGTTGGAATTTTAACATTATTTTGTAAACAAACAGTTACCTCTTTATTGTGAAACTCATGTGTACAAATATTTCCTAATGGCTATACATAATGTCCTAAAGATCCATATGTAATCAGCTCAAAAGTTTACTAGTTTAGTCCGTTAATCCGCAGAATAAGCTTATTTTAAGTTTTTTTGATTCTCCATGATTTTTTCGTGTGTTGATTTTTGCTGTTTCCATTTTTTACTTTGAAGGAAGAGGATTAGATGATAATGACCGTAGGTGTTAATAATGATAGATGAAAATAAACCCGATACCATCAATAGCTTTTTACTAAATCAACTTTAGTTAGGCTGAAAGATTGTTAAAGTTTGTTAAAGTTACATAAATATATATTTTTTCTTTAGTTAAACTTCTGGTGGAAGGTCAAATATTTTGTTGATGTAATTTTTAAGTTTTTGTTACAATCTGTTAATAAAATGGAGTGTAGGAAGTATGAAACGAAGTTTAAGCTACAATTAGTTTTTGTCTTTTTAGTTATGAAATTTATTTTGTATGTATGCTGTGTGTTTTCACTTTGTTTTCTTTTGTGTTTTGCCAAAGATATTTAATATAAAGTAATTTATTTTGAACCTGATTAAGTTAATATCCTAATTCTTGTTACACAAATTATATGGCTGATCCCGTATTTTTACTTCATTCAGTTTTACAATCAGCATCAAAAATTGCTGGACACTTTGATGATAATATTAGGGGTTAAAGTATGAAATTGCCGTTATGTATGGACGAAATCGAGAAAAGTAATTTTTCCATGCTAACAATTTTTTAGTTTTTTTAAAAACGCCTGAACCGTTTTCGATGCAATTAAAGGTGAAAGTTAGATGGTTATAAAGCTACGCATTATTGTATTTAAATTTCTGAAAATCAAAGTATATAATACAAATATACTTAATTGAAGCAAGAAGGTCAGCTGACACATAAGGGGTCTTTTCAACGACTTCCTTTGAAGTAACTACATTATTTAGTTTTTGGTACAATACAAAAAGAATTACGCAATAATATGACTATACTTAAGAGCTATAAACAAAATAAAAAGTGGGAAAATAATCGGCAATTTCAAACTTTAACCCCTATTATTATGTCAGAGTAACAAGTAAATCTGTTTTTAAGATAGATTCATAGATTCCCCATACACAGACACTGGATGGAATATACTAATAGTTAATTTGGCATGGTGATAAAGTGTTTATCGACTTATAGTACTGATAGTAGTATCTAGAATAAAGCTTCTTCGGGCTTTCCCGTACACCTTCCCGTTCAAATCCGCATATAGTATGGTTACCTATACATAAAGTAAATAAATATTTAAGACATGCCTCACCGGGCCACACTGAGCCATCTAGTCCCAAATTAAGGTACTATTAAGTACCCTGTCGTATGGGGTACTAGACAACCGATAAACTTACTTATATACTTTTTTTTTTTTTTTTGTAAATACATACTTATAATACATAGAAAACACCCAGACCAGTACAAACAGACATGTTCATGCACACAAATATTTGTACTGTGCGGGGATCGAACCCGCGACCCATGGCTCAGAAGCAGCGTTAACTACCGCTGATCCAAATGGTCGTCAAATCAAATTTATTATTTATTATTTATTTATTTATTATACATAAAGTGGCGTTTCGTAACCGTAATAGAATTCTACTCGTAATATTATTCGTACATCTTTCGAAAATATTTTATTTCAAAATAGCTGTCGGTCTCGACCGGTCTCGACTTTGCACAGGTTTACTGTCAAAGGAAAGTTAATAGGGCTCGATGTCAGATTCTGTCTGGTAAACGAGTCTATCATCGACTCGTCGAAAATCTGAAGGTATTGCCGTAGAAATGCTATAGTTAATAGCATTTCGATAGCTTTGCATTAGCTGAACTATTTTAGCTAAAGGGGCTAATGCTACACATGCGTTTGTTTTTTGAATATCGTTTTATTCGTTCGAGTCATGTTATGTATGAGTCACTGATACTAAAGTTCGACTTAGATATTCTATACAAATCATTACTTGAGTCATACTATTTTCTTGAGGTCCATACTCAATACTCAATAATTGCATTCCAGGCAGACTCAATAGGCTGCAAAAAGGTGTTACACTGATATAGTATATCTACGGAGCCTGATGGTCACAACAAAAGATAGAAGGAGTATTTATAAACCAAAATAAACACGAATTCAAATCCGTAAACATATCTTTCATTTCAACATTACTGGAGTTGTTTACTTAATAAATGCACTTTTTATACTTAATTTAAATAAGAAAACTGTACAATTTCAAAATTGCCTTAAGCTGGTCGTTTATATCTCCATTTACCCTATGTTGAAAAAAAATAAGCACTTAAACTTTTAAATACCATTTATAAATCATCCTAATCGATTAGTGCCATATGTGGATCTAATATCTCTATATTAGATTAGTAGGTCTGTAGGTACCACTCTCTGTGTACGGGTATGTCAAGAGGCAACGAACGGAGTACCGAAGAAGATGAAGAGCAAGGTGATTATGGAAAAATTCTCCATTTGGAGAGGCGTATCTATGTCCAGCAGCGTATTTATTTATTTATCATTTATTTCAGGCAACACATAACAGGTCAATAACATAAATACAATTTAATTTAAACTAATATTATAAATGGGAAAGTGTGAGTCTGTTTGTCCGTCTTTCACGGCAAAACGGAGCGACGAATTGACGTGATTTTATAAGTGGAGATAGTTGAAGAGATGGAGAGTGACACAGGCTACTTTTTGTCTCTTTCTGACCCCCCAGTTTCCTAAAATAGAGGGTGGAAGTTTGTATGGAGCATTCCGCAATTGTCAAAGTAAAAGATAAAAATTGGTGTGCGGACTATTTGTGACTAACAAAAAAATCATTTTTTTTTATAAATCTGCCCCCAAACCCTTGAAACAAGGGGTGAATTTTTATTTTTACCTCGAATTTAACGCGAGGGAAGCCGGGGGCAAAAGCTAGTAACAATATAAAACTACACACTAATTATTGTACGGCGCTGTGTTACGCAACTTGGTGTCAGGTGACCGTCCACGAAACCGACGATATAAATAAATAAATGAGGACAACATCACATAGGTACCTACATTGTTTTGATCCCAATTTGAATAACTATTTAAAGCACTTGTATGTTTGGAAACCAGAAACAACGAAGGTAGGTTCTACATTGACCCGTCCGGAAATCGAACCCGGGACCTCGGGGCAGGCAAATGTATATTTGTATATGTATTTGTATTGTGAATTACTACAATTTAATTATTACTTACAGTTACTAACAGTAATTAGTTGATAAGAGTTAAAGGATATCATGAATACTTTGTTACTTTTTCGATAAACCATAAGCCTGTAAAGCAGCCGTTGGCCGTTGCATGTTGTTGTACAGTCAGCTGCAAAACTATGTATACATTTCTGACTAATCTTGACTCTTAAAACAATGACATAAGGATGGTAAAACGAAAAAGTGTTTACATACTTTAGTATGCAAACATAAAAGTACGCAAAAGTATGTAAACGCTTTATTTTATTTTATTTATAAAGGTACACCAACAACATTACAATCATAAATATTCACAAATATTTATCTTAAAGCTAGCACTTATCCGTATGAATATCAGTTAAGTATAGGCACACAGCTTTGACCATAGCAAGTTTGTAGATACTCGTATTATGTTTTAAATTACAATTTTACAATTTTACAATTGACGATAGTATGAGTAGGTATTTACGTTTTTAAGTACGAGTAAGTAGACAGTTATTTTATTCAAAGTCAATCTACCTATTTTCAATGGTATGCTTTGCAGAAATGTATTTAATATTTAATAAATTAATACATATTTCTAAAAAACACAACACCGCAATACAACCTACAATGTCCAGTTGTTATTTTAACCTAATACATAACACTTTTTCGTTTTACCATCCTCATTGTTGTATTAATCCCTCAACCCCCAGGAGGTCCTCGGGTGCCACGATAACAATTATTGATTTCAATTGTGTCTGGACTAACTCACGATCGAGGGATTAAGAGTCTTAGAAGTATAATAATATTTTCAAGCTGATTGTACAACGCGGTAATCTCCTTGTTGCCAAATTAATATAATGGTAGTCCCTTTCTTCTTCGAAAAATGTTCGTCCGAAATTCAAAATCCCTAACGCGTTTACTATAATTATCACTATCTATAATGTCCGAATATACTAAATTTTATTATGCCTAATTGTCTTTAATTCTAATGCTTTTGTGTCATAATATCGGGTGCTATAATAATTAGATAATCCTAATTTTTCTTGCTATAAAGTCACATGTCCTAAGTGTTAAATTGTATAATGTATGTTAGTCCGAACGGTGGTTTATGATAATATTGTTAGTTCTAACACAGATACGAGTAAGATAATACTAAAGTCTAATGATGGTTTTTAGTAATATTTTTAGTCCGAATGATGGTTTATATTAATATTGTTAGTCCTAAAACATATGTTTAAAAGTAGGTTTATCTTGGTTATGTTATCCTCATGTAGTTTAGTTATTATAAGTCACATTATCATACAATTGTAATCGTATGGATTTAGGATTTCGTGTCAAATCTGTCTCAGAACCGAATCAGCTTCACGTGGTACTTGTCTGCCCTACCCCTAGAGTGTAATTCAAAAAGGCGGAGGAGCGGAGGGAGGCAGCCCCCGCCCGCTGTAGCAACGTTCACGCCCGGACTCTCCGTAGCGGCTGAGGCTGGGCGCCTTCGGCCGAAGTTGCGAAGGAGAGCGTGGGTGCCTGTACTTTGTTACGCTAGGGCGGAGGGGCTGCACTTCCCGTAGCGCCGGAGCACACGCAATTCTAAATGCATTATGATACATTACGTTAGGACTTACAACTGTTATAGAAAAGCCTATATGTCTTTTAAACATTATAGATTGTAATATTTATAGAAAAAAATTTAAGATAAATTATATTTAGGGATTTCGATTTTAGGGCAAGTGATATTATGAGACATTGAGTTAGGGCTAATTATCATTCGGACAAATGATGATTAGGTCACAAAACATTATGACACGTTAGATTATGGATAAAAAAGGAGAACCCCATTTTTGGTCCGACGTTACAACAATGAAAATTGTGCCAAAAAATCCCTTTTAATTTACTTGCCTATTTCTCCAAAAAATAGTTTAATTGGCAATGGACAATTGGAGAAAATGGATAAAATACATATTGTTTTTCTAATACTCAAACAGTCTCTGTAAACCGTTTTACACACATTTAATTAAAACTTGACTATCTCCGTAAACGCTCTGTCACTTTATAGAGCGAGGCTTTTAACGTTTTAATCGATTTGGAAAAAATCGATTCATAGTAATACTTGTTTACAATTGCATTTTTTAAGGAATAAGCTAAATGATTCGTTTTAAAAGCCTGATATAAATATAAAAAACGTAGAAAATGTAATTAATATTTTTTTTCACGAGCTTTGCAGTTCAATAAGTAATCTACACTAATATTATAAAGCTGAAGAGTTTGTTTGTTTGTTTGTTTGAACGCGCTAATCTCAGGAAGTACTGGTTCGAATTTGAAAATTCTTTGTTGTTGTTGTGTTGGATAGTCCATTTATCGAAGAAGGCTTTTGGCTTTGTAACATCACGCTGCGACCACTAGAAGCGAAGCATCAGTAAAAAATGTGGCAAAAATAATTGCGATCATAGTAACAGAAATTGACGCGTACGAAGTCGCGGACAACAGCTAGTCATTGATAAAACAATTGAACATGTAGGGGAGCCTGACTACGGGAGTTTAAATAAAATATTTTATACTAAAAACTGTCTTTATATTTCGTTATCACAATTTACAATTAACAAATTTAACCTTTGCGTGTTCGTCTCGGTGCCCGGCGAACGACTGTCGATCGGGCCCGGTCACTCGTGCATTGCGCTCGCACATTAGTGCTGCGTATGCACAACGTGACCCCTACACTCATCCCCCCCTTTTTACAACAAAAAAAATCCAAAAACTACAACATAGAAAAAACAAAATTATTAAATATCCTCATGACAACATCGATAGTATCTAAGCTGCACGATACGACCACCCAGCGACACGGTTGGCTTTTTTTTTTGACGGACCTATCACTGAAACCTCATATGGAAGGCTTTAATCAGTTAAACCGGGCAGAGTGTGGCGAGCGCTGAAGGTGCTCAGCCTAGGTCCGCCACGCTAGCGGTACGCCGGTGCGGCCGAGGGTGAGGCTTCGGCCGCGGTCTTACGGTATTATTATTTTTTACATACAAAAAGGCCACACCCTATAACACCCCGTATCTGTATGTATAATTTGAATTATCCGAAACACTTGCCACATACCTAGACCACAAAATCTGTCATCCAATAAATGTGTCTATAACTTCAGCCGTTTAGGCTCTAGGCGTATGCCAATTTGTTAGGGATAGGTTTATATTTATCTATAGAAAGTACTTTCAGATACAGAAAGTTCAAATAATTACACATAGGTACTGTACTACAGGTTGTTTATTTATTTAGGTATTAACTAACTTCATAATATTACTATAAGAGAAGCCGGCGCGTGGGTTCTGGCTTTTGGCAGAACCTTCTTAGCATTTCGGCTTCCAATTTATTTTTCGCTTCAACGCAATCCTCACCTGTGAACAATCAGCACACAGAGGCTGCTCAGACGATTTACACTCATGGTCATAGAGTGTATTGCTCATGGTGGAGCGAAGTCACATCTTGACACGCCGCGCCGTAATGCAAAGACCTCTCTATAGGTCGTACACGGTTGGGCCCGTAAAGTAGCAGGCGCAATTTTCTAATGCTCGAACAAAACATTTCTGAATCCTGTATCGGTTCTGCCACTTCCATGTCTTTCAGAACATTCAATGCCATATTTTACTATTTTAAACATTCATGGTCAGTATCACTACAGTTAATTGATTCAGAGTTTCACCATATATCTTAATTATTATGAGTTTCCGATATTCGGCACTGTTGCAAGCGCCATGATCCCGTAATTAATTGCCATATTTTTTTTCTTTCCTCAAGTGGTACAACAGTTCAGCCTCGCTGTGGAAACTACCACTTAAGTTATACAACTCGCTAAAATCCTCTATTTTTTCAAAAATTCTTCGTCACCTGCAAAATGTGTTATGGGTGTAATCAGATCAAAGAATATACCGGTAAGTTATTCTCCGAGAAACGCTCTTTCAATGACTTATTTAGCGAGTCCGGGTAGGGGAATAATCAAAGATCTTTCCAAAACTGGGTAGGACTCTCTACCGGATTCTCTCAGGGCATGGATGCTTCAGGAGATATCTGTGTCTGGTCGCCGCGAAGTAGGCGATCCAGGGATGCCACCACTGTGATTGCGCAGAAGATACTGCACACCACACGCTGGTGGTGTGCCCCGCAGGGAGTGGGCCGCGGTCGGTGCTTACCGCGGCCCTGGGAGGAGGTGTCCTCTCACTGGCCGCCTTCTGCGACGACATAATGTCGCAGAAAGAGGCCGCCGAGAGGGAGAGAGAGCGGGATCCACACTCTCTTCGCCTTCGCCGGCTTAGGCGGGGCTTACACGGGACCAGGACAGTGCGCTGTTCGCCCAGCGCGTCGTCCAGAGGTAGGAGTGGGGGTCGTCTGCCCTTTTTCCAGGGTAAATGTGGCCGCTGGCGGGGTTCGTGGACTGTCGAGTCACCACAGAGCCTGCCCTCAATCAGCGCGGCGGGCGACGCGAGGTTTTTAGTGGGTATATCGGGAGTCCCACACACCGCCCTGCCCTTCCCTGGGACTGTGGTGATGATGCGTAACGCATTTTACTCGCGAAAAAAAAAGAAAAAGGCCTCTCTGCCGGAGGAGTTGCACGATGCGTCTGTCTTTTCGCGATGCGTGGCATTGTAAAGTCGACTTCAAGAGCATCAGCGATCACTTGAGCTTCAGCTATGAAACTGCCGCTGTGATCGTCCACAATTTCACGATGTTTATTAATGTGTCGAGGATTTTTTTATGTGATCTGTACACTGGAGCATGTTAACGATTTTTAGGTGTAGCATATAAAATTTACGTTCAAATAATGACCGTTGCGCGCGCGTTTTTTATATTGATCGCATTTTTTTGTATCAACTGTCAAGTGTGAACTTTTTAAGGTACGAATATTAAGTATTTTAGTTGGTCCCCAAGTAATATATTTATTTAGTTTTGGCCAGGTACCTTTAAGGTCAGACCCAGAGTGGGGCAAGCGCCCCACCCTGCCCCACCGTGGCTACGCCCATGAAGGGCACCCTACCAAATGGCGAACCCACCAGTGGTGGCGCCGCCGGAACCGGAGATGCCGTGGCATGCCGGATCACGGTCGGGCTCCATTCTGGCGGGCCCGATCTGGGAGGGGGGATCGGACAGCGACCTCAAGGGCGCCTCTGTAGGCTCGGACCTCGGCTTGGGTCGCCGTCCGAAGGGGGGGCAGGTGAGAAGCGGCCAGGCACATGATTGTGTCGGCCGAAATGAAAGGCGGGACCACGCACCCGCCTCCGACGGGTGCGGTGTGGAGAACTACTGTGGTTGTGCAGTAATTGAAGTGCTTAAGGCGGTGTTGGCTGTTGTGACATACGCAGTGATCGGATCGTGACACGGTTGGCGTTTCTTCTGACCGCGCGCATTCCGTTGGCGCGCCGTCGCGTCGAGTGTCGAGACTCTGACCTCGTTGTTTCTATAAACACGATAACTGTCGTATCACGCTGCTTAGATTGTTACATTACATTACAGTATTACACTATTACAATTTAGATTATTACAATAATACAGGGGGACGAACACATATAATTAAAAAAAAAAACTTACGACTTTACCATTTATACAATATTACACTCACACACTAACAAAACATAGCTCTTACGGGTCTGGGTATCGCAAAGGGGGTGCACTAACCTAAACCTAACCTAACCTAACCTATTTCCAGCGCAATCGTTTTTGTCACTAAATGTATCATAGTCAGCTGATTGGCATTTAAACGAATAGTACCTACCTCAAAATTTTTTTATACACTAGTGTTTCTGTTTACGCGCGAAGGCAAGCGAGACGTGCCAATTTTTAGGTTAGTAATCATTAATCGTTTTTTTTTTGTATTTTTGAGGCGCTCGGCAGCCGCTGCCGCGGCACGTTCGCTACGCTCGCTGCGCTCGCTTCGCTCTCTCGCCTTCACGCTTTTGTATGGTCACTGTTCTAACCTAACCTAACCTACACTTTTCCTAACCTACTGGACTTTGTAAACAATTTAAATATCATTAAATGTTTCTTTTTCGATAATATTGTAACAAAAATGTATGGTGCTTAACCATACATAAAACGCGTTTCATTTGACATATATGTGAAAACAAAATTGCAAATCTTGTGTCAAAAAGCTTACTATGATACATTTAGTGACAGAAACGATTGCGCTGAAGATAGGTCCTTCAATGGGTTACATCTGTTCTCCGCCTGCGGGTGCGCTCCATCTCTGCCACGTGTTGCATGACGTCGCCCTAATTTCGCTGTTCAGCTGAAATTTGGCTTCGTCACCCTACTTCTGTGTCTTCACCGCTGCCTTGCCCTTGCGCGAACCAGAGCCTGGGTTGCTCCACCCAAAACTCCGGTATATGCGCCGCAACCGAAGTCAACGTTGCTCGCTTGTTCCGCCATTGTTTAACCTGCTCGGGCGCGCAGGGAGTCGTCGCCGGTCAAAGTCCGCTATGCCATCTTCTGACTCCACCGTATCAGGGCCCCACGAGGAAACGTTGGAGGTCACCAGTGTAGGGTTAGCCTGACTACGGGAGTTTAAATAAAATATTTTATACTTAAAACTGTCTTTATATTTCGTTATCACAATTTACAATTAACAAATTTAACCTTTGCGTGTTCGTCTCGGTGCCCGGCGATCGACTGGCGATCGGGCCCGGTCACTCGTGCATTGCGCTCGCACATTAGTGCTGCGTATGCACAACGTGACCCCTACAAACATTTTGCATAGTTCAATTCCTGATGTAACAGGCTGCACTATTATTAAGAATATCAGCTGACAATGACAGTTAATTGTCATTTGTCATTCACTCCAATTCACTCACATTTCATTTCGTACATAGATTACATTTTAACATGTTTCGTACTCGTGCGCAAGTTAAAGTGGTTTGTATTTTTCTCACTGCCCTGCTGAACTGCTCTGTCTACTACCTATACTGCCTATAGATAGAAAAGGAACCTAGATCAGAATCTTATCCAGGTAAAGTACCAAAATAATATTTTTTTGTAAAATAATACATGACATAGGTTATAAAATAAAATGGTTCATTGGTTGATTGAAGTAACTTTCCTATTTTATTTGATATTTTAGCAACTTAATTGCACTTATAATATCAGTATATAAACTTGAAAAATTTTGTCTCAGGCGGGACTCGAACCCGCGTGCGAGGAGATGCGGGTTCGAGTCCCGCCTGAGACAAAATTTTTCAAGTTTATATACTGAACTTTCCTATTGTAGAAAGTTGTGAAAATAGGGCTTATGAATCTTTTCAATATGCTTTAATTTATGCCCAATTCCCAGCCTTGTAACGTCAGGCCAAGATTGTATGGGAAACGGGTTTGTCCTTTATGAGACAAAATAGAGAACCTCATTAATATATTATGTGCATTTTTGCGCAAGAGTTCGCGCGGTCTCTGCTCTAAACCATTTCACCTTGCATATTATGATTTCTGTTACAGTCCGGCCTCAATAAATAACTGGAATTAACATAATTTTATTCATTATCAATCAGATATTAATGTCGATTGTGTAATGACTTTGACTGTTATATCACTAAAATCACATGTCCGATGGTTTGACAGTATCACCGCTTGCCAAAAGCTGTGTTTTTATGAAAACTCTATCTTTTCAAATATGTGCCAAAGTAATGCGGACTGTATTTCTTCACATTTTAAGCCTAACATCCCGTGACTGGTTAAAATATCTGTTCAAAAAAGTCAATTACTTACTGTTGCTTCTCAATACATTCATCATCATCTCCATCACCGGGCCAAATCGATCCACTGGTCGACACGGTCAAGCTTGGCAAGCTGGTTGGCCATCGCAGTTTGGCCAATAGTTAAGTTGGGACTTTCTTGTATAACAAAATAAATAAAATTCTTGAAATATTTCCTTGCTCTAAATATGAGTGTAAAAAGAAAATGATAAAGTGGCTACTCTCGCTATCTTATAATGATACAGAATTTCTGCTTGGTGTTGTAAATTAAATCCTTAAACACACACACACACACACACACGAACACACACACACACACACACACACACACACACACACACACACACACACATGCGCGCGCACTCGAACTCGCACTCACGAATTGACACACGTGCATCATTATATTTAAGCAACGCACACTTATTGAGCATATAGGGGTCCTGATAATAAATAAATAATAAATAGTGGAGGGAAGGCGCTCCTGCCAATTAACAACAAAAACATTCACAAATTACGTCACGTACGTTAAAACAGATATCTTTATAGCACGCAGGTGATATATCGGTAGGTTTAGATACCTTTATAGGTATGTATTTCGTATCAAAAAACGTGAAGGCGCTGCGCAAGCGTGGACCCTTTTAGTTTCCAGTTGGCTGACTGAGTTTCTTGCGCTGCTTCTTCTCGGCACCAGCCCAGACTTGTCCCGAAGCAGTGGTAGGTTTAAATTGGGACGTGTAAAAGCGCCTCCTGGGGCCTATTTGCAGAAATATACTGACTTTAACTTATTTATCTGATTTTTAGTTACCGACACACCGAACACTTTTTGATCGCCAATGAGTACCTATGTGTTATATGGAGGCTGCTGCCTGCACACAGAAAATGTTTATATGTATCTATGCGTGAGTGGTAACGTACATATCAGTTCATATCAGTACATATCAGTAAGTAACAGTAACATTATGAATAGTATCGTAATGAATAATTGAGATGCGCATCGCGTAAAAAAAGTGTTGCTAGGAGGCCGTATCAAAAATTTTAGGTTTTTGACGGACATTTTCTAAGTGCTTTATCTTGACATTTTTGTACTGGGCTATACCAAAAGAAAAAATACGTCAATTGTTCGTTAGATTGTTATATTTGCAAGGTGGTCAAAATTTCATCCTTTATAAATCAAATAGTTACTCATAGCGTATCTGACACAAGATACAAGTGACCACGTTAATGGGAAAGTGTATGTGTCTGTTTGTTTGTCCGTCTTTCACGGCAAGACTGAGCGACGAATTGACGTGATTTTTTAAATCGTGATGGTTGAAGGGATGGAGAGTGACATAGGCTACTTTATGTCTCTTTCTAAACCCCCACGTCCCTGAAATGGGGGGTGGAAGTTTGTATAGAGCATTCCGCAATTTTCAAGGTAAAAAGCTAAAAATTGGTATGCGGACTATTTGTGAATAACATAAAATCATGAATCATTTTATTTTTATGAAATCGGCCCCCAGAGCCTTAAAAAGGGGGCTAAATTTTATTGCTACCCCGAATTTAACGAAAACGAAGCCGCGGGCAAAAGCTAGTAAACCCTAAAGAGCAGCTTTTCCGTGCACTTGTACTTGTTACTGTGCTTGTTACCTACCTCCTTAATTTTTTGGAGCCATATACATTTTGGTGATTTATTTTTTGTTACGTTATAAACGTATACTCCTACTTTTTTGGTAAAACATGGCCGCGTAATTTATTTTTGACCAAATAAATCGAACATAACTTCATCATCATCATCATCATCATCAGCCTATCACAGTCCACTGCTGGACATAGGCCTCTCCAATGGGGACTACCGTTTCTTTGCTCACCAGTTAGCGCCACTGTAGACTGAGGTCCGGAGGAATAGCTTTCAAAGGCGATTGGCGCCGAAACAGAGTGTTTTAACTTGAATCTAATTAAGGTTATATTGTTTAAAAATAACTATCATGATATCAACAAACTAACTTCTGAAATAGTTGCTCTTGAGGCCGCCTATTTTTGCGCTTTTTCTTAATTCCGCTTTTAAAGCGTTCACATTAATCGCGAAAAATCCATATTTGCGATATTATACGAAGGAGATCACTTTCCAGCAGGTAAATTAAAGAAATTATAATTTATGCAACAAATTCCGCTAAAACCAGTACAAAGTGAATGATATTGGACGTCACGCGACACTAGCGCCTCTAGTGGCAAATTCACTAGCGATAGCCCCCATTGCACACTTAGGTCGATCCTCGGCTTCTTAACTTAACTTAGTGACGTAGAAATGGTAGGTATGGGTTATTATGGCTGACCGAAGCGATGACCGGCATATAGATTACCTATCTAGACACTGATTTTGTTTTTAATTTGCATTACATTTAAGCGAACGCATTCGTTTCGTGTTTAATTCTAAAACATCTGTTGCTATACAGGCTGTACAAGGGCATAGGACAGCTGTTTTACTGAGTTATAATACTAAAAAAAAAATACATATTTATGATTCTTATAAAAAATTTAAGTGAGGCTATAATCATCACTCTGTAAGGGCAAAGGCCTCCACCATTCATCCATACATCCATCATTAAATTCAAGTTAATGATGGGCACAGGCATAATCACCACACTTGCTTTATGCGGGTTGCTAATCACAATACCTACTCGAAATTCAGAAGTCTTTTTGCCCTAACCTAACTCATTGGAATGCGAGGGTGGTTCACATATTACGATGACCAATGGAGTTTTACGCGGTAACGGCGATCCAAATCAGACAGAATAGCCGAGCTCTACTTTATCTCTCACTTAAATATAATTTATTTTCCTTACTGACACCTGAATACCTACCACCACATTATAACTGTAATTGCCAAGCATTATTAATGTATAAATCAGAGAAATAAAGTCCGGCCTGGTCCTTTCGTTTCCCGCATAAAATAAAACTCTCCTGCGTGCGGCTACCTAAACATAAAAATTTGACAGTTCGAAGTGACATTACTTATTTTAATCCCTCGATTGTGAGTTATTCCAGACACAATTGAAATCAATTTGTTATCGTGGCACCCGAGTGCCTCCTAGGGGTTGAGGGATTAAGGGGCTATGTAGAGAATCTAATTCTTCTAGTTGTTATAGAACAAAATTTTAATTTAGAAACATATAGGTACACTTAAATGTTCGGCGCTTTGCCTACGGAACCGAAATGCTAATTATCATGTTCCGATGTATCACATAGATTTAGTATAGTAACCTTTGAATTTGTGTCTAACGACCAGTCAAGCGGACGACATTACGAACGCCGGCCGCGAACTGAAATACTTATTTATCTCGATTTGGTTTTCGAAAATTTGAATTTAGAATAACTAATCACAGAACTTGCCACTTTTTTATTATGATTAAAATAATATTTGAAATAGGAATAGTACATTGTTTTTGTGTGTGTTAAAATTAAGTGTAAAATAATGGAGAAATTGTTGTTACTTTGTTTCCTGGTTTTCATCCACCGAGCGGCGGCTGAAAATGTGATCTATAAACTAAGCAGTGAGTATTTTTTTATTTTATCGCTTTTGTAGGCTCAACCTTCGAATTCCGACTAGTAATTAATTATTTTTAATGAAACTTGTTCGGTCCAATTTAGGCAAAATTATTATGTATAGCCATCGTGAATTACTTAATGCAGAGTGACCGTCCATCATCATCACATTTAATATGTTAAGTTTGTGTCAATATAACCGGGTTGGTAGGGACAGTGAACACTTTAAAAATAAGAGTTTTAAGGGTTTTTTATAAATTTTTGTTTAAAAAAAATGTTTAATCGACCATTCTGAATTTTTGACGTCCCGCTTTCGAACCGCCCATAAAACATTTATTTTCAACCTATACCTATGTAGTCAGCTGATAGAAAATGAAATGTTAGGTAACTTAAAAAGTGTATGTAGTACATTTATATTATAATTTTGCGTGAACGTTTATTTAAAAAAAAACATTAAATAATCGAAATATACCCAAATAAATTTTGACAACATAACAAACTTTATTTGATTTTGTATACTGATACTAACATCACATACATTAATATTGTCCCGAAGTTTGTAGTTAAAAGTTTTAGTATTGAAAACGATATGGATGCAACAAAAAATACCGTCAATATTATAGAGTAGGTACTAATATAGCGATAAGTATTTTCAACATCCGAGGTTGAAGGCGGGACTTCAGAGCTGGCTACACCTTGAAAAACGGTGTCTATGCCACTACATTACAGTCGCCATATTTATAAAGTGACATTTCAGCTTATACATACTTGAAATGTTGGAATCATTGTGCGCTGTAGGTATCTATCAAAGCCGATCGATAGGTACTTAAATACAAGGGGCAAGTATGCGCCCGAAATATTATATATATTCATGAAACTGGTGGAAAAAAGAATGAAATATTCATGAGAAGACATAAAAATGAAAAATATTATAGAGTAAAAATTTATTTTTTATTTTGATAAAATAATAAAAATATTTACATCTGTTAAGTGTTCTGATCGTCTTCACCTTGGTATCTACAGGATGAAATTTTAACCACCTTCTAAATTTTAATATTTCAATCAACGAGACAAAAAACAAATGACGTATTTTTTCTTTTGGTATAGCCTAGTACAAAAATGTCAAGATAAAGCACTTAGAAAATGTCCGCAAAAAATCTAAAATTTTTGATACGGCCACCTAGCAATACTTTTTTTACGCGTTGCGCACCTCATTCATTCATTACGATACTATTCATAAGTTTTTGATTTTCCCTTTATACCTTAACAGGTCTAGGACCGTAAAAATTGAAAACTATATCGCGAAAAATATTTTCGGGTGACAACTTGATTCACATTTTTTTCTTCATAAATACGATACTGAACGCCTAAAAAATTTTGGAAAGTGGTTAAAATTTCACCGCATAATTTAGTAATCTGTGACATCGGAATAAACCAAAATATAATGTGAAACCTTAATAAGCGCGAGTTCAATCCATAATAAATATGTCTTTAATTGAAAACAAAAATCTAGAAATAACCGCCAAAGGGAGCAACTTACTTACTTTTGACGACCTCCGTCGTTCGCGGTGGAGAAGCGTACACCTGTCAAGGTGTCTCCCACTTTGAGATCCCGGATTCGATTTTGTAAAACAGACTACGTTGTCTTGCCCCGCCCCGTTGGTCTAGTGGTTTAAATACCGGGCCAAGATCTCGATGTCCCGGGTTTGATCCCCGGGTCGGGCAATAATAAGTTTTGAACTTCGAACATTGCTCGGGTTTGTGATCACCAACCCGCATTTGGCAAGCTTGGTGATTATGCCAGCACCCGTCATTGCTGTGGTAACTCGAATTCGATAATGGAAGCCTTTTCCCTGCAGTGGGATGATTATATTATTATAGGAATAAGAATAAGAATAATTTATTTGCTCTTGAATGAGGTACACCAGGATGACGGATAACATATTACATTAGAATCACTCATCCAGCCATATGAAGCAGCATGCAAATACATAAATAAAATTTTAATCAATATAAATGTCATTAATAAAACAAATTAAATATTAAATTAGATTAAAAGCACAGATGTATAAAGTATGTCAAACCAATAATATTAATAAAATGCAAATTTAAAGTCACAATAATATTTTAGATAGGAATTAAATGTCAGTTATACAGGAATCAAAATTTATATCTCAGATAATCTTTTATTGAATAAAAACAGCCGCTAACCAATAAATTAAATAATTGACGATTAAATAAGCTCCCCTTAAGTTCTTTTATTCGATCCGGTAATTTATTGTAAATAGTAACAGCCATGGCGTAGCCATTACGACCGTACAAAGCCGATCTTGATACGGGTTGTGCTAGCCTGTTTTATAGACTGTTACTACGTTGTCTTGGGTCTTGGTGTTTTGGTACCTTCGGTGTTCCGGCTTTTATTTCTTTCACCTTATTATTTTATCGATGTATTAAAGGTTATTTAGATTTTTTCCCGATTAGTCCCGGAATCTTTCGATAGATGGAAGTCGTAAAATTATGTTACGTCAGAGGCTTGTAATCCTTGATAGATTAGAGAAAGTATATTACCCCTTGAACGGTATTATAATTGGACTATGTAAGAGGTAACGGCCTAAACGCACCCCACTGCTGGGCAAAGGCGTCCATAATTGAATTCAAGTTACCACAACAATGATGGGTACAAGCAAAATCACTACGCCTGCCTAATGGTGGTAGTGACCACAAATCCGAGCATTGTTCGAAGATTCGAACCTCTTGTCCGACCCGGGAATCGAACGCAGGACCCCGAGGACTTGGCCCGGCACAACCACTAGACCGATGGGGCGTCGACTGTTAAAAGTTTATTTTTAGCATAACATGGGGTTTAAGTAAGGTAACAAATGAAGTAGGTAGGTTTAGACTCCATGGCCGTCTGCGTTTAGTTAGAATTAATTACAAAAATGTTACTATTTTGTTTATCTAGTCTAATCTATCTAACCTTGACCGGAATCATAAAATAACTTCGCTAATGACGTTGTGAAATTCAAAGGATGTTGCCAAATATAAGTTTGTTGGCTCGTTTTGTGTTCATAGCAATTTTACCTCAAAAGAAGTAAACACACAATAAGTAAATATTGATGAACTGACACTAGGATAGATATGGGTACGTTCTGCCAAGTAAATTGGGTTTGGGTGTTGGCGGTACCTTCGTTGCTTAGGATGTTAGGGTATCATTTTTTTTTTCTTAAATTATGGGCTTGCTCTTGACTACATACTTAACTATACGGTTAAGAAAAAGCCTAACATGGAGCGAGCTTACCCAGAGGTACTGGTTCTCCCAGCGGAACACAGAAAAACTGTTTGGTGCTGGAGTTCGGCAGGAGGGTGGCAGCATCCAGGCGGCCTCTTACGAAGCCTACCACTGCAGAGGGTTCTGTTAGCCGTCATCATTAGTTAGAAAACCAAAGATGCCGTTGCCCAGGGTGGACCACTAGGAGGTAGATCCCCCCACCCCAAAAATTAATTAAATACTGATATTTTAATTGCAATAAAGTAACTTAAATATATATCTATTTATGTATATTAGGGGTTAAAGTATGAAATTGCCGTTTTGTATGGACGAAATCGAGAAAAGTCATTTTTTCATACTAACAATTTTTTAGTTCTTTTAAAAACGCCTGAACCGTTTTCGATGCAATTAAAGGTGAAAGTTAGATGGTTATAAAGCTACGCATTTAAGTAGAAGTAGTAGTAGCCAGTATTTAAATTTCTGAAAATCAAAGTACCTATATAATACAAATATACTTTATTGAAGCAAGAAGGTCAGCTGACACATTGTAAGGGGTCTTCTCAACGACTTCCTTTGAAGTAATAGGCACTAGTATTGCATTTTTTTTTAGTCAAAAGTTACTTTATTTAGTTTTTGATACAATACAAAAAGAATTACGCAATAATATGACTATACTTAAGAGCTATAAATAAACAAAATAAAAAGTGGGAAAATAATCGGCAATTTCATATTTTAACCCCTATTATTAAAGAAAGTCGTGCGACACTTATAAGTAACTGGATAACGGCTGGACAGATTTTTATGATTTTTGAGTTTTTGCATTTGTTGCGTCAGGATTAAGATCAGAAGTATTAAAAACATCGAAAAGTTAAAATTAAAAAGTAAAAAATAAAATCTGAGAAAATCTCAGTCTTCGTATGTTTTTTACAACCGCGCCATATTTGATGACAATGTCATTTAAGACGTCAAAATCAAATAGGTACAATTCTGAGGCGATACGAAGTACAGACAACAGCAGGTCAACCTACCCAAAAAGTTAAAGGTCATTGAATTGATTTTGAACTTTAAGTCCAACAAGTAGAGATCAATATCAATTGAGAAAATTTGACGTTTTGTGGTAGGTTGACGTGCCGTTGCCTGTACCTACGCGGGACAACTAGTATCATATAAAAAACCGGCCAAGTACGAGTCGGACTCGCGCACTGAGGGTTCCGTACCAACTTTAACTGAATTAGGGGTCCACTTACTTCCACTTAGCCAAAATACCACAATATTTAATTGATTGCAAAAATATCTTTGTTTCTCATAATGTTTGTATGAAGGACAAAGTTATATTTGCGGTTGTTAAAAATTCGGTTTGAAAGAAAGAAAGAAAGAAAGAAAGAAAAATATTTTATTGGTACATATCATCACACTAGTTAAATAGGTACAAACAACATTGCTGCGATATGTAGCCAAAATGGTTTCCACTCAGCGGTTGTTCCATGGCAAGAGTAGCCATGTCGCTGGTTTTCTGTGGAAAACATAGAGGTTGAAGAGCCACCGGCCCACGCAAACAGTTATAAACATTTAAAACAAAAACAAAATATATATATATATACATAAATTTCCATATAAATTTTTGTGAATGTGAGTGTGTGTGTGTGTGTTTATTTACCAATTATGCATTTAAAAAAAGTTATAAATTTGATCTCGTAAGTTTTAGTTAAGATATACATTATTTATTCTTTTCAAAATTTTCACTTGCTTCGTGTAAAAGTTAGAGGGGTACACCCATTTTACCACTTTGGAAGCGTCTATCTTCCAAACGTTAGACTTTTGGAAAAAATGGTTATAGAAACCGTTATGTCATTTTGAAAGACCTATCCATAGATACGCGTAGGTTTTTTGTGTTTTAGTTCTATGTATGGTAAGCCCCATTAAATATCATATTTTTATTTTTTTGTATGAGAATCGTAAAGCGGTCAACAGGATACACCTACCTACTAAGTTTTGAATGTGTAATGCTAATACTTTCAGAATAAAGTGACTGTGACATACGGACGGACAGACAGACAGACAGACGGACTTGACGAATCTATCTAGTTCCGTTTTCTACGGAACCCTAAAAAGGCTTAGAGTATTGGAAAGATACTCAAATCTGAAAGAGAAAATAAACACCTACATACGGGTTTTACATAGCTGCCTTAGCTAGTCAACAAAATCAAACATTTCCGTTTGAATAGGTTAACAACAGTATTGTCCTCGAACAAACAAATACTATGTCTGTCGAACGAACAAACAAACAAATACTACTAAGAGTAATAGACCGGATATTGAAAGGTCGTTAGTTCAAATTCTACTTGAGTCTGACATAATTTTTAAAGGATTTAACACACTACTGCAGATTGTGCTCGGGTTTGTGATCACGCCAAATTATATTTATTTCTATATAGATCACTAAGTGATGTATTAGATATACTTACTTTTTTTTCTACTAGCAAGGGTGAAAGGAAATTAGTTTAGTATATACGCTTCTTGGATAATAACTCTGAAATTGCAAAACATCAAACATTAAAATAGTGCTTATTTCCTCAAATGAATTTGAACTGCAAAGTTCACGTCTTAAACTATATATTAAAAGAATATGTGAAATCAAAACAGTTCTTGACTCGTTCCCTGAAAAAAATGATATATGCAATGCAGAGTTGACCAGAGCAAGTAGCTGCTGAGGCTATGTGAGAAAGTACAGGCCTATACCATGTAAACAAAACAATATTTACCGAAAAGGTTAAAAACTGGAAAAACATTTTCAATTTACGTCACGATAACTTAACGTCACGTCCATTTCCGCCAGTGCTATCTCAACCAGATTTGTTTTTATATCGAATAATACTGAGCAGTCGCCCGGCAAGTGGAAGGTTGTGGATTCGTCTCCCACCTTAGCCGTCAGTCATAAATGTTATTCAAGCCATATTTCAATTCGTCCAGATTTACTCTTTCTAGATCTATGGATCTTTTCTAACCAATGATGACGGCTAACAGAACCCTCTGTGGGGGTAGGCTTCGTAAGAGGCCGCCCGGATGATACCACCCTCCTGCCGGAGTCCAGCGCCAAACAGTTGTTCTGTGTTCCGCTCGTATGTGGGAGAACCAGTACCTCTGGGTAAGCTCGCTCCATCTTAGGCTTCTTCTTAACCGTAGAGTTATGGATAAAAAAAATAAGACTTGTTAAATTATACAAAATAATTACTTATATTGATTGCATTAAATGTTTCAATGTTAACTATTAATATATGTTAGTCACTTGTTTGTTGATTTTTAATGAAACCTTGACAACCAGTTCTGGCAAAATATTTTAAAAATATTTATGTTTTAATTCTAACATATCAATAATTCAAGATCGACTTTCGTAACTGTTCTAAGAACGTTTTCCTTGCCCAACTTCGTTATTGACATTCGATAGTGTTATGTAAATTATGTATCATACGAGCCTTGGTCCACTAACTTTTGAGTGTAGCGCATAGAAAACAATTTTGTAGCGTCATAAATAGAGATATATTTGATTTTGTTTTTTACCTGTATTAGCAGTAGTCCAGTTGTTAGTCCGGTTGACCGAACTACTGAAACTTACCAGTTGCGATAGTTCAGTTGTAACTTAGCACCGAACTATTAATCTTTAGTACCAACAGTACGGCAGGTAATGCTCCTTTTTAACAACATTTTAAAGTTTAAAAACTACACGTAAAAACGAAGGAAGGCAGTTGGTTTTATGGATTTTTTTTCATTTCGGCGGTATCGTTTTTAGGGAAGTTCTAAACTAAACGTCAAATAGATCAGTCAATCCACTGTTGGAATCCTAGCTTGCACATGCATATATCTCATGTAAACATATTTCTTTAAAAAGAGGCTGAGAATAGTGACCGAGTTTCTTGCGCTGCTTTTTCTCGGTACTAGCCCACATTTGTCCCGAAGCAGTGGTAGGTTTAAAAATACGTTAGGAATAGGTCAGGGCGTGTAAAAGCGCTTAGGACGTGTAAAAGCGCCTCTCGCGCCTCGAAAAGGGGCATATATAGAAATAAAACTGTTTTTACAAGGAAATACTACTGTGATTGCTATACTATACTTAATAGAATTTCTCTTGCAGTTTGGTTAATGATGAAGAGAATACTCCGCTTACCATCTCTTTCTAGTTATTCCTATAATTGCTTCATTCGACACAACAAGAAGGGATGCCTTTAGACTTTAAGCGCAAAACGAGGAATAGTTTCTAACTTTGTTTCTAATTATTTGTTTTATAATTCATATCACTGTATGTGAGTATTTTGTGACAGTAAATACTTCTTTCTTTTAATGTGCTATTCATGATTTGTCAAATTGTAGCGTTAAAGATTACGCAAACTAATTTCCAACAAATAAATTTTTGGAAAACAGTTGTAAAAATAAGTTTTTCAATGTTTCATAGGCTTAGTTCAGATATTTATATAACTATCAAATTAAATAATGGTTCAGATGGGGAAGGACATTCAGATTGACTAGGTATTCAAATTCACCGATGAAGTTATTTACTTCAATAAATATAAAACTTCTTGTAAATGTTTATGGTTATAAACATTTACAAGAAGTTTTATTATAGATATCATAACCATGATATCATAACCATGATATCTATTAATAACCGAACACAATGTAATCTTGTGTATTTGTTGCAAGTGGTGTAGTAAAGTAACAGCCTATAATCATCCCACTGCTGGGAAAAGGCCTCCTCATTGAATTCAAGTTACCACAGCAATGATGGGTACTGGCATAATCATCACGCTTGCCAAATGCGGGTTGGTGATCTCAAACCAGAGCAACGTTCGAAATTCGAAAATTCTTGTTGCCCGACCCGGAGATCGAACCTGGGACCCCGAGATCTTGGCCCAGTATTTAAACGACTAGACCAACGGGGCGTTATTAGCTATAGGTACATTTCATTTAATCATGTGTTTAGAAAAAAATTACAAATAATTTCCGCTCGTTAACATCGCCTACAACGGCCGGTCCTAATAACCTATCTATCTTCAGATTTGGCATATCGGAGATAGAAAACAACATCTTCTGTCTCTGATTTTGCCGACTAGAGAAACAAAGACAGAAGTTGTTTTCTATCTCCGATATGCCAAAACTGAAGATAGATAGATTATTGGGACCGGCCGTAAGTCACCACACTACCGACAAACAGTATGCAAGCACCATTTCATACAAGGAAACCGGGCCCGCCTTCCCTCAGAAATGCATGCAGTACAGATAATGCAATTACATATTAGTATCCCACTACGATATTTACTCGTATAATAAAAATCTCGAAGCGTTTCGCTTCTTCACGTCGCATCCTCAGGGGATGTCGCGTCCGTTGACCTCCGAATATATATTTTTTATTTATGAGTAATGGGCTTGCTCTTGACTTCATACTTAACTGAACGGTTAAGAAGAAGCCTAAGATGGAGCGAGCTTACTCAGAGGTACTGGCTCTCCCACACACCAGCGGAACACAGAGGCGCTGTTTGGCGCTGGACTCCGGCAGGAGGGTAGTAGCATCCAGGCGGCCTCTTACGAAGCCTACCACCGCAGAGGGATCTGTTAGCCGTCATCATTGGTTAGAAAACCAAAGGTGCCGTTGCCCAGGGTGGACCACTAGGAGGTAGATCCCACCACCCCAATGGTCAATGGTAATCTAATGGTCAATCTACGAGTAGTTATGAATTTCCGCCTGAGTTTTTTCATTTTATTACATTTAACTTTTAGTTTAATATACCTAATACATTGATGATTGAGGCCTTGTTAGTAAAGTACGTACATACCTTAGTATCATTTTTTTATGTTTCTAGAATCTTATGTGTAAGTAAACTTATAAAACATAAAAAAAAAACTATCTCAGTTTTTATACATTCCGGTCAATGTAAAACCTTTTTCAAGCAAAAAATCTACTGAACAAATTCTAAACTATGAAACTGATACTTCTGATGATATTTTAAATTTAAATTATGGCTCAACAATATTGTAAGGGGAAATCCCAAGAATTATAAGAAATATCTACCCAAATTGAGTAGTACTACTCAATTTATTTCCATGGGTTTCATAGAAGGTGACTGAAAGAGTACCTACTGTCAAAAAAATAAGTATCTTCATTCAAATATTTATTATATTATAGTATTTAAACTTGAAAGATATGTCTCAGGCGGGATTCGAACCCGCATCTCCTCGCATGCCGGGCGCGCAATTAATTTTTCAAGTTTAATTACTGATACAAAAATTGTAATTTATTGCTTAAAATTTTATATAAAGTATTTAAATAGCTGTTTCATCTTAACTGACTGTCAAACATCTGCAAAGATGTTTCTTTCGGGTGTTAAGGGTGCAAACTCCTAACATTTGATGAAGCAACGCTGGCTTACAGCGATAAGATATTGCTTGAAAAATTGACGCCTATGACGTAGTGTCTCGGTGGCTGAATGGTTAAAGCGCCGCGCCCGACATGCGAGGAGATGCGGGTTCGAGTACCGCCTGAGACATAATTTTTTAGTTTAAATACTGATATTAAAATTGCAATTTAATTGCTTAAAATATCATATAAAGTATTTATTATATTATTCCTCTTTTTAGTAAAGGCTGTGTCCAACAGTGGATGTAGGTAGGCTGACGATGATAATGATCTATGCAAACGTGCGCTACTTAATCTGTCAGTCTACTGCATCAGACATTTATTATGACAAATATTTATTTAGTTTATTCATTCGCAGACATGTCTAGAAAAACAGTTATCCTATAACGGGCATTGATGGCGAAGACAGAATGCACAAAATATACCACAAACATCAATGCATGATGATTATTAATAAATAAATAAATAAAAAATAAAAAATAACAAAATCATTTATTTCAGATTTACATCCATATATGATTAGTCAAGATTATTGGTGATTTCTTGTCACCTACTTAAAATTTTCGCTTGTATGCCCTGCTAATCATTCCAAGTATATTCGTTTGTAAGTTCTTAGTATTTATTTGTTTTTAACATATCCTTAGGGATGTTTGTTTCGCACATAGGTACATAAGGAATCGTATTCAAAGTAATTTTGACTGGATACGAATACTATTAATATTTATATAATTTATTGACAGTAACGTATGGCATTAAATTGTCCTAACTCGCACTGGCATATATATTTTGTAAAACATAATAATATTTATTTTAAAAAGAGAGACCTATTTTTTTGCGCTGGTTTTGCTCGGCACTAATAAGTAGCCCACTCTTGTCCCGAAGCCGTGTTACGTTTAAATATTTGCCACGGTACAGTAAGCTTGAACAGTCTTAAGAAAAGGAACCGGTCTGGATGACGAAAAAGCGTCATTTTCCTGGATTTTGTAGTGATTTTCATGCGTGTCTATTAAATGTAGCTTGAGAGGATGAATGAACGCAGGTTGACTAAAAAGATATATATGGCAAGTATGAATGGAAATGTTGGAAGGGGAAGGCCTCGACGAACTTATCTTGATCAAATCGGGGAAGTTCTAAAGAAAGGTCAGGTCAAGAGTACCGTTAACCGGCGAGCGTGTATGAAAAGATTAATGAATGTGGATGAAGCGAAAGTAGTCTGTAAGGATCGTAGCAAGTGGAAAGATGTGGTCTCTGCCTACCCCTCCGGGAAAAAGGCGTGAGTGTATGTATGTATGTATGTATGTAAATCTGCTATTGCCTTGTAACGAGTATAAGCACTCCGTCGTAAGTAGTAAAGATCCCTGTTGAAGAAAACACAAATAGACTTCGAGCTGAGTGCCATCTCAATTAAAGGCTGCTCGGCTTGCTTATTCCGATTGTCTTGCTACAAGTACGTATTACTACAAAATTCTGTGTCTCCTTCATCTTTACAAGTTACCACGGTCAGGTACATACCTACATCGTTTTAATATACCTACAGTGGAATAATTTACTTGTCACTAAATACTAAGACAGTGAACTTTGAACATTGTAGAACTATTGACATCCAACTAAATGTGATCAAGTATTTTTTAGGGTTCCGTACCCAGAGGGTAAAAACGGGACCCTATTACTAAGACTTCGCTGTCTGACCGTCTGTCCGTCTGTCCGTCTGTCCGTCTGTCCGTCGCTCTGTCACCAGGCTGTATCTCAAGAACCGCGATAGCTAGACAGTTGAAATTTTCACAAATTATGTATTTCTGTTACCGCAATAACAACAAACACTAAAAACAAAATAAAATTAATATTTAAGGGGGCTCCCATACAACAAACCCGTTTTTTGGCCTTTTTGGTACGGAACCCTTCGTGCGCGAGTCCGACTCGCACTTGGCCAGTTTTTACTTATTTACAACATTAAAAACATACTGATTTTAACTTCAATCGTCACCAACATAAGAGTTAATTGTTTTTCGGTTTTCCATTTATCATTCATGTTGTTTTTATGAGTTTTTCCGTGATTATAACGTTTGCAGCAGTATTGAAATACCGGAAACTCAAACATTAAAAATCCCGAAATAATGTCTACATGCAATAGTATGGTTTTATGCCATGTTGCACCTATTTGATTAATATAGCTTGTACAGACCACAGCACCTCAACATACCACCAAACGTCAAATTTTCTCAATTGACATTGATCTTTAATCGTTGGACTTAAAGTTGGAAATCAATTCAATGACCTTTATTAACTTTTTGGTAGGTTGACCAGCTGTCGCCTGTACATACTAAGGGTAGAGTTCACCAACAGACGGTTAAAATTTAAACAGCGTTTAAAATATTATTTGACATATTTTGTATGGGAATTGTGACAAAATCGTCAACCTATGTTTACCGGCTGTTTAAATATTGGTGAACTCGGGTCTAAAAGTGCACCCTTATGTCAAATTTGTGCATATTAGGGGTCATCCATAAATTACATCACACGTTTTTTAAGATTTTCAACCCCCCCCCCCTCCCCCCTTGTCACGCATTTCTACGAAAATTCCCATACTATTTTGTCCAATGTCACAATAAGTTAGACCCCTCCCTTTAATGTGTGACGTTATATGTGGTCGACCCCTTAAGTTGGAACACAGTAGGAAACCTTTAAGTTGGAACACAGTTAATTTTTATATTATATCAATGCCTATTTCAAGTAGATTAACTACTGAACTTAGTTGCGTCTGCGACCTGCGTCTAACTCGCGTTTTGATCGTTTGTATGAAGACATCTTACTTCGTTTTCTGTTATTGATTCCGGTTTGTTGTTAAAAAAACAATTTATTTGTGGCGACGTATAATTTGTCAACGGATACAGTTTTTTTCCTCGTAATGTACTGACGTAAATACAATTTGTAAATGTACGTTTACTAATGAATGCTTGCGAGTCGTCATGAAATTAGTGGCGAATTTAGGTATTAATGTATGATAATATGAGTTCGATGCTTCATTCAAATTCAAATTCAAATTATTTATTCACAAAATACACGTAATTACAATAATATTGGCTTGTACAGAATGAATCAGTGTAAATTGCCCTAGCCCTAGTAAAGGAAACGGCCGAGGCTCCATACATTGTTTGCCCCAAAAGTTAAAATTCATGCGTCACGACCAAAATTAGATTTCTGGGTTTGCTTTTAAGTCTTATTTAAGAATATATAGTAATTCGAGCCGTAGATAGTGGGGTTTTAAAGTTAAATGATTTTATAAAGACTGATAAGTTAGTCAATGCATAGATATTTTATATAACTTATGCAAGTTTAATACTAAAATCTTAACAAAACTAACTATTTTGAGTATCAAAGTAATACACAGATACTTAAGTATATCTTAGTGGTTGTTTTTGGTTATTATGAGCAATAATGTGCATAATAAATAATATTCCGCTCGATCGACTATCATCGTAACTTAATAAACAATTGAATAGGGATATAAAATAAAATGCCGTTTGACGAATTATCATTCATTTTATTAAATCATTGTCAATTATAATGTCGTCAAGAAATAGACGCAGGTGGACTTAGTCCGTCTGAAATAAATCTTCGCCAAGACAAAAAATATAGATAACCATAACGTCTTAGCACCCAACAGTCCTGCTACCCGATTTACAATTACAATAATGCTGTCTTCTGTGTGTTCCGTTCTTACTGAATTGTGACATATAATAATATAAAAATTAGACTTTACAGAAATGCCGAGAACCAATACGACCATGAATTAAAGGCCTAAATACGTCATCGCTATCAGGTACTTCCAATTCCTAATAATTTCAATGCTAAACAAACCACCTTCTCTAATGTAGGTCGAACTCTCCTAATACGATGGCGCCTATTTTATTTGGAATGTTCCTAAAGCTATCATCTCCAACAAACTTATTGACAAACGAGAAATGGTGTTTAGATGTAGTATATGGGCACTAATGATTCGAAAATTGACTCAATATCGGTGCAAGTTGTTTTAAATTACATAATTATTAATTACCCAAATTGAACCAACAAAATTCTTTATTATGACAGGCTAGACAGACCGGTCACAGAGAATACTTGACATGTTACCTTACTGAAATAATATAGCAAAGGCATTTTTCTGTACGGCCGAGAGTAACGGTATTTTACGCGTTTTATTGGATATTTAAAGGCGAATACTGTTTATTGAGTGTGAGAAATATACATATAATCTGTAATTAGAATTATTTTATTATTTAAATGTGTTTACCTTGGTTAACCATGTAAGATATTTTGAACGAAACTTACCTTTGGCTGAATGTCGGGTTGTCCGAGCCGTAAAAATGTTGACATTATATTTTGTTTTCGGAAATGGTTGATCATTTTTAGATTCTTACATTCCTCTTTTCGTGGTAGTTTTATATCCCACTCGATAAGAAGAAACTGAATATAAGTTTTGCAATTTTAATTTAATTTAAGTATTTTCAAAAAAATATTGTCTGGTCTTCGTAAGTTTTCCTATAAACAAACACAAAACGACTTTGGGGCGATTTTCGGCCGTCTCTTTTTATAATTTCAAATTAATTGAGCAATTATTAATTATTATTTTAAATGTCAAATCGTCCAAAATCTTAATACATTAAAATGTAAAAAAAAAAATTAAATTAAATGTCAAACATGAGTATTTCCCTAATATTACAGATTGCCAATAAAATCACAATGTCAATAATAAATGATAATCAAAATTTGAAAATTATGGTACAAAAAGCTTGGTACTCGTATTTTAGGTTTTTATCTTAGTTGGTAAATTTAGTTACATATTGAAGAATTCACTAATCGAATAGAAACATTTCTCTTGTAACCATTCATTGAAAAGGTAGTTCTAACAATATCAACAGCCTATATAGACTACTACTATACACAGCCTCTCCAAAAGGAGGATTTTGCCACAATCGCCACGCTTGGCAGGCGTTACCAAATACCAAATACCAAATTCATTCCAGGATTCAGACTGCGAAAAGTGGGTAATTCGTTCATGGGCAATTGTGTTCGTATTTTCAATAAATTGCCACAACTCCCTGAACTCGCTGTACATAAACTTAAATGTTATGTCAAAGTAATTTTAATGAAAGGGTTATTATACATTATATAAATGATAGGAACGTGTGGTTTTATTAAGCACACATTATGATATATCTTATGTAAACATATAAAAAAAGGCTGATAATAATAACCGAGTTTCTTGCGCTGCTTCTTCTCGGCACTGACCCACATTTGTCCCGAATCAGAAATCAGAATCAGAAACTAGAAATTATTTATTTGCATAAAACACGGTTAGTAAGATATTACAATAATTTATAAGTAAAAGAATCACACGTTTCGCCATCACGGTGGCATGCAAAATCCGACAAATTGTCACAATAATTTATAATAATAATGATATTATATGGAATCTAAACATTAACATTAATGATGGCAAGGAAGTAGACCGGATCCCTGCCAAAACCGGCTTACGTAGTAGCTACGGACCTCCCTTTAATATTATTAACATTAATTATTAACATTATTAACAAATAATATTATTAACATTAATATTTGTCCACTTAAATAAAACGTTCAATAATAACACATTCTAAATATTATAATGTAATTAAAAAAAAAACCAAGTCATTATTATACATATAAAATGTAAGTCGAGAAAGTATGTAATTAAATCATTTTATGTCAAAAAATTCATTCAGATTATAAAAACAATTGTCAATCAACCAGTTACGCAAATATTTCACAAACATAATAATATTATGAGGTACGAGTAGTATAGCCTTATTTGTGCTGGAATTTTATCATAAATTTTAATAGACATAGCAAAACAATTTTTTCTAACAAGTGCACTTCTATTTATTTGTGATAAAAGTCGAGTTGTGTCTCTTGGACGCAATCTAGGGTTTACTACATAATTTCGTTTAAAAATCAGTGGTAGGTTTAAATATTGGGACGTGTAAAAGCGCTTCCGGGGGCCTATTTGCAGAAATAAAACAGATTTTATTGATTTTATTGCAATTTGGCCAATGGTGGCGAAAAAACGCTGCTGTCCGTACTCTTCTGGCGAGGCGATTCTCCTTTAGTCGCTTACGAAACCAATGGGAAGTCAAGGGGTGTTGCTATTATTTTAAAGTGCCCGCACCTTACGACACCTTTTAGCTTCTCCAAGTATATAATCATTATTATCATTAACAATAACAAAATGACTCCGTTTACCTTATTATTTCGGTAATAACAGCCTTGTTGCAACGTTAAAAAGGTGCTAATTAGGATCATGTGAGGTCGTTCCTCGCATATGTCATCGTAACTAAAACCATGGTCATAAAGTCACGTTTGATAACGCTACAGAACTAAAAACTAGGTAAATACGGTTATTATTTAACTAGCTGTTGCCCGCGACTTCGTCCGCGGCAATTTCTTTTATTATGAACACGATTATTTTAGCAACATTTTTCACTACTCTCATACTTCGCTCCTTTTGGTCGCAGCGTGATGTTATATAGCCTAAAGCCTTCTTCTATAAATGGACTATCCAACACACAAAGAATTTTTCAAATCGAACCAGTACTTCCGGAGATTAGCGCGTTCAAACAAACAAACTCTTCAGCTTTATAATATTAGTATAGATTTTGTAGTTAATTAAGGAAAGTAGGTTTTCATACGAACCACACCTTTCTAGGGTTTCCTAGTATAAGAGCACATCAATACAAATATAGGGGAAAATTAGAAAAAATTGCGTTATAACTTAAAAACAAGCCGGGAAAAGCCGGCATCGGAAAAAATAAGGGAGTATCTACATTATTTACTAGCTGTTGCCCGCAACTTCGTATGCGTGGAATTTGTGAATTTAAAACTGTTTATTAAAATTATCCCACCGTGCCTTTTCTCGGGATGAAAAGTAGCCTAAATGATTTTTCCAGCCAATAAACTAACACCTTCCCAAATTTCATTCAGATCCTTAGAGTAGTTTTAGCATGAAAGAGTAACAAAATATCCATACATTCTTACAAACTTTCGCGTTTATAATACAATATTAAATAATAGGATTTGAAGACTCCTTCGCTTCTTTTCTTATTTGAGAACTCTGACAAACAACGTCCATCTAATACTTTGAACTTTAAAAACAAACGTTTTCAAGATGTCGTTGGCTTGTTCTAGGTAGGTAGCTTCCAAGTCCCGGGTTCTATGTTTAGCTTTTCTCTTTGTCTCGGTTCTGGGTATTTGTAATGCCCTTCGTTGCTTCTGTTCCCAAAACAAACGCTGTAGATTTAACACGTTCCATGCGTCATGACCAGTATAGGGCCATCTTTGACTTTACCAGCGTGCGGTGCAGAAAAGTGTGATTCTCACCTCAGTGCGGGGGGTATTTCATATGTTGCACTATGAGTAAGAAAGAAACAAATAGATATTTCCCAAAATTTTTACAATATGTTCTAAATTCATTAAAAACCGACATGGCAAAATAATGTTCATGACGCATAGAATTGTTTATTTTTGTGTTGTGTGCGGCATGTCCAATATATGGGCACGCTACTGCACCTCATGCCGCATCGAATTTAGGCGTGCCATTCTCACCAGCAACGCTTAGTGATGCACCCTCTGCATTTTTTTTTCAATTTTTTTAACCGTCATTTGTCACGTACAATATGTGATTACGATAAACATAAAAAGATCGTGGAAGAAGTTGAAGCATAGTGAAGAAAAAATACAACCTGTTGGTCTCAGAGACAACAGAAACCTTATTATTCATCGAATACAGCCCACCGAAAGCCACCTACTTGTTGCACTTGAACGGAACTCGGAACTTTGCGGTGAACCAAGTGAAGTTAGTTAATGCTATAAAAAAAGTAACCGAGAAATACAAGATTATCAACAGTCCTCAAACCCGATAAATAAAAGCCTCACAGATGATCGGGCAGTAAAATAGTGACTTATTTGTTGATAAAAATGAAATTGTTGATTTTGGTTGGTTTTTATTTTTTGCCCATCACTATTACTGATAGAACGTCTCACTAACATAGTGCGGCAAGGCAAAATGTATCTCATTAAATTAGGGTAGTGAATTAATTTTTATATCTGGGTAAATACAAATTGGAATTAAAAACGATTTATGTCGTAGAAACTACAACACATTTCCTACATTGAATCACTATCTGGCATCGCTTGCAGATAAACGTGCCGTTTATAATTACAAAATAATTTACACAATAATATTAAAATCTGTGTCAGTAAAACATTCGCATAAAACTGTGTCACCGCATAGTAATTAATTGAGTTGTTTTTGATTACCTACTAATAATTCTACAATGGATAGTCCTTTCAATCGAAGTACCAGGACTAGCAGAAGCCCTCCACCACCACAGGGAAGACCATCTGAAGGAATCCCACCAAAGGCCACAACATCAAAAACTGAAGCAGTACCGACCCACGAGATTCAACAATGGCTCTCCTCCATCGAAAAATGCCTGCACGATATATGCGGTATATCAAACGAGGGAAAGCTTAACACGGAGCAGAAGATGAGAATAAGCAACGTGAGCAGAAATGTGCTGGGTGGTGTGTCTCAGCTAGCTGTACAATATCAGTCTCTAAAAAAAAAAAAAAACTCAGCCCAAGCAATGATCCAGTCCTTGACAGCCCAAAAGGAGACCTCCAATAAAATTGGGGACCAGCTCGAAGATTTGAAGGAATGCATTCGTTCCGCCCCAAAGGTTCAGCCACAGCATACATCTTTCGCGAACGTCGTGAAAGCAAGCAAGAGCGCCATATTGCGACCCCCAAGCACCAACAGTATTGCAATTTACCCAGCAGAAAAAGATAAGTCTAGCGAAGAGACAAAGAAACTGATTCAGACCATTATTAAGCAAGATGAACTCCAACTGCATATACGTGGGATAAGAAAAACTAAAGGCGGAGGTGTAATAATCAGCGCACAAGGAAAAGATGACCTTGAGAAGCTAAAGCACTCGGAACAGCTCAAAACCTCAGGGTTAAAAGTGGAAGAGACCGCCAAACGTAGGCCGAAAATTATATTGCTGGGAGTACCATCAAATACCCCTGAACAAGAAGTTTTTGAGTGTTTATACAAACAGAATATTTTGGAAAAGTACCCACACATTGAGCGCGAAAAATTCTTAAGCACGATAAAATTAAGCCACAAATCTGGTAAAAAAGATGCGCCTAGCTGCAATTTTATTCTGGAACTTCCGTCTGACCTGAGAAAGATCCTCATTGAGCAAGAAAGGTTATTTATCAACTGGACTTCTTGCCCAGTGAGGGACTACACACTTGTAACTAGATGTTACAAGTGTCAACAATATGGCCATTCGGCGAAGTACTGCCGGGAAACAGAGTCTACTTGTGGGCACTGCGGCTGCGTCGGTCATTCCCTCAAGGACTGCTCCAAACAACAAGAACCAGCCAACTGCGCTATATGCCGGCGTTTCAACAAGCCCAGCCAACATAAAACAGGAGACACTCAATGCCCTGCTAGAAAAATCGCCGAGACTAGGTATGTAAGTTCAATTGACTATGAGGGCGCCTAGAGCGCCGCTCAACCAGTTCTACCCAACACAAGTATGGGTAATGTAACCCCTGATTTCCTTAACGATATAGACTCTTTTTATGAATATGAATCGTTCACCTGTGACCCACATACTTGCTCTTCACATATAGCTAATATTAAGAATTGTAATAATATTTTTATACAAAATATTCGTAGCATTAATTGTAACTTTGACGTTAGCTTTAATCCATCAAATCAGTGTGAAATATACATTAAGAATAAATTATAATAAGAATAAAGTTCAATGTAAAAATACCATACAACAGTGGCTAAAAGGGAAAACATATGATGACACCGAAAATCTATTATTAGTTATTACATAATTAAGCATACCTCAATACAGCAAAAATGCTAGCTAAGTAATTCAGTACTTCAGTAGGTTAGGTTCGTATTTGGATATTTGCTGACATACAACAACAAATACGAACTCATTTGTGAACTCATTATTATTGTGTAAATGTTAAATAAGCACTAACCTACATTTTAAGAATAGATACCTAAGTAACAGGCAAACTATTTTGCTTAGTTTAGGTATATGCTATATAAATTACTAACCCAAACATACCCTAGCATAAGTTTTTGTATCCTAGGCTAAGATTATACAGAAATAAATTTTATCTTCATCTTTATCTTTATTTTAAAATATAAAGTATTAACAAAATTTGTAAGTTGTAATAATTATAAGCTCATGAATTCATTAACTAATGTGAACAAATGATACTCATGACGCACCATAGTGAAGTTCAGCGTGAGAATTATGGAGTTCATGCCGCACCCATGGTTAGTTCAGTATTTTTGGTGCCACAATCAACGTGTTAAATACTTACGTTGGAATCAGAACATTTGTGATGTTGTGCACATTTTTTTTAAATCCTTTGTTGTGTTCGTTTTCAGAAGCGGAATATTCTCGTATGCCACCCAAGGTCAACGTGGACCGCTTCGACCACTGCCTGAACCAGCCCGGGGGGGTGTACTGCACAGCGACCGCTGACGTCGTCTCCGATGGCCCCAGCGAGCTGCTTGACATGATGCGCGTGAGTTACCAGATAGTAAAAGATTTGCTTTTGTATTAGCATATGTCAGCTTATGACACCTATGCATACGCTACAATGGAATCCTCTAGTAGCCAAGTGGCATACACGGTGACGTCATGTCGTCGTATCGTCCTGCCCGTATGAAGACAGTGGAAAATTAGCTATTGAATTAGTAGTTGACATATATGCAGGTACGGTTACAATGGTACCCTTAAATAGCTAATGACGTCGTCTTCTTCGGGCCCAATGAACTGCTTGACATGTTGCGCGTGAGTGTTTCCAGTTAATAGGCAGTGGAAGTTTTGCTACTGAACAAGCAAATGACGTCTATGCAGTTACCACTACAGATGGCACCCTCAAGTAACCAAGAAGCGTGTTCTGCAGAACGCACGCTAACGTCGTATCATGAGCGGGAGAGTTGCCAGTAAGTAGACAGTGGAAGGTTTGCTATTAAATCAGCATGTGTCACCGATGTAGGTTCTGCTACAATGGTAGCCTCAAGTAGCCAAGTAGTGAGTCCTGCAGCATGCACGCTGACGTCATATTCATATTCATTTATCTGACGGCTTGATATGATGCGCGTTAGTTTTTCCAGATAGTTATAACCCATTCCCATCATATATATCTGTATTGCTTGCCATCTTTTTAACCGACTTCCTAAAAAAGGAAGAGGTTCTCAATTCGACTGTTTTTTTGTATAACAAACATACAGAACCTCAGAACTTTAGACTGGTTGAAAGGATTTTAAAAATTCGTTTTTTGTTTGAAATCTGGTATTTCCTGTGTGGTCCCATTTTAACGAAGTCATGATCAGTCTGATGGTGGAATCCGATGAAATCGAGGGAAACCCTCAAATTTTATAAGCACGTATTACGTTTTTGCATATTTTTCTTAAGGTTTTTCAGTATTTGCGTCTGGCACTCATCATTTTATTTAACACTAAAAAGAGAAAAATAAATTATTTTTAAATAAAAAATTAAAAATAACACAAGAAAAACGTTTTATTTTAAAACCTGTAAATAGGTTTTACTTACAATATTATTTTAACTACTAACAACTAAACTTTGATTGAAGTCGGTGCCGAGCCCAAACAATAGAAAAATAATTCTACAAACGAAACAAATCAAATATGGAATTTAAAAAAATGCTTTGTTGGCAAGCGGCAATCAATTCAGTAGTGATTAGAATACTCCTATTCTATTTCGCTCGGCAACGACTTCGATCTGTTTAGTTGTTAGTAGTTAAAATAATATTGTAAGTAAAACCTATTTACAGGTTTTAAAATAAAACGTTGTTCTTGTGTTATTTTGTACTTTTTAGTGAGTTTTTTTTAGTCGGTTAAATTTTTTATTTAAAAATAATTCGAATTACATTTGACTAAAAGCGGTTATGTACCTATCCCATATCATATTTTTAGACCATCAGAATATCACTTGACATAACCGTATTCTTCCGGCAGCTTTTATTTAGTCAGTATACACACATAGAGTGAAAAGAGGTGTTGTTTTTCCTTTAAAACTACCATCAACACCTCGCACCATATTAATATAGTCATTATCACATTTATGTTATAATTGACTAGCTGTTGCCCGCGACTTCGTCCGTGTCAATTTCTGTTATTATGATCGCGACTATTTTTGCAACATTTTTCACTCATGCTTCGCTCCTATTGGTCGCAGCATGATGTTTTAACCTAAAGCCTTCCTCGATAAGTGGACTATCCAACACATGAAGAATTTTTCAATTCGAAGTACCTGGTACTTCCTGAGATTAGCGCGTTCAAACAAACAAACAAACTCTTCAGCTTTATAATATTAGTATAGATTAAATGTCATACGGCGAAATTAATATTAGCGACAATTTGTCGTCACAAAGACACTTTAGCAACTTGTTACCGGCTGCAAGCAATTAGACGCCATTTAAGAACCGTCCACGAAGCGTTTTTATGACTTGAATTTTTATGAGATGTCTCGCTTTGTAGTTGCCAAGTCATACAATTTAGGAAAGGGGATACCTTTTTCAAATATCTAATATAACCTTATAAGCATAGGGAATTAAAAAAGAAAACAAGAACCAGTTCTTAAACAATGTAATTGCTGGTGGAAATTGGAAATTTATTCATACATAATTTTGTAGCTGACTACGCACTCCTGCTGAATGCGACTTTTACGACACCCATAGGAAGAGAAATCATGATTCTACTCTGTTTGAGGTCCATACCACACACACGGCAGTGCTACCTTTTTCTTGATTTTTGTTTCGGGAATTGGATCCAGCTTATATGTAATTTATTATAACCACGTAGTTAATGAGATTTTATGGCAATTGATCCAACAAGATCTTACTTGCCTTGATCAACCGTCGAAGTTTTAAGTCATAACTTCATTATCTTATAAGGACGGCCTTCGTGGTGGAGTGGCGCACACACTTCAAGATGTCACCAGCTCCGAGGTCCCAGGTTCGATTCCCGGACACGACGGGTCAGTGTAGTAAAATAATCTATATTGTTTTGAATCTGGATTTTTGTTACCTCGTTTAATCAGTAAATCAGTTTTATTTCTGCATGTTTCCGATTCTTGAACCAAAACAAACATCCAAAGCTTCTCTTCACTATGTGTTCCGCCCAACATCACTTAAGTGCAGACATTTGTCGAGCAGTATTAGTTACCTCAGTTCTCCTACAAATTTCCATTATTTTGGTTTTACCACTCAAGGAAATACCAAGGATCAGTTTGTCCAAAGCCCGATGTGCGATCCTGCCTTCATAACCATATTAATAGACCACGTTTTAGTACAAATATACAGGTGAAATTTTAACCACCTTCCAAATTTTTATATACCGATCTACGAAACAAGAAACAAATAACGTATTTTTGTTTTGGTATAGCCCAGTACAAAAATGTCAAGATAAAGCACTCAGAAAATGTCCGCCAAAAATCTAAAATTTTTGATACGGCCGCCTAGCAACACTTTTGTTACGCGTTGCGCATCTCATTCTTTCATTACGATACTATTCATAAGTTTTTGATTTTCCCTTTATGCCTTAACAGGTCTAGGACCGTAAAAATTGAAAACTATATCGCGAAAAATATTTTCGGGTGACAACTTGATTTACATTTTTTACTTCATAAATAGGCTCTAAATACGATACTGAATGACTATAAAAATTTTGGAAAGTGGTTAAAATTTCACCCTGTATAGGTATCTAGTATCTACATTATACTGATTTTATCTTCCATGGTCACTATCACTAGAATCAGTTAAAAATCTGTCAGTTAAAATCAGTTTTATTTTTGCAAATAGGCCCCTGGAGGCGCTTTTACACGTCCCAATATTTAACCTACCACTGCTTCGGGACAAATGTGGGCTAGTGCCGAAAGGAAGCAGCGCAAGAAACTCGGTCACTATTGTCAGCCTCTTTTTAAATAAACATGTTTACATAAGATATATGCCAGTGCGAGCTGATACAATTTAAAGCCAAACGTTCCTATCATTTTTATAATCATCAATAGTGTAATAGCCCTTTTTCATTAAAACAACTTTGATATATGATTTGAATTTATGTACAGGGAGGTCAGCAATTGACAGTTAGATTTCGGCACTGTTGCAAGTCGCCATGATCACGGGAGAAATATCGGGAACTCATAAAAACTAAGGTACATGGTATGAACTCCGTATCAATTAACTCTAGGTGTCTACATTGACCTTAATACATTAAATGGTGTCACAATAGTAGAATAGTACTTACTTCCGTTTCTCTCAACGTATTGTGTGCGTTCGCCAATCCGCCTGCCAAGGGTGGCGTTTATGGCACAATGCTTTTGTGTCCCACTGGACTGTGGTAAGCTGATAAAAATGATTATGACAACTCCACTGAAAAACGAAATCCAGCTTTAGTCTGATGTTAGCTGATGGTGATGATAATGACATTGACACCTCAGGGAAGCGAACTCGGAACTAAGAGGAAACACTAAGGGCGAGAGCAATGAAAAATTGGTATTTGTAAAATCAATTGATGTAACGCAGTGCCGGAACGCCTCCCCGCAGAGCGTGATAGAGACAACTGCATCGTGGACCGAAAATACTCGTACCTACTAAAAGCACACAAAATCAACGTTTCGTAGTCCCCCGATTCCTTTTCCAAAACTAGACCGATTTAAATACTTTTTTCAATAAAAATTAAAGGAAGGCTTTGGCCGTGTTCATATATTGTGCTTTTTTTTTTAATTTAATCAAATTTATTTTCTGGGTGTTTGAACGCAGCGGAAAATCTACAGGCAATTTTTTTAGATTTTTGAAGGCTCATATCTCCTTTATTAATAAATTTATGCAAAAAAGGAAAACATAGAAACATGCCAATAGCGGCCATAGATTTTTGTAAAAAAAAATATTGCTCTACTGGCATTATCTAGGGAGGAAACAGAGGACTACGTTTGTATGGAAAAACGGCCCTTGCTTTTCCTCTTAAGCCTTGAAAACCGGTGTCAATACAACCCGATCACGAAGGTCGTCAATATAATAAATTAATGACGCACCAATCATTGAAAACGTCATACAAAGTAATAACTAGTATTAATTCACGTTACTTTGTCATGTTGGATCGTTAAATTGATACATCGCAAATAAAAAGATAAAATAATTATATTGCTTAGGTGAAGTCATCAATAACAGGTTAGGGTTAATAGAGTATGTTTCATCATATAAATGATGCCCACTGCTGGGTATACACCTCCCCGAAAGACCATCCATGCATTTGCAAATGCCTGTTTGTGGACTTAAATCATATACTTAAGTAATTTTAATGAAAAAAGGCTACTATAGTAAGTACTATTTATGATTATACGAATGAAAGAAATATTTGGCATTAATTTGTCATAGATTTCTAGCTTGCATTGGTCTGTAAGTACCTTTTTGCTGACATAATTTTAAAAGAGGTTAGTTTTTAATTGTTGTTATAGGAATTGAATAACACTCTTTGCGTTTTATTTGACAGTGTATCTATAAGGTTTTTAGCAGTTTTTAGTGTGCAAAGTCAGTTTAGTGACAACCATCTGTAGGTATTGTTTTTCGCAACTTTCTTACATTTTTTGATATGTCTGTTAATTTTTAACCCAGATTCTACTGACAAATCTCAGTAGGTAGAACTTAATGTTTTAATATTATTATTTTTTTAATTTATTCAAGGCAACAAACAGTCATGTAGATGAACAGTTATATGATTAGTGTGTATATAACTAAGGACCTATAGTGCCTATAACTAGACTTTTACAATATTAAATGTATTTGAGCCTCTCTTGGGACTTAAAGGACATTTTAACTTAGTTAACAAATTAACAGATTTAAATAGCTTATGTGTTGCAAAACTTCTAGTCGGTAATTGCTACCTATATTATAATTAATGACGCTTAATTACCATACATAATGTAAAACTATTTCGAATAATAAATATTTTCACTACTTCGCTTACTATGTATATTTTTCATGTGTGTTTTAAAACGAAAATAGTTAAAATGGTTAAAATGGGGCAGAGCTGGTTCGTTTTACTTAAAAGAAATTAATAAAGCTTATTATTGTGGGGTAGAGCTAGTTCGCTTTACATATAAGAAATTAATAAAGCTTATATAAGTTTTGGCTGCTAAATTTATCAAGTATGTACGTCACCGAAAAATTGTGAGATCGGTCAGTTCACAAAACAACGCTTGAGATTATAAACTAACGGTAGGTTCAGTTAGGTTAGATTGTAATCCTTCGACGTTCAATTATGAAATGAAGTTTACAATTCTGACTAATATTGACTCTTAATAATTAAGGATTTAAGGTTGGTAAAACCAAAAAGTAGTAAGTCAGTATGTACCTAAATCAAGAACTATACCAAATATTGATACCACATACACACTTTCAACCCCATTTCAACCCATTTAAGACATGATTTCAAGCACAAAAACAATCCTATCATGCAATTGTATTTCATGTATTTCGTCAGTTAAAGTTTTGTGAAAGAACCTTTTGTTATTAAAGCTACTTACTAATGTATCGCACGTCACTAAAGTATCAACATATTTTTATGTTTTCCTATTAATTTTACGTCACATGAATAAATAAATGCCAATTTACACCTCGTAGTTACGTCATAATCATTCGTAAATCAAATGTTGTCACCCATGAAACTACATTCCGTAGAGACTTAGCAATAATTAATTATAAACATGCTTTTTATTGATAGGTATCTTTTTAAGTTTAAAAACAAGACTGTGGGTGCTAAAGATATTAGGCGCTGTCAATGTTGAATCCGAGCACTACTTCAGGACAGTAAGGAATGTTGTTGATTTCGAATTTAGATAGAAAATGGTTAAAAACATATCAATACCTATATATACAATTTTTATAAGACATTCCACGCTGGGCCACACAGAGCTATATCTAGTCCCAAATGTAGCTACTATTAAGTGGCGTATGGGGTACTAGACAATCGATAGATTATTATAAGAGTACATAGAAAAACACCCAGACCAGTACAAACAGACATGTTCATGCACACAAATATTTGTAACTGTGCAGGGATCGAACCCGCGACCCATGGCCCAGAAGCAGCGTTTACTACCACTGATCCAAATGGTTGTCTACAACTACAAAAACAGACTAATATGCAAATAAACTCATTTGATTTAACAATATGACAAACTTTTCAGTACGCAATTAAGATTAGTACCTACACTGTACTTGATGAAAAACTAGCGGACACGGCGAACTTCGTACCACCAGACCCGTCGTACCAGGTCGTACCCCTGTCCCCATAAATTTTTCATATTTTATAAGTTGTCATCCTAATCCGAACGAAGAAGAAATCCAAAAAAAACAAAAATATAAAAATGCTGGTTGGTGATCAAATATTCGAAATTCTTGTTGCCTTACCCGGGGATCGAACCCAGAACCTTGAGGTCTTGGCTTAGTTTTTTTACCACTAGATCAACGGATAGTCATTATCTTACTGACTATAGTTTTATTATTCAGAGATTGATAAGAATCCGCAAACCTTTGCTGTATTGAATCTAAACACATTATTTCTCTTCGCAGGGATACTCAGCGCACAAAATAAAGCACCTGAACTACACAAAGATTTCGTACGGCCTGTGCCTGACGCAGAATTGTCGGCCTTTCTTCAACGGCAGCCATGATGAAGCCGCCCTGAAGACCGCCGCAGAGGCCTGCCTTAACAACTCTCTCTCGTCGGGTTACGGCCTAAAAACACGGGTCACTAAGGTCAGTCAATTGTCAGAAAGTTAAATGGTAAAAATCAAAAACCTCTCTCCTTTCTTCTCTTTCCCCTTTCCTTTCTCCTCTCTCCTCTCTAATTTCTTTTCTCATCCCTTTCCTATCTCATTGTCTCCTCTCTCCTCCCCTGTTAGTTTTCCAATAAATTAATAAAAGAAAACAATTTTTACTTACTACAGCAAACATACTTGATACACTGCCCCAACAGCATTCTAAAAGCATTATTCAGCACATATCATAATAATTCATAATAAATTCATTTAATTCATAATTCATTCACTCAATGTATTTAGGCCATGTTTTGCCTACATTAAACTGACAGCTGTATGCCATATTTCACTAAGCACAAGATTCTGACACTTCTGTCTTTATACATTGTTATACATAATGGAGATTGCACTCTTTGTAAGAACTAAACCTCATCTATTTCCATACTTATATGATAAAGTGACCCGTAACCGTCGTGATGAGAGCAAACTGTGCTCGCAACCGGCAAAGACGGCTTTGTTAAGTAAAAGTTTATTATGCATGGCTCCAAGAATATATAATAAAATTCCTATATCTATTAAAATACTAAATAACAATATTTTTAAAACTAAATTTAAGAAATTATTTATGGCAAATGCTATTATAATATAAATGACTTTTTGAATGATAAATTTTGATGTTGTATAATTTTATTCTGTTTAATCGCTTCATAAGTTTGTGTTTTTAGGGTTCCGTACCCAAAGGGTAAAAACGGGACCCTATTACTAAGACTTCGCTGTCTGTCCGTCTGGCCGTCTGGTCGTCTGTCCGTCTGTCCGTCTGTCCGTCGCTCTGTCACCAGGCTGTATCTCAAGAGCCGCGATAGCTAGACAGTTGAAATTTTCACAAATTATGTATTTCTGTTACCCTAATAACGACAAATACTAAAAACAAAATAAAATAAATATTTAACGGGGGCTCCCATACAACAAACTCGTTTTTTTGCCTTTTTGGTACGGAACCCTTCGTGCGCGAGACCGACTCGCACTTGGCCGGTTTTTTTTAAATAAGATATAAATAACACTTAACATATTACACGCTGAATATCAGTAAGACATGTTGTTACATAATATGGACACCAAGAATATGTTTCTACAATGAAAGGAGATGTCTCATAATAGGCCCAGACATAGTACACCGTTTTCAAAAATCACGAAAAAAATACTGTTTCTGGGAAAAATACATAAAAATTTATTTAACGTATAATTTAGTGGTTCAAAAATAAATAAGATCGAATAATTTATCTAACTCCATTAGGCATTCCAAGATGGCGTCAATCTAAAAAAACTTTAAATGTCAGTAGCTGTCAGATACCCCTTGTCACTTTGGCATAATCGTTTACTTCAAGTTTTTGTTTTGCTTGTCGCGTTTTAATTGTAGTTCATTATAACGACCTCTTTTTCGTTTTCTGGATTTGGTATTGATCGACACATTACTTTCATAATGATTGTTGTTACTACAGTAAGCGATGGCACTCGACCCCTAGATGCGCGATTTTGAAACTGAGACGTCATCAAAATGTCATCTTCCGCCATGATGGTTTTGTTGTTTTGTATTGCTATTTTCTTACTTATCTCTTTGTTTGAACCACTTAACGAAGCCATTATAAAGAATTGGATAATAACAAAATCTTGTAGGTGTATTGGTCTATCTTTTGGTGGGGTGTACAGGTTCTGGGCCTGGCCTCCATACAATTTGGGACATCTCCTTTATCTCACACATGTTTCTGTAAATAAATTTATCTTTATCTTTATCTTTATCTTTATCTTTATACAGGGTGTTAGGTTAATGGTATTACAAGTCAAAACCAGCCTATGTTGATATTTATATACTTAAATGGTATGGTAAAGTCAGAAATTTGCTATTATTATATTTGAAAAAAAAAATTTCACACAAATCGGTATCTCAAAATTTTAGTTTGTAAACACATAAATGATGATATAAAATTTCTGAGTACACCATAGTGTTTAAATGCATATTTTAACAGGCTTGTTTCGGCTTTAATACTAGCTTTATGCCCGCAGTTCTGCCTGCGTAAGTTATACACGGTATATCGCACGGGGGAAATCCTCTACCCAGCAGTGGGTTTCAGAGTAGCCTATGTCCTTTCTCAAAGGCCAATATATCTTTGATAGAGGTTTATTTATTGTTCAGCTTTTCTTTTTATTTATTTTTTCTAGTTCTAGTTATTACCACGCTTTTATTAGCTTGGGTTGTATCTATCTATGTATCTATCTATGTATGTAATGGAATCTTTGAGCATAAATTTGACCGATTTCCAGAAGTTTGATTAATTTGAAACTTTGCACACGTATCAAGGACCGATGACAATGCAATAATTTAATAACAGTTTTCCCAGTTTTCCTCTGTAAGAGGGAGTAAAAGAGATAGAGCTAGCGCGCGATCTGTATCAATTATGTTTCCTGCATAGGTTTGGACTTACAGTCGGTAAAGAAGGAATCAAATCCTATAAACTAAACTAAAAAGTAAAAAATAAATTATAGTTTAAAAAACTAAAAAACCACGCTTTTAAAACAGATTGAACTAAAAAATTAAAAATAAAACTGTAGTAATCAATTGAAAAATTCATATTATTGTACAAAAAGCGTGGGGGCTTGATTTAGATTGTTGTAAATATTTTATCAATAATTTACTATATCTGTGGATATCATAACAAGCACCCCACGCTTTTTGTACAATAATATGAATTTTTCAATTGATTACTACAGTTTTATTTTTAATTTTTTAGTTCAATCTGTTTTAAAAGCGTGGTTCTTTAGTTTTTTAAACTATAATTTATTTTTAATGTAATTTTCGACACCGCGTAATGGCGGTTACACACGCTCCCGATCAGGGTCTCCGCTGATAATCAGCGTCGTGATAAGCCTCTAGCTGTCACGACTAATGCTGAGCGGGGAAACCTTTTTGACAATTGTTTCCTTTTTTTTAATGTTTGTGCTTTGTGTTTGTTGCTGTGTCAAATCAATATTTTCTTTCTTTCTTTCTTCCTTTGTACCAAATTTAATCAGAATCAGCCAGTAGTTTAGGCGTAAAACCGTGGACAGACAGCGTTTTTTGTATTTACAATATAACTGAAAATTAGAAGAAATACCTAGTAAGGATCAGGATAAAATCCTATCAATATGTATCTACAATTTTTTCTCAGATGAACTGCTACTTCGAGGGGAAGAACAAGTACGAGATCGATGCTGTGGACTGGCTGGTAGCCCTGCTCATGATTGGGATCGTCGTACTCAACATTGCTGGGACTGTGTATGACCTAACCACTGACCCCACAAAACCAGGTACATACAAATACAATTAAATAAATGAATGTGGACAACATCATACATTGTTTTGAACCCAAAGTGAGTTAACTATAAAGCACTGGTACACAAACACCCAGGCCCGAGAGAACGTCCATATTGTTTTAAAGTCAGGGATTACTGTTGAATGTTGATTTCTTTGGTCTTGTGGAAATCAGAAACAAATAAGGTATCACTAACACTCAGGTCCGTGAAAATGTAGATTTTTTTTAAAGTCAGGGATTACCATTAATATAGATGCATCCGTTCCCATTTTACTAGAAGACAATATTCTGACACCAAAGATCCGAATGATATTGCATTTAATGTCGACGTATTCATTTATTCACGAGTCACGAATACGGAAACTTTGTTTAATATTTGGAGATTTATTACACATGTGTACTTATTATGTTATTGATATTTATTGCTTTTTTAAGATTTTTTGCTATTTTGACGACCATTTGGATCAGCGGTAGTTAACGCTGCTTCTGAGCCATGGGTCGCGGGTTCGATCCCCTCACAGTACAAATATTTGTGTGCATGAACATGTCTGTTTGTACTGGTCTGGGTGTTTTCTACGTATTATAAGTATGTATTTACAAAAAAAAAGTATATAAATAAGTTTATCGGTTGTCTAGTACCCCATACGACAGGGTACTTAATAGTAGCTTAATTTGGGACTAGATGACTCTGTGTGGCCCAGTGAGGCATGTCTTAAATATTAAAAAAAAATGTTGATTTCTTTGGTCTTGTAGAAATCAGAAACAAAGAAGGTATCACTAACACTCAGGTCCGTGAAAATGTAGTCTTTTTTTAAAGTCAGGGATTACCATTAATATAGATGCATCCGTTCCCATTTTACTAGAAGACGATATTCTGACACCAAAGATCCGAATGATATTGCATTGAATGTCGACGTATTCATTTATTCACGAGTCACGAATACGGAAACTTTGTATTTGTAGATTTATTACACATGTGTACTTAATATGTTATTGATATTTATTGCTTTTCGTCCAACTAATATCCTGCACTGAGAAAACGGGTGGTTAGCACAACGCGATTTTTACTCTGCTAGTGGCGAAACTGTTATTTCCTACCGAATACTCGTTTAAAATTACCAAAAATGCTCTGCTGGTAACAACCGAGTCGATACGGTTATTGTAAAACCGTAAAAAATAGCATAACACTGCTAATCTAGCAGTTAAAACTGTCGATTTCAACTACTTAAAATACTCTGTTAATATCTACCAACCGATTCTGTTAGAATCAACCTTGCATTCGTTTTATTAACAGTGTAAGCAGCTAACATTAAAGTAAATATGCCTCCGAAGTTAGTACGATTTTTTGTGAGACTTAAAGAGTTGATAGTTACTTTTTTCTTTTTCCTAATAGATTCTTCTATCCAGTACACATACTTACATACACGCCCACTCACTCACTCTTTTATTTGACCAACGAATCCAAAGTTAATCAATTTTGTTTCTTTTGGATTCTTTGGATTTGTAATAAAAGAAGTTTAGTTTACCTCAGATAATGTATTACCCTTTTTTTAGTAACATTTTAAATGATATTCCAATAAAAGCCAGTAAAATACGTAAATTTATCTTTCATTTCAATAAACATTTTATAGGTTTTAAATTTTCACAAAATTCCGAAAGCAGTAGATCCAAAACGCATTTTTAAACTGGTTTCAACACGTACGAGTAATAAATAACCGGCCAAGTGCGAGTCGAACTCGCGCACGAAGGGTTCCGTACCAAAAAGGCCAAAAAAACGGGTTTGTTGTATGGGAGCCCCCCTTAAATATTTATTTTATTTTGTTTTTAGTATTTGTTGTTATTGTGGCAACAGAAATACATAATTTGTGAAAATTTCAACTGTCTAGCTATCGCGGCTCTTGAGATACAGCCTGGTGACAGAGCGACGGACAGACGGACAGACAACGAAGTCTTAGTAATAGGGTCCCGTTTTTACCCTTTGGGTACGGAACCCTAAAAAAAACTGATTGCCAACCAGATTAATGTCGTAAGATTTATGAAACGGTAACCTGTAGCTGTGATATGGCCTTGAAGCTACGAGTAATTACTAGTTCGTCAACATGTTGCGTCAATTAATTTTTTATGTTTTTAAGACTATGTACTTATAATTACCACTGTACTTAATAAATTATGATTATTTGCCCCGTTTGGTCTAATGGTTTAACTACCGGGCCAAGATCTCGGGGTCCCAGGTTCGATCCCCGGGTCGGGCAACAAAAAGTTTCGAATTTCCGAACATTGCTCAGGTGATCACCAACCCGCATTTGGCAAGCGTGGTGATTATGCCTGTACCCATCATTGCTGTGGTAACTTGAATTCAATGATTATACGCTGTTACTTTACTTTTACTCGTAATTAGCGCCTTGATCTAGTGGTTTAAGGACCTGGGTTCGATTCCAGGTTCGGGCAACAAGTTTCGAAGTTTCGAACGTTGCTCGGGTTTTTGATCACCACCATTTGGCAAGCGTGGTGATTATGCCTGAACCTATCATTGCTATGGTAATACGAATTCATTGATAGCCTTCACCCTGCAGTGGGATTATTATAGGCATTTACTTTACTTTTTACTCGTAAGTACTGTTTTGGGCGGGTTTGATACCCAATGTCGACAATCATATTATTATGATCGACGTTTAAATAATCAACGCCCTAATAGCAGCAACTTAAAAGACCAACGATTCAAAAGATCGACAGATCAAAATATCAACAGTTCAAAAGATCGACAGTTGATTAGATCGACAGTTCAAAAGATCGACAGTTGGGCGGTTGGTAAAACTAAAAACTATCTAGAAGAAGTCTGCAAATTTAGTGAGTCACTTTGCATACAATTTTGGATTTTTCCTACTACGCACGATTATTTTTCGATATACTACTTGGTTTTATGTCAGGCTCATTATCCCTGACATTCATACGGCTCTGAAAAAGACTGGCCATATCAGGAAATCCACTGCAAAATTTACTATTAAAAAAAAAGACGTGTGGCACTCGGAGACTGCCGCGGTAAAGCTATTGCATAGCATTTTTTATCAACATATGCAATTATAAAACTAAAAAGTATCACCGCTGTGCCGGTCGGAATGGGGGGTGTTAGGTTATTTTAGTTACGGAATTTCTGGATTCGGTCTCCGCGCTCAAGGCCAGCGATAGAAGCTATGCAATAGCTTAATTTTATAATTTTATGTATTTTCTAATTTTGACTTTTGTAATTAAATTTTTCTGTTATTTTGGCAGATATGGTTACCATAGGCAACCATACAGTCAAAATCCTTATTTTCATCTAAATTCTTTTAAATTTCGGAAATTCAAAATTGTTCGACTCAGGGCGTTAGGTTATAAAATTTTCGTTACGGAATTTCTGGATTCGGTCTCCACGCTCAAGGCCCGCGATAGAAGCTTTGCCATAGCTTAAAAGAAGGTCTTAGAAATTGTATTTTAAATTTTCAGCTAACGCTTACCTGACGGCGTTCTCGCTTCGTGATAGCTGGAGACAGTTAACGGCGCCACCTTCTTCAGACCCGAAAATGGTGCCACTAAGATCTATCAACGGACTTAGGTACTATACAAATCACATAACACAGAAAAAGAGGTTATAAAGGCGACGTAGTTCTCATACAAATGACGCATGACAGCCTTTCTAACGTTGTTCCATGTTCTGTGATACAAAGACTATAGGTTTTTTTTTATAAATAATGTGCTTGCTCTTGACTACATACCTAACTCCACGGTTAAGAAGAAGCCTAAGATGGAGCGAGCTTACCCAGAGGTACTGATTCTCCCTCACACCAGCGGAATACAGAAAAACTGTTTGGGGCTGGACTCCGGCAGGAGGGCGGTAGCATCCAGGCGGCCTCTTACGAAGCCTACCACCGCAGAGGGATCTGTTGTCCGTCATCATTGGTTGGAAAACCAAAGATGCCGTTGCCTAGGGTGGACCACTAGGAGGTAGATCCCACCACCCCTAAGGTATTCGCGCAATACACAAAAACCAAAGTCAATTTGACTGAAACAATGGAGATCGAAGAGATAGCAACGTGTGGGGTGATCTCAATAACACAATAATTTTTCAATGCTACTCTTTGTGCTAATGACTATAATACTGTAATTATAATTTATCTATACATTTTGACGATAACAGATAATATCTGATTCATGATCATCTTTTGATTTAAATAAACCACAGAACATGAATTTCGGAATCAATTTCTGTGGAAAATGTTTTAGTTTCTAGAAATGAAATCTAAGTTAAGCTAAAACAGATAATACTGATTGTTCAAAGACAGTAGGTAATAAACGACATAATAAAAAAGGACATAGTATAGGGATATTACCCCTATACTTCCTCCAAAGGAGATTCCAACTTAAATAAATGTCAGTATATGATAATGTTTTTGTCCACAGAGTGATAACTTCAATTCTGGTAATACTGGGCCACGTACCTCTGCCGATGGTGATGACCGCTGATAATCCGTCGTGGATTGAAAACGTAAAGTTTCGCTTTCACTTTGACTTTGACCTTTCGAACACAATCAATAAATATTAATGTGCCAGTACAACAATTGAAAATCATCCTTTTGGCGCTTAAATGATTACCGTAAGCAGATGGGCAGAAGTGTATTCTTTGCACCATTGACTAAATTGCCACCACCCGCCTGCCTGGCGCTTACGGCCATTATAGTCTAGGAGGGACCAGCAGTGTATCTGTCGCAGCCATCTAGATAAATTAGCCAGCCAATTTGACGCCTAGGCCGTTCATTAAACGCCGGCATTCAATTAAGTCACTAGGCTGATGGTTAATTGAACTTGAATCACTCAACGTTTAACTACTTGAGGTATTGAAAGTTAGCCTTTTGGAATGACTGACCAAGACTCAGCCAAGTGATTCAAATTTAGTTCAGTTTTTTACTGTAGCACGGCAAAGTGTATTATTTTTCGTCTGCTAAAATGATACTGTTCTAGTTTTTTGAGAATTGATTTTGTTTAGAAGTCATAAAATTAAATCAATGGGGACTACCGTTTCTTTGCTCACCAGTTGGCGCCACTGTAGACTGAGGTCCGGTGGTATAGCTGTCAAAGGCGATTGGCGCCGAAACAAAGTGTTATATGTTGAATCTAATTAAGGTTATATTGTTTATAAATAACTATCTTGATATCAACAAACTAACTTCTGAAATAGTTGCTCTTGAGGCCGCCTATTTTTGCGCTTTTTCTTAATTCCGCTTTTAAAGCGTTCACATTAATCGCCAAATAATCCATATTTGCGATATTTTACGACGGAGATCACTTTCCAGCAGGTAAATTAAAGAAATTATAATTTATGTAACAAATTCTGCTAAAACCAGTACAAAGTGAATGATATTGGACCTCACGCGACACTAGCGCCTCTAGTGGCAAATTCACTAGCGATAGCCCCCATTGGGGCAGCACATAGCTCTAGTAGTTAATCAATTCTACTCTTTCAGGCGAACGATGTGCCCGCATACCACATACTTGCGCAGGGGCATCTGATCACTCTCGGCTTCTTCCTTTTCTCTGGACTTCTACTGGTGTACAACACCCTGATATACGCCGAGAAAAACAAGATAACGTGGAGCTTGCTCCCGAATGCTATATTAAGGAGATTCATGAGGTAAGATAAATTTAAAAACCGCTCAAACTCAGTTATGATCATGCAAATTCATGGATATAGAGAGGTTTCGTGATTTCATGAAGTCATAAATCTGTGAATCCTAAAAATATGAAATGTAACGTGAATTCGGTGTAATCGAATAGGTCAATCGATAAAAAAAGACATGATCCATTTTAATAAAGGCCGTTATTTTTAATTTTCGTGACCCAGAATCTAACCTGGGGTCCTTGCATAGTAGAAAGACTACCGCACCATTAAACCAGCCGGGTCGTCATAATAGGCTAATAAGTGTTATAGATATAAATACGAAAAAGGTACAAATTTACGGAGTTATACAAATTAGTGTTTTAATAATGTGTTCTGTGTTTTCCATGCAAAATAATGTTGTACTGTGAAGACATATACTTCAAAAGCTATTTGTGAAAATGCTAAAACTAATTATAAATGAAATCAGTCCATGGTTCATATATGTTGTTATAAATATTGTGACAAATGATAAATTTAAACATCAGAAACATACCTATTATACTTTCGATTATCGTTTTAATGCAATGCTTTGCCCACAGGCTCTCTCCGATAAACATCGTGGCTCTCCTATTGACGGCCACTTGGATAAGACACACAACCTATGGACCATTTTGGCAGGTAAATAACTTAAATTTTATAATATTATGCCACTTGAATTACGTGACATTCAAATTTTATATGTATTTTTGTAAACACTTTACGCATTTCGTTAGACTTCTTCGTACTTCTGGAGTTGTCTTCTCTCCACTTTATGCCAAACTGAGAATGCCAACCATAATCTTATTCATGACAAGGCTCATATCTAGCAGTATGTAACGTAGCGATAAGAGGGCACTTTTGCTTGAGGCGCTTGAGTAGTGGAGAGTGTATCTCTGGTCTTAGGATAATCTCGGTTAACGATAGAGAATCCATAATATTATTTCATTAATAAACATATTATTTTGAACACTAAAGTATCGGTCTTTTTTGAAAATAATATAGATCCTTAGTCCATTAAAATATTATCTCATGGACAATTAATTTTTACTGAACATAAAAACTCGAGGCAGATGTCCTTTTTAAATACATGTTATGTTAAGTTTATGTTTACATAGATACACTGGTAATAAGACTTTTTCATCACCGTCAATTGTTTTAGTTTACTTAGAGCCCATTTGTGAAGTAAAAAATGTAGGTCAAATATTCACCCGTAAATATTTTCACATTTTAAATTTTTACGGTTCTAAGCCTGTGAAAGTATAAAGGGAAAATTAACAACCTATGAATAATATCGTAATGAATGAATGAGTTGCGCATCGCGTAAAAAGTGTATTGCGAGGAGGCCGTATCCAAAATTTTAGATTTTGGCGGACATTTTCTAGGTGCTTTATCTTGTCATTTTTGTACTGGGCTATACCAAAAGAAAAAATACGTCATATGTTTTTTGTCTTGTAGATTGTTGGATGAAAATTTAAATAGTGTTTAAAATTTCATTCTGTATATGCGTAGTGAGTGAGTGTGAGTAATGTGTGCTGATTTTGTTTCTACAGTCCGTTTGATAGAAACAAGATATCTTTTTACGATTTAAATTAATGTTTTATAATTTATTTATTCTTTAGGAAATTATTGGCGACGAGGTGCAAGACTGCCGCGACTACTGGTACTACAATGTGTTCTTCCTTAACAACATGGTTGACCACTCCCAGTGCGTTCTGCAGTCCTGGTACGGAACACGATTTGATACTCTTAGATCTAAATAAATAGGGTATAATATGGCACTACCGTCTCGCAAGTAGGCCAAATAATAAATTACCGCATAATATTAATATTGCTTTAGTTAAAATACGATTGACTAAAGTCATTACGATTTTTTACTTTTAGCTTAAAATAATAAGGGTAAAATATGACACTACCGTCTTGCAAGTAGGCCAAATAAATAAGGTTACCTACTGCATACAATATTGCTTTAGTAACAATACGATTGACTCTTACTAGCTCTTTCAGTCTTAACTTAAAAATCGTCGCATTGTGATATTTTAATCACCTAAATTTTTAAACAGCAATCAACAAGACAAAAACCAAATGACGTATTTTTTCTTTTGGTATAGCCCAGTACAGAAATTCCAAGATAAAGCACCTAGAAAATGTCCGCAAAAATCTAAAAAATTTGATACGGCCTCCTCGCAACACTTTTTTACGCGATGCGCATCTCATTAATGCATTACGATACCAGTCATAACGTTGTTAATTTTCGTTAAAATTTTTAAACCTATGTTGCAAAAAATATTTACGGGTGGTAATTTTACCTACATTTTTAACATCATAAATGGGCTCTAAATACGATTCGTAACTTCTATAAAAAATTTGGAAGGTGATGAAAAAGTCTTTCTGTATAACTTACATTAAACGTATAAGTGACACTCTAGCTCACAAAATTTTAAGTGATTTCGCTTTAGTTAACATTAAACTGACTAAAGTCGTCAACTTAGCCTGAATCTAAATGAAATAAATAATAAGTATGGTCTGTATCCTCCCTCTTCATTATAAGTTAGACGCCTTTTATAAAAGTTTGACAGCTAGACGGTTATATCTAGGTAATTTTAAATGTTGATTATAAAAATGGGATTTTTACTATAATTATAGCGTAACTGGTACCACTATACTAAATTAATTTGTGACACTTCGATCGCGTTGCAATTTGCAGCTGCCGCTCGACACACGTGACCGTGATGGTAACACTACCGAAACGTCAAGAATTAACTGGTAGCAGTACCAGAACCTCTAGCACAAAAAACTATCGACTTCGAATCGTTTGAGTATCGAAAGCAAACGACACAAAGTTCGTGCTTTGTTTTGTAGTTCTCGTTTTGACCGCGCCAGCGCTGTTTAAGTTTTCATACTGAATATTTCGAAGGCGATACGAACACGCAAACGATTCGAATTCGATAGTTTTTTGTGCTAAACCCATAGTTACGCAATAAATATAGTGTTCAGTTCAGTAACTTAGGTTTTATCGCTAGAGTTTGTTATTTCGGGAATTCTACCATGTACCTTGTATTTTATGACAACAGTGCCGAAATATCGGAGACCCATAAAAAACAAGTCTCGAGAAATAACCAACTCTCACGATAGTGACCATGAAAGTTTAAATCAGTATATTTATCGCTAAAATCGATCAGGTATACAATTATATTTACAATATATTTTATTATTTCAAATACAAATAACATGACCTAAAAAACTGTATATCAGGTACTTGGCCTGCGACATGCATCTTCACATAATTGGGCTGTTTATCCTCGTGGCGGCACCCAGCGCTAAGGCCCGCTGGTCGATGCTCGGGGCGCTGACTGTGCTTGGGTTCGCGTGGCCCGCCTACCACATCTACTCGAAGGATTTAGATGCAACGCTGATGGCCAGCCCTACGTAAGTCATCGTCCATATTCCACATACTGATGTGCATATTGCTCCTTTTAGGCATCTCCATAGCCTTCTGTCATCATCATCATGCCATAAACTGATTTACGTTTGTCCTTTTCAAGAGGCTATGTCCAGCTTAATCGACTACTCAAAAGCCTTCGATTCAATTTCGCATGACTCTATATGGCAAGCATTAAAACAGCAAGGATTAAACCCCGATTACATAGAACTTATCAAAGCGATTTACCTGAGAAGCACAACAAGAGTACGCCTAGACACAAGAGTACCAACATTTCAAGTCGACGGGGGCGTAAAACAAGGGGATCCGATATCGCCAAAACTTTTTATCGCAGTCTTAGAATTCGTCTTCAGAAATCTCGACTGTAGTACTATGGGAATTAAAATCAATGGCAAGTACCTCTCACACCTCAGATTCGCGGTCGATATAGTACTGATTGCAAAAGATGCACACGAACTGAAAAACATGATTTAATCTCTTAGTCAGTACAGTGATACTGTTGGATTACAAATCAACTGGGACAAGACGAAAATTATGACCAATCGTGAACGAATACCCATATCTATACAGTCAGTAGCTGTAGAATATGTTGAACTACATTTACCTAGGCCACCTAATCTCAATGAAATCCTGTTCAGAAAAAGAACTTGACCGCCGAGTGAAGAATACAATATGGAATGAAGGAAATTTTCAAAGGTCTCATACCCACAAAACTTAAAGCTAAAGCAATGAAAATCTGCCTGATACCTATTCTTACCTACGCATACCATACCTACTCTCAAAAAATCACTTCTACATAAAATTAGAACCTGTCAAAGAGGAATAGAACGGAGTTACTTAAACATCAAATTGAAAGATAGAATCAAAAGTTCAGCGGTAAGGGAAAAAACAAGAACGAGAGATGCGGTCAAACAGGTCCTAACACTCAAATGGAAATAGTCAGGTCATATTCAGAGAGCGACAGATGAAAGAAGATGGTCACAAAAAATAACGAATTAGTACTTACCCAATTTAAAAAAAAAGAAAGAAGGGCGACCATTTAAGAGATGGAGTGATGATATCACACAAATAGCCGGAAACAAGTGGCCCAGACTGGCCAGAGATAGAAGCACCTGGAATGGTTTGGAGGAGGCTTTCACCGTAAAATGTTTACAGCTAACAAAACTAACCTAATTTAAAACACTAACATCACTTACAAATAAATAAGTACACACCACACTAAATACTAATTAAGGAAAACATGTAAGGGATAAATTAAATTAAAGCTAAATAATAATAATAATAATGTCCATCATGATGACATCAGTCCACTTGCTGGACGTATTTATTTGTCCTTTTGGATATGCTATGTCCATCAGTGGACTACCGCTATTGGACATAGGCCTCCCCATAACCCTAAGTCATCGTCATTAGCCCATCTACTACCTACATCTGTGGATAGGCCCCCCACCAGGTGGACTAACGATCTGAAGCCGCTGGATGCGGGTGGCTCGGGAACGATCGTTGTGGAGATCCTTGGGGGAATCCTATGTCCAGCAGTAGGCATCATTTGGCTGAGATTATAATGATGATATAATATTGTGGTGTTAAAGCGCCTTCTAGGGCGTATTTGTAGAAATAGAATTGTATTTATTGCTTTTAATTCACTCCACCAGCACGATGAGTGAATTCTTCCTCACGGATCCGACATTCAACTGGGTGTACAAGCAGACGTACAGCAACATGCCCATATTCCTCATCGGCATGGTCTTCGGCTTCTTTATCTACGACTGGCAGAAGAGGAACATCTTCGTGAAGAAGGATTTCAAGGTACGCTGTTCAGGATCTAGAAATATAATTCCTCGAATAGAAAAATTTTGAACGTCTTAGGTGAGACCCAAAACCATCGCCCCACCTAAGACAACCAAAAAAATATTTATTCAATGAATTGTATTTTCCAGTTACACCAGCATCTTATTTACTCAAAAAACAGTCTTAAAAACATCTTAGAATCGTCCCGATGCCTGACTGTTTCCATCTAATAACCATATATGAGAGCTTCTATAAAGAACATGGATCTGCCATAAATATTTCAATGATAAAATGATCACTAATTGTATCTGCTTGATTGAAGATTTTCCGAAATGGTAGGTACTCCAATAAGTGGCAGCACTGAGCCGTGATGTAGACAGCGCGTCAGACTGTTTGCTAAAGTGACGCCAACTGATGGCGTAAATTGGACCTAGTTATGCAGAAAGCAGCCATGTGAGGAGAAGTACAAACTGAGATATAAGCATTTTAGTGTCGAGAGTACTCGAGAGTTGCACTTTAGTTATTTTTTGATGTTTTGTTTATTTTATATTTGAGAATTATAGAGAAAATTATTACGAATTTTTGTATCCTATCCAGTACTTTGTATCGTTTCTAATAATACAAATAATTGCGTTTTGAACGTGGCTGTTTTATACAAAATAGGCAATTTCAAAGAAATATCAAAAAGCATAAACCAGCCACATAGCGATGGCTGAGTTCTACACTAATTCAAGACAAAAAATAGTATATAAAAACAGCCAAAAAAATATTAAAGCCAGTAATTTACTACAAAATAATTAAAATTTTGTATTACTATTTCATTTCTAATTGTAAACGATATGAGTATATGTCAAATAACCTTTGTGATTTGTAAAAATACTTAAAAATCGCATGAAAAGTCTTCATTTAAAAAACTTGACCATACAAAAACAAAATAATTTTTACCTCTTTACTATTTTAAGCTATTAAATTGTCATTTTGTCGAACTGGCCACTTAAATCTGAAATATACTACTCATTGGTTGAAAATTTCAAATCAAAAATTAATTAATTCATTTAACTGCTACATTTGAGTTTCAATAACAGTAAATTATTATTGTTTTCTTTGTTTATTATTTTTATTTTTGGTGTTTTTCATAGATAAAGTACAATAGAAAACATGAAATACTATATTTACTAGTATCAGTTCCATCGTGGCACCAGTGCTGCACAAACAGCTCGAAGGATTAACGATGTGTATGGCACTGGTGTCGCAAAAAAAAATTACACACAGTAGTTTTTTGGTTCTTATGTTATTATTGTTTCGGAATTTCAATCTACAGACCTACCCTGTGGATGGCACTCAAAGCCCCGTGAATAGTCGGAGACGTAGGTGGTTGATGAAGAATTAAAATCTCTTGTGGAAGCAGATCCATCGCAAACCACTTTACAGATACATGCAGGCTTTGGTGTGAGTGACAAAACTGTTTTAAAACTCTTGACTTGACTAAACAAGCTCGAAACGTTGATATATTATGAATTGAGTGAATCAAACCAGTTTGTCGAATGGTACGTTACATTGCTCAAACAACACAGTAATGAAAGAATTCAAAAGCAGATCATTACCTGTGATGAAAAGTAAATCCTGTACGATAATCGAAAGCGCTCATCGCAAAAGCTGAATCTTGTAAAACCAGCAAAATTCTGCTCCCAAGCGAAAATTTACTCAGAATAAGAAAATTCACTTAGGAGAGTTTGGTGGACAAGTGCCAGTGTCATTGTACTAGTGCAGATATCTGTTGTCTGTAACTGTAAAACTTGATGAAAGGACTAGCTGCTAAATAAGAGGCTGGTCAATCTAGGCCATTGCTGCTTCAAGAGAACGCTGACCACACACTGCTCAAAAGACTGTCGCTAAACTAAAGGCATTGCCTCAGCCGCCACTGTAACTTCTGCGATATTTACTGTACACCCCGGACCTTGCCCCAACAGATATTATCTTTTCCTGTGATTTGGATTTAGAACTCCTTACAAGAAAGAAAATTCTACTGCGTTGTGGCAGTCCAAACAACCTTTACAGACTTTTACAGCCTATCGTTATAAAAGGCAAGGTATTATTTCAAGGAACCTGGCGATTAGTTAGCTCAGGGGACACTTCATTACCAAGTTCTGAACATAAGTAATGGGTAAGTAGCGAGACATTAATGTGTTACACCATACAGTATACCTCGTGCATATAAACGAATCGCTTAGTTCGTAACTATAGAGCAACAGATCTTTACAGACGCAAGCGAACTAGCGTATGCTTGCGCTGCCTATGGGCGATTTTCTTTCGAGAACGGTAGAACTAATATCTCTCTTGTTGCAAGCAAGTCTAGGCCCTAGGGTGGCACCATTCAAAGTCGTCAGCATCCCACGATTAAAGCTTCAGGCAGCTTTACTAGGTGTAACACTAGCCCGCTCGATATGCAGTGAGCACCGTTGTCAAGCTTCTCGCAGGCTGTGTCGCAGGGTATATTAGTGTGACTCCAAAACCGTTCTTGCGTAGATTAGGAGCGATTCTTTATTGATTCTCGCCCCAGGTTTTCTTTAGAAAAGAAATAAACGGAGGATCGTAAGGTCCTAAAATTTGTCTGAATCCAGGGTAATTAATTGCATATCAAACGTGAGATTTTCGAAGTGCTCTTGAATTTTTAGGAAAATCCATATTTTATTGAGATGTTGCTTTTTAGCCTGGTAAAATGATCATTGTGTGTCTTTTATAGAGCTGACGTCCTCACCGCTTCTTCGCTTTTTTTATAGTTCAATACGGAATTTATCACTGATATTGGATGTTTTTGCTAAAGTCTGTGTTGAAGAATTTCTGAAGAAACTATAACGCACAGATTGTCAAAGAGTTGCGTAATCTGCAGTATGTGCTCATGAAACAATATCAACACGCCGCGCTGCCTACGCTTCTTTGTAATAAACAATAAAAGTAATTTAACTGCGCGTATCAAAACATTTAAAACGTGAGTTAACAAGTAGAAGTAGAAGTAATAGACTTGTAATCAACATGCAGTATCGATTCACATTGGTGTTTTTTTTTCTTGGTTAACTATACATATCCACGAAAAGTTGAGGAAAACTTAAATTAATTCGATTTTATAAACTAAATTTTTAAATCAGTAATTCTATAGCAAAAAAGTTGTAAGTACCTATTGTATTGAGTATATTCTATTTTTATTAATTTGATAAACACAGCCAGAGTGGTGTTGAAAAAAGCCACGTATGTACTAGTAACAAATAATCAATTTACAGAAAACAGCCATCACACACTGGCTGTCTTTAACGTAACTGGATCCCGATACCTCCTAACATTTTGAAATTTGTAAAAAACATCCTTATAAGAAGGCTGACTACTGCAATATAGGTTTGGAAATTTGTCCCTAAATTGGCTGCATTTTACACCATGATGACTGTTTTTCACAAAATAATATTAGTAGCATGGCTGGTTTTGACGGCTCGTATCTTAGCCGTAAGAAGAGATATCGACATGGCTGTCTTTGCAAAAGATGCGCAATGTTGAATTTAGCATGGTTGTGTTAAAAACTCATTTTCGACAAAAGTGCCACTTGGCTGCTTTCTGCATAACTAGGTCCAATTTTCGTTAAAACCCTCATTGTTTCGTAATTAGATACAGAAGTACCTACAAAAAACTAGTTATAGGTCTGCACAGATGACATTGTTTATGGTATTGTATTTGATGACTTTCGTGGCGGAGTACGCACCGGTTTACAAGTCGCCTTGCTCCGAGGTCCCGGGTTCGATTCCCGGACAGGTCACTGTAGAAAGAAATGTTTTTCTACATTTTCTCAGGTCTTAGTGTTTGTGGTACCTTCGTTGTTACTGATTTCCACAACACGAGTGCTTTAAATGATGATGAAGATGTTTTCCAAATTTATTATTATTTATTTATATGGTGTGGATTGATGACAAATTCCTAACCCATCACTTTTTTGCTAAAGAAATTCCGCTTCATCTGTTGGGTTTCCCTGCGCTGGGCTAATCTGCTGCCAGCATTTATAACGTGCGCTCTCATTACCGATCGTATGAAGAATGTTTCCTGATCATATCGCTGGTTAATCTGCTGGCGAGAAGGGTCGGAAAACATCGTATGATGATGAAGTTCTAATTATGCTATTGTATTCAAAGAATTCCGGTACATCTGTTATATTGGTCCCCACGCTGGGTTGATCTGCTGGCGACAATGCGTTAACATTGTAGGTTAAATATAAATATATAAATATTTTCAGACATGCCACACATACAGAGCCATTTAGTCCCAAACTAAGCTACTACTAAGAAGCTTGTTGTATTAGGTACTAGACAACCGATAAACTTACTTATTTTTTTTTTGTAAATATATACTTACAATAATACATAGAAAACACCCAGACCAGTACAAACAGACATGTTCATGCACACAAATTTGTACTGTGAGGGGATCGAACCCGCCCATGGCTCAGAAGCAGCGATTACTACCACTGATCCAAATTGTCGTACGCTCCGTTGGTTTAAGCACCGAAACAAGACCTCGGGTTCGAGCCCCGGCACGGGCAACAAGAGTTGCTTGCAAACGTTGCTTGGGTTTTGAATTACCAACCCGCATTTGACAAGTGGGGTGATAATGCTTGTACCCGTTATTGCTGTGATCAGTGAAATCAGTAAATCAGTAAAATCAGTTTTATTTCCGCAAATAGGCCCCTGGAGGCGCTTTTACACGTCCCAATATTTAAACCTACCACTGCTTCGAGACAAATGTGGGCTAGTGCCGAGAAGAAGCAGCGCAAGAAACTCGGTCACTATTGTCAGCTTCTTTTTAATAAATATGTTTACATAAGATATATGCCATATGTGGGAACTTTAATCCATTGACGGAGGCCTTAGCCCTGCAGTGGGGTGATATTAGGTCGTTACCTTACTTTTTTACCCAACTACGGCAAAGCCAACAGGAAGGGTTATGATTTTAGCAGTCTGTATGTTTGTGTTGTATTTGTGTGGGTTCTACATTTGCGACTAAACTAATGAGCTGATTTTAGTGAATGAGGTATCAATCGATTGTTTATTGTAGCCCAGGTAACATAGGCTACCTTTTCTTAAAAAAAGCTACATGTCTATGGCCCAAAGTAGTGGTAGGATTAAATATTGGAACGTGTAAAAGTGCCTCCGGGGGCGTATTTGCAGAAATAAAACAGATTTTGCTGATTTACTGAATGAAAGAAAGAAAGAAACAAAAAATATTTATTTGGCATCAGACAAAACAAAATACACGTATCAATAAAAAAAAATACACAAAACCACAACATTTAAAAATAAAATGATGCCAAAAGGGTCCCCCGCTAGCATTTGTCGTGGCAGCTGAAGGCATGCCACGACACTGATCTTCTGCGGAAGCCTACACATTTAATACAAAACAAGAAGTAAACACAAAACAAGTGACAATAAAAAAAGAAAGAACATATTTATAAGAATAATACATAATAACGAATAAATAGAGTAATACGCACAAAACAGTTTGGAAGTTTAAATAACATACAAAAAATAAATAAATAAAAAGAACAAGCAGAAAGGGAAGCCACACGGCAACGGAATTGATATGATGGGTGCATGCATATCAGAGAGAATACAACCATCATTCATCGTTCATTCACTTGCTTGCCTCGAATGCTACAACAATATAAAAAAAAAGTTTAGAATCATAACGAGTAGTGTATCAAAATGAAAGAAGACAAAATTTTGACTACGAAAATGTCTGAACAATACAGCAAATATACAGAGTGACTTTCAAAACGTAGCATTTTCGTAGTCCGGTTACAGTTTTTTAAACTATTTATTACTTATGAAGTACTTACCTATCACTTTTGTATTCAAGAAATTTCGCTACGTCTACTGGGTGCTGTTCCCGTCCCTGATGGCGCTGGTGTCGACGTCCGGCCTGCTGTACTTCGGCGACGCGCCCCGCGCCGGGCTGGGGTCCCGGCTGCTGTTCGCGCCGCTCGTGAAGCCCACATTCGTGGGGCTCGTCATGCTGATCATACTCGGATCCATGTTCAAAGTTGACAGTACGTGCCTTTCAGGAAATATTATATATTTTTATTTTTTAAAACATGCCACGCTGGGCCACAAAGAGCTAATCCCAAGTAAAGCTACTATTAAGTAGCTTAGCGTGTGGGGTACTAAACGACCGATAAACTCACCTAAATACTTTTACTGTAAAAAAATACTTATTGTACATAGAAAACACCCAGTAAAACCATCAGTACAAACAGACATGTTCATGTACACAAATATTTGTACTATGCGGGGATCGAACCCGAGACCCATGGCTCAGAAGCAGAGTTTGCTCCCACTGATCAAAACGTCAAACATCAACTTAATATGGCTCCAGTTGGGCTCCAGAGAATGAATGAGAAATGTATTTCTTTGACCACGGTAAGTATCTATACACGGTAAAAAGCTAGCGACATCTTTATTTGGAAACAAGCTATTTCATACAAGCAACTTACGTTGCTATTGCCACAGAAAGCGCTGTTTTACAGGTACTTAATAGTTGAGTCGAGTCATGAATGAATGCCCGTTTGAGTGTTCCAGAGACATCTTTTACTATGACTATCCTTCAAAGGTTGAAAGTTAGAGAAAAATCTGGTGCCTTTTCAAGCTATACCTAGCCTGCTAGGTCTGACTTGATTCAATTTTTAAAAACTATTTGTAATAGAAAGTTGTATTTAGCATGGGTATTATTTATCACTGTAAAATAAACATGAAATAAAATATTGTAAATAAGAACAAGAATCTACATCACAGACGTCTTTTACATTGCGGTCGCGTTACAGTGGCCTAGGTCACAAAGCGACTCAAACATGCATGACCGAAACATCAAGAAGGTTACGTATTTAGTTCTACTATTTAGAGTTGTAGTACCGCGACAATAACGGGTACCGGTTACGCAATGTAACGCGATCGAAATGTCAAAGAAGTAAATGGCAGTGGTACCAGTTACGTAATGAATGTCGTGTTCAGACCCATTTTAAAAGTTGTATTATAACGAACAGTTATAATAAAACGATAGAGTCTGAAATCGTATTTTTTCATAATCGTATTAATAGAAATAAATTCAGTAATAATCAGTTTAAATTCTGCAAACAGGATGTGTATCTATATTATTTAATTTTATCGATGTCTTTATCTGCGTCTCGTAGATGTCCAGCGCGGCGTCCTGGAGTGGGCGGGCTGGGCGCCGCTGTCGCGCGTCAGCTACTGCGTGTACGCCTTCCACGTCGGCGTGCTGCGGGCGCTCGGCGGGACCAGGACCGTGCTTGCACATTTGTCTGTCCTACACTTGGTGAGTGATCTAACTGGAATCTTTAGCATAGGAGATTTGGACAACATCAGCTATGGATGTGTCATCCTAATCCACGTGGGAGTCCTAAGGGTCCTCGACGGTTCCAGGATTGTTCTTGCCCATTTGTCTGTCTTACACATGGTGAGTGATCTAACTGGAATCTTTAGCATAGGTGATTTAGACAATATCAGCTATGAATGTGTCATCTTTATCCACGTGGGTGTCCTGAGAGTCCTCGGTGGGACCAGGACTGTTCTTGCCCATTAGTCTGTCCTACACATAGTGAGTAATCAAACTGGAGTCTTTAGCATAGGAGATTTTGACGATGCCAGCTATGGATGTGTCATCTTTATCCACGTGGGAGTCCTGAGGGTCCTCGGCTGAACCAGGACTGTTCTTGCCCATTTGTCTGTCTTACACATGGTGAGTAATCTAACTGGAATCTTTAGCATAGGAAATTTGGACCATACCAGCTATCGATGTGTCATCTTAATCCACGTGGGAGTCCTAAGGGTCCTCGGTGGGACCAGTAACATTCTTGCCCATTTGTTTGTCTTACACATGGTGAGTAATCTAACTGGAATCTTTAGCATAGGAGATTTGGACGATACCTTTATCAGAAAAATATATCCATTTTTACCATAACATGTACATTTCAGTTGCAAGACTACGTTGGAGTCACAGTAATCACGCTGCTACTTGCGCTGGTGTTCTATCTTCTTGTGGAAGCGCCCTTTTCCAAGGTGTTAGACATATACTTGGGCTTCAAGCCAAAACAAAGACAAGTGAAAGGTCCTGCTAGTACTGCAAACAATGAAGCTGCAATCGGAACAGATAGTAGTAAAACTAACGGCGCTGCAGGCAATGGTACTGCAGTTAACGGGAATGCAGTGAACGGACTAAATGGTTCTGCAGCAAATGGCCAAACGGCGATCAAGAACAAAGATGCTTAAGTACAGAGCTATGTACTGGAACATGATTTTATGGTTAGAAGGGATGTTATGGATGTACGATTTCGGATGTAGGAAAGACATTCTATCGGTTATGGATCTAAAATACTTTTATCCGTTTGTCAATTTAATAATCAAATAATTAGTAGGTATTAGATTATATCTCTGTTTCCTTTTGGTACTTCAACTTGTTATAATTTTGTGCCAACTCAGCCGAAAGAAACATGTTTCATTTAGGCTTCTACCCTGATTGAATCTATGTGAACTTTTGAATTCGATTCAATTACTGACACGGATTTTTATAGTTCTCTCTAGTTAGCCTACAGAAGTCCATAATATACCTGACGCTAACTAAGCCAATGAAAAGTAAACGAATTATCAATGTAACAATTCTTGAAAGCCTATCAAACATCATAAATAAAGGCAAGGAAAGATTAAACTTGAAAGATTATATAAACTTAAGTTAATGGAACATTTTACTTTTGTAGTCGAATGAAATACGATATAATTATGTCGTGGTTTTATTACAGTTAGAGGCAAAAATGTTTATACACTTTTTTGTTACACCAACCATAAATATTGAGTGTCAACATTTGTAAAAACTTATACATACTTAAACAATACTGTGTAAATAGCTTCTAATCTTGCCAAATAATTAATACATTTTTTATAGTATCTTTTGTAGGTACATACTCGTATGTTTTTGTAGTGTAAAGTTTTGTAATATTCATCATTTACATTCAAATGTGTATCTCTTGTATTAAGTGATTGTCTTTTTGGTTGTCCTAAATGAATAGATATTATACAATATATATTGGAGCTGTTTATATAAAAAAAGAATGCCTTTGTTTGCCATATCAATAATTGTATAACATACAATTATTTATACTTTAAAGAATATTTGTATAGTTGCAAGATCGTCTGGGTCTGATAATATTTTAATATGACGGCTCTTGTTTTTTTACAAATTAATCCCTCAACGCCCAGGCGGCAGGCGCCTGCCGCGATAACAATTGATTTCAATTGTGTCTGGAATAAGTCACGATCGAGGGATCTACTAAATTTACCAAGAATAAAATGGTTTTCTTTACCATAAGGTCGCTTTTTATAGTAAATATTTTTAAATGTATGTATATTTTTGAAGATGACTGTGCCTTTATACAAGCTGTTTAAAAGTAGAGTAATCATTTGAATTTATAAGTTAAACTACATTCTGGGGAAAGGATAAGATAATGTGATATAATAATATTAAGGAAAACTTACTATTAATAGATAAGGTTTTAATAAATTATAGACATTAAATTATGTTTTTTTTATTTAACCACAAATATAAAATAGAAAACTTAATACACTATAAGCGGTTGAAAAATGTACTCGTCAAGTGAGCGCCACTAAAATATTTGGCGCTTACAACTTAGCAGCATTCAACTTGATGTCAGGTTCTAATAAAACTTGACGACTTCTGTGGCGTAGTGTGCACACCGGTATTTAAGGTTTCGTCTGCTTCGATCCTGGGTTCAGTTCCTGGACGGTCAATTGAAGAAAAAGAGTTATTCTATATTTTCTAGGGTCTGGGTGTTTTTAGTACTTTCGTTGTTTCTGATTTCCACTTTATCATAACAATGTTAAAGGTGTTGTCCACCATAAGTGTGGATGTGACCATAATCGATCAATTGCCCCATGTCATAAGTTAATTTTTCAAATGCAGTGCAGACCAAAACATCAAACGGAGTGAGCCTTCTGAACACTTTTCCGCCTTGCTATGTTGCTATGATTTAGAGCGAGTGGCTTGAAACATTGTATTAGTACTTTTATGTGGACGATGATGGAACGAATCGTGTTCATTATTTGATAGAATGAACAAATCGTCGACTGAGTAATCTGTCAAATGCTTGTTGTCAATTTGAGGAACACAAATTACTTAAATTATTAAATCAAATAACTATTGTTATCCAGTAGGAAAGTATATCTTTAACTTTTCAAGCATCGGGCCTACGTTCTAGGTTAGTTATCGACATGTTAGCGGTTATAACATGACAAGAGGTACGACATTTAACAATGTGCAAGGGCTGGACGAGTTGTATGTAGCTCTAGTATCTCAGACAATTTGACAATTCGCTCCATCTGGACATGCTCTCAATAAAACGCATTTGCATTAATTGTTAGGCAGCTTTGCCATTGTTTTAAGTCTAATTAAGATTTCTAAATGCCAACGCGGTCGCGGCAGCTTTAAAAAAAACATCACGCTGCGACCAATAGAAGCGAAACATGAGTGAAAAATATTGCAAAAATTATCGCGATCATAATAACGGAAATTGACGCGGACGAAGTCGCGGGTAACAGCTAGTTGTTGTAATAAAAACTTAAAACTTTGATTGAAATGAAAGATAAGTTTACGGATTTAGAACGCGTTTATTTTTGATTTAACCCGACGTTTCGATCCTTTTACAGCGTTCCTGTTCACGGGTAGAAACGAACGCTGTAAAGGGTTCGAAACGTCAGGTTAAATCAAAAATAAACGCGTTCTAAATCCATAAACTTATCTTTCATTTCAATGTAAGTATAGTGTTCGCGTAAACTCAAGAAAACAGTACATTAAAACTTTGATACTGTTTACTTAAAATTTTGGTAGCTATTTATAAAAGTATGGTGATTTCAAAATTTTTCCTTTCTTAATTTTATAATATTCTTAGTTAAAGGTCCCATTTCGACGACCTCCGTGGCGGAGTGGCGTACACACCGGTTTTCAAGGTGTCGCCTGCTCCGAGGTCCCGGGTTCGATTCCCGGACGGGGGTCAATGTAGAAAAAATGTGTTTTTCTACATTTTCTCGGGTCTGGGTGTTTGTGGTACCTTCGTTGTTTCTGGTTTCCAAAATACGAATGCTTTAAATAGTTATTCAAATTGGGATCAGAACAATGTATGTGATGTTGTCCACATTTATTTATTTATTTATTTATTTACAGTTTTACGGTTGTTTCATTGCTAAGGTAACAGATAATCGGCTTAGTACCCTTCTATATTTAAAAAGAACGTCGTGTTAGTTACACCACACCACAGATAATATAATACTACACAGACCCGAGTTCACCACCAACACTTAAACAGCCGGTAAACAAAGAGTGACGATTAATTTGTCACAATTCCCATATAAAATAGGCATAAGTCGAGAACGGCTGGACCGATTTTTAAGATTTTGTTATTTTTGGATTTGTCTTGATCAGGAATAGGATAATAAAGTACATATTAAAAACTTTGAAAGTTAAAAATTATTTTTTTTAATATTTTTTCCAACAACGCCATATTTTACAACAATGACATTGAAGACGTCAAAAACAATAGGCTACTTATTCTGAGGCGATACGAAGTTCGGGGTCTGCTAGTCTATCTTCTATCTTATATACTAATAAAGCTGAAGAGTTTGTTTGTTTGTTTGAACGCGCTAATCTCAGGAAGTTCTGGTTCGAATTGAAAAATTCTTTTTGTGTTGGATAGTCCATTTATCGAGCAAGACTTTAGGCTATATAACATCACGCTGCGACCAATAGGAGCGAAGCATCAGTGAAAAATGTTACAAAAATAACTGCGATCATCAGAAATTGACGCGTACGAAGTCGCGGGCATCAGCTAGTAATAAATAAAACTGAAAGTATGAATAAATAACTGTCAATAATGTCATTGAATTATCCCTACATTTTCTATCATCATCATCATCACAGAACATGGAAAAGAGGTTTCTATGTCCTGTGATCATCATCATCAGGCTCAGCATCAGCTTAATAACGCCCGCTGCTGGACACAGGTACAGGCAACAGCACGTCAACCTACCACAAAACGTAAAAATTTCTCAATTGATATTGATCTCTACCTGTTGAACTTAAAGTTGAAAATCAATTCAAATGACCTTTAACTTTTTGGGTAGGTTGACCTGCCGTTGCCTGTACACATAAGCTCCAATGGGGACTACCGTTTCTTTGCTCACCAGTTGGCGCCACTGTAGACTGAGGTCCGGAGGTATAGCTGTCAAAGGCGATTGGCGCCGAAACAAAGTGTTATATCTTGAATCTAATTAAGGTTTATTATTTATATATAACTATCTTGATATCAACAAACTAACTTCTGAAATAGTTGCTCTTGAGGCCGCCTATTTTTGCGCTTTTTCTTAATTCCGCTTTTAAAGCGTTCACATTAATCGCCAAATAATCCATATTTGCGATATTTTACGAAGGAGATCACTTTCCAGCAGGTAAATTAAAGAAATTATAATTTATGCAACAAATTCCGCTAAAACCAGTGAAAAGTGAATGATATTGGACCTCACGCGACACAAGCGCCTCTAGTGGCAAATTAACTAGCGATAGCCCCCATTGGCTTATTATACGTAGGGTTAAGGTGCTAAGGACCTTTACATAGAATAGAATAGAATAGAATTATTTTATTTGTCACTTCAAAAATTCATAAATAAGAAAATAACTTAATAATAATAACATAATAATAATAACATAACCTCTGGTCTGCCTTCATTGGTTGTCCGGAGTGAACACTGACGAGGAACATACCTCCCACCTCTTGCTTGCCTTCATTGGTTGGCTTGAGTGGAGAGTCGCTAGAGCAGAAATGCTCGGAGGAAGGAAGTATTGCAGTAAGATGCTTGTAGGGATCTTGATCGGATTACCGGGATTGTCCTGAGAGCCGTGTAATACCTCTCTACTCCTCAAGCACCTCAGGCTATGTTGCCCCCTTGTCGCTACGTCACTATGTGCTAGCGGCCGTTTTCGGGGGCCCATTAAATGATAGTGCGAGTCACCCCCTGCCATTTTATCCGTGTGAGTAACATAGGTCAGGCAGGGGCCATAGTCCTTCCATAGTCCCAGTTACCCAGTCTACTAGCACCCAAACCCATAGCCCAGTATCCTTTGTATCCACATTCTACAATAGTCCTGCACTGACCGGGGGTTGTCCTTGGGTGTACTTGTATAGTGCGCACAGGGATAATCGTCGTTTGGTGTCACATTACATCATTTTGATAAAATTTGTCTAACGGGCCTCTGCGAGTTGGCTTCGGCCCCTCGTAGGCCTTCCAAATGTCCGGGACTCCATAGTCCCGTGATGGGAAACAGAATAACACAATAATCAATGTGCCAAAAAGGTCCCCACTCAGCATTGGTCGCAACAGCCAATTGATCGATGAACGCTGATTTTCAGTGTCAGTCGGTCACACCGGTCGGTCTTGCGACACCCGCATCCAGCCTATCATCCTACCTCTGTCAGTTCGTCGGTTCACCTGGTGGGCCGCCTGCCCACATATGCATTGTAGATACCTACTGATTACATTACAACCTCTTAGATTCGGAGGCTTAGACTGGAAATTAAAAAAAAGACAATTTTCAACTTACAATTTTAACACTAAGCTAAATTTAATAAGTTATCGACGGCCAGGATCACGTCGTAACAATCACACCGGCAGACAAGATGTCGTCCATCTCTGAGATCTCGGGTTCGATTCAATGTATGACCAATGTATCAAACTATTTGTCTATTTTGTCACCGACCTCTGAATGTTTATGATACATTCGTTGTAACAGATTCCAGCGTAACGAAAGAGCTTTTTCACTTTTTAGGGTACCTAGTAGGTAATATTAATAATTAATAAAAATGAGTAATATGTAGGTACCTCACATAATTTACTTTCCTCTAAAAAGGAAAGCGAACTTCTTCAAATTGAAAATGTAATTATACATACTGCTAAGTATGTTATTTACTTATTATCGTATCATATAAACAAACGTTAATGTTATATACTATCTTATAAATAATGTGGGTGTAAAAATAAAAATAAAATATTCATTATCATTTTATTCAACAATACTACCTACAACGTTATTATTCTAAGACCTACAGTATCAGACCCACTTACATCATCAGAAATACTAAGTCGAGCAAAACTAAAAACAAAAAAAAAGCGATACGAAAATCGAAATACAAAAAATCAAAAAACCGCCACTTTCCCGTAAACTTAGAAAATAAATTATCTATGGTGTCCTTAGCAGGAACTGTCTTTTTCTTTAAGCTGATGAACTTTTGCGTTCAAAACAAGTAATTCAATTATGTCGGTAAGAATATTTTTCATAAAGGAGATGTCCCAAAATGGAGGAAATGAAAGGCTATTAGATCGATAGATAGATAGATAGATAGATACACTTTATTGCACACCATAAAATTGAAAAATAACACATGAGTAAGATTTAGATTAGTACAATTTAGGCGGTCTTATCGCTTGCAGCGATCTCTACCAGACAACCTTCAGGTAGAGGAAAGATGAAACAGATTTTAAAGGGGAAGGCGGCGGAGAGTATTCAAAAGTACACGTAAAGAAAAGTGATAAAAGAGATGTAAAATTACAATCTGAAATATATCTAATATTACACGCATAGTAAACTACATAAATAACATTAAAATACAAATCGATTTTAGATTTTATTTATTTTTGAACCATTTAATTATACGTATAATATTATTTGTATTTTTTCCATAATCAGTACTATATCTGGACCTGATAAGGGACATCTCCTTTGTTTTTTATTAAAAAAATATTTTTTTAATGACTTGTCGTTGAGTAAGTCTATAAGTAATTCTACATAAAACAAATTTTCTTTATGTTAGGCCGTATGTTGTTTACTTAAATTGTTCGCCAACTTAAAAATATAGAGTCAACTTATTATTAAGTGATTTGATATTTTCCTGTATATGGCACTATGAAATAACCACACTTTATTTCCTAAATGACATTGGTTCAGTTCATGGTTAATGAGAAATATTACCAATTTTATATAGTAAATGTAGCTAGAATACCCTCTTAAAAATGTGAACTCAAGATAGTGAAATCACTGTTTGTTTTAGACAGACTGAGACAGACCTTCTCATCTTTTTTTAACGCTCATTTGGCACCATGTGTACCTAAGATTATAATTTAGGTACCTTTTTAGTTTAAAACATATTTAAGGCACTGATCCCGCCACTCTGACGCATCAAGATAGCGATTGAGCAGATTCCACAATATAATTTATAATTTTTGCAATTGTATAGACACAGTGATTTAATTTTTTTTAATACATCTGGCATACGAGTAATGTCACATTGACGGAAAAACGTGTAGATTTTTTAAAATTTGTAAACAGCTAGACTTATAATGGATGATGATGAATTTGAAAAAGTATTGCAATTTAAGGAGGAAATTCACTCTGATTTGCCACTCTCCACGCTCTCTACGATCGTCATTCTCCTTATGGAAAGCCCTACTATGTCCAGTAGTGGACTAACAAGATGATGATGAAGTATTTAGTAAAGGCTCCTATTAACGACCCCCTAAAATAACATATCAGGTTTAATCTCATTTTTAAAAGTGAATCCCAAGACAGCTTGAACTGGCGGTAATAGGAGCATTTACTTTAATTAAACGAATATTGTCAACCTTTCAATAAAATACGCACGCACTTAAATATTAGTGTGTTTTATAATCAGTGTGTTACTATCTCTTGAACACGAGTACAGCGTTGCTTACTTTAATATCACTTATACCTACTTATTTAAACTTTCATGGTCACATATGTTTTAGTTGTTATGTGTTAGTTGCTTCGATATTTAATACATGTGAAAACCGTAAAAATCTAAAAACAAAATTTTCGCGATCGGTTAATGATATTAATTTAAAACGACGCATATGTCATAAGCGTGCGCTTTGTGAAGACTCAAATACGGCTTTATTAGGACGTTTTGTACATAGTCTGCGTCGAGCGAAATCACGAGCGGTAATCGTTAAAAAATATAGCCATCTCTATCATTTGCGTGCTATTTCGCATCTTTTGTTCTGCTTATCAGTGAAACTTGTCAATGTGTGCAGTTTTGGATTGCTCGGAACATATTTAATACGCGAATTACTATGATATTAATATGATCTTTACTTTAAAATATCATTGTCGGAAACTCATAAAAAAGGTACATGGAAGAAATCGTTACAACTAACTTATAATTATGTCACTTATTGAACAAATTAAAATTATTAATTATAAACTTAACTATTTTTGGTAAGTACCCATTACCTGCTATTTATATACTAAGTTAGTACTAAATTTACTTTGAGCAACCGTATTTATTATTTAATGACTTTTTTTTTATTGTCAGCCAAACTAGGTTTACTTCGTGCTGTTTTAAGTGCGACGTCATTACTTGAATTTTTTTTTTCTGATGAAGCTAGTCTTCATCAGAAAAAATCTTTTTTTTATCACGTTTATGTACGCGGTCATGCGTTTTCAATAAACCATTTCAATTCAAAAAGAAATTACCAACATCAATGATTCGTATCGTGTAGTTCCGGCACATAATAATAATAAAACCCTACCCTCTCTTTTTATTTTTATGTATTGAAGCAAAAATCCAAAAAAAAATAACAAAAAAAAAAAAAATACAAAAACATGTATTTATATTCTCGAAAATTCTTGCTTTAAAGACTTTTTACCAACAATACAGAAACGAAAAGAAACACCGACACCCTGTATGCATGCGGGCGACGGCTAGAAACCAGTTGAAGCTACGTACGGTGACCGGCGCGAACAACACATACGGCTAGCGAACGACTGCTTACCTGGTTTAAATGAATTATTGCTTTGTAAACACCTTATTTGTTAAATAAAAAGAAAAAAAAAGAAAAAAGGATGTCGCATCTAAAAGTAAATAAAGCTATCTAATTTAGAAATAGTAAATTATTAAATTTACCTTTTATACATTTACTAATTTACTAAATCCACGACATTTTGACTTGTAGTAAGTATCACAAATTTCAAATTCTTGTTACCCTTAAGTCTAATTTTCAATGTTTCTTAAAATAACTTCTTGTTATTTTAACTAAGTATTCGTAATACGATTTAACACAAAGGAAGCGCATTTAACACGTTTGAAATTAATATTTCCTGTTTTTAACCTAACCTCGGCTAAACGCAGCTTTTCAAATAATTAACAGTTTCATCTAAGTTGAAGACAGATCTGTGTTAATATACGAAAGTTTTTGATCATTTTAAAAATCCGTTAACCTGGGGCATGTCCATATTAACTTAGAGGTATCAGGTCATAAACCCTTTACAAAGAATTGTAGATTAAAAAAAATCTACATGGCGCTTATCTCCGTGGAACGGTGGAGGATTTGAAACAATTAGTTACTACGAAAAAGTATTAAGGATACGCCTTTCCGAATTTCATTCATCCTCATCTAGAAAATCCCAGGACGCTCTACCCTGATTTATCGCAGAATATGTACAACTTTATACAACTTATATCAGCTAAAATAATTCACACTTCCTGCCTTCTTCTGATATTGGCAACTAGGTCTAGGGGTTTTATGGCAGGTGGAGGCTGGTCCGGGGTCTCTTGGGGTCTCCTACCACCCCGCTGCCCCTCGAGCGCCTTCCATAGCTGGAGAGCTGGCAGCTCCACGATCAGACAGTATGGAATAGCCAGCAAGTAGGATAGCACTGTCACTGATATTAGGAGGTTTACCTGAAAAAAATAGTTATTTTCAGTTGTTTGACATAAAATAGGTCGTACTCGTATTAACATTAAGGCTGCACGCCGACGTCCGTGAACGATTTTTTGTGAGGGAAATACAGAACGTACGGATTGTGAAACACACTCGTACTACAAAAAATCGGTCAAATATTATGTATAGACCTACAAAAAGACTGACGTTGGCAGCCTTTGTATCGAAAATAAGCTGGTATATGGTACTAGTCTATAGGTGAGCTACTCGTACTATTAACTCGTTCCCGGACAGTGTTTCAGATACTATAAATAAATAAATATGGCCCAAATCACATACATTGTCTTTTACCACAAACACCCAGACCTGAGAAAATATATAAAAACACTTTTTTTTTACACTGACCCCCGACCGGGAATCGAACCCGGGACCTCGAAGCAGGCAACACCTTCAAAACACTGATTTTCACCACACGAGGTCTTCAAGCTAAAAGTTTATTGTTGTACTTGTTAAGGTTAAGCCCTGCAACGCCCACGAAGATCGTAAGGTGGCGTATAAACCGGTCGTTGTGAACATCCTCAGAAGAGGCCTATGTCCAGCAGCGGGCGTCGTTTAGTGGAAATGATGTAGACTTACCATAGAATAAATAGAAGTGTGCACAAGCTGGGTGCTGCTGCCCAGCGAGAGCCGCAACACGATGAAGTGGATGAGGAACACACAGTACGACACCCGGCCCAGGAAGTGGAAGCCGCGCCACTCGAACATGTCGCGGAGACCAGCTAAAAATAAATGTTTCAATACTTCTACTGTATATCTTCTATAGTAAACTGTTGAAATTAAACAAAGGCCTTACAGAAATAAGAAAAAAGGATCTGTCATATACAGGAAATTTTAACCACTTTCCAAAATTTTTATAGGCGTTCAGTATCGTTTTTAGAGCCCATTTATGAAGTAAAAAATGCAAATCAAGTTTTTACCCAAAAATATTTTTCGCAATATACTTTTAAATTTTTAGGTTTAGGACTGTTTAGGTATAAATCAAATACATATGATTAGTATCATAATGAATGAATGTGATGTGCATTGCGTAAAAAAAGTGTTGCTAAGCGGCCGTATTAAATTTTTGGCGGACATTTTCTAGCTACTTTATCTTGACATTTTTGTACTGGGCTATACCAAAAGAAAAAATACTTCATTTGTTTTTTTGTCTCGTAGATTGATATATTAAAATTTGGAAGGTGGTTAAAATTTCACCTTAAAAATGAATCCCTATTTCCCTTGGTCATCGCATCACGCGTGAACGGCTGGACCGATTTCGCTTATTCTTTTTTTGTTTTGTTTGTTATTATCAGAAGAATGTTCTTATGAAAGAAAAAAATAAGAAAATTGCGCGGAAAATTGGAAAATTTAAGAAAACTACATCACCATACTAAATTGTTATGTAACCTTATCGCTTTTGACAATTTAAACTTTTTTAATGCATGGCGTTTGACATAGCATTGACAGAATGCGTGCTGCAAATATCGTAAAATAGCGGGGAAAAAACTGAATTTGTGTGTGTCGGAAAACCAACAAAACTATTTATATACCCGCCAGAAAAAAAAACAAAGAATGTTCTGTATTATCATAAAGCATATTAATAATAAATAATTGGTAAAATTTTTCTTTATTAAACCATATCGTAATCAATATTCATATTTAAGACAGGACAACGTCTGTCGCGTGCGCTAGTTAACTATATTTTTTCACGATATACTCACACTTGCACTTGCTGAAGCAGCCGAGCAAGAAGATGTTGAAGAAGACAGCCACTAAGAACCTGTCCAGGGAAGCGTACAGCGCGGCGACCCAGCGAGGCGGCTGCTCGTCACGTAGGAAGAACGCCCCAGCGAATATCACGCAGGAGGCCAAGGTTACAGATGCGTGGAAGAGGAGGTTGAAGCACTGAAATTTCAGAGACGAAATTAGTTGGTGTACTGCCACACCAGGGATATAGTCAGCCACAAATTTACTGCTGCCTCGTAAAACGCTACAACTAATGGATTTGTGCGGTATGCATCCAATGGCTTCCCGCAATCTTAGGTCATCGGTCTACCCAAAAATATTAGTTTCGCATGTACTTCTTATTCTTCTTATCGTAAGACTGTCATTCAAGAATTTGTGTCAGACTTTTTCAAGCCTATGATGTGATTTGTTTTTACGACTTCCATCTTACGACTGAAGCCGTGACCATATTCTGCTTAAAGTTTTTTTTCTGAAGCAGCCCGCCACTCATTCTGCCCGACCAAATTAGAAAAAAACCATTTCCTAAATTATCCAGACCGGGAACCGAACCCGAATTATTCGTAATAGGTGAAATGCTGCACCACTACCAATCGGGTCGTCATCATTCTTTATTTTGCCGTAAAACCGTGCCCTCTGTTAGTTTATTATCAGTGAGATCATAAACTAACGGTAGGTTAGATTAGATAAGATGGTAATTTTTTGGTGGCGATCTGTGAAGAGGACTTGCGTTTGATGATCGAAACTGTTTAAAAATTTATTCTGTTGTTTAAGTGTGAAAACGTTACAGAGAGATAGGCTTAAGCTTTAAAAATATTAACTAGTATTAGTTTGAGAGACAACCTATTTAAAGAAGAAAACAGTCATGCAACGCAAAAATTTAAAAGTACTTAGGTACGCAGTTAAAAGAGAAACGAAAGGTTGTGGGTTTGAGACCCACCTCAGGCAGTCGACATTTTTATTCAAGGAGTTGTATTTTCTAATTATAAGATATATACCTATCCATATTCCACATACCTTGCTCTGGTTAAGCTTGTAGCCCGCGGTCTGAGTGTGATGGTAGACGAATGCAGTGGTCATGCCGGCCGCATACCCCACCAGGTTCATCCAACTGGGCAGGTACAGGATCGTCAAGGTAGGCGTGTCAGCGAACCACGTCCGCAAGGATCTGGAAGACGGAGGAAATGACAATCAAGTGATCCCGCCCGCAATCCGAAACACATGTTTATGTGTTTCGTTATTATCTTTGTTCCTTTTAGAATTTTAAAACTGGCTAGGGTCAAACACCATGCTGCCAAGCCGAGTGGCTGACAGCAGTCTTCAAGGTGACTCCAGTACTGAGTTCTGCAGGAATGATTTTTCTGTATTGTCTCCGGTATTGGCTCCTATCTTTTTTTACATATAATCTTCTCTCAATTATTGTCTGCTAAGGCCAATCGGACCCATGCCACCTTACAAACGGGACGAATTTTGCATAATCTTTATTTTTTAAGATGACGCTCTCTGGCTGAGTTCTCGCTTTCAGTCCTCCCCTCTACTAATTGCCGTGCCTTCCAGGGCCCACTATATTCTTATGTTACTTAAGTTCTTATGTTCATTGTAGAAGCAATGAATGATTGAGTAGATATTGATTATTTAGTTAGACATGGCATGACATTATCATCCCATTGCAGGGCAAAGGCCTTCATCACTGAGATCAAGTTACCATAGCAATGATGGGTATAGGCATATTCACCACGCTCGCCAAATGCGTGTTGGTGATCACAAACCCGAGCTATGTACGAAAACTTTTGTTGCCCGACCCGCGAATCGAACCCGGGACTTACGTGGCTGGTGATAATAAACCTAACCATGACTTACTCAGGCGCCTGGCCCGTTACAATCGGCTTGATGTCGTTGAAGTATGACACGAGTCCAGCAGTCAGTGCTGAACCGAACATGAGCATCGCCAATATTGGTACCACTGCCTTGCGCCACTTCACCAGCACCAACAATACTATGAGCCCAATGACGTGGAGTTGCATGTCTGCTGCCAAGTACCTGTATTAAAAATAACTTCAGTCTGAGCTGGGTGCAAAAAATCAATCAATCAGTTTTGTTTTTACAAAATGGTAGTGCTTTTACAAGTCCCAAAACAAACTTGACTTGCGTTAGCGGGACTTGGAAGGATGTTTAAAGTGTTAAAAGCTATTCTCTATTTCGGATGAGTTTTAATATTTCCTAAAACAGGATTTTAAGAAGGATCTCACAAAGCTAAAATAGAGGGCAAAGATTTTCATTCCTTCTTTCACTGAGAACGTTAATTACGCCCATCTCTTGTTCCATTGAACTAACAAATAAGAGGCATACGTACTTTATATACTTAAATAAGAATTGCCCGAGTCAGTTCTTTTATTTCCAAAATCTAACGTAATGGTGTTATTTATTTATGAATGTTGCCCGCGGCTTCGTAAGGATGGAATTTAGAAAATTTAAGACTATCCCACGGGATTTCCATGTGCTACCAACCCTTATCCTATCGCTGTGTCATGACATATTTCATCTAGACCTTTTCAGCTGTTCTTGCGTGATTAAGGCCTAGTAGTTTTTAGAGGCAGCATTTTTAAGTTTTTAGAACCCATCTGAGACTTAGAAAACAGCGTTTTAAAGTCTGGACAATATATATGTAGGTATTACCTAAGAAGAAGAAGAATCTAGTCTAGTCACATTTGCTATCGGTTACATGATTTGATTAACTTGGCTCGATAGAAAAAAATCACCACCTGTTTGTAATGTTTTTTCAATATTACGACTAAACTACGGACATTTGATGTAACATTTTTATGCATATTAAAGGCTACTATATATTTGTAGACATAGTCGCTGAGTTTGATTTCATTTATGATATACAGTTAAATAAATACAAAATACGTGAGCGCGGCGGCTCGTCAGGCCCGTACTGTCGCGCGCTGGCGCTTACGATGCGCATAGGCGCTCTAGAACTCCCAGGCCTTAACAAACATCTATCCAAACAATCGCATTTATATTATTAGTAAGAAGTAGGAAAGTAATCTTTCCACCCGGATGTCATCCACATATAAACAACCAGGACGTATCAACCTCGTTAAAGTTTCTCACCAAACTCACCAAGTGTGGCCCATGCAGAACTTGCCACCAGGCAGGTGGTTGTGTGAATAGATCAAGTGGTGCCACCAGCGCTCAGAGCAGTCTGTGGCCTCACGTGTCACCAGCCAGCCCCACAGCGGGCCAGACCCCAACATAGGGTACCAGGTTATCGTGAACCATATAGCGAAGCCTGCAGCGGGCGTTAGCCTGATAATTCAAACCAATTATTTAGAAAGTAAACTAATATGAGTTTTTGGGACACGGTAAATAACCTAAAAACGAAATTCAACACATAAGTAAGTAGTTAGTGTAAATTACAAACCTTTTGCAAATTATTAACTACCTAACTAAATATAAGAATTTAATTGTGACGATACAATGGAGCTGGCATATCTCTATGAATAAAAGCCCCAAATTAAATAAAGAGAAAACCTTTTTGCAAATATCAACTGCGTAAGCTGCGCTGTTGTGTAGGTAGATAGGTTAAGAGGAAATACAACGGCCGGTTTTCCATACAAACGTAGTCCCCTGTTTCCTCCCTGGATAATGCCAGTAGAGCAATAATTTTTATTATAAAAATTTATGGCCACTATTAGCATGTTTCTATGTTTTCTGTTTTCATAAATTAGTTAATAAAAACGATATGAGCCCTCAAAAATCGCCAGATTTTCCGCTGAGTTCAAACATCCAGAAAACAAATTTGGCAAAATTTTAGAAAATAAGGAAAACAGAAGATCACTGCCAAAGCCTTTCTTTAATTTTTAATGAAAAAAGTATTTAAATCGGTCTAGTTTTGGAAAAGTAATCGGGGGACTACGAAACGTTGATTTGGTGTGCTTTTAGTAGGTATTTTCGGTCCAAGAAGCAGTTGTCTCTATCACACTCTGCGGTTAATGCGTTTAGCACTGCTTGACAGCAATAGATTTTACAAATACCTATTTTTCAATTCTCTCGCCCGTAGTGTTTCCTCTTAAGTAGATCAAAGAGGTAGTAAATACAAATACAAACGTGAACAAAATCACATTCGTTGTTTTAACAAACAAACACCCAGACCCGAGAAAATGTGGAAAAACACTTTTTTTCTACTTGGACCCGTCTGGGTATCAAACCCGGGACCTCGGAGCAGTAGACACCATGAAGACCAGCGTGTACGCCACTCCGCTACGAATGTCGCCATGTACATAGTAGTTTTACCCGACAGCGTAACTTGTATAGCTTGTAAAATCATTGAGCTATCAAAATGTGGATGCATTGTCTGATTTTGTGAAACAAAAGAAAACACAAATATGTTTTTTCTATGTACAAACAAATTAACCTAACTACATTAGACCAAATTCACTTTTAAGTTTTTTTGAATCCGGGATATATTCATTTCACGTATACCTAAGAAGAAGTCAGGTCATAAGTTCTGTCACATGTGTAATATAAAATAATTTAGACATGTTTATTTTTTATGTAACCATTTATATAGCAAAATGAACTTAATAAAACATAGATTCATCTATACTAATATTATAAAGCTGAAGAGTTTGTTTGTTTGTTTGAACTTGCTAATCTCAGGAAGTACTGGTCCGATTTGAAAAATTCTTTTTGTGTTGGATAGTCCATTTATCGAGGAAGGCTTTAGGCTTTATAATATCACGCTGTGACTAATAGGAGCGAAGCATGAGTGAAAAATGTTGCAAAAATAATCGCGATCATAATAACGGAAATTGACGCGGACGAAGTCGCGGGGAACAGCTAGTATGGCAATAAAGTTTATTCAAAATGACCCCCGTGATATTGAATACAGGCCTTCAATCTGCGCGGCCAGTCGTCTATCGCAGCACGAACGAGGTCCATGTCAATATAGGCGGCTGCCTTAATCAAGGATGCCTTGAGTGACTCCAAATCAGGATGAGGCTTTGAGCAGGCCGTTTGCTCCAAGTGTTGCCATATCTTGTAATCTACCGGACTCAAATCCGGACTGGAGGAGGGCCAGTCTTCGTGCCGGATGAAGTCGATTTCACGCGCCGCCAGCCAGTCTTGTGTGCTTTTCGCTCTATGAGCTGGCGCAGAATCTTGTTGGAATACCCAGTGCCTGTTATTAAACATGGTATGAGAAACAGGTTCCACAAGGTTCTTGAGGACTGTATTTTTTTTACGCCTTTCTCACAAAAATGTACCTCAGTTAAACCCCAATAAGAGACTCCCAACCAAACCATGAGCGAGGATGGAAAATGACCTCGTTGGACACGCGGAATACGGTTGCTCGCTTTTTCACTGCTGTGTACGTACACCCTATCATTTTGTTTGTTGTAGCTCTCTGCCACGGTGAAAATTTTTTCATCCGAAAAAAGAATTTCCCGATGCTTTTTTCCCGCGTACCGCTTCAACAAAGCGCGGCATCTCTTCAGTCTCAGGTCCATTAATCGAGCATTCAAACGATGTCCTGTTTTTCTTCGATAAGCCCTAAGCCCTAAGTCTTCATTTAACACCCTTTTCACCGTGGTCCTGCTTAACCCCATCTGAAGGGCCAACAGTTTCTGCTTACGTATGGGATTTCTTTGAATTCGCGTCTTCACAGCTTTTATCACTGCTGGAGTCCTAACAGAGCGAGGGCGACCACTCCTTGAACTGTCATCTACACTAGAGTCTTCATTGTATCGTTTTATGGTACGATAAACGAATCTTTTGGTTATATTAGGGGTTAAAGTATGAAATTGCCGTTTTGTATGGACGAAATCGAGAAAAGTCATTTTTCCATACTAACAATTTTTAAGTTTTTTTAAAAACGCCTGAACCGTTTTCGATGCAATTAAAGGTGAAAGTTAGATGGTTATAAAGCTACACATTATAGTATTTAAATTTCTGAAAATCAAAGTATATAATACAAATATACCTAATTGAAGCAAGAAGGTCAGCTGACACATTATAAGGGGTCTTTTCAACGACTTCCTTTGAAGTAATAGGCACTAGTATTGCATTTTTTTTTTAGTCTAAAGTTACTTTATTTAGTTTTTGATACAATACAAAAAGAATTACGCAATAATATGACTATACTTAAGAGCTATAAACAAAATAAAAAGTGGGAAAATAATCGGCAATTTCATACTTTAACCCCTATTATTCAAATTTTTCAGTAAGTCGAAAATCTGAATTGGCGCGTAACCGCAACGATGCAACACAATAACCGCGACACGGTCTTCTTTAAGTGTCCACTCCATATTTAAAAATGAGGAAAATTCTAAAAAGTACACATTTTTATTTTCATGAAAAATTCGAAATTCGAATTCCATAACCTTTTTTGTGGCCAGCATTCTAAATTCAAAAGTTTTTATTGTGTGACAGAACTTATGACCTGACTATGTATTTTACACAAATTACGATCAAAGGCGAAAGAAGCAAAAAATCGCCAAGAATTGTTTATCGTGAGCTTAAAAGTCCACCATACCTAATGTATCTGTTGATGACAGACATAATGCAATTCAATACGGTCATGGGTTTTTTGTCGACGGTGATGAGCACGCTGTAAGTTGTGAGGAATGCTGACATGGAGAAGAATGCCTGCAGCCACACTGGAGAGTTGAGCACTGCTTGCCAACCAAACTGGTCATACATCTGCAAAAAGATAACCATTAACTTAGATTAAAACAAAAATAGGACCATAACCAACAATGAAAAAGAAACAAAACATCCATTTTGATTCATTACACCGCTTATGGTGATAGCACCATAGCACCATGAGCATCTGCCAATTTTTATTATTATTTTAGAACAGTCACCCCTTTTTTCCCATGGGGGCAAGGAATATTGCCTGAAGAAGACTGCTGCTGCCCATCATCGTTATTTACAAGGTAAACTTCTTTAGTCGCCTCTTACGATTCCCATAGAATGAAAAAGGATGGTACGAAAGTTGATAGTAGTGTTATTTTAAGTTGACACCATACAACACGTATTACATGGAGTCCATAAATGTTTATTTAATCCTATAATGATTTAAACGTCTAAGAATCATAAGAGTCACTTACTTTTTCAATAAAATTTGGGTTGTCCGAGTAGGAATAAACGTGAACGAGAAGTACGTGTGAAAATATGACACATTGAATCCCGAGAACCCTGGAAACATCAGAACATTATTGTAAACATACTCTATTTAACTTTGATAAGTAAGTAACGGCCTATAATCATCCCACTGCTGGGCAAAGGCCTCCAGTTACCTTAGCAATGATAGGTACAGGCATAATCACTATGCTTGCCAAATGCGGGTTAGTAATCATCACAAATCCGAGCAATATTCGAAAATTGGAAACTTGTTGCCCAACCCACTAGATCAAACGGGGCGTTATATTTGTATAGGTATTTGTAAATAAGGTCCATATTTGGTTAATTATACTGTCTACACGTAGCATTGTTTACCATATAAAACCAATGAAAAGTGACGAGACGCCACAAAAGGTCCTCGCGTGTGCAGGGCTCTTTAAGCCTTTTGCCTTGCAGTAGGATGATTGTAGGCTGTTTTACTTTTATACAAATATAGAGTTTCAGTAAGCGACACGTAGCAGAACTTTGCTTACAAGAAAATCAACGTGTCACAATAAGAATAACTCTTATAATACCTGATTCCTTCTATGGCGTTGAGGTCCTTCATCCTTTGGTCGGATCTGGGCTTACTGCGGTCATACGTGAGAATGGCCCAGTTTTTTTTCAACGAAAATGCAAGCAGGTACTTGTTCCCTGTAACAATTGGTAATTCAATTAGAGAAAAATTAGAAATACTTGCCACCGGAACTGATTGAAATTTTCAAATACTGATATTTGAATATTGCCAATACCGGTTGAATATTGTGAGATGGTCTAATATGTTATTCGGAGTCATATGAGGCAGGGACTTAAGCTCACTCATGTTTTTTTAAACTACGAGTATAACCACTTACGTCAACGCGCTTATTGAGAAGCTTAGCGCTCGAGTCGGATGCCACATTAAAGGCATTTGCTTCAAGAATATTAGGTTTGCGGTTTAACATTATTGGATCTAGAATGAAACCATTTTGATGAAATGAAATAAATAAACATTGATTTGATAAAAATATAATGTCAACCAATGTTATATAATTCTAGTCGGTTACACAGCGATAGGTAACTTATGTTTACAAGCTACTATCAAATAGCTGATAACGAAGACGAAACATTAAACAAACAACTAACTCCAATTAATGTTAAAATCACGCACAGTCGTCCATCTCTTGTCTTACGATCAGTGCTGTTTTGAATTGTGCTATATAACTTCCCAAAATGAAGGTGGTAATAACTGGAGCAGCGGGATTTCTTGGCTCTCGATTGGCGGGTCTACTTCTAAGTGACGAATCCCCACTACCAGTAGATGATCTAATTTTGGCCGATTCATTCCAACTTTCGTCATTGTTCAAAAGAATCCCGCGCGTCACCATCATTGAAATGGATTTAACAAATCCTGATGCTGCTGAACTTCTCATAAGCCCTGATGTTGACGTGTTCTTCCATTTAGCAGCGATAGTCAGCGGCCACGCAGAAGTCGATTTTGATTTAGGATACAAAGTCAACTTTGATGTTACCAGATCACTGCTCGAAGCCACTCGCAAGAGAGCCCCAAAAATGAAATTCGTTTTCACCAGCACGTGTGGCGCGTTTGGCGGAAACTTACCACCAGTTCTTGATGACTTGACAGCTCTGCAGCCAGAGAACACTTACGGAATAACTAAGGCGTTGTGCGAATTGCTGATCAATGATTACTCAAGAAAAGGCTTCGTTGACGGACGTGTTGTTAGGTTGCCAACCGTCAGCGTTCGGGCTGGCGTTGCGAATAAAGCAGTGACGTCATTCGCCAGTGGAATAGTGCGAGAGCCTTTGAACGGAAAGGAGTCTGTATGCCCTGTACCTCCAGAGCTAAAGTTATGGTTGACGAGTCCGCAGACTGTTGTTAGGAATATAGTTCATGCTGCCTTAATTACAGCGTCGGATTTGGGTGTATGGCGTGTGGTTAACTTGCCAGGGATAACTGCTTCTGTAGCTGAGATGTTGGAAGCGTTGAAGTCGGTGGCTGGCGAGTCTGTGGCCGCTCTGGTCAGGTTCGAGGAAGATAAGACGATCAGTGACATTGTGGCGACTTTCCCAACGAAGTTTGACAATACTCGTGCGCTGCGGCTAGGGTTCGTGGTAGATTCTAACTATGCAGACATTATCAGGGCTTACATTCGTGATAATTTACAAAAGGTTTAATTGTATTTCTTAAAAGTTAATATTAATGTACATACATTATTAAAATGTATTTGATTGTTATTTCCATAGTTACGACGATTTATTGCTTTTGTCTGTTACCTACCTAATCATACAGAGACAATGTAGAAAAATACTAATTTTAGACATCCGGGAACCGAACCTTGGGCCTTGGAGCAGGTGACACTTTAAAAACCGGCGTTTACAAACAATGATGGTACAGAATAAAAACATGAACAATTAAGAAGTCGAAAAGAAAGCAAATGGAAAATGGCTCAGCTTGTGCTGATATAGGAAGTGATCCCACTCAGCGCTGGTTTTCAGCCATTCCCATCTCTCCATAGGTGATAGGTGAGAGTTAGGTCATGAGAGCTTACCAAAAAGTTTATGAGATTAACAGAGAAATACAAAAAAAAATATACAAAAAACATAAAATTAAGAAAAATTATTCAGTGTGCGCGTAAGGCAACGAATAATTGAGGAGCACTCTAGTGTGTGTGTTTGTGTGTGTGTGTGTGTGTGTGTATGTGTGTATGTGTAGGTCTTCGTTGAGCGATTATTAATTACCAAAGCCCAAAACACAATTAGACAAGATTTGTGAATAAAACTTTTTAAGAATAAAATTCCTACCGAAAGCTAACGCAACTTGAGGAACAATTTTGAGTAAGAAAAATAATCTCGTATCAAAAAAAATAGTTGATACTACATGAGTAAATATTTATTTATGTGCTTGTATCGCGTGAAGGCTAGGCACATAAAAATTACAGTCAAGTTGGAAGCTACTTTTATCTTCACTAGAAAACAGCGACAAAACAAAAAAAAACCGGTCAACTGCGAGTCGGACTCGCGCACGATGGGTTCCGTACCATTGACTAGGTAAATAAGATAAGTGCATAAGATTGGTTAATTTAAATATTATCATATAAAATATGTTCCCGTGTCTATTGCGTCTCTATCCAAGAAAAAACATTAAGTATTACAAAAATTCGTACATTATAGCGGTCTTATCGCTAAAAAGCGATCTCTACCAGATAACATCGTTTTACTCTACTCAAAGTTTGTCTGGAAGAGATTCCTGACTGAAAATTTATTTTTACCTGTACCTTTGTTTAAAAAAAATTCATTATACTACATTGTATTAACAGTATTAATTTCTGTTAATCATGTCAGCGAGCCAATACACTTACACCTAAACACATGACGTAATCAGATAAGCGATATGAAGCAACCGGCCGGGTCACGGCTGTCCTCTCGCTTCGCAACAATACGCACATGTTTCGGAATCAGGACATAACCAGACAAGTTAATTCGGATATCGCATTTTAACAAATCACTTTATGTATTTTGATAAAAGGAGGGCTACTTTTATCACATATTTCAATGATAATATTTTTTCTGGATTTATTGGTCAAAACATCATAAACGAAAATTAACGAATAATGTAGGTAAATACTACAGTCTGTTTGGACGCCCTGTATATGAACTTAAAAATATTATAAAGTAATTTTGATGAGAAGGGGCCACTTCAATGCTAATAAATGTTTTCTTAATGAATTTTTCGATACGTAACTATAAAAAAATATGTAAAACGTCTAAAGTCTGGTAATTTATAATAACTGTTTTTGCCGTGGTTTTTATAAATTTCAAATATTCTCGGTTTGATTCTCGGTCGTATCAATTTAAACTTTTACGGAAAACATGTACATTTATCATAGAAAATACACGTGATTTAGAGGTCGACGACCGACCGCCTAATTGCAATCACGGCGACGCGTTACTCCATACACGCCTTGCGTTCTGCATGCTAATGTAGTTAGTACTTGATTTACCTGACAAAAGCAATAGTGAAATGCTCAAATAATCCTAAATACACTGATGTTTTTAAGCTATTGCATAGCTTCTATCGCGGGCCTTGAGCGTGGAGACCGAATCCAGAAATTCCGTAACGAAAATAACCTAACCTAACACTCGGGGCGATGCACGATCGAACAATTTTGAATTTCCGAAATTTAAAAGAATTTAGAAGAAAATAAGGATTTTGACAGTATGGTTGCCTATGGTAACCATATCTGCCAAAATAACAGAAAAATTTAATTACAAAAGTCAAAATTAGAAAATACATAATAAAATTATAAAATTAAGCTATTGCATAGCTTCTATCGCGGGCCTTGAGCGTGGAGACCGAATCCAGAAATTCCGTAACTAAAATAACCTAACACCCCCCACTCCGACCGGCACAGCGGTGATACTTTTTAGTTTTATAATTGCATAAGTTGATAAAAAATGCTATGCAATAGCTTTACCGCGGCAGTCTCCGAGTGCCACACGTCTTTTTTTTTTAAATACAGATACCTACTCTTTCAACGTCAAAAAAGTTTCCCAACTAAATGTGTCAATCAATCGAATAATAAAACATGATAATATCGTAACTATTAAGTTACTATTGCATGTCGACATAAATCCTGTCTTCACAATAACTAAAAGAAAAAGATTCTAATTTGGAGCATTAAGAATTTATCCGTAGTAACTACATAGTTCGCGTGCATTCAATATTATGAATCTATTAGTACAGTGTTTCCCAAACATTGTTCTGGCATGGCCCGGTAATTTTCACACTGCCCGTTTGTGACCCACTTCATACTTTTAAACCCAAGCGGGTACGATTAAGCGAAATAATATACATTTACGAATAGTAAAAACATTAATAAACACTATTTAGTCACAAAATTTTAGAGCGAAGCACGGAGCTGCTGCTTATTTTTTACTTACTAAAGAATACAAGTTCGCGGAAAATGACGAAAGAAGATTTTTACGATGCGTCGATCGATAGGTATTATTTCTACAACAAGGTGGGAGTGTTGCGACCCGGTATTTTATTTTGATGACCCGGTACCGGATCGCGACCCGGCAAATGGGAAACGCTGCATTAGTACTAATCATTGATATAGTATTAAGAACTATAAGATACACAATCCGATAAAAATTGTCATCTAAGACTGTCCTCGCATATGACTGATCAACTTTATAACCCGGCCAAATTATGTCGACATGCAATAGTATGGATATTTATGTCACGTTATAACTATTCGATTGATATAGGTTGTACTAAAAGTGCATCCTTATGTCAAAAGAGAGCACTTTTAGTTAGGACATTTTTTGATGCTGATTGCGTATACAACGTGTTCCTTTTGATATCCCATAACTCTAGGGTATTAAACAGACCACGGTAAAGAATCCAATTGGATATGAATTATTTTTCAATTATTAATTTTTTTCTGTTTAATTTTTTCATACAAAATAATTCTAAAAAGTCACGACTGTTTATGTAAAACACCCTTACCTTGTTATGAATGAACTTTTGAATGAAAACGATTTACTCGTACCTACTAATCAATGAAACACCCACACACGTCAATGTTTTTACAAGTTAAGCTCTCCCGCTACTTTACTACTACACTTTAGTGTAAGTTTGCCAACGTCTCGCAAAACTAAGGATTCGCCATACTGGTTAATTTTTTAACAAATTTAACTAAAACTGATGTTATATTCGAAACTATTAATTTTTGAACCACATGTTCTAGGGCGTTTTATATTATTTATACCTATAGAACATAACCTTAGAGTTATGCGATATCAAAAGGAACACGTTGTATAGCTTTGTATTATACATCAATGGTACTTATGGTATATCCTACTTCTATACTAATATTATAAAGCTGAAGAGTTTGTTTGTTTGTTTGTTTGAACGCCCTAATCTCAGGAAGTATTGGTTCGAATTGAAAAATTCTTTTTGTGTTGGATAGTCCATTTATCGAGGAAGTCTTTAGGCTATATAACATCACGCTGCGACCAATAGGAGCGAAGCATCAGTGAAAAATGTTGCATAAATAATCACGATCATAATAACAGATATTGACACCTACGAAGTCGCGGGCAACAGCTATATATTATAAACGCGAAAGTTTGTGAGAATGTATGAATGTTTCTTACCCTTTAACGATAAAAGGACTAAAACGGATCTGAATGAAATTTGGCGTGGTGTTAGTTTATTGCCTGGAATAATATATAGTCTGATTTTTATCCCGGGAAAAGGTACGGTTCCCGTGGGATAAAATTTAAGTTATTAATTAAAAATTGTAGGCGTACGAGTTCACGGGCAATTTATTGGCTGGAATACCATATTGGCTACTTTTTATCCTGGGAAAAAATTTTAAAACATAGTTTGGAATTCAAAATTCCTTTGTACGAAGTCGCCGGCAACAGCTAGTTTTATATAAGTTCTCACCGTCCACTTTAGCACAGCGTTCGCCGAGCACGTGTAGCGTCGTCGCGAGCAGCACGAGCGCGATCAGCACGACGGTCACGACGGCGAATGCTCGCGCGCCGCCGTCGGCCTCGTGTGGCGGCCGCGTGCACCAGCCAACTGAGAGGATTTCAGCCTGTAATATGAGGGAATAATACAGTCCGGCTCTGAATTGTCCTAGCTTGCACATTATAATTATCTTATGTAAATATATTTATTTAAAAGAGGTTGACAATAGTGACAGAGTTTCTTCCGCTGCTACTTCTTGGCACTAGCCCACATTTTGTCCCGAAGCAGTGGTAGGTTAAAATATATTGGGACGTGTAAAAGCGTGTTCTGGGGCCTATTTGCATAAATAAACCTGATTTTACTGGTTTCAGTCTAATTAGGCACCTAGCACATACTTGGAGTAACTTAAATAACTAGAAGAAGCAAGAAATAAATAAATAAACATTTATTTGCCGAGACCCAGAGCTATCAAAGTGTACAGAAGCTGATGATAGTGTACAAAAATATTTAGGTAGCAAAATAAAAACAATAACAATAAAGTAAAAAACAAGTAAACACAAATGCAGGAACACAAATAAGTAGGCTTCCGAACTAACAATACTTATATCCCATTACTATCCTGAACCAGCTCCATATAAAAATCCGCTTGTCCACATTACGTGTCAGCAGTGCATTCTCTCCTATTTCAGCCACACAATGCGTAGAGGACAATCTTTTTTAATGGTTGGGAACACAGAAGGCAAAAGGTCGCTAGGTCGTTTGCCGACAAGATGGACCGACCATATAGAAGACTCGTCGTTTTCCAAATCCTACACCATGGTAAAAAACGCGCTGGATAGAAACCGGTGGAGGCAGATCAACGATCCTCAGACATGCGGAACCGACAACAGAGAGGTACATTTTTGAAACCAGCTAAAAAAGGACTCAAAATGAACCACCATCCTTTATCATCTTCTTCTTTTCATTTCATTATTTATCCTTTCAAGACGGTCACATTTCGGGCCTTAGTGCATGCACGCCATAGCGTGCCTAGTTTTTACGACTTCCCTCTTACGTCAAAAGTCGGAAGAAACGGCTTGATGTACAGACAGCAGCACGTCAACCTAGCAGAAAAAGTCAATTTTTCTCAATTGAATATGATCCCTACCATTATTGTAATAAATTGCTATAAACCCAATGATATTACAAAGAAATATAAACCCCATATTGCATTGTTATAAACAAACTAAGTCAATTTTGAAAAGATCTTTCATAAAATGACCTAAACAGGAATCAAACCCGGCTCTCTTGCTTAGTAAACCATTACCAACTGGGTCGTCCTTCAACATGCTAACACCTGACCACACACTTCATTGGCTACTCAGCATATTTGGAAAGAGGTTGGTTGAAAGTGGAAACACCATGCAGACCTGACCCTCATATTTTCACCTGATTTGGTTTTTACCGAATTTCTTAGTTATTGTTAGATTGACATTAAATGAACCTATGTGGAGAGAGAGCATCGTCTTAAATTATGTCTAGTGATTTCTAATTTACCCTGAAGAACAGACACATATTTTAATAGAAGGCATTCTTGACAGCTTTCAAAGAAAATGACCTTCAATAAGCCAGTCACATAATAATGTTTAAGGTCTTGTCAAACAATACAGCCTCCAACGATCAAACGAACAGTTAAAGCAGGCCACACAATAAGTTATGGCCATCCATTCCATTACATAAGATTACATCAATAGAAGGTCAAGGCAAAGCAAACTGTATTTGTTTCTAAACTAAACTTTTTATTCTAAACTAATATGTAATCACACATTGTTTATGGAGAAGGTCTAAATTCAATGCATTTTTTATTATTATAACTAGTTGAATGTTTCCGGCCTAAATACACCACCCTTTCTCGTCATATGGGCGTCATAAGAGGCGATTAAGGTTGCACTAAGTATTGGCAATTTATTTTCGCCTTAAACGTTCCTTAAGTTTTCACTCGCTTAAATCCCATATCCTAGTTCAGTTAAGATATACCTACCTTTCCGCACTGTTAATTTAAGTTCTGTTCAATAAACATTTTTTCGATTTTTCTTTGTTTTATTTAATTAATATTACTAGTTTTTTAAGCGAAAATTCCGAGCTCGAATACCTTATGTGAAATCTTTTTGATATATTTAAAGTAAGAAAATTGATATATTTAGAGAAATAAAATAGTAACTTAAAATCTTGCTGACTTATTGTATAGTAGACACTTCAACCACTTTACAGGCTTTTCAGATAACACAAAATATACTTTTTAAAAAATTTTAAAAATATACTGCTACGTGAATTGTGACGTTAGTTCCATAAGTTGCCGTACTCGAGTGGCTAACAAATTTATTTAATATAAAAATCTAACCCAAACAAACAACTGCATCTACTTAAGATTATTAGTTCATATATAAGATTTAACTTCTTTATAATAATATCAGCTATATACCTATATATAAAAATGAATCCCTATTTCCCTTGGTCATCGCATCACGCGTGAACGGCTGGACCGATTTCGTTAATTATTCTTTTGTTTTGTTTGTTATTGTCAGGCGAATGTTCCTGAAAGATAAAAATAAAGAAATATGCGCAGAAAATTTGAAAATTTTAGAAAACCTAATCACCATACTAAATTATTTGGTATTTTAACCTTAGCGTTTATGACAATTTAAACTTTTTAATGTATGGCGTTTGACATAACATTGACAGATTGCGTGCTGCAAATATGAAAAAAAAAACTGAATTGCACATGGCCAGTAATGTCGCCTGTTCCCGTGTCGGAATTACCAATAAAACTATTTATATACCCCACCAGAAAAAAAAAACAAAGAATGTTGTATATCATAAAACGTTACTACAAAGGGTAATATTTTTTTTTACTAAACCATTTAGTAATCAATATTTATAGTTAAGACAGGAGAACGTCTGTCGGGTCCGCTAGTAGTATGATATTTTAGAAATTTAACTGCATAGATTTAAGGATGGTGTTTTCGAATTATTTTAATTGACACAAATATTCGATTCCATGGTTTTATATGAGCTTTAAATGTTAATATATGTAAAGCTGTTTCATCTTAACCGATTCTTAGACATTTGTAATAATAGTTATATCCGTCGGATGTTGGTGGTACTGGCATAGAACCAAAAACAAGCCCAAAACATTCTTAAAACTACGCTGAATTTCTCCGTAAAGCCTTGAGTAATTTTGTCAACACATACAATATCTAGCTAGCTGGTAGCTCAATAGCTAACCTCTCTAAAGCAGTCGTCTAGTAAGTGGAAGGTTTTAGATTCAATTGTGTATTTAATCTACCCAATTCAAATTCTAACAGTGTGCTTAGATATAAGATTTACTGACCTGCAGACCGTATTTCGTGAGTTCTTGGTTGACGCATCGCGATGCAGCGGTCTTCCACGGCTGAGGGCCATCCTCCTCAATCCCGCAGCGGGACACACACACTCCTCTGTGAACTTGAGTCCTGTTGTAGTGCTTCAGTTTTTGCTTAGAGTAATCCTGGAACAATAAAAGGGGTTCAGTCACATTGTACGAGCTAACATCGTACATTTAACTTTATCATGAATGTGTGCGTGCCGCGACCCAAATTATGGAATTTGTTGATGCGACACTTTATATCATTTACATATTTTTACTCAGCAAATAAATCAGTGTCTTACAAACATTCATACGGGTCGGTTTTATTTAGCACTCCTTGTAGTAACCTATCCCTAGCATAGCAAGCATTAGTAAATGTTAGGATCCCGAGTACAGTCTTAGGAACCCCTACATTTTTTTTGGTCCTTCGAGCATACGATTGCGGGGCCCATCGGTGATCAAATACACAGTGTAAAAGTGACGCGTGTGATCGTTTTATGCCGTTGTGGAACTCGTCGACATTAAGACTAGCATATTTAAAACAGTTCAGCAACTTCGTAAACGAAGTTAAGAGTGAATATACCAGTTTACTCTTCAACACTTTCTTGAGCCTGTATACGGCTTGAGACAGTCAGCATCATCAGCACTAGACACTTGGCGAGCGTCGGGTGTCGCAGTATCATCACTATCAGGACTAATCCTCTCGGGAGTCGGGAGGGAGTAGACAGTAGCAAACCAGCAGCTAGTGTCGGAAGCAGATTCCGAACGCATCATCATCAGTCAAGTAAGATTGTTCCTTTATCACTTTATTCCTGTTTTTGACAATGGAGGATCTTATTGTACGCCAAAAGGAAATTGTAGACCGACTAAAATCGATCCAAACTAATTTTAGAAAGGATCCTTCGCATAGAAAAACTGCAGAGTATATTCAAACGCGTCTAGAAGCAATTGATAACATCTGGGGAGAGTTTGATAAAAATAATATAGAGTTACAAGGTTCTGTAGATAAAACACAGCAGTACTTTACTGAAAATATTTACCAGCAAGCATTCGATTTTTATCAAGCATTTCGAGATGCGCTTTCTTCCTACGGGAAGGACGGTGCAGGGCCTTCTTATGGGAAGGAAGAAAAGGCAATACAGCTTGACGGGAAAATTATTGAACTGTTAAGTCAGCAAAGAACTAATTTTCGAGCCTTAAATCGGCTTATCCAGAGCATTAACCTGAATGAGATTAGCGAAAAGTGGGAAATAGAGGATGAATTGCGTAATTTACAGACGCGATGGAGCGTCATAGATAGCATGCATTTAGAAATTGATAACATATTACAAGGAGGTGATATTTTTTACGAAAGAGAGTTGAGTACTCACGAATCATCATATAAGCGCATTAAGAAAATCTTAAATCAAAAATTATGTTCTTCTCTTCATGTTCACCAAGCTACTCCAATGTTAGATATTCCGGTCTTTACGGGAAAATACACTCAGTGGCCTACCTTTTATGACCTATTTACGGAAACCATACACCATAGCAACATTTTATCTAAAACACAAAAGATGCAACACCTTAAGGGTAAGGTTAGGGGGGAGGCTGAGCGTCTCATACAACATCTTACAATATCAGCGGAAAATTACGATACAGCATGGGATATACTCATACATCGGTATAATAATCCACAATTATTATTCTCAAAACAAATCGAAACGTTTCTTAATCAGCCCAATATCAGCAAACAAACATCTTATGAGTTGAAACGATTGTATGATACAAGCACCGAATGTATTCACGCCATTCATAATTTAGGAGTGGATACGAGCACCTGGGATCCATTGTTAGTACATCTTTTAGCTAAAAAGTTGGACATGAATACCTACAGTGACTACAAAGAGGCGCGCAAATCGCCTAGAGAGTTACCATCATTAGAAGAATTTATGGAGTTTTTAGAAGCAAAATTTATTGCCCTTGAACCTATTCATAAGAAGGATAGGGAATATAATACACCTTCCAAGAGTAGTATTCCATATCAGCATCATTTAAAAACGTCAACCAACAAGCAAGAAAAAGGAAGGCCTTTTTCTAAGTTTTATAAAGCAGCTCCAACCTATACTTCGAATTGCCCATTATGCTCACACGATCATGAATTATATCGATGTCACAAATTTATCAAGATGTCAGCAGGAATGAAACTTAAGTTGGTTGCGAAACATAAAATTTGCCAGAATTGCTTGTATAAGCATGCCGGTAAATGCTATTCCGAAAAGCGGTGTAAGGAATGTAATGACGAACATAATACTTTGTTACACGAGGCATTTACGCAATCCACACACACAGTAACAAACTTGACGAACTTAAATTTGACACCTACTTTAGCGACAAAAAGTATAGAGAAACAGCATAGCGTTAACCACGTTGCTTCCGATGACGAGGAAGTGTTGTTAACCACATTAGCATTGAGGGTAAAGGCAGCTAACGGCAACTACCACACCCTTAGAGCATTACTTGATCAGGGCTCACAAATAGCTCTTATCTCTGAAAACGCAGCACAGATGCTTGGCCTGCAGCGACAGCGTTATAATGCATCGGTATCAGGCATAGGAAACGGGTCCAAGTCAAGCAAGGGCGTCGTATCGATTGAATGTCAGTCAATTTATCAAGATTATAGTTTTACGACACAAGCACTAGTAATATCACGTGTCATTAATAACCTACCTAATAGCACATTTAGCAAGCAATGTTGGCCTCACCTACAACGTATTGATTTAGCAGATCCTGATTACAACGTATCAAAGCCAATAGACATACTTTTAGACGCGAGCATTTACTCAGAAATCATAATGAGTGGCTTGATCAAAGGCCCTATACAAGCCCCAATAGCACAGCAGACTAAACTAGGCTGGATCCTCTCTGGCAATGTTAAAACTTTTAACTGTCACGTCGTCATCAATAACTTGCAAGAAATATCAAAGTACTGGGAATTAGAAGATATACATGAAAATACTAGCACTTTGACAAGAGAGGAACAGTATTGCGAAGATTTCTATCAGGCTACTACATCACGTTTAGACAACGGTAGATATGTGGTAGCGCTTCCTATGAAGCCAAAATTTGAGGAATGCTTAGGTTCTTCGAAGGCGAAAGCCATAGCACAGTTTAAGCAATTAGAGCATTCATTATGGTGGCAGGGTCCTAAATGGCTTCTGAGCTTTAACGCAAAAAAATGTATGAACAAAAAATATGAGATACCAAATCTAGAGGCTAAGCAAGTAAGTGTAAACACTGCCTTATGCCACGAACGACCTACATTAATTACAGAATTATTGCAAAATAATAATTCAATTACTCGAGTAGTGAGGACAATAGCATGGGTGTCACGTTTCGTTGCGCGACTACGCCGTAAGCCGTCGGAGCACGGTCAGCTTTTATCACCAGCTGAAATTAAAAATGCTTATAACATTGTTATCAAGTACACTCAAGCTCAGGATTTTGAAGACGATTTGATTAATATAAAGAGCAAAGGTCATGTACGACCTAAGAGCAAAATAGCAAGCTTATGTCCATATATAGATGAAGACGGAATATTAAGAGTGGGAGGACGATTAAATTTTTCAGATTTAAGCAGCTCTGCTAAACACCCGGTTATACTATCAAATCATAGTCGATTAACCGATCTTATTATCAGTCAAGGACACATCACCACTCTTCACGGAGGTCCAAGACTTACACTTTCATACATTAGGGAGAGGTACTGGATTCTTAGTGGTATGAACACGGTTAAGAGACAAATCAGAGTGTGTGTCAAATGCAGACGATATAGCACCGAAAAGAGAGAGCAAATTATGGCAGACCTACCTTATCCTCGGGTTACACCATCACGTCCATTTACCCACACTGGTGTTGATTTCACAGGTCATGTAGACCTAAAGGCTAGTAAGGGTAGAGGCATAAGGTGCAATAAAGGGTACATAGCAATTTTTGTTTGTTTATCCACCAAGGCTGTACACCTAGAGCTGGTCTCTGACTTGAGCACGCCAGCCTTCTTAGCAGCATTCCGTCGTTTCTGTGCACGTCGTGGTACTCCTTCTCAAATGTACAGTGATAACGGCACTAACTTTGTAGGAGCCAATCGATTACTCAAAAAAGAATATAAGGAAATAACGTCAAATTTCAATAATGAGTTCTTTGACGGCATAGCCGAGTGGGATATTAAATGGTCATTCAACGCACCAGGATGGCCAACGGCAGGAGGCCTTTGGGAATCAACCGTCAGGAGTTTCAAACGGCACCTGAAGAGGACGCTTGGAGAACAACGACTCACGTACGAGGAGTTTACTACGTTGATCCAACAAATAGAAGCCTGTCTTAATTCCAGGCCGCTATTCCCTTTGACCGGAAACCCCGAAGATAACTACTTGACTCCTGGCCATTTTCTTATTGGAGGGTCATTGTTGTCACGACCACAAGGTGATGACTGTATGAACCTGCCCAGTAGATGGCAACTCATACAAAGTATGTTAAAACATTTTTGGAAAAGGTGGTCGACAGATTATTTACAGCATCTGCAAACTCGTTCAAAATGGAAAACTCCAAGCAAGAACCTCGAAATCAATGACATTATCTTAATTAAGGACGATAATTTACCTCCAGGAAAATGGCTCATGGGTCGTGTCCATGAAGTACATCCTGGAAAGGATGGTTACGTTCGGGTGGTTTCCGTAAAAACAAAAAATAACATAGTTAAACGGCCAGTGACTAAGTTAGTCATATTACCAGTTCATAAAATATCTTCAGAACAGAAACTACACTCTACACAGCAAGATCATCAGCAGATCGCTAATCAACATCAGACTAAGCAATGCCGAAAAAAGGGTCTTAAAGGCTTATTATTAACAACCTTATTATGTTTCACAATGTTAATTTCGCCGACTGTACAACAAAGTCAACAACCTTATAATGTTACTCGAATGATGGAGAACAACGGCCTATACTTTGACAAAATTGCAAACCTACAGTACATAAGAGATGAGTGGAAACTTGTTGTCTATTACAATTTATCAGCCTACTATCAAGGACTATCAGACATAGAGTCTTACATAAATCATCTTCAAAAATCGTGTACAGGTTTATCTAACCAATATCGGACGCTTATGTTTCAACTCAAGCATGAGTTGAGCGAAATTCAACACTATAATATGTTATTACAAAATCAGTTTAGAAATAGGAAGAAACGTGGCTTGGTGAACGGAATTGGTTATATTGCCAATTCACTATTTGGTGTTCTAGATGAAAGATTCGCTGAAAAGTACGCGAAAGATATAGAACAAATTACCTATAACGAAAAACACCTACAAAACTTAATGAGAAATCAAACTATAGTGCTCGAAGCCGAGTATAACATAATTCAACGAAACGAGAAGATTATGAACACTCAGTTCAAATTCGTCAAGGAACATCTCCGTAACCTATCAGACGAAATCAATCACGTTCAGTTAGTTGTCCAAAATGACGTATATGTGACGTCATCAGCCTTAGTGGCTAACATAATTATCTCGAATCTAAGACGCATGCAAGAAACTTTAATAAATACTATCACTGATATCAAACATGGGCGCATTGATACTCATCTATTATCACCTGACCAACTAAAATTTCAAATATTTACTATATCAAGTCAACTACAGGGTGACCTCACGATGCCGGTTGAACGAACTAGCTTTGCTGACATTTATAAAATGTTAAAGGTGTCATCAAGATTGTTTAGCAGTTATTTGATCATCGAAATAAGGATACCTCTTGTAAGCAAGGAAATTTATGAACTCGATCGGGTTATAAGTGTTCCTCAAAACAAAAATCAAAGATCTTATTACATTACTCCAAGTCATCCCTACATAGCCTTCAATCTCCGAAAAGATACAGCTATGTTCTTATCCGAAGATTACCTGCATCTTTGCTTAAGGGCCACAGAAGACCGAATGTTATGTTCGCTCGATACACCAATGTACGATATGAAAATGAAACAATCAGTCTGCCAATTAAATATAAGTAATGCTTGTAGATACGAACAATCAAGTTGCACTAATAGGTGGATTAAACTGCATGCCCGGAACGACTGGCTCTTCTCGTGTTGCCAAGAATGCAGAGTACGCATTTTTTGCACCGCTGGTATTTCGGTGTCATCATTATCAGGTAACGGCCTTGTTACTCTAGAGCATGGTTGTGTTCTCAAGGACAATGACCTATCAATTTATACGCACAACAATTACGTGAATCACATGGCGGTACAAAATAATATCAAAGTCCCAGAGTTATCTATTTTGAACAACATCATCAACAGCACTATATCTGACGATATGATGGTACCAGAAAATCATACATACATGTGGAAGCAGCTGAAAGATCAAATAGAGGACCTGAAAGGACAATCTTACTCTGACCTCAGCATTCACGATGTTCATCACTACACGATAACATACGTTATCGTGTCAGTACTACTATTGGCAGCAAGTATACTAGCCTACTCAAGGATTAGACGATGTCGGAAGGCGCGGGCGCAGCACGTTGCTGCACCACTTCCTCACAGTGCAGTGGAAAGTGTCGGCAACTCAGTCAGTATGACCGCAGTGCCTAGTGAATTTAACTTACTGCGTAAATCAGTAAGCTGTGTTAGTGTTGATCAAGGGACATCTCCAATGACACCCATCGCGTCTCGTTCGGTGTCATTTAATATCCCTGGTGTAGAATCACGCGAGTGAAATAATGAAAACATGGACAATACAATACTTTATTTAACCATTTGTAACAAAATTAATATTGTCAATCACCTTGTACCATGTAAAATATTTTATATCATCTAGCATAGACTTCATTTTATCTTATATAACGTATTAACAAATCAATATTTTGCTCTCTCTAGAGGGCCAAGATGTACGAGCTAACATCGCACATTTAACTTTATCATGAATGTGTGCGTGCCGCGACCCAAATTATGGAATTTGTTGATGCGACACTTTATATCATTTACATATTTTTACTTAGCAAATAAATCAGTGTCTTACAAACATTCATACGGGTCGGTTTTATTTAGCACTCCTTGTAGTAACCTATCCCTAGCATAGCAAGCATTAGTAAATGTTAGGATCCCGAGTACAGTCTTAGGAACCCCTACACACATTAACTTCAAATTAAATGACAAAAATTTGCGGCATTTAATTTTCCTAGCTCGCACTGGCATGTATCTTTTAGCTAGCAATTGTAACCTTGTTTCTTGCGCTGCTTTTCGGCTCAAACCCACCCTTGTCCGGAAGCAGTGGGAGATTAAAATGTTAAACAGTAGCAAATGCCCGCGACTGATTGCTAGAAATGATTTGGGGTGGTGGGATCTACCTCCTAGTGGTCCACCCTGGGCAACGGCATCTTGGTTTTCCAACTAATGATGGCGGCTAACAGATCCCTCTGCGGTGGCAGGCTTCGTAAGAGGCCGCCTGGATGCTACCACCCTCCTGCCGGAGTTTAGCGCCAAACAATTTTTCTGTGTTCCGCTGGTGTGTGGGAGAACCAGTACCTCTGGGTAAGCCTGGTCCATCTTAGGCTTCTTCTTAACCGTATAGTTAAGTATATAGTCAAGAACAAGCCTACTATTTATAATAAAAAATAAAAACTTCTAACTTTGTTTATATTTTAAATATTACACCGGATTTAAAAGAAATGTATGATAATATACTATACAAGCTGATAATCTACCTCCTTGCCAAATTGATTGAGTTTTTAGTGATTGAGTCTTTTGATATTTGTATCAAATCAAAATTTGCATTTATAACATTAGCAAGACTTCGCGTCTCGTACGGATTATTTGCGGAAACATAACTGTTCTTAAGGCTCATTACCGCTTCACTAACTGATCCATGATGGCCATGATCCCTTGCAACAGTTCAACTTATAAATCAACAATGATATCATCACATAACTTAATCATTAGCCCAAAGCGGTCCACCTTCAGAGTTCATCGTAGAGTCAAGGGAGAGCACTTGACGTACCATAGGCTACATGGAATTCGTTACCGGACATAAAGCATTTATTTCACTTTTCTTATTGGCACTTGTATGATGGACTTCTATAAATAAATCACTTAAGTCAACCAATAAATTGAGTTTTTAAATAGCCACAGTGAAGTATGTTTCGTTTGGTAACAATATTATCAGATTCCTGCAGTATGAACCTAATATAATACAGAAATCTTTAATAAAGTTAAATTAGGAGGAAGATCATTGATTTAGGAAAGCAAATTCAAAGTTTCGTCGATTTCGATGATTTTTTATTTGCTAAGAATATTTTATTTGTTCAAATCAAAAGACCCGTTTAATATAAACAAATAACATATCCTGTAGGGTAGGAAAATGTACATCCAGTAGCCTTGAAAACAAAAACATATTTTAAAAATTCATCCGACGAAATCTTAAATCTACCAATTTTGCGTCAGTGCTTGACAATCGTCAGTAATTCCTTGTTGGTACCAACTCAAAATTGGTGGCTTTTATCACGCTCTTCGTTTTATTTTCAATAGTAAATCACCAAGGTATCAGCTAAACATACCTGCAATAATGTCAGGACTGGTGAAGGTTGGTCGGAGACGAGCACCGCATCCACGATACACCACACGTCGTCCTCGCCCTGGCAGCGCGCCCATTCATCCAGTGCGAACAGAGGAGGCAGTTCAGCTAATGTGGTCTCTGTAATAATTCATTACAATCATTAGGTCCTTTCCTATACGTTAACGCCCTGTTAGACTGTGCTTTAAGTACCGGGTCATGTCTCGGGGTCCTGGATTCGCAAATATTAAGAGACCAGTGTTATGGACCCTGTCAGGCACGCAACGAAGTGTCTAATCTTTCTTTCCTTTAGAAATTATTATTTCCGCGACTACACATTCGCTACGGTTTTTGTAAATAAATGTCGTTGAAGTCTTTTGAACATAGTAACAAAAGACATCAACGCACCGCACCGGCAGGATGTATCAAGTATTAAATCTATACTAATATTATAAAGCTGAAGAGTTTGTTTGTTTGTTTGTTCGAACGCTCTAATCTCAGCAAGTACTGATTCGAATTGAAAAATTATTTTTGTGTTGGATAGTCTATTTATCGAGGAAGGCTTTAGGCTATAGTATAACATCACGTTGCGACCAATAGGAGCGAAGCATCAGTGAAAAATGTTGCAAAAACAGTCGGGATCATAATGACAGAAATTGACGCGGACGAAGTCGCGGGTAACAGCTAGTCCTGTTATAAAATTTAAGGATTTAGTAGCTATGTAATGGTAGCTCGTTACTTCTTAAGGTTTGACCCTAACAAAGCCGGCGGAATCGCGTTGAAAAACGCGTAATTTTTTTACTTGCTATTCGTCCGCGTGAATTACACGTTAGGTATTTCGCGCGGGCAGAGCAGAGGGATGCAATATAGTTATTTTTAGTTAAGTTTATTATATGTATGTTACTCTGTTTGTAAGGTATTTATTGAATGGGCCTTTTGTTGCCTGTTGTAAATGAATAAAGAAATTAATTAATTATATAAAATCTATGTCCTTTCTAAAGGTTTAATTTCTTTTTGTGCAAAATTTCATCACAATCGATCTAGTAGTTTAGCCATGAAGGCGTTACTTTAGATTGTACTTATATTTTCATGTAAGCTTGAGTAAAAATTAGCCTACACTAGTAGTTTAAATTAAAAGAATTAAACGAACAATTGTGAGGCAAAAGACATAAAAATATGAAAACAATTTGTATTTTAATTGCTTGAAAAACCTTTTTAAGCAACTCCCGCATTTTTCCTTTATCTTTAAGAACATTTCGCTTATTTTTAATCTTTAAATTGACCTGTGATTATCTTTCAAGGATGATAGTATCACTTTTTCAAGCCCAATACATGACATCCGACATGACTTGCTGACAACTTCCATCTTGCAACAGACGCCCTACTCCGCAACACAATGTCCGTATATTCGAATCCATCTGTCCCTATCCCTCAAACCGATGTCTTAAAGTATCTGAAAGATACAGATATGTCCGTAAATACGAGTTACAGAGTAGTAAGGCATCAAAAGTCCAAGCTTCGAGCTTTTTACCGTCCGCCGAACGGCTTAACACATAGACATAGTATATGCTTAAAATGGCTTCCGAAGCACGACGATACCCAAATACGAGTACTTGCGATACCCACCCGTCCAGACCTAAATTAATTTAGAAAATATCGTCTTTATAATTTACCCAAAACCACCAATACCACTATACTAAACAAACCGAATCATCGGTTTTATTTATTGACTAGCTGTTCCCCGCGACTTCGTCCGCGTCAATTTCCGTTATTATTATGATCGCGATTATTTTTGCAACATTTTCACTTATGCTTCGCTACTATTGGTCGCAGCGTGATGTTATATAGCCTAAAGCCTTCCTCGAGACATGGACTATCAAACACAAAAATAATTTTTCAATTCGAATCAGTACTTCCAGAGCTTAGCGCGTTCAAACAAACAAACAAACAAACTCTTCAGCTTTATAATATTAGTAAGTATAGATTAAAACCTTTACTAGGTATTTCTTTTCCTACTAACTAATATTACTAATGTGAATCATATGAATTCGTTTGTCACGCTTTCACGCAAACTGCTTCATCATCAGCAAATCGCAGTCCACAGCTGGACACAGGCCTCTCCAGTTGCACGCCTCTTAGGTAAATCCTTGGCTTCTTGCATCCAGCTCCTGCCAGCCATTTTGCGTAAATCATCACTCCACCTGGCCTGAGGGCGTCCTACACTACGTTTGCAGAGACGCGGTCTCCACTCAAGAACTCGTTTACCCCAGCGGTTGTCGGTTATGCGGGTAATATGGCCAGCCCACTGCCACTTCAGCTTGCTAATCCGGTTGGCTATGTCGGTAACTTTAGTTCTCTGCCGGATCACCTCACTTCTGATTTTATCCCTAAGAGAAACTTCGAGCATAGCTCTTTCCATAGCCCGCTGAGCGACTTTGAGCTTGTGGACTAGCCTTACCACACGGGTTCCGCACGCGTGATATAAAGTGTAGTTCACGTGGGCAGAGTCGCGGGCGACAATCTAGTAAGAAATAATCTATATGGATTGCTTTCGAAGAAAGACCAGTATGTTAATGCATAATGCAATTGGTAAGGTCAAGGTATTATTACCTACTTGTTAAGTTTTGTAATGTAGTTGCGATTTAATAGTTCTACTTTCCTCCAAGATAAAACTAGTAAGGATTGTTTTTTGTCAACATCCCACAACAGTCCACCGCTGGACATAGGCCATACTTAAAGGAGACCACAATTACATTGCAATAACCGCAAATCTTCTTTTTCTTAATTTGTTTTATGGCGACGACAGTGTTTTGGCCAGAGCCACACAATTGTGCCAAAATAGGGAAAAAACACAGTTTCTTTTTGTTGATAATAAAAGACTTATAGAACTAAAGCTTTTGATCAGATAGTCAATTTTTTTTAGTTGGAAGTATAATGTCAGATATAATTCTACTTTATGATTTGCATTTTATTGATTCAAATTGCCACTATACGAGTAGATACATCGCATTGTCACTGAGTCACTAATTTCTTATTTTCAATTTCAAATAACTAATCAAAGTTTTAAGTTTGATGTTGATAGAAGTATTTAAAATACCGCTATTTCATGAATGAACACGTGATCACGAAAACCTCTTTTTATCCATCAAAAATTTGTTTCTATGTTAGTAACGTTTAAGTTCACGAAGTCTATTTACTTAAGAGGATGTGCAAGTCTCTCGAAACCTCAAACAAAACAGTGAAGTGATGGATAGCGAATTGGACAATATACTACGCGAATAACCAAGGTCCCGGCCGGGCGGCCCCATTACGAAATAGTTTCAAAACATAACTTGTTATATCCTCAATTCATTGCGACATTTCCAGGTATACAAACTCAAAAAATTACACTCTAATAATTGAATAATTGAAATGCAAACTTAACATGTTTTTGATTGACACTAACTCATTTAAATAAATCGTTACTAATTATTTATTCATCGCTAGGCTAGATTATGTGCCCGCGACGTTTTACCGTAGATTATAATGTGTTAGCATTTTTTGTAATAGAAGGAGAATAATGTAATATATTTGTAACAAGTATTTAATTGTGATTCGGCGGGTAGCCGTGATATAATAAGTCGGTGGGTACGAGCGAGTGCCGAGCTCTTGCCCGATCGCTGGGTATCTTGCAAGGCATTCGGTTGTGAACTTTGATACTGTAAGGAACTAATAATAATCTGTGCAAAGCAAATAAACTGTGGTAAAGTATTGTTGCGTATTATTGCCAACTACAGGCGTTGAACTCAGTAATTAATAGTTCAGAAGTGGTAAATAACAGGAATATTACCTAATATTCTAATCACGCCTACTTTGGAATTCAATCAGGACTGGACAGGTAAAATAAATGTAAAACATTTTGGTAAAAAAAAAGGTGAGTTGTATATTTTTCTTATTAAATCCATCAAAATCTTGTCGATCATGAGTACTATCTAACTGATAATTAAGAAAACTTAATCTCGGCATGTGAATCTTTGCGACGAAACATGTAGTTTGTTAAAATACCCTCGATTTTATTAATATTTATACAGTGTAATTGTAATTTACCTATTTGATCATCTTAACAAATAAACGCTGAGTATGACATATAATTAAGAACGACAGGCATCGCCGTAGTGTTTAGTTATATATAACGGCAGATTGTGATTTTCCCACCCAAACTGATTTCAGACCAAGTATGTTGAAAAATCGTACGGAGATTGAACGGCGAGATGTACCCCGTCGAGAAATATCCAGAGAAACGGTGCCCCAAGACGGAGGGACGCCGCCTCACAGCCGCAGTCGCAGTCGCACGCGGCGGCTTCGCAAGCGACCAAGGAGGAGCAGCTCTGGTGCACGGCGCTCTCGTCTTGCAAGACGGCCCACCGATACTTTGGATCGCACAGGATCCAGGGGCCGTTCAACGCGAAGGCGAGATGGCTCCGGTGGCAGCTTACGACGTCGCAGAAGATGCAGAGCAATATCGCGACGAACTGGTGTGGCTAGAGCGCGGCCTTCGCGATCGCGCTCGCGGTCGCGATCAACATCATCATCTAGCGAGCGCGAAGCAAGACGAAGGTACCGGCGGCGCAAGAGTGAAGATCGACGCGGTTCCAACTCTCGTATGGAAAGCCGAGGACCTCACAAACGTAGGCGTTACGCAACCGTAAGTGAATCATCTAGTACTTACAGTATTGATAGTTATAATAGCATTTGTAAAAGTAATACAAATCAATCATTAGATAAAAATCATTTTAGTATTCGGGATGTAATGGATTTAATTAAATCGCTACCCTCATCGACGCCTCAATCACAAAACCACTTCAGCATGTCCTCCAATGCCTTACCAGAGTTTGACCCTGCCAATAAAGAGCAAACTATTGATATTTGGATTAGAAAAGTGGAAGAATGCGCGTCCTTGTATAAATGGTCAGAAACTCAATTACTTCATTATGCGTTACCTAAATTTACTGGCCTGGCTAAGGTATGGTACAATGGCTTACGGACTTTACAATATGATTGGGCGGAATGGAAGGAGCAGTTACTTGCTCAGTTTCCTACCGTTGAGAACTATGCTCAAATATTGCACGAAATGCTAGATAGGAAGGTAAAGGCTGGTGAACCATTGGAGACATATTATTACCACAAAATTAATTTATTAAATCGCTGTGATATCAGTAGTAAGAGGGCAGTAGACTGTCTTTTAGATGGATTAGAGGACAAAGGACTACGGTTAGGAGCCCAAGCTGCAAACTACTCACAACCTGAGGAATTACTTTCTTTTTTTAAAACTGTTAAAATTGAAGACGCAAAGGAAAAATCGTATCGACAACCGTTTATAAAAAGACGATCTGATGGCCCTAACGACAGTACAAGACCAAATATTTTAAAGTGTTTTAACTGTAATGAGATTGGTCACCCCTCTTTTAAGTGTACTAAGCCATTGTTAACATGTAACATTTGTAAACGACTTGGCCATCAAAGTGTTAATTGTAAACGGTTACCTAAAAATAGTCATGGTATAAATAGACCAGTTGAGAAGGATAAGTCAGTATCTGAAATTAAATTAGCTGGGGGTGTGGACGAAAAATATGTTTTGCCAATTTTCATTAATAGTAAGCCCATGACTTGTTATGTTGACCTTGGGAGTCAAAGTACATTGATTCGTCTCAGTAATTTTAGTGAATTGAACGTTACATATAGTACAAATGATTTACCTTTATTAAAGGGATTTGGTCAATCAATTATCGAACCTATAGGTAAAGCGTGTGTAAAAATACAGGTACAGTCAGTTAAGCTCGTATCTGTAGAAGTATTGGTAGTACCTGATGACCTTTTAAGGTATCCCGTATTGTTGGGACATACTTTTACCGAACAAGCTGGTTTAGTCATAATAAAAACTGATGAACATTTAGTTTTTCAAAAGAAACCCGATATCGACGCCAGGCTTTTAGATCGTAAGATTGATTTAGTAATGAATGTTGATGTCACCGTGAACTCTATAAATATGGCACCGATCCAGGTAGAAATCGGAGGTGATTATAATATTTATGTTAGGGAATCAGTCAGGCATATAGGTGCTAACAGTTATTTTATCGTACCTGGGTCATATACAATAAAGCAAAGCGTGGGTCATATTATGGTAGTCAATTTAAATGCACACAATGTTTTATTAAAAAAGGGGCAATTATTGACTAGAGCATACTTAATTAATGAAAATAATTGTTCAAATGTTAGAATTTTGGAATGTAGAAAAGAAGATCATATCAGGGATTGTCTTAAAACAGACAGTAGTTTAAGTATTGAAGATAGAATAAAGCTAGAAGAATTACTAACTGAATACAGAAATTGTTTTTCTTTTGGTTTTACTGATTTAGGAATAACGAATTTAACGGAAATGACTATTAATCTAAAGGATACTACACCAATTGTTTATAGACCGTACAGACTTTCCTACTTAGAGAGAAATAAAGTTAAGGAAATGATTCAAGAGATGCTAGATTCGGGTATCATCACGGAGTCTGAGTCAGCCTATGCAAGCCCAATACTTTTAGTAAAAAAGAAAACTGGCGATCAACGACTTTGCGTTGACTATCGCGCGTTAAATGCTAAGACGGTTAAGGAGCACTATCCTCTTCCTAGGATTGAAGATCAAATTGATCAGCTAAATGGTTATCAGTATTTTATAACGCTAGATTTGGCATCTGGTTACTACCAGATTCCTTTGGCTCCATCATCTCAGGACAAAACTGCCTTCGTCACACCTGATGGACAGTTTCAATTTACTCGTATGCCATTCGGGTTGGCAAACGCACCTTCAGTATTTCAAAAAACTATTAATAAAATGCTCAAAGATGTTAAGGACCAAGCGTTTGCGTTTATGGATGATATAATTATTCCAGCTAATAGCATATCACAGGGCATGGAACGATTAAAAACAGTACTTGAACTTATTAAAGCTGCGGGTTTAACATTAAAATTATCAAAATGTTTATTCTTTTGTCAGGAAATAGATTACTTGGGGTTTGAGGTTAGTAAACATGGAGTTAGACCAGGATCAAGGAAAACAGAGGCTGTAGAAAATTTTAAGCGCCCTGTTAATCAGCATGAAATACGGCAATTTATAGGCTTAGCCAGTTTTTTTCGGCGTTTTGTTAAAAATTTTGCTATAATTGCTAACCCATTGACCAAATTACTAAAAAAGGATAGTAAATGGGAATGGGGTCTTGAACAAGAAAAATCATTTTGTACCTTAAAGTCTGAGTTAGTAAAAAGACCTATTTTAGCCTTATACAACTTTAAAGCAAAAACTCAGGTGCATACAGATGCATGTAAATCGGGCATTGCGGGCATGCTCCTTCAAGAGGATTGTTCAGGTAGGTGGAGGGCAGTAGCCTATTACAGCAGACAAACCACTTGTGAAGAACAAAAATATCATTCTTTCGAACTTGAAACATTAGCAGTTATTGCGTCGCTACAACGGTTTAGGGTATATGTATTAGGTATCAAATTTACGATAGTGACCGATTGCAACGCATTACGCACTACCTTATCCAAAAGGGATATAATACCTCGTATTAGTAGATGGTGGCTCCAGTTCCAAGAGTATGATTGCTGCATCGAGTATAGGCCGGGAAATCGTATGAGCCATGTAGACGCACTCAGCAGAAATGCAGTACCACGTTCGCATGAACCTGAGCCTGTATTCGATGTTTTAGTCGTGGAAACGGAAGATTGGTTAACTACAATTCAAGGAGCTGACGAAGAAGTTCAGCGCGTTAAACAAATTTTAGAAGACCCCGAAACGCCTAAAATTAGCGAAGTTTATCAAAATTACAAATTAAAAGGAGGAAAAGTTTATAGAGTTATTGACAGCCAATTAAAGTGGTTAGTTCCAAAAGGATTTAGGTGGCAATTGCTAAGAAAATGTCATGACGAGCTTGGCCATTTTGGGGTAGACAAAACTTTGGACAAACTAAAATCTCTGTATTGGTTCCCTAAAATGACCAAGTTCGTAAAAAAGTACGTTCAATCATGTTTAGAATGTAGTTACCATAAGATACCGGCTGGAAAAAGACAAGGAATGCTTCACCCAATCCCGAAAATAGATAAGCCCTTCCACACAATACACATGGACCATTTGGGTCCATTTGTACGCAGTAAATCCAGGAATAGCTATATATTAGTGCTTGTAGAAGCTTACACTAAATATATCGCTTTGTATGCGGTCAAAAATACGAAGACTAAGTCGACAATTAAGGTGTTGAACCAATATTTCAGTTTATTTGGTATACCAAGTAGGTTGATCAGCGATAGAGGCACTTCATTTACAAGCAAAAGTTTTAAAGAGTTTGTTAACAACCTCGGGATAAAGCATGTTTTGAACGCAGTAGCAACACCGCGAGCAAATGGCCAAGTGGAACGCTACAACCGTACCATATTGGCTTCGCTCGCGGTGAAAAATCACAATTGTAAGGAAAACGAATGGGATAGCCACTTGGAAGAGATTCAGTTGGGTCTCAATACAACGATCAATAAGGGTACTGGGAAAACTCCAGCTGAGGTTTTATTCGGATTTAGATTGCGAGCCAAAAGTGACGGGATCGTTGCATCTTTGCTTGACCAAGGTGAAGTTAGTACTTCACAAGAAAGTTTAAACTCAATAAGAAACGATGTAAACGTTAAAATTAGTGAAGAACAAGCAAAACAAAAAGAGAGGTTTGATAAAAGAAGAAAAACTGGTAGGAAATACAAAGTAGGTGACTTGGTTAGGATTGAAAGGGAGGTAGGAAGTAATGATGGGAAGTCTAGGAAACTTTTGGCTAAATTACAGGGTCCATACAGAGTTGTCAAGGTACTGGAAAATGATAGGTATGCTATTGAAGATACTCCACTGACTCGTAAACAAAACCGAAAATATGAGGCAGTTGTTGCAATAGATAAAATTCATCCTTGGTTGAGTTTTACTCGTGTGTCAGATACCGACGAGGAAAGCTCAACTGAGAGCGTAGAAGATAACGCAACTCTATCAACTGTGGATAATGATGAAGTTAAGGCTAGTGAAATGTTACATAATGTAAATAATGAGAGCGTCGATGGGAGTGGTGTTGATCAAATGAATTAATAGCTGATTTTAATTGTGTATGAACTGATAAGTGATGTTACTTTGATATAAGATTGAATTGAACTTATGAATGATAGTGAAATCTAATGGAGTATATTGATAGATTTAGATTGTGGTAGATTATGGTAGATATTGATAAAAACAAGTCTACACACAAAGGAGTCTTACGACAAATTATGAGTGTGCTAGATTTTGTAAGATATTTAACATAAATGTAAGTGATTAAGTCTACACACAATGGAGTTTTACGACAAATTATGAGTGTGCTAGATTTTGTAAGATATTTAACATAAATGTAAGTGATTAGGTCTACACACAATGGAGTCTTACGACAAATTATGAGTGTGCTAGATTTTGTAAGATATTTAACATAAATGTAAGTGATTAAGTCTACACACAATGGAGTCTCACGACAAATTATGAGTGTGCTAGATTTTGTAAGATATTTAACATAAATGTAAGTGATTAAGTCTACACACAATGGAGTCTTACGACAAATTATGAGTGTGCTAGATTTTGTAAGATATTCAACATAAAAGTAAGTGATTAAGTCTACACATAATGGAGTCTTTCGACAAATTATGAGTGTGTAAGACTTAGTGATAATATATTTTGTTGGCATTAGAAAAAAATACATCAGTGATATGACTTAATATGAGTGTGTTAGATAATATTTCGCTAGCAGGCAGTAAGATCATGGAATTGAGTCAATGTGTTAAATGTATAGAATATTTTTTTTCTTTCTTTCAAATGATAGTCAAGTTTTAAATATTAATAGATACCTTATCGGTACCTTTTCAATAATTGTTGTTTATTTTTAATAATGTCGTAGAATTTATAATTGATGGAACAATTATTATATAAGATGGCCGAACAGAAAGTAACCCTTACTATTATAAAACTTTTTAGCAATGTAATGAGACATAAGTTATGAGAATAATATGTAAAATAATAATTAAATCTTAATTCAAATGGTGTACTTTCTAAAAAAAAACTTACTTACCTATATGTACTATAGTTAATGCTATGTAAAATAATATTTAATAATAAACTCAACGTGAGGACTCCGTTGGTTCAGAATGGCCGACTGTTAGCATTTTTTGTAATAGAAGGAGAATAATGTAATATATTTGTAACAAGTATTTAATTGTGATTCGGCGGGTAGCCGTGATATAATAAGTCGGTGGGTACGAGCGAGTGCCGAGCTCTTGCCCGATCGCTGGGTATCTTGCAAGGCATTCGGTTGTGAACTTTGATACTGTAAGGAACTAATAATAATCTGTGCAAAGCAAATAAACTGTGGTAAAGTATTGTTGCGTATTATTGCCAACTACAGGCGTTGAACTCAGTAATTAATAAATGCTTAGGTAGTCTCACTCTCTTTTTTATTACTTAAAATAAATATTTTTTCTAAAATAATAGTAGCCTAAGTTACTCCTTTTTATCAGTATTTAAACTTGAAAAATTATGTCTCAGGTGGGACTCAAACCCTCATCTCCTCGCCTGCTGGGCGCCATAAACAGTGCTACTTTAGTCGTATCACTATTGTCTCTGTATCCTTAGTAACAAACATACAGCTTCTTCCTATGTTAAAATATCCATATTCTTACTTGTCTTCTTATGGCGTCCAATTAAAACTGCGTATAATGTTCTGGTTGGAAATGCATTATCCTTCAACCGCAAGTTTTTTTTACAGATAATAAGATTTTAATTATTCCTCTTACAACAGCCCAGGGTCCTGTGTTTCATTTCAGTACCTTCATTTAAGCTCTAATCATGATCTAGTAATAAATTAGGTACCCCAATTTAGTTTAGAAACAAAACGAGGGAAATTGAGAAGCTCTTCTTAATTTATTTCGAATATGTAGTTATTACTTTTTATGTAATATATCATTGCAATTTGTAACTTAATTAAGTAAACTCAGGAATTTTCGAACCTAGGTTCTGAGAGTCTTCATCAGAAAATTTTTTCTTAAGTTACTCAAAATTTGAAAAATATTGTATACATTAAAAAAATATCTACTTACATTGTACAAGCGAAATAAAAAAGGATATGAAAAAGGTAAGAGAGACTCAATCTCGCTAAAACTGCTAATCGGTTTTGGATAAAACTTGACATAGAAATAGACTGTAAAAGCACATATCCTGCTTTTCAAAACATAAAAATGTTAGGTTCCAGAAAAATAATAAAAATTTCAAATTCCACGCATACAAACCCGCGGACTACAGCTAGTTATCGACTTATGAGTAAAATAAACCAATTACAATTTATGTAACTATTTTTATGTTGGCGTAAAACAATCAATCCTAGTTACTACAAATTACTTTAGTAAGTACATTGTTTATTTTACGCTTCTCCTGGCTTTAATTGGTATCAGTAGTGTTATAAACAAATTGTACATACATACATACATACACTCACGCCTTTTTCCCGGAGGGGTAGGCAGAGACCACATCTTTCCACTTGCTACGATCCTTACAGACTACTTTCGCTTCATCCACATTCATTAATCTTTTCATACACGCTCGCCGGTTTAGGGTACTCTTGACCTGACCTTTCTTTAGAACTTCCCCGATTTGATCAAGATAAGTTCGTCGAGGCTTTTCCCTTCCAACATTTCCATTCATACTCGCCATATATATATATTTTTTTTGAACAAATTGTGCTTTACTCAATTGTATAATACATACATAGGAAAGGTAATATACTACTTTCCCTATGGTACATAAGTATAAGTATACGAAGATTTGTACGAACCAGTTACTTTAGAAAATGAAACAACGAAAAAATCTAACAATTCAAAATGTTTGTTAATTTTTCAATAATTTATGCTAAACTTTGATGTTGTTATGCAGTTACGTTTTCATGTCAAAGTCGACAAGCAAAAAAAGGTTAAAGTTTATTATTAGTTCCTTTATTGTTATTTTTTATGTCTACTGTTGTAACAATAAAACGCTACAAACAAGCAAGAATAAATCATCACTTGGGGTAAAAGTTATATATCGCCATTAATAAGCAATTAACTGCTGAGAGGAAAATTACAACTACATAAACACAACAGTAAATTGCGTACAAACAACGGGTACTTGAAATATATTAATTTTGAAACAATCCGGTCTTAATGATTCGGCCATGGTCTTAAATTACGTTCACAAATTAATACGTTCGCCGTCTGCCATCTTGAGTATACAATCGATTATATGTATGAAACATTTATTGACCCTAGTATGGATGACAAAAGACATTGGCATTAGGCCACGCGCGTGAAGCCTTAAGTAAAATACTTAAGGAAAGGATGATCGGATACTCAACAGAATGCTTCAATAAACTAGCGAGTCCTGTGTTCATTGAGTCACAAAAAAAATTAAGATTCAAAATTCTAATTCAATTTTTTTTAAATAAGGCGACTACAAGAGCTAAGTACTGCCCCCAACTGATTTAATTTTATTACTTCAAATTAAATCAATTGATTCAATAAATTCTAGAGGTGATATGCTAAAATGATACTGTTCCAGTTTTTTGAGAATTGATTTTATTTTAAGAGTTAGTTATTTCGAGATTTCTACCATGTACCTTGATTTTTATGAGTTTCCGATATTTCGGCACTGTTGCAAGCGCCATGATCGCGAAAGAACTTACAACAGTAACAAACAGTATATTGATTTTGTTTATTATTATTACTCGATTCTTTGTAAAATTTTCCGTGAAATATATTTGTTTATTGTTTAGAAGTAATTAGATCAAATCAATTAGGGGCAGCACTTAGGTCTAGTAGTCCCCTTAATCCCTCGCTCGTGAGTTATTCCAGACACAATAGAAATCAATTGTTATCGTGGCACCCCAGTGCCTCCTGGGGGTTGAGGGAGGTATCATTAAATAAGACTTCTCAGTCTACAGTCTACAGTCTCCTTGGGATTTACTCTAAACCCTTCGAGCGTGGGGTTCCAGACACAATTAAAATCAATTCTGGGGTTCAATGCGTTAATAGCTAAGACCCGATGAAATAAACTCCGATTTTCGAGGTGATGTCTACTTTGGGGTCTCGGATTTGATCTCTGGATGTGTCAATTGAGAAAACTACTTTTTAATAATTGTCTCTGGATGTTTTTGATTTGGGCTTATGAACATGAAGGATTTTTAACAATTTTACTAATATTTTAAATGCAAAAGTTTGGATGTATGTTTGTCGCTCAATCGCGATCGAACGGCTTAACGATATTGGATGAAATGTAGCACACAGGTACATCATAGGCTGGATTAGCACATAAGCTATCCCGGAAAGAAGTACGGTTGCCGTGGGATAATCTCTTCACGCATACGAAATCGCGGGCACAGCTAGTATTGCATAAATAAAATAAGCTTCTCGCAAAAAAGTGGAATAATTCAAAATTTATGTTTACGTCGTTGTTTTTAAAGCTTAATATGCGGAAACCGCTGCATTTCCGCCTGCGTCTGCGCACAACCGCTTGCGGCTCTGCGGATATCTGTCAGAATAATTTCAACTGTTTAATACAGTTATGTTCAATGTTTACACAACTTCTACCTTTGTAGTAATAATGTGTACGTCGTATGTTTTCATTATGTAATAAATGTACTTATATGTTCTTACCTAAAAAAAAATATGTGATAATTTTGAAGTCGGTATAGTTAATTCGGGTTTTTACTAAATAGAAACAGAAATATAAATATGTTTTCCGTTTATGAATTTTTTGTTTATTTGATACCGATTAGGAATTGGTTAATTGTTATACCCTTTTTACGGATTTGCTGACCGTTGATAATATGTTTTATTAAGGAAAAAAAATTTTTATGGGTGAATTCTATTTATTTTTGTTATCATTTTCTTTTAAAATAGAAACCTTTTTTTTAATTTAAATAAAACTTCACTCAACTCCACTTAATTCATTTTCAATCCAAGTATCTATAATTAATTACGTAATAATTTCCAAATATACAAAAAAAAACAAATAACCTAAGAAAGACTCACCGTTAATATCAACCAAACTGCACCCATACCGGCCTACAGACACAAACAGAACCAATCCAAACAGCATAAGAGCCATCTTCACTGCACTACACGCGCGGACTACGCGACCACGGCTGCCGTGTGAGACGGCTCGAGACTCGAAGCCGTTGTCCAAGCAAGGCCGCTCGACCCTTCTCTACCCGCCCGTGTTGGCAAAGCTTGCCCATTGCGTCCAAATGGAGCAATTGAATAGGAATTTTTGGAGACGCTTTTCGTCATGTTTGGATTTTGTAATTTGCATAATTAATCTTGTTTCATGTTCTTAAATGAAGTTTAGAGTTGATTTGTGTTGTGTAGTGCCGGCTCGTTAAGAATAGCACCAGCCCTTCTCTTCCTGTGGTTGTCGTAAGAGGTGACGGAGAGGAGTGCCAGAATAAGAGAGAGAGCAGCATGTTCTCTCCATATCTCTATTTACGTCTTTTTGTCATGTCAAAGAGCCGGTCATCATCATCGTTTATAAAGTTTCGGCAATAGTGTAGGTACCTACAGGCGTGATAAAACCGAATGTTTTGTATTTATTTTATTTATTTAAAGGCAAAATTACAAAAAATAAATGCATGCACTGTCACAAACATACAAACGAGGTTTCACATTAAAATTAAAAATCAGGAAGAGTGTAGGTAGTGTTATTCTTATAAAGTACTAACACAAGGCCCGCCATTGATACCATATTATTATGTATTTCATCCGCTATTAAGTATTTAATGAATCAGCCTTGTTATACAGCTAAATTAAACGTCTCTTCATAATCAAATAGACTAAAATTTATTAATCACGTCTACATTACTGAACTGCTTTTGATACACATCCTTGCAATATTTCAAGTAAAGTAAAAAAAATACTAAAAAGTTTTATAATTCTCTCTATAAGTAAGTAATCTGAAGTATTTTTGGCAAACACTTTTATCAATTTCCGACTTAGAAGAAAGCTAATGCAGCGTAACATCGGAAGGTAAATTGTTATGCCAATCTTATTCAAGGTTACCACTCTTATTTTATAATCATTCTAATATTATAAAACAAAAGTTTACTTGAATGCATTTATCGATGTCTAGATGATTGTTGTAGGTACTTTGTTTTTTGTAATAGGTCGTTAGTTACGGAAAAATACTGAAATTTATCAATTTTTATTTCACATATTATGTTTTATTTATAATAGATTTTTATCCCCAATTTGAATAACTATATAAAGCACTCGTATTTTGGAAATCAGAAACAACGCAGGTACCACAATTATAGATATATTAAAGCAATGAATTGATGAGTGTTATTTTTATAATAAGACATTAGATACTTAAAACACTAAAAAGCATTAAAAAATAATATAAATACTGGTTATTCTTGTCGAGGTACAAAAATAATTCCTTAGTAAAATAGTTACACAAAATGTTGGGAAGTGGCAACCCTATCAGCTATAAATAACTCCAGCCGATCGTAAGTTTATTACATAGGTATATGTACTTACGTAGTAAACAGTCTATCCACATAAATTAATATTAACAAGTGTCTGCTGAAGCGCAAACAAATCGCAAAACTAGTTCAAAACAGATGTAACTCAAACATATGCCAACTTAAGGTGAAAGTCATAGTCATGTTACGCGCTTCAGATATTTAAATGCTCCTAAATAACAATAAAGAATATGAAAATACACCCGATGTCTTGTTGTTTGTTCACTTGTACTGTTATTCTATTTAGTAGACAATTGGAACGACTTTAATACAGAATTAAACTTTAATCACCATCCAAATTTTAATTCAACAATTTACGAGACAAAAAACAATAGTTATTTGTTATACAAGAGTGCAAAGTTCCTTTTTAACCGCGTGCTCAACTTTGATGACCAAGCAAGCAAAGGATTCAAAAATTAGAATCCTGAGCGTTAGCGAGGGAATTAAAAGAGCACAAGGTAAAAAATCTTTGCACTCGAGTGCAACACGTAGGTAACTTTTCATCCCCTCTTAGCGAGGAAATGACTAAATGCAAAATAAGACATTTACAATCACAAGATACTTTTATTTCAGTTTAGGTACATATTTACTACAACATTATGATATTTAAGTATTACAGAAATAAACTTCTTCGTCGTCTCAAATCACTCATTTTCGTTTTTTTTTTTACTTGTTTTCAAGTTTCTTATTTATAACAATACGAATTCAAAACAAAATGGCGAGCGCAAAGCAAATTGAAAACAAAAATACACCAAGGAGGTTAAGAGTCTGAGTTTTTAACAAATTAAAAAAAAGTTGTATGATAACTAGGGGACCATGGAGATGAAAGTAAATAGGTTTAATGATGTTTTGAAATCACATACCTAGTGCACGCGATGTTCTAAATTCAAATTTACTTTATCCTCTAGCGAATAAAAACTGCTTTTGCACTCAGATATCGAAGAGCAAAAATACTCTTTCCGAGTCTTGGTGGGAAGAAAATGTTTTTTTTTCTTTTAGTAGAGCCCAATTGAGCCAAATAAAATAAAGTCAAGATAAAGCACCTAGAAAATGTAAGTAGCTAGCTTGCCGTATGGGGTACTAGACAACCGATAATTTTACGTATACCAACTTTTTTTTTTTTAATATACAACTTATAACACTAGAAAAATGTGCGATACTTACTAACAATAGAGAATCATTGTACTACTTGTACCTTTTTAGTTCGATTTAGCTGGTAGACGAAACTGTTATATCTGTGTGCAGAATCAATAATGAGAATCGATAATGTAACACGCTATAGGATGAATCGTAATGTAAAAGGCAACGTGTTTTCCTATAAATAAAATAAGTTAGGAACCAATAGTTCGAAAGATAATCTGGTGTCAGAGTTTTCAAAGCCCTCTAATAAAGGCTTCAAACGTAAACTTCTTCTTTTTTACCCGACTACGGCAAAGCAAATACAGGATGAAATTTTAACCATATTTCCAAAATTTTTATAGGCGTTCAGTATCGTATTTAGAGCCTATTATGAAGTTAAAAATGTTAATCAAGTTGTCACCCGAAAATATCTTTCGCGATATAGTTTTCAATTTTTGCGGTGTTAGACCAGTTAGGGTGTAAAGGGAAAATAAAAAATTTATGAATAGTATCGTAATGAATGAATGAGATGCGCAACACGTAAAAAAAGTGTTCCTAAACGGCCGTATCAAAAATTTTAGATTTTTTGCGGACATATTCTAAGTGCTTTATCATGTCATTTTTTTACTGGGCTATACCAAAAGAAAAAATACATCATTTGTTATTTGTCTCATAGATTGATAAATTAAAATTTGGAAGGTAATTAAAATTTCATCCAGTATATGTATGTGGGTTCCATATTTGCCAAACTACTGAGTCGATTTTGGTTGATGAGGTATCGATGGATTCCTTATTTATAGTCCGGGTAACGTAGGCTGCCTTTTGATAAAAAAAGCAACATGGCGAATACTATAACAATGTATTGCGGTAGGTACTTTGAAAATAAAAAGTTTGCAGTCACAACAAGTGGGGTATCAAATGAAAGAAGACAAAATTCTGAGAACAAAAATGTTTGAACAATACAGAAAATTTAGTAGTCGGGTTATAGTTTTTAAACTAAATATTTATGTTATTACGCCTTCCAGTTCCATTTCTCGATCGTGAGTTATTCCAGGCACAATTGAAATCAATGGGGGCTATCGCTAGTGAATTTGCCACTAGAGGCGCTAGTGTAGCGTGAGGTCCAACTTAAATCGTATGTCAAAGTTATTTTAATGAAAAAGGGCTATTACACTGTGAATGATTATTTAAATGATAGAAATGTATGGCATTAAGTTGTCCCAGCTCGTACTTGCTTAAACCTTGTAAAAATGACCTTACCTTGTAAAAATGTATTTAAAAAGAGGCTGACAATAGTGACCGAGTTTCTTGCGCTGCTTCTTCTCGGCACTAGCCCAGACTTGTCCCGAAGCAGTGGTAGGTTTAAATTGGGACGTGTAAAAGCGCCTCCTGGGGCCTATTTGCAGAAATAAAACTGATTTTAACTGATTTTGATTTTAACTGATTCACTTTGTACTGGTTTTAGCGGAATTTGTTGGAAAGTGATCTCCTTCGTAAAATATCGCAAATATGGATTATTTGGCGATTAATGTGAACGCTTTAAAAGCGGAATTAAGAAAAGGCGCTAAAATAGGCGGCCTCAAGAGCAACTATTTCAGAAGTTAGTTTGTTGATATCAAGATAGTTATTTATAAACAATATAACCTTAATTAGATTCAAGATATAACACTTTGTTTCGGCGCCTGCATTTGGTACACGGTTGGTACACTGGGTGGGTTCCGGCGGGAAAATACTTTCCCAGACCCAAGCCAACTTAGAGAAGATTATGTCCTGAATTGACCCGGAAATCGAACCCGGGACTTCGTAGTAGGCGGACCGCTGCACTTATATATATAATATTATTAAATCTATATGGCTGCACCATTAAATTATTTCTGTACACAACTAAAATAAAGTCAAGCTACGATTTTTCGATTTTTGGTTTATTAATCTGAATTTTTTTCATGACCAGCAGCTTCTTCTCTTGACCATTGGCCAAACTGCGATCGCTCACCCGCCTGCCAAGCGTAGCAATTATGGCCAAATCTACTTTTTGGAGAGGCCTGTGTCCTACTGATTCAGTCTGGTGATGATGCTATATACAACGTGTTCCTTGTGATATCCCATAACTCTAAGGCTATGTTCAATAGGTAGAAAAAAATAAAACGCCCTAGAACATGTGGTTTAAAAATCAATAAGTAGTTTCGAATATAACATCAATTTTAGTTAAATTTGCTAAAAAAATGTAACCAGTATGGCGAATCCTTAGTTTTGCGAGACGTTGACAAACTTACACTAAAGTGTAGTAGTAAAGTAGCGGGAGAGCGTAGGTAACTTGTAAAAAACATTGACTTGTGTGGGTGTTTCATTGATAAGTAGGTACGAGTAAATCGTTTTTTTCATTCAAAAGTTCATTGATGACAAGGTAAGGGTGTTTTACATAAACGGGGTCGTGACTTTTTAGAAATACTCGTATTTCGTAAGTATGAAAAAATTATGCAATTTGATTCTTTACCATGGTCTGTTTAATACCTAGAGTTATGGGATATCAAAAGGAACACGTTGTATAGCAAATAATCTATCTCTAACCTACTTTTAAAATATACATCAACACAATCGCTTTATTGGAAAGTACATGCAGCCGAACACGACAACAATAATAGCTTAGGTACAACAGGTAATTCGGTAAAATAATTTTCTATTTCTTAAAGAAGGTAAAGACCAAACGAGGCAGTTGTCAGTAATTTAATGAGCGCCAATACTAACTTCAAATGCCTCAGGAGTTCCGCCAGTGGTTAGCCAACTAAGAGACGGTTAGTGTTTGCCACGCAAGTGTTTTTTAACCAGGCTTTGGATGAGATATTTAAAAAGTGGTGTTGTACTCCCTGCCACGAACATGGATGTTTTTCTAATATAAAGATATTAGAAAAACATCCATGTTCGTGTATATTTTAAGTGAATCGGCAGTCTACTAAATCCGTTAATTAAATCCTAACAGTTGCCGTATCCCGTATGTTTTATTATGTTTTTCTGCATTCATCCGAAAATCGAACCCGGGACCTGAGCTGATAACCCCTTGAAAACCAGTAAACAAACCACTCAGTCAAAATGTAAGTACACTGAAATATTACTTGCTAAACCATTTACAATGTGTTATCACGACCTTACAATTATTAATTATGTCCATTTGCATTATAATCTGCATTCTTTATTACGTGTATTATTATTGTAATAACAGTAATTTTTAGTTAAGTTTATTATATGTATGTTAGTCTGTAAGGTATTTATTGTATGGGCCTTTTGTTGCCTGATACCTATATATAAATAAAAAATGGTTTTCTCGTAAAAAAAATCATTTAGGTACTGCATTAATTAATGGTGTGCTAATAAAAAAGTGTCAACCGTTAAAAAGTTAAGAAACTGACCAACTATCAGCAAAGGTCAACTACAGACATGTATGATTCCTGCAATTTCTCCGTAATTATGAGACAAATTAAAGTGCAGGTTTCCTCAACAAAAGAATAGCCGCAGTATAACTGTATACAGTAAGATCATTGCTTTACGACCTCCGTGGAGTGGCGTACAGTTTGCAAGGTAAAGCCGGCTTCGATGATCGAACGGGTCAGTGTAGAAATACAAACAATTCTCTATAGTGTCTCAGGTCTGGGTGTGGTGTCTTCGTTCTTACTGATTTTCATGGAACAATTGTTTTAACAGTTACTTACTTCGTAACTGATGCTGTGCGCAGTTCTTTCCCAAGAATTGCTTTTATCTCGAAACATTTGGATAGCCAAAGCAAAAGAGCTTTATTATTCGTAGACGCTTGTAGACTTTTTGGGGGGAGTTGTCCCCATTTTAATTGTGTCTGGAAAAAAAGTCTACAAGCGGATAAGATAATATTCTTTCAATCTCATCTAAAGACGTGTACCCATAGACAACGGCAGGTCTACCTACCCCAAAGTAAAATCATCAACTTTAAGTCCAACAAGTAGAGATCAATATCAATTGAAAAAAAAAAGACGTGTAGCACTCGGAGACTGCCGCGGTAAAGCTATTGCATCGCATTTTTTATCAACTTATGCAATTATAAAACTAAAAAGTATCACCGCTGTGCCGGTCGGAGTGGGTTATTTTCGTTACGGAATTTCCGGATTCGGTCTCAACGCTCAAGGCCCGCGATAGAAGCTATGCAATAGCTTAATTTTATAATTTTATGTATTTTCTAATTTTGACTTTTGTAATTAAATTTTTCTGTTATTTTGGCAGATATGGTTACCATAGGCAACCATACTGTCAAAATCCTTATTTTCTTCTAAATTCTTTTAAATTTCGAAAATTCAAAATTGTTCGACTCGGAGCGTTAGGTTATAAAATTTTCGTTACGGACTTTCTGGATTCGGTCTCCACGCGATAGAAGCTATGCAATAGCTTAAAAATTAAAGTTTCTAGGTATATAATTCACGTTCTCGGAGAGAGTGATCCTACTACATATTACTGCGTTGTGGTATTCTTTTGTAACCAATACGGCAAGGTCTACGATTGCGCGTAAGCAATACTCTTTCGCTGTATTTGATGTGAATTTTACTTCCTTAATTGAGTTGAGTCGATCTGAGCTTTCTTTTGGCCTTCACTTCAGATGTGAACATTTAATTTGCATTTACTGACGTAAGCAACGGAGTAGGTTTTGTAAGTGTTGATTAACAATATTAAATAAATTGCCAGACATCAGGCAGAACTTGTGTTACGACCAATTACTTTTGAAGGGGCTTTTTCCCAGCACCTCCAGATCGTGGTAATTTAACCTAGTCTTCTAGTTTGCTTAGTAGTGAGTTAGCTGATACAGACAGAACCACTTCACATAGGGACCGTCCAGAATAGTAAGTCCATATTAGATTGCATAAATTAAAGGGCGTACTTACCTATCTTTCATCAGCTGCTAACGCTTTTAGGCATTCCCATCATGTCGCATAACATCCATATACAGGTGAAATTTTAACCACTTTCCAAAATTTTTATAGGCGTTCAGTATCGTGTTTAGAGCCTATTTATGAAGTAAAAAATGTTAATCAAGTTTTCACCTGAAAATATTTTTCGCGATATAGTTTTCAATTTTTGCGGTCCTAGACCAGTTAGGGTGTAAAGGGAAAATCAAAAACTTATGAATAGTATTGTAATGAAAGAATGAGATGCGCAACGCGTAAAAAAAGTGTTGCTAGGCGACCGTATCAAAAATTTTAAATTTTTGGCGGACATTTTCTAAGTGCTTTATCTTGACATTTTTGTACTGGGCTATACCAAAAGAAAAAATACGTCATTTGTTATTTGTCTCATAGATTGATATATAAAAATTTGGAAGGTGGTTAAAATTTCATCCAGTAGAATAAACTAGTATACTTTTTGCACACATTTGTTTTAATACAATTACGATTAGTAAACAACATGTTTATTGGTATCTGAACTTAAAGAAGGAAGATTACAATTCTGTAAAAACTGTTTACATTTTGTTGGATAGGTATAAGGTTATTCTTATTGTAGTTAAAACTGCAGTCAGTTCCAGATCATCTGCTGCCGCAGTACGCTCGCTCCGTTGACTCACCTAAGCGCCTTTGCACCGTCACTGTTCTAATCCAACCTGATCGTATGTTTAATTTTGCCAGTGAAGTGAGAAAATGACAATTAAAAAAGGTAAAAGAGCAATACTAAAAGTTATTTTAAAAGTAACCAACATGTAGGTAGGTATTTAGAAAACTCTCGTAGTCGTTATTTATACGAAAACCCATTATGCCGTAACTGGCAAGCCAAACAACGTTATTAACAAAATTATGATCAACGAGACAAAAACCACACCTCATAACAATAGAACCAAAAAAATCAGATGCTGCAAATTTTGTTCATCCTAATAATAATGATTTCGTATTTATAGAATAATTACACAGAGAAAAGGCATGTTGAATGAAAGGTCGTCGCGGAATGCCGGATTTCTGGTCAAATTCCATTGAGAAATTGGTATCTGGTGGATCTACATGCCCTAGTCACATATTCTACTCGTAACTTCAAGATCTTATCTTCTGCGTGCTCTGTACCCATTTTAATTCCTGATTAATTACGAAAGTCGGTCCCTCATGTCTGAGGATCGTGGTCAGCTTATTTCAGGGTTGTATCTGGAGCGGATGATCTGCCTCTACCGGTTTCTGTTCAGCGTGTCCTTTAGCACCGTTTAGAATGTGGAGGACGTCCTTATTTAGTCGCTCCATCTTGCTTGCGAACGTATGGCGCGAATACACACTGTATACTAAGGTAAAAATGAGAGAAACAGATACCTGATCACCGATTTCAGTTTTTGCCACGTAACTTCTATTGAGTAAAGACTTCATATTAGACGGCTGTAGGTTAAAAGGACTGCCGGAGCTAAGATAGTCGTATAATGCTGTTAACACATAAATAAATTTAGTCTCATACTTATAGGGGATGGGCATACCCAAAATAATAGGAGAAAAAATGGTAGAAAGAGGATTCATTCACTAGACGAGATAGAAGCTAGAACGAAAAAGACCCTAAATAAAATCAGTCAAACAAAAAGTTTACCCACGAATAACATTTTAAGTTACGAGAATGGCGATGCTCTTGATAAGTTGATATTTTGATTGGCAACGACTCAGAACTTGTGTTTCACATCAGGATTATTAAATTCTGAACCATAGTCTCCTAGTTCTATGGGTATCATTATTATTTTTAAATTAATGTTGAAAAATATCAACATGTTAACTCATACATATAAGGGTTAGGCTTTAAAGTAGAACCTCATTTCCTTTGTAGGATAACTTTTTTTATTAACTAAGAAAGGTGACAATGGGAGAATTTTTCATATTGATCACAGATATTAAAAAGTATTTTTTATATAGAAAACAACAAAAAAACTTGTGATTTGATGTAATTTTATAGTATCCTTTATTCTCATAATTAAAACTATAAATACGTTGCGTACAAACTAAAAATAATAAAAAATAATTAAGTAAACATTCTATAATCGTATCTTATTGACTTCGTATAAGTTATAACTAAATAAATACAGGGTGTAAATAATTGCTCCACGTCGTAATAATATAATTTCTTTTTATTTTTTGTTCCATTTCATGGAAAACAATCTTAATTAATTTTATAACCTAATTTAGCAATTTTTTACACCTTATACTAACATTTATATACAATGCGTTGAATATGAAAATATCATTTTTATACTAAGCAAAAGCAGACTGATATTTAAAGTATACAGGACGTATAATTGAAAAAAATATCTTTAATTTTTAATTAATAACCTAAACACTGACACAAGGAATCGTCATTACATAATTGTAATATTCAAATAACGATTTGATTTAAATGTCAGTGATATCACTTTTACATTAAAATTATCAAACAGTAAATAATACGTGGAATAAATTATTAATAATGCATACATACGTTTTATGTTTCTGTCAAATTTTAAACCAATCCAAAATTTAGCAGACTGACAGAAATTTACTGTGTTAAAGTGTCAATGACCTACAAATCAGTATCTAGGCACAGCAGTGGATGTGTAACAATAAATTTTATATATATAAATATATACACACGCTTCATCGTACATAAAGACAGAAAGGAACAATAGTAGTTGCGTACAAACTGCACCTTACACATGTGTTTATAAACACTAAAATTGCTTGAATTTACAACTGTCTGGTAATAACAATTCAAAAGGACATTGCCAGAATACTATCCAAATACTGTCAGCAAGGTATAATTATATTTACAGTACATTTTATCCTCAAAATATTGATATTTTAAAATCATAGTTCTGAGGTTAAACAATGTCTCGGATTGCATTTAGAAGTTTGACGCTAGAATATAAATTTTTGCTCTTAATTTTATTTACATGTATAAATTGTTGAGTCAATAACTTTAACAAAAATGCAAGCATTTCCCCGTTTTTTATTTATTTACACACTTCAGATTTAAGTACATGTTGTTAGACAACTAGAAGGTTGAATAATCAGTTCAAATAAATACTGCTATAAAGTATTTACTAAGTTTTCAGTGCAAAACAGACAGTAAACATGAATACAAACATAAATTGTATTCTCTAAATTTATCGATAGAAATAATAATGTGTAGGTTTACAAAAAAAAAAAGAAATGCGTTGACTTCGATTGCATGCAACTATTGGATAATCCGTACAAAACTGCCAGTGTCCTTTTGAATCTCGCATATCCTAAACATCGCAATTGCACCCCAAACCAAACGGCCCAACTTTGGCCACCGACAAGGCGGCCGACTAAGGATTCACATATTTTTCTGACCCGTTACCTTTGTATTACTATCTACAGATACAACTTCACAATATCACTCAGATATTTCTTAAACTTTTTGACCTTACTTAAGATCTTTTCCATCCTCTTGTCCGAGAACATTCTTAGTTAGAAACAGTTTAATTGTTCTAAAGGCACATCATACAACGAATTATACAAACCAATAATATTTTCTAATTGCAATATTAAAAGAATACATCAAAACAAACGTATTCCATTTTCAATGGTTCCTTGATGGAAACCATCAGTTCCTAATTGAACTGCTGTCCCTTTCACACTATACTGATTAGAAAGAGGTGTTTTGAATGTCCGTTGAGAAAGTGTGTAGGAGATTTGGACAAATTATGACGCATGTGCATCAATTATAAAAAAATACATTTGATTCAAAAGTAACAGTAATTTTCATAAGAGTTAAAGGATCGATTAATTATATTCAAAATGACCTAAATGTCCAGAAATTCAATTAATTTTTAATATTTGTTCAGTCACACATCAAATACATATTTCATACAATTTCAAATTCAATAACAGTTACATTTAAGTTCAAAAGCACAAAAGGGAAATTCTAATTAACTATGGCAAATAGTGGGGCTAGCGGACTAACAAAGCAATATAAATGAGATTGATTTAATATTATTAGATTTGAAACAAATATTGCATCGTGATCTTAGTTTCGAAGATCTTACTCTTCTGGGCACTTTGTCAGAGCTAATATCATCTTATATATTTAGTTTAAACAAAACATTTACAACACCAATAAACAACAAACGATTTGTGATATAAGATCGTCTAACTCGACTTACACCCATTGTAGGTCAAATAAGACGTTGGCTGTTACGAATATTCGTAAATCAGACGTATTTGTATCCGCATCAGTCTTTTACGGATGCTAGATCAAATCTGCAACGTGACAGGACATGTTAAAAAAGGGGGCGGGACCAGACTTGCGCCCTACACGTTTTCAAACAACAAAAAGAAGTGTGTTTTTTTTGTTTTTTGTTTGACAAGGTGTAGATTTAAGTAAATCCCATTAAAAAAAACACTCCAAAGGGTAAATAAGGGTAGGCACTTCAAATGATGATGAAAAATTAAAAAGTATGACTTTTACTACACAAAAATTAAGTCGATTTTCATTTATTTATGTACTAAACATTTAATTACGTCAAAAATGTTCATCCACATCCGGTTATCAATCTTTCTATTCGTAACAACCCTGATACGAGGGCGGGTCAATAAGTCCGTGACTTTTTGAATTTCTGACCTCTTTACCGAAAAAGCAACACTACTCCTGGCAACAGGTATCTGTCAGTTGACTCCTACCAAAATTTGAACTTGCTGCGTCAGTTAGTTTGTGTCTGACAGCTATCTTTATCAGACTACCCAGTAATATGAGGAATAAATGGAAAAAAGTGAATTTCGTGTGCTTATTAAGCATTATTTTTTGCGAAAAAAAACCATTACCGAGACCAAGGCTAAGCTTGATAAATACTATGGGGACTCTGCACCATCGATTTCAATGGTAAAAAAGTGGTTTACTGAATTTCATTGTGGCCGTACAAGCACTGAAGATGCCGAACGTCCTGGACGCCCAGTTGAGGTCTCTACACCCGAAACAATCGAAAAAATTCACGATATGGTGTTGGCCGACCGAAGATTGAAAGTGCAAGAGATTGTGGAAGCCGTAGGGATCTCGCATGGCTCAGTGGTTTCAATTTTGAAAGATCACTTGGGTATGAGAAAGCTTTCCGCAAGATGGGTGCCGCGTTTGCTCACAGTCGACCACAAACGCAATCGTGTAAACAACTTCACAGGAAGGTTTGGCGTTGTTTAGTCGCAATATGGAGGAGTTTTTGCGCCGTTTTGTAACCGTGGACGAAACATGGATCCATCACAACACACCAAGACCAAACAACAGTCAAAACAGTGGGTTTCTAAGGGTGAATCAGCGCCAAAGAAGGCCAAGGTGGGTTTGTCAGCCAATAAAGTTATGGCGACTGTTTTTTGCGATGCACGTGGGATAATCTACATTGACTACCTTCAAAAGGGAAGAACAATCAATGGGGAATATTATGCCAACTTATTGGACCGCTTCAATGACGATTTGAAAAAAAAAACGACCTCATTTGGCCAAGAAAAAAGTTCTATTCCACCAAGACAATGCAAGGGTGCACACATGTGCAGTTGCCATGGCAAAAATCCATGAATTGGGCTATGAATTGCTCCCTCATCCGCCCTATTCTCCAGATCTGGCTCCGAGTGACTACTTCTTGTTCCTAAACCTGAAGAAATGGCTTGGTGGAAAAAGATTTGACTCCAATGATAAAGTCATCTCGCAAACAAAGGTCTATTTTGAGGACCTCGACAAATCATATTTTTTGGAAGGGATAAAAAAAATTGGAGAAGCGTTGGACAAAGTGTATAGAGCTCAAGGGAGACTACGTTGAAAAATAAAATGATTTATTTATCAAAAAATCTGTGTTTTATTCCAAAAGTCACGGACTTATTGACCCGCCCTCGTACTATTAATATACAAAGTGTTAGCGAACACGCGCATCTTTCGAACGCCTACAAAGCTAGTGCGATGGGACTTAAATGTTAGACAATTTACAGACCGACTAGAAACACACGACCCTATTAATGCGTACCTTTAATAAACACATTTTATTAATATGACAACAAAACAATCAGATGTTCAAGACTCATTCTCATTAGACCAGTTTTCAGCAGGGTTTTTTGTTTTCAGACTACAAAACACACACATATAAAACCATTGTACAGTGGCCTTTACATCTCACTATATATTTCCGTTGCAAAATCGCACCAATTTCAACGTTATAAGATGCCCCCTAGTGTTTAGCCTGACGTGCTGACGACTGTACAATAATTAAAATTAAAATTCGAAATATTTTTTGATTATTAATCTAGTGAATAGACAATTAAACCAATTTAGTGAAATACAGTACAGTTAAAGTGTTTGAATGTCGCCTTCAATTCCTAGGTCAATTTTTTGTAATTATACAGACCGCTGACCGCTGACGCTGTGCCTAATGTCGTCTGACGTCGCTTGGAACGTTTACACTAAAGTCGGTATACAGGATGAAATTTTAACCACCTTCCAAATTTTAATATATCAATCTACGAGACAAAAAACAAATGATGTATTTTTTCTTTTGGTATAGCCCAGTACAAAAATGTCAAGATAAAGCACTTAGAAAATGTCCGCCAAAAAACCAAAATTTTTGATACGGCCGCCTTTTTTTACGCGTTGCGCATCTCATTCATTCATTACGATATTATTCATAAGTTTTTGATTTTCCCTTTATACCTTAACAGGTCTAGGAACGTAAAAATTTAAACTATATCGCGAAAAATGTTTTCGGGTGACCACTTGATTTACATTTTTTACTTCATAAATAGGCTCTATATACGATACTGAACGCCTATAAAAATTTTGGAAAGTGGTTAAAATTTCATCCTGTACATGTTGCTTTTAGAGTCCTATAGGGTCAATTATTTACTGTCGGACTTAAATCATATCTCATTTTGTCTGATACATTTTTGGGGCATTAAATTCGGATCTTTATTTAGATTTACTATTAGTCTTTTGTCTCACTAAATCGCAAGTGGAAATCAGAGATATTATACAATAGAAAATCATACTTTATGAATGAAAATTATCCCGATCCCATCCGTTAAGGCAGTTTTTGGAATAATATGTATTATTATATGTAATTTCAATTTTTAATTTTTCCTTCATCATTTACAATAACATTTTATTGCGAGCAGGATATTTCTGGCCGACTATAAGCTATTCTTGGCCTCAGTAGTTTAAATAAATAAATAATTTTAGAACACACAATCCATTGTTCTATTGACATACTTTCATTGTAAGTATCACAATAGTTTATTCGTGACAATATTGCTTGGAACAGAGGCTTTACTCCGTATATTAAACTCCACCTCTCTCTGTCTCTCTCACTCATTACAATATATGAAAGAGGCAGATAGATCCCTACATACGGGCCTACGGTAGTAGGGCATTGAAACATCAGAGAATTGTACAATCAAGGTATTACGTGCTAAAAACTTCGAAGCAACTAATTCAAACATACCAGTCTAGCTAGGGTCTAGGCACTCGACGCTAAAATGCTAATACACACACACACACACACACACACACTTGAGCACACACGTGACACACTAAGGGCGGATTTTACAATGATCAAAAAAACATTATCTGTTCGATAAAATCAAAGATGGCTGGTTTGCAAACGTCAATCAGATAAACATTCATGGCATTTCTGGTTGACTTTTCAAATCAGTCATCTAATATTTAAACTAATAGATAATAATAATAATATTTTTCAGAAATGCCACAGTGGGCCACACATCGCCTTTAACTCCCAAATTAAGCTACTACATAGTAGCTTGGGTTATGGGTACTACTAGACACCCCATAAACTTACTTATATACATTTGTTTTGTAAATATATACTTATTATACATAGATAAATTTTATCTGACCATTGAAATATCAATTAGTAATTGGAAAAAATTCTATGCTATTTCTCTTAAAAATTTTCAATCCTTATACTTTCTGAACCACGATACCCTCCTCGGTATAGTCGAAGACTGCTTCATATTATTATTCAAAGTATTTTTCAACGCGATACATACAGAGTGTTAGCTTAATGTATAGTATTACACACCAAAATCAGCCTATATTAATGCTTAGTCAAAAATGCATTTTAATATTTTTAACTTCAAACTAAACTCAATCATTTTGAACATAAGAACCATTTTGTGTAAAAATATTTATTTCCATAACGTAGGTATCAAACTTTCGACTTTGCCATAAATATTTATATGCATAGACTGGTTCTAGTTTGTAATACCATTTACTTAATACCTTTTAAGCCATGCCAACGCGTTGGTCTAGTGGTTTAAATACCGGACCAAGATCCCGGGGTCCCGGGTTCGATCCCCGGGTCGGGCAACCAAAAGTTTAGAATTTTCGAACATTTCTCGGGTTTGTGATCGCCAACCCGCATTAGGCAAGCGTGGTGATTATGCCTGTACCCATCATTGCTGTGGTAACTTGAATTCAATGATGGAGGCCTTTTCCCAGCAGTAGGATGATTATAGGTTGTTACTTTTACTTTTTTTAGTACAGTGCCGCACGTCTGGTTATACATTTTTGTTGCAAAGTCGCACCTATGTCAACCACATAAGATGCTCCAGTGTTTAGCTGTGCTGTTCTTAATAAAAGAATATCAGAAGAATAACAGCTGCTATTAATTAACTTTCAATCCGATAGGAATACTCATGATGCATGGCTAGCGATAATCTATATAGCTGATCGAACCTCTTAATACATATAACTTCACGATTTTAACTTTTCGCTCTAATATTATTTATCGGTTTTGATTTTCTGCAGTCGGCTTCTGAATTGTATTAAGTTAACGAGTCTTTTTTCATAAAAAAGATTGACTCACATAAAACATTAAATAAATAGTTTAAGTAAGAAATAAAAATTTATTAATAATATGTTGATTGATAGACAGACGGTAAAAAAATTACCCCCATTTGATAATCGAATGCCTTCAGTACAAAACGTTCGTTCTTTTTTAAATGTATTAGTTACAGCTTTGGGCATTCGCTAATCTGTCCGTAAAGTATCTGCTGATAGATTTACTCCAATGAAACAAGATATAAAACGGACCTGCTATCATACTATTAAAACTTTTACGGAAATATAGCAATAAGTCCGAACAATGATATCAATGGAGGCTATCGCTAGTGAATTTGCCACTAGAGGCGCTAGTGTCGCGTGAGGTCCAATATCATTCACTTTGGACTGGTTTTAGCGGAATTTGTTGCATAAATTATAATTTCTTTAATTTACCTGCTGGAAAGTGATCTCCTTCGTAAAATATCGCAAATATGGATTATTTGGCGATTAATGTGAACGCTTTAAAAGCGGAATTAAGAAAAAGCGCAAAAATAGGCGGCCTCAAGAGCAACTATTTCAGAAGTTAGTTTGTTGATATCAAGATAGTTATTTATAAACAATATAACCTTAATTGGATTCAAGATATAACACTTTGTTTCGGCGCCAATCGCCTTTGACAGCTATACCTCCGGACCTCAGTCTACAGTGGCGCCAACTGGTGAGCAAAGAAACGGTAGTCCCCATTCTGAATTCATTCCCCGTCAACATAACATTTGTAGCTACAGCACCAATATCTCCAGTTATGCGAAAACACCCAGAGAAATCGTGTAGGAAACATGTATTCGGAAGGAGACAATTGCGTAGCAGACATTATATTTCTAATTGGAATATTTAGAATTGTGTACAACTAGCGAAACACTACAATTTTTTATTTATTATTCCCAAGTTTACTCATTTATATTTTTATCACAAAATTAGCATTATATTTTCTATCCACGCGTGTATTATCGTAACATATGCTACGACAGTTGGAAGTTCCATAGCGTAGCAAGCGTAGCAATATGTTGTCATAACGTGGTACTAGCACGCCATGGTAAGTTCCAGTCCTGTAACATGCTGTAGCGCAATAAGCGTAGATATCTTGTAGCCATGACGTACAAGATGCTACGATAGCTTACAGTGCTACAGCGTAGGAAGCGTGGAAATATCCTGTAGTAACATGGTTCAAGCACGCTATGACAAGTTTCAATGCTGTACCACTGTAGCGTAGCAAGCGTAGAGATATCTTGTAGCCATGACAGACAAAACGGTACGATACCATACAGTGCTACAGCGTACCAAGCGTGGAAATATGCTGTCGTAACGAGGTACTAGCACACTGCGATAGGTTCCAGTTCAGTAGCACGCTATAGCGTAGTGATCTCTTGAATTTATGACAGACAAAACGCTACGATAGCTTACATAGCTGCAGTGTGCCAAGCATGGAAATATGCTGTCCTAACGTTGTACTAGCACGCTGCGATAGGTAACAGTGATACAGCGTAGCAAGCATAGAAATATCCTGTAGTAACGTGGTAAAAGCACGCTACCAGTTCCAGTACTGTAGCATGCTGTAGCGCAGTAAGCGTAAAGATATCTTGTAGCCATGACGTAGAAGACGCTACGATACTTTACAGTGCTACAGCGTAGTAAGCTAGGGTGAAGTGAAGACCTTTTCAAACATGAGCGATATTTGCTACCGCTGTGGTTAGATGTATAAACCGCGGGGGTTTCGCTCAGGTTTTCAGTATCGAATATCCGCAGCTAGAACGAAATTGGTTTGAACATTAACATCACCGTATATCCAATGGGTTTTCCCTGCCGCTTAGGTCTATATAGGTCTTAACTTGGTACAAGCACGCTACGATAATGTTCAGTGCTGTAGCACGCTTTATCACGCTATAGCACGCCGTAGCATAACAACCGTAATGTAGAGATCTCTCATAGTCGTGACGACCTATGAGAGATCTCTACACTACGACGACTAACACAACTGACTTGTGATGTACACTCGACAGCACATCAAGTTAAACAGTTGAACTGCGATAATAGCTTTTATTACGTAGGGCATAAAGGCGGTCTCAAGGTCAACATGTATAGTCTGATGTGCCGCCGTGTGTACAAGTACGCTACAATAGCTTACAGTGCTACAGAGCGTAGCAAGCGTCCTTATATCACGTAGTCATGTAGTACAGAATTCTCGCTTCCAATCATGCCTCTCTTTCTATCACAAAGCTCGTGTTCATTCGCAAATATATTTACACTGCTAGTCCAGCCTAGAAGTCTTTTTGAAGGTATCCACGTTATATTTTTCATAGAGCAACAGTATTGTAGATGCGTGTGTATGGGGTAGGTTTGCTCAGTCGACTCCGGCGAATCCCTGGGATCCTTCGATGGCTTTGATGAGTTTCTCACGGAGCTGTTGGTAGCTCTCGTACGGAGGTAAGTCTATGCGGTTGAAGCTGGAAGAAAGATCTTAATGTAACAAGCGATTTTCATACTATTTTTAATTAACATCAACTGGAGACTAGATCTTTTCATAGTTAAACTAGCTGTTGCCCGCAACTTCGTATGCGTGGATTTTTGAATTTAAAACTGTGTATTAAAATTATTCCACGGGAACCGTACTTTTTCCCGGGATAAAAAGTAGCCTATATGTTATTCCAGCCAATAAACTAACACCGTGCCTAATTTCACTTAGATCCGTTGAGTAGTTTTAGCGTGAAAGAGTAACGAACATCCATTCATTCTTACAATATTTCGCGTTTATAATATTAATAGGATTAAAACTATCGACATCTTGAGTGGCTACAGCGATCCAGTATGAAAAGGCCACACAGTGGACTGCTAACCATATTGCTGTTGCAGGAAACCGTTGGATGCAAATAGACCGTTCCATAAGGGAACGTCATGAGGTGCAGGCCTACAGCGCCACCTTTTCTCGTCTCATTGGTGCCATGAAAGTCGACTAAAGAAGTACCGCCAGAAGAAGGCGGGTAGCATCGTTTTCTTTCTGCCATTGGCCAAACTGGACTCGCCAACCCGCTTGTCAAGTGTGACGATTAAGGAGACTACTAGACCCATGTGCTGCCCCCAATAGATTTAGTTTTATTACTTCGAAACAAAATCAATTCTCAAAAAAGTAATAGGGGTTAAAGTATGAAATTGCCGATTATTTTCACACTTTTTATTTTGTTTATAGCTCTTAAGTATAGTCATATTATTGCGTAATTCTTTTTGTATTGTATCAATAACTAAATAAAGTAACATTTGACCAAAAAAAAATGCAATACTAGTGCCTATTACTTCAAAGGAAGTCGTTGAAAAGACCCCTTACAATGTGTCAGCTGAACTTCTTGCTTCAATTAAGTATATTTGTATTATATACTTTGCTTTTCACAAATTTAAATACTATAATGCGTAGCTTTATAACCATTTATCTTTCACCTTTAATTGCATCGAAAACGGTTCAGGCGTTTTTAAAAAAACTAAAAAATTGTTAGTATGGAAAAATGACTTTTCTCGATTTCGTCCATACAAAACGGCAATTTCATACTTTAACCCCTAATATTATTAAAAACAGCATATTACCTTAGCAAATTACCTCTGGTATTTATTAGATCACTGTTAACTGCTTTTCATTCGTGCATTCTTTCGTATTGTACATTATTGCTAAAAGCGGCCGCTTTTGGCGTTAGCGACAAATTCGACTTTATAAACAACTAAATGAAATGTTTACTGTGATTCAATAAATACTAGAGGTAATTTGCTAAAATGATACTGTTCTAGTTTTTTGAGAATTGGTTTTGTTTAGAAGTAATAAAATTAAATCAATTGGGGGCAGCACATAGCCCCCCCCCCCCTTAAGAAAAATTCAAAATTTTTCGATATCTTCCTTTTTTCCTGGGTTCAATCCCCGGGGCGGAAATGAGAAACTAGAAATCAGGAATATTTATTTGCTTTTAACATGTTTTACAAGATATTTAACAAGAGAAATGTCCACATGTTTGACTAAATTAGTCATGCAAACAACAAGATGCGGGCAACAAGAGTATTGAACTTTTGAACATTGCTCGACAGTGTGAGTACCAACCCGCATTTGGCAAAGGTGGTGATTATGCCTATACCCATTATTGCTGATACCTTGAATTCAATGATAAAAGCCTTGCCGAAAAAATATAATCCTAAAATATTTAAAACAAGAGTGAATAGGCTGCTTCTGGGTTCCGCTCCATCTTAGGCTTCTTCTTAACCGTAGAGTTAAGTATGTAGTCAAGAGCAAGCCCATTGAATATTTTAAAAAAAGCCTTTACCCTGTGGGATTAGACGCCGTTACATTCCCTTTGAAGAGACCTGTGACCGGTCTGGTCTACTATGTCCAGCACTGGAGTTTAATTAAAATGCTGGTAATATCATCGTACTCACCAAGTGTGTGCTCTCGGGTAGTTCTCGGGGCTGCCCCACTTCTCTATGGTGAAGAGTTGGGGTCCGTTCGACCCGTACAGCTCCTTGAACCCGTTCATGGGCACCCGCGACGTGCCCGTCACGAACTGAAGAAGCCTGGACCGCATCTCGTTTGAGAACGATAGCACCACCTGGGGAAGGAAACAAAGCAATTATGAAATAATGCCACTAGTGCCACTTCTGATTATTGAAAATACAATGCCTTGAATTAACCCCCTTATTCATAATGACGCAAACAGTCTAATAAACCTATTTTAGCTATTATACTGTTTTGTCTCGTTCTTTCTTAGCGCTGTCATCATTTGAAAGAAAGTGACAAAACAGTGTAATAGCTAAAATCTATACTATATTATAAAGCTGAAGAATTTGTTTGTTTGTTTGTTCGATAGCGCTAATCTCAGGAAATACTGATTCGAATTGAAAAATTATTTTTGTGTTGGATAGTCTATTTAACGAGAAAAGCTTTAGGCTATATAAAATCACGCTGCGACCAATAGGAGCGAAGCATCAGTGAAAAATGTTGCAAAAATTATCGCGATCATAATAACAGAAATTGACGCGAACGAAATCGCGGGCAACAGCTAGTAGGTTTATAAGACTGTTTGCATTATTATGAATAAGGGGGGTAAGAATGTCGAATGTCTTAGGCCGCAAACACAGAACAGCGTGCACGGATTTTAACTAGATTTTCTAGAGCGCACGTGCGAGCAGGGTTTTGTCCAAGTGTGTTTGTTGACCAATCAAAGGCCGCCGTTCAAAAGTAAAATGTCATCACGTCGCGAGATATTAGTAGCGATTTAGTATATAATCAAAGCACTTTGTAGCCATTCTTGTATAATCTAAAAGCCGATTCGGATTGATCGTAATGTTTCGTATAATATAGCGAATTCTCCTAATGAATCTCTTTGTTCTATTGTTTTACTTTTTTTTTTACATTAAATAATTCATATCTCAAAAATGAGTATTCTTCTAATAATACATCAATATCTTCTCATTCCATGTTTTATTTATGAACACACCACTTTCTTTGCTGGCAAATCTAGACAAAATATCACTTTCGTTAAAACGCCGAACACAAAGAAAAAGACGAATTATTGTTTGAATCAGTTCATTGTTAAAGTACAATAAACAATATTATTTTACAATAAAAGTGTCTAAATGTATTGACCGCTGACGCTGTGCCTAATGTCGTCTGACGTCGCTTGGAACGTTTACACTAAAGTCGGTATACAGGATGAAATTTTAACCACCTTCCAAATTTTAATATATCAATCTACGACACAAAAAACAAATGACGTATTTTTTCTTTTGGTATAGCCCAGTACAAAAATGTCAAGATAAAGCACTTAGAAAATGTCAGCCATAAATCTGAAATTGTTGATACGGCCTCCTAGCAACACTTTTTTTACGCATTGCGCATCTCATTCATTAATTACGATACTATTCATAAGTTTTTGGCTGTCCCTTTATACCTTAACAGGTCTAGGACCGTAAAAACTGAAAACTATATCGCGAAAATTATTTTTGGGTGACAACTTTATTTACATTTTTTACTTCATAAAAAGGCTCTAAATACGATATTGAACGCCTCTAAAAATTTTGGAAAGTGGTTAAAATTTCATCCTGTATAGCATTTAATAGGAGACCGAGGCCTTACAGATTGACTCACCTGTCAGAAATACTGCACGATAATACGGTTCGCGTGGTAGTCGCCCTTATACAGCGAGTCCCACATGTTGATGATGAAGTAAGGGGGGTGGGGTCATGACCCCCTGGCTTTGCCCTTGATTGATTTAACTTATTGACTCACCCGCCAGAACCACTGCACGACTATATGGTTCACGTGGTAGTCGCCTTTATACAAGTACGAGTGCGGTCTCCAATCCCGCACGTCAATTTCGAAGATAGGGAGGCGGGGTCATGAGCTCATTATCCCCCCCCCCCGGGTTACCTCTTGACTGTGATTCCCGTGACCCCCTTTTGGCTTTGCCCTTGACTAATTAAACAGATTAACTCACCCGCCAGAACCACTGCACGACAATATGGTTCGCGTGGTAATCTCCCTTGTAGAGCGAGTGCGCCCTCCAGTCGCGCACGTCGATGTGCTGGATGCCGCACAGCAGCAGCTCCAGCTCGTGCTCGTCGAAGATCTTCAGCAGCGGCAGCGGCACCAGCGCGCCCAGACCCTCCAGGAACGAGAACATCTGCTCCTGGACGCGGCTGACGAAGCGCCATTGGATCACCAGCCTGGACGGGGGAAACGATACGATTAACGAAGGAGACGACGTTTTGTTGATATAAAAATATAAAGAGATTTTTGAACTACATGTTCTAGGGCGTTTTATAATATTTTTACCTAAAGAACATAACCATAGAGTTACGGGATATCAAAAGGAACACGATGTATATGAGTTGTTTTTTATTACAATATTATAAAACACTACGATAGCTACTAAAAATGTACTATAATAATACTCTGTTGCTAGGCAAAGCGTACATTAACTAAAAACTGGACACAGGCCTCTCCAGTTACAAGCCACTTAGGTCGAACCTCGGCTTCTCGCACCGGCTCCTGCCGCCGCCTCGCGCACATCATCCCTACCCCTGCCTGAGGGCGTCCTACACTACGTTTGCCGAGACGCGGTCTCTACTCAAGAACTCGCTTACCCCAGCGATTGTCGGTTCTGCGTCTAATATGGCCAGCCCACTACCACTTCACATCCGGTGGGCTATGTCGGTTACCGACGTAGTAACTTTAGGTTATGATCACCACTGCTTAATTATTTTATACATTGAAAACCGCGTACTGACTTAGGGACATTTGTCGAACGAAATTTGTAATCAGAGGCATCGGGCGACATTGCGGAACACCGCTTGCTCGATATCTTGTCGCCGTCCACGTTAGTTTACTTGATATAGTGACTTCACTCATTCGAATGAGCGACAGGATAAAAGTTTCGCGACGTCGCGGTACATGTCGGGCGAAGTATGGCAACGTCGCGTGTCGTCGTCCGGGAGACGAGTCGCGCGACATTTATCTCCTAACTAGCTGTTGCCCGCGACCGGGATTATTTTTGCAACATTTTTCACAGATGCTTCGCTCCTATTGGTCGCAGCGTATTGGTATTAGCCTAAAGCCTTCCTCGATGAATGGACTATCCAACACAAAAATAATTTTTCAATTCAAACCAGTACTTCCTGAGATTATATTATAAAGCTGAAGAGTTTGTTTGTTTGTTTGTTTGTTTGAACGCGCTAATCTCAGGAAGTACTGGTCCGATTTGAAAATATATTTTTGTTTTGGATAGTCCATTTATCGAGGAAGGCTTTAGGCTATATAACATCACGCTGCGACCAATAGGGGCGAAGCATGAGTGAAAAATGTTGCAAAAATAATCACGATCATAATAACGGAAATTGACGCGGACGAAGTCGCGGGGAACAGCTAGTAATTAAATAAATGAGATGAAGTCTATCTAAATCTTTACAATAAAACTTGTCGTCGATTCAATTCTATTTAGTACAATTAAGAATAGATCATTTTGAAGGTCAGACAAACACTGGAAAATACTTCTGTCTAATAGTGCATTAATACGAGTAATATAATTGTATACTCATCATATATTAGTTATTCAACAAAATAAAACTCTACAAGAACATTTCTTACGTCCTTTTGTTAATGAATTCTCAGCCAGAGTGGAACGTATCGACGAAATTAAACGTTACCATTTGATTGATTCTCATCCAGAAGATGTTTGGGATTAATACAATTCCTTTTGGGCGTTTGCTCTAACATAACAACCGAGCTATCAAGTCATTGTTTGTGTCGACGATTTCATTTAAGGCTTTACGTTGTAAGTCTGCGGAGTATTTCATATTCACACTATCAATTTCTAATAAATTTCTGATAAATACCACTAAATATTGCAAACGTGGCCGCCCCAAACAAACTTGCCGTCGCACTGTAGCAGATGAGGCGAAAAGATCGGCAAGACTTGGAGTGAAATCAAACGCAAAGCTAAAGACCGAACGCAAGTCAAGTCACCACTAAATATGCTCGGAATGGTCACGTGTTGTGTCTACCAATAGCTCCGTAACGTGAGCTGACAGTCTATGAAGTCTAGGTACACTTACTTGATGTACTCGTCTTTGTTTTCGTTGTCTACGGGGATATTTGAGCCGCTTGGTTTAAGATCCCTCTGGATGGTTTTGCCGAACTGCTCCTCGTCCACTGAGAAGGTCAGGTCCAGTTCTGACGGGTCGTTTTCCTGGATACAATAGGTGAATGTTACATATTTTGTACTGTTTTTGTTTGATAAAACGTACAAATACGTCACTCAAACTGCGTCAGTTTAAAAATAAACTAAATCTAATGAACATCCTAAAAGAAGAAAATAATTACGGCAACAAGAAAATAAGAAGAGAAGAAAATTGATGCAACGCAAATCATAAAATAGATCTACTACTACTACTCAATAACTAACTAATTTCTGATCGTTATGGTAATTTGTTTAGCAACGACACCGACCGACGACAATTATTTGAAAATATTAATATTAATTCATACCTTAATCCACATGAGCGAATTGTAATACTCGAGATCCACGGACTCCATGTCGTTGAGATCGATCTGCTTGCCCAGCATCATCTTGTAGAATGGACGGATGAAAAACGCTGAGGACAAGACAGAAAATTATTACTTCAGGGCCCTTATTCTGTTATTTCAATTGCAGTTCAATCGCGATTGAATTAGGCGATTTTGTCATTTAGCCCATACTAGAACTGTCAAAAACCTGCTTTTCAATGGGGGTTATCGCTAGTGAATTTGCCACTAGAGGCGCTTGTGTCGCGTGAGGTCCAATAACATTCATTTTTCACTGGTTTTTGCGGGCTTCGTGGCATAAATTATATATTTTTTTTTATTTACCTGCTGGAAAGTGATCTCCTTCGTAAAATTATCGCAAATATGGATTATTAGGCGGTGAATATGAACGCTTTGAAAGCGGAATTAAGAAAAAGCGCAAGAATGGGCGGCCTCAAAGAGAAACTATTTCAGAATTTAGTTAATTGATATAAAGATAGTTATTTATAAATAATAAACTAAATTAGATTTAACATTTAAAACTTTGTTTCGGCGCCGATCTTATGAAGTCGTCTTTGATATCTATACCTCTGGACCTCAGTCAACAGTGGCGCCAACTGGTGAGCAAAGAAACGGTAGTCCCCATTGTGATACAATTTGGTTAGCTGAATTAGGGGCCAGTGTCATATCAAACGTCAATGTGTCATCATTTACTACCGTTTAGTGCTGCGAGTACTACACAAGTACGGTTTACGGTTTAAGAACTTTATTTCTAAAGGAGAAATACATATTTCACTTATTTGAGAATAGATAGTTAACATATACTTACAATTTAACGACATGCGAGCGAGCACACAATCAAAATATATCTCAAAAACTTTCATAATAATTTAGAAAAATAACATAAAAAACAAGGTTACATTTATAAACTAAAAGCAATAGTAATGCACAAAAGAAACAAATGACATTAAATTGTGAAACAGTTTGAGGGTAAATTAAAACATGTTGTGGTGAACATTTGACGACCATTTGGATCAGCGATAGTAAACGCTGCTTCTGAGCCATGGGTCGCGGGTTCGATCCCCGCACAGTACAAATATTTGTGTGCATGAACATGTCTGTTTGTACTAGTCTGGATGTTTTCTATGTATTACAAGTATGTATTTACAAAAAAAAAGTATACAAGTAAGTTTATCGGTTGTCTAGTACCCCATACGACAGGGTACTTAATAGTAGCTTAATTTGGGACTAGATGGCTCTGTGTGGCCCAGTGAGGCATGTCTTAAAAAAAATATTAAAATATTATATTATTTATTTGCACCAAACTAAGGTCACTACCTTAGTGAATACACTGCAGCGGAATAAGCAAAAATTACTTCAGAATACCCACCTCTTGTACCTAAAGTATTTTATATTTATTCAGAGAATTTTATTATATTTCATTAAAGCAAATTTTTTAATTAAAGATTCGTCATTCAAAATGTGTTTTTTTTAACAATTTTTTATATGTTGTAAAACTTTTCGTCTCCTTAATATCTGTTGGTAATTTGTTATAAAGTTGTGCTCCCTCGTATGTGATGCTCCTTTTTCCGTATTTTGTTCCACAGAGAGGAGTGCAGATATTATTTGCCTGTCTGGTTATACGTTTTTGTATTTGCATTTTTTTCGTGAACGTTATCTGGTGTATGATAAGTATTACTTCAGAGACAATATAAGAATACAAATATCTAAAAATATTACTTTACTGCATAAAATATAAGAATCAGATACACAATCATAGACAAAAATGACACTTCAAACTGTCCAAGTTATAATACATCGAGCTTTTTGAACCACCTGGAAAACGAAGCCTACGTTATTGAACCATTATGTATAACATCATGGCAGTATTATATTGTTTTTTAATAAAAAAAATTTTATATAATTTTGATTCAGACTTTTAATTTTGTAACACGCTGTGACGCGTACAGATGTATTATTTTGCCGGGTTTCTCAGTTAAATGGATCTTACACAGCTACATCTGTGCGCGTCAGTGTGTTTCAAAATAAATAGCTGAACAAATACATATTTAATATTTTAGTAAAAAATATTTTGGTAATAAAATGAAAATAACTCTGCCAAGATGTTATACATAATGGTAACATAACGTGAGCTTCGTTTTACAGGTGGTTGAAAATGCACCGTATAAAAAGCAAAATTAAATGTCATATTGTGTCAAAACTACCGTTATGCAAAATTTAACCTTACGTACTTGAATTACAGATGAATGCAATTAAGGTAAATGAGCATCCAAATGATCAGCGTGTGCTCATTCAGTTAGAATTTTCCGTTTTTTGTCACATATTGTGTATGCAGTCTTTATTCATCTATTACATTTAATGCTTCAGTGTCATATTGAATGCCAATGTTTCATGACACCGCATTTTAGTGTTTGCAACTCCTTAAATTAGAAAATATACCTAAAACATCCTGAGGCCAGCCTATTCGCGTCTTGTGTCTCGTCAAACATACCGTATAAATAGAGTAAAACAGATGTTACTCAAAAATATGGTAACTTGAGATTAATGTAATCTATACTAATATTATAAAGCTGAAGAGTTTGTTTGTTTGTTTGTTTGTTTGTTTGTTTGTTTGAACGCGCTAATCTCTGGAAGTACTGGTTCGAATTGAAAAATTATTTTTGTGTTGGATAGTCCATGCCTCGAGGAAGGCTTTAGGCTATATAACATCACGCTGCGACCAGTAGGAGCGAAGCATCAGTGAAAAATGTTGAAAAAATAATCACGATCTTAAAAACTGAAATTGACGCGTACGAAGTCGCGGGGAACAGCTAGTATTTTTAATATCAGATATGGAAAATTACCAAGACCTATCTGTTCACATAAATATTATTACTTGAAATAGTATTTACCTTCCCAACGTTTAGATCCGAAATGACCTTTCTTTGTGTTAAGTTTTATGTGTAAAAAAGCAGTAAAAAAAGGTTTAAGTCTTCCAATCCTTTACCATCTAGCAGCTTCCCATGGTAGACGGCCATGCCAGCGACTCGACCGATGAACTTGAAATAGTTGAGATGTTCCTCATTGCACACCCCACTGTTGGGGTTGATCTGAAGCGTGTAGTTGTCCATCGCCGAGTACTCGAACAGCCCGTAGTAGGGGTTGAACATCTCTTTGGAAAGTAGGAAGAACCACTCTCGAGCCAGGCCACCGTAGTCTGAAACAATGCGTAAGATTATCAGTCCATATTGGGGTGGTGGGATCTACCTCCTAGTGGTCCACCCTGGGCAACGACATCTTTGGTTGTCTAACCAATGATGACGGCTAACAGATCCCTCTGCGGTGGGAGCTTCCTAAGAGGCCGCCTGGATGCTTCCACCCTCCTGCTGGAGTCCAGCGCCAAACAGCGCCTCTGTGTTCCGCTGGTGTGTGGGAGAGCCAGTACCTCTGGGTAAGCTCGCTCCATCTTAGGCTTATTCTTAACCGTATAGTTAAGTATGTAGTCAAGAGCAAGCCCATTATTTATAAATATATATATATATATATATGAGTTCACAGTAGCTCATCTAACAAAAGGTTCAAATCATCAGTCAAAAGGTTTTTAAAAATGTCAGACGATATAAAAAGGTGTGGTCACGATTGTTTGATTCCCGTAGCGTTTAATAATATTAATCATTGCTTAACATGATTGCATTGACTCCCTATAAAATGACTTCCCAAACAATTTTTTGCATTATTTCATTTGCAAACACTAAAATGGTATAAAAATACTTGCCCAAAAGAGATGTCTGAACTTACTCGCGAACGCGAACGCGAACGTACGTTCCTTTGTCGATCCGTATTTGTTGTTTCCCTAAGCCGTGAAAAAGTCTGACTTGGACAGTGAAATTTAAACCATAATTGAGCTTACGCTCCCAACTGTACACTGGCGTATTCCGTTTAAAAATCGGCTAATCAGTTCGTGAGATATGACCATAATTAGTGCCAAAGTGAATAAGTAACGGCTGTGAACCGGACCTACCACAACAAGGGCACCTGTTATGCGCACAGCTGACCACTGCATCCGATCCCGCCCGATTGACAACCCGAGCGCGCACGATTCCACCTGCTGCGCTGGAGCCGAGCGACACGGGTGGCATCCCCCGATAAATCACGAAGCTTGCCGAATCTAAGTGCGTTTGCTGCCTACGTAGGTTGCTATCCAGCCGACCGCTCAGTAGTTGAGTGTATAATGACGTCACGCCAAGTAAACTGCGCGGGCTGTACCGGAGTAATTATGGAAAACAGCGCGTATATGAGGTGCGCCAAATGTAAAAAATATTATGATATTTTGTGTGCTAATTTTAATGAACACGTATTTGTTGCAATGACATCTGAATTTAAAAAGATGTGGATATGTTGCGAATGCCGCGGCAAAATGCCCAAGCACGATAATTCTCATACGCCTGTGCGCCAGCCGCTGAGCCAGCTGAGCCATGACACTACTGCCGTTGGTAATTGTTTGGACGTATCTATGGACAGCCCAGATAATATTACGAATCGAAATACCAAGTGCCCTACAAAAATAGTGGTGAAGAGCGACTCCGAACCCTTTAATATGGCTCCTGTAGTGCAAGAAATAAAACAAATGCAACACGACTTCGAGTCGCGCCTTACCACGGAAATTTGCACACTACTTACTGAGCAATTTAATGAATTCAAGACCTTAGTATTTGAAAAAATTAGCAATCTAACCAGTAAAATTGATAAATTAGAAGAAAGTATTCAAGTAATTGATAAAAACAAAAGTGTATCATCACCACATCCCAATGCAGTTGTGGTGCAGCAGCACCCATCAAACTTAGGTGGTGGGAAGAAGTCTAAGACTAAGCCTGTAGATTTTGGAGCCCTGCAGGAAAACAAGGGAGCTCCCGTTAAAGTTAACCGACCCCCTAAAACAAACACACCAACCTCTTCTTCAGCGCCGGTTACTGCTCCTGCTACTGATCATGACACCCTATTCTTAAGTGCGAGCCATGAAGCAATTCCTGGTCCCAAAAACAACACAGAACAAACTGACCCTGAGGGGTGGATACAGGTGAGACGTAAAGCTGGACGTACATCATTGCCCGGCGTGCTTCGCGGAACTGCAGCGCCAGGAAAAACTACATTGCGTGCATCAGAGAGGTGGAGGTATTTGCATCTTTTTTATGTCCAGGAGGGTACCACTGTGGAGCAAGTGCGTGATCATCTCCACTCTATTAGTGGAAACAATGATTGCACAGTGGAAGAACTTAAATCTAGGGGACGTTACTCATCGTTCAAGCTGGGTGTCCCGTCTAAATTTGCTGATAATGTAATGTCACCTAATAACTGGGCTGAAGACATTTGTGTAAAGCCATGGCGACAGAACTTTCGCGCCAAGGAAAAAAGTGCTTAAATTAAATTTTTATTACCAAAATGTAAGAGGTTTACGCTCTAAAACTAATACTTTTAGAAACAATTTGATTCAATGTAATTATGACGTAGTAGCTTTGACTGAAACCTTTTTGACCAGTTCCGTATCGGACGGTGAATTATTTACTCCAGATTATGTAGTAGTGCGCAAAGACAGCGCAGGTGACGTAGGGTGGAGGGGAGTGCTTCTCGCAGTCCGCAACTGCTATACGGTACAACGAGTGACGAATGTTGACGGGTTTCTATCCGATATGGAACTGCTTTTCGCTATTATTGGTGGTAAAAATGTCGAAAGGTTTCTATGTTGTGTCGTTTATCTATCTCCAAATTGTAGTGACAATCTCTATCTTAATGTTCTCACTTGTATTGAAAATGCTGCTGTTACATACTCGTCTCTGAATGTCTTAATACTAGGTGATTTTAATTTAAACTCCTGTACCGTAAATGTTAAGTCAAATTTTGATTATTTTTGTGACTATTGTGCGTTACAGCAGCATAACGTTGTGTTTAACAAATGGGGCGGTATGTTAGATCTCGTATTGAGTGATTATAACCCTGAGCAAGTCAAAGTGGCCGAGGGCTTTGAGCCCTTAGTACCTATGGATAAATACCACCCCCCGCTTGAGGTGACGCTCAGGATTCAGTGTGGCGCGCTTAGGTCGCCGCCCTCTCCGCCACCGACACAACGCACTGGAGCCACCGACTGGAATTGGCGTAAGGCTGACTTTCAGGGCTTATATTCAGCATTAAAAAGCTTAGAGTGGTCGGATATGTTTGTTATAACAGACATTGACGACGCTGTGGCGTTATTTTATCAACGTCTTTATAATTGTATTCGTCAGTACGTTCCAACCAAATCCCGATATATGCCAGATTTGAAGTACTTATATCCAAAATGGTTTAATACAGACATTATAAGTAATATACGGAAAAAATATTATTACTTGAAACGGTTTAAAGCTGAAGGCAAGGACATCAATAAGGAATTATTTAAATATTATAGATGGCATGTTAAAAATCTGATTGACAATGCGTATAAGCAGCACTTACATATGACAGAACAAAATATAATTAAAGATCCAACCAAATTCTGGGAGTATGTTAAGGATAGGAAGAGTGACAGGCAGCGTATGAATGTCTATTCAGCCGATGGGATCGAAGTTGTTGGACAGGCCGCTGCTGACGCTTTTGCTGACTATTTCAGTTCGGTGTACCAGAGCGAGGAGCCTCTATTGGACCATGTTGATGCGGCGCGGGCCGTAGACGGTCAATATGACGCCAACTATGTTTCTATAAATACAGTTGACAATATCATCTTAAATGTAGCAATAAGGCGGCTTAAACCGAGATCATCGGCAGGTCCTGACGGTATCCCTGTATTTCTAGCTAAGGACTGCATATTGGCTTTCGAGACGCCGCTTCTGTATCTCATTAATTTGTCACTGTCTCAGTGTAAGTACCCTGAAATTTGGAAAGTTTCTAGGGTTACTCCAGTTCCTAAGACTGATGGTGGAAGTGATGTATCGTCTTTTAGACCAGTTGCAATTCTATCAGTATTTGCTAAGATTTTTGAAACTGTTTTAAGCCAACAAATTAATAAGCAAACCAAGCATCTATTGCATGATAGTCAACACGGTTTTCGGAGTGGTCGTTCTACCACTACTAATCTTGTAGCTCAACTTGACTATACATATGCTGAGTTAGATGCTGGTAGGCAGGTGGATGCTGCCTACTTCGATTTCAGGAAGGCATTCGACTTGGTCGATAATGACATCTTGTTACGTAAGTTGGTGGTGATGGGCTTTGCTCCGGAACTCGTGAAGTTTTTTGCAAATTACTTGCGTGATCGACGTCAGTTTGTTAGAGTGGGATCATTTATATCTTGTGACTACTTCACGAGGGGTGAGTCAGGGAAGTACGCTAGGGCCATTGCTTTTTCTAATTTTCATTAATGACCTGCCGAACAACGTGATCAAATCTAAATGTCTATTGTTCGCAGATGACCTAAAATTGAGTCTTTGTGTGGGCGATCCATCTGACTGTCTAGCATTACAAAAGGACATCAATGCGGTTATGGATTGGAGTGTTGCAAACCATCTTCCATTTAATAACAATAAATGCAGAGCAATCACTTTCACGCGTAAACGTTACCCATTATATGTCGATTATAATCTATTGGACACGCCCTTAGAAAGGGTAAGCGAAATTCGGGACTTAGGATTAACATTAGATTCTAAACTTGACTTCCATAACCATATGACTACTATATGTAAAAAAGCCAGCAAGATGCTCGGCTTTGTCATTCGCACATCATCTCAGTTTGACGGAGTGGGTGCCGCTTTAGTACTGTACAATTCTTACGTGAGAAGCAAACTCGAATACGGTGCAATTGTATGGAATCCCTGTGAGAAGAAATATAGTCTCATGATAGAAAAAATACAGCGCAAATTTGCACGTTGGCTGTATAAGAGGAGATATGGTTACTACCCTTACTTATATCCATCCTTATTTGTGTCTGGCATGGTGGGATTAGATTCTCTTAAACTGAGGAGAGCTATGCAGATGATAGTGCACTACTTGGCGATAATACACAATAGAATAGATAGCTCATTAATACTTAGTAGAGTGGGGCTATTGGCTCCCACGCGTCTGGGCTGTGATGCGGAGGGGACGGTGGCACCGCGCCGGAGGCCGCGCCTTTTGTGGCAGCCGCCGACGCGCACTAGGTACGCCGCGCACGCGCCAACTATTCGTGCTATACGACTGATTGGGGATATGCTCGCTCATGACTACGATACAGATTTATTTGCTGACAGCTTTGGACAACTCTGTTACAAAGCCCTTCAATTTTTGACATCACATTTTGACATATTATAATTTATTTATCGTGACTAATTTGATATCATTCTGTACTTTGCTTGTTTTAATTTTTACATTTAATTTATCTGACATGACTTATCTATTTGACCAATCTGATATTTATTAATTTGCAATTGTAATGTATTTTTTTTATCATCTTATTCTTGTGATTTATAAATTAGCATGCTAGCGTTTTGGGCACACTGTAAGCCAGCATGCGCACTGAATTATAATAAAATAATAATAATAATGTCCCATAACAGGCCCAGACATTGTACAGTATTCTCAAAAATCAAGAAAAATCTACTGACTTTGGGAAAAATACAAATACAGTTAGACAAATTTTCTCATGTCGTGCGACAAATTTATCGTGGTTTCGCATCTTAGCCCTACAGGTGGCGCTACATTCAATTTTACTCCGACATCTATACTAATATCATAAAGCTGAAGAGTTTGTTTGTTTGTTTGTTTGAACGCGCTAATCCCAGGAAGTACTTGTTCGATTTGAAAAATTATTTTTGTGTTAGATAGTCCATTTAATGAGGAAGGCTTTAGGCTATATAACATCACGCTGCGACTAATAGGAGCGAAGCATCAGTGAAAAATGTTGCAAAAATAATCGCGTTCATAATAACAAATTGACGCGGACGGAGTCGCGGGCTTCAGCTAGTGTATTAATAAAATAGAACCTCATGATATATACTCACCGAGACCAACTTCAGATTCAAACTCGACCCAGAGCTTCGTCTTGAGCAGGTCGAGCCGCACCACCGAGCTGATGATGCGGTACGAGTCCTCCAGGATAGAGTTCCGACGCACTTTGATTTCGAATTTGTTAGGCACGTTACTCTGAAATAAATAAAATAATTTTATTTTGTGAAAACCGCCTCTTTAGTATCTTTACTATTAATTAAATAGCAATTAAAATATCAGTATTCAAAATTTTAAAATGCCTCGTTGGTCTAGTGGTTTAAATATCGGGCCAAGATTTCAGGGTCCCAGGTTCGAATCCCGGGTCGGTCAACAAAAAGTCTCGAATTTTCGAACGTTGCTCGGGCTTGTGATCACCAATCCGCATTTGGCAAGCGTGGTGATTATGCCAGTACACCCATCATTGCTGTGGTAACTTGAATTCAATGATGGAGGCCTTTTCCCTGCAGTGGGATGATTATAGGCTGTTTACTTTACTTGTCTTTACTTAAAAAATTTAAAAAAATTACTCAGGCGGGAATCGAACCCGAGACTCAGTGTTGGTAGCTGAAACGGACATAGCAACGCGGCCGGGGTGCATAGTACGCAGTTGCGACTGACCGGCTTGCGCAGCTGGCTCTTGAGGTACTCGTACTTGCGCTTGTAGTCGCGCGAGTAGGGCACGGCGGGGCCCGCGATCTGCGGGTTGGACAGCCGCGGGTCCTCCCACTGCGTCGTCCGCGTGTCTGTGCAGTTCAAAACATATTTAGCATTTTTTATTTTAATTTATTTTATTTATTTATTTTGACCAACCAACATCTGTTTACATTAATACATAAAAATAATTATACATCAAAAATATCACAACAATGAACAAATGCAACAGACAATTATAGGTTAGCTCCACATGGACTATTAACTTCTAAACCTTAAACACTATCAAGTAGGGAAAAAAAATTACATAAACAATCCTATCTACAAAAAGTGGGAAGATTTAAATTTGATCAATATTTTTTTTTTTTAATTTTTTGATTTCAAGAATTGTACAACTGCTTTGTAGTACCTGCCATATGAGTTTAATAGGTAGGTATTAACAAAACTAAAACAAATATACTTTATTATTTACAGTACACTAACGGGTCGTTCTTGGTGCAATCCAGTCGAAACGTCGGGTAAATAAATAGGTATTCATACCTTCATAATATTTAACGCAATAACGACCCGTTAGTTAGTGTACTATAAATAATATGTGTTCAATTTTTTTTTTTTTTATCGGACCTATCACTGAATCCCCGTATGGGAGGCTTTAATCAGTTAAACCGGGCAGAGTGTGGCGAGCGCTGAAGGCGCTCAGCCTAGGTCCGCCACGCTAGCGGTACTCGCTCGCACCGGGGCCCATACTAGCGGGCGTGATCGGGCAAAGTGTTCAAATCGCGAAAGTTTAAAATCAAATATACTGAAGTGTGTCTAGTATGAAACTAGCTTTATGCATTTTGCTGTATTAGCTATTTTATACCTTAAATGTAATTGAGTTAGATAATAAACGACTTTCTACTAGAATGGTTGTGTCCATCATTTGACCTACCTAGCTCCAACATCACAATACTATAGAGCAGCGTTTCCCATTTGACGGGTCGTGACCCGGCACCGGGCCACCAAAATAAAATACAGGGTCGCAACATTCCCTCCTTGTTTAAAAAATAATACTTATCGATCGACGCATCGTAAAAAATTCTTCTTTCGTCATGTTCCGCGAATTAGAATTCTTTAATAAGTAAAAAATAAGCAGCAGCTCTATGCTTCGCACAAAAATTTAGTGACTAAATAGTGTATAATACTCGTAATATTTTAACTATTGATATACACAGTGCAATTTTAGCCACCTGTAAAACGAAGCCCACGTTATTGGACTATTATGTATAGCATCATGGCAGTGCTATTTATTTTTTTATTAAAAAAAAATTTTTTTAAAAATGTTATGTTTAGATTCAGACTTTTAATTTTGTAACACGCTGTGACGCGCCCGTACATCTGTGGGCGTCACAGCGTGTTTCAAAATAAATAGCTGAACTGATAATTAATATTTGAATTAAAAAAAAATTGTAAAAAAAAAAATAGCATTGCTAAGACTTTATACATAATGGTTACATAACGTGGGTTTCGCTTTACAGGTGGTTAAAATTGCACCGTGTATGTATATTATTTTACCCAATGGAACCAGCTTGGGTTTAAAAGTATTGAGTGGGTCACAAAGGGACAGTGTGAAAATTACCGGGCCATGGCAGAACAATGTTTGGGAAACACTGCTATAAAGGATAACTTTTTCATCTCCACCAAAAAAAAATTTAAGCGTTATGTATCGTAATACAATAATTTAAACTTTCATGATCATTATCACTAGATAACTCTCCCGTGATTATGGCGCTTGCAACAGTGCCGAAATATCGGAAACCCGTAACAAATAAGGTACGTGGTATACCCCGAACCAAATAACTCTAGTCGTTAAGTATCCTATTTAGATCCCATTTATGAAAAATACAATGTAGGTCTAGTTTTCACCCGAAAATATTTTTCACAACATAGTTTCTTAAGAATCTTATGAATAGTATCGTAATAATTGAATGAGATGCGCATCGCGTAAAAAAAGTGTCGTTCCTCCAACTCCCAGCCCGTCGATCACTAAGTATTATCGTCGGTGATTATCTGTAGCAGGAAATAGGTAAGCAGATGTCTCATTATCCCTGTAGTCGTTATTAAGTATAGGTGACTCTCTGTGGTCTATGAAGAAGATTATTCCGTCGGTGTGCACGCGCTCCTCCTAGCCCTTGCATTCCTTAAATACGATTCGTTGCTGCGCTTCTGGCTGTGATGACGGATGTCTCAGCCGTCACATCACGTTTTTTATCAACTTTTGTTTGGTAGCCATGCGGCGCTAGTGTCGATCAGCGTTAAAATAGAATAGGAAACGCGCGTTCATTGCTGTTACAGCAGCTGCAACCAGAGCTGTTAAGACATTTGCGTTAAGAGAATCGCATTGTAATTTGTTCGCTACCGCGCTGGGAAGCCAGGATACAGTCTACGTAGTGTATCTGTGGGACGCACAGCCTATGCACTATAGATATATATATGCAGTTCTATGAAAATCTTCTCGTCGGTGGGCACGTGAAGCCGTCTTACTGGCCCATGCCCTGCAGTGGGCTGATGACTAACTGTGGTCTATGAACACTCACTGTGGTCTATGAAGAAGATCCTCCCGTCGGTGTGCACGCGCTCCTCCCAGCCCTCGGGCAGCGCGCCCAGCTCGTCCGCGTCCGCCGCCGCCGCCGCCGCCGCCGCCGCGCTGGGCAGCTGCGACGCGCAGCCTACAATCCATACCAATATTATAAATGGGAAAGTGTGTGTCTGTTTGTCTGTCCTTCTTTCACGGCAAAACGGAGCGTCGGATTGACGTGATTTTTTAAGTGGAGATAGTTGAAGGGATGGCGAGTGACATGGGCTACTTTTTGTCCCTTTTTAACCACCCACTTCCCTAAAATGGGGGGGGGGAGTTTGTACGGAGCATTTCACAATTTTCAAGGTAGAAAGCTAAAAATTGGTATGCGGACTATTTGTGACTAACAAATAATCGCGCATCATTTTTTTGGAAATCCGCCCCCAACCCCTTAAAAGAGAGGGTTAAATTTTATTGGTACCCCGAATTAACGCGAGTGAAGCCGCGAGCAAAAGCTAGTAACATCATAAATAAACAATCAATGTGGACAACATCACATACGGGTTAAATAGTGTTCGCGTAAACTCAAGAAAACTGAACAACACATACATCATACTGATCCCAAAGTGACCATTTAAAGAACTCGTATGTTCAAAGTCACAGCAAATAATTATATAAATGAATGGTTTCATACCAGTCCTGGGGTCTATCCACGTCGTGGTCTTCTGATTGTGATCGATGAAGAATATCCTCCCGTTGGGCGCCTTCTGCATCGTCCAACCGGTCGGCAGACCTGCAACGTTGCCATTAGAGATTTTCTATTAGTCACGTGAAATTCGATACCCCTTCGCATCATAATAAAAAGTAACAGCCTAATATCACTTGAAACTTTGTCTATCAACGACACAGGGCTGCCTCTTGTAGAACTCTACGCCGTTGTTGGTTCCTTTTGCCAGAACAAGGCAGATAGCCGCGTCTTTTCTCCACGTGACGTTTGGCAAAGTCCTCGTTTTGGAGAGGTAAGTGTCTAGCAGTAGACTGGTATAGTCTAATTATGATGATTATGAAAGACTTTAAAAGAGTTTACAAGAGGTTTGAAAACATAATCAACCAGTATTGTAACTATACCTTCACTATTCGGCAGGTTCTGACTTGCACTGCTACTCGTACTGCTACTCCGCGTGCTGTCTGTCGATCCGTCCGTCTCGTCCTAGAACACTCGCAAATGTCACACAACATACACCTTATATCAATAGAAATAGGGTCTATTAACAAGGAATCTTTAGTCGCATCACTGGGGACATCTAGCTGTAACAATTTACATCTTATAGCGGTAAGAATAGAGCGCATTTTACAGTTACAATGTCGTCCATTTATCGCCTCAGCAACTGTCAACTATTGGCGTTGACAGCAATGATATATATTCTTTATTATATTTACATATTAGCATTAATAACAAAAATCTTCATAAAGTATTTTGGACAATGACTTGACCCTTACGTCTGCCTCCTCTCTTGTAATAGTTCCCATGGTAATTTACTCATCGAAATCATCATTAAAGGAATTTTATTACATGTAAACACAAACGTACTGAAGTTTGAGAATGACACAGTGATCCACCATAGCAAACAGAACTGTTGACAGTGATTTTTAATCTGGCTATAAGGCGATAAATAAACGACGTTGTGTCACGACGCTAGACGTCGCAATAGTGCTTGTATTCTTAGGGCTTAGTGCGAATTTCACTTGATCAACAAACACCCAAAGCATATACATAAATTTGTATGACAGTGATGCAGCGCCTTCTAGTGACGACTTTGCGAAACAAGTTCAGTGTCCAACAAATCCAAGTTCACGAGGTAAATTCGTTAGATCTAGTTAAACTCACACTAAGCACACAGTAAAATTTGACTTTTCTATTGCAGTGGTACGAGTCGGAAATATATTTCGCAACCGACGTATTAGAAATTTCTAAAACCTTTTATTACAGCTGATAGTTTGAATGCGACGTAATTTATAACCTTACATAATTTTGTAAATAAAAACAAAAGTACCGTGCAACCTGCCCAAATACGTCACAGGAAAAGTAATAGACAAACATTTACATACGAAGTCAAAACAATCTTTCACCCTTTACATAGCTTCAACCTCAAATCACTACTTTCTAATCAAACACAAACATTACCAATTCCAACTAAACTATATACCATACAATAGCCAGGCTTAATTACTAAGCAGAACGAAACAATAAGACATGATAATACATACATAATATGACAATGTATACAACATGGAGAGCGAAAGCGACAAACAGGTGGTGTGACAGAGACCACTGTTTTGTTATCTATTTTTAGAGTTAATTTGATGATTTAAGATTTGATCCAGCAAAAAGAATATAACCTTTTCCATGTAACTTAACTACCTTTATTTACATTATTTGTCTTTTTCCTGAATCATTCGTTAGTAGTCAAACCAAACGTCCGCTGTTCTTATCGAGCCAAATCATCATAACCTTAGAGTCTAAGGTCTAAGGCTTAGACCATAATTTGGCTCATAATATTTGACAGCGGGGACTTCAAGTGACTCCCAATTTATAGTGTATTCTTGACATTCGACAAAATCACACAGAGCCGTGTTACACAGGACATTAGTATAGCTACGCGTTAGTGACGCAAGCGATGACATCACAGCAGCGTTGTACCTCACAATCGTTGTGGACTGTTTACATTGGGTCGTATAGATTAGGCCGAATACAATTATTTTTCGATCGATTGATGCACCGTTCCTGTATTTCGGAATTGCATTACCTACCGTTCGACATCCAGTGTCCTACTACACAACGCGAGTATGTATGGATATATCTATCTCTTTCACACACTCTAAGACAAAGGTGTCAGTGAGGGGGACAGGGGAAAGGGAGAATTTAATGTACGGGCACCACTATTGCAGAGTAACGCAGAGATTTCAGAAAGATATACACACATGTCAATGTCAGTTAGTCATATGAGAAGAATAAATTAGGACCTAATCTCTTAGTAACAATAATTTTGTAAGTTATACATTTTCGTTGCAATCTCGCACTTATGTCAAAAACGTTAAGATGCCCCAGTGTATTCCACCTGACGTGCTGTCAACTGTACAATTCGTTGAATATAGAAACTGGCATGTGTGTTTATTATAGCAGAAACCGCGACCTAATTTGACGACCCAGTGTAACCAAGCCATCATAGACAACCGGCCCGACACGGTCAAGCTAGCTTGGGCGGTAGTGCGGAATGTAATAACGACTTTATTTCTTTAGTTTAAATGCTATTTTCGAGTGAAGGCGTAAGCTGGAAGCATTGCAAGCCTAAAGAGTTTTGATATATACATGATATGTAACTGTACAATTAATACAATGCAGTGTACTTAGCGTAATTATCAATTAGCATGATACCAAATGACGACCATTTGGATCAGCGGTAGTTAACGCTGCTTCTGAGCCATGGGTCGCGGGTTCGATCCCCGCACAGTACAAATATTTGTGTGCATGAACATGTCTGTTTGTACTGGTCTGGGTGTTTTCTATGAATTATAAGTATGTATTTACAAAAAAAAAAAAAAGTATATAAGTAAGTTTATCGGTTGTCTAGTACCCCATACGACAGGGTACTTAATAGTACCTTAATTTGGGACTAGATGGCTCTGTGTGGCCCAGTGTGGCATGTCTTAAATATTTATTTATTATTATTTATTTATTTTTATTCGAGACCGTAAAATATTTTTTAAACTTTCTATTTTTCAACTTAGTTTTTCAATTTTCTGTAGAAACGTCATTTTTGACATCAAAACATCGCACGTTTTAACTGTTGAAATCGCATCGTAGGTACTAACAGTTGAAACTAAGTTTCAATAGAATATTGTAAAAGTCTTTGACAATTCAGTAAAAAAAATATCGGGTATTTGAAATAAAGGACATATAATTACGGATTTAACTCGCGTTTATTAGGATTTCAAATTTGTTTTCAATCCCGACCTTTCGAACACTTTCCAGCGTTCATGGTCACACTCACATGTACAAATTCTAATAAACGCAAGGCAAATCCGTCTATATCTTTCATTCAATAAAGTAATCGGGTAATTGCTTTTGCATTCAGCTTACGTCATTGTCATTGAGCCCGCAAAGCGTTTTACATTCCGCAGCGAGCGCTCGGCCGGCCTTACCTCGGAGTCCTCCATAGAACTGGCGGTCTGCGTGCGGCGGCGGCGGGCACGCGGGCTTCGCCCCACCGGTGTGCTGAAGTGGTTCTCGTCGAACGTCAAAGATTCTTCCGTAGCCACGGCCTCAACCGCTTCCACTCCATCTACAACTTCCACATCCCCATTCGTCTCTCCGATGACATCATCTACCGACACGTGACCATTCGTTTCTGTCTCATCGCGACTCTCGTTTGTTTCTACTTCCAATTCACTCGTCGCTGCGACAGTTACAGCTTCACCTTCATTTGTTACCGATTCCTCGCTCGTGTCTCCGATCACCTCTCCGTTCGGTACGCTAGACTCATTTGTATCAGCTTCGATTTCGTTCGCTTCGTCAACGGTTATAATAACTTGTTCTCTGTCAGTTTCATCGTCCTTCGCATCTGCCTCTACGTTATCACCTGTAGAGTTGTCAGCCTCAGCGGCATCATAAGAGGGAACATGACTAGTACCCGCGTCATCGTTATCACAGGTGTCTTGAGCAACACCGACGTCAGTGTGCGTCGATCGTGCGTTCTCGTTCGCGCACACTACGTCGTCGTCTTCTCCCCTTAAATTAGTATCACAGTCTGTTTCGTTACTTATGCTATCTGTCGGTTCCCGTAGTTCGGGCCGGCAGCCCGGCTCGGGCGAGAGCACGGGCGTGGAGAACGGCGTCGCCTCTGTTGAGTTAGACTCGCCGCTCCTATTGCTTACATCCTCCTGTTAGAATTACATTAAATATTACATACGCACTATTTATGCGTGCAGGTGTGGGGCGTAGCCATAGAATTGGTCTTAGAAGAATTTTGTTGAATGACCTGAGAATGCAAATTACAGGAAGACTTTCTTAATCAACCTTGATTGTATTTTTTTACTATTAATCAAGTTTTAAGAGCACTTATCTCATTTAGAACCAAGTGTGAGAAGAAGCTAAATAGGTCATAATGAAAATGGCTACGCCCGAAAGTTTTATAGTTAACACTCTGCACACATAAACCCTGCGTTCACTGCATCAGCCCCTACCGGGAATGACAATAGTTTCTTATACCTAGCGTTGTGCAGCAATTGTCTATGATGTGAGGACAACACAATGGATGTCTATGGTAGCGCCCTGTGCCGGTGAGCCCGTTAGTACGTCTGTGTGAATGTGTGTACTCACTGTTCTATTGTCTATTGGTCAATGTCAATTTTTTTTAATTTAAAAAATATTTTTATTGTAATCAAAAATAACAATTTCAAAGTAATAGAAGATAGTTATTTACGTTTCACTTTACGACATTTATTTACCTGTTTTATTTTCATATATCTACTCCAGTCACAAACTTGCAGTGTTATGAGAAACAATAATATAATAAAAACCATGCAAGAAAACTAAACATGCACTGTGAGCATTTCATTATAATAAGCCGGTATCGTGTCGTGTAGGGCTAAATTGAACAAACACTTAAAAAGTAATTAAACATTCAATTACACTAATTAGTTAGTTTATTATTAATACTAACGAAGTTGAAAGATACTAGTAACATGTTTACGTACATTATAATAAAAGATACAATAAGATAATATAGCCAGTGAGTACACGAAATCGTTAATGTTGATATTAAATATTTAAGATGGCAATTGTTTGAGTCGTGAAAATATATGAGTTCTAAAAGATTGAAACAAAAGGCAGACATTCATCTAATATTTCTATTGTGGTCACAAAACGTATTTATTAATGACAATAGATTTTTATTTTTATTTTTATTTAACTTAATTTCATTGCAAAGTGTAGTTTAATACATTCTTTGATTATTTTATAAATACGTTTACAAAGCAAAGAAAAAAAACAAACAATTCTTTATGCAATATATCTTAAAGTCAATCGTCCACCATGTGTTCCAGTCTCAAGCGAAATTGAAATGATATGAATGAATGTTTAAGTAAAGTCTGTCGCAGAAGCTCATGCCTGATACAACCAGGAATCAATATAATTATATACCTCATACACTTTCTAAATAGACAATATAAAAAATACTCCATCGGTAAGCATGCAACTTAAACTTGTTTATTAGAATAAAAAAACATTTTGTTCATGCATAAATGGATCGCAGTAAATAACACTATAATTCCAGATAACACACAAGAAATATAATACATTTTTCAAAATAACCTTTCTAAAAAGGGATGAACAAAACAAACTATACACACGATCGCTTTTTTTGTTTGTTTCTATGTTTGCGTCCACTATAACCCTCGAACGCGATAACAATCAGCGCCCACATATCCTAAGATTGGCTATGCACGGTAAACTCAAAATCCTTCAATGGACAGCGCAACGATCCGCCATGTCGTTTACTTTGATGACATACTTCAGTTAAATTGATTCAAAACCCAAATCACTTAACTGACAATTAGTAAAACTCATAAAAATATAATCTAGTTTACCGTAACTCCTTTATTTTTAAACTAAAACAGGTGCAAACGTGACGTGGTTACCTGTCTCGTTTCGGGCGCGGTTCCATGCTGTTCCTCAGCGGATATGTGGAAACGGCGCTGGAATTCCGTCGCCGCTGTCTCCATTCGCTCCGCCTGCGACTCCGTACTCATGTGGCGTCTGGGGATCGACCGTTAACATCACTTAACATCAAATTTGGGAAGACTAGTATTTTTCTTAAATTAATACATATTAGACTCGTGCCTTGGGGTGTCGGTACATTAAGAGAATAGCACGACACTTTCTCTTCCTATGGCATCGTTAGAAGCGACTATTGGAGTAGTGCCAGAAGGAAACAGGCAGCAGCGTCTTTTCTGCAATCATTGGACAAACTGCGAACGGCAGTCCACCTGCTATGCGTGACGATTTTAGTAAAATCCTTCTTTTGCAAAGGCCCATGTCCAGCAGTGAACACAGGCCTGTCCAACAGCAGGACTAATATTATATGCTGGTTATGATGTTAAATCAATCTTAGTTGATCAATCTTATTTAGGAATAGTTCATGTTGCGTCTTGAAATTCGTATCTACGAGGTGTCCAATCATTACATAGCGACACTAAAACATAATCGATAAGTATTACCTATAAACCATAGCTTCTGATCTTTTTTAAGTTAAGGTCTAGGTGAGGTCTAAACTATTAACAAAAAGTAAGCAATGTACTACACGTTCGTTTCGAGTTGGCCGCTACCACCCTCCCCGCCACACCGCACCACGCTTCTTGACAGACCCTATTAGTACCGTTTGCAACAAAGAACTTTAGGTGAGGCACTATGCAATCCCCTCACACCACAAATGATTGCGATTTAATTAGTATACACAGGTCTCTGCACCTCCTCAAGGTTGACTGAGCATTAAGAATAAATAAATAATCGATTGTAATTTCTCCATTTTATTTATTTTAATAACTCACATATCGTCTAGGGCGCAGGTACATATTATTTTGTATCTCTATCAAATCAAACCAAGATGTATGGAAATGATAAAAAGATATTGCAATAAAAATACGATTATTTCTTTTTGCCAACGGTACTGCTATATATGCCTGTGACGTCATTTTGTAACGGTCATCGACGGCCATCTCGAAGCGAACGGGTAGTAAGTCATTTTGTTTATAGATCAAACAATTCAGTGTACAATTCTTTATGATTATTCATTAACATCAGCCCATATCAGACCACTTACGGCCGGTCACACCGAGATAGAACACAACTTCTGTCTTTGTTTCTCTGGACGGCAAAATCAGAGACAGAAGATGTTTTCTATCACTGATATGTCAAAACTGAAGATAGATAGATTATTGGGACCAGCCATTATTGGGACCGGCCGTTAGAAATAGAAATATTTTTTATTTGCTTAAAACACGGTATAAAGGTGGTACAAAGTAGTATGTGCGCGTATTTTGCTCCATAAAGATAGCATGCAAAGGTCACTGGGCAACTTAGTATGAAAACTTTACCCACGGCCTACAGAAACAAAATTGGTTTGGATGTTTAGATAAATGTCAATAGTTTACGAATATATATGTCGCATCAATGTAGAATATGGGAAGTTACCCAAAAATTGAAAAATAAAATATAAGAGATATCCTCAGATAATAACACATTTTTGCATTCAATGTATTTTTATTTAGCCGGTACCAGTAGTGTGACTGACAGACAAGACGAGTGGGACTGTGGGATCATTAAAATATATCAAAGTTATAATCTAATGTATTTTTATATAAAAGAAATAGGTAGCTTTAGAATCATATGTTATATATAGGCCTTTACGTCTATTGCAGACGATTCGTGGCGAGACCGTGGAAACAGCTCCTTTCGTGGCTGTATAAACCGATGCGAGAGCGGCATGCCTTGCCGCAGGCTCGGCAAGAAAAAACAGCGGTGGTTGGTGCCAATCCGCCCATGTGACGTTTCTGTCTCTTGTCGGCAAGTGTTTGAAACCAGGCGTCATCGCATAACTTGCGACCCTCCACTACACGCTCACGCCAATCCGCTCTTTTATCCGCGAGCCGTTCCCAGTCTTGGTGGTCAATTTTAAAAGTGGCCATATCGCGTTTGGCGCAGTCTTTAAAGCGAAGCAATGGCCTCCCAACATCTCTTTTTGCATTCGCTACTGCACCGAGCAGAACGCGTCGAGGTAGACGAGATGGTTCCATCCTGTGCACATGCCCCAACCATCGTAGGCGCTTCTGCTTGAGAAGTGCGGTCAAACTAGGCAATTGTGCAATTTCTAGAACCCTCTCGTTAGTTACCTTATCTTGCCATGAAATGTCCAAAATTTTGCGTAGGCAACGCATGTAAAAAGAGTTTAAACGACGTTCTTGTTTTGCGTACGTTGTCCAGGTCTCAGCTCCATACAAGAGAGTGCTCAATATGGAAGCCTGAAAGACAACCATTTTGGTCTTGATAGTCAGATGTTTATTTAACCATACTCTTGTACTAAGCTTCCCAAACATGGTCGCCGCTTTGCCAATACGGATGTCGATCTCCGCTTCAAGCGAGAGATTGTTTGACACGGTCGACCCTAAGTAGCAAAACCTGTCAACTACCTCTAACAGCGTGCCGTTCAGTGAAATCACTGGGTCTTCATGGGTGCCTTGTGCTAGCACCACTGTCTTTTTGGCATTTATGGACATGGCAAACAAGGAACAGGCCTGGGAAAATTTGTCCACCATAGACTGGAGCTCGACTGCGGAAGCGGCAACAAAGGCCGCGTCATCGGCAAAGAGAAGACTATCGACGTAAAGATCTTCGCGGTTTCTCTTGGATTTGAGAAGCGAGATTTTAAACATCTTTCCGTCAGTCCTCGTATGCAGGTGGATACCCTGTTGGTCATTGCCGAAAGCTGTGTGTAATATTAGCGAGAAATAAATTCCGAACAGAGTAGGGGCCAAGACGCAGCCCTGACGCACACCTCTACAAACGTCAAACGGCTCAGATGTAGAGCCGTTAAAAACTACTGCGCCCTTCATATCCTCGTGGAAAGATTTAACGAGGCTCAGGAGTTTAGACGGACACCCAATGCTTTCCAGCGCTGAGTACAAACCCTCCCTGCTGACCGTGTCGAAAGCCTTATTAAGGTCGACAAATGCCATATACAGGGGAGTATTCTGCTCTCTACACTTCTCTTGCAACTGCCGAAGTGTAAAAATCATGTCCACTGTAGAACGCTGAGAGCGAAACCCACACTGCGGTTCAGGGTATATGCGCTCTGCAAGCTTTTGGAGTCTAGATAGTACAACTCGGCCAAAAAGCTTGCCAACTATGCTCAGAAGGGATATGCCACGGTAACAGTTACAATCGCCGCGGTCACCTTTCCCTTTGTAAAGTGTGACGATGTTAGCGTCGCGCATATCTTGCGGCATATCTCCCGCTTTCCAACATTTACACAGCAGATTGTGCAGGATCGGTCTCACGCACGGGAGCTTAATTATTTCGGCCTGGGTGCCATCGCTGCCAGGGCTCTTTCCGCGCTTAAGCTGATTGACAGCTACAAAGAATTCCTCTACGGACGGTAGGTCGTCTAGTTCAGTCCAAACATCCAGTTTGGGCATGCTATGCAACGCCTCTGGTTGTAGGGATACGGGACATGAATAGAGACCAGAGTAGTGCTTGACCCAGCGGTCAAGTTGTTTCTGACTGTCCGTTATAACAGCGCCATTCGCGTCCTTCAGAGGTGCTGTTTTTTTGATGACAGGTCCAATGGCCTGTTTGATACCTTCATAGACACCGCCAATATCCCCCCTGTCTGCACAAGTTTGAATGTTGTGGCCAAGTCTCGACCAGTACAAGTTCGCAAAGTACCGTGCACTTCGTTGAAGGTCTGCCTTTTTGGCTCGAAGTGCTACGTCGGTTTCCGTACAAGGGTCGGTGCGGTGCCTAAGGGCAGCGTTGCGCTTTGAGTCCAGCAATGGTCGAAGGTAGTCGACATTTTCTGCGAACCAGTCCTGAGATTTTGTTTTCAGGTAACCGAAAACTTCGCCAGCGCTTTCAGTCAGTAGTTTTTTGACGATATTCCACTCGACACTCATAGGTCTATCAGCGTCCCATGTAGCGAGCAATTCGTTTGCCAAACACTCAAACTTTTTGATGCATGCGTCATTCCTGGTATTGGAAAGATTTAACTTTCTTCTACCGATCGTCTTGGACGAATGCATCTTTTTGGGAGTGTGAGCTATGTGCGCTGCCACCAACGAGTGGTCAGTGTCGCAGTCGGCACTCTGGTAAGAACGTGTGTGGAGGATTTCACGAAGGTCCCTTGTTTTGGAAAGTACTACATCCAGCTGATGCCAGTGTCCAGATCGTGGGTGTTTCCAGGAGACTTTATGTGACATTTTGCCTTTGAAATATGTATTAGTCACGCACAGCAAGTGCTCTGAGCAAAACTCTAGTAAACGTTGGCCGTTTTCATTCATGTTGCCAACGCCATGATAACCAATACAATTCGGCCATGCGGTATGATCTCGACCAATACGGGCATTGAAGTCACCAAGAATGTAGAGACGATCGCCTCTTGTGATATTCCTTACTGTTTCACTTAGTTGGTCGTAAAACCGGTCTTTTGACTCATCCGACGATCCTAAGGTCGGAGCATAAGCGGAAATAAAAGTCACAAAGCCGCAACTGCTGTTGAGTCGTAAGACCATGATGCGTTCCGATATTCCGCGTGTACTTTCAATGGCGGATAAAAGCTCGTTACGGACCGCAAAACCAACACCATGCTGGCGGACATCAGATGAGTCTTTTCCTTTCCAGAAAAAAAGAATAAGAGGACTCGCGTAGTGAGCCTTCGTCCGGTAACCTGGTCTCTTGCAGAGCACAGACCGAGATCTTAAGCCTGCTAAGCTCTGCATCGATTAAAGCGGTTTTGCGCAGGTCTTGTGCGCAATCTAATTGTGAGCCTCCACAGGTCTCCGGGAGGCCTGTCCTCATTGTTCGGACATTCCATGTTGCAATGCGAATGGATTGGCGGGGCAGTATTTTAATTTTGTTTCCGCTTTTATCAGTAGGTGTTATTATTATCGTCGCCAGCCGTCTAGACATGGGCTAGTGCTCCCTACACCCTAAAGGAGCAGACCAGCGACGGGACGGAACGTACCTTATTGGCCGGGGGCTGCCCAGCTTGAAGCGGGCGGTAACGAACAGTGAGCCTACGAAGGGCTCTCCCACTGTCGAAAGTGACCCCTAGCGTCCGCACTTATGCCCATGCGTGAGGACTTATAACTGGTAACTGCCACTTTCCGTGTTATTAACCACTCAGCTAGGCTGAAGTGGGTGGAGTGACCTCTCCACGTACTACGCCGCCTGGGACGGAGTTGAGGAAACACAGGGTTGCCCAGGACCTGTATTACCCTCTCGGCCTCACCGGCTGGACCCACAGGAAAGGTAAGCCAATACGTGTGGAGCCGGGTCGGCTGCAGGAATCTGCCGCATATTTCGGGTTGGACCCTACTTACGCCTGACGGAGACCCCGTTCCGGGTTTTATTTCGGAGTTTCCTTCTCCTAGATGGGTTGCAGCACAGTGCTTAGAGGCCCATCTCCCCTTGGCGAAGCGTTAAAGAAGGAGGAACGCTCGCTAATCGGACGTTAGTCGCCTTCTACGACACCCAAATCCTTTGTAAGGGTTGGTTCTATTCTACGGCCGGACACTCGTATTTTATTCTACATTATCAATATCTACAGACAGGATAGTCAAAGAAGACACGAAAGTCATCCAAAAACCCTGCTGGTGTATCTATTTGTTCTTGGTGTCTGGCCTAAGCCAAAAAACTTGTTAATTGATATTATTCTTAAACACATTCTTCAATTAACATGTTTTTTTTTTTCGACTTCTCCCGCGGTTAAAAAAAACAAAAATACACAAAACGAAATGTGGGTTAGCACTCAATAAGTTACAACTACCATTATTACTGTAGGAAATATTTCAAAAACCGGGTCAGATAATGCCCAATGACCTTTAACAAATTATTTGTCATTGTATTATTTGAATGTCGTTATAGGCCTGAATGACGCTATTTGCTAGCCGTATTTATAGGCGTCTCTTACTTCACGCAGAAGAAGATAGAGAAGAGAGGTCTATACTATTTTTACGCAGCACGTTGTGTTTGGTAATAACTAGGGCTAGATCTTGATGTCCTGGGTTTGATCCCCGGGTCGGGCAACGAGAATTTCGTATTTTCGATCATTGCTCGGGTTTGTGATGTGCAACCCGCATTTGGCAAGCGTGGTGATAATGCCTGTACCCATCATTGCTATGGTAACTTGAATTCAATGGTGGTGGCCTTTTTACTACATTGTGCTTGCAGACTTAAGGTCATGGCACACTATACCGGTTTCACAACAGAACGGCTGCAGCACGGCGCGGCGTCCTAGGCGGCTCGCTGTAAGCACGCCGTTAGCGCGCTGACTGTTCGTCGTTGGCTTTTCATATTAATATTACAAAATATATTGTACGACTCACAACTTAATGCTCTAATTTGAATGGCAAGTTAATTGCTAGGTTGAGGCGTGCCGGTGCGGTGCCGGTACAGTGTGCCATGACCTTTATGCCTTGTGCACATATTTCTCATTGTAAATTAACTATAGCTATTTTGTTTTTCAATATTATCTTTGTTGATCATGGCGATCTTAATCGAATCATTGATATAATGCTCTATTTGGTACCGTCTATCGACCGGCAATTATAGCTACAAAATAAAACGTTTAGAGGTGGCCTAAGCAAAATTGATTACGTTTTGTATCATAAAACCTTTTGTTTTTGGTAAATATTTACTTTAAAGCTGGAAACCATTAAAATATAAAAAGGAAAATAATTTTAAAGGATAGAAGAAGAATAAGTTTGACATGAAAAAATAATTTCCGGCGACAAACAATAAGTATTTAGCTTGTCAAACGTAAAATCAACTGTTATCACATGCTTAAGGCGTTTTTTTTTTTGTTGTTACCAAGTTTTCACTTCGTTTTTATGAACAAACCGCGGTATGCACTGCAATCAGACATGATGCGATACTTTTCAGATAAGAAAAGTAAATAAATTCACAGCCGCGTGAAAAAACACGTGAACGCTGAAATATTAATCAGGTCATGTTATTCTTATGGTACTACGTCACAATTTAATCTATAATTGCAATCTGTCGATAATTTCTATCACATTTTAAACCTTAATCAATTGTCTTAAGGTTGATGACCGAGTATATAATTAGAAAGTATTTAGTTATCACAGCACTCGGTACATTCCGAGGAGGAAAGAAAGAGACAAGGATATGATATGCAAAATTTTGATATTTCTGTCTCATCACACTAATTCGTGCTGTATGCAAATAAAACGTCTAATATTAGGGGTTAAAGTATGAAATTGCCGTTTTGTATGGAAGAATTCGAGAAAAGTCATTTTTCCATACTAACAATTTATTAGTTTTTTTAAAAACGCCTGAACCGTTTTCGATGCAATTAAAGGTGAAAGTTAGATGGTTATAAAGCTAAGCATTTTAATATTGAAATTTCTGAAAATCAAAGTATATAATACAAATATACTTAATTGAAGCAAGAAGGTCAGCTGACACATAGTAAGGGGTCTTTTCAACGACTTCCTTTGAAGTAATAGGCACTAGTATTGCATTTTTTTTTAGTCAAAAGTTACTTTATTTAGTTTTTGATACAATACAAAAATAATTACGCAATAATACGACTATACTTAAGAGCTATAAACAAAATAAAAAGTGGAAAAATAATCGGCAATTTCATACTTTAACCCCTATTAACAGAACAGGATAAGTATTATAAAATTGAGAAATACTAATATTTTTAAATAGGTTTTAGCATACTAACACCACTTTAAAATTATTATAGTTGACAGCTTCATTTAATTTATTTTAAAGTGTCACCATTATTATTAGATCAGCTCCACGACAACCATTGCTGCCCATAGGCCTCCTCTACAGCTATGTGTTACATTGAAGGTTTTTGGCCAAATTTTCACGCTTAGGAGGCGCGTTAGCAATCATTTCACAGTTTAACCATTGTGGACAGAAGACGCTTTTGGATTTCCTTTCTTGCTGTACACCTTTAGTCACATCGTTTGACACCGATATGACAATAATCCTATTCTATTCAAGACTACTGCAAGGCTACATAAACACAATGCTAACAACCGAACGTAATTGTGCTAATTATTTTCTTAGCATATAAAACTGCTGATTATCAATTAATATCTTTGTCATTTTCACTTCTAATGTTTCGTTATTGATCTAAACGAGAATCTCCAGCCACTCACCCATTACAGCACCTTTTCTTTATAACCCTTCTGAATAAATCAATTCTCATTGCCTCCCTCGGCACTGGTTTCACCAATACTGTTTTTGTTATATCGTACAATAGGCAAGATAAGATAATACCCTCTAGTTATAAAAGAAGTAAGCAATATCGGTCATTCACTAGGAATGCGTGCTACTAATTCTGTATTGGTTGAAAAGGAAAGCTACGACGCAATCTTCTTCTTCTATGACTTTCCTAAAATAATAGTGTAGTGGGGCCACCCACCGTTTCAACGTGTTTCCCAAAGATTCTTCCAGTTTCTTGTTCCATATAAAAGCTATCGACTTAACCAAATATGCAAGAATATTTGTAATCGATGCATTCTTCCGATGAGGTAGCAACCCGGTTGGTGCAATGATGCGGTGACCGTATACTAAGCTAAGAATACCAAATTCGAGATAACAATTCGGCCGGCGGTCGAGATAACAATTGATTTTAATTGTGTCTGGAATAACATACAATCGAGGGGTTAAGCCGTTCTTCACGTCTTCTGTCGCAAGATGGAAATATTCAAAACAAGACACGGCAGAAGTCTGTACTAGAACAACAAGACATAATAGTTTTAAAAACTGTAAAAGTCACCCTGTATATTAGCTGTAATATTTAAACATTTTTGTTTTTGGAATTTTGTCTTCTTTCATTTGATACCCCACAAATTATGACTGCAAACTATTTTTTAAAGCATCCCAATATATTGTATAGCATTCGCCATGTTGCTTTTTAAGCTATTGCATAGCTTCTATCACGGGCCTTGAGCGTGGATACCGAATCCGGAAATTCCGTAACGAAAATAACCTAACACCTCCCTCCCCCACTCCGACCGGCACAGCGGTGATACTTTTTAGTTTTTCCATCTATCGATGAATAGCAGAACTTTTAATTACTTTTTGAAATATCACGCTTGTCTCTTTAGTTCAGCAACCCGCCTATAGGTGGCATTTGTTGTATCGGCATAAGTTGATAAAAAATGTTATGCAATAGCTTTACCGCGGCAGTCTCCGAGTGCCAACGTATTTTTTTTTTAACAAAAGGTAGCCGATGTTACCCGGACTATAATAAGGAATCGATTGCTACCTCATTCACCATAATCGGCTCAGTAATTTGGCCGCAAATGTGGAACCCACATAAATACCCACATACATATATACATAGACTGCTAAAATCATAATAACCCTTCCTGTTGGCTTCAAAGTAATAGGCGGGTAAAAAATAATTTAAGAACAAGCCTACGACATTAAGATGGTGGCATAGTAAAAAATGGATTTCGCCCGTTTCTATGCTAGCGTATACTAACACCCGTATTTATAAAGAAGTAATTACTTATTGCTTAAGAAAGTCATAACTTAAAGTGTTCATACCTAGTACTTAAGTAAAGGAAATGGGTCACCATTAGTCATATTATTTGGCTGAGAATGCTAACTTTTGATAGTTTTTTTATTCTAGTAATAACTTGATTAAGACGCTGACATGAGCCCAATTCAGCTCAATGAAGATTGTTTTGCTTTAAGCCTATGGCTCATATTGTTGCCAAATTCTATGTAGTTTTAATTGATCATATTTTTGACCAGGTAGTCGTTTCCAAAACACGATTCTAAAAACTTTTCTCGATAGAAAATAATCTCAAAGTAGCCTCTGAAAATACATAAATTACCATTTTTCTCAGAAGTCCGTATAACAATGATAATAAAATATTGCTATATTGTATATTACATGTTACTTAAGCAAATGGCTGATTTAGATTTTTAATAAAATTTCAATTTTAATTTTTTTTTTCGTTGTGCAATTACAACGAATTTTGTTGTTTGGCACTTAGGCCCTTCTATTCCATGCGTTTTTTCTGTCACTCCTACGGGAATCGACAGTGATAGCTGTGGTGCGTTGCAAAGAAATTCAAAGACGAATAAATTTGTGGGCGTATTCTTTGCTCAAGGTCATCGGCTGCAGTCAGCGTCTTAAGGAATACTTACACCCGTATTAATAAACAAGTAAGAGTAATTACTTGACTAAAAGTAATTACTTAGGTGAAAATTTGTAGTCCTTAATCTAGTAATTATACGAGTAGCACTAGGTAGTAACATCTTAAGTTATGACTTTCTTAAGCAATAAGTAATTACTTCTTTATAAATACGGATGTTAGTCACTGAAGTAATTACTTTTACTTGTTTATAAATACGGGTATTAGTCATCAATGGAATTAGTCTGGTGACTCACGTGATATTAATGTTGGGCCTCTCCCACTGCGTGGAGCGCTCGTTGTGGTTCACATAGTAGGTCCTTCCGTTCGCGTCCTGACGCTCCTCCCAGCCGGGAGGCAGAGGGTCCCCGCCGATCGTCTGGAACAAATGACGTCATCTTCACAATCACTTACATAGCGGACCCCATATGTTTCCCTAATAAATTTTCAGCATGAAAAATCTTTGTAACAGAGTTTTTGGTCGTTATAGCGCGGTTTCACATAAAAGTTACGACCTGTAATCAACCTACTGCAGGGAAAATTATCAATTAAAGTTAAAATAACAATAAATGGAATAAATCTGAAATGGATTAATTTACTCTAATTGACCTACAGACAGGATAAGCGTGGACGGGAGCGTAAGGGGTTCAAAAACAAGCAAAAATAGTCTAACGTTCTAAATAAATGGTGACATTCACAAAAAAAAACATATTATAATTGTATTAACAGACTTTGTAGAATTGGCTTAATTAGTACAGCTGTCAGAAAATATGTATTCATGCCAGGCTTATTATGAACTATTAAATACAAAGCATCAATTTTTATATTTACATTGTAAAACAAAGCCCTGTTCTGACGGATTTAACGGACTGTCAAGTAGTATTTGAAATCTGGATAATTTAATCTAACGCTTGATTGTAACTGAGTTAGGTGGGAATGATCCTTGTTTCCTTACTTTGGATCAGCCCGCATGTGTGAAATATGCTACACACACGCAAATTAACGTAAGTTTCCCGCATATTGATAATTTTACAAGAAAAAATAAAATAAAAGGGGCATCTACAAAGGCATACTCTATGTTATTTTTCGACTCTTATTTTGACAGTACATGCAAAAGCCCTGCACGTCAGTTGAATATACGCTGACGTACGCTCGCTCGCAGCGTAACACACACGCGGGTTTAGTCCGGCATTCCGCATGCATATATCACGCATCACAATAAGCACAGGAAAAAAGTTTGTCCATCGTAGCGTCCAAGCGTGCGTAAGAAAATAGCAGCAACAAAAACACCGTCGAGTTTAGCTACACGTTTAGTTTCCACAAGAAAAATCAGAAAACAAAGCATGCAAGCTGGCAGAACATACAATCCGTGGCTTCATAAATTTACTAAAAAAAAACTCAGGAACTAAAAGTTCCTAATATTAAAGTTATTCAGGTATTTAAACTTGAAATTTAATTGCTTAAAATATCATAAAAAGTATTTTAAGATATTTAATTAAATAGTATTTTTGGCAAACGTAAATTTGGTTTAGAGTGGGTTGTGATGAATATACCTAGTATAAGTACAAAATCATTGTTTCTGTTTCGTAAAATTAATAATGGAAGAAAACTTAACACTTGAAGAAATAAGAAGATAGAAATCCAAGGAAAAACTACTGTAATTGAATGCGATCACCAAACAACCTAATATTGTATCCGTTTAAAATCTTAAACACATCAAAACCACATAGTTTTCATGTTAATAATAATAGTCTAGCAAACAGTGCCCCGAAAAGTTTAAGTCCCCTTACAATTTAGAAAAAAAAAATCTTTCCCTGGCCATTAGCAAACAGTGCCCCGAAATACAATTTAGAAGAACTTTGTCCCTGGCCAGGCGTTATGTAGCAAAGCAGAAGCGTAAAATAATAAAAAAGGACGTACGACATGAGCTACTTCGGCCGGATCGATCAGCTCCCAGTCTGCGCACGCGCCGGACGCGCCCGCGACTGCCTATTGCCAAACTATTCTCAGTACCAGATGGCAAAGTAACAACAAGCTTATTTCACTGGTTTCAGATATATAGATATTAAATAAATATGAAGTAGTTAAAAAAAATTGGTTCCTTTAATAACAGTCTTTGAAACATTAATTTTTCTTGTTTAAAACTGTTTATTAGTGAGTAATTTTAATCTTACAGTGTAAAAACCTACAATAATGCTATCCGCAGAGATATACTGTACTTAAACGTCACATTTAAATCAATATTCACTTAATTATCGAGTACTTAAAGGGGCATGATGTCAAAATACATCCATCAACAGTTGCATAAACTGCTCAAGTTATTTTAAAATAATAGTGTTTTAAATATCATACATCTTGATGAACATAAATCCTGTTTCTTGAGATACAAAACTATAATATTTTATTATTGTTTCCAATTTGTTACCAGACCCATTTGTAACGACTGTCAACTTAATCACACTTTGAATAGCGGCTACAAATTATGTATTGCATGAAAAGGTATAACAAGACAAAAAAATAACTCATGGATTCTATTTGTAGCTAAAATTAAAACAAAAATGAAAGCTGCGCCAGTACAAACTAATGAAGCATAAGCCACAAAACTTTAACTAATGCTACTAGAACTAAGAAGGTACCCCATTATTATTTTGAAACTGTTTTTTAGCAAATAAATTCCCGATGTTAATTGAAAAAAACGCGACCTTGATCAGATCGTCGGTCCACCTTGTAGGGGGCCTGCCCACGGAACGTCGTCCGGTACGCGGTCGCCATTCGAGAACCTTTCCGCCCCAACGGCCATCGGTTCTCCGCGCTATGTGTCCCGCCCACTGCCACTTCAACGATGCAATCCTTCGAGCGATGTCGGTTGTTTTAGTTCTCCTGCGGATCTCATCATTTCTGATTCGATCGAGTAGGGAAATACCAAGCATCGCTCTCTCCATTGCTCGCTGGGTGATCTTGAGCCTTCTTATGAGACCCATAGTAAACGAGCACTGCCGCTGGATGCGGACAGCACAGGACCGATCGTTGTGGAGATCCTTGGGGGAGGCCTATGCCCAGCAATGGGCGTCGTTCGGCTGATATGATGATGATGATGAATTGAAAAAACAATTCCTTGTATAAAAATTTCGACTATCTTTAAATCGATCACACTTAAGACAGTTGACATTTTTATTAAAATAACTAGCTGTTTCCCGCAACTTCGTTCGCGTCAATTTCTGTTATTATGATCGTGACTATTTTTGCAACATTTTTCACTCATGCTTCGCTCCTATTGGTCGCAGCGTGATGTTCTATAGCCTAAAGCCTTCCTTGATAAATGGACTATCCAACACAAAAAGATTTTTTCCTATCGGACCAGTACTTCATGAGATTAGCGCGTTCAAACAAACAAACAAACAAACAAACTCTTCAGCTTTATATATTAGTATAGATATAGATTGTATTTTCAGTATGGGGAAAAAGAAGCCTATAAGGCCAAGGCAAAGGCCTACATCAATGAATTCTAGTTACTACAACAATGATGGGTTCAAGCAGAATCACTACGCTTGCCAAATGAGGGTTGGTGATCGCAAACCTGAGCAATGTTAGAATATTCGAAACTCCTGTTGTAAATCTAGGTACCCCATTTTAAATTATAAACGTAGAACATTTATGGCCTGCGCAGACGAGGGATTTTTGTCCGTGAACTTTTCTGTCCGCTAAAATAGATCGCTTAAAACAACTGTATCGAGTAACGCAAACGAGGGATTAAAAGTACGGCGCACAAAAAGTCCCCCGAATTAGCGAGGACATGCAGAGAGCGGACCGGACAAAAGTACGGGGGAGTCCCCGAAAATAATAGAACTTGTGCGTGTTGTGCAAAAGAGAGACGTACGTATGCACGAAATTCGCGGTAAAGCCGCGGCGGACTTTTTATTCGCGGAGCGTACTTTTTTCTCTGCCGCAGAGAAAAGTCCATCGTCTGCGCAGGCCATTAAATGTTTAAACACGATACTAAATGCTGAATAAACTAGCGTTATGATATCATATTGCAGCAATCATATTGTTGTGATAAGATTAGAAGACTCACTTTAAAAATCATCTGCGTCTTGGAATCGATACTATGTCTCTTCGCTGTCAGCAAGAGATCAAACGAAAAGCTATTTTTTCAAGTGTTACATTGGTTTTAAATGTTTTTTTTTTTTTCACTGATGATCAAAAGTCTCCCTCAAAGTGCTCTACCGGTTATATTTATATTTTTTAATATAAGCAAGGTAAAGAGGCTTTGTTACATTTTGGAATGCAAATAAATTGAAAATGAACATAAAAGATGAATATTGAAAAAAAAAATACCCAGAAAATGGTGTACTTACCACTTTTAAGAAAATTTTGTTCATTGAAATCGATAAAATAATTTAAAGTTCAATTCTCATATGGAAATGACTGAAACGCAAATTGTTTCGTGTTTTCGACAAGATTATAGGAATAATTATACCTAAAATAATAATGTTATGTTCCATAATACTTATACCTAGCATTATATCAAAAATATGATTATGCCAACCGTTCAACATGAACCACGCGGTAATTACAAAACCAGGCATAACTGGTTCCAACGCCAAGAGGGATATGCTTAAAATGTTTTTCATTAAAGATAGCGATGTTTTTCTGTTTTTTTTTTATATAAACAACATAAGATATGAGTTAGGTATTTCTAGATTGTCTGAAGGATAAACAAACACTTTTATTTCTTAAAAATCGTTTAAATGAAAACTAGAAATGTATTTTAACTGACACGCGTCTGAAGATTTAAACTAGTTGTGATTCAAGCAAAAGTGATCGTAAAGGCCGCTTTGTGTGCTTTGTGATATTCAGGGTCAGGTAGGCCGCTAACTTATTGGAAGTATGTAGTAACTTTTTTCTTGACCTACAATATTTAATACAAAAAGTAATAATAAAGCTATTTATTAAAACAGATAACAGTTATTGTTGTTATATTTCTGGGAGAGGTCTGATTCCTAAGATACAGATTCGTCTAGTTTGGGAATCAGAGCCTTTAATTTAAAAATTTACCTTTGTTATCAATACAGTTATTTGAATTATTTGAACTTCAATTTGAATTTGATTTGCTTTGTTTTTACTTATTGATATTGCAGTCTGATATGTTAGTTGTATTTGACATTCTCCTAATACAGTTATATTTAGTCACTTATTCAAACATTTTTTAATCTTGATTTTATAATAAGTGCTTTGATACGACTCATGCCGATAAATAATAGCCACATTAAGAACATCACACTATTAAGGATTCTTGAACAGTAAGTGCTTTAATTGTTGTCCGATATTTCCTTATCAACATGTACGTAATTTCAAGAGTGATAATTTCAAAAGTTTCCTTAAAGAGTCGTATTGACTAGAATCTTAATTCAAATGCAAAACAATACGTCAACAGTATTATTATCGTTGGCTAAAATGTACAGGTTTTTTTAAACATAGAGATAGGACCTCATTCTGGTGGCTAAATAAATAAACATAGGAACTTTTTCACGATTATAACATCCTATATTTTTTTTTAATGTTTTAATGTACGCTCATACAATTATTGTTTGTTGAAGTGATTTAGAAGTATCTCACATAAGTGAATTTTATGTTAGTTCTTGTGAGAAATAAACAATCTTTGAACCTAAATTGTTACATTTTCCTTTTATTTATTCTCAATGTTATATTAAGTGATTTATTTTATTTTGTAATTAAAATATGTTCAACGCAATATGTATTTTGCAATGAATAAATGAATTGAATTGAAGGCCTTAGTTAGTTAGTTAGTTGGACTTAGGGTTAACCATTTAAACATATCGTAAAATACAAAAGATTTTCAATTGGGCCAACATGAAACGCCAAATAAGATCATACTTAAAAGCTTAAGATAAGAAAATATTATACAAGAGTTGGTGCGGCCTTAATTACAAGTTTCTACGGAAGTCGCAATCAAAGTTAGTCGGGAGCATAAGGCAATCCCTTAGCTAAGAATGAAAAATTTAAATAATTCCATTTAACACTTTATATGGTAAAGTAAAAGTAAAGTTTTTTTTATGGTAAAATACTGACACTGTATTTCTAAATTATTATTTTTTGAAAAAATTTAGGCTTAATTTTTTGGTTTTCTAACCAATGATGACAGCTAACAGATCCCTCTGCGGTGGTAGGCTTTGTAAGAGGCCGCCTGGATGCTGCCACCCTCCTGCCCGGAGTCTTATCTTAGGCTTCTTCTTAACCGTAGAGTTAAGTATGTAGTCAAGAGCAAGCCCATTGTTTATAAAAAATAAAATAAAATAATAACTATTTCTAAGCGTGATGATAATGGCAATAACCTCCTTTTGGAGAGGCCCGAGTCCAGGCGAATAGCGATCGCAGTTTGGCTAACTGAGCAAGCCCATTTTATAAAAATAAAAAAAAATACTGGGTGCACTTTTACGCTGATCGTGTATCCAGTTTTTAGAATTCCGTACCCAAAGGGTAAAAACGGGACCCTATTACTAAGACTTCGCCGTCTGTCCGTCTGTCCGTCTGTCCGTCGCTCTGTTACCAGGCTGTATCTCAAGAGCCGCGATAGCTAGACAGTTGAAATTTTTACAAATTATGTATTTCTGTTACCGCAATAACAACAAATACTAAAAACAAAAAAAATAAATATTTAAGGGGGACTCCCATACAAAAAAAACGCCATTTTTTGCCTATTTTTGCTTGATATCAATAAATGGTAAAAGGTAGGCACTACATTAACTAAATTAATGTAGGTACCTAGTGTTGTTTACCTAGTCAATGGTACGAAACCCTGTGTGCGCGCGTCTGTGATCCACAGAAGGTTGAGGATGTTCTGCACATTTTGGCTGAGTGCCCAAGATATATGACGGACCGATTGAATTTGTAGAACACATTAGAAATTACAGTTAATAGGGAGAATCTTTCATAGTTAGTATCAAATAAAGTTTTCAAAATTTTGCAAAATTAGTGATTAGTAAAACCAATAAAAGTAACAATTAGGCGCTGAAGATCCGGTCACTGGCGCATATAGTCGTATATGCGCCATGTGAGGATACAAAATTATTATTTATTAACTTATTTATATTGTTATTAATTCTGGCAAAAGTTTATATAATAAGCAATAAAGTCTCTGCAGCATAGCAGAGGAATTTAAAAAAAAAAACCCTGCGTGCGCGAGTCCGACTCGCACTTGGCCGATTTTTTTATTTATATTACATCAGCAGTTCACATAAATATAACTCACCGGTTGCACGTTGCCCACTTGCGGCAGTGGATCGACCAGTTCCCAGTCCTCTGCCGGGGGCGTGGGCTCTTCCTCGGTCCCCGGCTCCCCCACGCGGCCGACCAACGCGTGGTACACCTCAATGTAGCCGCGGACCCGGGATCGAGCGCTGTAATTGTTTACAGTACTTTCAAGGCAAACGAAAGATTCGTTATCTAATACTAGCTGTTCCCCGCGACTTTGTCCGCGTCAATTTCCGTTATTATTATGATCGCGATTATTTTTGCAACATTTTTCACTGATGCTTCGCTCCTAATTGGTCGCAGCGTAATGTTATATAGCCTAAAGCCTTCCTCGATATATGGACTATCCAACACAAAAATATTTTTTCAAATCGGACCATTACTTCCTGAGATTAGCGCGTTCAAACAAACAAACTCTTCAGCTTTATAATATTAGTATAGATTATCTTACTAATACACCGTGCTTTTTGAACCACCTGAAAAACGAAGCTCACGTTATAGAACCATTATGTATAATAATATAATGGTAGTGTTATTTATTTTATCGATATAAAATATATCAGAAAAATGTTAAATTTATATTGTTTAAGGCCAAGTTACGTAGCTGCGCGTAGACGCGCATTCATGTAAACGGTCTGATATACCTATTTACTTAGAAATTCTTTACGCGCGTAAGGATGTACGCGCGTCAACGCGCGACCATCTGAACTTAGCCTAAAACTTACACAACTACGTCCGTGCGTGTCACAGCGTGTTTAATTAAGGTTAAGTTCAGATGGTCAGCAGCTACGTAGACGCGCGTTCATGTGAATGGTCTGATGTATTTACTTAGAAATTCTTTACGCGCGTAAGGATGTACGCGCGTCAACGTGCGACCAACTGGACTTAGCCTTAAAAATGAATAGCTCAATCACTTTATATATTTTAGAATTATTGGAATTGATAAAAATTAATATAATAACACTGCCAAGATGTCGAACATAACGGTTATATAACGAGGGCTTCCTTTTCCAGGTGGTTCAAAAAGCATGGTGTATTATAAATGAGAATTTATTGACGGATGCTTGTTACTCAATCACGCCAAAACGCCTGTACAGGTCTGGATAAAATTTAACAGGGAGATTTTATTTTGCCTGAAATAGTATAGACTACTTGAAATTCCGGTGAAATGCATGGTTCCCGTGGGATCACTGTTTGTTTTTCATATTGAAAGGGATCGACATGTTTTTTTGCATAGAGATAGTTTACGGGTCAGGCTATTAGCACAGGCTAAATTTTATCCGCGGGCAACAGCTAGTTTATCATAAAGTGCTTAAATAAATAAATAATATAGTGATTTATACTTTCATGGCCACTATTACTAAAGTTGATTGATTCGGGGTTTGCACCATAACACCATATATCTTATTATTTATTAGTTTATTTTGTGATCCAGACACAACAGTGCCTAAACATCCGAAACTCGGTTTGAACTGATGCCGTGTGTACAATGGCCAGCACATCAGGCGTTACATTGTCGCTGCAAACTAGCAATTATATCAAGAGCATTAAGATGTCTCGATATAATGACTGATAAGCTGTCGTTTGTACCTTACAATTATAGTTAAAAAAAAAAAACGACGAAGCACTTTCTAGCTAAAGCCAATCAACAAGTTTTATTAGATCTGAAGGTTAAAATTATATCACACACAATCAAAAACATTTAAGTAAGTACTAATAATACACAACATAAAATTAGTAAATATAGGTAAAGCCTACCTACTGAGTATTAAGACAACGTTATAATCGTTCAAGAAGAAGTTATAAAAGCAATTTTCCAAATAGCAAAAGTAAGTAAAAATCTTAAGAAGAATATTCTTCGTTGTTTTTTACAAATAATATTTTTTATTAATTTTAGTAGTCAGTATTAGAAAGACTTGTCAGGTTTTAATACAGACAATATAAAGTTATAAACAAAAGTGCAATCAATGCTTACTGTGTCCAAAACTCACTCAGAAGTTTAAGCTTTTTCATAATAATAAAGAAACACAAGCAAAAGCCGCAAATCTTATCCTAGTCTAATCATAAGAACATAATTTCAGTAATATGTTTTTCTTTATCACCAAACTTTAGAAGTACTTTACGTAAGACACGAGATGTAAAGATTTAAAAAAAAACTTGGGACACCCGGATGGAACGAAGTTAATTTTTAGTGAAGGAATTGTAATAAAATTTTATTTTATTTTAAGTTCTAATTCCCCCTCTCCCTCTACCTCTCTGTCTCTTTCTACAACTAATAAAAAACAAAAAAAGTGTCGTTTAAAAAGTGTCGTTACAATTTTTTCCGTCTAGCCCCCTTTCGCAACGCGCGATAAGGAACTTCGTTCCAATAATTATTTCGTAGCATGACCACATAATGTTTCAACTTCTAGACATTGATGTAATATTCGTGTTAGTTAAATGCTTCGAGATTACTACCATGTGCATGTATGTTTTTGCAAATACAATTTCTTGCATAAAAATGTCGATGGCTTGTGATGGGACTCGAACTCACAAACCTCTGCCTGCCGGGCGACTGCTCTAACCATAGAGCTACGATGACATTGTTTGTTTAGACGAATTTATTTAAGGCTTTTCGCTGTAACTAATAAGCCAGTGGACTTTAATCAATGTTATCGGTTAGTACCTCGAACATTCGAAGGTTACTTTTACAAATATTCAACAATAGGTTAAGATATAACAGCGTGTAGATAAATATCTTTTAAACTGCAATTTAAGCAAAATATCAATATAATATGGTTATAACACGACATGTAATTGAAATGAAACAATATCTCCTTAAGAAGATGTAGGTAGATTCTCAAATAAACAACTATTTTATCACGTATTATTTCATTTAGCTTTAGATACCGTTTAAAATGCTTTACGTTAATTCAATTACACCTCGCGAACCGAAACATATTTTTAATCAACTCTATTATGGAGCCTACAAAATCATCACACAAAAAAGTTGGGGTAGCACAGGGAACTACACTCGGTCCTCGATTATTCAACATACAAAAAACCACTTACTGAAGGGTGCAACCAAAGCGACACTGTTGCAAAGAAAATAAAATGTCCACGGCATGCTTAGCCCATTACTTACACAGACCTGCGTGGGCGCAACGAGTACTTAACGACGTCCGGGCGGGCGGAGGCGGCGGTCTCGGAGGGGACGCCGGAGAGAGGTATCTCCACCATGCCCAGGAAGTCATCTCTTGTCAGACGGTTCTCATCGAACACCTGGATGAGGAGCTTGTGTTCTTGCGGACGAACCTGTACAGCAATACATATATGTACAGACTACTGCAGGTCAACCTACCCAAAAAGTTAAAGGTCATTGAATTGATTTTCAACTTTAAGTCCAACAAGTAGAGATCAATATCAATGGCGAAAATTTGTCATTTTGTGGCAGGTTGACGTGCTGTTGTCTGTACATACAGATGGTCATTTGGGCCTTTATATCTTTATCAGATGATTTGAAATATTATATCCGATCCGAAAGACAAGATGGGTTTAATTTCTCGAATAAAAAAATAGAGGCATTGCTGATTAAGCACCTGTTGAAAAATTAATTGCTTTTCAACTTTATGAGAAATGGATAAGGTTCAAAATATTAAGGTCCCTATTTGTCCAATGTCAGATTTAAGGACTGTGGGACTGGAATCCATAGCCTTTCGCTTCCCGGGCAGTTGATATGACCATTGAACACTATGTAAGACATAGTGTTACAAAGCATTGGTGGTTCATTGGTAAGAAGCTGTCGCCCGGTAAGCGAAAGCATAGCCTTTATGCCGCATAAGCAGCGGCGTACTTTTAAAGCAAGAGTGAATAGGCTGCTTCTGGGTAAGCTTGCTCCATCTTAGGCTCCTTCTTAACCTTAGAGTTAAGTATGTAGTTAAGAGCAAGCCCATTGAATATTAAAAAAAAGTACACCAAACCAAATGAAATACGGATCCCTGCATTACTACTATAGACCATTACTATAGACATAACGACCATTTGGATCAGCGGTAGTTAACGCTGCTTCTGAGCCATGGGTCGCGGGTTCGATCCCCGCACAGTACAAATATTTGTGTGCATGAACATGTCTGTTTGTACTGGTCTGGGTGTTTTCTATGTGTTACAAGTATGTATTTACAAAAAAAAAAAAGTATATAAGTAAGTTTATCGGTTGTCTAGTACCCCATACGACAGGGTACTTAATAGTACCTTGATTTGGGACTAGATGGCTCTGTGTGGCCCAGTGTGGCATGTCTTAAATATTTATAGTAAAGCTTTTAAATACTTAGTTACTGCATACCCCACCCAGAATTGTTGTGCACGCCCCAGTTCATAAGTGGCAGGTGGTAGTGTATGTCAGTCGACATTTTAATGCATGGAATTATAATAATATGTTAAATATACACTAGCAATAAAATAACTTCAAAACTGTTTTAGAAAAAATATATAGATCACTAGCTGTTGCCCGCGACTTCGTCCGTGTCAATTTCTGTTATTATGAACGCGATTATTAATGAAACATTTTTCACCGATGCATCGCTCCTATTGGTCGGAGCGTGATGTTATATAGCCTAAAGCCTTCCTCGATAAATGGACTATCTAACACAAAAATAATTTTTCAAATCGAACCAGTACTTCCGGAGATTAGCGCGTTCAAACAAACAAACAAACTCTTCAGCTTTATAATATTAGTATAGATTAAAGTTTCACTGCGGATATTGAATGATGAATGAATAGTAAATCTTAAATGTTCATGGCGTTGACCTTGTGTTTACGTATTCTGAAGATTTTCTTTGATGTACTATCTTGATAATGTTTGTTAAATCGCTACATTTCAAGTTCAATCAATTGAAATCTTTTTTATGATGTGTCAAACGAAATTTTTCAATAGATTTAGTATGGCAGTAGTAAACTATGATGTCACGATTACTACACTCAAATAACTACCTGTTTATTGATTTGAAAGCAATAAAAATAGCTAATAATAATATGAATTCGGATTTTTAAGAAATAAAATGTACCTTCAAAAGGAATAGTGTTTTTTAAATTATTCACCCTACGTGTATCGCTTTCAATTAATTTAATAGAAGTGTACGATAGCTTAATATTTTCAATAAAAAACTACATTTATTATTTTGGATTAAAACTCTAAAAACGCCGTCGGACATGAAATTATGAAGTCATAAGCGAACTTCATGACGGATGAAATTCGTTAAGTAGGCTAGTTTTGACATTGACATTTACGATACAAGTAATTATTATTGTGTAAGTGCAGTGGTTGAGATTTGTTTTTGTATTCGTTTTAATCGTAATCGTTTTAATATATTATTTATATTAAATATTTATTTATTTTCATCGACACAAAACACAAACACACCTAAATTATTTTAATTTGGACTCGATGCACACCTTGGAGTACAAGTTTAGTTTTTCTTAGTTTTTAATTTTTAAGTATGTCAAAAAATTTATTGCATCATAAAATGATTATATTGTGACAGAGGAAGAGCACGGGTTATCCCAGTTAAAGTACCAGCAGAACCTACACAAGTTTTAGAATTAACTTGTCCTAGAATAAGATTGATAATGTTTTGTCAGACAATAATTAATAATTAAAAATCTATTTCTAAAAAGAATCAAGATGCCTATTGTTGTTTTAGGGATGTCCCTAAAGGCCTGCGCAGAGGGACTTTTGTCCGCAGAAAGACTTTTTGTACGCGGTACTTTTAATTCGTAGTGTGCGTTAATCAATACAGTTGTAAGAGATCTATTTTGAAGGACAAAAAAATACGCCGCGCCGGGGACTGTCCCTCGTCTGCGCAGGCCTTTATACTTATCATAGTTTATCAGATAACGTTGGTACTTACCCTGAATACAAACTCCTGATTCCATACCGGATTCAATGTCTGAAAGTGTATAAGGCACAATTTAGAATCACGTTACTGAAATATTTAAAACTAGCTGTTGCCCGCGACTTCGTCCTCGTAAATTTCTGTTATTATGATCGCGACTATTTTTGCAACATTTTTCACTGATGCTTCGCTCCTATTGGTCGCAGCGTGATGTTTTATAGCCTAAGGCCTCCCTCGATAAATGGACTATCCAACACAAAAATATTTTTTCAATTCGAACCAGTGGGTACACTACATAAATACGAAAAACTTAATTCCAATATTGACAATCACGAATTTCAAAATACCGATTTTTATAATTCCGAATGATACAGATTTTCGAAAATCATAAATCCGATCTATCATAAGTCCTAATATTATAAAATCTAAATTTAAAAATTCCTAATGTTTAAAAGCACTATTTTCAGAATGCAGAATTTCATGATCCCGTCAATTTCGAATGTTTAACTATCCAAAATATCATAAATACGAATTCCGAATATTAATATTCCGAAATAACAAAAACCCAAAAAATAAACGCTTGATTGTTATTTATTCAAAAAAATTCATTTTTTAAATTATTTATTAATTTCCCGAATCTACCGATAATATTAAATTATTACACAATACTAATGCATATTAAATGCTACTCTAACTAGGTGCAGCTAAGTGCAAATGCAAGCATGCAGAATGCATGGATGCATGCACGCAAGCAAGCAAGCATGCAATCATGCATGCAGGCAAGCAGCATGCATGCAGGCAAGCAGCATACATGTAGGCAAGCATCATGTATGCAGGCTGGCAAGCATGGATACAGGCCAGCAAGCATACAATCATACATACAGGAAAGCAAGCATGCAAGCGGGCAAGCAGCATGCTTTTAAATTGCACTCTAGTATTGGGCAGACAAGTACCACGGCAAAAAACCACGCGAGTCGGGATTCAACTAAATTCTTTATAAGTTTTTCGGGTCAATAACACAACGGATTTTTAATCCTTCGTATTAATGAGATTCGGAATATAAAAGATTCGTACTTTTGATATTCTGTAAAATGTTAATCATTTAGAATAGTCGGTATTTTGATTCTTCGGAACTTTGATATTCGGGGGTTTGAAAATCGGAATATTCAATTTCGGAATTAAATATTTCGGTATTTTTGGGTGTTCCCCGAACCAGTACTTTGTGAGATTAGCGCGTTCAAACAAACAAACAAACTCTTCAGCTTTATAATATTAGTATAGATTTGGTATTCGTTCAAAATAGAAAATAAATTAAGTTATTAAACAAATACCACCGGTATTCGGTTTTGGTTTTAGATTTTTCTATAATGTCGTTACAAATTAATTATCTATCTATACTAATATTATAAAGCTGAAGAGTTAGTCTGTTTGTTTGCACGCCCTAATCTCTGAAAGTACTGGTTCGAATTTTTTTGTGTTGGATAGTCCATGTATCGAGGAAGGCTTTAGGCTATATAAAATCACGCTGCGACCAATAGGAGCGAGGCATCAGTGAAAAATGTTGCAAATATAAAAACAGAAATTGACACGTACGAAGTCGCGGGGAACAGCTAGTTCCTTAATAATTTGTAACGACATAGAAAACGGCTAATTCATTATGAATGATAATGAATAATGTCGTGTATATTTTCATGACTATTTTATATGATTACCTATCGTGGCTGATACTTAGCGTTAATGTAAAGTTTTTCAGAACAGCTGCATAAATAGTCCAGGGGTAAATCAATATACGAATTCAATAAATTGATAATGACTGTAATCAAGGGGCCACACACACAGTGTATTTTACTTTTAAACTGTATGGTGAAGGTCGCAGGAAGACCTGTCGTCGTGGAAAGCCTTAGGAGGCTCCCATGCAGCTGTGGGCTGTTTTCTGTTAAACAGTATTTAGTGTAAGGAACCATTTGGACGACCATTTGGATCAGCGGTAGTTAACGCTGCTTCTGAGCCATGGGTCGCGGGTTCGATCCCCGCACAGTACAAACATTTGTGTGCATGAACATGTCTGTTTGTACTGGTCTGGGTGTTTTCTATGTATTATAAGTATGTATTTACAAAAAAAAAAAAAAAAAAGTATATAAGTAAGTTTATCGGTTGTCTAGTACCCCATACGACAGGGTACTTAATAGTACCTTAATTTGGGACTAGATGGCTCAGTGTGGCCCAGTGAGGCATGTCTTAAATATTTATTTATTTATTTATTATAATTCATTAATTACGTAGAGGGTAGAGGGAAGAGATTTTTTCAGCACCCCCTGCGTTGACAAAAATTGCCAATATACCTAATAAGCCTTACCAAACCACAACCAATATTAAGTAATGTCTTGCGTTGCGATTCACCAATACAAGTCTGAACTTCCCTCTTAACTCTTTATCCCATTCCTAGTCGGTGTACGGTCGACCATTATCCTAGGGCCCAAGTTCAATTTCAGGTCTGCGATCTTTCCTGAAAGTTTGATGAAATAACATTACCTTTTTCTTGGTTTTAGTGAGAAACGTCTCGATGGTGACGTCACCGTCGACCTTTTGTAGCTCGACGCGGACATACGGGTCGCTGCGGACAAAGAAACAAACGTTATATAAATTTATTTATCCTTTTCATTTTCTGGTTGACGACCGGGTGCTGTTCTGTCGTCCAACATTTATTATCCTTAAAACGTTTACGCACTTATCTGTATCCGATACAAGAGAAACAAAACCTAATATAAATATGAATACGAGTTTGTTTGTTACGCTTTTACTTAGAAACTTTTGAACCGATTACGATGAAATATAGTACAAGGATAGATTAGACCTTGAGAAAGGATACAGGCTGTATCACACTGCTAGGCATAGGTTTCCGCCCGCGCGATATAACGTGTAGTTGACGCGGGCAGAGCCACGGGCGAAAAGCTTGTAACCAAATATTTATAAAGTAGGTAGTTTATTGTATGAAACACAATATTCATTAAATCATGATAAAACTTTAATCACCATCCAAATATGTCAAGATAAAGCACCTAGAGAATGATCGCAAAAAGTCTAAATTTTGGATACGGCCTCCTCACAACACATTTTATACGCGATGCGCATCTCATTCATTCATTACGATACTATTCATAAATTTTTAATTTTCCCTTCGTACCTTCACAAGCATTGGTTGGACCTAAAAACCTAGATTTAAAAATTGAAAACTATGTTGCCAAAAATATTTTCGGGTGAAAACATGACCTAAATTTTATGCTACAAAATGGGCTCTAAAATACGATAATTACGAGTATAAATAAAAAAATTGTCATTAATGAAAAAGTCAGCTGTCTAACAGTCCTGCGCAACCCATACATTCTCATAAATTAAATACGATTAGTCGCTGCATGTGGCTTTTATCACGGATCATGTCTCAACCGTCACATCGGCCGTCATGTCACGGCTTTCTATTTGGTAGCCATGCGGCGCTAGTGTCGATCAGCGTTAAAAGAGAATACCAATCGTGCGTTCATTGCTGTGACAGTAGCTATAACTAAAGCTGTTAAGACATTTGCAGTAAGAGAATCGCACTGCAGGACATAAATGACACCCTAACACGCGCCATTGGACTTGCATTCTCATAAATACGATTACCGTCACATCGGCCGTCATATCACGGCTTTTTATTTGGTAGCCATGCGGCGTTAGTATCGATCAGCCTTAAAAGAGAATACCAATTAAATAGTGCGTTCATTGCTGTGACCAAAGCTGTTATAACACTGCACTAAGTGAATCGCACTGCAGTACAAAGGTCACCCTAATACGCGCCATTGCACCTTCATCATCATAATCTTCATCACCAAGGTGTTCAGTCCACAACCGGACTCAGGCCTCCAAAAGGAGGCTTTTGCCATAATCGCCACGCGTGGCAGGCGTCTTGACGATCGCAGTATGACCAATAGTGGACGGAAGACGCTGTTGCCAGCCTTCTCCTGACAGTACTACTTTAGTCACCTTTTACGACGAGAAGATTTGGGGCCAACATACAGGATGAAATTTTAACCACTTTCCAAAACTTTTATAGGCGTTCAGTATCGTATTTAGAGCCCATATATGAAGAAAAAATGTAAATCAAGTTATCACCCGAAAATATCTTGCGCAACATAGTTTTCAATTTTTACAGTCGTAAGCCTGTTAAGGTATGAATGGAAAATCAAAACTTACGAGTATGAATAGTATCGTAATGAATGAATAAGATGCGCATCACGTAAAAAAAGAGACCGTATCAAATATTTTAGATTTTTGGCGTACATTTTCAAAGTGCTTTTTCTTGATATTTTTGTACTGGGCTATACCAAAATAAAAAATACGTCATTGGTTTTTGTTCTCGTAGATTGCTATATTAAAATTTGGGAAATGGTTAAAATTTCATCCTGTATATTTTTACGACATCCAGATAGCAGTTACGAGAAGAGTTGGTGCAATAATTTATTTTCGACTGTTGAAACACAAAATAATATGGAATCCGATGAAACAGTATTTAGGAGAGGACTGTTAATTAAGCATTGTCTGCGACCGACTGTATACCGAAGCGTGGGAGGCTAATCTAGTAAAAAACACGTGTCTTTCTTTGCACGTTGTACACACGGCGGCACATCAGACTATACATGTTGACCTTGAGACCGCCTTTATGCCCTACGTAATAAAAGCTGTTATCGCAGTTCAACTGTTTAACTTGATGTGCTGTCGAGTGTACAAGACATAACATATATTATTCATACAACAATTACACTAATTTCGCTTCACAGTGACCTTACTAATATTATAAATTAACGTGACTTTGACTTAAGACGCTGACTGCAGCCGATGACCTTGAGCAATGAACACGCCCACAAATTTATTCGTCTTTGAATTTCTTTGGAACGTGCCACAGCTATCACTGTCGATTCTCGTAGGAGTGACAGAGAAAAAGCGCATGGAATAGAAGGGCCTAAGTGCCAAACAACAAAATTCGTTGTGCAATTTAAAATTGACATTTTATTAAAAATCTAAATCAGCCATTTGCTTAAGCAACATGTTATATACAATATAGCAAAATTTTATTATCATTGTTATACGGACTGCTGAGAAAAATGGTAATTTATGTATTTTCAGAGGCTACATTGAGATTTTTTTCTATCGAGAAAAGTTTTTAGAATCGTGTTTTGGAAACAGCCACCTGGTCGAAAATATGATCAATTACAACTATATAGAATTTGGCAACAATACGAGCCATAGGCTTAAAGCAAAACAATCTTCATTGAGGTCAATTTGGCTCATGTCAGCGTCTTAACGACCTCCGTGGCCTGCGGTTCGCGGCGGGTCAATTTAGAAAAACAAAGATTTTTTCTACTTTTTCTCGGGTCTGGGTGTTTATTTTATTTTATTTTATTTTGTTCGGAAAACATACAGTGAAACAATAACGGACTAAAAACCACTGCTTAAGAAACTATACACCACCATTTACATGTTTTCGCATATGTGTAACAATATAATTAAATAACGAAAGGCAATTTGCTTACATGAGAGAGTTAAGATCTACATGTACATTAAACAGCTGATGAACCGTCGAACCAAGATTTAGCCAATGTGTCCCTAAAGAGATTTGATTTTGAGTTTAACATATCGAGTTCAGGAATGGTAACCAGCTTGTTCACTTCATATGCTGATCGCAAAAAGAATGAATTCTGTCTGTAGTTGGTACTGCAGCGGGGGATATTCAAATAAACAGGCAGCCTAACAGTTCTGCTTGGAACTTTGAGACAAATTTTCGAGAGCAGTTCTGGAGAATCAGAATGTGTTCGTGGTACCTTTGTTGTTTCTAATTTCTACAGAACAAGTGCTTGAAATAGTTACTCACTTCGGGATCAGAACAATGTATGTGATGCTGTCCACATGTTTTTTAATACGAAAGTAATTCAATACTGCTTTTACTCCTAAACCACAGAATCGATTGTGGTGAAATTTCTTAAAAAAATAGATTAGACTATAAACAAGAACATAGGCTATTATGTATCCCACTGCTGGGCACAGATCCCCGCCTACGCTTTACAACGTGCAGTTTACTTGGGCAGTGCCGCGGGCATAATGCTTAAGTAATAAGTAAGTTAATGACAATAGTGACCGAGTTTCTTGCGCTGCTTCTTCTCGGCACTAGCCCAGACTTATCCCGAAGCAGTGGTAGGTTTAAATATTGATACGTGTAAAAGCGCCTCCTGGGGCCTATTTGCAGAAATAAAACTGATTTTCTGATTTTGATTAAGAGGAAACACAAGGGCCGTTTTTCGATACAAACGTAGTCCTCTGTTTCCTCCCTGGATAATGCCAGCAGAGCAATAATTTTTATTACAAAAATCTATGGCCACTATTGGCATGATTCTATGTTTTTCTTTTTTTCATAAATTAATTTAATAAATGAGATATGAGCCTTAAAAATCTAAAAAATTCGCCATATTTTTCGCTGTGTTCAAACATCCAGAAAACAAATTTGGCTAAATTTTAGGAAAAAAGAAAAATATACGAACACGGCCAAAACCTTTTTTTAAATTTTTAATGAAAAATGTATTTAAATCGGTCTAGTTTTGAAAAAGGAATCGAAGGACTACGAAACGTTGATTTTGTGTGCTTTTAGTAGGTATTTTTGGTCCAAGTTGCAGTTGTCTCTGTCGCGTTCTGCGGGGAAGGCGTTAGGGACTGCGCGACAGCAATAGATTTTACAAATTCCTATTTTTTTATTCTCTCGCCCGTAGTGTTTCCTCTTAATAGAGCTAAAAATACGTAGACGCCAAATAAAAATTAAAAAAAAAACTTATTCAAATTCCTAGGTCATCTGACACAAATAGTATGGAAAAACAAATAATTTTTTTGAGAATTAACCTCTGTTCTGACCTCATGCATGACATATGAAAGACAATCGAGGCAAAGAATAACCTATCCTGTCGAAGATAGACGTAAAATATTAAAATAACTATAAGGTTCAACAGAAATAGTGTGCAATCTTTCAAAGGCTTTATTCAACATTTAATAGTGCATGATTTTTTTTATAACATTGGAAGTTTGGATGGATGGCTTTAAATTATCCTAGCTCGCACTGGCATATATCTTATGCAAACATAAAAAGCGGCTGATAATAGTGACCGAATTTCTTGCGCTGCTGCTTCTTCTCAGCACTATTCCACATTTGTTGCGAAGCAGTGGTAGGTTTAAATATTGGGACGTGTTAACGTGTAAAGGCGCCTCGAGGGGCCATTTTGCAGAAATGAAACTGATTTTACTGGATTTTGGCACGCAGATAGTACAGGCAGGAAAAGCATATAGGCTACTGTTTATCCTAAGAAAAAGTACGGTTCCCGTCCCGAGTGATAGTTTCAGTTTAAAAAATAATTGAACAACCTTAAACTAACACTTTTTGCAAATAAATTCAACATTTAATTCCGTTTAATAAAACTGAAATCAACAAATGATTTATTTTAATTACTTACAGTCAAGTGTCACATTAAGCCAGTTTTTCTAAAGTGATTTTCAATTTAAAGAAAAAATTATTAATATAATTCAACTTACTTTATTTGATGTTCTGTGAAAAGTTAACGGTGATAAGCTGACTGAAAAGAATTAAAATAATCCTTTTACTAGTACTTAGTACGTAATCTCATTCACGCCCTAATTGTATGATGATAAAAAACTCGTAAATCCTCGTGCTATAAATACGTATTAGATTATGAAATTGAGCAGACGAAAATAACGAAGCTTTCAAAATTGGCGTGTAAATAGTGTATATTTTTTGTTTTATAGTACAGTCTGATGGTCCCTCTCAAAAGGAATTATGGATAGAAAAATAAGCCAAATGACGGCGTTTCAAATTAACTTCTTATTTATTTTTGCATAATTTTTCTACACCCTTTTGTATAATAAATAGATTGTATCACTTGTAAAGAAGTTTTACTTTTTTTAATAATCCATAATTATTTATATCTTTGCCGTGTCTACTGTTTACTAACGACAAGTGTCATAGAGATACGAGGTGAATGCCCTAACCGTCACACTAAGAATCTTTCAGAAATATGGTGGTCCCACACTGCCATTAGAAACTGTTTACAAAATTTTTTTAACAAAAAGCATTTACTATTTATTGTTAAATTTAGTTGAAAAAAAATTTTTACTTACTAACATTTTATAACATTTTAAGGATATTGACTCGCAGTTTTGGTTTTGCGTTCAGTGTGTCAGAATGTCAAAATGTCACAAACTAATATTTTATTTTGTTACAATTTGTTAAAAAATGTTTACCTAACATGAAAACATTTTTTTACATTTTGATCAAATGTTAGAAAACATTTTGTAACGGCAGTGTGGGAGCACCTTTAGAATGAATACTGAAAAGTGTATAACATTTAGGTTTTTTAACAAATATTCATTCATTTTCCCTTTATTCGATTAAAATAAAAAACGAAAAATCAGTTAGTCCGAAATTTTCTGTGTTTGAAGTTACACGTGTGATAAAGAAAACTAGGAGATCTGCGAGCTACAAAGAGGTACGTAATGATAATAAATTTCAACCGAAAATATGGATAAGTATACAGGTAACTTGTTTTAATAGAATAAAAATAAGAATTTCAGGGCCAGCCAAACATAGAACCCTTAATAATAGTCATTCGCCGTCGCCAAATAAGTAACTTATTTATTTCCGTTTAAAATGGCATTCGAAGCATTTCGAGAATTGAATCTTTTAAGGTTACCTACCGAATTATTACTCCAGCAGATTCAAGAAAAGAAAAGTATGTTAATGAGAGAAAATACATCAGAAAAACAATGTCATCACTCTTTCACCAAGTGAGGTACACTTGGTGGGAGAGCGCGTCGCCAGGATAGCGAAAACTTGTAATTTTGATTTTATATTTAATTTAACAGATTATTTTAGATCTGACGTGTACCCTACGCATTATCTCGAACTATAAATAGCAATGACGTGTAGATACGGTAATAATACACAGGACAACCGGAAAGAATTCCGTTTTCCTCGGAACCGTCATCAGACGATAGGGCCGGGCGATTTAGCGCATGACTCAATGTTCAACAGTTGTGCAACAAACGCGTCAAACAAAAAATTTGCTACAGTAGTGGCCAGTACATCAGATATACATATTTTTATTCCATACTCGATCCTATTTCAACTACATAATATGTTCCATTGTTCAGCATGATTTGCTGTCGTCTGTACCGCACTCCTGATGTATCGCTTTTCTGGTCATGATCTTCTCCTTAGAGATTACTCAACTTTTCTGCTATTTCTATAATTATGTTATGTTATTTTTTATCCCAACTAAGTAAATATTGATTCTTTATACACACTTGTCTTTCAACCTCTTTAAGGGATGATTTTAGGGACACCAAACAATCCTACAATTTTCTGGATCTTAACTCTTTACTTACCAATATTAAATCTATAGGTATTAGGATTAAAAAAATATATTTAATAAATTTTTGCAACAGGATTTAATGCGCCTAGGTATATTAACTCATCATCATCTCCAAAGGGAGGACTTTGCCATAAGAGACACGCACTTAGTCCAATGTTGCTAAAAATCAATGCTGCAAATTTCCATCTGGCGGTACTCCCTTAGTCACCTTTAAGGACACATATAAAGAGAAGGAGTCTAGTCCATTTTAGGCCGGCTCCACACGACCTAACAATTCTGTACTTTGATTAGGTACTATCGCCTTCTTCATCGCCTGACCACCTTTAAGAGCAAAATCGCTTGCAGCTCGCGTCGTCCATTGTTTGAAGTGACGTCCGTTTTTGTGTAGTAGTGCACGCCATATTCGTTTGAAAGTGGTTAGGCGCCGGAGACCCCCACCGTACCTACATACATAACAGATCAGTTATTAATAGGAAAACTCCTTTAACTGAACGAGTTTCCGTCTGTGTAGGAGACGCTCCGGTAAAACTATACGTAATACACGTATTGTTTTCTTGCTTCGAAAACATAACATCTGGTGTGACGTCGCATTAATTATATTTATTCATTACTAAGACATATGATTGTGTAATCGTGCACCTACGAACGAGTATCGATACTCAAAGATATGGCACGATAGCGATTATGCGGAAGAGAAAAATCTAATTGTCTGAATACGGTGTAGAAAGAGAGAGGTAGGTATATTTTATTTCCTAACGCAAAGAGAGAAATAACAACATCGCACGCGCTCTTGAAATCAAGTGTCGTAAAGGGCATTTTATAAGAAAAAATACACACATTTCAGAAAGGGTAAAAAAAGGATCCCAACTTGGCTAATAGTGAAAATAGGACGTTTGCTGTCGTCTTCTTCGTTGAAAATCAGCAAGCTCTGTTTTTTTTTATTAATACTCACAACCTTAATTAAATACTCTATAACTTTTTTTATTTTCAAAATTTTAATAATAAATTGAGTATTCTATTTGAAGAGAATAACAAAGAAACATATATCTATGTGTTCATGTTTTTTTAGGTTTTCAGCCTCCCTTCGTAGAGTCGACGATAATTAGCGAAACGCAGTGAGCGAAATTGATAATGTACTCGTACAATTATTATTACTCGTATATCGCAGTATTATGAATAAAGCCGTAATATTTATATTTCTAGGAATATACAATATTTTATACATAGCCAACACAATACTGATGACATTTCCTTCTGAGTTCAATTCCTTCTACATAGGTATCAATTAGGCAGGCAGTTGAACATAACACGTTTTAAAACTTATAACATTATTATAAAAATATCCACTTTCAAATCTAATAATACAACCAGTTCCCGGACGAATCTTGATTAGTGCATAGAAATTCGGAACAAAACAAACTATTTACCGCACATATTGAGATTTTGAGACTACAATACTGCTTTACGAACGCTAGGTATCTTTTCAAGCCTTTTGAAATGGAGATAACAAATTATAAATAAGAAATTTGGACACCATCAAAAATATTGTTCTGATCTCAAAGTATTCAGAGTACCTACTTGTTTTGTGGAGATCAGAGCACCACAAACACCCAGGGCCGAGGAAAAAAAACCAGCCAAGTGCGAGTCGGACTCGCGCACTGAGGGTTCCGTACCAAGTTTAACTGAATTAGGGGTCCACTTACTTCCACTTAGCCAAAATACCACATTATATTTGCGGTTGTTAAAAACGTGCTATTTCTCAAAAACTACCGGTTCGATCTCGTTCAAACCAATTTTCGTTGGAAGTAGGTATTTTTTAAGATCTACATTATCTATTATTATAAGCTATTGCATAGCTTCTATCGCGGGCCTTAAGCGTGGAGACCGAATCCAGAAATTCCGTAACGAAAATAACCTAACCTAACATTCGGGGCGAGGCACGATCGAACAATTTTGAATTTCCGAAATTTAAAAGAATTTAGAAGAAAATAAGGATTTTTACAGTATACAAAAGTCAAAATTAGAAAATACATAAAATTATAAAATTAAGCTATTGCATAGCTTCTATCGCGGGCCTTGAACGTGGAGACCGAATCCAGAAATTCCGTAACGAAAATAACCTAACACCCCCCATTCCGACCGGCACAGCGGTGATACTTTTTAGTTTTATAATTGCATAAGTTGATAAAAAATGCTATGCAATAGCTTTACCGCGGCAGTCTCCGAGTGCCACACGTCATTTTTTTTCATAATTTTCATTTGATTAGTTTAAAAGTTAGAGTTTAAAAGTCTAACTTTCAAATGTTAGAATTTTGGAAAAAATGGTTCTGGGAACTTCTATGTCATTTTAAAATACCTATCCATAGATACGCATAGGTTTGAGTAAAAAAAACTTTTGTTTTAGTTCTATGTATGGGAAATATCTTTTCTTTTTATTTTTTTTATGAGAATCGTAAAGCGGTCAACAGGATACACCTACCTACCAATTTTCAACTATGTAATGTAAACGGACGGACGGACGGACGGACGGACAGACAAACAGACAGACAGACAGACACAAAGACAGACAGACAGACAGACACACAGACAGACAGACTTGACGAAACTATAAGGGTTCCGTTTTTTGCCATTCGGCTACGGAACCCTAAAAACTGGGCAAGTGCTAGTCTTAAGTTCTTACACGAATGGCCACGTACCTTCATCTAAAATTTGTTACCCTAACCTTAGTACTTATCTTTATTAATTTCATTCGTGAAATACTACGTAAAAAAAAAGTAACAGCCTATAATCATCCCACTGCAGGGAAAAGGCTTCCATCATTGAATTAAAGTTACCACAGCAATGATGGGAACTGGCATAATCACCACGCTTGCCAAATGCGGGTTGGTGATCACAAACCCGAGCAACGTTCGAAAATTCGAAACTCTTTGTTGCTCTACCCGGGGATTGAACCTGGGACCCCGAGATCTTGGGCCGGTATTTAAACCACTAGATCAACGGGATGTTCGGGTACGGAACCCTAAAAACGAACCCGGCCTTGGAGCAGGGCGACACCGGTCAACACCACCACGGAGCTCGTCACGGATAGCGTTGCCAGGCGTCCAGATAAAGCCGGTCATAGGTAGGCTTTTTGCTAACGTGTCCGGCTTGTCCGGCTTAGGCTTTTTACATTTCGCAAACGAGCGAGCGCCGAGCCGACTGTCGGTCGCTCTCGCATTTACAAAGAATATACATAGATTCATAATAATAATCAAAAAATCAAAAAAGCTTGATTTCACATAAAATTTTTTCGTACCTAAAATCCTCAGTAATGTAGGGTGTCCAGCCTTTCTACCCAAATGTCAGGCCAACAAACTGGCCGGTCTGTCCGGCTATTAGGTTTGGCGACCTGGCAACCCTAGTCACGGAGATTGAGACTTTGGTAGACACAGGCGGACGGACGGACAGACAGCGAAGAGTTCTTAAGGATTTCGCTTTTTCCTTTCGAGGTAGGTACGGCTTAAAAGGGGTTGGAATTTTATACAGGAAATTAAAAAAATTCAAATCAGTTGGTTTTTATTAAGCAAAAATTTTAAGTAATAACCGCGAAAGGAGCGCATTGTTACCGAGAAATCGATATAAATTCTATGTTAAAGAAGCAGCGGGTACGAGCACTACAAGTTTGTAATTGTAAATCAATAATAAATAACTCGTGTAGTATGGTATCGATACATTTTTTTTTTAATGGGCCTGCTCTTGACTACATACTTAACTCTACGGTTAAGAAGAAGCCTAAGATGGAGCGAGCTCGAGGCACTGGTTCTCCCAAACACTAGCGGAACACAGAAAAACTGTTTGGAGCTGGACTCCGGCAGAAGGGCGACATACAGGCAGCCTCTTACGAAGCCTACCACCGCAAAGGGGTCTGTTAGCCGTCATCATTGGTTAGAAAAACCAAAGATGCCGTTACCTGGGGCGGACCACTAGGAGGTAGATCCCAATTGATTGATAAAGGCTAGAATACATATATGATGATATACATATGTATATTATGATGATGATGAAATAAAATCAAATATACATAACACATGCGTATAAGATAGTAGGTTTAGTTATTAATGCAACCTCTACAAATTCATAAAGGGGCCTTATTCAGCTATTTCAATATCGCAGTCCGATCGTGATTGAATTGTGCGATTTTGACATTTAGCCCATACTAGAACTGTCAAAAAGCTGCTGTTCAATTACGATCAGGGCTGCCAGATCGTATATTTGGATACAAAAATTGTATAATCGGGTGTTACATTGTATCCATAATCGTTACGAATAATTGGATACAAAATTTGAAAAAGGCCTGAGAAATGGGACGTGAGTTCGACATTGCATTGGCCACTACTATTGCAAGATTATTTTAATGTGACCAGTACTATAAAGTAGTAAAAAGAGTATTGAATTAAACGAAACAGTATTAAAGTACGGGTCAAAATGTTACTTTTATTGAATTTTAAAGAAAAATCGATTTTTAAGATGGTTATGTATAATGCATTCAAATTTTGTATAATTGAAGGGATAAAACTGTATAACCGCGGTTTATAGGCTGGCATTGGGGGCTAGCTGAATTAGGGGCCAGGATCATTTATTTAATCAATCTTTACTAATATCTGTCTGTTACGTTTTCACGTCAAAACTACTGATACGATTCTGATGATCTTTTGTACAGACAACGGCAGGTCAACCTACCCAAAAAGTTAAAGGTCATTGAATTGATTTTCAACTTAAAGTCCAACAGGTAAAGATCAATATCAATTGATTGCTCTTGTGTATACATAGATAATTTAGACCTTCGGAAAGGACATAGGCCATTTTGCCTATTGGTGGGTTCAGGTTTTAACCCGCGCTATATAATAAGGTGTAGTTAACGCCAAGCTCGCAGAGCCGCAAGCGAAAATGGAAAGAAAGAAAAGTGAAATATGTTCATAATACCCGCTCCTATTGAAATAATCCGATAAATTGAAAATATGTACATGTTCCTTGAATAAAAAATCCGACTGCATGACGTGGGACTTGAACCCACAACTTTCCGCTTACCGTACCGAATTGTATTTTTACCCGACTACGGCTAGTTACGGCTAAACTACTGAGCCGATTATAGTGAATTAGGTATTATCAATAATTTCTTAAAATAGTCCGGGTAATAAAGGCTATCTTTTGGTAAAAACTTATTTACCAACTGATAGCCTTTATTACCTTTTAAACCATTAATCAATTTATACTAGCAATTTATTTGCTCAAAGAAGAGTTTGAAATTCTAACTCTACATTGTTTGACGACCATTTGGATCAGCGGTAGTTAACGCTGCTTCTGACCCATGGGTCGCGGGTTCGATCCCCGCTCAGTACAAATATTTGTGTGCATGAACATGTCTGTTTGTACTGGTCTGGGTGTTTTCTATGTATTATAAGTATGTTATTACAAAAATATATATATATATATATATATATATAAGTAAGTTTATCGGTTGTCTAGTACCCCATACGACAGGGTACTTAATAGTAGCTTAATTTGGGACTAGATGGCTTTGTGTGGCCCAGTGAGGCATGTCTTAAAATATTTATTTTATTTTTATTTTATTGTAAAAGTTGAAAGCATTCGATAGATTAGATAACACAGGTCAATTGCCACCGTCGCGCCTCGCGGTTGTCTGTTGAGTCATAGACGAAACCAGTGCTGACCTGTGCGGTCAACTCGACCACAATTAACAATCAAGCTTGTTTTGTGCCTAAAATAAAGTGACACCATCCTTTCTTATGCCTTGGGTGTCGTAAGGCACAGCCTGAAAAAGGGGATGGCAGTGTTTACGACGACCCCGTTGGTTTAGCGGTGCGGTGGTCCGCCTGCTACATAAGGGTTCCGGATCTACTTAGAAAACAATATCTTTTATTTTTATAATATTTTTTATTTTTAGGTTGGATCAACTGATGAAAATTATTATTTAAATGATAGGAACGTATGGCATTAAATTGTCCTAGCTCGACCTATGGTAAACATTTATTTAAAAAGAGGCTGACACTAGTGACCGAGTTTCTTGCTCTTCTCGGCAATACCCAGACTTGTCCCGAAGCAGTGGTAGGTTTAAAAATTGGTACGTGTAAAAACGCCCCCTGGGGCCTATTTGCGGCAATAATACTAATTTTACTGAAAACTTAGGTAACAATCTTATTTAAATTGGCTTGGGTCTATGACGGGTGGGGTCCTATGTTTGCTTACCATTGGTCGCAGCTTGTCGTAAAATGAAACGGCAAAGGGGCCGATCGTCGTCCAAATCTTTAAGGGAGGTCTGTGCCCAACAGTGGGCATCACGGGTAAATTCGTATATAAATCTATCAATTCATTGTAGTTGTTGTAAAATCTAAATTAATGCATTTTTGCACCTCAGTTACAAGATTACAATATTCTTGATTAAAATAACCGGCCAAGGCGAGTCGGACTCGCGCGCGAAGGGTTCCGTACCAAAAAGGCCAAAAAAACGGGTTTTTTGTATGGGAGCCCCCCTTAAATATTTATTTTATTTTGTTTTTAGTATTTGTTGTTAATTCGGCCGTTTTTACCCTTTTGGTACGGAACCCTAAAAAAAATGTTGTTAACCCTGCATTAGGGTGGGGGTTGTATATAACTACAACAAATGTCAACAATTGGTTAAAAAACGCCATTGATTGTCCTTAAAGTAAATTGCCAGCTAAATCTTACAACAATTTAGAGCAATATCCGCCTCAATATTATCTGCATAACTTCATGGTTAACTAGTGGAGGATACTGTTTACAAATAAATCCTCCAACTGTACAATGGCCTGTAGATCAGACTATATGTCTTTCTTGCAAAAATCGCACTTATTCGTAACACAAAAGATGCCAGCGTTTAGCCGAATGTGCTGACGCCTGCCTGTACTTGCACAATGTTAAAATAAATTAATATTAATAAGTGTGACACGCGGACTACAGTAATAAATTTGTCAAGATATTATTAAAATGATAAGGTATAGTCATGGACTAATAAAAATAACTTGTATTTGCATAGAAAATATAGACGCTTTAAACTATAGTAGGATGACTCATTCAAGTTATAATAATGATAACATATTATGTTACTTGATATATTAAAATCTCCAATACATAAACATTTATTACTTCACTATATACATTTGTCTTAACTCACTTGTATAACAGTGTTTATATTCATAATTAAAAACAAAATCGTTTTCTAAATTGACCTGGCCGGGAATCGAACCCGGGGCCCTTGCGTAGTAGGCGCCACAACGCCACTACACCAACCAGGTAGACTAAAACTAATATTTTTATTCAAAATACCGCTGATGATTCTATGTGAGATTGTGAGTGAGTGTGAAGGAATGATTAAGAGAGTAGATAGAGTGATTGATCGGTATGAACGAGGGAGCAGTGAAATGATACATGGTTTGAAGATGTGAATGAAGATGCAAGTTTGTATAAAGAATGAAAAAACTAACAAGAGTAGATGATTTTAAAATGAGAAGAATAAAAATGACAGACTTAGAGGATCGCGGCGAATGGAGAAAGACGTGTTTTTATATTTTATTTTAAGATTTTTGCTAGACCTTTTAAAAGACTTGAAGACGAAATACAACGACGTTCAAAGAATATTGTTTTACTCCGCTCCCCGATCCTACAGTTTTGGGGGCTCGTCCAAAGAAAATTTCGAAAAACAAAAGATGGTTTGAATGATAAGAGTGAAACGATGTTAAAAATGATTGAAGATAATGAGAAGAATGAAAATGGCAGACTTGAAGGATCGCAGTGAATCGGCGGTGGCCCACACCGCCCACGCCTTACGCCTCCTCTGACCCTGTATACGGGTGTCGGGTGGGTTCGGCATTTTAAAAGAACAGCACCACCCCTTCTCTTCCTATGGGTGTCGTAAGAGGCGACTAAAGGAAACCTGCCAGAAGGAGACGATCAGAAGTGTCTTTCTTCCACCATTGGCCAAACAGCGATCGCCAATACGCCAGCCACGCGTGGCGATTACCGTAAAATCATCCTTTTGAAAATGCTTGTGCCAACCTGTGGTTGGTACAAGCTGGTGATGATGATTATACTGATGAACGTGAGGAATATAGTCCTTAAAATATAGCTTGATTAGAATGACAGTTCTCACTAAAAAGACGACGTAACTTCGTACCAACGTCACACAAGTGAAACACATTTGCAAACGAAAAAAATATTGGTACCTGGCACGTTATAAGAATATGTTTTTATATTACATTGCTGCACATATTAATCAAAACAATTATATAAAATAGACATTAAGGGACTACTAGAGCAAAGTGCTGCCCCTAATTGATTCAATTTTATTACTTCAAAACAAAATCAATTCTCAAAAAACTAAAACAGTATCATTTTAGCAAATTATACTATTTATTTTATACCAAAAATACCAAAAGAAAAAATACGTCATTTGTTTTTTGTATCGTAAATTGCTACATTAAAATTTAACTTAATTGGTTAAAATATCACCTGTATAAAAGAAAGTCGTGTTAGTTACACCACTTATAACTCGACAATGGCAGTACCGATTTTTATGATTTTAGTGTTTTAGGATTTTCTTTGTCAGGAATAGGATAATAAATAAATAAATAAATAAAAAAATAAATAAAAAAAAAATAAAAAAAAATATTTTAAGACATGCCTCACTGGGCCACACAGAGCCATCTAGTCCCAAATTAAGGTACTATTAATAAGTATTAAATATGTTGAAAAGTTGTTACAAAATTAAGAAAATGTGTGTTTTGATATTTTTTTTCCAACCACGCGATATAAGATGATAGTGACATTTAAGACGTCAAGATCAAATACTTTTCTGAGGCGGTACAAAGTTCGCAGAGTCTGCTAGTTAGTGATAAATCTATAGCAAATTAATATCTCACCTTGCACCAAATATATCCTTTTTGGCCAATGAGTAAGCACCTATGATCTTCAGACGAAGCAGGTAGCTGTTCTCATCAGTCTGCAAGAGAAAAACAAACATGAGCACAACATATCTTGCTTATCATACTATTCTAAATGATACTATAAATGAGAAAGTTTGGTTTGTTTGTTACTCAATCCCGCTAGAAAGGCAATGCTGATCTAGATGAAATATGTCATGCAGATAGACTATCTATATAGTATAGACCTAAGGTATAGACTATCTATGTATAGACTAGTATAGCAAATGACTATTTTTTATACCGAAAATTGTATTTTCAAAATCAAAAATCCATGCATTGTTAAAAATTAATAATAACTATCACCATGTCCTTTAGTCAAATAGAGCTACTTACTATATTTTCTTATCTTTAATAAAATAACATTATAAAACCACAGAACATGGGAAAAGGTTAGAAAGGCGATGTAGGTGGGGCTGGCGCGCCACAGAGGTTATGAGCAATTGCTTATACTTCTGCCCAAACGTGAGCGCTGTGATTGGTTACTTTTGATGTTGCACGACCTTATTGGTCTTTCAACGTCAAAAGAATTCGCTTGATTGGCGTTCTTTGAACTCGTTGGCATGTAGTTGCGTTAGTGAAAAAATAATTCCATCTTATTCATGAATATATTTTAATCTATAAAAGCGGTTTATATTGACATTGTAAAGTAAGAGTAGATTAATATTTCCAAACAATTATTTTCTTACAGGAAATGATCAGTAACATTAAACAAAACAAAACCTATATAACCTTACTGCGCAGATGCCGTGTGAGTGAATGTTAGGAAGTATTTAAACATATGTCATTCTGTTTTATGATGACATCAACAAGGCAATATATGACAAAATTTCCAAAACAAACAGCACTAACGATAACATTGATGAAAAATACCATGATAAATAATAACAATAAAATAACATGAAAATTTTGCAGATTATTATTCTGATACATTTATAGGTGTCTACAGTTGTGATCTGTTGCTTACATTTTAAATTTCATTACATCCCATGGAAATCATACCCATATACACAAAAATCTCCATAAAACTAGGTTAACCCGTGTTTAAGGAGTGTGTAACACTGTGACATATTAGATAGATTTAAATAAAGATGCATCGTATAATCTATGTAACCATCAACTTGATTTTGACGTAATTTTGTTCAGTTCTTCAAAGTATATCAATCAAAGATCTTTGTTTAAATTCAGATCAGAATGATCAAAATATTTATGATTATTCACATTTACAATTAAATGAAACATCTTTTAAAATAACCAAAAACATTAATGAGACTACATTGACACCAGCTTTAAAAAAAATTTGTTGCTATTAAATTGTCTTGTTATCACAATGATCAAAGCAGTTCCTGGTAATCAGAAAATTGTGGGTTCGAGTCGCACTTATTTTTATTGATTATTTTGTTATTATTTTTATTGATTCCCCATCGAGAGTTTTCCACATTCCTAGAAAAAGGAAACCGGTTGGCACATTATCTCCAATGAACATCAAAAAGAAAGACAATCAAGTTCTAATATGATAATTAAAAAGTAATTAAGTAATGATCATTCCAATGAAACAACAATGAAATACAGTTAGACCATTATCAGGTTCACTGAAAACTCATAAAGTTTACAATAATGGTTATTGTTTATTAATCCCTCGATCGTGAGTTATTCCAGACACAATTGAATTTAATTGTTATCGTGGCACCCGAGTGCCTCCTGGGGGTTGAGGGATTAAATAACAAATTAAACCTCTTTAGAAATGATACAATGCTCATTGACACATAGAGTCACTAGTGAATCTCGAACAGGTTTTTGTTATTGTTTCGTTTTAGTGGCAGTCAAAGACTCACACAACTGACTGATAAGAAAATGGTTATAGGGCTATGTTTTATTTAAATTTCTTCCTCCAAGATCATGTTGTTTGCAATAATAATGGTGAAATATATGGGAGAAACATTATGAAACATATGGAAAAGTCATAAGAAACATGGAAAAGTCATAAAAACCATGTGTTGCAATTTATGGTAGTGACCATGAAAGTTAAAATCGGTAAAATAAATATAAATATCACCAAAATTAAATCTATCCTTGAACAAAGGTGTCGAGTTAAAATAAAATCTGTATCTAGCTCAGTGATTGAATTAACTAATCAATGTAGTCAGGGAAGGTATGATTCATCTACCAGTTCTATACTACGTAAGACTACCTATATTTATGTCCATATTTTCCATTATATTAGAGCAAACCGCATTAGCTAAATCTATCGGTTTTACTCGAGCCGCTTTCAAATGTTAATCATATGACAAGGACATGTTTACACGGGCAGTGATACCGTCTCGAAGTACGAAAAAAGTTCACACGCCAACCATAACCACTCTTAAATACTCACACGTGTGTCCGACTGCCAAGCCATCACCCATGAGAAAATATAACTATTTCCAACTGGAATGGAAAATTCACATTCCTTTTAGAAGCTTATTGGTTGGAACAACAGTTAGTAAAAAATCTTGACACGTTTCTCACACAATACAGTTCGCCACTTTATTACAACTTGTCCTAAACTTTCTAAACATTAGAAAAGATTATTTAAACGTTCAATAAAAAATCTAGACACATAAACAGACCAAATTTTTAACACAATAAGGAAATACACAAATAAAAAACGAAAATATTGCGAAGGATCTACAATCCACAATGACGGTAATGTGACAGTTCTGTATTTGTCATTATTACTCATTGACAGCTTTGTACGCATTACATTTCGTTTCACTCAGAAAATTATTCCGATTAAAGGTAATCAATAAAGCAAAACAAAATACATTGACAGTGCAATTTTCACCAATGTTAGTAATATTATAATATTATAGTAATATTAATATTTTTCAGTCAATATAACTAGATATTTTGTCTGTGTTTAGTTTGTAGAATTTATTTTCATTTCCTGTTAGCAGCTCGTTATCTCGTTTTTCCTAGCCCTTTAAATGCAATTTTACTAAATAGAACCCTCTTTGAGCATATAAGTAGGTAGCCCAAATATCTTCTAGAACAAACAGTCAACTTCATAAACAGTAGCACGTCTCTTTTCTCGTCGGTTGATAAGTAGCTAGCTGCTAGCATGATAAAACACGTCCCAAGTTTGCAACTCAGTAGGTATTTTAAAAATTTTAATAATTTAAATCATGTATTAAACTAAAATGTAAAAAGAACACTGCAATGTAATAGGGGTTAAAGTATGAAATTGCCGATTATTTTCCCACTTTTTATTTTGTTTATAGCTCTTAAGTATAGTCATATTATTGCGTAATTCTTTTTGTATTTGTATTTGTATTGTATCAAAAACTAAATAAAGTAACTTTTGACTAAAAATAAAATGCAATACTAGTGCCTATTACTTCAAAGGAAGTCGTTGAAAAGACCCCTTACAATGTGTCAGCTGACCTTCTTGCTTCAAATAAGTATATTTGTATTAAATACTTTGATTTTCAAAAATTTAAATAGGTACTATAATGCGTAGCTTTATAACCATCTAACTTTCACCTTTAATTGCATCGAAAAAACTAAAAAATTGTTAGTATGGAAAAATGACTTTTCTCGATTTCGTCCATACAAAACGGCAATTTCATACTTTAACCCCTAATATAACAATATGATTTCAGATAACTCAGCTCAGACTACCTGGGACTGCTTATCTGTCTAGTTCCGTTGTAGTAATTAGTAACCCGATAACCTCAGATCGACAGACGGATCATCATAACATAAGTCATAACATCACGGCATAGTCGTCTGTATTTAACGTCTTTAGCGGCGATCGAAGACTGTATTAATGATTCTGAACTGAACTAACCTCATGCTGTAAGGAAAACCTAGGCTCTGACCGGGAGAATCCATTCAGCAGTCGCCTTGAAGTCCAAGACGACGACCGGCTCCTGTGAGGCTGCACTTCTAAAGGCCTGACGCTATGCATTGCGACAACCGTTTGCTGGTCAAGCATTCCCCAAGAATGATATAACATCTAAACACTTCACCATCACACTTGCTACATTTCACAGAACAACACCTGTTTGTATTTAGAACAAAACTAATTTTGCTTGCGAACCGTTCGTATGGTGGCGCTGAAAGCGGGCATATGACTGCTAATCTTATCTTGTAGAACACGATAAAAGAAGTGAACGTTACAATTAGCATTCTTGTGATAACTAGGTTCAACGGTGTCATGCTAACTTCGTGAATACGAACTAGTTTCATAGAGACTAGACGGTGAGATAAGGTTGATTGACATCCTTCTTGTTTACAATCAGAAAAAACTGATTCAAAGATGCAGGTACTTACTTATTGTCATAACGTACACCTATGTTCGTACTGTCTGAACAACAAAGATGAAACGTGGCTAAAAAAACGTAGTATTTGTGCAAAGAACACACACCTAACATTAAATTGTTCTAATTGCACTGAAATTTTGGAATAGTTTATCGAAATTTATTTTTAGTGCTATTATTACTTAATCGACCAACGGAAAAAAAGGGCTATTGGGTAGGCGCGTGTGCGTGCACCTGTAGGTATACATAAGTACAGCATGTAGGCTAAACTACGCCCAACGCTGGACATAGGCCTCCCCTAAGTATATCGCTTCTCGTATGGATACATAAATAATTGTACTTATTTACGAATTTAATTCGTATTTATTAGGTTTGATTTATTCCACCCGACATAAATGTAATAAATGCGATTTATAGTCGTAAACTAATTATTTGATTACAATGTTCAAGAAACCAATAATTTTTTTTGGAGTTTTGAAGACAATCTTAAAACAGATTCAAATAATTTTTCGGGTATTATGTTGTTCTATATGTACCTACAGGCATGCATGGTTATCCGAGAATTTTGTCATAGAATGATAGCATTAGGTATACAAAAATGAAAAACCTTGAAAAATAAACGCTTGCGTAGGTAGGTACTATGCGCATGACGATCAACGCCTTTGATTATACTATAAGATCAACGCTGATGGTTTGTTTGGCAACATTTTTTTCTTTTTATTATCAACAATCTTGACATCATGTAAGAACTTGAAATAAAATATTGATTTAATACATAAGAACTACATTTTAACCATATTACTTAGGCGCCGACTTGCGACAACCACTAATCAGCAAAAAAATATAATTAACTTAATTTTCGATCTAGAAAGAAATAAAAAGAAATTTTATTGATATACAGGGTGAAAATTTAACCACTTTCCAAATTTTAATATATCAATCATAGATATCAATCTTGAAATCAAAAAACAAATGACGTATTTTTTGTTTTGGTATAGCCCAGTACAAAAATTTCAAGATAAAGCACTTAGAAAATGTCCGCAAAAAATCTAAATTTTTTGATACGGCTGCCTAGAAACACTTTTTTAACGCGATTCGCATCTTATTCATTCATTACGATACTATTTATATGTTTTTGATTTTCCCTTTATACCTTATCAGGCCGGGGACCGTAAAAATTTAAAATTATATTGCGAAAAATATTTTCGGGTGAAAGCTAGATTTGCATTTTTGCTTCATAAATGGGCTCTAAATACGATACAGAACGCTTATCAAAATTTTGGAAAGTGGTTATAATTTCATCCTGTATAATATGGGATTGTTACGTTAAAACGATTGTTCAAGGGTATGGGCTCTTAAACTACCATGGTCACTATCACTAGAGTTAATTGATACGGGGTTCATACCATGTAGGTCCCTATTACCGGGTACCTGGGAGAATTCTCCTTTGATCATGGCGCTTGCAACAGTGCCGAAATATCTGAAACTCATAAAAACTAAGGTACCTACATGGTATAAGCCCCGTATCAATTAGATTTAATTAACTCTACAATAATGTTCAGAACTTTTCACAATAACTTACGTAGGTATGATACCTATACAAAATTCTTTATTTTCGTCCAATGATATCCCCTGCAGTGAAATGATTATAGGCTTTTACTTACTTTACTACTACTACTTCTACTTCAAACAAGAGACGACGCTAGCTGCAAGCGATTTTGCTTTTAAGGTGGTCAGGCGCCAAAGTCCTCGGTATTCTTTGAGACTCAAAGTCGGTAGTACACAACAAGTAATCACTACGTTTTGTACACACAGTAGAACCGTATCACATTAAATCGTGTCTTTATAGGACCACTCTGTGTAAAAGCCAAGATCATTTTTCCATGTTCTGTGGTAAAAGCTATATAAATTGTAATGTGACAAAGTTCTATAGTATGACAAAGCTTGACCACAGCTTGACTGTCCATGGACTGATGTACCTACCTACATGATGATTCAAAATGCAGGTTGAATCGTAGTAACTTGCTGGATTTTTACATTGGCTTAAGGTCTCAATGGTGCGAAAGAGACAAATAAGCTTGTTTGGTTGTGAATGTACTCGTAAGTACCTAACTATAATGTCGTGTGGCATAGTGGTATTTTCAAAAATTAATCAGGTACGAGTAAATAACAGTGCCTAATACATACTATGTATAGACATGGACCAATAATGGCAAAATGTTTTATTAAGTAAGTAAGTGTAAATACTAGTTTTTTAACCGCAGCTCTTTCCACGTGAATGACGTGTTACCTACGCGTGAATTACGAGTAGGTAATTAGCAGTAGATTAAAAAAATTGCGTAGGTAGGTACCTATATCCTTTCTCAAGGTATATGTTTGTAAAAATGATAATTTCATCAAAATCGGTTAAGTGTAACAGACAAACAGATAGATAGATAAAACACTTAAGTGCTCACATTAAAATTGGTACAACCAACTGACTAAAACCACAGATAATATAATTAAAACTAAATTCATAACCTAATGTGAGCAAGGGTGGCCTTAGCGCTGTAAAAATCTCTTCTAGGCAACCCAGAAGCAGAGTTACTGTCGCAATTATATTATTGTGTAAGGAGTAAGGATGATGGAGGTCAATTCAATATTTCTGGTTTGGGTATGTAGGTCTTTCATTGCTTTACATTTTTTTTAAAAAAGCACTAAATGAAAGTTAAGTTTGAAATGGAGAACGGCAAATTTGATGGGCATTGAAATCTATGAACCACAGTCATCTTTAGGTTTTTAAGATTATGAATAAACCTAAGTATCTCGGATATTTAACCATGTAATAGTGAGAATTATAACATGTTAGCTACTTATATATTATGATTTGGCTGTTAGAAGGACATGGCAGCATGGTCTCAGACTTTAGCCGATTCCGGAAGGTATAAAAAAAACAATTGCTATAGGGATGGGTGATATTGTCGATAGTATCGACCACAAATTACAATTAAATCTATAAAAAAATTAACAGAAAAGAAAAAAGAAAGTAATTCAATGCTATAAGTAGCTAACAAGTAACAAGAATTTTGATAAATAACAGAATATTAAGACTCAGCATATTATGTCGTTGCAATTAGGTGATATTATGGCACTAATCGTCTTGAAAGCACCTACTCAACACGCTGCTGCACTGTTGCACGCAGTAAATAAAAGAGTGTGTTGGCAATGTTTGCTAGTATTGTTAAAGATAACAATTAACCGTGACTAACTAAATACCAAAATCAATAGAAAAAAAGAAGGAATCTACAAAAAATATATTAATCAATTATAACTCTTCAGCTAAATAGGATATTATAATTAAATAAATTTAAATATTTAAAACCAAAACTCTTAGAAAATTACCATTTTGATGTCAATTAAATTTGTTTTTTTCTTTAAACAGGAATTCCACGATGTTCCAGCGTTTATGCCAATTGATGAATTAGTAACCAAATCAAATCAAATCAAATCAAAATATTTATTTGTATTATTTTAGGTATGTGTTACAGGTCTTGTTAATATAACAATATAGCAGTGCAGTGACCAAAATATGCTTCGAGTAATATGTAGCGTATAAATATTAAATATATTTTATGGTAGGAAAATTAAGTACCTACCTACTTAAGCAATTAAACAATATATTTACAATGGGTACATAGTTATTTCTGTACACATTAAAATTAAAAGAAGACTTATGATAGGTATTATTATTATGAAAAAAAAAAACAATAGCAATTTGAGTAAATTTAGCGACTAATATTATAACGGACATTGACTGAACTGAAGGTAAAGCAGGGATACAAAATCACGTTGAATGTCGTTTAGTTAGTCGAAATTCTGATATTTACAATCGATACATTATACATTTGACATTTGTCCATAAATATAGCGCATCCCTAACTAAATTGTTGACACCAGTTGACACTTGACAGCAGCTGTTCTGTTGTATGTTGTTGTTTTGTCGCCCAAAATTCATGCCTGCCTTTTAATTTAATTTTGAGCTTTGTTTCGTGTTTCACAATGTCGCAACAGCTTATAAATGAAAACAGCAAATACATATTGGAGTAAGTTCATGACGAGTTATTTTATAACCTCAACGTTTTGTGGTGTTCAAATACTTACAAATGTTATTTCAGTTTATTTTCAGAGCAGACTATCGATTCCCAAAGCTTGGATTCAATATGTGTTCAAGTGCAAAAGAGATTTCCAAAAACCGAACACTTTAATTGTAAGTTACAAAAAGAAATATACCATATAAAGTTTTTAAAAATACCACATCTTTTTTTCAAAACTCACCCCATATGTTCTGTATGTATATAAGTTTTTATAAGCTGCTTTTTATTTCAGTGAGTCTCCTGCTGTCGTCTCTTATCACTGGAGGTGACCTGTCCCTCCCAGGGCAGCGAGTAGTAGCTCTCGCTCTCCTCTATGACATATACAAGCAGGAAAATCCATTCAGCCCCCTATTTTTGCACTTATTAGAAGGAAAACCGGGGCTCTTGCCGCTGGCACCGCAGGAGAGGCTGTTTATTGCACAGCTACATGGATTTATAACAGTAAATATTAAGGATGTAAGTATATAATTTTTTTATCAAAAACTGAATTGCTTTCAATCAATTACCTGAAGTATTTGTGGGTGGTGGCAGGCATAAATTTTTCTTCTAGTTAGGCAGTAAGCACTTCACATACATTTGACTCCTTTTATTATTCTGTGGAATTCAGTCCATTGAGAAAATAAGGCATTGAAGGCAACAATTTACAAAAATAGTATATATCTTTGCAAAGATATATATTTTTATAATGTGGCAATAATTCTAGACGTTCCTAATTCTAAGTTAAATTTTTACAAAAGTGTCTTGTATTTATATAAAAAGGACCAAGCAGTGCCGGCACAATAATTTGCCCTCTCTTCTTATGAGTGTTGTAAACCGCGACCAAAGCATGGTAACGGTAACGGGCTCCCTTTTCCGCATTTAGGCTCAACGTGGCCCATTATGTCTCTCATAGAACAGGATAACCTTTTATGAAAGCAGACCTGACTATGTACCTATTGTAGAAGTGTTAACTGAATAAAGAATTATTTAATTTAATTTAATTTAATATGCGTAGCAAAGCATGGTAATTATGGTAAATTCCTTCTTTGGTAGGGCCCATATCCATCAATGGACTGACGTAGGCTGATAAGTAATGATGGAGTTGAAATTTTTTACAAAAGGCAACAACCCTCACAGGCACTTTTTAAGCAAGCGAGTGGTCAATGCGTGGAGCAGTCTCCCAGAAGATGTGGTAGCTGCTCAGAACGTAAACATATTCAAGAATAGATTAGAATACACACACTGCAAAAAATAAACACAAGTAGAGAACAGTAAGATACAGGCATTCATTAGTTGTTTACAACTGGCTACCTGATAACCTATAATAATAATAAAAAAGAATAAATAAATGTATGAAGTTTAGTTAGTAAATGGCATATTTATTATGACAATCGTTGATTGTAACACATTGTAATCTCTTATTTGAATCTAAACAATCATCACAATCTAAACAGGCATCCATGCAATCGCAGTGCTGTGATTTGTTTTTTACGGTCCAGAGAACTGTTGTGATTTTGTAATTTATTGGTAAATTCTCACAAATACACACACCATTTCCACGGAAATTACAAAACTACATACATATAACAATTAATGATGAAAAAAATATTTGGTTGATTGGCAGATATCACTCCTAATCAAATTGGGGCTATCAAATATTATAGTCTCTCACATAATTCAATTGTGCTAAAAGTTAAATTTTGTCCTTTTTAGGTAGTTGTTGGTTTGATTAGATTGTTCCCCACTGAGCCTCTTAATTGGGCCTTTGTGCGTAATTAAAATTATGTTTATTCAAATTATTTCAGGTCATATACTGATTTAAACTTTCATGGTCACTATCGCTAGAGTAATTTATTTCTGGATTTATACCATGTAACTTATTTGTTATGAGTTTCCGATATTTGTATGTAAGTTGGGAGATCAGTTCTCCCGTGATCATGGCGCTTGCAACAGTGCTGAAATATGGGAAACTCATAATAAATAAGGTACATATATCCCGAATCAAATAACTCCATTTCAGGTCAGTCCCGAAACTCACCAGGCCTCTTATATCTCTGAATGCCTCTTGTATAGACTGAGGTTCCTTTTGGAATTCTGTCCATTGTGTACTTACACTTTTGCAATTTTCTTTTCAGGTAATGAAGAAGTCAGCAAAACAAGTGATGCTGTCAGAAGTGCCCAGCAAAGACTTGGAGTTCGACTACTCATCGCTTCAGGCGGTGGTGGCTGATCGAGTGGCAGATATGAGCTCTATGGCCAGGGCGACCGCGCCCGCACTGATACCGCTTGGCGATGGGTATGTTGTAATAATGTTTCTAACCTAAAGAAAAAAAGAAGGATTTCAATCCGTAATATATTTGTTTATAAAAATGATTAAAATATGAATAGAGTGTCTTCAATGTCTTATTTGTGTTTGTAAGGTATTACTTTAATTTGGTCAGAATTACTTAAATATGAATACAAAAGGTTGGTGATCAGGAATCTGAGCAATGTTTGAAAATACATTACAAAAAAAAAACATTCAAACCAATTACATCCACTTGTTAATTACACATTACTAATACTATGTTAGTTTTAGAAAATACTTAATTATTCATTAGTTGAGTATTTTCTGCAACTAACATTTCTGAATTCCGAATTGATTGATTGAAATCTTGCCCGACCCGAGGATTTAACCCAGGACCAATAGGAACTAGTACCATTAGCAATATGTAATGTAAGATATTACATGTATTTTAACTTTGTTAAACATTTGGCTGTACGGACTCATCCAAAGCCGTGAAACTGTTGGAAAAACAAAAGCAATTGTGTCATTCAGGGGCCCGCCGAACCGCGTCGCACTGAAGGAGCTTCTCGAAGCGCTGATGTCGAACGAGTATACGTCGTTGCACCGCACGCTACACGCGCACGGACCCGTCCCGCCTCCCGCCGCGCTACTGGACCCAGCTGAGATTAACTTCACTGACGAGGTATGTAGGTGGCTTTGAAATGTCAACGTCACTAGCGCAGCTGGAGTTAGGGATAAGCAAATGAAAAAAAAAATATCGTTTTAAAACATCGATATTTTGAAATTATCATCATCATCATCTCGGCAAAATGTCGCCCGCTGCTGGACATACCTAGGCCTCCCCCAAATTATATATTTTGAAATATCGATGATAAATGTGGACAACATCACATACATTGCTCTGAGCCCAAAGTGAGTAACACTCGTATTGTAAAAATCAGAAACAACAAAAGTACCATAAACACAAATACAAAAATGTAGAAAATCACTTTTTTTCTACATTGACCCGTCCGGGAAAACCGATGTGAACGCCACTCCGCCACGGAGGTCGTTAAAATAATAATAATTATTGATAATATCTGAATTTTAAAACTTAAACTAAAGCATTAGTGTTTTGTGATTTTGAAACAAGTATTTTAACCATGTATGTCATACGCCCATAAACCACCGATATTTTTATTTATGTGTTAGGTGAAGAAAACTGATAGTCCATACGGCAGATTTACTCATTCATTCCATCCTTTTTAATTAAGACATGATATCTGACAAACTCGCAAAAAAAATATCGAATTCGATATCTGAAAAAAAATATCGATTATCGATATATCAAAATTAAATGTGTCGCTGACAATTTATCTATTATTTTTGAATGTAATACCGATATTTTTCACCCAAGTCTGGTTGGAGTTTTGCGCGGGAAACGCGGGATATTTTTCTTCTTGTTATCGTGTGATTATCTTTCTCTCTGACTAGACTTGTATTTATGACTTCGGGCTTTGACAGCAGGCTTGGACTAACGGCTTAACGACTACACACCGTGCATTTTGAACCTCCTGAAAAACGAAATGAAAAAAATTTTAGAAAGATATTCAATATTTATCCAGCATTTCATATTGAAACACGCTGTGACGCATACGGACGTATCTGTGTAAGGTTCATTCGTCCAGGACCCGGTCGAGGCAAAATAATACGTCCGTGCGCTGTCACAGCATGATTAAAAATGAATAGTCTTATTTTTTTTTTCATTTTTTTAAGACAATTTTAAATAATTAAAAAATTAAATAAAACTGCCTAGATGTTGTACCCAATAGTTACATAAAGTGAACTTCGTTTGTCAGGTGGTTAAAAATGCGCGATGTATACTAAACCGACCCCTTTCCAGACCCGATGCCTTACTCTGCAACACTAAGCTCGTATTTACAGATATATCTGTCTCTTTCAGATACTTTGAAACATCGGTACGAGTGATAGGGACAGATGAATTCGAATATACGGACATTGTGTTGCGGTGTAAGGCTTCCGAGCCAATTTGCCTCGAAAGGGGTTATAATAACTCTTAAAGTAATAACTTTTTAAAAGTGCTAATCCTTATTCAGGGTGTATGGAAGAACCTAGTTAACCGGGGTACGTACATACCCCTCTACGACCCCGAGTACGAGGGACTCACGGGACTCAAACCAGAGAAGCTGGATCGACGGACGCATACACAACCTCAGCATAAACCTAAGGTAAGCCATTATATATAGTTTAAAAGTTAAATGTAAATCCCACTGTAGGGTAAAGGTTATTGTATACCTTAGGGGTCATCTATAAATTACGTCACACGATTTTTGAGATTTCCAGGTCATATAACCCATACAGTATACAGGATGAAATTTTAACCACTTTCCAAAATTTTTATATGCTGTCAGTATCGTATTTAGAGCCTATTTATGAAGTAAAAAATGTTAATTAAGTTGTCAACCGAATATATTTTTCGAAATATAGTTTTCAATTTTTACGGTCCCAGACCTGTTAAGGTATAAAGGGAAACACAAAAACTTATGAATAGTATTGTAATAAATAAATGAGATGCACATCGCGTAAAAAAAGTGCTACTAGGATGCATTATCAAAATTTTTTAATTTTTGTCGGACATTTTCAAAGTGCTTTATCTTCACATTTTTGTACTGGGCTATACCAAAAGAAAAATACGTCATTTGTTTTTTTGCCTCGTAGATTGCTATATTAAAATTTGGAAAGTTGTTAAAATTTCAGCTTGTATAATAAAATAATTACAATAGTCACAAAATAAAATAATTAGACAAATTAGAAAAAGACAAAGGTTATTTCGTATTACACTGCTAGGCACTGAATTCCGCCCGCGCGATATTAGTTTAGTTCTCGCGGGCAAAACCTAGTAACCTTAATATACGCACACGCGTTTACGCTAGTGGGATTTTGGCCAACTTTATTTTTTACTCTCCAGGAAGAGAAAAAAGAAAAACAAGAGGACAAAAAAAGCGAAGAAAAGGATCCAGTTAACGTCACGTTAGAAGCGAAAGAGTTAACCCAGTTAGCTTTGAAAGGCGCCCTCAGTGTGCAGCATCAGCAGAGGCTGTTAGCCTTATTAGACCAAGAACCAAACCTAGTGTATGAAATAGGAATCACCCCACCTCAGGTTAGTATAACACATATATTAGTTGAATATTTAAACTTGAAAATGTTTGTCTCAGGCGGGAATCGAACTTGCATCTCCTTGCATAACGGGCGCGGTGCTTTGTCCATTTAGGCTACCATTCTATTAGTAATTAAACTCGAAAATGTTTGTCTCAGGCGGGAATCAAAACCGCATATCCATGAATACCGGGCACGTTGCTTTGTCGATTTAAGCTACCGACATATTACGTCACAGCGTTAATTTTTCATAATGGCTACAAGCACATTGTTCTGCTAGTAAGCCTTTTTTTTGCAAGTTGTGTTCGCCTTAAAGTATGTTACATTTAGCTACTCGTAAAACATTTAGATTTAAGTTGTATTGTAAATGATTTAATGTAAACAAACGCTGGTAAACCTAAAAAATAAATAAAAATAAAATAACCACTCAGGCAAATACGGGTTGGTGATCACAACCCCGAGCAATGTTTGAAAATTCGAAATTTTATGCTGCCCGACCCGGGTATCGAACCCGGGACCCCGAGATCTTAGTTCGGTATTTATACCACTAAACCAACAGGCTTTATTAATTACCAAGTGTTTTTCAAATACATATCTTAATTCTAATCATCAAAAATCAAATGTATCTACATACTTTCAGTTACCGGATCTGGTGGAAAACAACCCTATGGTGGCTATATCGGTTTTGCTGAAGCTGATCAACTCGTCGCATATCACCGAGTACTTCACGGTCCTCGTCAATATGGAGATGTCTCTGCATTCCATGGAGGTCGTGAACAGGTCGGTATGGGATCCGATTCTAATGTTTCAGCATTAGATTATCATCATCATCATCGTCATCAGCCTATCGCAGTCCACTGCTGGACATAGGCCTCTCCAGTTGCACGCCACTTAGGTCGATCCTCGGCTTCTCGCATCCAGCTCCTGCCAACCACCTGGCCTGAGGGCGTCCTACACTACGTTTGCCGAGACGCGGTCTCCACTCAAGAACTCGTTTACCCCAGCGATTATCGGTTCTGCGGCTAATATGGCCAGCCCACTGCCACTTCAGCTTGCTAATCCGGTGGGCTATGTCGATAACTTTAGTTCTCTGCCGGATCACCTCATTTCTGATTTTATCCCTAAAAGAAACTCCGAGCATAGCACAATTTTCATAGCCCGCTGAGCGACCTTGAACTTGTAGACTAGCCGCACCGCCAGTGTCCACGTTTTTAAGACAAATAAAATAGAATTAGATACAAATAAAATATTCTATGGTACAAAAATCAAAATCACCTTTTTTCTATTCATTTTCGTTACAATTACTAACTATGGACAAGTTTTTTTTCTTGACAAATTGTTTAAAAAATTTTAAAAAAAAACGCGATTTTGACCACATAAAATCGTGGTTTGAAAACATGAATCGCCCCTCAGATCTTAGCAATCCAAAAGGCTAAAAAAAAAACTAGCTGTTGCCCGCGACTTTGTCCGCGTCAATTTCTGTTATTAAATAGCCTAAAGCCTTCCTCGACAAATGGACTATCCAACACAAAAATATTTTTTTAATTCGAACTAGTAGTTCCAGGGATTAGCGCGTTCAAACAAATAAACAAACTCTTCAGCTTTAAAATATTAGTATAGATAAAAAATATATTGTAACTCTTGAAAATGTTTCGTTTGTTTTTGTTATACATATAACCATAATTTGTTTTACAATTATACTCACTTAATTATTTTACTTGTTAATCGTTTCGCTAATTTAAATTTAAAGTGTTCTTTTAATAATTTGTCATTTGCACATCAGTGGAGTTACAATTTGTCTTCAAATATCTTTTCTGTTTATATATCGTGTATTCATTGTAAGTCTGTAACGTGTAACAATAAACAAAAAATAAATAAGATTGGGACTTAAGATGAACATGGAAATGACGAAAATCATGCTATATATCCGTGTCAGAGGTTGTATGTCATTAGGCTAGGTCATTTCATTAACATCAGCTTTGTAGTTTTCGTCTCCTACCAGTGAAAACTTACGGCACTGAGATTTGGTCGCTTAATATGGGTCTCATAAGAAGGCTCAAGGTCGCACAGCAGGCAATGGAGAGAGAAGGACAAACTTCTTAGCATTCCATGGATTCACCGTGCGGGTGCCGGGGCCATCGTGTGGCAGAAAGAGAAACTCCGAGTAGCTCCCGGGACTTGTGACACGGGTGTAGGTTCAAGGGGCCCCTTTCCGACGTACATCAACACTCACCTTCACTACTCGTGTCTCTCTCCCTGCCCAGCCAAATCTGGTACAAACCTGCTAATGCAGCTTTAGACACTCGCTCTAGTATAGAACTTACTGCAGTTCTGGCCAAGCCAAGGTCTTTCAACAGGTTAAAGAGAGATTTTGCTGGTATACCTCTCGCTCCTCCTTCTACAGCATATAGATAGACTAACTATATAACCGTTTTTCGTTAATTCATTTAGGAGATAATAGTATTTGTTTTCTTTTATTGCGTGGTCCTTAGGTATGTTAGTTTCCCACGGCACGGTAGCTCTACAAGTACAATCCGTTTTGTAGCTCTAGAAATAGCTAGAAGAATTTCGGAGCTGAACAAAGGAGGGGCACATAGAAGATTGGGGCGGAAAGGTTCTGTAATGGCGACCGCGCACCGGATGACTGTAGGTATGCCCCCAACCAGGTGGACCGACCGTTATAATCGCGGCATTCCGCTGGATGCGCGTGGCGAGAGACTGATTATTATCGTTGAGGTCCTTTGGGGATTTGTACTTTCTGGACGTCGTTTGGCTTAGAATCTAAAAGCTTTGTTTGTTGGTAGGTACTTACATTTTAACACAGATTAGAATTCAATATTTTGTTTGCTAGCAGTTTGCAGAACGAGCACATTTTTGCCACGCCCGTTACTGGACATCTTTTTATTTTACGATTCTAAAAATTAGGTTCTTCATTAGGGATCGACCACATATTACGACTCACATCAAGGGGGAGGCCCCCCCCCCCTCTAACTTTTGGTGACAATGGGTAAAATAGTATGGGAATTTTCATTAAAATGCGTAACAAGGGGGAGGGGGGTCTAAAAGTCTTAAAAATCGTGTGACGTAATTTATAGATGGTCATCCAGTACCTTACCCCCGTCAAATAACTGTTTTACCCCAGAAAGGGTAATAACCCCCATGCGAAGAACAGGGCTTAGGTGAAGACTGAATCAAGAAACCAATCTAACTTTCTATCCTTCCATCCAGGCTGACGACTTCAGTGGACCTGCCAGTGGATTTCGTGTACCTATACATCAGCAACTGCATATCGACGTGCGAGACCATCCGCGACCGCTACATGCAGAACCGCCTTGTGCGGCTGGTGTGCGTGTTCCTACAGTCGCTGATACGGAACAAAATCATCAATGTAAAGGTAACAATACTTTATCTACACTAACTTATCCACCCAACCGTCCGGCGTGCGATAAGAGTATAGGAGCATACGTCCCAAGTCCCGCGGCCCCGCGCGAGGGGCAAATTGCGGCGCGTGAACGCACAAAAAATGCTTCTTATCACATGACCTAAACGACCCAGAGCTACGGAAAAAATACTGTGCTGAAGCTGATTATATACACTATCACACAACATATATTTTAATGTATAAAATTTAATACATTACACTGTATTTGGGCAAAAATATGCAAAATCTTGAAAAAATGCCTATTTAAATAATTCAACTATTTTTTTTGGCATAATTAAACTTGACAGTGACAATTAAAAAATATAGTATTATTCTAGGCTAAATTACCTTTCAAATGATACCAAAATAATTCTGTGTAATGCAGTTGTTGAGGTACAATAAATTCATAAAGATTACCTACTCCCTTACATTGGTAATCGCTAGTCGCGTCAGGACTAGGTACAAATTTCAAGCAAGATGGCCGCCCGGATAAGGCTTGCTACAATCGGATTTCTCAGCAACTATTTATTATTGGATTAGAACATGGTAACGAATTTGGGATTTTTTAAATGAAACTATAATTTATAATTATTATTATTTATTTATAAATGTAAAAATGTAAATACTGATACACACATTCTTAAATAGGATAAATATATTTGCATGCTTTATAAAAAAGCTGAATAGGTTAAGTAGGTGTCAATACATGCTAGCTTAATTGAGAATTATTTTATGACGATGGCCTTTACCGAGATACCATTGGCATATTAAACAAAATAAAGTAGCATTATGCCGTAGCGCTTCAAACCCCAAGCGACAACCGGTTGTCGCGATAACAATTGATTTTAATTGTGTCTGGAATATCAGATCGTCAAAGGTTGACCAATATTTATATATAAATAAATAAATATTGGTCAACATCACATAATAATATTACAGTCAAAAAAAGTCTTAGATGTAATGATGAAATAATAAAAACATTCTGCAAATCATATAGCAACAATTACCAACGAAACCCTGAAAACTGTATCTCCAACAAAAAAAGTGCATGTAAAAACATATTAACATGAATATTGTATATATGCAAATATTATATAGTAGTACCATACCAACAACCAAGCATTATCTTTAAAATACGTACGTACACTTTTTCCGTTATTACAAACCCTTATATCAGGTGTATCACAGCACGTCCTTGGATACTTAACTATCCATAGAAGAAACCTGAGAAACGTTTCAGGTTATTTTAAGAAATCTTTAGCAGACTAAATGTATTTTTATTAAATAAGTTTAAAAATATGTTAATAAATAACTAATGCATCTTCTACAATACATATTTTATGGAATATTTCTATAATTAATAGCAAAAAACCTAATCGGTGGCCATTGTTTGTACACGAAAGTTATAGCCACTCGTAATAGTGTGTTTACTCGATATTCATCGCCGTGAAAGAAATACCACAGGAAATATTTGGTTCTCCAATCATAAAAATCAATAAAAACCATTGAATTATACAATAAAACAAATACTTACGACATAATGAGCAGTATTTCCACGCGCACACAAGTCACTCAAGAACTCACAATAGCACTAAACGAAAAAAAATATTCTTCAGTCACGAAAGCATACTGTGATGACATCTATGGTTTTTAATGTGGATTAGTTAGTAAAGTTTCGTTCTAATAGCACTTCTTTTCGTCACAGGCCAACAGATGGCTTTTTTAAGGAGTTTTTTTAGATCAAATGAATTATTTTTCCTTTGGATGGTTTGCTATCCAGGACGTAAGTTTACGTTTTATTTTTGGATGGTATACTATCCACGGACGGTTGAGTGGTTATGTAAATGTAGTTAAAATTCATTTCGGTCTGGACCACAGACATTGATAGCCCTAGATGCCATAAATGCACTCATTTCTATAAAACCCGCGCGTGCCGAAATTTGCGTTCACTGCTTGCTTCAATGAACAGGTACAACACCTTTAAAACTAAATGCAGCAATGTAATTTAAACATGTAGTATGCACACAGGTACATGTATTTACATAGTAATAGACACAAATAATTGTTTTTTAAATAAAATACGCACATTACAATAACAAGCGCGGTCAAAAGTTAGATAGATTGACACGCGCAGTACGTACACTTGGGGCATCTAGGCCTATCAATGTCTGTGGTCTGGACCCATCGGCATATACCTACCTAATGGAAAAGATACACCAAATTGTCGACAGTGTTATGTAAGTATGTACAAAATTTGAGAGATCTAGTCTATTGTTTCTATATCTTCAAAATATTCAATTAGTTGTCTGTGGATAAAGCCTCGTACTGTGGCGCGTGGTCAACCAGATTGCTCGTGTAGTATTTGCATGTAGGTTTTTTGGGAATTCGACCTATAATCATCTCATTGCAGGGCAAAAACCCTTATCATTGAATAGGCTATTTGACAATGCGAAAAAAAAAAGTGCGAATTATTACTATTATCACCTTATATTATGAGTTTAAAAATGGTTATTTAGTAACGAAAGTTGAAAATAATAAACGATTTATTTATCCAGAAATAAAAATGCATTTATTTAAACGTTTGTCACCTGACACGAAACGCTCCTGATTGGTCGCGCTTATGATGACGTCACCTGCTTGAATACTTCGTTTGCCTACTTGTGTTTTAATAGCTTTTCAAAATGTTTCGATAATATTTTCCTATAATAATAGTATCTATCGTTTTTGTGTGATTTATTTCCAATATTTTACAAATTCTGTCAATTACTTTTACCATGGACAACGATTTTGTAAAGCAGAAAGCAGTAACCTATTCCCATTCATTTAAAATCTGTAACAAACAAACTGGTTAGTCGGGATCTTTATGTGTAATGTTTATTGAAATCATAAGACTGTAGCTAAAATTTTTAGCGCCATATTGACAAAATAGCGTATAGGCGCGCTATGTAAATTTTCAAGTTTCATTTTGATATTTTTCAGAAAATATGTACCAGAATTTAAAAAAAACTACTACTTACTGGGTTCTTCAACCTCTACTTAATAATATAAAATAAAAAATATAAAATAAATAAAATGGATTTCAAAAACCAGTCAAATAGCCTATTCAAGTTACCACAGCAATGATGGGTAGAGACAGGCGTAAATACCACGCTTGTCAAATGAGGGTTGGTGGTCACTAACCTGAGCAATGTTCGAAAGTTTTAAATTGATCGATCCTACGCAGAAATCTGACCCAGGACCTCCACATCATGGCCCGGTACTAGAATGGGGTGTTAATCGCATATAAGATATAAGGGGACAGGGGTTAAAGTATGAAATTGCCGTTTTGTATGGACGAAATCGAGAAAAGTCATTTTTCCATACTAAAAATTTTTTAGTTTTTTTAAAAACACCTGAACCGTTTTCGATGCAATTAAAGGTGAAAGTTAAGAAGTGAGTAATTATGGCGAAAGTTAGATGGTTATAAAGCTACGCATTATTGTATTTAAATTTCTGAAAATCAAAGTATATAATACAAATATACTTAATTAAAGCAAGAAGGTCAGCTGACACATTGTAAGGGGTCTTTTCAACGACTTCCTTTGAAGTTATAGGCACTAGTATTGCATTTTTTTAGTCAAAAGTTACTTTATTTAGTTTTTGATACAATACAAAAATAATTACCCAATAATATGACTATACTTAAGAGCTATAAACAAAATAAAAAGTGGGAAAATAATCGGCAATTTCATACTTTAACCCCTATTACATTTTATCCCGACTATCTGTACTGTTGTGTACCCATCATTGCTGTGGTAACTTGGATTCAATGATGGAGGCCTTTGCTCTACAATAGGATGGGTACAGGCCGTTATTTTTAGGTTTACTGTTCCCTTAAGAAAGCTTCGAAGACGCAGTTATACAGGGTGTTAGGTAAATGATATAGCAAGCCAAAGCTAGCCTATGTTAACACCGATGCATAAAAATAGTATAGCTCTGAATTCAGAAACTTGATTAATTTTTATTTTCATAAAAATTAAAAAAAAAATCCGATTTGTATGAAAATTATAACAAATAATAATAATAATAATTTAATCAAAAGTAGTACAGTATAAGTGGTTGACAATAACATAATATCATATTATATTCACATCTTTTGTGAGAGACTGGTGTCTATACTTGGTATAATCCCTGTGTGACAGATCGGCAGGCCCTCACCCTCTGAACCAAAAATAACTTGTGCATGATAAGAGAGTAATTAAATAATAAATAATTTGAACCCTTATTAATTTGCTATAAAGTATATGTGCTCATACTAATGCTTATTTGTGCTTGTGTGTGTGGGTGAGTGTGTATGAGCGTAGGTGAGTGTGTCTGTGTGCGTGTATCCATCCAGAGTGTGTATAGTCTATCTATGTTACAACTGTCAATAAATTTTCTGTAGTTTCATAATCAATATTAAGTAACCGCTCTTGTAATATTCCTTTGCATTTTCGTTTTGTAAAAGAGTGTCTTACTTATAGATGTAAAGCTGGTTACTAACATTTCTAGCCTAGCGGCTAGAAACGCTTTATTTGGCTTATTATCATTTCTAGCGATAACCAGCGGCTGGAAACGGCTGCTTACATTTCATTGAAATATTAACATGATGTAGGTCTTTGTTTTTGTTATTTAACTTCTGATTTATTCTAAAGGATACATTTAACATAAATAGACATAAACAATGACTGTTGCATCTGTATTAAGTGTTAAAACCTCAAAATTCCTGTTCGTCCCTGAATTAAGTAAATTTGTATGTATAAACGGGATCTTTCTTGCTTAATAAATATAGCAGACCATAGTAAGTCCTACTGTATAATAAAAATAAGAGTTTAACAATAAAAAATTGAATATAATAAATTGTTTTTCGATGCTCAAGTCGGGTATCTACCCGGTATCAAGAGGATGGTTATTCGTTCAGACTTCACCACAGTATTCATATGCAAATGTCAACATAGTCTAGTTCCAGCTTGTTATACCTACCATTTACTGAACACCGTGTATATAATTCCCAATCCCAGGAGATCTTCATCGAGGTGGAGGCGTTCTGCATCGAGTTCAGCCGCATCCGCGAGGCCGCCGCGCTGTTCCGCCTGCTCAAGCAGCTCGACGGCGACGCGCACAAGGACAAGGACAACTAGCGCCGCCGGCACGCGACGGAACTATCCTCGCTTCTAGTTGCCACGTAGCCTCCTGGCTACACGGCCAGCTGGACTCGGTGCTGAGGGCCTATACGCAACGCGAAGCCCGTATTTACGAATCTATATTAAGTCTCTTTTAGATACTCTAAGACATTGGTATGAGTGAGAGAAACAGATAGAGACGAATATACGGACATTGTGCTGTAGAGTAATGCATCTGAGCCCTAATTCACGTATTTTATAACAGACCCAATTTTAATGTCGCTAACGTTTAGATGTCGTCCTATTGAAAAACAGTCTAAAATCCTTATTCCCGTGTCATTCCGAAAGAACGATAACTCGATAGGATAGCAACTGAGCGATTTGGCAACTATTAATACTTATAATGTTGCCATTACAATTCTACCAAATAAATTCCTTTACTTTTTGTTTAGAAAAATACACACAAATGTAGATTTTGTAGAATGATGTTTGTGAACATTATACAGCACCTGTATCCGATCAAACTAAATTTCAAAATAATAGGTGAATACCAACGATCAACGATCGAACTTCGATTATTGCACGTGAATACGCATACACAAAACTGACTTAATACGTTATACGAATACGTGAATACGAAATGTGACATCAGCGATCAAATCACTTGCATGTCGTTGTTGTTTTGTTACGTGAATTAGGCCACTGATCATCATGATGTTGATGGTAGTGTGTAAATAGAATGGCTTATTAGCCATTATCCCACTGCACCGCGGTCCGCGGGGCGACGTATGGCAGCTCGAGTACCGCGCGTGTTCTATACAAACTGAGGTATTTGCATATAATGGTAAAATCTGGCATCCCGCGTACTGTGGTGGAGCCTGGTGTAATGGGGTAATCGCCATACTGCGAGAAAGTAAGGATAAACCGTCTAGTAAGAACAACTAGCGCCGCCAGGGGACGCCGGAACTAATAGATGGCTACACGATCAGATGGACTTAGCTTGGTACCGATCATCTTGATATTAGTGGCATAAATGTAAATAGGACATTTTTTAGGCAAATACTGCGAAAAAGTTAGAATAAACCTAAGCCTAACTAGCGCCGCCGAGGGATGCCGGAACTAGAAGAAGGCTACACGGTGAGCTAGACTTGGTACTGATCATCTTGATGGTCTAGTGGCATATGTAAATAAAAATTGTCCAGGCGAGACAACTAGCGCCACTGTGGCATGGTTCAAGAAACTAAATGGCTTATGCTACACTGTCAGGCCGACTTCTGACTGATTAATGTTTGAATGATCGAATAGCCATTACTACTTAATCATTTCTGGTAAACTGTCTGATGAAGAAAACTAGCCACTAAATGCTTTATGAAACTAAGTGACTAAGGCTACACGGTCAGCGCGATTTGTAACTTAAGAATGTGTTTTAACGACCACCCTAACTGACTTATCGAACTAAGCTGATGAAGCTACACGGTCAGCCAGTCTTGTTACCGATCAATGTTTTAATATTCGTCCTTACAGCTAGCTGTGAGAAATGTAAATAAGACTTTTTGTCAAGTTGAACACTACTAAAAAAGATCGGGAAAATTTTGTTATATTTGCACGCTTTATACAGGGTGAAATTTTAATATAATAATCTACGAGACAAAAAACAAATGACGTATTTTTTCTTTTGATATAGCCCAGTACAAAAATGTCAAGATAAAGCACTTAGAAAATGTCGGCCAAAAATCTAAAAATTTTAATACGGCCGTCTAGCAACACTTTTTTTACGTGTTGCGCATCTCATTCATTCATTACGATACTATTCATAAGTTTTTGATTTTCCCCTTATACCTTAACAGGTCTTGGACCGTAAAAATTGAAAACTATATATGGCGAAAAATATTTTCGGCTGACAACTTTATTTACAATTTTTACTTCTTAAATAGGCTCTAAATACGATACTGAACGACTATAACATTTTTGGAAAGTGGTTAAAATCTTATCATGTATAACTAAGGTGAGTGAGTAGAGTTAACGTGTCATAAACCTTTTTTAACAAACAACGTGACCAAAACAAGGTCATCTAGGAAACAATCGATCGATCAAAAGTAAATGTCATTTTCATACATTTGTCACCATAGCATATACGATGTTAGAAAGCAACTTATCTATTTAAGGTCTTAGGTTCTTTCAGAGTAATGTGTGTGATTCGTTCGAACCGTCCACATTGATTCGGTTATTTTGATTGTGTTTTCTACTAGTGTTAAGCTCAACGCTTCTGTCAAATGAGACGGATAGGGGTTTGGTTTGACAAACTACAAAGCCAGCGGTAACGGGTTCGAATCCCGCAAAGGGCGAATGTTTGTATGATAAGCATAAGCATTTATGTCTGAGTCACAGATGTCATAATAATTTATTTAATTATATAACTTTGTTTAGTTTAATTTAGTGTTCTAGTCGCCATAGTACAAGCATTGCTTAGTTTGGGATTAGATTATTGTTTCCGCTCTGAAGTTGACACGGACAATTCAAGATAACGGCCACGTATTGCTCTGAAGTCAGCCTCACTCAAGCAGATGTTATGTTAAGATCAGAGAACATGGAAAAATGTTATGATCAAATGCTTGTAAGTGAACGCTGTGATTGGTTCGTTTTGACGTCACACGACTCTATCGATCTCGCGACGTCAAAAGAATTCGCTTGATTGGCGTTCTTTGGACTCGTTTATATGTTAAATAGCGCAAAAAAGGTTAGAAAGGCTGTCTTTTCATGTTCTGTGGCTGAGATAGAAGGCCTAAGCCCGTTCTGAAGATTTCAAAAAGTGCGAATTATAAGTACATACAAAGTAACAGAGCATGGAGAAGCTGAGGCTATGTGAGCAAGTAATAATAATCGGAAAAAACCATTCTGCTGCAAAGTTTTCAAGTTCAAAGGTTCATAAATTCATCACAAATTAAAATATGCCTATTTTCTTTATGGCACGCGGACGATATGTATCAGTTACCTGACCGAACATAATTCCGAATTACTATTATTTCAATAATAATAATAAGACAAGAGTAAAAACGATATCATGAATATGTTATAATTTTTATTACTATAACTCTGTAAAGCAGCTGTTCCATGCTCTTGTTTGTACATCTTGTATAATAGGTACGTGTACAATAGGTTTTTTTGGCTTAGTTACGACTTACGCTTCTGGATCCCTAGACATACTGTATGATTTCTGTTACAGCATAATTTATTTGTAATTAATTAAGTCTCCTAAAATGTTTCAAAAACTGGAGTTATTTGATTCGGGGTTTATACCATTGCATTGATAGCCCCCATTGCATCAGTCTTATGATGTATTATAACCCGGCTATAAAATGTTCATAATTATGCTAAAGATCTGTTACTATAAATACTTAATCCAACAATGAGTTAATCATCATCTCAACCAAATAACGTCCACTGCTGGACATATGCCTTTTCTTAAAGGGGGCTTTGCCTATGCCACGCTTGGCAGGTGGTTTGACGATCTCAGTTTAGCCAATAGTAGAGAGAAGACGCTAGCCCGTCTTCTCTAGCAGTACTCTTTTCGCTGTTGCCTTTTACAATACCTAAGGTGGAGAAGGGGTGGTGTTATTCTATTTATGTTCTGAAACCACACGACACTTGCCACACGTGGTATTTTTATCTTATATATATCCTGCGATAGCTGTTAAGTACGCTCGTAGATGTTTATTATGATTTTATTGTATTTATCTCACATAAGTGAATTGTATTCTTGTGAGAAATAAAAGATTCTTTAAACCTATATATAAAATTCTCGTGTCACAATGTTAGTTACCTTACTTCCCCGAAACGGCTTTACTGATTTTTACCAATTTTTTTATGCATATTCAGTAGGTCTGAGAATCGGTTACTATCTATTTTTCATACCTCTAAGTGATAAGGGTTGTTCACCCTTAACAATTTTTTTTTAATTTTTGGACAAAATTTTTTGTTTTTATTTTTCTATAATGTGGCATTAAAAAACACATACAACCCTAAATTTTTACCCTTTTATCACTAACCCCTATTTTTTAATAGCCATTTTAGTAATTTAATCATTTTTAAGGCAAAACAACGTTTGCCGGATCAGCTAGTATTTATATGAATTTGTTTTTGATTGTGTGAATGTCGCCATGTTATTATCGCTGGCAATTAATCATAAAATCTATGTAGTCCAGTACTAAAATGATCCATAAAACTATCATTTACATCAATGCAATTAGAATATAAATCTACTTTTACTTTTTGAACTGTGGCGCCAATATGTCCACCGATCTCCACGCCAGTTTATAATCTTAAGTATAAGGAAGCTAGTTGTACTGTAAATATAATGCGTAAATTATAGCTTCCTTTATGAGCAATATTTACTAGTGTAGCTTTTATACCATCTAAAAATAAATGATATTTTTGTTCCTAATACTTTGTTTTATTTTGGTTAACTGCTAACGTACATAATACGGTGCAGTTAGCTACTTACTACAACAGTTGTATGCAGGACATCCTTTGTCAACGATTCTTGAGTTGATTCAATGCCTAATACTATGGTGAAGTCAGGATATAATTTTTGATAAAAATATTTTCATACAAATCGGAATCTAAACATTTTAATTTGTATGAAACTAAAAAAATAAAAACTTTGGATATCAAATTTCTGACATCACTATACTACATAGTTTTGGCTTTACCTAACACCCTGTGTAAGTTGCAAACTGAAATACAAGCTAATAAAACAAAATGTCAGTGGAAAAATTTATTTCCCATACCAAATTTATACACACTACTATATACTCGTACCTGTGTTATGCAACTACACGGTAAACTCATTATTAATTCTAAAACAAAATGGCGTAAAACATCTTAAACTAACTAGCACCTTCCAAAACCTTTCTGATATCATTGTCGGCAGCGACATCTAAGGGCGTACAGTCATCTTCGTCCTTCAATAAAGAGGCTCCAGCATCTAGTAAAATTTGTGTTGCTTTCGCGTGACCACAAGACGCTGCATAATGCAATGCAGTCTGACCAGACTCATCAACAGCATCCAGAACACATCCACCTTTAATGGCAGCCCTCAGAGCATCAGTTGCATCCCGGTCCGCTGCCCAGTGTAGCGCCGTCAAACCATCTTCATCTCTCTCATGCCTCAACTCTGGGTTTTGCGACAACAACTCCGCAATGCGGTCCCCACAATTCTCCCGAGCCGCTTCTATCAAAGTTAGCTCGTTGTGAATCAAATCAGGTTCTGGGGAATAACGTAACGATGACACAGCAACCCATGCCTCTTTTATTCCTGGTTGTTCTGATATATTTCCAGACCAATTGGGATCAAATTTTTTTAGCATTTCGACATATTTCTGTTTTGCTTCTTCGCTGGGCATGTCTCCGAGAGATCTCCAAGCCTCCCATTTGCGGCGGCCGCGACCATCTAACCAACCTGGCTTAGGAGTATTGCACTTTCCTTCTGTGCCTTGCTTGAAAAGGCCATAGAGCTCAAGAAGCTGATTGTTGTCGAGTTTATTAGTAATTTTACGTAAATGATCAGCCGCCTCACTAAATGCTATGTCTAAAGGTGACTGATCATCCTCAGAAAAGTCAGAATCTGGATATTCTGGAAGTGCTCCTGCCATTTTAAATGCGATTAACTACAGGAAACTAATTATTTTGAACTTGGACAATCAGGTTAAGTCCTTCTAAGGTATGCATCTGTTTATTAGTTGCATCTGCTGCTGCTGATGTGCTCACAAACTCTATGAAGCCGTATCCTTTACTTAGACCAGTGGAACGGTCAAATACTACTTTTGCAGTTTGCACTGGACCAAATTGAGCAAAATATTCTCTTAACTGACGATGACCCACAGTCCACGGTAGATTGCCTACATAAAGGCGAGCCGCCCTAGCTGTGCTTGCCATAACCTACACAGAAACTATTTCGAGCAAGTGCAAAGATCTCTCGCCAATTAAGGCTCGGTAGTCAACGCCTGAGCTCTCACTTAAAGAGTCTAAGTCAAGAAGAGCGCCTTTCAGTCCCCACTTCTTCAGTAGAGCTTCGATGGACCAATCAGCACTGCGTTCCTGGTAAGCACACAAAAATCTAGCGTCAGTGCCGTCTAGGAGGTAAGCTACAGTAGATAACACTTCTTCGAATTGTGAGGGTTCGTAAAAACAGTCTGACGCTAACAACAAGTCTACAGGGCGTAAATTGTGGACTTCTGTGAGGAAGAGACCCCAAGCGAGGCCTAGGATTTGTAAGTCACGGCCGGGAACGAGACCGTTGGCTTCGCAGCACGCCGAGAGATGCCTAAGCGACCTCGGCAGCGCAACAGAGTCGGTGAGTGTGACGCGCGCACCACACTTGGCTGCTAATATTCCTGGCAAGCCAGTGCCACATCCGAGCTCCAGCACGCGGAGGCCTCGTAAATGACGTCTCTGCGTCCACAAATACCAGGCCAGTAGTGGCGCAGAAGGCCACGTGTAAAAGGAGTAGCCGGCAGAAAGTAACTCTGGAATTATAATCTCCAAGTATTCACCTCGAGTGTCGCCGTTCGATGAGGATTTGCCACGAAACACAAACTTCTTCAATTGACCACTAACAGGGCGACCATCGCTCATTGCATAAGCATTTCTTGATAAAATTTACAAATGAATCCAAATAGAGCAAGGCTGCTATTCTGATTTTATGACAGATATTATAAATGTTGCCATGTAAGTGTGCATAAAAAAACTTCTCTAGCCTAAAAACCATTAAATAACTAAAATCTTTCGACACCATTGGATGGTGGACGGGGACTTCAACATTTTAAAATTAAAATATTTATGAAGACCTTATTATATAAATAGTTTTTTTTTATTAATTCTAGCAGTGGCTTCATTTTTTTCCGTTCAAAGTAATGAAAGTCCCTATCATAAAATATCACAATCTGAACACCATGATCAGTGTTTTCTGAAATGTCATAATTTTAATCGTTCTTTCAACCCGATTAATGCATTCGAAGCAATGGCGATGGCGCACACTGCACGGCTTTGTTATATTGCTTAGTACGTAGTAAACTCGATTAATTCAATTCTAAATGGCATACCGCTTGTATTTTATGACTATTTGTAAAGTATAATCTGTATTTTATCTGTTACCACATTGTTGGAAATATTCAATTTTATTTTTCTTATCATTGACGACATAACATAATAAACCTTATCATAATATACCGTAAAATATTGCTTCTTTGGTAAAAATATTATACATTGGCAACCTCGAGCTGTGATTATCATTCAATTTGTTTCTTATCTTTTCAATCTTTCATTCGTCTTTAGCCAGAGTAATTAAATTCATTCATTCATTCACAAACTTTTGTAGATTGGTGAAGTAAGTGGCGTGGCGTCCGCTTTTTATACCAAATTATTCTAATTTAGAAATTATATATAACTTATCAACATGTCCGTTGCAGTTAAGGGTAAGTAGTTTTATTTCTTACTACGTTTACTTTGTATTAATTTATCACAGTTTTACGAATTAATATCATCAACATCTTGGGGGCAAATTCCAAGTACCTAGTTAGATATTGTTTTGTAGTCCAAAGTTGCAAGGTAGGTACTATTTGCAAGTTTTTATTTATTTAAGAATAAAAAGATAAGCCGGCGTCTTTCTGGAGAATGCATTGTTTGTGATAAGAAACGTAATATAAAAAAACGAAGACTTAACAGCTGATTAACATGTTATTTTTTGTTGGCGAATTGCGACCGAAGTCCAATCAGTTTTTATATACCTACTAATATGTTTTTGTTTTTTTGGTTAATTAATCTGCTGTCGCTTGACGCTTCATAACATAACGTATGGTATTACCTATACCTAGTTTAGTTTAAATTAGGCATTAGCTGATTTAAGAAAAGAAAAGAGTAGGTAAGTACTACTTTTATTAGTTTATTTAGCATTTTTTGCCTTAGACTGTACAATTTGTATTAAAATTTAGTTAGTTAACCTGCTGCATGCCGCCAGCAATATTAGTTTTTAACAGATTAATCAAACAACTTAAAGTTTTTAAGCCTGTCAAGTTATAGAATATCTCTACAAATTTTAGCAGGTAAATAGGTAGTAACAGAATGATTTTTTAAGAAAATTTTATTCTGTAACCTTTTAATAGTGATGTTGAATGAACTAAATTTAATGCAATAGATGAACCTGAAAAGTACCTAACAGTATTGGTAGATCATCAGATCTACCAATACTGTTACAAAAAAAACATTGTACCTACTTACTGATGTAAGTACAATGCTTTTTTTTGTGGTTATTTAATTAACCGATTCATTGCGGATGACGCCATGAAGCGTCATTTATATCTTTTGCGTATGGCGTTTGACGCCAAATGGCGTCTTAAACTATTCCTCTGAAATTCTATGGAATGGCTATGTAGAGAGTTCTAATTAACAGAATTGCCATTATTTGTCACTAGATTATGCCTGTATTAATCGTTTTAGGATTTATTGCCAGTTTAAAAACTTCAGATGTTGCAAACCTTTTTTTATCAAATTTGATTTCTTTTACGAATGGCGTATGACGCCCCATAGCGACATGAAGAATATTTGTTCTTAAAATCAACATGATGATTGTTAAGAGAGTTTTAATCAGCAGGACTTTGACTACTTATGTTATGCTAAAGGCGTGCCTAGGTTTGACTAAAAACTCATACGAGGACGTCCAACTATTATGAAGATGCACTGACGACTTGTTAAAGTTCGCAGGCATACCCTGTATGCAATTTGCGTATGTAATTATGGTTTTTAGTTTTAATAACCTAAATATAGGTACTACTTACACACCCTTTTGTAAATAAACTTGAAAAATTATGTCTCAGGCGGGATCGAGTCCCGCCTGAGACATAATCTCCTCGCATGCCGGGCGGGCGCCATACCATTAAGCCACCGAGACACTGCGACGCAGCGCGAATTTTTCAAGCTTATTCTTTTCGCTGTAAGCTAGCGTTGTTACTATACTGATAATATAATTGCAATTAAGTTGCTAAAATATCAAATAAAGTACCTACCCTTTTGTATTATATACCCTTATGTATATGATTTTTAACTCAAGGGCGTCACTTTAATGGGTGGCGGCTGATGCACGGAGGCGTCACAGAAAATTTGTTAGCCGCCATGGACAAAAGTCCCTAAAAGTGGGATACGCAATGAATCGGTTAAAAAATACAGACACAGTAGGTATGTAAAGTCAGCGTCAAAAATGTAAACAGTTTTTCGCAGAAAGCTACTAGGTATTACCTATCTTGAAGTCAACTTGTGTAATGAGTAGGTATAGGTACCTACATGTTTTCGCCGCTGATTGTGCTTTATTTAACCTGCAAATATTGATGGATTCCAATGAATAACCACATCAAAAACGACATTATTAATAGGTACCTACTAGCGATGATATTTCCGGAATTGCCATAAAATAAACCTTTTTCTATACCCGCTTTTCTCCGCCCCGACTTCAAAGGCGAATTAAGATTCTTGGCGAGAGGACGATAGGGGTATCGTCCTCTCGCCAAGAATCTTAATTCGTAGAGTTTTAAAAAATATTGGATGCTATAATAGTATTTTTTGGGTTCCGTAGGTACTTCAAAAGGAAATAAACCTAACCCTAGTAGGATCACTTTGTTGTTTCGTGTGAAACGCGTGGAGATTTAAACTAAAACCACATAAGTAGGTAGGGACCTACTCATCAATTTGCAGTCCCCTGAATATGTAAAAAAACTTAACGTAAAAAATATACGTTTATGCAGCACATGACGTATATTTCAGTACTCAAGGGAATCAAAATTAATTAATAGGTTTTTTTCCGTTGACCTAGAACTGAAACTTGGCAAGTTATACCGTTTATACATACTACAATCTAAAAACTATACATAGGTACCTAATTGAATGTTATATATTTTATTTAAGGTAAGTACTTACGAAGATAAGCAACCTATGCGCGGTCATAATTATGAAATGTCTACAAATTAGCAAGGAACCATCGGTGGGCGAGTCCGACTCGCACTTGTCCGGGTTGTGTTTGTTTTCCATATCCTATTATTTTTCAATCACACCTTTAATTAACTTTTACAAATAAGTTAGACCGTGCAAATATCGGCCAGAGTAGAAGGCGCTCGGTGTAGGCCTTGAGAGATTTAAGGCGCTAAGCCTAGGCTTAGGTCCGCCTTGCTAGCGATCACCCTAGCAAGGCCGATGATGTGGCTCTTGACTAACTGTCGAGATCGGACCACTGAGGGCAAATGGCATCCAACCAATTTATTGGTGAAGTCGATGATGGTGGACTGCAATGCAACTTTATAATAAAACAATCACGTAAATATTATAAAAACTAAGATCACAAAATTGGATAGATCGACAAGCACATCCCTGATATCCATAGAGATTATTTGCAAACGACGACGGTTACAACCGGTCTGTCTACCAGCAGCAACCAAGACACCGACTTAAATGTAATGGTTTTATGTCCCTGTGAATTAAAAAGAAAATCTCGGATTCCAGTTCCAACCACGATTTATTCTCTCTATAAGGTAGGATAACTTTAAATACATTTGTAAGTGTAAATTTACTCTCCGACGGTACATTTTAGGGTGGTGGGATCTACCTCCTAGTGGTCCACCCTGGGTAACGGCATCTTTGGTTTTCTAACCAATGATGACGGCTAACAGATCTCTCTGCGATGGTAGGCTTCGTAAGAGGCTGCCTGGATGCTACCACCCTCCTACCGGAGTCCAGCGCCACCCAGTTTTTCAGTGTTCCGTTGGTGTGTGGGAGAACCAGTACCTCTGGGTAAGCTCGCTCCATCTTAGGCTTCTTCTTAACCGTATAGGTTAGTACACATAGTCAACAGCAAGCCCATGAATTATAAAAAAAAAGTCGACAACTGAGTGCCCGAGTACCCAACCAACTCCAGCTCCAGCTCGTAGACTTGCCCCCACCACCGCATTTACCGATGGCGTTTCCAAGTGGTGTTGCCAAGTACGTTAGGGAAGTACCACTGTTCCTATTTAATTAAAAATCATGTTAAAGGCCTTTCTGCGCAACACTACGTCCGTATATTCGAATACACCTGACTATTACTCATAAAGATGTCTTAAGAGTGTCTGAAAGAGACAGATATATCCGTAAATAAGAGCTTTGTGTTACGTAGTAGGCTCCTGTATTGATAAACATCATACGGCTATCGGAAATTCCGTGGCCGACTTCAACTAAAACTGAAGTTGCGCACTTGTCCCCAGGTATATTCATTGTGGGCGCTAAGCGCACCCCGTTCGGCACATTCGGGGGTGTGTTCCGCAACACATCGGCCACCGAGCTGCAGACCATCGCTGCGACCGCCGCACTGAAGGAAGCCAACGTAGCCCCCGACCAGGTCGACACAGTCGTTGTCGGGCAGGTTATGTCGGTAAGTTACGGTTTCTACTATAAATATTTTTATTTTTAAGACGTGCCTCACTGGGCCACACAGAGCCATCTAGTCCCAAATTAAGCTACTATTAAGTACCCTGTCGTATGGGGTACTAGACAACCGATAAACTTACTTATATACTTTTTTTTTTTTGTAAATACATACTTATAATACATAGAAAACACCCAGACCAGTACAAACAGATATGTTCATGCACACAAATATTTGTACTGTGCGGGGATCGAACCCGCGACCCATGGCTCAGAAGCAGCGTTAACTACCGCTGATCCAAATGGTCGTCGACTGTAACCCAACGGAGAGTTCCGTCATAGGGTAGCCCCTGACCAGGTCGACACAGTTGCGGTCGAGCAGGGTATACCGGTAAGTTATGGTCATAAAACTTTAACTCAACGGAAAGTTCTCTCCTAGGGTAGTGAGAAAGAATCTCCGCTCATTTATCTAGGAAAGATACTCTTCTGAGCAGTTTCAGTACAGTTACGGGGCATAAGAGCGTGCATCTGACGTCAATTTGTGGTATTATCAAGATCTTGCGCCCAGATTAAAGCTTACTGAAAAGAGCTTTAGGAGGCATAAAAAGTCGATTGTTTTTGAATAGATTTTGCGTTTCTCACCTTTTGCAAAACGTCTACAATTTATCATCAGACAACAATTACTTAATGCCAAAATGTTGGCACCCCTAGTGGTCAACTGGTCATTAACCTGTGTCTAAGGCCTAGCGCACACCTGGTGAGGCGTGGCGAAGAGACGGTGAATGTAACAATTACAACTTAACCCTAACTTAATGAGATACGGTTGGAAATGCCATAAAAAACTAAAACGACTCGCAAGGCCGTCAAGCTGCCTCGAAAGTCGCCACTCGCCACGCGCCTTCTCCTGGCGTATTTGCGTAGCTTCGCCTCCAGCACGTGAGCAGATAGATGGAACCATAGATTTAATATAGATGATAGATTGGCAATTGAATCCTGAAAACGAGACCAAAACTAGGTTACGCTAGTGTGCATAAAGTGAGCATGTGCGTGAGATAAATAGTGCAGGTACTGCATTGTCTGCTTGCTTTCGATATCGATTCCATCGACACAGTTTACGTTGACTTATTTTTTAGTATTATTAAAAGAACGCCAAAAAACTGCAAGTAAATACCTAGATATGTTTTTATTTTATAATTACTTATCCCCGAACAAAATCAATTTATTGTAAAAAATATCGTAAGGCTTTACTTGCCAGTATTTAACAATTTTGCCTCATTTTGCGATCGCGATCGCCAAAGTTGAAATAAAACTGATATTTATTTTTCAATTACACATTACAAACGTACACTAAATATACATATATTTAATGTTTAACTAATGGGGATTGATGGGGGCTTGAACAATATGGACATTGATCCAGAGCGTAATTTTACAGGCTGATTGCCTCTGTGTTAAAAACACTTAGGGTCCAAATGTAAACTTCAAATGCTCGAATATTTATTGAGCGAACATTCTTTTCTATTAGGCAATTTCAACCTTTTCTAACGTATTTTAACAATTTAGGCTGTATGCGGTTTACAATGTGAAATATGTCAGCTAATGAAATGTCGATAAGATATCATCGACAACGTCAATCACTAAAATACAAAAGTGACGTTAGTAATTGTTGAAATTCACGTATTTGATATTATTTTTAATTGAATTCATATGAATTTAAATCATTGTCCTGGTGAAATGCCCTATCAATTAGTATACAAAATTTTAGTCAAAGCTCTGAAACATTGCATTTTGCTGCTGGTAATCGCGATTGTGTGTTGACGTGTGAAATGTACAATTATGTTGGTTCCCTTTTTTAGATGAGTTACTTCCAGGTACTGAACATGTAACCATAATCAAAATACATCAACTCGACACTTTTTTACAATAATAAAAATGAAACTAGTAAAACTAAAGGGAATATTGTGTTGCGCGTGACAGACGTCAGAACTCAGAAAAACGCTACGGGTTCTTAGCGTGTACGTGAACGGCCTTGTGATCTATCTCGTTCTATCGTATAGCTGCATTGTATTCTCTCTCTTTTCATTGCCAATCTATCAGCAGTATATTAAATCTATGGATGGAACAGAGTTTAAGCTTCTTAAGAACGTCAACTTGTGACAATGACATTGTCAACTGGCTGTGCGCCCGTAAACCGGTTTTGTCCAGTCTCGCGTGCGCGATAGCGGCCAGTGGTCACGCACACATGCCCCGATTTGGGCCGTTGTATGAAGCTTAAACGTTCTGTTTATCTACCTACTAATAACTCATGTGCCGCCAGGTTTGCGCTGGGCCTAACAGTATGTTCGCTGCAGGGCACCCAAACGGACGGCATCTACACGCCACGCCACGCCGCCCTCAAGGCCGGCATCCCGCAGGAGCGCCCCGTTCTCGGCATCAACAGGCTCTGTGGCTCCGGCTTCCAGTCGGTCATCAACAGTGCCCAGGTAAGGTATACCAAATTATAAAATTTTATATATCGCATAAAGTTCAACAGAATCGTCGCTTAGCATGCATTTCATCTACACTAAATTATAAAGAGGAAAGATTTGATTGTTTGTTTGTATTGAATATGCCCAAAAAAAGGGATCGATTTGAAAAAAAAACCTATTAGAAGCCGACATTATCCCTAATGAACACAGGCTACGTCAAGTCAACTACTAAACGGCTTGACCGATTGGGTTGAAATTTTGTATGTGTATTTTCATGGGTTCACAAGCACGAATGTATTAAGCCTACTTAATCTATGTATTAAATCTAAATCAAAGGTTTCCGACCGCGCGATACTACGTGGATTTCACATATATACGATAGGCAGAGCCGCAGGGGACGAGCTAGTATGATTATAAAGTTAAAATCTCGAGCAAGCTCGCAGCATGCATGCAAGCAAGCACACAGCGTGTAAGCAAGCATGCATAATTCCTAATTTGAATCCCTTCTTGAATTACACTCTTAGGTACGGCAAACAAATGCTGCGTGGAGTCGATTTTGCAATGATTTACTGACTTGTACATTAAAAGAAATTTTACATAATATTCTGCTAGGTGTCTTCATTAATATTAGGGGTTAAAATATGAAATTGCCGTTTTATTGTAATAGGTTCTTTGAATTGACATAGAATCTTTATGGTTTGAGGTTTTTGAATGAAACTTTTTTCACATGGTTTCTATGATGTTCTTCTTTTAAAAAATGTGAAACATTTGAATATCGACTTTCAATTGTTTTTGTTATTTAATCCCTCGATCGTGAGTTATTCCAGACACAATTGAAATCAATTGTTATCGCGGCAGGCGCGTGCCGCTTGGGGGTTGAGGGATTAACTTAGACAAGAAAGATGGATACTGCGAAAATTAGAGTGATTTTTGATACGAGTTCCGACGCGGAAGTAACGCGGCAGAAACAGCCCGCAATATCAATGTTGCGTTTGAAAAGGGATCTGCTAATGAACGCACCGTGCGATTTTAGTTTAAACGCTTTCGTGATGGAAACTTCGACTTAAAGAACGAGCCACGAGGAAGGTGATTAGATTAACGATGAATTAAGAGAGATGGTGGAAGCCGATCCTAGTCAAACTACCCAGGAATTAGCGGCATGGTTTAACGTAACCTTACCCACAATATTGACTCATTTGCGTCAAATCAATAAAATAAAAAAATATGTGCCTCATGATTTGACTGATGTGCAGAAAGAAACGCGTGTTGAAACTTGTGTTGCCTTGTTGAATCGGTACAGAAATGAAGGAATATTAAATCGATTTGTGACATGTGATGAAAAGTGGATTCTTTATGATAACCGTAAAAGAAAAATGCAATGGCTGACCCCAGGTCAAACGCCACAACAGTGTCCTAAAGCAAAACTTACCAATTAAAAGGTAATGGTAACTGTTTGGTGGTCTCAGCATGGTGTTATTTACTATAGTTTTCTCCGATCTGGTCAATCAATAACGGCAGATGTCTATTGTGCCGAACTCCGAACAATGTTGGCAAAACTAGCAGTAAAACAGCCCCGACTCGATCATGAATCGATCTTCACCATTATTGCTCCATGACAATGCGAGACCTCATACAGCACGAGAAACCGTTTTGACCCTTCAGGAGCTGCAATTAGAAACCATCCTCAGTATTCGCCAGACCTTGCTCCAACGGACTACCATTTTTTTCGTGATTTGGACAATTATCTACGTGACAAGAAGTTTTCTTCCCAGGAGGCAGTACAAAATGCTTTCACACAGTTTGTGCAGTCTAGATCCTCAGAGATCTATCACAAAGGCATACATGACCTTCCTATTAGATGGCAGCAATGTATAGATAATAATGGTAACTATTTAGATTAAGCAATGATATTTAAAAAGTATAGATAGGTTATGCCCTTACAAAACTATCGAAATATCTGTGCCGCTTGCAAACAACTGCACACATGCGTAATTCTTATTTTGTCCTTGTCATACTCGTGAAAAGAACAATTACTTTCTCTTTCATGGATTTGAAAAGACGTCACAATTGTGACGTTTTAGGGACGCATATTGAGAGCGCATGTAAAATATCTATTACTTTTTAAATATCATTGAGATTAAGTAAATTTGTTAAAAATTTAAAAATAAACAATTTTGATTTTCAGTACAAATCGGCAATTTCATACTTTAACCCCTATTATAAATAAATGTTGTGCTAAAAAAATGGCAAAATTGGCAGCAATGTCTCTCTACATTTGACCTGCGATCGGCAAGTCGTCTGCCAGTGCCAAGCGTTGTTATAACGCTGACTTCCGAGGCATGTCGATCATGATGATCATGCTTGATGATTAAAAAAGTAATAGCATATCATCATCACACTGCAGGGCGAAGGCATCATTGTATTCAAGTTATAGAAATGACGGGTACAGGCATAATCACCACTATGACTTACTCCTAGGACATCCTCACCGGCGCTGCTAAAGTCTCCCTCGCCGGCGGAGTGGAGAACATGTCTCAAGCTCCGTTCGCGGTACGAGGCGTTAGATTCGGCACAACCCTCGGCTTGAACTATGCCTTCGAGGACACTCTGTGGGCCGGCCTCACGGACTCCTACTGCGGCCTGCCCATGGGCATGACGGCCGAGAAGCTGGGCGCGCAGTACTCTGTGACGAGGGATGAGGTCGACAACTTCGCGTTACAATCCCAGCAAAGGTGGAAGGCTTGTGAGTAGAAGACTAAGTTTTGTGGCTTTCGCTTGCTTTGTTTTATATTGGTTTTTAGGGTTACGTACCCAAAGGGTAAAAAAAACGGGATCCTATTACTAAGACTTCGCTGTCTGTCCGTCTGTCTGTCACCAGACTGTATCTCGAAGAGCCGCTATAGCTAGACAGTTGAAATTTTCACAAATTATGTTTTTCTGTTGCCGCAATAATAACAAATGCTAAAAACAAAATAAATATTTAAGGGTACACCTGTACAAAAAACGCCATTTTTTGCCTATTTTTGTTCGGTATCAATAAATGGTAATAAGAAGGCACTACATTAACTAGATTTATGTACAGACAACGGCACGTCAACCTATCACCAAACGTCAAATTTTCTCAACTGATATTGATCTTTACTCGTTGGACTTTGAATTGAAAATTAATTCAATGACCTTGTAACTTTTTGGGTAGGTTGACCTTGCCGTTTTCTGTACCTACTGTTGTTTACCTAGTCAATGGTACGGAACCCTTCGTGCGCGAATCCGACTCGCACTTGGCCGGTTTTATTAGTTAGTTTTGTGACAGTAGGGTCAGTTGAGAAAATTGAACGTTTGGTGGTTGGTTGACGTGCTGTTGTCTGTGTACATAAAAGTTAATGTAGTGCCTTCTTGTTACCATTTATTGATATCGAGCAAAAATAGGCAAAAATTTGCGTTTTTTGTACGGGTGTACCCTACCCGCTTCAAACCCCAAGCGACAACCGGTTGTCGCGATAACAATTGATTTTAATTGTTTCTGGAATAACTCACGATCGAGGGATTAAATAATTATTTTATTTTTAGCATTTGTTATTATTGCGGCAACAGAAAAACATACTTTGTGAAAATTTCAACTGTCTTGCTATCGCGGCTCTTGAGATACAGCCTGGTGACAGAGCGACGGACAGACGGACAGACAGCGAAGTCTCAGTAATAGGGTCCCGTTTTTACCCTTTGGGTACGGAACCCTAAAAATCAAAACTTAAATATAATTTTACCGTCTTAGGTATGGAATTTTCAAAAACCCCAGTCTTGACGATTGTTTATTAAAACACTGCAGAGCGTAACTTCTAAATTGGCATTCAGAAGGTTATTTCTGAAAGTTATGTATCAGAAAATGTTTATTTTCATTTAGTTAGATACTCTTTGGTTCGACGACCATTTGGATAGCGGTAGTTAACGCTGCTTCTGAGCCATGGGTCGCGGGTTCGATCCCCGCACAGTACAAATATTTGTGTGCATGAACATGTCTGTTTGTACTGGTCTGGGTGTTTTCTATGTATTATAAGTATGTATTTACAAAAAAAAATGTATATAAGTAAGTTTATCGGTTGTCTAGTACCCCATACGACAGGGTACTTAATAGTACCTTAATTTGGGACTAGATGGCTCTGTGTGGCCCATTGTGGCATGTCTTAAATATTTATTTATTTATTACTCTGTGTTTATGCTTAGTTAGTCACACAAACAAATCACAAGTATACAGACAGGATTGAAAGGTGACCTTTAGCTATCTCATTCGTTATTATACTTGAACAAAGAAAAACAAAACAATGGTACCACAAGAGTTGTATAACAAAAGGCTCTGTACAAAATTATCATCGTGTTTGCTTACCTACACATATAATAATTTAAATTCATGTTTTTATAATTGAATGAAAAGATGTTTTGGATTGTTCAGATTCCGTGCTAATTTGACTGCGCTTTCTCGTTAAAATTCTATTAATGGCCTGCGCAGATGACGGACTTTTCTCTGCGGCGGAGAAAAAAGTACGCTCCCCGAATTAAAAGTCCGTCGCGGATTTACCGCGAACTCAACGCACACGGTGATTAAAAGTACCGCGTACAAAAAGTCCCCCGAATCACCGAGGACATGCAGAGAGCGGACCGGACAAAAGTACGGGGGAGTCCCCAAAAAAATAGAATTCGTGTGACTAGCCGAAGCAACGCACATGGCGGACTTTAGTCCGCGTTGTGTGACGTACTATGCACGACGATAAACGAACAAATGATCGCACACCGTGTGCGTTGAGTTCGCGGTAAATCCGCGACGAACTTTTTATTTGCGGAGCGTACTTTTTTCTTCGCCGCGGAGAAAAGTCCGTCGTCTGCGCAGGCCATTAGAAGTATAATGTTGCGAATTAAGAGGGCGACTACTAGTGCTAAGTGCTGCCCCTAATTGATTTAATTTTATTACTTCAAAACAAAATCAATTCTTAAAAAACTAGAACAGTATCATTTTAGCAAATTACCTCTAGTATTTATTCAATCAATTAGAGGTACCACTTAGCTCTAGTAGTCCCCTTAACAGTTTTACGATTATTTTGTGATTGAAACAAGTGTCCAGTAGTGGACTGATATAAGCTTGCTATGATGATGATTATTATTATTTACTTAGATATTATGATTTTGTAGTTTAATAGCGGCCACTGATTTTCAATTTATTTTTATATTTTAATCGCGAAATAATTTTGTAATAGTTTTAAATTATGGTAGAGTAACTTTTTGGTCTATCTAAACATAATAAGATGGTTATTTCTGAAGTATTATTTATATGTATAAATCTTTCATAGCAAACGACTCTGGGGTATTCAAAGCGGAGATCGAACCAGTGACCCTGACCATCAAGAAGAAGCCAGTGAGCATAGCTGTGGATGAGCACCCTCGTCCGCAGACCACCCTCGAAGGCCTCAAGAAACTACCCACCATCTTCAAGAAGGAGGGTCTCGTCACCGCTGGCACTGCTTCTGTAAGTTTATCAGGCCCTTGACGTTTTTGAACTACCTTAGGTTTTTGATCTTACGAGAGATAAAAGCTCAGCTGGGAGTGCTCTTCGAACTGATCATACAATATTATTTAATAAGAATACAGAGTCCAATACAAAAAAGACACTTCGAGATGTCAGGAGCTGTCCATAATTGAATATAAGCAGCAATTATCATTATATAAACTTGAAAAATTTTGTCTCAGGCGGGACTCGAACCCGCATCTCCTCGCATGCCGGGCGGGCGCCATACCATTAGGCTAATATATCCCAAAAGACCGATACACCGACTTACACGGTTGTGAGAAAATATAATTTTGGCAATTTGGAGAAAGGGACATTTTGGGGAAGGGACATTTTGGGAAAGGGACGTTTTGAAACCGAGGGACATTTTGGGAAAGGGACATTATGAACCTGAACGTTTTATATCTACCCTAATGCATATTTAACTTACGTACATGACAAAGTTAAATAAGCACCCAAGAATTTTGTAAGTGCTTGTTTGGTAAAATACTATTATTATGTGTTGTTTTTTTTTCAATCAAAAAAATTTTTGCTCAAACTTCTTCAAAGATATTTAGAGCTTATTTTTTAAATTATTTTATTTTCAATATGTAATTTTATTTTTAAGTGTTTTTCTCTTTAATGTCTAGTGCTAAGACTGCGAGTTATTTTCCATACAAATTCAATTTACAATCTTCCTACTTGTTACGGACACACGTCAATCTCGTCAATTTAATATTTAGTGTATGTAATTAACCTTATTATTGTATTAGCTTTGAATATGTATGTATGTAAAGACTTTATATTATATGACAAATAAACGTAATTTCTGTTAGGGCCTTAGTTTACATTTGACAACAAACAAATTATTATCATTAAATATGGCGGCGCGGGGCACATCACTTTCGACCAATCAACGCGCTAGGTGCGTTCCGTCGCACGTCATTTCATAAAGATTTCACTTTGATAGATTATAATCTACCGATATGTAATGCGTTCTCCGCCGACTCCCGAACTCCCAAACTCCCGAAAAACATAGATAGATATATTATAATCTAACGGTATCATTTATTAGATTGTTTATCAATTTTTTTTTAGTCGAAGGCTTTTTATCTTCGCGCTTTTGTAAGAAATATAACCTTGAGAAAGGGCAATATTCGTGGTTCAATCTAACTTGCAAGATAACGTATCTAATCTAAATAATTTTAAAATATATTTTTGTTTTTTCTTACACTTGGCACTTATTACGATTAGAATTTTGTTATCTCATATCACCAACTGAGTTTGTACAGTCGAAAGCATATTAGGGGCCGTCCACATATTCAGGGGGGGGGGTCTGCCTTTTGGTGAAATTAAGCAAAATAGTATGGGAATTTTCGTAAAAATGCGTGACAAGGGGGAGAGGGGGGGGAATCTCAAAAATCGTGTGACGTAATTTATAGATGACCCCTTAGGCGAAACTCTGGGTCTTATGTAGTTGAAATAATTGCGGATTTACACATACAGAAAAGTGCTGCCGAACTATCGATATAGTTGACCTCGAAAATCATCTATATTATCGATAGTACTGGTTATGAATATTGTAACTACAATCGATAGTATCGATACTATCGATATTTTCGTCCTATCTATTGTGACCTCTCCGACAATAGTATCGCAAAATTATTAAATCAATACTACCGATGGTGTAAGTATTGATTGAATAATTTAGCGGATAATAAAATTGGCGGATATTTAAATACAGGTCAATAGTATCGCTAAATAATATTGATATGACGTCAACTATCGATAGACTATCGATAACCTATCGATAGTGGATTGTCGAGCGGCAACACTAATACACAATGTAAGTAGTATCTGATGTACAAGCCTCTACCTATGAACAAAACAACGTAACCTGTCAATTACGTTTAAAATTTCTATTGAAAATTTAAAAAAAAAACAGATATTTCAAATCAGATTTACCCTGTCGTTAAATAGTTGAGTCTTATTCGTCTGAATAAAAAATAAATAAAAAAAAACAGAAATCAAAATGAAAAAAGTGTTATTCCTTATAAAAATATGGCATTTCAAATAATAGCCTGAGAAGTGAGTGTTACAAATTGCAACTTACAATAAGAGAATAATTGTAATTATTTATAAGAATTACTTATTCATAATATTTCTGTGAAGATTTAACTTCTAAAGTATCCTTTTCCTCTTCTTCTCGCACGGTCGAGTTATTCCCGAAAAGTGGATCTGAGCCTGACATTTAATTTTGATTTAAAATCGGGACGTCTTGCTAAAATCGGTAAGTCTGGCAACGCTGATGTCACCGTAATGTAAACTTTATCAGTTTATAATTAAACATTTAAAAAAAACAAACATCGATGGATTACAATCTAACCTTTTTTTTTTTTTTTTTTTTTGTTTACGCAGGAAAAAATGCATTACGCATACCTACTGCTTCAGGGGCAGCAGTAGGGTATGTGGGACTCTCTTGTCGGTGCCCGACAAGCATACCCACTAAAAAGACCTGCGGTGTACCTTGCAACGTATGTTGGCAGTGTATGGGTTTCCCTTAGGATGCCCTCCATGCACCGCCTACGTACGGCCTATGCCGGGCCTCAGGCATAAAGTATGGGTGATCCTGTACACCAGGAATCACCCCCAGTCTGGCAAGCTGTGCAATGCGAGCGTTGAGCCCCCCGGCCCAACGCCCACTAGCCTGCTAGAGGGGGGAAGTTGAGTTCGGCGTATGCCTTCTCGTCTTCCCCCATCTACGACTTCGGGTCGGGTCCGCAAGCAACCTCGCCGACCCGAACCGTGGCCACCCTTTGCAACGACAGTGCATGTCGTTGCAAGGGGCCGCCAACGTCTCACGCCCACTCGCTGCCCAGCATGGCTCAAACCATACTGGGAAGCGAGCGACTTCCGTCCGCCGCGGGGCTGACGCCCCAACGGCAACACCGCCGTCACGCCCTCCAGCGCGAACGGCCACAACAGGCCACGGGCCGAAGCCCGCTACCACCGTCTGGAGACGCATTCAACAGCGGACTGCCCAAGCCCACTGGAAGCGTCTCCCTTGTGGGTTTTGGTCCGCGCCGGCCAAATGGCCGGTACCCTCCATGTCTGGAGGGCGTTCCCCTATCCGCCACCTGGGGACGCGCCCGGTAGGAGACCCAAAACTCCTTCCCTGTGAAGGGCGGGGATTACAATCTAACCTAACCTAACCCACCTTAGATTATACTTCTTCTTCTTTTGAATTGTGGCGATTAGTGTTATGGCAAGAGCCTTACATGATTCCGCCAATGTCGCGTTTGGGGCAAATACACGGTAAAACCAACTGTTTACGGTGACATTATCTATCCGTTTAATAGTATTCTCTTATCCGTTGTTTAGGGCATCAGCGACGGTGCGGGCGCCATCGTTCTCGCTGGTGAGGAGGCGGCTAAGAACCTGAAGCCGCTGGCCCGGCTCGTGGGCTGGTCGGTGGTGGGCGTGGACCCCAGCATCATGGGCGTGGGACCAGTTCCTGCTATTCAGAACCTGCTTAAAGCCACTAACTTGACGCTGAACGATGTTGACCTTATTGAGGTAAGTCACTAAAGATTATCGATTTTATTTTGAGGTCAGGCTAGAGAGAGTTGGGTTGTCCTAAGGTCTTTTGAATGATCAATATAATTAAATGTGGACAGCATCACATACATTTTTCTGAACCCAAAGTATGGACCCCACTACCCCAGCATCATGAGTTGAGTTGTAGAACTATCAATAGTTTGGCTATCGATAGATGACCTCGAAAACAAGTTATAATATCGATGGTATCGATATTATCGAATCGATCAATACTATCGACAATATTATGACATATCGATACTATCGATAGTATTGCTACCAATCAATAGTATTAGTGAATTTCAATCGCTAATATCGATACTATCGATAGGCCCGTTACTATTGAAATGACGTCAACTATCGATAGACTATCAAGCGACAACACTAATCATGGACGTGGAACTAGTCGCCGCTATCCAGAACCTATTCAATGCCACCAACTTGACCCTGAACGATGTAGACCTTATTAAAGTAAGTTGACCCTAGAGATAATCGTTATCTTTAGGTCTTTTGAATGAGGAGTGTAAATAAATAAATAAGGGCAACATCACATACATTGTTCTGAACGATGTAGACCTTATTGAGGTAAGTTGTCACTAAAGATTATTATTTTTATTTTGAGGTCAGTTGCTAGGGATAGTTGTTTTATCCTTAGGTCTTATAAATAAAATGTGGAAGACATCACGTACATTGTTCTGTTTTGTGGAGGACAAAATTTATAATTTGAGAAAATGTAGAAAAACACTCATTTCTTACATTGAGCACCCCATTCGTACCTGGACAAGTTTTCGTGTCCTGGATTTGATATCCGGGTCGAGCAAGAAGAGTCGAATTTTCGAATTTTTCACTTGTGATCACCAATTGTGGTCGTTTTCCAAATACGGGTGTATTTGGAAAGCGTAGTGATCCCATCATAGCTTTGGTAACTTAAATTCAGTGATGGAGGCCTTTGTCCTACAGTGGGCTTATAGGCCTTTACTTTACTTTATTTGCTTTACAGATAAACGAGGCGTTCTGCGCTCAAACTCTAGCGTGCGCTAAAGCCTTAAAGCTGGACCTGAACAAGCTGAACGTAAACGGCGGCGCCACCGCGCTGGGGCACCCGCTGGGCGCGTCCGGCTCCAGGATCACCGCGCACCTCGTGCACGAGCTCAGGTACACCTCCCACACCCCCGCAGACCTCCACACCCCCTCAGACCCCCACAGACCCCATTCCCCCGCAGACCCCCACACCCCACACCCCCGCAGACGCCTACATCCCCACAGACCCCACACCCCCGCAGACCTCCACACCCTCTCAGACCCCCACACCCCCACAGACCCCATTCCCCCGCAGACCCCCACACCCCCGCAGACGCCTACATACCCACACCCCCGCAGACCCTAACATCCCCACAGACCCCCACTGAAACCTATACCACCACAAACCCCCACACCGTCACAGACCCCCACACTCCCCCAAACCACAGACCCCCAACGACCCACACAGACCACAACACCCCCGCAGACGCCTACACCCCCACAGACACAACACCCCCGCAGACCCTAACATCCCCACATACCCCCACTGAAACCTATACCACCACAAACCCCCACACCGTCACAGACCCCCACACTCCCCCAAACCACAGACCCCCATAGACCCACACAGACCACCACACCCCCACAGTACCACACCCCCGCAGACCCCCACACCCCTGCAGACCCCACACCCCCACAGAATCCAGAATTATAAACTTCTAGGCAAGGTTTTATGTTGCGGTAGTATTTCAGCGATTAGAAAAATATAACACTGTCAAGAGGTTCATAAAAATGGGTAGTGTTCGTTTGTAAGACGATTAAAAAATTAGTCGCTTTTTTTTTTGAGAAAATGCATACCCGTCGTTTTGGAGGAAGCGCCGTGATTTGTGGGACTCTCCCATCACCAACCCTTCTCCCATCAATAACTCCCGAGGTGTAACCCTCCACAGAACTGCCATTCCTAGGTCTACACTGACCGATACAATTACCGGAACGTCTGGTGCGCCCCGGCCTCATGCCAGGGCTTCCTTCACGACTAGGGAGGGACAGTCCGATGAAAATCTAACCTAACCTAACCGCATCAACAACAGCCTATTTCAGTTCACTGCCTAACACAGGACTCTCCAAAAGTAGGAATCAGTCAGACTAGTCATAATCCTTACACTTGGTAGGCTTGGCGATCGTAGGTTGGACAATGGTAGAGATAAAATGCTGCTGCCTTTCCTTTTCTGTCAGTTACAATTTTACGGTGACGCACTACTGATATGCATATAACATCTTTTTTTTGTTACTCTAGTAGACTAATTTCAAACTCACTCCATAGTAAGCATTATTTAGATTTTGGGGTTTTCAAGTGAAACATTTTATATAAAAAATATGATTGATTCCAGACGCCGAGGACTGAAGAGGGCTATCGGCTCGGCCTGCATCGGAGGAGGTCAGGGCATCGCGCTCATGATTGAAGCCGTCTAACTTCCCAGGCTGGTCAACACATCACAATATACACTCAACAGTGCTTATACCTGTTCCCTTACCAGAGATAAACATAAATTTGCTGTTTCTATCTTCTGTCGATATGCTAAAGATATTTTATATTATCTTTTCGATTTTTTTCAACATATTACCGAATTAGATTCTTTAATCCTACTAAATTCAACGTATTTCTTACGTGATTTACGTGACTGCCATTATATCGGAAATTCATAAAACCAAGATACATGGTATGAACAAATCTCATATCTTATAAAAGTGACAATGAAGTTTGAAATCCATATAATGTCATCGAATATTACGGTTGTTTCAGAAATATAAGAATTATGCAATCGATAGGAGATACGAGATAGCAAGTATCACTAAGTGTTCGTAAATTATGCCAAGACTGCAGTCCTAGTATCCCTAGGCGGATAGCCAGAGAACTGCCATTCTATTAATAACCATTTTTGAAATTAATCAGTAGATATATTGTCTATCAGTCAATCGCAGTATCAAGTCACATAGTTTAAGATAAACATTGGACTTTAGTCCTGAAACAAACAAAAAGTTACAGCATAATTGTTATACAATAAGTTATTTATCTTTGAAGACTTAGACTGAATGATTTTGTAACATGTTTTAAAATGAAAATGTAAATAATGTTAATATTTTTAGACACTCCTTTTTGTATTATAACATGTTATGTATATAAACTAATAAGATTGTATATTATTATTGTTTATTGTTGTCAAATATGCAATTGTCTATACATTTTTGTAATCATATCAACACACGATGTCAATAAAATTGTTTTTTTTACAAAATCATAAAATGTGTTATTTGATTTTACATACCTATTGGTGGGGCGTGTAAATAGCTACACCATGTATAAGCGGGGTGGTATCACAACCAAAGATACGTTGTGAGGCGGACAAAAGAATTTACTAGGTAATGTCGGAGAAACAGGATAAAAACAATGATAAAAACGAGAAAATTTGTATTGACTTCCAAAACAAGACACTATCAATTAGGTACAAGTAATGAAAGCCCACCAACCTGCGGAACAGTCCGGATTCGCCTGCTTTCTGTATCTCGTCTTTCTCTCTGTGACACCTTTCGTGTATTCTTCTTGAAATGCGGTATTTTCGATGAATTTGATGATGAAATATTTTCAGCAAAATTTATAATGAATGAGCGGTTCCCGAGCGAGTTATTTTCGGCCTCTATGGCAACAAAAATCTAATATTGCTAGAGCGCGTGTGATTGGCTGTTAGCGCATCCGGTGCCAACTTCACGAGATTTCAGCCAATCACGGAGCTGAACAAGTACGGCGGGAATCAAAATGTTCCTAATTAACAAAGCGATAGCTTTGGAAGTCAATAGAACTACTATTAAATTGAAAAAGAAAGTGGCACAGAGCAACGCTCTACCACCTATTATACAAAGTTCAGATTTTAAAAGTATTTAATTATGCAGTATTTGTTAAAGATACATAAGGTAAGTACCTAGTACAAAGTACAGCAGATTTTAAAGTGTTTAATTATGCAATGTCTGCCGTTACTTGTAAAACAAAAAAACTTTAAAAATAATTACTCCTCACTCGGCGGGAAATGTAGGTTTATGTTGTAGGTACTCAATACCTTTGCAAGGTATGATAATTGAGAATATTCTCAAAAGAACTGTTATAAGTTATTACTAATACGAACGACGCGTTCGGTGCGGTGGTCAGCTTACTACGCCGGGGTCCCGTTTCGATTCCCGGTCGGGTCGATTTAGGTAACATCTTTTCTAAATGGGCTTGGGGCTGATGGATTATAGACATGTCTTCTGTTGCATGATGACAGTCGTAAAAATATTTAAAAGGCCGGCTTGGCATACTGATACTACAATATCTTTCAAGGATAGTCATAATACGATGAAGACAGCTCAATAGCTGTATTTAAACTATAGAAATGTCTCAAGCAAGCGGGACTCGAACCCGCATCTCCGTGCATACCGGGCGCGGCGAGTAGCTAAAATATACAGGATGTAATTTTAACCACCTTCCAAAAATATATATTTATCTACGAGACAAAAAACAAATGACGTATTTTTTCTTTTGGTATAGCCTAGTACAAATATGTCAAGATAAAGCACATAGAAAATGTCCGCCAAAATTCTAAAATTTTTGATACGGCCGCCTAGCAACACTTTTTTTACGCGATGCGCATCTCATTAATTTATTACGATACTAATCATAAGATTTGATTTTCCCTTTAAACATTAACAGGCCTATGACTGTAAAAATTAAAAACTATATTGCGAAAAATATTTTCAGGTGAAAACTAGATTCAGGTGATAATTACATATTTTACTTCATAAATAGGCTCTAAATACGATACTAAACACCTACAAAAATTTTGGAAAGTGGTTAAAATTTCACCCTGTATAGAGCTCAATAGCTGTAATCGACTGTTAGTTTTCTCCTTAAGTCCGCTCTAACCTACCGGAAGAGAAGAGGTGGTGCTAGAACAAGACACTGCCGTCAACACATTAATGTTTCATTTTGATAGTTAATTCGACTGGTTTTGATTCAAGTTTAAAACAGACTTTTGAATACATAATTTGCTTAGATGCATCATTTTGGTATACAACAATTATACTCATCGCCCATCGGGCTTATTTACTGAACACCCAACGTGTCATATGACCCAACTTTCACTTTTATTTCCTTGATCGATCAGATATTGTTTATTTTTATTGTCAACGCCGTTTTGGTGTGATTACAGATAATTATTAAAATGAATCATCAATGGCAAAGTGGTGTTCCTAAGGGTTGGGAACCTACAGGTTTGTTCGGTTTGGCGCCTCTAAACTTGCCGACTATCAAACGTCAAACAGATAACGATAACAAAAACAACTTAGCGACCGGCGCGCGGTGGGGCGAGTGTCTGTGTGCGCTCGCTTCGAAGCGTCGTGTTTGTGGGAAAACGTTGTCGAGTCACTTTCGAAAATGTCTGCCGCTATAAATAAAGGTAAGTAAACTACAAAATAATGTTACTGTTTGCTTATTTTTTTGTTCATGATTATCATGTTGCTCATACTGGAACAAAGGTTTTTCGTATCATATTTGAATATACAATAAATACAAAATTTGTTCCATAAAAATATGTAAGACAAATGTTCCTACATTTATAATAACTTTGAACACTTATTATTAATCATGTAGGCATATAGGTAGGTAACCTAATATGTTTTTGTGTCAAGTAATAAAAAGACATTTAGGTAAGTACTTTGGTAGTTCAATGTGTTGCAAAGGTTCAATGTCCACCAGAACTTATCAACAGTTGAACGATTTTGACATTTAGCCCATACTAGAACTGTCAAAAACCTGCTTTTCAATTGCGATAGTGATACGATTTGGTTAAGAGAATTGGGGGTCTGAACTTTGTCTTTAAAATGCCTAAATAACAATAATTATTTCAATCGATTCACAACTGTACTTATGTGTCCAAGATCTGAAGATCAAACAATTAGATAAGTTTATATTTTTGTAGTACCAAGTTCGATGAACTGTTGTAGTCCTGGATAAACTCTCTGAACTTGCATACATTTAAATGTTTTAGTTTCTCTTTCAAAAATAGAATTTAATAATAAATAACTGATTGCGGTAGTGGTGGCATGCGGTGGTAACTTAGAGCATTAATGCTATAAGGGTGGCAACGCATTAATAGAATAGTTCCACTCCATTTCCTCCTATGGGTGTTTGTTCTAAGAGGCGACTAGAGGAGTACCATCAGAAGACAGGCAAAAGCGTCATAACCATTGGCCAAACTGGGATCGTCCGTACCGCAGAACAAGGAAAGAGCTTAGAAAGGCGACATCGCCTTTCGAACCTTTTGCAACCAAGCTGAAAAGTCCCGGTGGGTGCAAAGCGGAGTAAAACACTAAAGTTTTTTAAATAACACTATTTATTGGCTAAAATCAAACGGATCTGATACAACGATGGCGACCTGCGGTGTCGCTCGTGGATCGCTTTGAACTGACATATAGGGCCCAGTATAACGGGCAGAAAAAGGGTGTCAATATACCCTCAAACAAAATTATAATATAAATCGTATGATACAAAAAAATAACATTAACCACTAATCATGAGCGCGTCGCTAACACTCCCCACCCTAGTGCTGTTTTACAGTACTTAATCATCAAAGGAAATAGGTGCGACGCGTACCGCAGACCGACGCCAAATTCCAGTTTTGGTCTTGACGTCTACCATTCTGATGCGCCCGTCCTTACCAGGGTAGATTTGGTGAACAACGCCCTTTGGCCATGCGTTTCGAGGTGAGCTAGGGTCGACGATAAGTACCAAGTTACCCACCTGCAGTGGCATTCGTTCTTCGTTCCATTTCTTGCGAGGCAGCATGTCTGGTAAAATCTCTTTTACCCACCTGTTCCAGAACATATCAGCCAGCCGTTGAGCCTTCCGCCATTGCTTTTTTAAGTACATATCGGAGTCATCGAACACTCCAATAGTAGGCAAGTTGGAAGAACTTCCTAAAAGAAAATGGTTAGGAGTAAGTGATTCGACTGTTGAGGGGTCAACAGACACGTGAGACAATGGACGACTGTTAACCATATTTTCCACCTCGGCTAGAAAAGTAATAAAAACCTCCTCTTTGGGTGTCCTTTCCGTGATAACTACCTTTAGTGAAGTCTTGACTGTCCTTATCAGACGTTCCCAAGCCCCTCCCCAATGGGGGCTGGAGGGGGGTATGAAATGCCAATCCATTTGGTTGTTTACACCTTCCTGTTTCAATACTTCACTGTCTAGGTAAGACGTAGACCCTTTTAACTCTTTTTCAGCTCCACGTAGATTGGTTCCGTTATCGGAATACAAATGAGATGGCCATCCACGTCGAGCCGCCATTCTTCGAAGAGCCATAATAAGGGAATCCGCAGATAGCGAATTGACAACCTCAATGTGTACCGCTCGGACAGTGAGACATGTAAAAAGTACACAGTATCTTTTTTCTTTGCGTCTTCCAATAGCCACTTCAATGGGTCCGAAGAGATCCAGACCACAATATGAAAATGGACGCTGGTGATGTGCTAATCGTGCCTCCGGTAAGTCTCCCATACGCGGAACCTGTGGCTTACATCTTCGAATACGGCAATACATACACTGAGAGACGACGGTTTTCACAGTAGGTCTTAATCTGATCAGCCAGTATTTCTGTTTCAGTTCGTTTACTACGGTTTCCTGACTCCCATGAGCAGCTTTGATATGGTAATGTCTTGCGATAAGTCGTGCCACAGGACTCCGTCCATCTAGAATTATAGGTCTCTTTACTTGCAGGTCTACATCAAGTGCGGCATCAATGCGGCCTCCTACGCGAAGTAAACCATCTTTATCGAGAACAGGAGTCAAGGTAAGTAATTTGCTATTTCGTGGCATACCTTTTCTTTCTTTTATTGCTGTTATTTCTTCATAAAAGGACTCAGCTTGTGCGTGTCGTAATAGCAGGTGCTCTGCTTGTTCCATCGTGCTGCAGTCTATTTCTTTGCTGAGTCCTTTGCACGCATCGATGAACTTTAGAATCACAGCAGTGGATCTAAGCAGGCGCAGCCAGGAAGAGAAACGTTTAGGATCAGGCACAGGCAGCTCAACATTGGGCACAGGCTGGGCCACAACCATACAGGTGGCAGAGTTTACCTCATTTGTGACTGACTGTATCACATCGCTCGGCCAGTGCTCCCAGCTGCCACGTAAAAACGCTGGGCCGTATAACCACTCATCTTCAAACATACTTAAGTTAAATTCCTCTCGCGTAGCCAAGTCCGCAACGTTAAGATAAGACGGGACGTATCTCCACTCCTCCGGTCTCGTTAGTTCGTCTATTTCTCCCAGACGGTTTGCCTCGAAGGTTTTATATGAACGAGTGTTGTTCCTTATCCAGTGTAAAACTGTAGTGGAGTCGCACCAGAAATATCGTCGAACTGGCTGTAGTTTATGTTCGTGAATAACTGTATTTGCTAGTCTAGCAGCCAGTAACGCTGCCTGTAACTCAGCCCGTGGAATTGTTAGCGGTTTGACGGGCATAACTCGGCACTTGCTAGCTAAAAACGCAACACGGGTTTCGCCATTATCGTCCCAACGCCAATATGCTACGGTGCACATTGCCTTGGATGCTGCATCACTAAATATGTGTAATTCGAGGTTCCTATACCTATCTTTAGCTGCGGTCGTAGTAGGCGATATGGTCATAGACGCTTCGTAGCACGTCGTAGCACGCTGTGTAGACGCAGCGTTCGTAGCACACTGTGCCGTAGGCAGAGCAGATATACGTTCATCTGTCTCTCTCGCACTCGTAGCACGTAGATAGCACCTAGGTATACGGATGTTTTTCATTACCTTAAGTAGGTCAAGCCATTTGCGCCATGCGTTGTAAACATCATCTGGAACGATATCGTCCCAGCCGATATCAATTCGCCAAGTATCTTGCAAAATTATACGACCTTGAATTATAAACGGAGATAAAAACCCAAATACATCAAATATAGACATTATAACGCGCAACATAATACGCTTTGTAGGCCTTTGTTTGCCCTCAATAACCCCTTCAGGGACACGTTTTAGACTTAAATCATACCCCAATTTATCCTCTTTAGGAAACCAAATTAAACCGAGTGTGCGCTCCCCATCATATTGTTGATCTAATTTAAATTTAACCGCAACATCACCTACGCTTTCCTTAGGCAAATTTTCTAACACATTCAAGTTATTGCTGGCAAAGTTACGTATTTCAAATCCACCAGCTTTGTGTATTTTTATGATGTTATTAACCATTTCGGTTGCGCAGGCTTCATTTTCAAAACTATCAATGTAGTCATCCATATAATGGGAATTACGTACTGCATCGACGGCGCTGGGAAGCGATGACTCATAGCGCTCGGCATTTTTGTTCTTAACAAATTGCGCAATAAAGGGCGAACAATTAGCGCCGAAGATAAGCGATGACATCATATAGGTCTTGGCAGGTTCTGAAGGGCTATCCCTCCACAAGAACCGTAGGGCATGTTGGTCTTCCGGTTTAATTTTAATTTTTAAAAACATGTCTTTAATGTCTCCTGTTACTGCAATGTTGTGTTCCCTAAAGCGCAGCATAATACCAAACAGTGAAGACAATAAATCAGGACCGGACTGTAAATAATCATTCAAACAAAACCCATTTACCTTACCAGCCGCATCAAATACCAACCTTAACTTTTTCTTATTGGGATTGTCCACACCGAAATGTGGTAAATACCAAGCCTTTGGCAAAGTCTGTACGTCAGTCAGCTCTTGAGCAAAGTCGTTTGACAACAAATGCTCAATACGTTCTCTGTATCTTTTTGCAAACTCTTCATACGTAGACATTTTCCTCTCGATACCTAGTAACCTATTGTAAGCATTATAATATGAATTAGGCAACTTACAATTCGGATCTTTCCAGGGCAAACCCACATACCATCGGCCATCAATAAGCTCCGCTGTCTTTTCCAGTTGGGCAACGGCATGAACATTATCTTTATTTAGTCTTGAAGCACAAGATATACCTAAAGAGTCAACAGTAAAAGAGAGCTTCACCTGTTCGTGTAGGTCACGCAGCATAAGCTCGTCCTCCGTCGGGGCGCTCCCGTGGGCCGAGACGCACAGGTTGACGTGTTCTGAAATTGACCTCGACCGCGGCACACGTACATTTCCATGGATACACCAACCCAGAGGCGTGAGTGTAGCGTACGGCTCATTATTATCACCAAAAATAATTTCCAGAGGGAACATTAATTCATAATTGTCTTGACCAATTAACATTTCAGGTTTACTATCTAAACTTAACAACTTATCTTTAATTTGACATAAGTTACTAGAATTAAAATTAACAGTACTCATTTTCTGTAAAGGTAAGTTAAGCTCTTTAACACTACGCGCTCGAATTGAGTAAACTTTATCGTCCATACCTGACAAACGTACGCTTGTTACGACAGCGTCACAAACCAGTTTGTTATTATCCCAGGCGCCGCAGACGCGTAAGCTCTCGCGCCGGCCGCGCAGACCCGCGCGCTCCGCTAGATCACTGCTTATCAGTGATACGGTCGATCCGTCGTCGAGTAAAGCCGATGCACTAATCACACCGTTAGGTCCATGAATACGCACGGGAACCACTTTGAGTAAAACTTGATAATCACTCGCGTTAATATGCGTAACAGTTTCCACCGATTGATTACTACGTTGCGGTTCACTGGTTTCAATGTCGTTTTGACCGCGACTGTTATTGCTATCGAAGTGCAGTAGGCTATGATGCGCTCCCCCGCAGTTGTCCTTGTCGCACGCAGGTGCTGGACACGTATCTCGAGCGTGACGGTGTACTAGGCACTTGTAGCATAATCCTTTACGTTTCACATATTGCCATCTGGTTTTTCTAAGCGATTTCTTGAATTGTTTACAACTTGTAATCTTGTGTTCGTGACCAGATTTGCAAAATTCGCACTTGTTATTACTATTTGAAGATGCAGAATGCAACAACACTGTTTGTGGTTTATGTTGAGTGTAATTGTTCTGATTTCTATTATCAGTGCGTACGTTTGAGCCATAAATATTCGCCGTTGAAGTTGTTGTAGATACTTTCATAGCTTCGATGTGTAAAAAATCTGACAGTATTGTTAAGCGCGGCTGTTTGCTTTCCGTTATAATTGGAAAACTGTAGTCTGCCCATTTAGATAGTAATACTGTCGGCATTTTCGATAGAATGATTGACACCATACTCATTCCTTGTAGGTATTCTTCTGAGTTCAGTACACGTATTGCCTCGATGAAGTTTCGAACTTTGCATGAAAACATGACTATATCCTTTTGGTAGTCGTGTGGTATCGGTGGTAGTCGTCTGATATCTTGAAGTATACGATTTACAATGCCATCCGGGTTCCCAAAACGTAGCTGTAGTGTAGATAAAATTATGTCAGGAGACGTCGCACTAATTAGCATTGCTGACACTGTATCTTTAGCAGCTCCTCGGAGGCACTTACGCAATCGCCAAAGATTTTCCTTTGCGCTAAAACGGCAAACTTCAGTCGACTCATCGTAGGCTTGTTTAAACTGTAACCACTCAATTGGATCACCGCTGAATTCTGGCAAGTCTCGCGGCGTACTTAATCTGCTAAGTAGGTTAGCGTTATTTCCATTGTTGGAACAGGCAGCAGCGGCTAGATCTTTAATAGTGCTAGCTAACATATGAAGAGTCGCATCGGCATTCTGTGACGGCTGCGTTTGTGATGCCGGCCGTTGCGACGGCGAACAATAAGCTAGTGTCGGCGCTGCCGGCGGCTGCTGCGTCGGCTGTGCAACGGGAGGAGCAGCGAGCTGTGACGGAGAAGATTCTCCCTGATGGGGCTGATGCTTAATGCTAGCTTTATCTAGTTCTTTGTAGCTAGATTCTAACCACTTTTCCACGTTACATTCCGTGGCCTTCTCTTCTAGTGGACTGTATATTTCTTCTTCGAGTTCCGCTATATCCACAACCAATTGTTTGTCTATCAATTCCATTTGAATTTTAGCCTTTTGTATCGCGGCTTGCATCTCCAGCCGTTTTTTTCTTGTTTCTAAGGAGATTAGAGATGACTTGCCAGATTTTACACTCGCGGGTGCGGGAGGCGGTGGTTCAGATTTAACGCTGTTTGCCGGCACAATAACGTCGTTTTTAACCATCGGTACGTCAATTGATGCACTTTTGCCAACACCAAATGTAACACAATGTCCATTATCATGCTGTGGTTGACTGTCCATAACGCGTTTTCGATTTCCGCCATTTTGTTCGCTCTCATGTCGCGCCGAACTCCGCGTTTGCACCATTTTTTTTACAGGCGTGTGGATCATTTGATTCGGAGAGAAGGACCATGAAAAGTCCCGGTGGGTGCAAAGCGGAGTAAAACACTAAAGTTTTTTAAATAACACTATTTATTGGCTAAAATCAAACGGATCTGATACAACGATGGCGACCTGCGGTGTCGCTCGTGGATCGCTTTGAACTGACATATAGGGCCCAGTATAACGGGCAGAAAAAGGGTGTCAATATACCCTCAAACAAAATTATAATATAAATCGTATGATACAAAAAAATAACATTAACCACTAATCATGAGCGCGTCGCTAACACAAGCATTTGCTCATAATGACATCATGTTATGAGCAAATGCTTGTAAGTGAGCGCTGTGATTGGTTGTTGGAATAATTTGAACTCATGTTTAGTAGGAGTGCAAGCGACATCGGCTCTCATACAAATTGCGCATGACAGCCTTTCTAACCTTTTCCCATGTTCTTTGGTCCGTAGCGCCTGCCAAGCGTGGTTGTAAGGACAAAATCCTCCTATGGATGAGGCCCATATCTATCAGTGGACTAATGTAGGCTAATTATTGGTAACAATGACGAAACATTCACTTACTTAGTGGCTACTTCATACTAAACTTCAACTCTCTGTACCTGAAAAAATCAACATCGTAATGCGACTACTCTACATTATTACTTACTTTGAAGACACGGTTCGATTCCCAGTAGGTAAGGTGCCATTTAGGCTTAGGCTGGCAGGCACGTTAAGCTGTTAGTCCCGGCTTTTGACGCAAGATGGAAATAATAAGTGACGATCTTGCGGATCATCATTGACAGAATAATCACACAGGCATATAAGATGCACACGGGAAGAAAATTCGTTCCTAAGGTTTGTTTTATTTTAAGCATTTTTAAATTATTTTTCACTCGTCAGGTGTATTCATCGTAGCGGCCAAACGCACCCCTTTCGGGCGATATGGGGGCGTGTTGAAAGATATCCACCCCTCCGACCTGGTGGCGATCGCCGCTAAAGATGCTTTCAAAGCCGGCGGCGTTGCCCCCAGCATCATCGACTCAGTCAACATTGGTCTGGTCAATACGGTAAGTAGAAATGACTCGAATACAAACGTTGTGTGGTCACTCAGTGCCGTCTACTCCATAATATGTGTAGCCGGCCTAAAAGCGCTATTTCTTCTAGTCCTATGTATGAGTAAAGGACGAAATCCTCTTTATGGAGAATTATGTCCAGCTGTGAACTAATTTGAGCTAAAAATCTATAATTTATTGTTGCCAGTTATGTTCACCAATCACGCAATGTGAGCTAAAAGTGCCCGGAGTTTATTATTCAAGTGTCGCTATGGTTTGTAGCTTTGATTCTAAGGTTTGTAGACTTTATAGATGGTACGACGGTGAAAGCCGCTGGCAGTGTTTTCATCATTATCTATAACTCGAATAACACTTATTAAATATACTTTATTTGATATTTTAGCAACTTAATTGCACTTATAATATTAGTATATAAACTTGAAAAATTTTGTCTCAGGCGGGACTCGAACCCGCATCTCCTCGCATGCCGGGCGGGCGCCATACCATTAGGCCACCGAGACACTGCGACATGGCGCGAATATTTCAAGCATATTCTTTCTGACGCTGTAAGCCAGCGTTGTTTCATCAAATGTTAGGAGTTTGCACCCTTTAACAAATTTTTCAAGTTTATATACTGACTTATAAAATAGTTTTAGAGTGATACACGAACGCGGTAAAGTGTTCGAAACGTTAGCGTTAGGATAAATCAAAATAAAATAAAAAAAAACTTGGTTAGATTTGTAAATAAATAGTCATTTATTTTAACTTTTTATAAGTAGTGTGGTACCGACTCACTAAATTAATAGCAATACCCTTTCTTTTTCTATGGGTGTCCTAATATGCGATTAAAAGAAGTACTTAGATACCTGCCGGCAGAAGAACGGCAACAGCTACTTCTCTTCGATTGGCTAAACTGCGGTCGCCAACGCCAATCGTTTCAATTACCGCAAATTCTCCTGGAGAGGCCTGTGTTCAGCAGCGACCTGATATAAGGTGGTGATGAAGATTATCGTGAACTTTTTATTGGTTTCAGTTAAGTGGATCGTCAGATGGAGGCCTGTCGCCTCGCCACGCGGCGCTGAAGGCAGGTGCGCCGCAAGAGGCGCCAGCGCTCGGCGTGAACAGGCTCTGTGGTTCCGGGTTCCAAGCCATAATCAATAGCGCTCAGGTACCTTATACATGGCGGACAAACTACAACTGTAGTAAATGAACTAAAACAATATGTATGTCACTTTTTGGAGCACGCTGTGCTTCTAAGGGTAAAGTTCACCAACAGACGGTTAAAATTTAAACAACCTTTAAAAATATTATTTGACATATTATGTATGGGAATTGTGTCAAATTAATCGTCTATCTATGTTTACCGGCTGTTTAGTTATTGGTGAACTCGGGTCTTAGTAATTTACATAGTTATTATACTTTTTGTGTTCGTAGCTGCCAACACTGGCTACAGGAGCACTTTGGTGCTATTACCACAGTCATGTCACCAAAGCTGCCGTCCGTTATCCCTGTATTACATTGTCCGTCTACTAAAGAGAAAATTACTTACTCGTAAATCATATCAAATATTCGTTGATCGTTGTGTAGATTATAGTCAGGTCCCGACCGAGCGCATTCCAGTGAACCGTCACAAGCGAACGTAGGTACCTACTTGAATCTGGGTTTATTGATATTCTTGCTGATTCCGTGCCATCATCATCATAAAATTTCATAAAAATGACACTTAACCTTCATAGTTAGTTGTTCTTTATTTAATTGCTCAACATACAAAGTAACCTAATGAGTAATGATGCACCTTGCAAAGTAAATTAAGAGCCATACTTCAAACAGATGACCGTCCTTTTTATGATCTGTCAGTACCTAAATTTGCTATAGGTTTAGTATGCTGGTAGTAAAATATGACGTCATAACTTATTTATTGATTCCAAAGCAATTAAAACCCTTAGTCAACAAATTGTTGACATAAATCCAGATTTTCAGCCTCAGAATCAAAATGGAATCAAAATGGATGGTGTTTTCGAATAATTGTGAATGGTGTCATAGATATTCCCTCATATAAACGATTTTACGGTTAATTTCTGATTCTAAACGGTACGGCATTGCTATACTATAACTAATAGAAATTTTGATCATGTAAGCACCTTGCTTTCTGATTCGTGATCATGGAGCTTGCAACGGTGCCGAAATTTCAGGAACTAGATAAAAAACGGAGCTCGCTTAAACAATTAAGTTCTTAAGATAGTGACATTAAAGCTTAATTTTTCATCTTATCTAACAACAAACGGTTTTCTAGGACATCATAACAGGCTCCGCCCGAGTGTCCCTAGCCGGTGGGACAGAGAACATGTCGGCTGTCCCTTTCGTGGTCCGTAACACTCGTTTCGGTGCACCCCTCGGGGTGAAGCTGACGTTCGAGGATACCCTCACTAGCGGCTCTCTGGACACGTACTGCAACTTCACCATGCCACAGACTGCAGAGAACCTAGCCGAGAAGTATGAACTGAAGAGAAGCGAGGTCGACGAGTTTGCTCTACAGTCGCAAAAGAGGTGGAAGGCTGGTGAGTTGTATTAGAAACTTCTTCATTGGACCTTTATTTACAGATAGAAAACATTGATTCAGTTATTAATTTTGAAACACGCTGCGACTCGCCAGAGTCCGGCCGCAGCAAAATAATACGTCCGTCGTGCGCATCCCATCACAGCATGTTTCAGAATGAAAAGTTTGACTCAATATTTTATATTTTTATGAGATTATTTTTGTTGATAAAATAAATCAAGATGTTATACCTAGATAATAATTACATAAAGTGGGCTTCGTTTGTTAGGCAGTTAAAAATGCACAGTGTATTTCGCGTGTTGCACGGAGTTGACGACTTTTTTAATACTCGTAAGTTCCCTTACGTGGTCAGCCTGCAGACAACCCTCGTGGTCAGGGTAGTTAAATAGTATCTAGGAAAATATTTAAAATATTAAATAAACGTGTGGCTATACACGTAAGGTAAGCCTGAAAAGGTAGGACCAAATGATACTTTTGAATACGTGCGCAAAAAGCTCTATCACTGAAAAATCTCACTTGTTGATATGAGTTTTGTAATAAATCTTTTGTTTCAATCCGAAACACTGTACTAAATTTTCTCTCTGCTTCTTTCAGCTTATGACGCGGGCGTATTCAAAGAAGAAATCGCGCCCGTGACTGTCAAGGTGAAGAAGCAAGAGGTGGTGGTGGAGAAGGACGAGCACCCTCGCCCTGAGACCACGATCGAAGGGCTGTGCAAGCTGCCCGTCCTCTTTAGGAAGGGAGGAGTGGTCACCGCTGGGAACTCATCTGTGAGTCACATTCATCATCCATGATTTAAGAATTCGCTTAGTTTCGAACCCCGACGTTTCGAACCCTTTACAGCGTTCTTTGAACGCTCTTTGAAGTCAAAGTCAAAGTCAAAGTCAAAGTATTTATTTGCGAAGAATAGGTACATAAGATGTCAGATACAATATTTAGATCTCTATTCAGTTAATAGTATTTAACATGCAAAATTAAAATAATAAATTAAGTCATACAATTAAAAAATTCAGATAAATTATAATAACCCTTATTTACTAGCCATTGGCGTAGTTTTTTTGTCATCACATACACAGGTCCACACTTAAATTGATTTGGAATATGGTTATATACCTTCACACACATACAATAACAGTTTTTCCGAAATAGAGAGGTTCTTGGTTGAAAGTCCAAAGCAAGTCTGTTACTGTTTCTAGTATTTCGAGGATATATTTCGCTGGCCTTTTTAAATAATTCTGGATGATGCCTGACAAACTTGTATATTTCTAGAATATACATACAAGGAACGGTAAGGATTCCTAATTTTGTAAAAAGTGGTTTGCAAGAGTCAAAGGGACCTTTATCACATATAGCACGTATACATTTTTTTTGGGCAATAAGTACCTTGTTTGCGTCTATGCTGTTTCCCCATAACAGAAGCCCGTATGCTATATTTGACGCAACGTAGCCGTAGTAAGCGGACAAAGTAACATGAAGAGACGTTTTACGTCTCAAGCGTCGTAGTACGTAAACGAATCTATTGATTTTGCTGCAGACCTTATAGACGTGAGTTTTAAAATTTAAGTTTTCATTTAACTCTATTCCCAGGAATGTTACATCGTCAGCCTTTTGAACGGCTATTTCGTTATATCTTAAATTGACATAATAATTTGTTGGTCCCTTTATATTAAAATTTACATAATGAGTCTTACTAAGATTAACAGTAAGGTTATTTGCATTGAGGTATTGAATTATATTTTGAATTGTGTCATTGATGTCATTTTCAAATTTAATTAAGTCATCATGGTATTTAGATTGAATAATAACAGATATGTCGTCGGCAAACATTATACATTTATGTTTTGTCACTTTAGTCAGATCATTAATATATAGCAAGAATAGTATCGGGCCTAATATACTTCCTTGCGGGACCCCGAATTTCTTAATTTTATATTGAGATTGGTGTGAAACTATCGTATTTTTCTTGTTTAAACTTCTAATTTCTACACATTGGTTTCTATTTCTAAGGTATGTTTCTAGCCATGAGAGGCAACGTCCTCGAAAGCCGTATTTTTCTAATTTGTCTAACAAAATATCGTGCGCCACAAAATCAAACGCCTTGGACATGTCAAAAAACAGTACAATGGTACGCTGCTTCTTATCGAGTCCCAAGATTACGTTATGTATCAGATCAAAACATGCAAGGGTAGTAGACTTTCCCTTTTGAAAGCCATACTGTTCTGGTGTTATAATGTTATTTTTTTGGTAAAAATTAACTATTCTTAACGCTGTAAAGGGTTCGAAACGTCGGGTTAAATAAAAAATAAACGCATTCTAAATCCGTAAACTATCTTTCATTTCAATGTATAGTGTTCGCGTAAACTCAAGAAAACAGTATAATAATATTTTTTGATCTTACCGACATAGGTAATAATACTAATAATAAAAAAGGGGGAAAAGTAATCATCTGGACTCGATCCGGGGTCTTTAAGTTTCGAGACCGCCCGCTTTCCCACCGGGCCAAAAGTTTCTGACTTGAACGTTGCGTTGTTTTTACCCTTTGATATTTTTCACTACGTAGGGAATAAACGATGGAGCCGGCGCTCTAGTTTTAGCAAGTGAGGAGGCTCTGACTCAGAACAACCTGAAGCCACTGGCCAGGCTCCTGGGCTTCTCGTTCGTGGGCGTGGACCCAAGTGTGATGGGTATCGGACCTGTGCCCGCCATCCGCAACCTGCTCAAGGCTACCAACTTGACGCTGAACGACATAGACTTGGTTGAGGTGAGTTTTATTCAAAGGGTACGAGGTAGCAGCTCAGGTTATGGGAGAAAGAACAGACCTATATACCATGTAATAATCAACTAAGAATTTTCGAAAACCACAATTCTGTTGCAAAGATTTATAAATAAAATTTTAAAATTTAGTCAATTTAAAGTAACGGCCTATAATCACCCCACTACAGGGCAAAGGCCTCCATCATTGTAAGTAGTAATGATAGGTACAGTCATTATCACCACTTTTGCCAGAAGCGGGTTGGTGATCACAAACCCGAGCTATATGATTAAAAATTCGAAACTCTTGCTGCCCGACTTAGGGAGTGTACTTAGGGTCCCGAGATCTTGACCCGGTAATTAATCCACTAGACCAAACGCGAGTTAATGCCGTAAATATATCTTTCATTTCAATTTTAATATTTTAAATACCGGGCCAAGATCTCGGGGTCCCAGGTTCGAATCCCGGGTCGGGCAACAAAAAGTTTCGCATTTTCGAACGTTTCTCGTGTTCACAAACCATCACCAACCCGCATTCGGCAAGCGTGGTGATTATGCCAGTACACCCATCGTTGCTGTGGTAACTTGAATTCAATGATGGAGGCCTTTTCCCTGCAGTGGGATGATTATAGGCTGTTATACTTACTACTACTATTCTAATGTGATTGATTCCAACTCGCTTATCCAGAAGCCTTATAGAACCTTCATTATAAGTTCAATAATTTCTAGATAAACGAAGCGTTCGCAGCGCAGACGCTGGCGTGCGCCAAGGAGCTCGGCCTGGACCAGAGCAAGCTGAACGTGAACGGAGGCGCCATCGCTATGGGCCACCCGCTCGGGGCTTCCGGGGCCAGGATCATCGCGCACCTCACTTACGAGCTGAGGTAACAACACATAAGCATTTGACAAATTACTACGTATATCGTTTACTCGGTATCATAATCATCGTCTCCGCCAAATGACGTTTTCCGCTGAACATATGGTAGGGGGGTGGTGGGATCTACCTCCTAGTGTTCCACCCTGGGCAACGGCATCTTTGGTTTTCTAACCAATGATGACGGATAACGGATCCCTCTGCGGTGGTAGGCTTCGTAAGAGGCCGCCTGGATGCTTCCACCCTCCTGCTGGAGTCCAGCGCCAAACAGTGCCTCTGTGTTCCGCTGGTGTGTGGGAGAACCAGTACCTCTGGGTAAGCTCGCTCCATCTTAGGCTTCTTCTTAACCGTATAATGAAGTATGTAGGCAAGAGCAAGCCCATTGATTATTAAAGAAATGCCTCCTTAGGGATCTCCACGATCGGTCCCGCACCACACGCAGCTGCTTTGTCATGTCATAATGACAAAAACGGGACAGAACGGGGTACGCCACCACTCAGTTTTTTTGGTGTTGGATAAAGGTGTTTAAAGTATTTAAAGAAGAATACAGCTTAAGTAAGCTTTTTTAAAACTAATCTGGTTTATTTATCAGCTTAATAACGTGGACATCACATACATTGTTCGGACTTCGGACTCCTCAGAAAGTAACTATTTAAAGTACTTATTTTGTGGAAATCAAAAACAACGAAGGTACCACAACACCTGGACTCGAGAAAATATAGAAAAAATACTTTTTTTACATCGGGTCCAAGAAACGAACCGAGGACCTCGAAGCAAACGACACTTTGAAAACCGTCTTGTACCTATCACGGAGGTCGTCAACGTAGAGTAGACTTGTGCATATAAGGACTATGTAGACAACAATGTAATAGAAAAATGTGTTTAGAGAAATATAAATGATGCGTGCCTATACTCGTGCAGACAACAGCATGTCAACCTACCACAAAACGTCAAATTTTCTCAATTGATATTGATCTCTACTTGTTGGACTTAAAGTTGAAAATTAATTCAATGACCTTTAACTTTTTGGGTAGGCTGACCTGCCGTTGCCTGTATGTACATAACTTGCCATTATGTATGATAGATATATATATTTATTCGCTCTGTGCTATTCCTAATAGTATACTATGCTAAATGCATGCTAACTGCTAAGCTATATAGTAACTTTCTCTCTGTTACCTTTTTCCGATTAAATCACTGAAACGATTTCGCTTAAGTGGAAAAAGGACATTGACAAAGGACGGGCTAGATTTATTACTCAACAAATCTTTTGTTTCAGACGTCGTGGTTTGAAGAAGGCCATCGGGTCGGCGTGCATCGGCGGTGGGCAAGGCATCGCGATCCTGCTGGAAACTGTTTGAACACTCGAAGCTCTACTACTTAAAGTTACTATAGCGATCGCTATTTACCTTAACCATATAAAATTAATTTCACCGGATCAGTCAAAATTTGAAACTTATTAACAGATAATTTTTGAGGCTTTAACCATGTTTTTTCATGGGTTCCCGATATTACGGCTTGCGGCCTGTTGCAAGCGCCATGATCACGAAAGAACTAAACATCCAATTGGAATTACTTTTTGTATAAACCATGTTCGTTTTAATCATTACATTTTAAATTTCGTTTTTATTTTATTCGGTTTTTAAGCCCGAAGAGTATTAACGAACGAAACGGGGTCGCTGTAATAAATGTCTAGTCTACCCTACCAGCCATAAGAAATAAAGAACCTACTGATAAATGCCAGTCTCCTTTTACACCTTAGTAAAAGTCTGGGTATAACTGCCTTAACTACATTAGGTATTATGGTGCAAAGCTGAGGCATAATTTTAACATTAATTATTTAAAAGGGCTGATCGATACGATTTAATACAATAAATTTCCAATCACCAGTCGCAATCACAATATACTGCATAGTTGTTGTTTTGTGTTATTGAATTATTGATGACTGATTTATTGTTACAAAAACTTTATTAAATAAAGATTTATTTTTGTTGAACACATTGTTTTCCCTATTCAAATCCAATAGTCAGATATCGCATGTACCTACTTAAGTACGAAGCGGCAAAACTCGTTATTTGTTTTGTTTGTATCAATTGCTATCAGACAACGGTACTTATCCCAAAACATATTTACACCATAGCAAATTTTTCTTAAATCAACACTTTTGGAGATCACCCCTAGACGTCAGAAGACTCCGACCATTAACTGCCACCGCTTCCTTTCAAAATATAGAATAGGGAAATCCCTTTGTTCCAATTTGTGAACTTCCCAAACAACGAAATTATGACGAAGGACATTGCTTGGCATAAAGGTTTTGCAATTAGACCAATGGCGGAGAGAAGACGCTGCTGCTCGTCTTCTTTTGGCAGTAGTCGCCTCTTACGACACCGGCGAATCTCCGTAGGATTACGCTAGAACATATACTGGCATATTAGAATACTATCAAAGAAAACCATTGATATTTATTTGTCCAACCCAATGACCTAAACTACAAATTAGATATTACAGAAGTCAATGTCATGACATGACTGTGTCCTTCACTCTTTATACCTACGCTCGGCGGTCACGCACTCAGGCTAGGGTTGTCAACTTTAGCTTTTAAGCATAAACTATGGTGGTAGTGGCACTCGCCTCGCATAAAGTTTTTTGATTAATAGTGAGAATGAAACAGAAAGAACGTAAATAAAGCAGTAAATAAAAGAAAAACTTTATCAATCTTTGCACTCAAAAGTTCACAGTCGCTTGTTTCAGCGGATGGAACTCGCGCTCGCACTGGGTCCTACTACCTTTAGTATAATCTTATCTGTGGTCGCACCAACCGTCATAAACCCGAGCAATGTTCGAAAATTGCTCGACCCGGGACCCCAAAATCTTGACACGGTATGTAAAAATCACTCTACTAGACCAACGGGGCGTTACGGGGCTGACTACTGTAGGTACCTATTGGTAAAAGCAAACGCTGTACCTACCTACATACGACTGTTTTTTTTTCCAAATATACGAGATTTAAAATATACATACAGGACGATAAACATACGTATATATAATATTCTGTTTTTTATCTTATCGACGCAGCTAAATATCTAAAACATGAATACTGGAAGGTACAGGTTGTTTAAAACAACATTTAACATGGGAACCTTTTGAATCATACATATAGTAAAGTTAGGTAAGTAATGAAAATAGACTACTTAAAAAATTATATCCTTATTCTTACATAATGTAAAACAATAAACATTTCGTACATTTATCTTACAAACTTACAATCGCTGTATCAACAATTCACAGATAAAACCGGCCGTTCGTAATAATAACAAATGACAGTCACATCATATAAGCGTATGTATAATGTTAGGACACAAATGTAGATAGCCGATAGCAGATGTGAATACAATTTTATTCATAAAAACACCGGAGTATTTGCGTCACGCTTAACGCGCTTCCACCAAGGTTTTTTGTTTTTTAACATGGCGTTAGCGACTAAAGGTCAGTCTTTTTAATACTACGCCTGATAAAAAAATATAATAGTATTATTTTAAATTCATGTGTTAGTATGGTGAAGCTAACACATGAATTGAATGCCATAAATAGATTTGAAAACATTGCGCAAATTACTTAACCATATTGTTTTAGGTATATTTGTGGTTGGCGCGAAGAGGACGCCTTTATGTAGTTTTGGCGGGCCTCTTCGGGAGACTCCGGCAGGGCTCGCCTTCGCAGCCACCGCGAAAGATGCCATCCGACAAGCAAAATTGGACCCTGTGTCTATAGACAATACCGTCGTCGGAAATGTTCATTATGTAAGTTTTTATTGATGGTTATAAATTGTTCAACTCAGTTCGCTCGCGGGCTGGTAATGGTATATAGCGCAGTGAATATGCCGTTGTAGGCTCACCGATTACGTCACCCGCCACGCGTACCGAGTCATAAACATCTTGTTTTTACGACTTTCGACTTGTTTATTTAAGTGGGTCGGCTTAAGTGACTTTCTTTATAATGTAGCTGATGGATGAAGCTTCTAGCTAACTAGAAAGTGTCGAACATAGACTTGGGTAGTTCCTGATCTGAATGAATGACACAATTGAAGTACTTCACCTATCTAGTCCTTATGTATCACTCACTCACTCTAGTCAAAAGCAGTTCATTTAGTTCAGTAACTCAGTGATATGAGAGTAAAACGTTTGGATATATTTGTCGTACCGTAAGAGTAAGACCCCGGTGAAAGTTCAAGCTAGTTTCGCGCCTAATATGACTCCTTAATATTTGAGGCAGTGCACGCGAAAATATTTTTTATTCACTATGATTTAAGACTTAATATGGTTACAGTACCTGCTGAGTATACTTAGATGTTAATATTAGGTAATTGACGATGATATAGATGTCAAAGGCAATTTTTAGTGTTTGTATAATTTTGTTATTATAATTGATTTATTAAAGTTCCTTCATACTTCTTATTTAAAGTACCTTCATACTATGAAGGAAAATCAGTTTTCTATGTAATATTTTCGGTATTTATGTACTACGTTTTATAATCGTAGTTCTTGAGCTGATATCTTCTAAATAATTAGTAGTCATTAGAATAGTTCTGTCTACGATAAATACATTATTTTATGCAATGCTATTGAACTGAATATGAAGTAGTAGTGAGTTAGATAACCAAACTAGATCTACTGAACTAAATTAACTAATTGAACTAGATGAGTGATACATACTCGTATCTTTAACTCCCACTGAACTGTATCACTCATTTCACTTCAATGAACGATTTTTCGCACCTCCGAACATGTTTTTTTTTTCATTCTACCTTAATAAATATATTTAGCTGGGTTACCATTTAGCTGTGAACATTATAATCGTGCCGCAAAGACCATACTCCAACTAAACATTTCTGTATTTTGAAAAGTACCTAGATCGATGACTTGTATTTTTAGTGATAAAAGAAAGATTGGTTCAATATAAGTACGTATGGAAAAAAAAAACTTGAGAGGTGTCAAGGGACACCCAAGTTCCTTTTTAGTGAAGGAATTGTAATAAAATTATTTTATCCCTCTCTCTCCCTCCCTATTTCGCCCCCCCCCCCCGCCCTCCCTTTCACTCTCTCTTCCTCTCCCTCTCCCACTACCTCTACCTCTCTCTCCCACACCCTCTCCCTCTCCCGCCCTGTCTCTCCCTCCCTCCCTCTCCCTCTCCTCGCGTGTTTCACTCTCTCTCTCTCTCTCTCTCTGAGAGAGACAGAGAAACACGCGCACGCCGTACGGCTTATAACTATAGCAAAAAGTGTCGTTCAAAAAGTGTGGTTACAATTTTTTCCGTCTAGCCCCTTTTGCAACGCGCGATAAGGCTTTTCCGTATAATTTTTATTTATGACATTATCATTAAATGACGACGATTTGTTTTATTCCATAACTTACTAATAATTTCTTTTAAAAATATGTGTAATACCTCTCCACTCTTCGAGCACCTCGGGCTATGTTGCCCCCTTGTCGCTACGTCACTATGTGCTAGCGGCCGTTTTCGGGGGCCCATTAAACGAGTGTGCGAATCACCCCCTGCCATTTTATCCGTGTGAGTAACATAGGTCAGGCAGGGGCCATAGTCCGTCCATAGTCCCAGTTACCCAGTCCACTAGCACCCAAACCCATAGCCCAGTATTCTTTGTATCCACATTCTACAATAGTCCTGCACTGACCAGGCGTTATCCTTGGGTGTACTTGTATAGTGCGCACAGGGATAATCGTCGGTTGGTGTCACATTACATAATTTAGATAAATGTTGTCTAACGGGCCTCTGCGAGTTGGCTTCGGCCCCTCGTACGCCTTCCAAATGTCCGGGACTCCAAAGTCCCGTGATCGGAAACAGACCAACATAAAAATAATAAAATCCTTTATTAAAATATAAGTATACAGAAACTTTGTTCTTATTACAAGGGATGTATCTTACAAGTAGTTAACTTATTGGTGTAACCCTGACTCCTAATCTAGGATAAATCCTGTATCTTAGGCAGCAGTTATTCCTCATGAACGTCAAGACTGCGAGATCACTCCTTGTTTTAAACCGATTTACTCATTTCCTTTTAGCACCTATTTGGCACCATTTGGCACCGTCAATTATAATTTTGGCACCTTCATAGTTAAGACAATATTAAAGATTCAGACTGGTCCCGCCATATTGACGCGTCAAGATGGCGGGATCAAGCTGTTACCATAACACTACTAATCATTTTATTAAACTAGCTACAGTTTAATTTAGCACTCATTTGGCACCCTCCGAAACTTATATAACTTTACCGGTTTCGAGTGTGTTTTATTTTTATTTGTTTTCATTTCTAGTCTTTACGCCTGCAAAATTGTAAAGAGCAAAGCTCAAAGTGGAATAAAGTTGCTCATCGATTGGTGACAGGAGGTTTTGTTCATTTTTAATATAATATATTACTACAAAATGTACTTTTGTGTTTGTTTTCAATTTTTGATAACAAAACCACTAAATAATATTGATTTAATTTGTAAACAACACCCAATTATAATTTAAGGGTAATAAAATAAAAATATTTTTACAATAATCTATCTACTGGTTTTGCCATTTGTGGGCGATTCTAGGAAACTTAAACACTGTGCATACATCTTTTTTATGAAGAGAGCACCATTTACACCTTGATTTTCGTTTTCTCGTCTTATCCGAAAAGTGGTGACCTGTTGAAACCTCAACGGCAGTTCGCGGGGAAGTTGCAAAACATTTCTTCACAATCTCATCGGCCAACCTATATAGGAACTCGCGTGCAGAGAATTTTGTGCCCGTGGAGTACATGACATGCGCGTTATGTATTGAAACGTTTAGAAGCCGGCGAAATAGTTTTTTTATACCAGACTAGATTACGAACCCTCTCCACGGGGAAGGCCTGCAAAAGCTGGTCCTTTTTATCAACCCCTCCCATGGCCATGTTGTAATCGAGCACTACTTTTGGTTTATACAGGTAATAATCGTATTTTTCTTTTCCGCCGACTTCTACGCTGTGGAAAGTCGAGATCAGAGACACTACGACATTGGCGTCTTTCCAAACAGCAATTATAGTCATGTCCTTGGTCTGACTAAAAGCCACTTCTCCCGTACGCATGTTATGTTTTGTTTTACTTCGCAAGCTATCTGGCACAAATTCTCTATTAAGACGCAGAGTTCCCATCGTGTCAGTCTTTTGTGATTTAAGTGCTCGTGATAAAAGCGGGCTATTGTAAATATTGTCCATCACAAGTGTGGTGTACCCTTGATGGAGTAACGGGCGCCCTAAATTGAAAACAATTTTAGACGTTGCTCCTTCGGGTTCGGTCTCTTCGCGGTCACCATGTTATTCCGGTGTCACTTCTTGGTTTTTGCCTGCAAATAAAATCATATTCCACAGATACCCAGACTTCGATTCGCAGAGTTCATAAGTCTTTATTCCTACCCGAGCAGCTTTCGTATTAATTAGCTGCGCAAAAGATAATCTGCCTTTCCACAATAACAGCGACGCATCAATAGCGATTTCTTGCTCGGGTAGATATAAAGAGCTGAACTTGCTAGTGAGATGGTCAAGAATAGGCTGAATTTTGGCTAATCGATTTGGGGTACCTGTGTCAAACGACAAGGCCGGATTGTCTACAAAATGTAGACAACTTTTAATAAGTTTAAACCTATTAAATGACATGATGTGCTCAAATGCAGCGAACTTAAGGTGATGAAATCGTGGCTTCCAGTATTCTGACTCCACTGGGAGTGGAATTAAACTTTGCAACATGCAGATACCAAAAAATGTCCATAATTCTTGGGCTGAAATTGGAGTCCATCTTTTGATGCTTGCATGTTCTTTGAGCCGAGGATCGTTTTTCAAATCATCAGCATACCTATTTGTTCCCTGAATTATTAAGGCCATGAATTTGTTGTCCCATATTCCTTACAACACCTCCAATGGGGTCATTCCCTGAACAGTTAAAGTTGGGCCAGGTTGTCCTACGAAAACTTCCCGCTGGCCAATGAAAACGCTAGGGTCACTAGACCACTTAAAATCTAGCATGTCCTCAGTGGTTAGTTTTCGTAGAGCAATATCGTCTCTATTGTCCATCTCCTTGAGCTTGTAGCCATTTTGTCTAATGTATGAATTGAGTGATCCAAATTTTTTGATTTCGTTTATGGGTTTTGACAATTTGTGACTAAATGTACGGCATGGTTTTGTTGAAAAATAAAAAAAAGATCAATCCAGATGCACTTATGTACCTACACGGAACAATCCAAAGTAGGCATGTCGCAAATTTCATAATGAGTTGACTACCCCTGCTCATGGAACCTTATCTGTGCTTATGGCATAAACCTACGTGTAAGGCTTATTAAACATTGACTTAATTATTATTTTTTATTTTTTCTTTGATGTGTTACGGCTTTGGACCATTGGAAATAAGACTATAGAATACATTTATTGTAACGGTAAAATAACTGAATAATTGAGTGAATGCAACGGAACAAGACGAAATCATTGATAAAAAACTATACCTAAACAACAAAAGGGTAAGGGACATAATGTCCCTTGAGCTCTTAGAGCATTAAAAATCTATGATTAAACCAAATGCTCTTAACTTGCCTACTACAGCATTTAAAAAAAAGGGACATAAGTCCCTTCGAGCCCGCGAGCGGTGAAGCTAAGACGGTTAATATCGTCGTTGTTAAATCAAAACCTGCTATGTTAACTTATCATAATCGGTTTTAGTTTGAAAACAACGATATGCTAATGGGCTTATGATGCCCGATTGGTGTCATGGTAAAGGTAGTACTGCGAAAGGGTCCGTGTTCAATTCCCGGGGAAGAACAAGTTTCGAATTATTGAAAATTGCTCGGGTTTCCAATATCCAACCCGCATTTGGCAACCGTGGTGATAATGCCTAACTGTCTGAAGCAATGTTTCCCAAACATTTTTCACACTGCCTCGTTGTGCCCCACTTAATACTTTTAAACCCATTAAGTAAAATAATATATGTAGATACATTTATCATCAGTAGAAATATTATTACAACCTTATATAAATATTATGAAAACCTAATACAAGTGCATTTGAGCTGCTTACATCTGATAACGTATACAGGGATATTGGGGAGGTAAATAATTATTTTGCGAATATAGGCAAACAATTGGCGAATGCAATATCAGTATCGGACAGTCATGATTTCCATAATTACAACTTTGAAATGAATTCAATACCAAATTCGATTGTTTTGCTACCACCTGATGAAAAAGAGGTCGAGACATTAATTATGGGCTTGAAACTGGATTCGGCGACGGGATGGGATGGTATACCTTCTAAATTACTAAAACTAGGTAAACATGTATTTGTCCCTCCACTTACTAAAATATTTGAGCCCTGTTTCAGTCAGGGCGGTTTCCCTAAAGTATTTAAGAAATCCCTTATCACACCTGTGCACAAGATTGGGAATAAACATCGAGTCTCCAACTATTGGCCTATCTCTGTGTTGACGACGTTATCAAAATTGTTAGAAAAAGCGCTCAACAAAAGACTTATATGCTTCCTAGAAGACAACAATTTATTATCAGACTCTCAGTTTGGTTTTAGGCCAGGTAGGAGCACTGGTGATGCTGTAAGTCGGCTAGTTAATCATATTACTGGATTAATAGACTCTAAACAAAAGTGTCTTGGCGTATTTCTTGACCTAGCTAAAGCTTTTGACTCGGTGTCTATTCCCAGACTTGAGCATAAATTGTACCAAATAGGAATCAGAGGAAATACCTACGGGATTTTTAGAAATTTCTTGATTGGACGCCTGCAGCAAGTGAAAATTGGTAATTTGGTTAGTGAAGAAGCACCCGTAACATATGGAGTTCCGCAGGGTAGCATCCTGGGTCCGAGTCTATTCTTGATATACATAAATGACCTATGTCAGCAAGTCTTAACAAATGGGGAAATATTTACCTATGTAGATGACACCGCCTTAGTTTTTCATGGGACTTGTTTGGAGGAGGTCCAGCTTCATGCAGAGGTTGGGCCTCATAAAATTGGTCAGTGGCTCACGGCCAATTACCTTACACTAAACGCATCAAAAACAAAGTTTTTGCAATTCAATATTGGGAAATCTGATCCACGTAATAATATTCATCTAAAATTTCATATGTGTACTTTTGCACAATTAACTGAGTGTACATGCTTCAGTATTGACAGAACTACTAGTGTAAAATATCTGGGTATTATTCTTGATGACGCTTTTAACTGGCACGCCCAAATAGATCTTTTAACATCTCGGATCAGAAAACTCATTTGAGTTTTTAAACAATTGAGGCACGCTGCAACATTTGACACCTTGCGTTTGGTTTATTTTGCATTGGTTCAATCTCTTATTAGTTATTGTATTGAGGTCTGGAGTGGTGCTTGTAAAACTTATATGATACAACTTGAAAGAGCACAAAGGTCATTATTAAAAACAATGACTTTCAATCCATATAGGTTTTCACTAAAACTTATAATTGCGGGTCTGAACGCGACGTAGGTGTGGTATGTAGTAGTATTGATACTACTTACATTCCTCGACGTTTCGTTTACGATCATGATTCGTGCAATCGAGTCAAAACGTCGCCGCGTCGGGAAGTTAAATCGACTTCAAAAAAAGGAGGAGGTTCATTCGACGAAATCTTTTCAGTATATCTTTAAATAATTAATATAGTGCTTTCAATTCTGTGTAGTGTTAAGTTTCACGTCAATAAAACTTTATTTCAGCTAAGTCAATGCGACGGCGGGAAAACAGCGAGGTACTGTGGACTGTACTCCGGGGTACCAGTAGATCGACCAGCTCTTAATGTTAACATGACTTGCGGGTCGGGGCTACAGGCTGTGGTTACTGGAGCTCTGGTAAGGACATAAAGTACCTAGTAGTTCTTAGGTTACTCTTAGAAAATAATGTGAGATCCGCAAGCAATACCATTTGTGACGATATGCTTTTTTATATTTTTGCGTACAACATTTATTATTTATTTAAGGACAGCAACAAAGCATACACTATTTAACACAATTTTTTTATGTTATATTGATAACAAGAAGGTAGGAATACACAATAAATATTTGTTTACTTACTAAAAAAGGCGTTTGTTATAACTTGTCATAACTTTTTCCAGGATTTTGGAAAGAGCTAGCAAAACAGTTAAAGGGCGATAGTTATTAACACAATCTCTTGCTCCCGCCTTGAATATAGGATGAAATAATGAAAATTTTAAAATATCCGGAAAGATACCTGTATTTAAATATAATTTAACAATGTGAGTTATTATTACCGGAATTAATTTTTTTTTGCACGTTTTTAAAATACATTTGATATACCATCCTAACCGGTAGCGCTATCACTCTTTAAGCCCATAATAATGTTTTCGATTTCTTGATTATCGACGTCAAACATTACTAGAGAATAAAATTGATAGGAGTTGTATGGTTTAGATTATAGGCAAAAGAAAGAGGTGCGTTACAATTTGTTATTTTGTCTACATAAGAGTTAGGTACCCGCATTGGCAGAGAACTCCCTAACTAATTCTACCGATTTTTGGGGAAAATCGCCAATTTCTAAAAGATCAATTGTTTTTTTTCTGTTTGTCGGAGAAAACTATAGACTTAATAGAATTCTAGGTTTTCTTAGGATTTCTAGAATGCTTTGTTTATTGATTTCGATCGTAATTTTTTATAAGCCTTAAATACTTAAATACAAATAAATACTTATCATTCTTCATTTACATTTTGTAGTGTTGCCCTTATTAAAGGCTACCACGACATGCACAACTTATACAGGGTGAAATTTTAACCACTTTCCAAATTTTAATATAGCAATCTAAGAGGCAAAAAACAAATGACGTATTTTTTCTTTTGGTACAGCCCAGTACAAAAATGTCAAGATAAAGCACTTAGAAAATGTCCGCCAAAAATCTAAAATTTTGGATATGGCATCCTAGTAACACTTTTTTTACTCGATGTGCATCTCATTTATTTATTACAATACTATTCATGAGTTTTTGAATTTCCCTTTATACCTTAACAGGTCTAGGACCGTAAAAATTGAAAGCTATATCACGAAAAATATTTTCGGGTGACAACTTGATTTACATTTTTCACTTCATAGATAGGCTCTAAATACGATACTGAACGCATATAAAAATTTTGGAAAGTGGTTAAAATTTCACCCTGTATACAAAACGTGGAAACTGACAAGGATCGTATTTCACCTGAATCATTTTTTTTACTTAATTACTTACTTACCTACTTAGAATTGGTCAATTTTGCAATACCTTTATGATAATGGCAATAGTCTGGTGGACCAATAAAATTTTCTACCCTGTATATGAAGCACCTGGCTTTGCTTATTTAAATTGTCCGAGTTTAGTAAGAGGTTGATTTTTGAAAATCTCCAACAATAGTAACTAAATAAAGATTATAAAGTTTCATGTTTTTTGTTTCGTTCTTTATCAGCAGAAGATTGAGGGTTCAAGTCCTACTTTAGGCTGTCGAAAAAATCTTTATTTAAATCGAGATAGCGTCACCTTGATAACTCAAGAGATACTTACCGGGTTCGACTCTCAGACAAGTCTATTTAGCTAAATCATTATTCTACTTCGCCTTCGAGTCTAAGTTTTTGGGGCCATTTTTTTTTATTCCATTATACAAGTGATTTAATAGCTATTTAATACATTGTGAATCAGTGTAGTACAAGATCAGAATAGTAGGTATGTGTACACACGATTTTAATCTTCTTATTTCAGGATATTATAACCGGCATGGCGCAAGTCTCCTTAACTGGTGGGACGGAGATCATGTCCTCCCTTCCCTACTTAGTCAAAAACGTGCGATTCGGCTCAACCCTGGGCAGTAGTTATGTCTTTGAAGACCACATACCTAAGCAGTTCCCAGACTCGTACAGCGGGCTGACATTACAGAAAATGGCTGAAAGTTTAGCAAAGAAATACAATGTTACCAGACAAGAGGTCGACCAGTTCGCTTTGAACAGCCATTTGAAATGGAAGGCAGGTGATAAGATTCTTACTAATTCACGTATACAATACAAGCATTCTCATTGTCAATTGTGACCAAAATATATAAGGGTCACTTCGTTTCAAGTGAAAATATTTATACCTACAGAGTCTCTAATTATATCAGAGAAATTTTCATCAATTAAAAAAAATGGGGCTAGTTTTAATTTTTTCTAACAAAAAGAACGAATATTTTATAGAAAATCCTGTCTAATATTCGCAATGATCCTACGTCATCGCATCCGTCTTACTCACCGCAGTCCACTGCTGGACATAGGCCTCTCCGATTGCACGCCACTTAGGTCGATCCTCGGCTTTTAATTTGTGATCTAGACTGACTTATTCACTAACCATATTTTCCCAGCTATCCTAATACTTTGTTTACGGCTTGAATAAATCTAAGTGTTTTTATAGAAAATTAAAAATAAATCTACATGACGAATGATCTAACAATACTAGTTATGTACCTACGGTTTGTAAGTAGGTAGGTACTTAAGTATTGTTAAACTCTAACAATATTTTAACGTTTTTGCAGCTCAAGAATCTAAACTGTTTGACAATGAGTTGACCAGCTTAACGGTTACCCTGAAGAATAAGGAGATTGAAGTTCAAAGAGATGAACTTCCTCAACCTACTATAAGCTTAGAGGAACTAAAACAACTTCCTACCATTAATTATGATGATTCTGTAATTACTACTGGAAATTCTAGTGTAAGTTTTATTATTTACTATTAAAACAAACATCTAAGTGCAATGACCAGTCTCCCTATCTCTCTCATCCAATAATCATCACGAATTTCTGGATCTCTGTTATTGATTTGGTGACCCTTAGAGAAAAAGATCGCAAGGAATCCTACATAGTATATCAATATTAAAGTCTATCTAGCCATGACCCAAACAATTTGGTAGTCTTCTAAATGCAACACTGAATTATAATACTATTATCACAGATAAGATAATACTAATATTATCCAGATCAATTCAATTACAGAAATATAGATCTGCTTTATAGATGATACTAGCGACCCGCCCCGGCTTCGCACGGGTGCAATGCTGATAAAATACACTACAGAAAAACTGTGAACGTTGTATATAAAAACATAGCGGCCCGCTCCGGCTTTCAAAAATAACAGTATTTCTCCACTTTTTAATGGATGTTATTATACATATAAACTGTCCTCCTCAATCACTCTATCTATTAAAAAAAAAAACGCATCAAAATCCGTTGCGTAGTTTTAAAGATTTAAGCATACATAGGGATATAGGGACAGAAAGCGACTTTGTTTTATACCATGTAGTGATAACACGTCAAACCACTAGAGCAAGTAAGTACTAATAAATCTTGGGGTCCCGGGTTCGATCCCCCCTGGCCCCTAATTCGCGTAACCGAATCGCATCTATGCCGAATCGTATCACAATCGTAATGGAACGGCACTGCGATCGAAATAGCTGAATAAGACCCCAGGGTCGGCCAACAAGAGTTTCAAGTTTTCGAACATTTCTCGGGCTTGTGATCTGATAACCAACCCGAATTTGGCATGCGTCGTCCCTGTACTCATCATTGCTGTGGGTAACTTGGTCTATTCCCTGCAGTGGGCTGATTTCAGGCTGTTACATTTTTTATACCTGCCCAAACATAAATTATTTTCATTGTTTTATGGTTTCCAGGGTCCTGCAGATGGAGCAGCAGCTGTTCTCATAGCAGTCGAAGAAGCTGTAATCCAGCATCATCTGCAGCCTCTCGCTAGGGTCACTGCGTGGGCGTGTCAGGGGACAGACCCTCTGGAGCCAGGGTTAGGAGCTGTGCCCGCTGTGGAGAAATTGTTAACAGCGACTGGACTTACCGTTAATCATATCGACTTATTCGAGGTTAGTTCGTTAATAGACATTTTTGGATTACAAACAGGCTGCTTGGCCAGGTGATTCGTGTTAGAATGAAATCAATTCCTGAACAAGAGTATTTGTGGTCTGGAAGATGACCCAGGTAGAAAGTATCGTGTTTAGTTATTTGTTTTAGAATAGGAATATTAATTCTTTGCTACGAGGGAGAACATAAAATTAGATGATAATCTGTTTTTCGAGAATTAGATTCTGGGGCCTGGATGGTATTCAATTGATCTCTTGGTGACCATTTTTTATATGACGACGTAGATTATTAATTTTATCAAATGCCTTTTTACATTGGGAAAGCAATTATATCCATTAGCGTTCTTCAGCCAGGCTCTAGCTAGCGTACACCAGCTGAACAGCAATAAATGGGTTTGGTAACATCTGTGAAGTTTCATGCGTTCAGCAGTAACCAATCTAGAAACGCCTGTTCATCATTTCGCCCGCTGACACCAAATATGATCTTATTTCCCTCAGGGCGTACACCCGGGAAGCACCTCCATAAAAAGGGCTCAGGAAGATATTGAGGGCCTCAATACTCTCTTAAGCCTTACAGATTCCGTATATCTTTCAGATAAATGAAACATTCGCCTCCCAAGTATTGGTAAGTGCTTTGGCGCTGAACATTGACCCTGAGAAGATTAATGTAAGCGGTGGAGCCGTTGCTATGGGCAACCCGGTGGGAGCGACGGCAGCGAGGATTGTGGTGCATCTTGTACATGAATTAAGGTACTTTAAGAACTTAAGACTTTTTTAGATGATATTCTTGGTAATAGCAGACAAAGGTTTGAGGTTGAAGTAAAAAAAGTAAAAGCCTATAATCATCCCACTGCAAGGAAAAGGCCTCCATCATTGAATTCAAGTTACCACAACAATCATGGGTACTGGCATAATCACCACGCTTGCCGAATGCGGGTTAGTGATCACATACCCGAGCAATGCTAGAAAATTCGATACTTTTATTGCCCGACCCGGGAATCGCACACGGGACCCCGAGATTTTGGCCCTGTTTTCAAACTACTAGACCAACGGGGCGAGGTTGAAGCCTTGCTATTAATTTGAAAAGAATGGGTCCAATAAGTCATGCAAGCGATGAACCGTACATTTTAAATGGGCTGTCCTTCGAGCAACGCGGCCTTCCGTCCCGTAAAGGGGCTGTCCTATAGCTAGACAGGGCTTAAATCCTATTTTTCTTTTTTTTTGTAAAAACACCGGACCGTAATGTGTGTCGCGCGGTGCTGCACAAAAAATTACCTTATTTTTCCTATTGGTACGACGCTATAGACTAATCTATCTATCGCTAGTTTTGACATTTCGGAGTTTCTATCTTTGAGAGTCAGAGAACCAGTTTCTATTTCTGATTTTGCCGTCTAGAGAAACAAAGACACAAGTTGTTTTGTATCTCCGTTATGCCAAAGCTGAAGATAGTAAGATAGGTTATTAGAACAAGCAGGGATTTTCGAAAGACGCAAACAAAAAGGTTGCTGTACAACTCTTTGGTCCTGAGTATTCTTGAATACTGTAGGTAGTGTTGTGTGGAGACCACACTACGCGTGTCACTCTCTGAGGCTGGAACGAATTCAGAAAAGATATCTGTGGCATCTCGCTCACTCGTCCAACCAATGCAGAAAAGGGTTTTCGTACAAAACTAGACTAAAGTATTTTAAATACAACTCATTGGAAAAACGTCGAAAAATCTTGGATCTCACATTTTTGTTCAAATTATTCAACAATATAATAGATTGCCCCCAGCTTTTAAGTAAATTTAGTTTCAGAGCTCCTCGTAGAACACCTCGATCCATAATCTCTGCATTGGTTCCACCACTTCGCTCCACTTCTGAATTGTTACGGCAAGTCTACAGATATTCACGCCACAAGTCTCGCAACTTTTCGTAAGCACTTGCAGGAAACTATTGTCGATGAATAGTGGTCTAGAACCTTACTCTATTTTTTGCTTTTTATAACTTTTTTTGTTGATTGTTGTTTAGTAATTAATAAAGTTATTGTTAATAAGGTGGGTAGTTATTGTAATTAGTTTTAGTTAAATAAAATCGATGTTACCAAACATATCACATGTGGTGTTTAACTTAAATTAATCGTGCATTTAGATATTTAGTTGTGACTGTATATTATGTAAGAATTATTGTAACAAGTGCTGGTAAACCAAATAAAGAAAATAAAAAAATTAAGACCGGCCGTAAAGGAGGTACTGCCAGAAGTCGGGCAGCAGCATCTTCTCCCCACCCTTGGCCAAACTTCGATAGCTAACCAGCCACGGAACAGAAAAAAACCGTTGTTTTTTTTTGTTCCGTGTAACCAGCGTGCCAAGAGTGGCGATTATGGCAATAAACATAGAGTACCTAATACCTAAAATAATATTAGTATTGTTTGTTAAATAAACAGTTCATATTATAACAATATGTTAAAATGTATTATTACTTCTTGCAGACGACGCAACTTGAAGAGAGGAATAGCGGCATCTAGCTGTGGCGGTGGCCAAGGAATTGCTTTGCTGTTGGAAACATTATGATGTTAACGATTTTTATCTCTTGTCTGCTGATTATATTCTAGAAATTGAAACTTTACTTAACACATATAAGTACCAAGAATATTGCCTTTCATTATTTCCAGTAAATGGAGAGCGCCTTCCTTACCTACATCTATATATATAAAAATAAATCCCTTTTTCCCTTGGTCATCGCATCACGCGTGAACGGCTGGACCGATTTCGCTAATTCATTTTTTGTTTTGTTTGTTATTGTGAGGAGAATGTTCTTATGAAAGCAAAAAGTAAGAAAATTGCGTGGAAAATTAGAAAATTTAAGAAAACTTAATCACCATACTAAATTATTTGTATTGTAACCTTATCGCTTTTGACAACTTAAACTTTTTTAATGTATGGCGTTTGACATAACATTGACAGAATGCGTGCTGCAAATATCGTCAAAATAGGGTAAAAAAAACCTGAATTTTACACATGGCCAGTAAGAATGTTGAGTATCTTTTAGCATAATATTATTAGTAAACGATTGTTTTTTTTTTATATTATTTCGTAATCAATATTTGCCGTTAAGACAGAACAACGTCTGTCGGGTCCGCTAGTTATTAATAATAGATATAGCAACATGGACCACGTGGAAGCTTTTAAATAATAAAAAAAAAACATGTTTTTTTTGTTGTAGAATTTATTGTAACTTAAATAATATACACTATAAATGCCTTACAATTAAATAGGTATAATTAAATTCATAATTTTAGAATGAACTAACCAATGCATTACTATTTATAATCAATTTGTGAATCCTGTCTTAAAACAAGTGATTAAGCATCATTATCGAGCCTGCAGCCAGGATGGGTTTTGGAAGTTCAAAGCATCAGAACTGACATTAGTAACACATAATTTCATACACAATAAAGCCACAATTACCACCAGATTCAGATAGTTGCAATATTTTAAATTGACTTTCTTTCATTGCTTCAAACATCAACAACAGTTATTATCAGATTAGATTAGATTAGATTATTTATTTTATTTTGTTTTCAGTATTTGTTGTTAATGCGGCAACAGAAACACACAATTTGTCAAAATTTCAACTGTCTAGCTATTGCGGCTCTTGAGATACAGCCTGGTGACAGAGCGACGGACAGACGGACAGACGGACAGACAGCGAAGTCTTAGTAATAGGGTCCCGTTTTTACCCTTTGGGTACGGAACCCTAAAAAAGGGTAAAAACCACTGATTTAAACAAAGTTTGTTATGCAATTTTGTTAAAAATACAAACATAAAATAACGTCTCTGTCTGTTCAAAAATAATCATTCAACTGAGAATCTCTTAGTAATGTTATTTGAAAACATTTGTAATACAAAGTATAGATTATCTATAAGGTTAGCTCAACATCCATTTATTTGTATAAGAGCCAGAAGCTTGAACTCGTAAAACGTGAATTTCTGATTATAGCCTCGCTTTGACTAGAGATCGGATAGTCGAATGGTTATTTGCCTAAAGTTGTAGTGTTGACGGAATGTGCTTTTATATCAAAAACATTCCGGGATTTCAGGATCAACATACATGTTTTAATAAGCCGCTCCCTTAATGTCCTAATCAAAACTATCTTTAGGTAAATATGCATCAGTTTTTCCGATCTCTGCTCATGACTGACTGAGGGCTTAACTCATTTACTCATCATAATCATAATACTTACATAAATTTAATGTGTAAATGAATAAAAAATCTTAAATAAATAGTTCATCTAATAAATTCCTTACGTCAAGGTTTCTCCTTTGGTCACCTGGAATTATACAAGATTGATTTTAACAACATAATCAGAGAACTCATCATGTTCAAAGTTAAAACATCCTCTAGTGATACATTTTTCTAAAAAAGGGCTAAATAAATATCTCTTAAAAGCACTGAATATATCTGTTATAGGGACCTACACATTCTATAACAATTTATATTTGCATCTTTTTTTTATTAGATAAAAAATTATAAACTGTATTGTTTTAATTATATGAATATTCAACAGTATTCTAGTATAATATCTTGTTTCAGATGTTTATGTTGGTGATGGAGAGTTGCACGAAATATTACAAAGATTGAGGGCATTTTAACTATTTAAATTGATAAGGTTGAATTTAAATGCAAAGTTATCTACAACAACAACAAAACATGAATAAAAAAAATATATTTTCAACTTAATAGCTGATCAGCTAATATTTTATTTAGTTTTTTTCTTGTATTTTCCTGATGTAAGGAATCACCTACACTTACACAACTCCTAACAATGGTTCAAAAGTATTTATCATTTTATTTCATTGATAAACTGTACCTCACTAAAAAAACTATCGGTTTCTTTAATTAGTATAAGTTCAAACATTAGGAAGAAAGTACTCACGCATGCCTCTAGGTAATCAATTTTTCTCTCCAAAGACGTTAATTTTTCATTCAGGGTGGCAAGGCGAGATCGACAAGACATATCTGGAAACCAAAAAACAATTATATGGAACAATTACAGGGGAATTTCGATCCAAAATAACGTTTTAAAAAACGTTTCACTCACCAAAAGAATTGAGAAAGTCAGTGATCTTTTTAATGCTCCCTGTGATTACTTCAATATATTCCCTGTTAGCCCAGTCCTGTTGGATCTGCTTTTGAATAGTTTCTCGGGGGGGTGTCGACATTTTCCGGTGTTTTTAAAAATAACACAGTAAATAAAATTGCAAAACAGGAAACCAAACAATGATGACGATTTTTTGGCCTCCTTCTGTCTGATAGCTGTCAAAATCAAAACGTCAAATCCAGGCCTTCGATCGGGCGTTGATTCTTGCTTATGTACCTACCTAACGTTATTTTAATAAGTCGATAATGAATGAGTCGATAAAGTCGATAATCGAATGACGATAATGGCTGGCTTCATTCCATTTATGATACCGTATAACGAGGATCTATTTAACTTTAAGGAATCAGGAATGAAATAGTTAAGAAAAGTAGGCACTTTTACTTTTTGTGATAAAATCCTGGGGTCCTAAATATTTGGAATTGTTTTATTTGTGCTGTCGTTTTTTCTGTTCCATGTGGTGCTTTCATAAAACTTGTTGTTGGTGGTACAACCAAACGTCTGAAACGTCAAAATCAAGAAAACAGCTGTTTCGGTTTGGTTGACATCGTTCTCACGAGCTTTTGAGAAATTGCGTTAAAAGAAACTAAATTATCTCGAAGTTTAAATATTATACACAATATTACACAAAAATGGATGAAATAGAGTACAAGCTGAACACTGGTAACAGTGTTTTGGTTGTTAATGCTATTGAGAAACTTATATCGTTTATAAAAACAAAGTTTAGGCCGGCTGATCGTAAAAAGTTTGTTGTGGATAATGAAGAACTAAAGTTTCTAAGAGAAAAATGTTCCTCAAAAGATACGGTAGTGAGCCTAACTGCTTGCCAAGGCCTGCTAGCTTTGGTTGAGCTGGGAGTCTTGGAAATCGGACACACTATGTCTACGATTGTAACCTTACTTCCGGCTACACAGTAAGTTTTTCTAGTTCATTTTTAAAACAATTGTAAATCTGATTAGAAACTAGTACCACAATTAGGAATTATTTTCTAGCTTAGTAATTAAAGAAGTGATGATCATCAACCCATAGTAGTTCACTGCAGTATAAGTTTCTCAAAAATGAGAATTTTGGAAGGCCAATGGTGATAGGAAGACGCTGCTGTCTGTCTTTTTCAGGCAGTACTCCTCTTACAACACCCACAGGAAGAGAAGGGGTAGAGCTATTCTATTTTTGGATTGATAGCTAGATGCCTTAGGTGTATTTTGTGACCTTTCAAAGGCCTTCGATTGTGTAGACCATGAAATATTACTTAAAAAACTTAAACATTATGGTGCATCGAATGATTCCTTGGATCTAATAAGTTCTTACCTTAAAGGCAGAATACAAAAGGTTTGCATAAATGGAGCTGAGTCTTCAGGGTCGGCCCTTGTTATGGGTGTCCCACAGGGATCAGTATTAGGACCCCTGCTATTTTTAGTTTATATAAATGACCTTCCCTGTTACTTACATAATCTTTGTGAGATGGTATTGTTTGCAGATGATACATCCATGATTTTTAAAACCAAGAGGGGCAAATCTTCATTTGACGATGTTAACAATACCCTCTCTAAATTATTGCATTGGTTTACAACAAATAATCTCTTACTGAATGCAAATAAAACAAAATGTGTTAAATTTACGATGCCAAACGTAAGGTTAGCTGCCCCTAATATAATTGTTAAAGATGAACCACTAAACTCTGTAGATTTTACTACCTTTTTGGGTATAACTGTAGACTCTCATTTGCAATGGGGTGCTCATATTAGGGGGCTGTCTGGAAGACTTAGTTCTGCTGCTTATGCTGTGAGAAAGATAAGGCAGTTGACTGATGTTGGAACGGCAAGATTAGTATATTTTAGCTACTTTCATAGCATAATGTCATACGGAATTCTGTTGTGGGGCTCAGCAGCAGATATTGAGTCAATTTTTATATTACAAAAACGTGCTGTACGGGCTATTTACGGCCTTCGACCCCGTGACTCGCTGAAAGAGCTCTTCAAAGAGATTAATATACTTACAGTGTCTTCTCAATACATTCTCGAGAATATTGTTTACGTTCGTAAGAACATACATTTATTTCTTAAGAAAAGTAACGTACACAATTTCAATACTAGAAATAAAGATAAACTTGCCGTTCCAGGCTTCAGACTGCGAAAAGTAGGAAAATCGTTTATGGGAAATTGTATCCGTATTTTCAACAAATTACCAAAGGATATTGCTGAACTCCCTGTACATAAACTTAAATCGTATGTTAAAGTAATTTTAATGAAAAAGGGCTATTACACTGTTAATGATTATTTAAATGATAGAAATGTATGGCATTAAGTTGTCCCAGCTCGTACTTGCTTAAACCTTGTAAAAATTACCTTACATTGTAAAAATTTATTTAAAAAGAGGCTGACAATAGTGACCGAGTTTCTTGCGCTGCTTCTTCTCGGCACTAGCCCAGACTTGTCCCGAAGCAGTGGTAGGTTTAAATATTGGGACGTGTAAAAGCGCCTCCTGGGGCCTATTTGCAGAAATAAAACTGATTTTAACTGATTTTGATTTTTTAACTGATACAACTACGAAACGGTTATTATTACAAAAAAAATATAATTGAGAACCAGGGTCACTTGAAACTGAAAAACAAAGATTAAAATGCTAATTGTGTGTGATTATCACTTTGAAAAAATAACCACTTCAATGGGGTATTGGATATTATTATTATTATTATTTTATAATCAATGGGCTTGCTCTTGACTACATACTGAACTCTACGGTCAAGTAGAAGCCTTAGATGGAGCGAGCTTACCCAGAAAATGGCACTGGTCCTCCCACACACCATTAGAACACAGAAAAACTGATTGGCACTGGACTTTGGCAGGAGGGTGGTAGCATCAAGGCAGCCTCTTACAAAAGGCTACCACCGCAGTAGGATCTATTAGCCATCATCATTAGAAAACCAAAGATGCTGTTGCCCAGGGTGGACCACTAGGAGGTAGATCCTACAACCCCAAAACCGATTATTAGTTGAAGATTACACATCCCATAATAAAACCATTAGTTCAGTCTACTTATATGTATTGGTTTGTACACATCACCATTTCATTCTATTCGAATCAACAGCAACTACTCAGCGATAATCTCTACCATGGCTGGGCTGCTCATCCTGGATCTGAAAACCCGGTTGGTTCCTGGCCAGGCCTACGTGTGTCAGTTCTCGCTGAAGTCACCACAGCATCCTTTCATCACAGTGCTAGAGAAGAACAAGGCGGCGGAAGACGATGTTCTGACGCAAATGCACGCTTTGTGCACACATCCTGATTACATGTATGTAGTATTTATAATTCAATCAATTCTTTTTATTAAGCACTAGCTGTACCTGTGACTTCATTTGCGTGGCATACATCGCATTGGCATGTTGTTCAATTTCTCCGTCACTTTAATTGTATTTATTTGTATAAAGATTGCCGTATTGTATTTGTAAAATACTATCCCACATACAATTGCTTCTCAATGATCCCTTTAAATTGGGCTCATATATTATTTTGACACGTTGTCTATGATACCTTCCGCAGAGTATCCTCAAACAGCCTGGAGCTCCTCCGCCCCGTGTTCCTGTGGCTGACGTGCAACCCACAGCACGCAGCCGGTGCGAGGCCGTGGCAATTGCTGCTCAGCCTCCCGCAGACGCGCGCGCAGATGACATTGCTATTGTCCTGCTTGAGCTGTCAACAGGTACAAATAACTTCTTATACTACAAAGTATTAACATAAAAAATAAAAACAAATGTCTGATGGAAAATATTCTTTGTATTGTTCTATCTATCCTTCTATTTATCTATCTATATAAATAAAAATGAATCACTGAAATGTCTGTAAGTATGCTAATAACTTCCGATCTAAGAATTAAATTTAACAAAGAATTATCCTTGCTGCACCTCGGCTGCACTAAATTCTATTTTGTGATATTGTTAGGTTAGAGTCACAGAACATAAAAAACGATAGAAGTAGTAAGTAGGCGGGCCCCGCGTACCACACATTGGCTATGGATGGCGCATATCATGTTTCCGCCCCCTTTTACGCGCTTCAGACGATCACAGTTGCTAGAACGTATTGACGTTGTGCTATTCTGACAAAAATCTTTAAATATGCCGACCTGCGCAGTATTAGAGTGCAAAAACACAAGCACTAAAAAGAGTTTCCAAAGGAGGCGTGACATACCATTTGTAAGTAATATTATATCGTTATTTAAATAGAAATTATAAATTTTGCGGATAATAACAATCCTTAAAAAGTACAACCTAAAAACATTCCACTGTCCATAGAGATAAGGTCGAAACTATATTTTGGTAATTACTAAAATCAGTTAAAATCAGTTTTATTTCTGCAAATAGGCCCCTGGAGGCGCTTTTACACGTCCCAATATTTAACCTACCACTGCTTCGGGACAAATGTGGGCTAGTGCCGAGAAGAAGCAGCGCAAGAAACTCGGTCACTATTGTCAGCCTCTTTTTAAATAAACATGTTTATATAAGATATATGCCAGTGCGAGCTGATACAATTTAAAGCCAAACGTTCCTATCATTTATATAATCATCAATAGTGTAATAGCCCTTTTTCATTAAAACAACTTTGGTATATGATTTGAATTTATGTACTTATTTTTGTAATGTTTCAAAACGCTATTCATTTAGGGATGTGGTAAAATATCGATAAGTTAGTTATCGATACTTATAATTATGTATGACACATTAAAAAAGTACAGCTTATAAAAAAGATTTATAAATTGCTTGTTCTTTTTTCCAAATGTTAATGTACTGCAAGCCCCGTAGGTTTTCTACTGAAACCCTATATACCCTCTCTAAGCTGCTCTCCGTGAGAAAACTTTATATTGTACACATAATACTAAGATACCATAAAATATTACCCTTTGACAGGGCTAAACTTAAAAGGCGACGGTGTAATGTAGTAGCTCCAGCACACCCCACACGTACAGCCCTTGCCAGGCAGCAATATATAGCTCGGGCCCCTTACCTCTATAATAAAATAAATCGTAAATTGAATATTTACCCCAGGTCACTGTATGAATGCAGGAAAATTGTGTCTGAGTGGCTCTCTTCTCTTAAATACGAAGAAGTAGAAGACCTTTTGTTAAAGATAGTTTAATTTGTATTGATTGGTATGCACATTTAAACACACTCTCACAAATATCAACACACATGAAAATAACACTACCAAGATGTTATACATATTGGTTACATAATACACACACACACACGCACGCACGCACACACACACACGCACGCATGCACACACCCACACACACACACACACACACACACACACAATCTCACACTCACACTTGTACTCTGTATCTGTGTTCAGTAATGTATAACCTTTACTTACCTTACAATTTCATTTGACTAAGTTCACCTACAGTGTTGTAAATCTAACTTGAAATATACTAGGAAGAGCGAGGCTTTCCCAACACAAGTATCATTCGATTACATTCTGGGAAGCCCCGGCAATATATTTGTAAAAGATTTACTGAAATAAATACATTTTTATTTTTTTTATTTTTTTTTGTTATTTATAATTATAAATAAAAAAATTGAAAAAGTACAAAAAAAAGTAATTTATGAAAGTACTAAGTTACAAAAGGTCAATACCGGGCCTTTGGTACATTGTGTGCCCAATTTAAATGGCTTGCAGCGAGAGCCTTTGCTATCGTTTCCTGCCTTAAATTTTTTTATCTTATTTTGTAGTCGTTTGTTTTTTTGTCTAATTATAAGTAATAACTTGTTATAAATCAATACTCGTATATGATTAATTCAATCCAAACATATACGGAAAATGGATTGGTGCAATCGGTAGGCAAAATTAGTATCCCAGAAAAACATGCACCATTTGCTCTAAACATTTCTGGGAAAACGATTTTGAAACAAAGAAAGTATTTTTTTCATTTAGAATGAAGAAGTCATTAATATTTTATAATTTTTTGGAAAAGATGTTAAGTTGTAATAATTAAGAAGATGAGAGAGACAATGTTAAACATAACGCTGGCTCTCTTATGTTGTTATAACATAAATATCGACACTTATAAGTGTCGATATTTTTGTTATGATTATCGTAACTATCCCACCCCTATTTATCAATAGTTTTTAGGTAGCATCTATCGTCGCGTAGCGGAACTATTTGATAGTGAATAAGAGGCATCTAGTGTCGGGTAGCGGAACTATCTGACAGTTAAAGTTAACCAATCGCTACAATACATTCTTAGTGTGCGTGATAATGTGATTTAATCACAAATGTGTTAGTTTGGTTACACTGGTTTTCATACAAATAGGAGTGGATGCTACTTCTACTCGTTTTTTATGTTCTGTGGTTAGAGTTCTTATGAAAACAATGTTTGCCTATTGTAAGGTAAAAAATTCTTAGAAATATCCACATTGAAAATGTGTGGAGGATACCTAAATATGGACATGAACAGTTTGAAATACCTTCATTGGTAAACGCATACAAAGCCTGAATAGAAAGCTAGTTTAGAATAAGGTCAAGTGTACCTTTCTTAAAAAAATCTAGCACGGAAGTTATAGTTCAGTATTTGCACTATTATAATTACTCGCACTTTGTACATCTATGTATACATCTAATAAGCAATAAATAATTTGAATTTGAATGCCCTCTTGGTGTAATGGTTTAAATGCCGGGCGAGTGGTTATGTTGTAACGAGGTAAAAACTTTTAGACCCGAGTTCACCAATTCTTAAACAGCCGGTAAACATAGATTGACGATTAATTTGACACAATTCCCATACAAAATATGTCAATTAATATTTTAAACGCTGTTTAAAACTTAAACGTCTGTTGGTGAACTCTACCCTTTGACTGTCTTTCCAAGTTACACCAGCGATTTATTTGCTCAAAAAACAGTCTTAAAACAAGAGAAGTTTTAAATATTTTACTCTTCATATCGTTTCGTTTAGATCTGTAACCCGAAACTGTCGGAGCGCGCGTTCGATGCGTACGCGTCGGTGGCTGACACGGCGGTCAACAAGCGCGACCGGCCGTATGTGGAAGCGATGCTGCCTATGCTGGCGAGGATATCGAACGAGCTGATTAAACACGGGTCAGTTACCTTACGCACGGTGCATTTTCAACCACCTGTAGAACGATGCCCACGTTACGTAACCATTATGACATCTTGGCAGAGTTGTTTTCATTTTTTACTAAAACAAATATTTATTATATAAATGAATCCCTATTTCCCTTGGTCATCGCATCACGCGTGAACGGTTGGACCGATTTCGCTGCTTTTTTGGTTTTGTTTGCTATTGTCAGGAGAATGTTCTTATAAATGAAAAAAATAAGAAAATTGCGCGAGAAATTATAAAATTAAAAAAAACTTTTTTAATGTAACATTATGGCGTACGCGTCGGTGGCCGACTCAGCGGTCAACAAACTTTGAAGCTGTGAAAAAATAATTTCTAATATATTTTTCCTCATGTATATATCATTTTTTTTTATCGAAATCTGTAAAAATCTGAATAATCTGTTTCACAATTACCGCTAAGGGTAGCAAAATAGCGGTCAGATATGAAAATAAAAGACTGTTTTACAAACGTTGAACTTACAAAAAGCGTGAAATAAGTCATCAATTTTGTATGTGGTGAATTTTTTATGTTTAAATTAGGGCAAAGTAATTTTCGTCCGTATGTTTTACTTCGTAACAAAATTTGATACGCTTACACGCTTTTTGACCAATTTCAAAAAAGGAGGCCTACGAAATGTTTTGCCGTCGCATAAATATTTTGTGTTAAACGTTTTTTAAAGTCGGTATACGTAATGAATCCATGACAGGCGGGACCCCCGCGGCTGCTACAGCCTGATGGAGCGCTGCCTAGCGCTGGAGGCCCCGGAACTTCGACGCGTGGGCGGAGTCACGCTGGCTGCGCTGGCCGACAACCTGCCGCTCACATCCGCCCTGCATCTGCACGAGCTGCTCAACCTGGGTGAGTGGACTGTAGGCTATAACTCAATGCTTAAGCGCGCAGCTACCACGTAGGGCCCGACAAGTGATGTGCCGCTGAGAACGTACTCATTGCAGGCAATAATGCCAATAAAAATACCGTAACATTCCCGTCAATATTCTTAAAATTCTCATCTAGGTATTTTTTTGAGAGCATTATCTTCTGGGTATTTTCCGCTGCCGGTAATGTTCTCAATTTGGAAAACATTCCCGGGAAGAGCACTTCTCTAGGCCTGACACTGACTACTCTGGCTGACAGCCTACCGCTCACATCCGCACTGCTACTGCTACTTAACCTGCGTGAGTGGACTATAGGTACTATACTATACTACTAATAGTATAAACGCGAAAGTTTGTAAGGATGCAAGGATGTTTGTTACTCTTTCACGCTAGAACGCCTCAATGAATCTGAATGAAATCTAACAAGGATAGCATAGCACAAGCTTGAATATCATATAGGCTTCTTTTTATCCCGGAAAAATGTACGGTTCGCCTGGGATTTAACTTTTTAGTGCGCGGCTACCGCGTTTGTGGGGTCACGCTGGTTACGCTGGCCGACAGCCTACCGTTCACATCTCGACTGCATCTGCATGAGCTGCTCCATCTGGGTGAGTGGGCCATGGGGGTGGACAGTAGAGTAGGGGCACTGCTCCCTCCCTCCCCCCTCCCCGGATACCGGGCGACCTGCCTGCGGCCGAAGCGGAAACTGTGTGAATGCCTGTACAATAGAGAGTATTCTAAAACCGTTGTCTGTCTGTTCACTGAAGCCTGTCTAAATGAGTCATTTCTTTCCAGGCCTTAACATAGCGACCAAATACAAATGCTCGGGCATATCTCTCGGTATTTTCGTCGCGCTCTCCCTCCAATGGCTGCACATGCCCTCTTACCTCACGTCTGCTGCCCTCAAAGTGGGCTCGAAACTAGTAGACCTCTACCAAGCTAACGGTTTCGAAGACCGCCTGGATATGCCCAATTTAAGAACCAACAAAATCTTCGAAGCATTATATTACACGGATAATAGGCTAAGTTTGACTATCAAACTTCACGAGACGTGGGAAAGGGTAAGGGATAATCCAGAGAAGTTGAAGAGGTGGTTGGGAGCGATCGAGGAGTTGGATGCGAGTATGAAGTTGGAGTTGGTGGTGTTTTTGATCGGAATCGCTATGGAAAGGAAGCAGGAAGACTGGTACGAGGAAGTGGCCGTCAGGTGAGTTGACTATCGGCCGAAGTTGGCAATGTATCCCCCTAATGTTTCCTAAGGAACATAGAGGCATTCCGGGGTTTGTTGCTAAGAAACCATTTTTAACGTAATAACAAGAATAGTTTATCAAACTAATCTCTGCTAGGTCTATCTTTTATTGAGAATAGGTTGTTAAATTTTTTATATGGGCCCTAAAACACCAAAGTTTTCCCTTACCATTTCCAACATATTAACTAACTTGATGTCTTTTATATCAGTCGTACAGTGTAGATATTGCACATTTTTGAAAGACAGAGCACATAATTATGAGTTCTTATGATTATTTTATATTGATAAGTTATGATAATGGGGACTACCGTTTCTTTGCTCACCAGTTGGCGCCACTGTAGACTGAGGTCCGGAGGTATAGCTATCAAAGGCGATTGGCGCCGAAACAAAGTGTTATATGTTGAATCTAATTAAGGTTACATTGTTTATAAATAACTATCTTGATATCAACAAACTAACTTCTGAAATAGTTGCTCTTGAGGCCGCCTATTTTTGCGCTTTTTCTTAATTCCGCTTTTAAGCGTTCACATTAATCGCCAAATAATCCATATTTGCGATACTTTACGAAGGAGATCACTTTCCAGCAGGTAAATTAAAGAAATTATAATTTATGCAATAAATTCCGCTAAAACCAGTACAAAGTGAATGATATTGGACCTCACGCGACACTAGCGCCTCTAGTGGCAAATTCACTAGCGATAGCCCCCATTAGGTGGGTGGCATTTCAATTGACATCTTTTTTGTGATCTTTCAAAACGCAATTTCGCTATAAATGTAGTATGACGGTAGAAAACTATGACGTCACAATTACCAAACATAAGTAATAAATAAATAAATATTTAAGACATGCCTCACTGGGTCACACAGAGCCATCTAGTCCCAAATTAAGCTACTATTAAGTACCCTGTCGTATGAGTACTAGACAACCGATAAACTTAGTTATAAACTTTTTTTTGTAAATACATACTTATAATACAAAGAAAACACCCAGACCAGTACAAACAGACATGTTCATGCACACAAATATTTGTACTGTGCGGGGATCGAACCCGCGACCCATGGCTCAGAAGCAGCGTTTACTACCGCTGATCCAAATGGTCGTCAAAGTAACTAACTGTTTATTGATTTTAAAGCAATTATTAACCCTATTCAACAAATAGCTAAAATAAATCCAATGCAGCTGCCGTGTTGCAATTCTACACAAGTTTTCATGACCTAACTTTTGATTTCACACTTTTTAGCGCATTGAAGATCCTGGTAGAAGTTGTCGACATAAAAAAAGAATTATCGGTGATGCTATTACCTATACTGATGTACAAGTTAGCAAATGACAAGTCGCCTGCAGTCAGGATGGAGTGCTTGAAAGCTCTGCCACTGATGGCCAAGACCAAAGAGAATGTGCCAAACATTGTCTCGATACTGAATAGGCTGAGAACCGGAAATGGTGTTCCGACTTCGTTCCTTATAGTGTTGTACACGAGCTTGGCGGAAACACAGGTATTTATAGTAACACTTGGGGAAGGAAAAGCGAAAAACGCTTTAAAAACTGAATCCGCTGTGAACATGTTTTCAAACTGAAATCTATTCTCATTGAAATGCCCTGCTATAACGTTGACAAGCATGTTTCGTAATAGTCTATGCTCCAAAATAAATCCATAACTTTTTCTGTCATATTTAGGTACTTGACACTTTGTTAATTGAGATATACAAGGTGTAACAAAAGGCCTTACGAAGCCGAATACCACATATTCTACCCATTTGTACGATCATTTTTTTCCAAGACACAAGACCTAGGCAATGAACCGTTACTGAGATATTGAGGGTCAAAGTTAAATTATTTTTTAAAGATCTTTTCATGAAAATCTTCTGTTAGTTGTTACTAAACTTTTTTCTTCAGAAACATGTTAAAAAATTTTAGAACTTTTTCATAAAAAACGCTTTAAAGAGAGCAACTCGCAATGAACCGCGCTGTACATTGCGGGCAATAAATTCTTGATTTATTTTGATGCCTAAAAAAAGTCGTTTGCCAGCTATTATTTTTGATACATACGATTTGGTTTGATGAACCGAATACGAGGTTTAAGGCTTCGTTAAGCTTTGTGTTACACCCTGTATTTATGAATTATGATGTCACTCAAATGCATAACTGTTTACTGATTAATCATCATCTTCCACTGGATATACTAAGTCCACTGTTGGACTCTCCAAGAAGATTTAGACATAATTGTCACTTCGGCGGTTGTCCCCGATGCCCGCTAGGGCAACTTACACTGATTCATTCTGTTCAAGACAATATCATTGTAATTACGTGTAATTTGTGAATAAATAATTTCAATTTGAATTTGTATTTTCCCACTTTTACTGCAGCCTGTGTTCGTTTGTAAAGCTGGAGTATTGGTCCGTAGGTTAGATGTTTCCCGTACCTCCTTGAGTTGTTGGTGGAGACGTCTCCGGGCAGACCGGACGAGCTCAAGTGGGAGGTGGACATCGCTAAGGCGGCGGCAATCAACCGCATCTGCGAGATCAGGTATTTGTTAAACCAACTTTATAATTGTTTCATCATTATCATTTCAGCCAAACAAAGCCCACTCCAGTGAGCATCGTTATACAACATTTTTAAAATATTTGTGGAAATATATCTCTTGTGTTGGAGGCACATAACCAAAAACAAATTTGTTTAATTTCAGGATACCACGATTGTTCTTAGTATGAAATACTCCTAGATATTTGACGCTTTCAACTTTATTTATTTGCTGACAGTATTTTTACATTAAAATTTTGACTTGGTTGCGAATTATAGTAAATATTGAAACACATATAATTAGATTTGTTTGTGTTAAGAGAAGTGTGTGGCCAAAAACACTGCCCTTAGTGACACCGCATGTTATGTTTATATCGTCAGTAACACAATTGCGTAGGTTGTCTTTTTGTTTTCTATTAGATAGGTAGTATTTAAATATTGATAATTAAATACTTTCATATCACTTTCTTATATTTTTATTCAATATGTGGCATTCGAAACTGTATCAAGGAATTTTTTAAAGTCTATAAAGACTGAAAGATGTTTTGTACCATTATCAAGTTGTTCAGTTAGCAACGTAGTCATTGAACTAACTGCATACACCGTCGAGATATCACGCCTAAGGTTTTCAGTTCTCAGTCTATCAATAGTATATAAACTTGAAAAAATATCATTTTTAAAAGATTTTCCAAACTGTTAGCCTTAACAGGACTGGGATAGGGCGGTAACTTTTTGGTTAAAGTTTAGTCAGTACTCAGTAGCGTGCTCTTGTTTGGGCATTTTTTGGGCTTTTGACCTTTCTATGTAGCATATGATCACTTTCACAGTCAGCTATGCTTTACTAGCTCTACGTTGTCCGTATGCAATTTGTTTTTTTTTATTTCCAGGCCATCTACGCACGGCCTAGAGCTAGTGCCGAGTATATCGTCCCTCCTGAACCGCTGCACGGACCGGGCGGGCGCCGCCGCCGCCGCCCTCGCCCTCGCCGCCCTCGCGACGCTGTGGCGCGCCGCCGCCCTCGCGCCGCCGCCCACGTGGCGCGCGCTGGCCGCCCGCCGCGCCGCCCGCCCTGCGCGCCGAGCGTGAGTACTATAACGGCCTATACAGGGTGTCCGGTCAGTACGACAAATTTAAGGTAGCAAGGTGTAAGGGTCAGCTATCATATAAAAAAACCTCTATAAAAATGTCATAGTTTTCGAGTCATAGCACCATCACGACCATTTGGACCAGCGGTAGTTAACGCTGCTTCTGAGCCATGGGTCGCGGGTTCGATCCCCGCACAGTACAAATATTTGTGTGCATGAACATGTCTGTTTGTACTGGTCTGGGTGTTTTCTATGTATTATAAGTATGTATTTACAAAAAAAAAAAAGTATATAAGTAAGTTTATCGGTTGTCTAGTACCCCATACGACAGGGTACTTAATAGTACCTTAATTTGGGACTAGATAGCTCAGTGTGGCCCAGTGAGGCATGTCCTAAAAATATTTATATTTATTTATTTATTTATAGCTTTTTTTTTAGAAAATATCGAAACACTTTTTTCGAATCTGAGAGCCTTACTTAAGAAAATAAATACATTTTTTTTATTGCTAATACTTTCAGAATAAAGTGGCTATGACATACGGACGGACAGACAGACAGACTGACAGACTTGACGACGAAACTATAAGGGTTCCGTTTTTTGCCATTCGGCTATGGAACCCTAATAAAAGTATTGGCAACTTTCTACATTAAGCCGTTTTTAATTTTCTATACATTTTCAGTGTTAACTAGGTATAAGCGAAGTTAATTACAATCACGCGGGGCTGGCGAGGCGACAATATAATGGGTGTAAAAAAAAACAAACGCATACCCTGAAGCTACGCAATCTGGACATCAAACCAAGTCAAATTACAAAATATTATCGATGGAAACTGATTTTTATTTTTTGGGCTCAAAATATTATAATTCTTAGCGCACTTCTGCGTTGGTGATGGCTGCTAAGTTCCAAATACGTCCGCGCTAAGCCGTACATTGCGTATTGTAATTAAAAAATCCTTATTATGAACAAAATAATGTTTTTTTTTCTGATGTTTGCAAGGAAAAAGTTTTTATGTAACCTTTTGCAACAGTTTGTAATGAGATACAAAACAAAATTGTATCTTTGACAGATATCTTCGGAACCAGTAGATTCCCAAGTATGGTTATGAAGATAAAAATGATCCTAGTGCTGGGGACAAATATGGTTTTCTGATCTACATTTGTCTTTTTTACACCCGTTATATCGCCACCCCGCCACCTCGTCGAGCCGCAGGCATCCCGTGGTTCGTAAGTAAAAAAATATCCAGCGAGACTTCGAAATCCAATTCATTGCCCTCTGTACGAAGTGTTGCATGTGACGCACCTCCCCTTATTACGTAGCATACGTTTACTCGTAGTATATAAGTTAGACATAAGAATAATTAAGACGATTACCATTATTACCAATACATCTGTCAACAGAGTAACATCTTTTATTTAATAGTATCATAATGAATTAATGAATGCGCATCGCGTAAAAAAAAAGTTGCTAGGCGGCCGTATCAAATATTTTAGATTTTTGGCGGACATTTTCTAATTCTTATTAGATCTTAGTATTATATCTTAGTCTAAATCTTGACATTTTTGTACTGGGCTATACCAAAAGAAAAAATACGTCATTTGTTATTCGTCTCGTAGATTTATATAATAGGGGTTAAAGTATGAAATTGCCGATTATTTTCCCACTTTTTATTTTGTTTATAGCTCTTAAGTATAGTCGTATTATTGCGTAATTCTTTTTGTATTGTATCAAAAACTAAATAAAGTAACTTTTGACTAAAAAAAAAATGCAATACTAGTGCCTATTACTTCAAAGGAAGTCGATGAAAAGACCCCTTACAATGTGTCAGCTGACATTCTTGCTTCAATTAAGTATATTTGTATTATATACTTTGATTTTCAGAAATTTAAATACTATAATGCGTAGCTTTATAACCATCTAACTTTCACCTTTAATTGCATCGAAAACGGTTCAGCCGTTTTTAAAAAAACTAAAAAATTGTTAGTATGGAAAAATGACTTTTCTCGATTTCGTCCATACAAAACGGCAATTTCATACTTTAACCCCTACCTAATATTATAATTTGGAAGGTGATTAAAATTTCACTCTGTATAACGTAGTATTACGCTGGCAAAACTTTCGAACAAGCCATACAATACAATTCCAGTATATGCAAGCTCCTCTCAGAGGTGCCGGCCCTCCGGGTTCCCACACCGGAATACGACTGGCTGATATCTGACGCAGCGCGCCGGCTGTGGGAGTACATGGCTGACTCCAACCAGCCCGACGTGGCGGAGGCCGCCTGCGACGCGCTGGCCAACTACAACGTGGACGACTACAAACTGAAAGATATACCGGAGATATACAGGTATTACGGATATACAGGCTGGATGCGAGAAGCCGAGGATCGACTTAAACGGCGTGCAACTGGAGAGGCCTGTGTCCTGCAGTACACTGCGATAGGCTGATGATGATGATGATGATGATACAGTTATTTACACAGTGTGAGGGTGGCTTTATAGTCACATGTACGCTCGCGCGGTTGATAAGCGCGGCTCCTAAAACTTTTTATTTATAAACAATGGGCTTGCTCTTGACTACAATACTTAACTCTACGGTTAAGAAGAATCCCAAGATGGAGCGAGCTTACCCAGAGGTACTGTTTTCCCACACAAAGAAAAACTGTTGCTGCGCTGGGCGCTGGACTCCGGCAGGAGGGTGGTAGCATCCTGGCGGCCTCTTACGAAGCCTACCACCGCAGAGGGATCTGTTAGCCGTCATCATTGGTTAGAAAACCAAAGATGCTGTTGCCCAGGGTGGGCCACTAGAAAGTAATTCCCACCACCCCAAAAAGACGGTAGACGTAAAACGTTAAAGACGCACGTCTTTAACGTTTTACGTCTACCGTCTTTGCGGGCCATCCGCACCTAACATATAATAATCTAAGAGGCGCTTAGCTCGTGGCCCGACGGCGACGCTGACAAACCGTGCGGGCGTTAGCGTGACTATAAAACCACACTGAGACACACACAGAGACACAAATAACTTTTGGACGGCTACGAAATAACAGTAAGCTCTTTTTTAAAATGAAGGCAATATTGAAATAGTAACTTCCTATAACCGTCCCACTGCAGGGCAAAGGCCTCCATCATTGAACTGAAGTTACCATAGCAATGATGGGTACTGGCATAATCATCACGCTTGCCAAATGCTCAAATCTTGGATTGGTGATCACCAACCTGAGCAATGTTCGAAAACTGGAAACACTTGTTGCCAGACCTGGGGATCGAACCTAGGACCCCAAGATCTTGGCCCAATATTTAAATCACAAGACCAACGGGCTTTGATTTTTAAAGTTAATGATAATCCAAAAAAGAAAACAATATGACTGGTTGTATAATAGGTAATTGTGCAACTCGGAAAAGGGGTTTATCTTTTTTTAAATTAAAGTGTCTTTGAATAATACAGGAGTACGGTGAAACTGCCCCCTTCGTACTGCAAGACGCCAGCCGACGCCGCTAGAAGGCCTGAAGATGTTCTGGATTACATACCTTGTAAGTATTTACCACAGCAATGATGGGAATAAATGTATGGTTTACTAGCTGTTGCCTGCAACTTAGTATGCGTGGATTTTTGAATTTAAAACTGTGTTAAAATTATCCCACCATACCATACCTATTCCCGGGATAAAAAGTAGCCTATATATGACGACCATTTGGATCAGCGGTAGTTAACGCTGCTTCTGAGCCATGGGTCGCGGGTTCGATCCCCGCACAGTACAAATATTTGTGTGCATGAACATGTCTGTTTGTACTGGTCTGGGTGTTTTCTATGTATTATAAGTATGTATTTACAAAAAAAAAAAGTATATAAGTAAGTTTATCGGTTGTCTAGTACCCCATACGACAGGGTACTTAATAGTACCTTAATTTGGGACTAGATGGCTCTGTGTGGCCCAGTGTGGCATGTCTTAAATATTTATTTATATTTATTTATTTTATATTTATGTTATTTCAGCCAATAAACTAACACTGTGCCAAATTTAATTTAGCTCCGTTGAGTAGTTTTAGCGTGAAAGAGTAACAAACATTCATACATTCTTACAAACATTCGCATTTATAATATTAATAGCATATACATAAATCTAATGATGGAGGCCTAAGCCCTGCAGTAGGATGATTAATACATAAGAGTTAGTTATTTCGAGATTTCTACCATGTACCTTGTTCCGCTGAACGCCATTACACACCAAGAATGGTTAGAGAAGCGATCGAAATCACCAAACATAAAAACTTTAATCGTGAAGATGGCTTTAAATTGTCGTGTGTCTGGAGTCCAGTGGTTAAAATTTGTAATAACCAGAAAAATCCAAAAATTAATGTTTCGCGATCGGATACTGTGAGTGTTGTGTGTCGAGAACAGGTTCGAGTGAATAGTGAGTTTGAAAACAATAGTACCAGTGTCGAGTGCAATAAAAGACTACGACGGAGGGTAGATCGATATATCTACTCGTAACAACCACCCACCCGCAGTGAAATTAGTTCTTCCGCGATCATGGCGCTTGCAACAGTGCCGAAATATCGGAAACTCATAAAAAACAAGGTACATGGTAGAAATCTCGAAATAACTAACTCTTACGATAGTGACCATGAAAGTTTAAAACAGTATGATTAATACATAGACTGTTTCTTTCATTTTATTAAAGTTCTTAAGGTATACGATTATGTAATTTTATTTCTTCAATGATTTTAATAAATTTTGAGCAAATTGATAGTTGAATATACAATTCATTTAATAAAAATGACGAAATATTTAGAGAACTGTAGTTTAATTAGGGGGCTAGAGCCCCTGAGATTCCCCTTTGTTCAACTTCCACTTACTTCGATCCAGGTGAAGTTTGGCCAGAAGTGTTCAAATACACAAATCAAGACGCCCTAAGCGGCGTCGAGAGGCTCACCACCAAACTGGTGGACCGAGAAATAAGGTCTTACCGCAGCGGGGTGTACCAGCCGGAAGCGAGGGCCGAGCCCCAGGGCCTGGGCTACTTGCCCGCCGCCAGCGTGCTGCGGGGGCTCATGGACTGCTTCAGGAAGCAGGTGAGGCCCTAGGCTTGTGTAGCGGTGCCCCCCGGGCTACTTGTGTAGCGGTGGCCCCCGGGCTACTTGCCCGCCGCCAGCGTGCTCCGGGGGCTCATGGACTGCTTCAGGAAGCAGGTGAGGCCCTAGGCTTGTGTAGCGGTGCCCCCCGGGCTACTTGTGTAGCGGTGGCCCCGGGGCTACTTGTGTAGCGGTGGCCCCGGGGCTACTTACCCGCCGCCAGCGTGCTGCGGGGGCTCATGGACTGCTTCAGGAAGCAGGTGAGGCCCTAGGCTTGTGTAGCGGTGCCCCCCGGGCTACTTGTGTAGCGGTGGCCCCCGGGCTACTTGCCCGCCGCCAGCGTGCTGCGGGGGCTCATGGACTGCTTCAGGAAGCAGGTGAGGCCCTAGGCTTGTGTAGCGGTGCCCCCCGGGCTACTTGTGTAGCGGTGGCCCCGGGGCTACTTGTGTAGCGGTGGCCCCGGGGCTACTTACCCGCCGCCAGCGTGCTGCGGGGGCTCATGGACTGCTTCAGGAAGCAGGTGAGGCCCTAGGCTTGTGTAGCGGTGCCCCCCGGGCTACTTGTGTAGCGGTGGCCCCCGGGCTACTTGCCCGCCGCCAGCGTGCTGCGGGGGCTCATGGACTGCTTCAGGAAGCAGGTGAGGCCCTAGGCTTGTGTAGCGGTGCCCCCCGGGCTACTTGTGTAGCGGTGGCCCCCGGGCTACTTGCCCGCCGCCAGCGTGCTGCGGGGGCTCATGGACTGCTTCAGGAAGCAGGTGAGGCCCTAGGCTTGTGTAGCGGTACCCCCCGGGCTACTTGTGTAGCGGTGGCCCCCGGGCTACTTGCCCGCCGCCAGCGTGCTGCGGGGGCTCATGGACTGCTTCAGGAAGCAGGTGAGGCCCTAGGCTTGTGTAGCGGTACCCCCCGGGCTACTTGTGTAGCGGTGGCCCCCGGGCTACTTGCCCGCCGCCAGCGTGCTGCGGGGGCTCATGGACTGCTTCAGAAAGCAGGTGAGGCCCTAGGCTTGTGTAGCGGTGCCCCCCGGGCTACTTGTGTAGCGGTGGCCCCCGGGCTACTTGCCCGCCGCCAGCGTGCTGCGGGGGCTCATGGACTGCTTCAGGAAGCAGGTGAGGCCCTAGGCTTGTGTAGCGGTGCCCCCCAGGCTACTTGTGTAGCGGTGGCCCCCGGGCTACTTGCCCGCCGCCAGCGTGCTGCGGGGGCTCATGGACTGCTTCAGGAAGCAGGTGAGGCCCTAGGCTTGTGTAGCGGTGGCCCCCGGGCTACTTGTGTAGCGGTGCCCCCCGGGCTACTTGTGTAGCGGTGGCCCCCGGGCTACTTGCCCGCCGCCAGCGTGCTCCGGGGGCTCATGGACTGCTTCAGGAAGCAGGTGAGGCCCTAGGCTTGTGTAGCGGTGGCCCCCGGGCTACTTGCCCGCCGCCAGCGTGCTCCGGGGGCTCATGGACTGCTTCAAGAAGCAGGTGAGGCCCTAGGCTTGTGTAGCGGTGGCCCCCGGGCTACTTGTGTAGCGGTGCCCCCCGGGCTACTTGTGTAGCGGTGGCCCCCGGGCTACTTGCCCGCCGCCAGCGTGCTCCGGGGGCTCATGGACTGCTTCAGGAAGCAGGTGAGGCCCTAGGCTTGTGTAGCGGTGGCCCCCGGGCTACTTGCCAGCCGCCAGCGTGCTCCGGGGGCTCATGGACTGCTTCAAGAAGCAGGTGAGGCCCTAGGCTTGTGTAGCGGTGGCCCCCGGGCTACTTGTGTAGCGGTGCGCCCCGGGCTACTTGTGTAGCGGTGGCCCCCGGGCTACTTGCCCGCCGCCAGCGTGCTCCGGGGTCTCATGGACTGCTTCAGGAAGCAGGTGAGGCCCTAGGCTTGTGTAGCGGTGGCCCCTGGGCTACTTGTGTAGCGGTGCCCCCCGGGCTACTTGTGTAGCGGTGGCCCCCGGGCTACTTGCCCGCCGCCAGCGTGCTCCGGGGGCTCATGGACTGCTTCAGGAAGCAGGTGAGGCTCTAGGCTCGTGTAGCGGTGTGTCACTTTGGGGTCATCCATAAATTACGTCATACGATTTTTGAGATTTTCAGACCCCCCTCCCGCTTTGTCACACATTTTTACGAAAATTCCCACACTATTTTGCCCAATGTCACCAAAAGTAAGACCTTAATGTGTGACGTAATTTTTGGACGGCCCCTAACTGCTAAAGCGCGAAGTTCCAACCGAATCTGATTAACCTGAGTTTAAATAAGAATTTAAATAAGAATTAATTGTAACTAGCAAAGTAGTCATCTACTAAAAGGTCTCGTGGACGCTGCCAAATACGGTGGTCCGACCAAATCCGCACCACTCTTGACTCCACTGTTAATAACGCCCTTCACACCGCCGAAGACAGAAACAGGTAGAGAAAAACTACAAGGGAAAAAGTGATCCAGAAGGGCGGTCACGACCCTCAGCACTTAGGAATACGACGCAAGGAGATGGGGGAAATAAGAATTCGTGGAAAAAGTGGGAAAATAATCGGTAATTTCATACTTTAACCCCATCATTTTATTATTTCTGTTACCGCTATAACAACAAATACTAAAAACAAAATAAAATAAGTATTTAAGGGGGGCATATTTCCCATACAACAAACCCGTTTTTTTGGCTATTTTGGTACGGAACCCTTCGTGCTTGAGTCCGACTCGCACTAGGCCGGTTTTATAAATTTGATATGGGTAGTATTATATTATCTGTGATATGGGTGTCAATTTTGAGGTTCATTGGGGTGCTGATTACAAAAATGCCATCATATTTTAAATCCAAGATGGCGGACGTCATTTTTTTATAATATGATATGTGTCAATTTTGAGGTTCATTGGGGTGCCGATTACCAAAATGCCGTCTTTTTTTAAATCCAATATGACGGACGTATTTAAAAAAAAAATTATGTGAGTGTCAGGGTTGAGGTTCATTGGGGTGCTGATTACGAGTGTTTATCTGCAATAAATAAATATTTTTATATATTGTTTACTTGTGACAACCCTGGCCGTCACGATACTGTCTAGAAGTTTTCGGCATTTTCAATGAGATCAAAGGCGTCGGACGACTGTATGGTTTCATAGACTTTGCTATTATAATTTAAATAATTGCAGGTGACCTCTCCTTCATACGACTACACTGACGCCGTTCTCCTATCTATACTTCGGACGTTAACAGCCGAGTACCCTAAGCCTTTGCCGCCGGTGGATCTCTGCTTCATACATGAGGCTTTACACAAAGGTACGTACGAGTTATGGTAGGGGGGGGGGTCGAATATTCTTTATCATCATCATAATTATATCTTCATCGTCTTAGAGAAACGACGTCCGCTGGACCTAGGCCTCCTCTAAGCTCTCTAGTGGAAAGAATGGATTCACATATCCAGCGGCTTTCCGCGACCTTCACTAGATCGTCAGTCCACCTGATGAACATTGGACCTACCTATAGGATTACAGATTATCATCTATGGTGCGGTAGCCATTTAGGATCATTCCGCCCCAACGGCCATCGGTTCTTCTTACTGTGGGTCCAACCCAATGCCACTTCAGCTTCGCAATTCTTAGCCATGTCGGTTATCTTAGCTCTTCTACGGATTTCCTTATGTCTGATTTTGTCACGCAGAGGAATACTATCGCCCTCTACATTGCCCGCTGTGCGACTTTGAAGCCTTCTTTCTTATGCGATCTATATTAAGCGACCACGTTTCAGTCATCAATGGCATCACGCCCGTACTGGTCAAAGACTTTTGTCTTGAGACATTGAGGTAATTTGGCCGCGAAGAAAATACCAAGTATCGCTTTCTTCGTTGCCCGCTGCGCGACCCGGAGTCTTTTTTTACAGTCGTGTTTCGGAAGGCACGCTGAGCAACTCCTTCAAAAAACCAACTGATCTCTGCTTCTGTCCTGAGAAGAAAGTCGTAATAACAAGTCAAGTCAGAGGCTTCTTTTAATAGTTGATGGGTTTGCTCTTGGTTAAAATCAGTTAAAATCAATTTCTATTCTGCAAATAGGCCCCTGGAGGCGCTTTTACACGTCCCAATATTTAGCCTACCACTGCTTCGGGACAAATGTGGGCTAGTGCCGAGAAGAAGCAGCGCAAGAAACTCGGTCACTATTGTCAGCCTCTTTTTAAATAAACATGTTTACATAAGATATATGCCAGTGCGAGCTGATACAATTTAAAGCCAAACGTTCCTATCATTTATATAATCATCAATAGTAATAATCATCACTTGGCTTCACATTGAACCCTAGTTGAAAGAGAGCTTACCCAGATACTGCCCTGTAATACTCAGCTTCGAAAATTCTAACTCCATCTATCCTTGAAGCATTTAAATATCAGAAGAATCCTTATTGTCTCAGGTAGCCAATGGCGCAGCGGCGGGCTGACCCTGGCGGCCAGGCAGGCGCAGTCAGTGGCTTCGGCGCGCCGGCTGATCGAAAACTGGCTGCAGACGATAATCCCAGACACTTGTGAGGTAGTATTAGTATCCTTTTTTGGTTTGTTGACGTTTCGATATGAAAATATATAAGTATCCAATTTTACCTTTTCGGGGGTAAAGTTTTACACACCTGACGTACGGCTTATGGACCCGGACATTTGCTTTTTTTCCTCTGACTGCTACTCATTGGTCGCCATCGCAACCCACACGTAGCACACACTATTCTTCTACAACCCGAAACTCATAACAGTGACGTGTAGCCATTAAAATAGTAGAAATCTGTATAAGAAACGGCGCGGTGCGGGGTTACGTGGGACGATATGAAGTTTTTTAAATTTGAAACGTTACGTGATACTAGTCAAATAGACTATCTATACTAATATCACAGTCTATGAACCATACAGTCGTTCGACGAAGACGTCTAGACAGGGCAATTGTACGGGTTGTGAGGGGCGAGACGCGGGAAGGACGAGCCCGAACTGCGAACAAAACGATGTTAGCAGTTCGGGACACAGCATTGAGGGCTAACAAATGTTTGTGTTTTAAATTATTTCATACTTATTTGTTGGAATTTATTGGAATGCTGATATCGAATGATTCGAGATGGTGAACATATATTTTTTAATAAGATAAATAGTTGTCAATTTCCAGGTTAATTGGGCTGCTGATTACGAAAATGCTATCCTTTTTAAATTCATAACGGAGGACGTCATTTTTTTAAATTTGATACGAGTGATTTTGAGGTTCAGTGAGGTGCTTCGGATATGCCATCCTTTTTAAAATCCAAGATGGCGGACATATTTTTTATAATTTGATATGGGTGTCAATTTTGAGGTTCATTGGGGTGCCGATCACGAAAATGCCATCCTATTTTAAATTCAAGATGGCGGACGTAATTTTATATTATTTGACATGGGTGTCAATTTTGAGGTTCATTAGGGTGCCGATTACCAAAATGCCATCCTTTTTAAAATCCAAAATGGCGGACGTATTTTTTTATAATTTGATATGGGTGTCAATTGTTTTATAATTTGATATGGGTTTCAATTTTGAGATTCATTAGGGTACTGATTACGAAAATGCCATCCTATTTTAAATCCAAGATGGCGGACGAAAATTTATAACTTGACATGGGTGTCAATTTTAAGGTTCATTAGGGTGCTGATTACCACTATGCCATCCTTTTTAAAATCTAAGATGGCGGACGTATTTTTTTATAATTTGATACGTGTGTCACTTTTGAGGTTCATTGGGGTACTGATTACGAGTGTTTATCTGCAATAAATAAATATTTTTATATATTGTTTACTTTTGACAACCCTGGCCGTCACGATACTGTCTAGACGTTGTCGGCATTTTCCATGAGATCAAAGGCGTCGAACGACTGTATGGTTCATAGACTGTGCTAATATTATAAATCTGAAGAGTTTGTTTGTTTGAACGCGCTAATCTCAGGAAGTACTGGTTCGAATTGAAAAATTATTTTTGTGTTAGATAGACCATTTATCGAGGAAGGCTTAAGGCTATATAACATCACGCTGCGACCAATAGAAGCGAAGCATCAGTGCAAAATGTTGCAAAAATAATTGCGATCACAATAACAAAAATTGACGCGGACGAAGTCGCGGGCAACAGCTAGTTCATTTATACTTAGCGTACTCTTCCAGGAATCCGAAATCGATCTAATGTTCTCCCTCCTCCCGGTCCTGTGCCGCGGGACCCCTCCCAACTCGCTACGTGGCCCCCTCGAGGCCTCGCTGCGCGCCGCCCGAGGCCGCCCAGGGCCGCTCGAGGCCCGTCTGACGTGTGTGAGGGACGCGCTGGCTTGCGACAGGATACACGATGCCAATAGAACGTTGCTATCGCAGATCGTGGAGGAGTACTTCGCTGTTATGGATGACGATGATGATGTGAGTGAACTGTCTTTCTTTTTAGGATTAAAGGTATAAAGGATATATGAGATATACATAAACTTTAGCTTTATTTGATATTTTAGCAACTTAATTGCACTTTTAATATCAGTATATAAACTTGAAAACTTTATATAAGTTTATATACTGATATTAAAAGTAAGCTTATAATCATTCCCATTCATCCCACAGGGTAAAAAAGGGAAAAAAAGTAAAGTAACAGCCTATAATCATCCCACTGCACGGCAAAGGCTTTCTTCATTGAATTAAAATTACCACAGCAATGATGGAGGCATTCTCGAGTTTTAGCGACACAAACAAACAGCAATTCATTTGTATACAGGGTGTTAGGTATAACAAGCTGAAGCCAGTCTATGTTAGCATGCATATAAATACTCTGGTGTATTAGATACATTATACCTGTGAACTTTGACGTCACGAGTCGTCTTGAATTCATATTCCACTATTTGTGGTTGCTGTCAGTCGAAGCGCAGCTGAAGAACAACGTTTCAAGCTGTCAAAATAACCGGTCGAGCATAACGTTACTAAAATCGATAGCCAGCGGTTCAGCTTACGTTTATATTTCGTTTTAGTAAAAATGTTTAGTACAGTTTTGTTTGACAACATGAACTGTATCGGAATAGAACGAGGTCTGTTGTTATTTATCCGCGATATTTGTCCGCGGACTTTTTTGTCCGCTAAAATAGATCGCTTACAACTGTAACTGCAACGCAAACGAGGGATTAAAAGTACCGCGTACAAAAAGTCCCCCGAATCACCGAGGACATACAGAGAGCGGACCGGACAAAAGTACGGGGGAGTCTCAGGAAAAAATAGAACTCGTGTGAACAAGGTGACGTACGTATGTACGACGATAAACGAACAAATTATCGCACACGACGGACTTTTTATTCGTGGAGCGTATTTTTTTCTCCGCCGCGAAGAAAAGTCCGTCGTCTGCGCAGGCCAATAGACTTCGAAAAGTTGACGTTTAGTTGCGTTTCGTCAATTGTTGCGTTTACGTTTTGTTATTTTACGTCAGTAGAATCGGTCTCCAGATTCAGAGAGTGGGATGATTATAGCCCGTACTTACTTACTGATTTATATCAGGCGTGGCCAGCCTACATAGACGCCTGTAGACATCTATCCAGCAAGTACCTGGAGCGGATGACGTCGCCGTCGAGCTGGTGGGAGACGACGGGGGCGGCGCTTCGGAAGGCGGCCGCGGTGCGGGGGGCGGCGGCGGCGGGGGGCGCGGCCGCGGGGGGCGCCGCCCCCTTGAACTGGCTGAACGAGATAGTGGACGCGCAGGCGGGGTATATCGCGTGAGTCGATGTGGTTAGTGTATTAGTACCTAGAGCGGATGACGTCGCTGTCGAGCTGGTGGGAGCTGAAGGCGGCAGAGGTGAGGGGCGCGGCAGTAGCGGGTTAGGGGTGGGGGGGGGGGGGCTCTCAACTGGCTGAACGAGATAGTGAACACGCAGGCGGGATATATCTCGTGAGTTAAATGGCCGGTGTTTATGACATTATGTATTACTGTATTTGTCTTTTTTTAGGGTTCAGTACCTAAAAGGTAAAACCGGGACCTGTTACTGAAATTTCGCTGTGTCAGTCTGTCTGTCTGTCACCAGGCTGTATCACAATAGCCGCGATAGCAAGACAGGTTACGTTTTCATAAATTTTGTGTATCTGTTGACACACAATTTGCTCTATATTAAAAAAAATAGGTACATAATTTTAATAAGTTAAATATAAATAATAAAAACAAAATAAACTTGTTTACCCAGTCAATGGTACGGAACCCTTCGTGCGCGAGTCCGACGCGCACTTGGCCGAGTTTTTAAACCGAAACGCGAAAAGAGTAAGTGTTATAATTTTGACGCGTCTGTCTGTCTGTGTGTTGAGATTTTTATGTACTTTTTTTTACTGTTTATTAAGCTATTAAATATAATTAGAGCAGTCGCCCGGTACCAAAAGGTTGTGGGTTCTAGTCCCACCTTACACAGTCAACATTTTTATTCAAAGATTTGTATTTTGAATTGACATTAGACAATTGGCTTTAAAAATAGTTTAAAAAAATCATGTAGTCTTCTTGACCTGTGTGAATACATGAGTTTTTTTAATAATAAATGGGGACTACATCACATACATTGTAATCTTTTTACATAGTATGCGATCTACTTCTGGATTCTAGTTTAGTGTCGAGAAGCAACTTGAGAAATCTGTACTGCAAAGTATTTTTAAATTCCTTTCATCATCTGTAACATTTTGTACGCAATAAAATGTAAATAAATATTAGAACAAGTGTGGATCCTGACAAAATGTTTTTCTTTTATAGGGATCAGCAATACTCATTACAGTGCTTTATATCTCCATTGAAAGCTGTGAAGCCAGACGACCAAAGCACCAGGGAGTGGTTCCTGCAACTGATGGCTAGAACGCAGGTCGCTTTTAAAGAGTTAGTAAAAAATTAAATCATTGTTTTAATATAGGTACTAGCGGACCCTGCAAACTTCGTGTCGCCTCAGATTAGTTTATGGTTTCCCTGGGATAGTTTCAAGTACTTTATTCCACGTGTATGAAGTCGCGGCCAACAGCTAGTTGTTGATTATTTATTTCCTAGTTAGTTTATTTAATCGTGATCGTGTTTCAAACACAGAAGTTCTGCGTAGAGCTGGGGTGTCAGGCATTGAGGCACTTGTTATGAAGCAACAGCTGAGATGGTCAGGTCAAGTGGTACGCATGGACGATAGAAGATTGCTAAAGGCGGTTTTTTACTCGGAGCTCTTATGCGGAAAGCGTAGGCGGGGCGGGCAGTACCTTCGCTATAAGGACGTGATTAAGCGAAATCCGATAGCATGCGGTATTCCCGCTTAGAGTTGGGAAGAACGCGCACGTCTCAGACCGGAGTGGCGTCGGACAGTTCACAAGAACGTAGACAAATTTGAGGAAGTTCGTCTAGAAAACCTTTTCGCAAAACGTCAAATTCGGAAGTCACAACCAAAGCCTTCCTATACATATACATTTAACGCAGCTGGCCAATTTTTTGTGTGTTCTATGTAGCCGAATTTTCAAAACGAAGTTCGGTTTTGCTAGTCACCTAAGAGCATTCCATCCTAATGGCATCACCTGATACTTGGCAGCAAGGAGTCTCCGTCGTCGGACACTGCGTGGATATATATATATATGACGGATGGGCGAGCGGGACAGACAGCTGAGAGCCTGGATCGTCTTCATCCGCCATCTTGGGTATTTGGTGATATTTCCCCGAAATAAAACCGTGGTTTAATCACTGAGTTATTATTTTAATTAACGATTCGGTTTCTTTTACAAAAGTTACAAATAGGAAAAGGATGCAAATAGATTGCTTTGCGAAACGCGGAGAGTTCTGTGCTTACGTCCGATCACTACGGCAGGCAGCTCACGTTTGAATGCCAATTTTTATCAAGCATAGACCACTCCCAAGCAACAACAGTGACGGCTGTTATTACTTGACGTTTCACAAAACATTGTCACATTGACAATTATTGACATCAGTCGTTAACGTATACGGCCACACTTTCAGATGACAGCTGTTATCGATTACAGGTTTCGTAGCGTTGCCACGTTGACAGGATTACTTTGTAAAGTTTTATGTTGGAGTCTTGGAGGTGGGCGCTAATACTTGCGACACAGTTTTTAACGAACGCAAGTAATAACGATCATATTTTTATGGCACCACTTGTTTTTGGTACCAATAAAACTATTTCGAATTTGAATTTTGATTTACTTTTTTTCCTAGAACCGAAGATCTATCAGCTCACCTCTACCTATGCGACGTGTTTATGCTAAGCACAGTAGTACTTAGCGGCCATTGGTGGCTCGATTCGGAACGACAGCTGACAGATAGGAACAAACTGCGGGTTCTATTCCCGGGGGCGGCCGCCGCGTTGCTGGCGAGGGATCCGTGGAAAGACAACACTATTCAGGTCAGTACTATGGTTACCGGGCCTTGCGTGTGGTCTGCACCAGGGACCGGAACCGCTTACCTTTAAAGGGGTATTTGTTCGGGTTTTTTCAATAGGCTTGTTTTTAAAAACCCTATTGGAAAGGTAAGCTTTTCAACGGGCTTACCTCGACGATATGTTAAACCAAACAATACGATTAATCCAGGTAAGCGCTTACCAATGCTGAAAACCCCTTAATAGGCTTACCCTATAAAGTGTTTTGGAATGCTGTTAGGCTATTTTAATTTCTATGCGCAACCCTTAATTTGTGGTAAGCGGTTAAACCTTATTTAAAATGTTATCGAACCAATAAGCTAACACTATCAAAGGTAACCGCTATCACATGGGTAACCCTATCACATGGGTAACCCTATCAAATGGGTAACCCTATCAAATGAGTAACCCTATCGCACGGGTAACCCTATCGCATGGGTAACCTTTTCAATAGGCTTTCCTTTTTAATAGGGTTACTCTTAAAAGGGGGTTTTCCGGTCCCTGGCCTGCACCCAGCGGGATCCCATGTCTGTGAGACTTATGAGTGATGCAGATAATTAGATCTGAATATGTTCTACTGAATTATGCTTAAAATATAATTTTAACCGTATAAACAACCGAAATATAAACTTTCCTAATCGACCTAAAGCCAGCTAGCGGGACATTCGCCAAAATTACGTCTGATAATTTGGGGACTATATTTATTCGAATCGATATGCGATGATGAATTTATTTACGGTTGAGGTTCGTGATTGTTCCAGTGATTCTGATGATAATCACGATACTTACTGTCTTTACTTTTACTCTTTATTTACCTAATGTTTGTTTTATTTTATTCGCCATAATTGTTCTTTCCGTTTGATCAGTCGAGTCAGTCCCAGCACTAGTCTCCTCCGTTTGACAGGTGTAATTCTAATCAAGCTATATTTTATTCATTATTATAGTTTTTATTACATTAGTCTTAGTTTTAGTAACAGCCTATAATCATTCTACTGCAAGGACAATGATGGGTATACTATCGATGCTTAAACAATGCAGATGCTGGAGTGGCTGAGTCACACACGAGACTGCGTAAAAGACGAGATGACGGCTTCCAGCTGCCAGAAGGCGCTGCTAGCGCTGCGGCACGCCGACCAGTTCGCCTCGCACCGCGTGTGGGCTCGCCTGTGAGTATATCACGGTCCAAATTAAAATGGTCGATGCTTAAATGGGAAAGTGTTTGTCTGTTAGACCTACACGCTTGAACCAGTGAAATTGTTTAGATTATATTTGGTATGGAGATAGTTTTGGTCCTGGGAATGGATAAGATAGTTTTTATCTGAGATAACGATAACGCCTTATTGGTCTAGTGGTTTAAGTACCAGGCCAAGATTTCAAAGTCCTGGGTTCGTTCCCCGGGCAACGAGAGTTTCGAATTTTCGAGAAACCTTAACCCGAGATTATGGCCCGGTACTTCGGCCAATATGCCGTTGTCGATATTCAAAAGCGATTTTTTCTCCTTTAGAATATAAAAGATTGTAACTTGGACAATTTAACCTTTTTTTATTTCAGGGAAAGTTATTTCGGGAAACAAGCGAAAATTGAAGACTGAAATTGTGCTGTGACGGACAATTTGTATAACACATATTTGTTTACCTTGTTTGTTTATTTGTATTATATATCGTATAGAAATTAAGATTACTAAAGTGCCACTAAATGTATAAATTTGAATTTGTTATTATAACTATTGTTGCATTTTAAAACTAATCATTTGAAGTTAATTCAGAACGCTGTCTTAACTCTGTGAAGTTGTTGGCTGCTGATTTTACGCATATACCCCCTGGTATAAATTCAAACACACTTATTACCTAGTTGACGACACCTTGAGGCCCTGGTATGATATAAAATATAAAAAAAAACTTTTTTAAATATCTTAACGTTATCAGGAAATTAAACGCGATCACACCTTATTATTTTGCCTGACGTTTCGATCGGGTAACACGGACCGTGGTCACTGGCTGACTAATATTTCCCGTTAACTTTAAAATAATTATGCAACGCGAATGTTTCAAAGTAGTTACTTTAAATATTATTTAGAATTTGCTCATTTCATTGGGTGTAGTACGGCAAAACCTTAGAATAATAACACCTAAAAGCCGCGTCTGAACCAAAACGTAAGCGTACACGCGTGCCATTTAATTATCCTTGTGTGCGTAAGCTGAATAAATCTACGCTCTTCTAACGCACACATATATGGCTTCAGTGTTACCATCATCGGGCGTTTACCCACAAAAATGGGAATACGTGTTGTTCTGTTATACGACGATTTGCCATGTGTTTGGTATGATCTATAAAAACATAAGAAAATATTATTACATTCTTAAGTATATTACATATTTATTAATCTAATGATGAATGCCACCGTTCAATGTGTTTTAATTTAAATGCCTGTATGATTGTATAAATTCACATTAAGAAATTATTTTCGTAGAATTAATAACACCATCATTTAGTCTAAACAGTATTAAATAGCAGTTATGGCAAATTCAATATTTCTCTCAATATTTAAAACCAACTAAAAAAACTGTGTGCAAAGTTTTTTCCTACAACTAGCAACACTGATGTTGATAGGTTTTTTGTTCCAAATTATTCGTTTTTAATTCGATTTACGTACAGAAAATGTATAATATGTAAGTACGTACCTGTGAAATGAAACTTTATCACTTTCTTTTTGTTTCTCTGATATGCTAGAACACTTCTTCATAGTACAAACAGTCATTTTAAATTATTTTTCGCGAGCTGTGTTTGACTTAGCCTGACGTTGAGCACTGATATCTCGCGGAACGAAGTTAGCTAAGTTTTAGTTGCGCGTTTTTCGTGCTTACATTCGGTTTCTAGGTGTTATTATTCTAAGGGCAAAACCAAAACCCTCCATTAATTTAAGTAACATCTTATTTAGTGCCTCAAAATCCGAATTCATTTCAGGTTGAATAAGATTTTTTATTGCTTTTAAATAATTAAACAGTTAGTAGTAGTATTTCATAGTTTTCTACTGCCATATTATATCTTAGCAAAAATAATTTTGACTGATCATAAAAAGGATGTCAGTCAATTGACAGAACTGTCATCTACTCAATTACATGCATTTAGGCATAGTGATGGTAAATTTATAATGTTTATTAAGCTATAAGATCTAGCCCCTAATTCGCGTAACCGAATCGTATCACAATCGTAATTGAACGACAGGTTTTTGACAGTTCTAGTATGGGCTAAATGTCAAAATCGTCCAATTCAATCACGATCGAACTGCGATTCTGTTACGCGAATTAGGCCCCTAAACCGATTTACGTCTATCAAGGTGATAGTCTTGCAACTATCCAGGAAAAAACATTGGAAAGTCACTGTAATTACTATTCCATATTATCTCGAGCTCCGGTTGTTTGTAACTGGTTCCATATTTACTTGAATGGAAAACGAACGCTTACGAAATGGGCATACCACCGTATCACTACTCCTACCGCGACAGCTATTTACGTAAAGTTGACATTTTTATTATTTTTTATTGTTATTATGACATTACATCTATGTTCTGTATTTATTTATGTTGTGACAAATAAAATATGTTTTTTTTATTATTAATTATTTTTATTTAATCTTAATAACTTTGGATAGTGACTTGAGTAAAATTATAAGAACTACAATCATTAAATAATAATACTATTTACAATTATATACATACATTCTTCCTTAATTATTAGAGGCGTATAATCCAAGACAGCCCTATATGACGTTCGCTGCGGAAACTATTGAAAATATAGCAACATCAATATCTACAAAAAAGTCTGAGGTACCATATGTGTCACTATTACAGCTATGTCACAATAACTACTTTTTCATGCAATAGCAACGTTTTTTTAAATACCTTCCTTCTATTCAAATTTGAGTCTACAAATCCCTTCCCCCTATCCTCAACTCACGCTCGAGTCTAAGGTTTATCTCCCTTTATATACAATATGCCCCCTTATGCACTTCACACTTGAGTTTACAATATCACTATACTCGAGCCTACAGCATGCCCATTGCACTTCACGCTTGAGTCTTCTATAGGCCTCTAATACTTGAGCCCATCTTGACTTTAGGTAACTTGCACTTGAGTGCCCAAATATCCCCCACTTTAGAGTTAAGGCCCCAATATCCCTTACTTCACAGTTGAGCCCCCAATATCCCCCACTACACACTTGAGTCCTCAATACCTCTACTTCACAGTTGACTTCTTAATCCCCCAATACCCTCCACTTCACACTTAAGTCCCCAATATCCCCATTTCACACTTCTGGAGTCTTCGATACCCGCACTTAACACTTGAGTCCTCAATACCCTTCTTCACAGTTACGCCCCCAATATCCCCCACTTTACACTTTATCCTCTAATATCCTCCACTTCACACTTGAGCCCCCAATACCCCTACATCCCAGTAGCCCCCGCCTGCCCTACAGCGTCTGGTGGTGCTGTGGGCGGGCGCGCCGCCCTCACACGGGCGTCTCGTCCGCGGGCGGCGAGCCCGGGCACGTCGTCGTAGCCGGCACGCGGATCACTTCGTCTTCCAGCTTCGATTCTATCGGCATGTTCTGGAACATACAAACGTAGATTAACACAGAATAGACTCACCCAGGCGTTACTTTGCGGAAATCCACAAGTTGAGTACATTTTTTTAAATACGAATATTTTTTGTTGTCAGAAAAAGGTAAGGTTACATCTTTTATTGACTGGTTGTCCCCTAACTAGGTAACTCTGTTTTTTGAGGACCGGCAAAGATGCTAAGTTTGACTTTTATCCTGTACTGCATGCATTTTTGAGGTAGAGCGAGGTTTTCTTGCATGATAGTGCTTGCTCACTCGTTGATTTTTAGAGTTACGTACCCAAAGGGTAAAAACGGGACCCTATTACTAAGACTTCGCTGTCTGTTCGTCTGTTTTGTAGTACTTATGTGTTTCTGTTGCCGCAATAACAACAAATACTAAAAACAAAATAAAATAAATATTTAAGGGGGGCTCCCATACAACAAACGGGATTTTTTCGCCCTTTTTTGCTTGATATCAATAAATGGTAGCAGGTAGGCACTACATGAACAAAATTAATGGTAGGTACTTACCTACTGTTGTTTACCTAGTCAATGGCACGGAACCTTTCGTGCGCGAGTCCGACTCGCACTTGGCCGGTTTTTTCATATTTATATCATTAATATACGTACAGTTCAAGGTCCAATTTCACATTTAATATTTTCCTTACAAATTGGTATTTTGAAAGCTGCATTGGGTTGATTAAGGGTAAGGCTAACAAGACAAATTTGATTTGTAATTATGACAATTAAATATCTAACTAAATGATTAAATGTTGACAACTCCGGTACTGAGTAGTGGTAGCTTTCCTGTACCACGAAACACGCGACGACAGCCGTCGTCGACTAACTGACGCTATTACTGGTACATACGAGTGATAAGGAGAGAAATAACAATCGCTCGCTACCGCAATGTGGCTCAGTGACGGTCCGTTATTTTACATTTTCCATCTCGTCTTGTTGGCCTTACCTTAGTTACTACCGCAGAATACGGAAAAAAGGTTAGACAGGCAATGTAGGCGGGGCAGGTGCGCCACAGAGGTTATAAGCAAATGCTCATACTTCTGCCCAAACATGAATGTAAGTGAGCGGTGTAATTGGTTTCTTTCTACGTCGTGCAACCCTATTGGTCGCGCGTTCTTTGAACTCGTATACAGGGTGTAAAAAAACTAAACGCAGACCCTGAAGCTACGCAATCTGAAAAGCAAACCAGGTAATATTACAAAATATTATAACTGGGAAATGATTTTTATTTTTGGGAGTAAAAAAATATTATTAGTCATAGCGCGCAATGTATAGCAGCCGGGGCGTGGGCCGCTGCGCTGGAGATGGCTGCTAAGTTCAAAATTCGTCCGCGCTGAGCCGTACATTGCGTATTGTAATTAAAAAAGCCTTATTATGAAAGAAATAATAAAAAAAAAACACTATGTTTATAAGAAGAAAAGTTTTAAAGTAACCTTTAGCAACAGTTTTTGTAATAAAATGGAAAACAAAATTGTGATTTTGACCCTCAATATCTTCGGAACCAGCTGTTTCACAGGTATGGTTCTAAAGAAAAAAATTATTCTAGTGATGGGGACAGTATGTGGTTTTCGGATCTGCGTTTGTTTTTTTTTTACACCCGTTATGTGTAGTGGGACGCAAGCTGCGACATCGTTTCTCATACAAATGGCGCATGACAGCCTTTCTAACCTTCTCCCATGTTCTGTAGTTACTGGAGATGAAAATGACTAACGTGAGTGAATTTGACTGACTGTCATTTACGGTCAAATTGGTAAAAATCAGTCAGAAATGGTCATAAACTGTCAAATATGGTCATTTTCAGTCATTTTTATTTCAATCATATTTTTGTACTTTTTAAGTTTTTCTTGAGTATTTTCTGAGTTTAAATTGAAACACAACAAAAAAGGGGTTTTAAAATTTAAAATGTAGGTTTGTTTTCGATGCCCCGATGTAACGGCGCGATGCCCCGCACCCTGCGAAATGGCAACGTCGCATCGCGCCGTTTGCGCCCCGCCCCCGCTCCTCTGTGCATTACGGGCGAAATGGCAACGTCGCATCGCCGCGTGCCTACTTTGAGGCAGTCTTATTCTCTAATAGTCTCCCTCTCTCTCTCTCTCTCTCTCTAGAAATAATAATAAATAAAACCTTACTTGATTAAAACTTACGTATAAATTGGGTGCCCAAATAAATCAATTATATGGCAGAGGTTGGAAGTAGACAATACAGTAACATTTGAGTCAAATTGACTGAATTTGACTGTAAATGACCGGTCATATAAGGTTTATGACAGTTGTGACTGGTCAGATTTAGTCATTTTACAACTCTAGTGGTTACTACTCACCTCTAGCGCGGTGTAGTGCTTGTGTAACGCCCCGGGTAGTTTTCCGGCGGGGAGCGCGGGGAGGGCGGGCAGGAGGCGCGCGGGGAGGCGCCGGGCGGGGCTAGCTCGGGGCGATGACCTCCCGCATAGGCCTACGCTCTTCAGAAGTCTAGCACTGGAGGGAATATCATTGACATCTAAGCTAATATTATAAAGAGGAAAGATATGATTTTTTGTTTGTATTGAACAGACTCCGAAACTATTGGACCGATTGAAAACTCCGAAGCCGACATCATCCCTGATGAACATAGGCTACTTTTTACCGCGGGACCCGGTAGGTGGCGCTGCCGTGGGTATGTCAACAACTACTAAACGGCTTTATTTATAGCTTACAACCTTTTTAGAAAGCAACGAAGAAGGCATAATATCTTAACAATATTATTAATGCGAGTAAGGGGGGAGAATGTGGCGAACCGAACCTTCTTACATTCATTATGTTTTTGAAGTGAAACTTTATTATGGGCGTTCGAAAAAAATTTACCATCACGTTTTTCGGTTGCGCGTCACAGCGTCACATTTTCACAGCGTCAGATTTTTCGGTTACGCGCCATCTTTTTCTTGAAATAATATTTAACCAATTTAACCAATTTAACCAGTTTAACCAATTTAACCAATTTAATCAATTTAACCAATTTAACCAATTTCTGGAAAGTTGCATGTAGATCATTTTTCGAAAAATAAGGCCATAAAGAAGTTTCACTTCTTACGTGTGTACACTAGTACACGCACAACTCTTTTTTTTCTAAGTTTTTACTTGTCATCTTTATGAATTGTTTGTTTTAGTTGTCATTGTGATCTTGCTTTCAACACTTAAAATTATAATTGTAAATATTTTAATATATTTATTTAATTCCCCTTTCCTGTTCCCTCATATCCCTCACGTCACGTATCATCATCATTCTCTTGACCATTTTCCCAGTTTATCTGGGGTCGGCGCAGTATGTTTTTCTCTTCCACACCATTCTATCACTCGTCACTGAATCATCCACACCTTTCACACTCATATCTTGTTTCACACAGTCCATCCATCTCTTTCTCGGTCGGCCTCTTCCCTTCCAGCCTTCCACATTCATACTCATCACTCTTTTAGTTACATGACTTTCTTCCCTTCTCATTACATGACCATACCAAGACAGACGATGTCCCACCATTTTCTCGGTAACCAGTGCCACTTTCAGACTTCTTCATATATACTCATTCCTCATCTTATCCATTCTTGTAACCCCACACATCCATCTAACATTCTCATTTCTGCTACATGCATTCGCTTCTCATCCGTCTTCTTAGCAGCCCAGCATTGCGATCCGTACATTAAGGCAGGTCTAATCAAGGATTTGTAAATTTTACCCTTTAACCGTAAGGGCATCCGTGGATCACATGTTGTTGCGGTAACCTGCCTCCATTTTATTCAGCCTGCATTGATTCTATGCCTGACGTCACGTATACTAATCTTAATATTATAAATGTGAATGTTTAGATGGATGTATGTTATCAATCACGCCAAAACCTGGAAAAAAATACGGTTCCCATCAATGTTTGTTTTTCGTAATTAGTGGTAAATTACAGGTCAGGGCATAGCTTTAGCAAAATTTTATTCGTGACCGCAGTAAAATAAGTTTTATTTCTGCAAATAGGCCTCAGGAGGCGCTTTTACTCGTCCCAATATTTAAACCTACCACTACTTCGGGCAAGTCTGGGCTAGTGCCAAGAAGAAGCAGCGCAAGAAACTCGGTCACTATTGTCAGCCTCTTTTTAAATAGGTAAATGTTCATCAATTTTAAATAGGTAAATGTTCATCAGGTATTTTAAATAGGTAAATGTTTAAGGGGATTAGGTGAGCTAAGTGCTGCCCCCAATTGATTTAATTTTATTAATTCTAAACAAAATCTATTTTCAAAAAACTGGAATAATAGTAATTTAGCTAATTTCCTCTAGTATTTATTGAATCACAGTAAACTTTTTATTTAGTTGTTTATAAAGTCTAATTTGTCGCTAACGCCAAAAGCGGCCGTTTTTAGCAATAATGTACAATACGAAAGAATGTCAGAATGAAAAGCAGTTAACAGTGGTTCAATAAATATTAGAGGTAATTTGCTAAATTGCTATTATTCCAGTTTTTTGAGAATAGCTTTTGTTTAGAAGTTATAAAATTAAATCAATTGGAGCACTTAGCTCACCTAATCCTCTTAAGCAAGTACGAGCTAGAACAAGTTAATGTCAATTTGTTGAAAATACGAATATAATTTCCCATGAACGAATTTCATAATCTTTATTTCTGGTATTAAAGTTGTGTACGTTACTTTTCTTAATAAATAAATGTAGGTTCTTACGGATGTAAATAATATTCTCGAAAATGTATTGATAAGCCACTGTAAGTATATTAATCTCTTTGAAGAGCTCTTTTAGCGAGTCACGGGGTCGAAGGCCGTAAATAGCCAGTACAGCATGTTTTGTAATATAAAAATTTATCCGATTCAAAGCTCATCCTAATTCCCATATTATATCCTATTCCCATAAATAATTTTTCTTTCTTTTTTTCATCCTAAATGTCAGTCGCGGGCTACATCTAGTATTATATTATGCTAACACTCACGCATCCAACAGCTTCAGCAGCAGCCTGCCGTACGCCCGGTACTCGTCCTCCCCGAACTCGCCGGGGTGGTGCCGCGCGTACTCGTAAGTATCGCAGAACTGATGCACCAGTTTCTGGCCGCGGCCGTCGAGCGGCGCTGCGAGCGACGACAGCAGAAACGCGCGGAGAGACTCCCGCGGGTGCCGCCGGAGTCCTGGGTCTTGGTGGGCTATCTCGTCTTCTGTGAAGCATTATATTTCTATCAGCATTTAAACTTGAAAAATTTTGTCTCGGGCGGAATTATTGCATAAAAAATTCCAATTAAATTGGTTACATGTTCTTTGGTTGTGGGTTGGAGAGAAAAAGTTTTTGTACTTATGAGTAGAGAAAAAAGTAGGGTTCAATGTTCTTGGCTAGTTCAAAACTATAGTTTTTTTTTACTTTTTTTATTTAGTTAGGGGATTTTACACTACGGATATGTCAACCCCATCATATCCAGTTTACATTTACATTCACAATCTAACTTAATTACAATATGATTATTACGGGATTGACTTCTGATAGTCTTTTATTAGTTTTGCATGATATTCCAAAACTCAGTTGCGTTGCTTTTTGATAGCAAACAGAGGGAATCTAACCTGAAGTAGAGAGAGTTATTAGTTATAGATATTTTTTGCAATCAGGTAAAATATTGGATGACAAAAATGCTGATTGATATATGAATCACAATGATGATTTACTCAACTCTTTTATTTGGATGGATTGTATGTGTTGCAGGCAATTACATGAAAATATTTGAATGCATTTGTAATTGGTATATCAATGTTATTTCTAATAGAAAACAAGCTTTTTAAAATTGTGTAGGACTTTTTCAGAGTTATTACTGCCAAGAATATTACAAATCAGACAAAATTTATATACAAGAAAGCCTCACCCAATGTCTTCACATCATCAACAGCTCTAAACCGGTAGTGATATGGTTGCTGTGGTTCCAAAATGTAGTGCGAGGGTTCTGTGCTCAGCAGACGTGGCTCGTGCATAATCCGTGGCACTGCTTCGATACGCCTTTCTATCTCCTTCTTGAGACACTGAAACATATTATAAACATTTTTTTTAAAGACCATGGATTGTGTATGACATGTTAGTAAATTAACAACTTAGTATAACATAGGATGTCTTAGTAAGTTTGGCAGAGTTTACATTACAAACACTTCATCAAATTGAGTCTAAAGGCTGCCTTTACTTATGTTTACTTTATTAGTGGAAGTCATAAAACGCAAGCAGGTCAGACAGACACAATAACACTTGGCTAAAGCGTATTCCAAAATATAAATCAATGACTTAACTTACTTTTTTTGCGTCAGTTCCAATTGGAACGTGAGGACCCCTCCGTGACCGAAGTGCAAATCGGTAAATCTGTCTCTTCGCGAAAATAAAAAGAATAACAAAGGTCAGAACACCACCACTTATTATAAATATTATGTTCAGAATACTTGTGAAGTCCTGCATCTTGTATGAATTTAGAATTCAGACAAGAAAGAAATCGGTAGTACCTATAAATTCAATACAAAAACACCCACAACACCAATAATATTGCGCTACTGTCTGTCAATGTCAATAGTGTCAATAATGCAAAGAAGAGTAATAATGTGTCAATGTCATGCAAAGCAACCGTCAAAAATGGCATTGACATTTCTTGCTGATCATCAAAATAATACATTCTGTTTAATGCATTTAATGATTAAATTGAAATGAAATGAAATGATTCTAAATTGCTTAGAGCAATTGGCTTGAATTTGACAGGGGTGGGTTATTGTTCTTCTGGGAGACATTGCATGTAACCCGTTGGTTGGTCCCGCCAAGCTCACGGCTCCTGACGAAAAGTCGTGAAATCTAAATTATAGTAATAATAACTTGTACCATTCAGTAGTCAACTGATAAGATGGAAGCTGTAAAAACAAATCTGATACTTTAAAGAATATTTATAATTAATTTTATTCCTTTCTTCATAAATAAATAGAGGAATGAAAGATATGTTTTCAGATTATCATCATCATCGGCTGGACACAGGCCTCTCCAGTTGTACGCCACTTAGGTCGATCCTCGGTTGATCTTTGGCTTCTCGCATCCGGGCCCCTAATTCGCGTCATCGAATCGTATCACAATTGTAATTGAATAGCAGGTTTTTGACAGTTCTAGTATGGATTAAATGTCAAAATCGTCCAATTCAATCACGATCGAACTGCGATTGAAATAGCTGAATAAGGCCCCAATGCAGCAGCACTATTACGTATCTTTTTTGACATTCAAAACCAAGTGATAATCGTTGAGCCTAAGTGTTTATCTGTGAACTGTCAAAACATAGTTTAGCATCGTCAGTGTATAAAAATACATTAATGTCAAAGTCAGTGATTATGACTAATAGGCACTGTCATATTAACTATCCCACTTTTGACAGCCGTTTGTGTATCGATAACTCGATTTTGGTATTATGTAAGTCAGAGTGATCAACAAAATAGTTAGTCACCGGAATTTTCAAGTGGCGTTGATAGAAACTAAGTGGAATCATATGCAAAAAATACTTTTTGTGTGTTAGCTTAATTTTTTACATTTTTGGATAGCTTATGAAAAGAAAAGCATGCCAAACAACAAAACTAGCGCTGACTGATATACAATTATAAATGGCTGACTGGCTCTCTCATAAACAAGACTTCTATTATTTTAAACACTTAACACTTACGGGGTTTAATGCAACGAACCGTTATTTAAAGGTAAATAGTAATTTACCTTCCCGACGTTTCGATCCGGTTGCACGAATCATGGTCGCGGGCAGACTGGAGGCGCTCGGCGTCGTCTGGGCGGTTGAGACGAAATGTTTTCTTCTACCCGCACTTCTTTAACAATTTTGTCACTCGTACAGTCAGCTCGACAAACCACACTAACTGTGTCCGGGTTTCTCACTAACGGCATAGCACACGATTTACACTTCGTTAACACTGGGTTCCATGATGAAATTCTTATGTTTCTTAATTTCAATAGCTTCACGTATTAATCTTGAGTAGTAATGACGATCGGTTGAGAGGATTTTAGAATCATGTAATTCCATCCGGAGGTTAACGCCTGAATTCAATAAATGTTCTGCTATCGCGGATTTGCTCGTCTGTCGATTCTTAACAGCCGCGATATGTTCTTTGACCCTTTCTGCGATTGTACGTTTTGTTGTCCTATGTAGGAACTACCGCAGCTGCAATCGATTTTATATACTCCCGGTGTCTGCAGAGGTATCACGTCCTTTGGTGAGCGTATCTCCTTCGTTACTTTAGACCACGGCTTATATACAGTCTTGATGGAGTATCTGTTTAGTACTGTTCCAATTTTGTCCGTAATCCCTTTCACATACGGGAGAAAAGCTGGTTCTCGACTCACTAATGGTGGCTTATCCCTCTTGATTCTCTTTTCCATGCGTTTAAATAACGGTTCGTTGCATTAAACCCCGTAAGTGTTAAGTGTTTAGTGTAAAAATGCAACAAGAAAGTTTAAAATTCTATTATTTTGTTTGAAAAGTTTTATTTGCAAAATGGCTCAAGCTTTTCTTTTGACTTATGCCGAGAGACAGAGAAAAATAAATGAGTTAAGAGTAAGGAGACGTCGTCTCCGCGAGCCCTAGAACAGCAGTCTGCAATGAACTTAAGGTATAAAAGTCTAATTTATAGGCAAAATAAAAATGTATTTCATATTCCTTATGTTAAATTTGAAATGAAAACGAAGCATAAATTAGTTAAAAATTAACATTAAATGGTATCTGCACACACCACTTAATCCCTCCACAGCCACCCGACCTATAATAGCCTGCACTCGCTCCTCTGCCTCTGTGAGTAGAGCCAGCCTGCTAGACACACCACCAGTCGCAGCCCAGCAGACGCATTCCGTTTAGAGTTCCCGGCTTTGGTTTTAGTCTTTTAAAAAAGCTAAGAAAAGAAATGATACAAGCAAAACAAGAATGGTATTGCTGCAATGAACTGTGAGGGGATGGAAATACAACTACCGATAATAACTTGCTTGATACTTTAACTTACTCTACGTCAATGGTCCGCAGATTAAGTACCTAGCTATTTCTGCGACAGCATTAAGTCGCAATGCAAGGGACTCCCAGGCTATTTTGGCCATTTGTTTTGCTTGAGGTCCACTTGCAAAGCGACCTAACGCTATGTCGCGGTTTTCTTCTACGAACTCTAATAATATCATAACTTGCCTATGCGAGCCATCTAAAAATATGTTCTTTACTATTTTGACTAAGTGATCCAAAGGACTATTTAATTTTTAAAAACTTGCCTACTTTTAAATAATCTACACAAAGCGCAATCACAAGTCAAATATGTTCGCACCAAAATATGCATTAAATCTATGAAAATATGTTCTAATTTTAATCTCTCTTCTTCTCTCTTCATCTGACATTTGAAGTGGCTAACGTATATATATATAATATTCTTTATTGCGCACAAAAAAACATAAAGGTTGTTACAGTAAAAACAGTTTACAAAGGTGAGCTTATCTCTTTAAGAGATCTCTTCCAGCCAACCTAACTGGTGTGGAAAAAATGCATTTAAACGGGCACAGTAATGTGCATTTAGAAGATAAAAAGAAAATTTACAAAAAAAAAAAAAAAACTAGCATAAGATAATGATAAATAACGTATAACCCGATAAAATTACGGAGTCGTTATTTTGTAACGTAATTGTTTAGTGGCATGTCAGTCGTATAATTTATCGATAGTACTAGAGTAGTGGATCTCTAAGTCAAGTCCACTTGATATGCACTATTCTCATTTATAGACCAGGGTCGACAATTTTTGATACCAAAATTACGGAGTCGTTATTTTGTAACGTAATTGTTTAATGGCTTCAAAATATCTGCTTTTTTTTAAAAAATTGGTGTGTTTTTTGTTCGTTGAAATCTCTACTTTCTGATGGTATAAAAAATTATACATTACTATGGTAAATGTTCTCAGAAAATGCAAATAATGAGGATAACTCGAATCCGAAAAATTTTATTTTTTTGAATTATTTCAAAATTATACATAATGATTCAAAAAAAATTCAATTTTACTTTACATTACTACTTTACTCAAAATCGTGCTTATTCAAAATCATCACAGTTCCTATTAACTCGTTACTTATTCATCGTTTATGACTATAACACAGCCAGCCCTTACGTGCTGTGCGATCAAGAATTCCATCGCCGTGATTCTTTCTATTCAGCTCTGGGTGCGGTGTGAATGTCTTTGGTGGGTACGCGCCGCGCATTCTAATGCCCGAACATCGATGGCGATGACCATTATGGTAAGAGATTGCTCATAGCCCAACAATAGGGTTCTACAATGGACATTGATATTTTATTTGGTGACATTGATCAACCTAAAAGGCAAGGTGTACGTTTGAAGTGCGTTGCGGGCAATAAAGATTAAGTGCAATGGAAAATTGCTGGCGGTTATATTAAAATGGTTATGCTTATGATTATTAGACTTTTGACAACTGTATGAGCTCGCCATTATTCAGCCGTGTGTGCTATTTTTTAGGCAGGGCCGTATAAGGGTTGCAAGGAGCCCGGGCGCAGGGTTTATGGGAAGCTAGACGATCTACCCATTACGTAATCAATAGTAATGGATTAATAGCGTAACCATCAATAATAAGCATGCGATTTCATACATAACAATAATTATCATAATTGACATTGATAAATTTCGGAAAGGTAAACATACACAGGGTGACGTGTTTAAGCTTAGTGTTTAAGTATCAGCGCACAATATACCCAAGTCAATCAGTTTGAAAAGTTTTATAGAATTATTATGGTCACGAGACTTCAGTTTATTTTTCAAAAGGTGGCGTGGTCTGAATAAATTTAACCCCGCGCGCTTAATATGATTTATTTTACCACTCTGCTGTCTGATTATGGAATGGTTACCTATTTTAATTACTACAAAACTGAAGTGGGTATTTTTCATTCAGACAGGGTATTAGATGTAATTTCAGAGTAAAAAAACCTGTTAACTAACACAGTCCGTGGACTTTTATTTAGCGCAAACTCCATTTTGTGACGTCATAGGCGTCCATTTGTCATGTTCCCGCTAAAAACCTCAACCTTGCACAGAGGTTGCGTTACGAGACTAAAATGTTATAAAACGTGACCATGTTTGCAACTAACGAAAAAAATACTAAGCTTTATTGCTTTCCTTAGTTTCACGTAGTTGAAAAAACATTGTTTTATTCCTTATTCAATAATGTTTATAGGTACCTACTACCGTAATCCATATTGTTGAAGCGGTTTGGATTACTTTGGATGCAGTGCATAGTGCACACATAGAGTTATTTGAATACACAGTATAAAAAGTTTGTCAAACAACTAAACGTAGGTGTGTAACCTACTTTGCTTGCATATAGTGAAGATGAGGGTGACTTTTAAAAACATTCTGAGAGAAAATTCGCACGGTCGCGCTGATTTCGAGTAGTGGTGAATGAATAAAGGAAGCAATAAATAGAATCTACTTACTTAAGTATTGGTAATTTTCAATTACAGCAGTTAACCCCTAATTATAGTTGTCATACATTTGTTGTACCTACCTATTATGTTAAAACACATGAAGCTCTACATTTGCTCTCAAGAACCTACGTGAGTAACTGAGTAGGTACCATAAAAGTAGTGTATGTTACAGTTTTCGTTATAATACAGTGAAAAATGGACTCAAGAAACGGGCACATAAAGTTAATTTAGATTTTTGTCGACTTGCGATAATGATGAGTTAATCAAACCAAGCAAGTGAACAATGATTGACTATGGTAAATTCCTTCGTCGCTTCATCTCAAACCATTAAAAATTAAGCGATTCTTTTCACAATTTCAATCTGTGTGTAGCTCGTGTCGGGCCGTATGCGCTTGCGCATGCAAATCGCGTGCGCGCTTCCACAATGGCGGACGCGCAAATATGCGCGCTGTGTGTCGCCACCAGGCACTTGCAAAACATTACCGATTGTGTTTTTTAATGTTATATTATTGTAATTGAGCTATAAATAAAAAATAAATGCTGTTTGTCTACTAACACCATTAGGACTATTAATTGATGTGTGGTACTGGCCTAGGAAAAGTGCCACCCCTCTTCATCCTATGGGTGTCGTATGAGGAATACTGCTAATAGAAGACGGATGGTCACCGTCTTTCTCCACCACTGGCTGAACTGAGATTGTAATATACCTGCCAATCGTGGCTGTTATTGCAAAATGTAAGCATACTAGTGTTCGCTTATTGCAAGACAACTTCAATGTTCTGTGGCAAGAAGAATGTACTTATTACATTGTCTTATACAGACTACACTGTACCGATTATACCTAGAAAATATATAAAGTGACTATGTAAATATTATGTGTATCAACAGTTTGAAGTAAATTTGATACCCGTATCATGACTTTCACCTCCAAATTTTTTTGATATAACTAAGCCGTGGCAATACAGGATTTTAGGTTAGTCACTGTCCATAAAATAGAATCTGTAGTTTTTGTAATGTATGGTTAGTGCATTGTAATTTGTAAGAAGTCAATTTGCGCTCGTCCCCTAAACGACTAGATTCACTTCCTATTCTTCCCAGTCTTTCACTGTTCTGAACAATTTAATGCTGAACCTCGAGACCTTAGCCCAGTTACTCTAACCAATAGGCGTGTAAAAAGTTAAATTGAATTTGCATTACGTTCGGTATGTCACATGACGTTAATTGACATTATTTAATCTTTGACTGTTGGGGGGTCTCACTATCCGGCTACAACAAAGCCAACAGGAAGAGCTGATTTTGGTTAATAAGGTATCAATCGATTCCCTATAACAGTCCGGGTAACATAGGCTAGCTTTTGCTAAAAAAAAAGCTACATGGTGAATGCTACGACAATATATTGTACCTACTTGGAAAATAAAAGTTTGCAGTCATAACGGTATCAAATGAAAGAAGACAAAATTCTGAGCACAAAAATATTTAAACATTACAGCAAATATACAGGGTGACTTTGAAATAATTGCTTTTCGTAGTTAGGTTATAGTTTTTAAACTAGGTAGGACTTGTTTTTGTACAGGACACAGGACTGTGTATCTGGATCTTATTCTAACGCTGGTAGGTAAGCAGCTACAAATCTAACAAGGTACATACCTAGACCACGAGGGCGTAATGAATGATCTCTGAGTCACTCGTTGCCTCACTCGCCATTCAGACAGCATCCCACGCGAGCGCAGATGTTACCGTACCTTATCTAACGGGTTTGTGTTTGTTACTACATGGTAACATGGTACATCTCCTTTTTAGGGTTCCGAACCCAAAGGGTTAAGGGGTCCTTATTGTTAAAACTCAAAAGACTATAGGTACTGTCCGTCTGTGTGTCAGATGGTCACTAGAACGTATAAATTTCAGGAACTGTGATCGCTAGATATTTGAAATTTTTACAGATGTTTTTTTTGTGTGGCCGCTTTACCTATAAAAAAATATTAAAAAGAGAATAAGTAGGGCTCCTAAATGCAACTAAAGTGTTTATTTTTTGTCTTTTTTTGCTCGATAATTAATACAGGTAGACGCTTGAAATATTCACAGAATATTTAGTTTTATATTCACTTAAAAAAAAAATTGAGAAATAATATTACGGAACACGTCGTGCGCAAGTTCTACTCGCACATAGCCAATTTTTAATCTTCCCTTTAAAATATATTTTTACTGACGATTTTAGTACTTCTCTCTAATCAAATTGTTTAAGCATTGCATCTTCCTTAGACCTATGTTATCAGGGGTGTTCTTTTGATACTTGATAGCCTTGGTTTCTTTTTAGACTAATTCTCAAAAGAAAAACAGTACCTAAGCCCTAGAAAAACAGTGTACAAAATTTTCTTAAATAATTCAATTTTAACGTGAGACTTAATCGTTTCTGGGCTTGTGCCATGTTTGTTTGATAGGTTTAATAGAATTCAGTACTGTTGTATAAACTCTTATCTCAGATGATAGTGACCATGAAACTGTAATCCGGACGGTTTTTAGTGATGCTATTACTGATATTATGACATGGAGCATCGATATCTTACTAATAATAATAAAACTTTTATACGGTAGGTACCTACCTATACCTAACTTAGGCTATTTGACTGGTTTTTGAAATCCATTTTATATTATTAAGTAGAGGTTGAAGAACCCAGTATAAGAAGTTTTTTTAAATTCTGGTAGGTACATATTTCATGAAAAATATGAAAATGAAAATTGAAAGTTGAAATAGCGCGCCAAAACGCTATTTTGTAAATATGGCGCGCTGCAATGGGGTCGGTGACATCACCTGCCTGTCTTGTGATCTGTAGCTCATATCATCTACATACATTTGTTTTAAACAAATAACGAAAGTGCGATTGGATCTATATTTTAACAGTGACTTATGTAATAAAATAAGTTTTAAATGGAATGCAGTTCCAAAATGTATAAATTCTTCTATAAAAACTTCGGAAAACTATTTGTAAGTGTTCAAAAGAAAGTCTAAGTGCGCCAAAAGTGGTTGCAACTATTTCGGAGGGATCATAATAAATAATAACATAGCGAATAGGACAAATTTTTTTTCTAAGTAAACATAATATTTATAATTTTTAATAATTCATTGTTTTAGGAATGTAAATATTTTGTTATTGATTTGAGGTTAAAATACCTCTAATGTTTTTATCAAAATGCCTCTTGCAACTCACTTAAAATATTTCCGATGTTTTCATAATATTAGCTAAAAATTGTAGCTAAGTTTTATGATTTTAATAAACATTACACTCGACGATCACCACTAACTAGTTTGTTAGTTACCGATTTTAAATGAATGGGCAGGTTACTGCTTTCTGCTTTACAAAATCGTTGTCCATGGTAAAAGTAATTGACAGAATTTGTAAAATATTGGAAATAAATACACATAAACAATGGATACTATTATTATAGGAAAATATTATCAAAACATTTCGAAAAGCTACTAAAACACAAGTAGGCAAACGAAATTATCAAGCAGGTGACGTCATCATAAACCCGACCAATCAGGAGCGTTTCGTGTCACGTGACAAACGTTTAAATAAATCCATTTTTATTTCTGGATTTATAAATAAATCGTTTATTATTTTCAACTTACGTTACTAAATAACCATTTTTAAACTCATAATTTAAGCTGATAGATAATAGTAATTCACACTTTATTTTTCGCATTGTCAAATAGCCTATTAATATAAGTCCGAAATAACATAGTTCAATCAATATAACAAATTTTAATACATATTTGCAATTTATTGAATAAGCACGGGATGTATTTTTGTTACTGCTTTTGATCTAGGTACTGTTTTGAACTTTCAAAGTCAGTCAGTATCATATGAGTTTTTCTAAAATTTCGATTTTGGTCATTTAAAATATGTAGCTATTTGTCCGGAAGTAAATATCATATCTACTTAATAGGAAGTTAAGTAATAAATAATGGCCTTAAAAATTTAATTAAAAAAGATAAAGCTCCTTCAAACGCAGTGCGGCGTCCTACACACTAGTTCAAACTACGCTTAGGTATAGGTACGTGGTCTTTACTCCAGAACTTTTCTGTTCTATCGGTCTTCGCTTCTGGCAGACATGACCAGCCCACTGCTAATTCATCTTACAGATTTTGTGATCAGAATCAGTTACTTTCACACCTACTTTCAATGTGTAGGGATTTTAAAGTAAGTACCTACTTGGAAAGTTTTTTGGGGGACCGTTTATTTAAACAGTTGTCACCCAAAACAAGCTAAAACAGGCTTCAAAGTTATTTTTTCCCTAAATCGACAGTTAAACCATTTGTTGCAATCAGTATTCGTGTCACACGTATCCCCTCCCAGAAAACAATAGGTAGGTAGAGCTCTTTTGGACGCAGGAAACGGCGCACGCGGCTAACGTACAAAATGGCGACCGACGCCATATTGGAATGGTGCGAATGGAGTTATAAGACAGTCTGGATGCTAAGGAGACAGTTAGCCATAAAGAGAGAGGATATCCTGGCCTGTTTCCGTTGGTTCATAACGAAGGCATACGAGGAAATGCGTGATTTAAATTTTATTTCAAATAATATGATAGAGAACGGTTTTAAAGTACCTGCTGTATTACAACTTAGTAACTTTAGTTCTATGAACAAAAGAAGTAATCAACATTATGTACCTATCAGTCTGTCTGTACACAATATGTCTTACCATAAGAGTACTTTGACATAAACGCTACTTTACCTTTATTAGGTACCTACTATCTATGCATAAACGCTACGCTTTTATCAGTCGGGTTGGGGCGATCGCAGTTTGCCCAATAATGTAGAGAACACGACACGCGGCCCGTGTTCATTTGGCATACCTACTTCTCTAAGTGTCTTTTACGATATCCTTGAAAAGAAAAGGGATGGTGATATTCTTATGTATGGGATTACCCTAATTTTTAACTTTCAGATCAGATCATGCTTTATTAAAAACTTTCAAGTCAATCATATAATTTTTGTAAGTCGGGAACAATGTAAATATATTCATTGTACTTAGGTACCCACTATTAATTTATTATTGTTTAACTGTCTTATTGACTACTAATCACCCTAATTTAATGTTGCCCAGACTTGTGTTTCACACAAGGTGAAACTTGCTACTCTCTAAAAAATCCTCATATCCTCTTATTGCATAATGAACGCCTGAATTTATTTTTAAGCAATTGTGCTGTATCGAGGGGTAGAGTTCAATTTACTATTTTCCCATAACTTTAAAACTATTTTATCTGGGATAAAATACAAATAAAAAAACCTACATTTGTTCAATAAATATAGGATATTAGACTGAATGAAGAACAACGACACAGGTAGGTACTTACTGGTATTTCGTGCACCCTCCCAAGATGTGAGATAAGCGAAATCTCAGGCCAATGTAAACAGTGCTATCGTTTTGAACCAAACCAACTATCGGGCTTTAATGTGTCAGGAAAGCAAACAAGTTTTTTTATTACAAAATTGAACGACGGAAAAGACCCTTTTCGGAGGCACAGTTGCTGCCACTTAGCAAGGTTGATTTAATCTAACACTACCACTAGTTAAGCAGAGTTAAGCCAACTAATAATTATTAAAGCTTGCTAATTATACAACGATGTAGGCAATCGACAGGTTTTAATATCAACAAGTCAACAACTTTGAATAATTAAATAATTCACGTTTGCCGTAAATATTTTTAGGCATATTAACATTTTTACCCGGTCTACTGCATGCGATAAAATTACTGACTATTATTTATTTATTTATTGCATTTTGTTTACAAAATAAATGTAACAAAACCCTGTAAGGGTATAAGCAAACAACCTTAAATTAGTTTTAAAACATAAGCTTAGACAAAGTTTCAACATTGGCTAGATAAACAGACATAGTACACCTATGTATACATTTGTTAAAAAGTCGGGTAAAGCAAACTATTGGCGCGATGCGTATGTGTAAGTTGCTACCTTAGGTCGCTCTACATGAGTACATCTACTATGAGTAGGTAAATTACTTTTTACTGCAAGGTGTAGATTTTGAATGAAATAGGTACTTAACCCACGGAATACTGCGGTTGATAGCTGAAGCTAGGGGAGGAAGCCACCGATCGTCGCCTGCGCTGCGACAAGTACCTACATAGAAGTGTCTAATTAGTATTCATCTGAGCGCGTGGAGTCCTCTTCGCGGTGGGGACGGGTTAATAGCCGCCGCCGCCTCCGCGCCCAGCCATATTGTACCGAGGTCTGACCAGCGTGCGCCGTACGCTCGCCCGAAACGATATTCACATAATAATTCAGTCAATATTTGAACTGCAACGATTTTACCAGAAGCCTAGCCGGTGGCTGGGAAGGCAAGAAGTCGGCATAGCTGTTTGAAGTTATATACGGCTGTGTCACTTCGAGCCAGCTCAATCCACCGGCTTTCCACAATCACAATCGAAGAATCTGAAGATACAACGATCGCTCCTGTAAAATGAAGAAAATTGGATCGCTCCCGTAACGTTTCCGCCGGGAGAGGGCGCGTTTGACAGCTGTCATTTGCGCGCTTTCCTCTCGGGCGGGCGGCCGTCAGGAATCTTTATTTTTATCACACACGACGATGTTCCCTTAGAGTGCGACCGGCTGTGAACGTGCGTGACGAAAACGATACGAAAACACGACAGAATGGCGAACGAGGAGGTGTTGGGTCCGCGGAAAACGATGTTTGTATTAGTGATTGTTGTGGGGTGTTTTGCGGTGCTGTGGCCCAGGATCTTGTCTCCGCTGATCCTGGGCCAAACGCGGGACCAGTTGAAGCCCAACCAGTTCGACCGGGAGGCAGGTAAAGTCGGTATTTTTAACTCAAGCTCAATGTCAATACCGCTGGACGGAGCGCGGTCGTTTGTGAACATAATCTAATTATACGCCGCTTACGGCCGTTAAATTATCACTTACTGCAGCTGATGTCATACTCGTATAGACCATTAGTTTCCTTTATTATGTAAACTGAAATTCCATCGCTGTACTCGCACAAGAAGTACACCGCGAACGTTCCTATTTGCAATTCACAAGAACGAGATATTGCTAAGTAAACAAGTCTTGGTCCAGTTGTTGACTTTGAGCATTAGTATTTACTGAAGACCCCAGTGAAATGCCAAGCTTATTCAATGAAAAATAAGCGCTAAAATTGATTGCATTATGTATGATTAAGGTCATAATTATTAGATCTTCGAAAACAGTCTGTTTGCTAAAATTTAACATCATCTTTAAGAGTGGTTGATGTGCTTTTATGTTGATGTTTTATTTAAGTATTTAAATTACAAAATCTTATAAATAATATCTCTAATTGAATTCAGACTTGAGTACCTTTATTGTAAGGATTTTGTATTACTTTGTATGCTTAAAAAATAGGAAAACATAATTTTCCTTCGCTAAATCAATCCAATTTCTACTGAACATAATTGCATACATATTTAATCATGAGTTTAATTCTCTGTAGTTTTAATTTAATTCCCTCGATAGTGAGTTATTCCAGACACAATTGAAATCAATTGTTATCGTGGCACCCGAGTGCCTCCTGGGGGTTGAGGGATTAATATAATTATCTTATGTATTGTATGTTTACAATTGGTGAATCTACATATTTTTTTCGTAAAATTGTCACATAACTGTATTAAATTAGAAATTTGCAATTCTCATCTGCATTCAAATAAGTAAAGTAAATAAAGTAAATTGATTATAAAACATAAAAATTCAGCGTGTTAGTCTGTATATTTTTATATATCATGTGCAACCCACCCACATAGTTACTCAACAGGATGCTGCGAGGTTATGTTCGAGTCTGAAGTGGCTGTACTGGAAATCATCAATGAAGTATGCAATTCGGTGGTGCACGCTGATGTGACATTTTCACCGTACGCAGCTGCTGAATGCAGAAAGGCTGTGAATGAAACATGTGGTGTTGATATAGCAGCGTTTTTGAAACGTGATGTGAATGTTGGGGTAACTTCAAAGAAGTTGGTCAATATGATGAAAAGTAGTAACAGTTCCTGTCTGAAGGAGCATTTTGGGGTACCCCAATGGAGTCTGACTGTCCATCCAGCACTGAACTCATGGATTCAGCAAGACAGTTAGTTGAATTTTGTTAGTGACTGACAAGCATGGACCGTTTTGATATTTACTGACAAACACTATTAATATTAGCTTTACTATCATGTAACAAATAATTATATTTGTTATGCTAATTATTGACTAACATTAAAATAATATTTTAATCTTTTCTATAGTGAACAATATGGAAGGCATGAGATTAAAATACATATACCTACCGAGGCCTAAACTGGTTCGTACAAACTTAGTTGAAAATTCTAAGGAGTTATAATGATATAACTCAATTTATAACGAAGCAGTTATGTAATTTTAAGTGAATTAAATTAAATTAGAATCTAGTCTCGTAAGATGTCTCAATATTTTAACCTACCATTGCTTTGAAGCAATTTTAGGCTTGTGCTGAGAAAAAGCATGCATAATAATTCAATCACTTTATTCAGTTTTTTTTTTAAAGTTTATATGTTTACATAAAATATGAAAGTACTTGAGTTTAAACTCCATAACTATATTTCCATAATTTAAAAAGTAATTTAAAAAAAAACCATATGTCTAACTAGGTACTGCAGTTACGTTACAATAAAGAACTGCTTTTTGATGTTAGTATGGAATAAAAAATTGTTAGTATGGAAAAATGACTTTTCTCGATTTTGTCCATACAAAACGGCAATTTCATACTTTAACCCCTAATATTAATAAGATTAATTATTATAATAATAAAGACTTCATTTCCGAAATATTTGCATTACACTGTTCTACACATATTATAGAATGTCTCTTATTTCGGCATGCCTTACGGCAAAGGCCTCCTCCAACTCTTTCCTCTGCTTTCTGTCTGCCGCTACTCTTATCCAAAGGGCTCCAAAGGTCATTTTTAATAGGATTAAGGATATCATAAAATAAGCAGGCCACTTAGGTAGGAAACATTTTAATCTTGTTCTCATCATGATTATCTTCCAAGGATGACCAGGTGTAACAGTTTCCTAAGCCGCCCATTGCGGGTCTCGTACGTGACTTGGTTTTACTTCTATCTTGCGACAAACGCCGACCAAAGGCTAAATGTGCCTTCCTAAGCACGTCACATCCCCACCCGCCCTTTCCAGATCAAAGCCAATTTAGAATAGATCCTTTCTTAAATTGACCTGAACTGGTATCGAACCAGGGTCCTCCGAATTAATATGTAGATACAGTGATGTTCAGGGGCTACCATGGTCGTAGCTAGAACTGTCGTAAGCCGAGGTGACATACGTGTTTATTGTGCCAAAATGTCTTATCGATCAAAGGGTAGAAATAAATAAAAAAGACGTGTGGCACTCGGAGACTGCCGCAGTAAAGCTATTGCATATCATTTTTTATCAACTTTATGCCTATACAACAAATGCCACCTAAAGGCGGGTTGCTGAACTAAAGAGACAAGCGTGATATTTCAAAAAGTCATTAAAAGTTCTGCTATTCATCGATAGATGGAAAAACTGAAAAGTATCACCGCTGTGCCGGTCGGAGTGGGGGGTGTTAGGTTATTTCCGTTACGGAATTTCTGGATTCGGTCTCCACGCTCAAGGCCCGTGATTGAAGCTATGCAATAGCTTAAAAAACCTGACAGATGGAAATGCCAGTAAAAGAACATAGTGAGAGAAATAAATTGTGTAATAACGAACAAAAACATAAATCTAAGTTGGTCAAATTAGAAAAAATTATAGGATTACGTATAAATAAGAATTAGATACACTGTCCCATACAACAACAATTCAAAAAGTCCGCGATTAAAGGTTACCTATGTCATGTTTTCAACCAGCTTAATGTAAATTCAACCTTACGCAAATGAAATCAAGTTGCATTCAACTTAGATATAAGAGTATTCACATGTTCTATTGATCACTCATTCAGTGAAGATGTTTTTCTGCCATTGCCTTTCTATCTAGATTTTAAAATCAATTACGTAGTCTTAAAAAATAGGGTTGTTTAAAATTTTCCTTTTCCTCCGTTGGCTGCCGACGATCATCGCCTTAACATTATATTGAGTCTTGTTTGTACAAATCATCTTATGAAACCACACAGTTTTCCACAGAAATCCAGCGACTTGGCTACTTTCGTGGAAATACCGCTGCAATGAGTGGAAACCATTTTGGCTATTTTTGCAATTTTTGTACTTTTTCAATTTGTGTTATTATATTATGTACTAATATCTTATTTCTTTCTTTCTTTTAGTTAAGATGTTAGCGGCTGTCACGGGTTATTGTAAATTTTTGTGAATTTTTAAGTAATGACAATTATTATTATTATTTTAAGTTCAGGAAACTTCTATAATAAACCCAAAGGGCAAAAGGAAATATCTCTGTCTATATTTGTGATTTTCGGTTTTATCAGGGCAAAACTATGTTAAAATATGCAACTATATTATATAACGTTTACTGTCTATTTTAATGAGTTTGATTCTTGTTGATGTCGTTATTAAGTGAGTTAAGTAATTTGCAAACTTGGTGATTAACCTTAAAGTTACGCAATGCGAATACAACAAAGATAATTTCCCACAAAACTAAAACCGAAGCCCACATTCATCTACGGTTCACCGCCTACGTTACAGTACCAGTCATTCAAACGTGCCGAAGTAACCACCGGTATTAGAATGATGAACTTGACTCGGCATGCCTTTTGTACAAGAATACAAATAGAGGCACATTAGCTTTCACAATGCGACGTTTCAAGTAAGACGAGTTTTGTGCGGCCTCCGCGACAAGAACAAAAGTTTTAACGCCATATTGTCACTTGCTAAGGTCGCGTCACGTGTTAACGGTGTTAAGGCGGGTGACAACTAAAATGGGGGTACTAAAATTGTGCAAATATTAGGTCTTTACCTATGAAATTGCCTTTTGTATGAAAAAAAAAAGTTTTGTTTGATTCTCATACCTCTATATTAAAATACTCTTCATAAAGACAGGTTATCTAAATTCAACTGATTCAACCTAATGCAACTCTAGCGATTAAACTTTTAAGGTGAAAATCGTTTAAAGAAACACATTTGACACACAGTTGACAGTTAGGTACACGTACTTCAGACCTATTTAAACATTGTCAAACTAACACAGAATGACGGATTCCAAGCATAAATTGCCTTAATGAGATCCGGCCGCGCCCCAACCCATGGGACAATTAGGCTCAAAACCACATTTCCGAGATGGCGTCGTAAATTACTTGTTCTGCAGATAACTGCCACAAATATGCTTACAACTGTTTAATATAATTCAATATTTAATGGTTTGCAATTAGGTATTTTACACCATTGACAAATAAGACCTAATTTTAGGTCTGGAAATCTTTTAAATCAGTGTTTCCCAAACATTGTTTTGCCATGTCCCGGTAATTTCCTTCCACATTGCCCCTTTTTGACCCACTTAATACATTTAGAACCAAACTGTTTCAATCTGGTAAAATTATACATATTTCTTAATAGTAAAAATGTTTTTTAATACTACTATTTAGTCACTAAGTTTTAGTGCAAATTCTTCGCACGCTGCCTATGTTTTACATGTTTTTAGTAAAGAATTCAGGTTCCCCGAAAATGTCGAAAGTTTAAGAATAATATTTACCATGCGTCGATCGATAGTACCATACGCATTATTTCATAAACAAGGCGGGAATGTTGCGTTGCGACCCGGTATTTTATTTTGATGGTCGCGACCCGGCAAATGGGAAACGCTGCTTTAAATAATTCAAAATATTTGTTAAATAACATATTTGAAAGGTTTTAGACTGCAGGTTGGGAAATTGCATTCGCATTATTGATAACTTACCTCAGTCCACTGCTGTTTTTTTTTTGAAAGAAAAAGCCTTACTTTATTATATTAGTATTAAATGGTCCTAGCACGCTCTGGTAATATTGGGGAGATAGTTTTCTCATCAGTATCATCTCAGTCGATTGACGCCCACTGCTGGGCATAGGCCTCCCCCAAGGATCTCCACAACGATCGGTCCTGCGCCACCCGCATGTCGGCTTCCCGCAACCTTCACCAGATCGTCGGTCGATCGTTTTCTAAACATAGGTATTTGATTAAAAATTTGAGTTCGGTAACTTATGGTGTTGATTCGTGACATCAGAGTTCATCTTTACCACATCTAAACATTTGTCAATTGATTGGAGTGTCCAATACTTTCCCTATGCCAATACTCAACTTTGCTAAGTCTGATAGTTATTTATTGGACTGCAGCAAACGCATTCATAAATCATTTTGTGAACTTGCATTGTGAAAAATGGTTTTGTTAGTTCAACTTTGATTATGAGATGATATTAATAATTTAAAGTTAATTCTGCTTACATGCAAATAATTTTATTATAGAAAGAAGGAGGATTTTCTTTCCCATGTTAATCCTTACGTACGCTTGGCGGTGACACAGTTTAGTCAAGCCGTCTTATTTTTATTCTACCAGTAGGTATTTCTTTGACCAGCTCTTATAGCTTCCAACGGACAACGGATCAGCCCAGAGAGTCCATGGAGGTACTTATTTAACCTTCCATAAAGGCCGGAATAATTGGCTAATTGTGAAAAATCCATGTCCTAATTGGACATTATCTAGACCTCTTAAGAAGGCCTAATTGAGTGGCCAATTTAGTACGGAAAATCCGTGCCCAACGAACTAACTAGGACGAAAAGGGATACTGCTATTTCATTTTAGGCCAGCACCACAAATGCGTGTGCTTCTAGTTACCGTGTCGTAATATTATCACACATGTCGATAACAGATGGTCGCATCGAAGTTTGTTGTATTAGCGTTCACTGTTTGTACTTTGTAACCAACTAAGTGCTTTTTAGCGTCTACACCAGCAGTCCTTGGCTCGCACATGGTTTTCAAACAAATGAGGTAACGCGCCTATTGCCGAAGTGGGTCAGTGCGGAGCTAACACAGTTTGGAGTACAGTATAATCTATTGTTGCCGACTTAAAGTCATAAAAGTATACAATTGACTTTTTTGTTTTGTCGCTTCCGGATGTCACACATGGAAAAGGCGTTTGGGAAATAGTATTTTGAACCTGACTCCGAAAGAATTTAAAAGTATAAACGCGAAAGTTTGTATGTTCTTTCACGCAAAAACAATTAACTGAAAGGATTTGGAATAAACGCCAGTAATGCTCGTACCAGAAAAACAGGATATAATTTATCCCGAAATTCCTTGTGTTCCTGCAGGAACACGGCGTAATAGTTGTATTTTGTGTGAAGTCACGTGATACATAGATGGCGCTGCTCATAAACGTAGAATTTATGACGCTGCTAGTTAAAATCAGTAAAAAACCGGCCAAGTGCTAGTCGGACTCGCGCACGAAGGGTTCCGCACCATTGACTAGGTAAACAACAGTTGGTACATTATTTTTAGTTAATGTAGTGCCTACCTTAACAGGTATGCACTACATTAACTAAAATGTACCAACTGTTGTTAATGTGTATATTAATATTAGGTTGATATCGGGCAAAAATAGACAAAAAATGGCGTTTTTTGTATGGGAGCCCCCTTACTTAAATATTTATATTTTTTTGTTTTTAGTATTTGTTGTTATTGCGGCAACAGAAATACATAATTTGTAAAAATTTAAACTGTCTAGCTATAGCAGCTCTTGAGATACAGCCTGGTGACAGACAGACAGACAGACAGACAGACGGACAGACAGCGAAGTCTTAGTAATAGGGTCCCGTTTTTACCCTTTTGGTACAGAACCCTAAAAAAGGTTGATTACTGTATCATCCAAAACCGAAGACCACGAAGACGAGGTCGCGGGCACAAGCTAGTGATGAAATAATCGACCGCTTTTTCAGAAATTTCATAAATATTTAATAAGTAGGGAGAAACAATTTTGGAGGGAGATAATATGTTATTTTAAATTTTAGGTTTATTAAAGATAGTGAATCTATTTCAGTTAAGAGATTTTTCCATGCAATGCAAATGCCGAATCTAGTCTTATCGTAGAGTCACGCTTGAAGGTCGCTTCTAGATTGTTGATTAGATGCCGGGAGATGTCAATCGCCCGCTGATTCACCCAACGTGTCGCGGACCGCGCTAAATTAGGAAATGACTCGTTTTCAGCGTTACGCGAGGAATTTTTGGTAACAAGCCTGTAAATAAGCCAAATTGACTGTGACATTAATGCATCACTGAAATTAATGGACGTATACGAAAGATATTTAGGCACATGAGTGCCTATCAGGTACTGCCTAGATAAGTCGTTGCGACGAAATCTTGAAATGTATTTTTGTTCTCCGTAATAGTCCAGAAGATAAATCTATATGAGATTAATTTATATCAGTACCTACGGCAATACATTTTTAATATTGCTTGCCTATTGTATAATAAATAGTAGGTATACTGTTCAGCCTGTGCAGAACATCTATGCGTTACTGCTAGGGTTTTTTGATACCGCCTTTGGATCCTTAGTCTTTAGAGCCACCAGAGTATTGAAGATAATGAATGTTTGTTTTTTGAATTAATCAAAATCGGGCATGTAATTTATGTCTTATGGTTCTTTTATGTTCTGTGGTGATTACAATAGCATATTTCTGTGACTAGTGAGGAGAACCCAGGGTCCAAAGGTTGAAAGGTAGCAAACGTCACCGGCTCACCGCTGCCCAATATCTAGAAAACAAAATATTTTAGAATAAATACTCAACCGGTTTACGGCCATTTCCAATAACCTATCTATCGCTAGTTTTGACATATCGGAGATAGGAAACAGTTTCTATCTCTGATTTTTCTGTCCAGAGAAACAAAGACAGAAGTTGTTTTCTATCTCGGATATGCCAAAACTAAAGATAGATAGGATACTTTATTTGATATTTTAGCAATTAAATTGCAATTATAATATCAGTATATAAACTTGAAAAATTATGTCTCAGGCGGGGCTCGAACCCGCATCTGCGGGTTCGAGTCCCGCCTGATAGATAGGATATTGAAAATGGCCGTTAGTTTAATGTATCTAAATAAATGTGGATAACAACACATACATTGTTCTGTTCCCAGTCAGTAACTATTTAAAGCACTCGGATTGTCGAAATCAGAAACTACCTATATTGGTATGAAGATAGTTTGAAATTACATAATAGTTTTATAATCGGCCTAGAACTCTGGGTCTCGACAAATAAACGTTTCTTTCTTTCTTTCTTTCTTTCTTTTTGTTTAGTTTTATTTCGCGAGGTATCGCCTTAAATAGACCCTATAAATAAACGTACGTGCAAATTAACTTCTTAACGCTTTTTGGGACTTAACTCTCGTTTTACAATTTTAGTACTTCACGGCAGTATATTACTAAAACAAGGTGTTAGGTATTATTTATAAAACTCATTGTTTATTTACTTCCTACTAATATAATAAATTCAAAAGTTAGAAATATGTTTGCCACTTTACGCCAGTAAGGCTGAATGGATCCGAGTTGTGACCTGTGCATAATTCTTCCACAAAATGATAATACATCGCACTCTATTTTCATCCTTAAGCTACGACATATTTTATAAAGATCAGCTTTAATTAGGCAACTATCTGATAGGTTGATCTGCTGTCGTAGTAGACCGCATATCAGACTATACCTACATTTTCGTTGTAAAATTGCACCTATTTTGAAATAAATATTATGCCTCAGAGTTTAGATTGATGTGCTGTAGATTGTACTGAAATTCGTGTTAATCAAGTTTTGTGATACACTAACGCCGATGTTGGTAAGAGAACAGATACCTATTTAAACTTAATGTATAAAAAATAATAATAATAATAATAAACAGTCTGCATATTTGTCTCGTAGACCTAACTGTGTTGGATTTTTTGAATTTATTAATGTGTTTTATGTAAATAACGCTTTCTACTCATGCTTTGTAACAGATGTGTTATTTAATGATGAAAAGACAGGAAAATAACAGGATTTTCCCGTTAACACCCTACCCGGATACGCAATTGTAAAAATCCATACCTACACATAAATTGTAACAAACTTCTTGTTATCATATATTATGATATCCTTAAAGTATTTTTACGACTTCTATATTGCGATAAAACAAGGGCTTAACGTGCCTTCTAAGCACGACTGTGACCCCCCGTCCCTTCTAGACCCGAGCCAATTGGATGGAGTATCAGCTCCAGCCCAGAGCCAATTAAGAAAAGATCATTTAACCCGACCAGGAATCGAATTCAGACCCCCTGCGTAGTAAACGGACTGCCTCACTACGCCAAGTTGTGTTGTTACAATGTCTGTTGTAGATATTGAACAAAAATCTATCATGTCATATGTGTCTTTAAGCGCACCTGTTTTTAGAATGTCTGTTTGTTTGTATGTTTGTATCAAGCAAAAGCTATTGCATGCAATAAAGCGCAGTTTTCTAACATAAAATAATTACTCCGTTTTATGTTAATAAATTCGCAAGCATATAAAATCGCAGTCCTTTTGCCTGTCAGAAATATTTTCAAAAATATCCTTAAAAACATTTTTCACGAACACTGTTAAGGCTTTAAATCATCATATAAATTAACCATTTCCATAAAATCATCAATAGGAAAATACATTTGTTTCAAAAAACACTTTAAATCTTTAAGCGTCTCACCCATGTTTCTTCCAACAGCCCTCAAGCAAGAGCGCCCCACCACCCGGGCGCCCCACCCCGCGCTTCGCGAGCGAGGCCGCGCCATCCCCCACGGCACGCCGAGCCCGGCCCGCGCCGCCGTCACGATGCCCCCCCACGTCAGGGTACGATCCTCCCCCCTCTCGGTCTACTATGAGCTAGATATCAAGGTCAGTGCAACGTGTGAGAGAGAGTCGCTTTGCTGACTGCTGAGAGAGAGTTTGCAATGGTTCAGGAATCTTCTTGATTAAATTGTTTACGTTTCTTCGAAATAGTGGAATACACCGTGCATTTTGAAGTTATATATATCTTGGCAGTTATTCTTTTTTAATTTTTATCAAAAAAATTCTTAGTAAAATACAAAATATTGATTCAACTATTAATTACCCCATACGCATAGGTTAGAGTAAAAAAAGTTCTAGTTCCATGTATTTAAATATCATTATTTTAATTTGTTGTATGAGAATCGTAAAACGGTCAACAGGATACACCTATCTACCAAGATTTAACTGTGTAATGCTAATACTTTCAGAATAAAGTGGCTGTGACATACGGATGGACAGACAGACATAGACTTGACGAATCTATAAGGGTTCCTAAAAACAGTTACTAGTACATAAGCTTGGTTTATCATCAGCATGATGTTGATGACATCGGTCATAGAAGTTACTGAAGCTATTGCAAACTCTCGAATCCTCGATATAACAACAGCGACGCCTCTGCCGCATAGTCGCTTCTACGAACTAACCAGTAAGTATAAAATAATATTTAAAGCAATAGTATGCTGTGTGTTTAACATAATTTGTAAGGATTTAGTAGAAATCACTATTTAATTTATTGAGTAGAAGATGCTTTATTAACAATAGGAGTGGTAAACATCAAAAAGGAAGGTAATGTATTATTTATTTGTGGAGGAATGATTTTGTTAGGACAAATGTGGGGTGACGATCAGATTATGTACTTCCTGGTTTACTTTAAGGTTTAGAAAATATCTTGTTTCTAAATTGTCCTGACCGGCAATCGAACAACTAAAACACCAATATTATCCATAAAATATGTTGAAGTTACTGGAATTTATCCATTGTCTAGCTAGTCCAAATTTTGCTCTTATGCAGATAAGGGTTACACAGCCGATATAGTGTGCATACAAGTGCAGTGTAGTGCGTGCGTTACAACTTACAAGTAAACTACACAAAGCCAGCCAGTCAGAATGAGCACACAATGCCTCACTTGAGGCGAGAATGCATCTACCGGCGCCTGCGCACAAACTGCTGTTCGTCTGCCCCAACATAAGGTACAAGCGACGGCGGAGAATTAGGAATTCATACTAATATTATAAATTTTATATTGTGTCTTTCCGTAGCACCTCTTCATTCCTGAAACGTTTTACTTATTTTGATGAAAGACGTAGATGTAGTTTGAGTGCCTTTGAGACACACAATAGTTATTGTATGTCTTCTGTAGTTGTAAGTACAGTTGTCATCCAAAATGGAATGATGGCCATAGATTTTATTAGTTTAGAGTGTATACTAAGGTATGACAATCTATACGCTTCTTTCTTCTAACTTGTACTATAAGTTAGGAAGAGCCGAACTCTTGCGATGATGTCATACTCATTATTTCGGGGCTTGATCTCGTGGTCGCGTCGGTTTGACGTCGCATTATCGTTTATCGCCCTAAATGAAGCGATGATGACAATCCCAAACAATAGCAGATGGAGTTACGATGGGAAGACTCCTTCATTCATTTCTAAATACCTTATAAAGATGCCGCCGAAACCTCGTTGTAACCTCTCCCACGGACTAGTAATAAAAAAAGAATTTTGGACCTTCTTGAGGTGTAACATTAATTTATTAACCGATGTGTGGTGAATGTATGCACGAATGTTTACACGTTTACATTTTTTTTTACATTTTTAGATTTACTACAGTAAACTATATTACTCGTACACACACATTCACACATACACTCACTCACTCACTCACTCACTCACTCACTCACTCACTCACTCACACTCACACACACACACACACACACACACACACACACACACACACACGCATACACACAAATGCAGAGCACACAGTACAACTTAACTTTGTTTCTTAACTTTAAGATTGTTAATAATAAAGTAAATCCGTTATTGGCTGTCGGTATTGCTAAAATTTAAAACAAATGTATTTTTAAAAGCTGTGGATTTTGTTTAATAAAAATAAAAATAAATAAATAAATAAAGCCTCTCCTTATAAATCTGACTTACTGACTAGTCTATCCGAGAACGTCTAGAAATTCTAGAATAGTGAGATTATTACGATAGAAAGTGTAGTAAATATGAGATAGATATGTTTCATGATGCATTTAAGTTCTTTAATAGCTATTCAGAGGAGAGAGCAGGAGTCGTCTGAACTTGAGCATTTTAAAGATGTTACCAGAGAAATAGATAAATATGTATTATATTACATGTATCGTTAATCTATTTAAGTGACAGTTGAAGCTGGGCCAAAATGCACGGTTCAGTGGGCCATTGTCTCCTGTGCTTATAAATCACACGTGTTCGATGTTATGCGCTTTGTTGATGACCGCAAATGTTTCACGAATGTCTAGATTTTAGTGCCAATGGATTTTTTTCCTCGGGATGTGGGACAATAAATACTTAAAATATATGTTGCTCTTTTGAAAGGGAAAACATATAGGTTATTCTTACAAAGAGCAACATGTAATATTTTTTTATCCCTTTAAAAATCTGGCATCGCAACTGGCAGCCGGCTGCTTCTAACACATTTTTTTTTGTAGAATTACCTTTTTATTAGCGGCCTATAATCATCCCACTGCAGGGTAACGGCCTCCATCATTGAATTCAAGTTACCACAGCAATGGTGGTACGGTCATATTCACCACCCTTGCCAAATGCGAGATCCCAAACCCGAGCAATGTTCTAAAATTGAAAAATTTAACTGTCCAACTCGGTGATCGAATTCAGGACTCCGAAATCTTGGCTCGGTATTTAAACTACTAACCCGGCGTCGTTAATTTACCTACATACTAGGGATGAAAATAATAGACACACAAATAGGGTTGCCAAGTCGCCAAACCTAATAGCCGGACAGACCAGCCAGTTCGGCCTGACATTTGGGTAGAAAGGCCGGACACTCTACATTATTGAGGATTTTGTGTCTAAGTATTAATAGGTACAATAAATTGTATGTAAAATCAAGCTTTTTTGATTATTGACATAAATCTTTGCAAATTCTATAAAAATGCGAGAGCGACCGACAGTCGGCTCGGCGCTCGCTCGTTAGCGAAATGTAAAAAGCCTAACAAAGGCCGATCTAGCCGGACACGATATCAAAAAGCCTACCTATGTCCCGGCTTTATCCGGACACCTGGCAAAGAAGTACCATAGCCAAACATACCTATTTCCATTCCTTACATTGTCTTCATGTTGTCATTTGTTGCTATACATATACGTATACACCTTAAATGGTTTACTAATTCAACCAACACCGACTACTATAGTAACTAAGATACTACCATTTGTTATTCCGCCAAAGATTTAACGACTCGCTCATCTGTAACATATTTGAAACAAAAAATCTTGCTAAACATCCACCGGGAAATTTACATTTGTATAGGAAACAACGACGTTTCCACTCGTTTGTCATGTAAATGTATTTTTTTAAATGGTCATTTGTCAAAGTGTCTCAGTTTTGTGCGCTCTACAGGTTGGCGATCGTTGCCATTGATGTAAAAAGTATAGTAGTGGCATATAATCAACCTACTGCAGGGCAAAGGCCTCCATCATTGAATTCAAGTTGCCACAGCAATGATGTACAGGCATAATCACCACGCTTGCGGTATGCGGGTTGGTGATCAGATCCAAGAGCAATGTTCGAAAATTCGAAACTCTCGTGGCCCGACCCGGGGATCGAACCCGGACCCCGAGTTCTTGGCCTGGAACTTAAACTACTAGACCAACGGGGCGTTATGCCATTGCATATGTAATCAAGGTAATCTTTTTAGGTCTCCACTGTCCAGGGGCCTTATTCAGCTATTTCAATTGCAGTTCGATCGCGATTGAATTGGGCGATTTTGACATATAGGTCAGCCCATACTAGAACTGTCATAAACCTGCTATTCAATTACGATTATGATACGATTTGGTTAGCTGAATTAGGGGCATGTACTCAAGTCCTTGCTTCTAATCCGTTCCTTCACCTAGTTTGGAAATATTGTTGCACTTTCGGTGTGTTCCAGCCAGTAGTCTATAAATATATGAATTAACTAGCTGTGTCCGCAACTACTCTATTTTATTTTTTAAAATAAATAAAGTTTCTAAATATCAGTATATAAACTTGAAAAATTTTGTCTCAGGCGGAAAAAAATTTTTCAAGTTTATATACTGATATTATAAGTGCAATTAAGTTGCTAAAATATCAAATAAAGTATAAAGTTTCTAAAGTAAAATATTAGTCTGAACAGACAGAAAGATAGAGAGACAAAAATATAAAAAAAATTGATATAAGTAGGTAGTAGTCTCTCATTAATAACTAAAATTAATTTTTAAAATCTAATTCAATTGTATTATATCTCAGATCCTAAGTATCTGAGTATACTGGCATGACATGGAGTAAAGTGCTTTTAAGCACAAACAATTGTTTGCAATAGGCTTGCGAGTTGCGAGCAGCATGCATGCGTGCATTAGCACCCAAAGTGCGGTCTATTCTATGCTCAATGAAAGGTCCGGGTTGCAAGCAAAGCAAGAGAACCGGCCTGCAAAGAGGACTAGAGCTCTTGCAACCGTGGTTATTTTCAACAAATTAACAAAAATCTCGTAGGCCTCTCTCTTACATAAACGGATATTGATCGTCATTGTCTTTTGTACAAAAGCTGAAAATAACTGCATTGCACCTTGACTGTACATACCAAAAGCGATAAGATGATAAATGATTTCTGCGCAGAATCTAGAGCAGCACGAAATTAATATTAAAGATGAAGCATAACGCGTTGCATTAGTGCGCTTACAAATTGACAATATGCCGTGGCCCGTGACTGACAGGTTAGCGCGCCCTGACGACTCCAAACGCCACTTAGCATGTGACTGGTAGATTCACGTCTTAGACTCAGTCTGTGTAAATATCTATGGCATTATTGAGTGGAATTTTCTCAACATTCGTGTCAATCATTACTTATATACCTAAACCCAATCTTACGTATATAAAATCTAACTTAGACACATTTGGGTTTAGGTAGGACACGAGCTTGCCATAGTAGTAATAAACTGTGCAAATATGATTAGGTTTAAAAGATTTCAATTTTAATTGTGAAGAATGAATAAATTTGTGGCAATAAGAACTTAAAATGTATTTTTTATTTTAAGTTGGGTATATTATTATTTTCACCACATGCACACCATACTAAGATTTAACAGTGTTATAGCGTGGAATTATCGTCGTCCTATTTAGTTATTAGTTCATGATTATAATAAACAATAGATCCCTTCGGCATTTCGTGTTCCAACAGTCTAACATTATCTATGTATCGAACACCTAGTGAAAGTTCCTAACACCGCAATGCGCACGATCTGCCCACCAATAAATAGATGCGCAGGAGTGTCTATTTGCGCACCGGGTCTAGGCCGCAATCACTTGATTTATTTATAAAACGACTAGCGACTCGCTCACGGTTGATTACGGTTGTATTTTAAACCTTTCTCATGAATCAGTTGTGTTTAACAGCTATCCTTACAATTTTAAAGAACTGGCATCAGAGACATAACGAATGTAGTGAGGGATTTAATTCTTAACATGCTTAACAATTGGTCATAATATTGACTATTCTTGAGTCCTTGCCGTATCATCACATCAGTTCACTGCTGTATACAGACATCGCTAAAGAAAGATTGCCATAGAAGCCACTCTTTGCCACTTTGGACAGTGGTAAAAGATCTTTTTTCGGTATATCTTTAGTCTCTTTTTACGTTCATCATCATCATTATCAACATTTTCAGACCACTGCTGGACTCATAGACCAGGGTCGATAATTTTTGATACCAATAAAAATTATAGTAGGATGAATCCCATTGGAAGAGGTAGAGAATATAACAAAAACGGAAAGAAAAATAAATTACGGGCGATCTGAGGTCGGGAAGAGGGAGATGGGGAGGTTTTAAGGGTAAAAAACGGTAAATCTCGATTTACTGTATAACTGCAAGTCTTATGAAAAAATGTTAAATAGCAAAGTTGTAGGTAATAAAAAGATCTACAACTTTTGTATCGACACTTTTTTAAAAATTTCAATTTTCGGTTTCGAGTTTTCTTCATTATTTGCATTTTCTGAGAACATTTACCATAGTAATATATACTTTTTTCATACCATCAGAAAGTATAAATTTCACTGAACAAAAAACACACCAACTTTTTTAAAAAAGCAGATATTTTGACGTGAGATTTTTCGATTGAAAATTAGGGTTCTTTTTCGATATTAAGTCAAAATAAGGTGAAAAAATGAATATTTTAAATCAAAAAAATTACTGTATGTTTGGGACATACAAAGGTAAGTTTTCACCAAATTTCGTTAACAAATATTCTTTTTTGCAAAAGATAAAAATAAAAAACCAAAAACACGGTTATTCGAATTTTTCACATAAATTTTCAGGTTATGTGAAAAAAGTGTCGATACAAAAGTTGTAGATCTTTTTATTACCTATAACTTTGCCATTTAACTTTTTTTCATAAGACTTGCAGTTTTACCGTAAATCGAAATTTACCGTTTTTTACCCTTAAAACCTCCCCTCTCCCTCTTCCCTACCTCAGATCGCCCGTAATTTATTATTCCTTTCGTTTTTGTTATATTCTCTACCTCTTCCAATGGGTTTCATCCTACTATAATTTTTTTTCACTTTTTATCATTTTTAAAATTATCGACCCTGGTCTATCAGGCTTCTCCTAAAGGAGGATTTGGCTATGAATGCCACGGGTTCGCGATCGCAGTTTAGCCAATGATTTTGTCTGCATCCAGTCCCGTGCAGTCTTGTTCTACACATAGTTGTCTGTAGCGTTAGATGCGCGGGAGTGTCGCCCGCAGTTATTCGTGCGAGTGTGTCTAGGCCACCACCCAATGCCAGCGGGCGAACTTGATTTGTTTACGTTGTCATCTGGGTTACGATCGTTTGTCACCTGACTGGAGAGTGGTTTTCCACATTTTATGTAACTGTAGGTTTTACATCGTGTGGTATGCATTGGTTGCGGTTTGTCCGTTTATTTTTAGCGCTTTACCCTGTCCCTAAACAATCACGGTACGCTAGCTAGACAAATATCCTAGATGCAGCTAGTATAGTTATTATTTAGGTAATGTGTGCACTCTAGTATAGACCAATGATGCCCCGTTGGTCTATACTAGAGTAGCCCCCTTCAAATGATGACAGCGCTAAGAAAGAATGAGACAAAACAGTGTAATAGCTAAAATAGGTTTATTAGTCTGTTTGCGTTATTATTAGGCTCTTTGCTGTAATAAAACGAATTGACGCCTAGAAAGTTTGAGTTGGAATTCAAAGGTTTAGCCGGTGCTAGGCCGTTGGGCTAGTCGCGTAGTGGTTGCATTCTCTAGTTACGTGGCCGTAGTGCAAACTGTCGATTTGTTTGACAATTTCACAACGGAACGGACGCGCGTGCGCATCGGCGCAGAGGCCCTACTACGCAACGTGATGACCGTATGCAGGCGATCTTCAGTCTTTTTCACACACTATAAGACATAGGTATGAGAAAGAGAGAAAGAAGTAATCGAATAAACAGACAGAAATTGTGTTGCGTACGACCTCAGTTGCGTTATTTTGAGACGATGAGGTAACACTCTTTGTGTAGTTAGTATGTATGGGCTTCATTTTTTTAAACGTCTTCCTAGATGATATTTCTTCTAGAACTAGAATCATTTAAAATGAGACGCGGTTCAATCTTAGACATTTTTTTCATAAAATAGTTATAATTAAAATTGTTAAATTGGTATTTTCATGGAATCGTTTCGGATTCGAATAAGTTGAAATAATCGACTTCGTAAACACGACCTATTGCTATTCGTGCCAATGCTCATGCATCTGTCTGTTATATTAAAATCTGTATCTTATGAAACATACGTTTTTCGCCGATGTCCTTTTATTTTTGTGGCATGTCATAAATCATTCATTACCAACCTCCATGTTAAGTTTCGGTTTACGTACTTGTGATATTTTAAATAAGCCAGATCTATAATTAAAATATATGTAAATAACAGTTAATTTTAGGCACAAATCTCTGATGTCACCATAAATGCGCCCTCACATCCGATTCTGGGCACGAGCTATTTTAAATTGTCGTAAAAGTAATTCATGTTTTGATAATAACCGACCGGTTTTGCCAAAACATGCAAATGAAGGACCAGAATGTGTTTATGGACCGCACATTGACGATTTTATTTGAAAACTTGCCATACCGACAGACTTCGTTCAGCCAAAATTTATTGATCTGTCTCAGTATAGGTTTAAGGGGAAATAATAGTGTTCTTTTTACTATATTACTCGTAATTGACGTTTTATCTCTGCATAAGAACCTTCCTTATGGTATAACAAAACTATGAACAAAAAATTACCTGGATCCTTCGAGCCGGTCTGGAATTTTGCTTTAAGAAACACAGCTAGGTTATCAAAGCTAGCTAGTCAACCTGCTTTTACCTCCAAAAATATTCAGATCCTGTGGGATAGATTCAAACTAAAAAGTCTATTCGTAAGAAGTCACAGACAACCGTAAATAAATGTGGAAAACATCATATAAACTGCCCATCCCATCAATGTTTTTGGGTCATTTGGGTGCCCTTTAAACTTAGTAACATAAATTTTTAAGTCGTGCACGTAGGGTTACCTTTGTAAAACGGTAGATATTATTATGACACATGTTATTGGCTGTTCATACGGGACTGTATATAAAAGCTTATTGCTTTGCATCTGAAACGAGTAGCGCAAGGCTGAACCATATAAAAGTCAGAATTCCAAAAAACGCAAATGTGCGTCCCACGGATGATCCCGAAAACCGGAAACCATCAAACCGCGATGTCGTAAAACAGGACATGGCCGTATTTATAAATGTACCAGCTTAGTCTTCCACCGGCCGTCAAAACGACGATCGGTTCTTGGATAATTGGCGAATGTTCAATAAACTACAATTGCTCAGTTTGTTAATTTGTGGAAAGATAACTGATAAATAGAAAAACAAAGTGTTTAACGCAAGCTAAATCTTTAGTTGAAGAACTGAAAACGTTGGAATGGTTCAACAGGAAGTTAAGGTATCCAGTTTTACTTTATTTACTGTTGATGGGCTTGATCTTGGCTTTACTCTGAATCTAAACCCCAGAGTTCAGAGGAAGCTTACGATGGAAGTAGCCTATTCACTCTACTACTAAGTTACATAGAAGTTTACGTAGTATCTATTTCTCTTCTTCTCATAAATTAATACCAATTACCGAAATGTGTGCATGCGCATCATTTCACCTTGGCAGCAACGATTTGGACAATTAAATTTTTTTTGGAAGAAAATGTTTGTTATTTGCATGGAAAAATACTGTTTTAGAAATGTCTACATCTGAAAAGTGTTAAAGCAAAAACATGGTCATAAACAGACCATTTGCTTGCATTTTCCTCATTAGTAAACCCGTGCAAAGCCTGGGAGACAGCCAGTTTGATATAAAATTTAACTCTAACCGACGAAAAGCATGGAATATTCCGCCAATTGTCAGTCACTGCATGATGGTTGTCAGTGATCTTTGTTTGACTCCTGGGGGGAAGTGCGTTACGAATACCCGTCGCTTCAGAGTAAACGACGGTTTATGTGGGACCCACCGCCATCCCCCCCGACCAAGAAGGGTCCAGTAGGCAAACCTACAAAAAAGATCCCCGGGATGCACCCCTCCACGGAACTCCTGTTCCTGGATCTGGGCTAGCAGAAGCAATCTCCGGATCCTGGCGGTGTGCCACGGCCCCAAGCCAGGGCTTCCTCCACTCCTACGTTTGAACTCAAATGATTTATGTGTCATGTGGTGTCGGCACATTATAAGAACAGCACCACCCCATCACATTCTATGGGTGTCGCAAGAGGCAAATAAGGGAGAAGCAGAGGAGTCAAGAAGAAGCGTAATGCCAGAAAAAGCAGTGTCTTCTCTCTACCCTTGGCCAACAACCCGCCTTCCAAGCGTGACGATTATGAATAAGACCTTTTAGAGAGAATCATGTCCAGCTGTGGACTAATATAGACTGACAATAAGATGTCTTATTTAGTTAAAACACAGGATGACTTTTTCAATACCTTCAATATTTATTATAGGTGTTCAGTATCGTATTTAGAGCCCATTTATGAATAAAAAATTTAAGTTTTTACCCGAAAATATTTTTCGCACCATAGTTTTCAATCTTTACGGTCCTAAACCCGGTAAGGTATGAAGGGTAAAACAAAAACTTATGAATAGTATAGTAATGAATGAATGAGATGTGCATCGCGTAAAAGTATTGCTAGGAGGCCGTATTGGTTTTTTTTTATTGGCGGACATTTTGTGTTTTATCTTGACATTTTTGTACTGGGCTATACCAAAAGAAATAATATTTCATTTGTTTTTTGTCTCGTAGATTGTTGTATTAAAATTTGGAAGGTGATTAAAATTTCACCCTGTAAGTATCATTATTTGATCTCACAACGAAAATTGGTAGTCTGATGTGCAGACATTACAGTCTGACTTTTTGGGTTATTCAATGAAAAAAACTAACTTCTTGCTATATTTCCAACAGCCCCCACCAATCCCGGGTATGAGACCGCCGCTGGGCTCCCCAGGGGGTCCAGTCTCGGCCCCCAAGTCTTCCATGGGTTTCGTGATGCCAATATACACTATCTGCATCATCGTGTTCTTCGTCTACACTCTTAGCAAGGTGAGTTATTTGCAGGTGTTTGTAATATATAATGTAATTCTGTTTTATGATATTGCGCATTACACAAAATATGATCTATTACTTTTAGCATTTCGCAAGCAGGAATATAAAGCTTGTTTGGGAAAGCTGTTTTCGTAAGCAAGTAAAAACTACCTTGGGTGAGACTTGAACCCTCAACTTTGGCATTGGCATCCTATGCGGAAGCGGGATCTTATGGATATAAGTCCCGCTTAAGACAGTTGAAGCTTTTATTCAAAGTATTGTATTTTAAAACAAAGGTTATATGAAGGATGTTATTGTATTTGAAAAAAGTTCAGATAAACAGTCAACTAACGACCTTTCGAGACGCGCGCTACTACTGTACCAAAAGAACTAGACAATATTTTTAACATTATTAAATTCATTGCTTATAGCACTAGTTTTTTTGTCGGTACCTTTACCGATCGTTCGACGTCTGATTTTCTGGATTTTCGCATCCCGGCGTGTCGCCCAATAAGGTTCAGATGAATTACCGGAATCGAAGCAGACTATACCTTAATAATCGTTGTGTGCGCCTCTACTACGGAGTTTGTCAAAGTATGTGATGCTGTCCACATTTATTTATTTGTTGCCCTTACTTATGACCACAGATCCTGTTCAAGCGCACCGGTGACACGCCGTACGACCCGGTGGTCCCTGACCCTCAGTTCAGGCGGCGCGTCTTCAGGGACGACTCCAGAACCTCGCCGGATAAGCTGGGTAGGTCTTCATCAGCGAAAGCTGGACTTAGACCTCATCTATAGGGGGGTTTTTCTCATAATAGCCACTCTTGGCAGGGTTTGGTTAGGTTAGGTTTAGCAGTTAATCCAAAATGCTGGAAAGAAGACGATGCTGTATTTTTTTTGTTGGTAATTCTCTAGGCGTCGCTTGAAAGAAGACGCTACTGTGGTGGAATCTGCACATGTTTTAATTTTAACTAGCTAAAAGATAACCGTCTCACTAAAATGAAAATTTAAAATTGACGTGTATAGAGTAACATCATTTTTTAAAATGCTGTACCAACACTGAAGACTTACTTTAAAGGTTTCTTGAATTTAAGCGAACACTAAACATTGAAATAAAAGACATATCTTTTATATCAGTAAGTACTCTATTTTTTTCCAAATCTTTTGATTTCACTGTGTTGATACACAGATCTTCGACATTGGTATTCAGTGTGGTCACAGCTTGGAGATTCGTAAGTCAAGGTAATATAGCTTAAGATGATGTATTTGCCATCAATTGATCTTTTATTACATAACTTTAATTTTCGAACTTCTTGTGCCTGCGCAGTGAATACTATTACATCAAATTAGATCGTGAGTCCATCTGGTGTTGACTTAGTTAGGTCATTCATTTCTTAGTCTAAAAATATGCTCTTGCGCATGCAGGCCCAAAGGAGAGAGATACCAGTAAGTACCTATACCTATTCATGAATATTTTTACGTTTAATACCATTCGGTCGGACGTTAACAGGAAAACTGCCCCATAGATAAACATGAATGTTATCGAGTGAACGTGGTTTGAATAAATATTGCCGATATTAAATCGTTTAATTGAGTATGTGGTACTATTACTAGATGGGATATAAAACTATTGTTTCGTAAACAATAAATGTTTGAGGTCTCACATAATGACAATAAGGCCTTAACTATATTGGACGCCGGGGCTCAAAAATCAGATGTAAAAAATAGTTTAGATCTGTTTTTATAGTACAATACCTCCGATTCAGTTTCAAAGCAACTTTTTGGCGTATTCTAGGTTGTTAAAGCAACCTAAGAGCACGTAGAGGCTCAGTTGTTCCAAAAGCAACCTAATGTCGCGTTATTAAAGTTGTGTTTGCAACTGCGTCCGCCAGGGGACGAGGAGCTGGCGGCGCTGCGCGCGCGGCTCGAGGCGACCGAGCGCGCCATGCAGCGGGTCGTGGGCCAGCTGGCCAAGCGCGATGCGGTACAGACCGGGGGCCACTGGCTTCATTTGCCACGTCAAATCCATACAAAAATGATACGAAACTTGTTACATTATCTTTTAATCGCGGTTGCCGAAAAGTACTACTGTTATTAACATTGCGTCCCAAGTGGTTATGAAGACTCCGTTGCGGTTCGGTCAAATGAAAAGATACAGGGAACAGAGTTTAAGCTTCTTAAGAACGTCATTTTGTGACAATTAGTTTGTCAACTGGCTGTGCGAGCGTAAACCGGTTTTGTCCAGTTACGCCGCGTGCGCGCATAGCGGCCAGTGGTCACGCACACATGCCCCCCGCGCTTATTGTAGTGCAACCGATATGAAGCATAAACTCTCTTCCTCAATCTATCAAAACATCTACTGTTCATTCGGCTGGCAATTCCGTTTAAAAAGTCGTTCGTATTTCCGTGGGTTTGACGCGCCAAATGTAACGATTTTACTTTATCTCTTATTTAATGTTTATTCAATTGAATTGTTCAATATCTGAGGCTAAGATTGAAATCAATTTGTAATTGAAAAGCGTAACATAGGTTTTAGTTATTGTGGAGTGAAAAACTACTTTATAATAGTAGTAAGAAAAAGTACTCTACGGTTAGAGAAAGAGTAGTGAATGCGCAGGCGCGTAGAGCGTTAGTGTGCTTTATTTACTTTATTTTATCTTACGAGTACATTATCAACCACCTGTAAAGCAAAGCCCACGTTATGTAATCAATATGTATGTAACATCTTGGCAGTGTTATTTTAATTTTTTTACCAATAATTAATTATTGGTTTAATATCTATTTATCGTAGCTGTGTAAGGTCCATTCAACCGAGACCCCGCCGCAGCAAAATAATTCGTCTGTACGCGTCATAGCGTGTACAAAATTTAAAGTATGAAACAAAATTTATTATTTAAAAAAAAAAGTAAAACGTGGGCTTCGTTTTCCAGGTGGTTCAAAAAGCACGGTGAATATAAATCACGGGTTAAAGTGTTCGTTACCGAACTCCTCCGAAAAGGATAGATAGATTTTTATGAAAAAAAAAATGCATTTATTAGGTCTGAATATAGGTCGTAGGCTATTTTTATCCCGAAAAAATTTGCGGTGCCCGTTAAAATTCAAAATACCATGCGTACAAGCTAGTAATAATATTTTCTATAAATGTTTTTTAACGATGCCTCAACTTATTACTTGGGCTTCCCACTAGCGTTTTTCGAGCGTCGTCTTCGCGGCAGTGTCCAATAAGCGCGCTGATAATATTTGACCCGGGGTTTCTTCTAGACAATTGATCAGCATAACTAACTATATCCATTTTCGGGGTCAGTAAAAAATGTCTGCTCCCGTCGTCCCTGGGAACACTGTGCAGCGTTAAGTTAATGCCGCTGCGCAGGCGTTGCGTCAACACTGATTGGACTATAGTGTGCGGTCTCTTAGGCTCAAAATGTTCCATTCACTTCAAAGTATCGTAGTACATTGTCTGTACAAAGAGATAAAGTATGATCACATCCAAGCCAGTCGAGCACAACCCTGTACGTTGCGTGTTTAGTATTCCCATAGTAGCTTAGGCATGGTGGCGGCCCTTAACGCACGGACCAATAGCTCTGCATCCGACGATTGTGGACCTTGTGTTACATAGAATTAGAGATCGTTTGAGTTTGATCCCTTTGAATGGGTTTTGGGGATGTCCGATGCAATAAAATAGATTTCTGAAATATTTTTTGCTCAGTTTGCGATGTAATTCAAATTTAGTTTAAGTATAATATTAGTGTGCACCTAAAGACTAATGTTTTATGTAACCTTGTTCAATGTTTGTGTTTTTGTGTGTAGAGAAATAGAGTTCACTCATACATAAGATATTTACTGTAAAAAAAATGGTTTTAGAAATCAATTTAACTTCATACAAAAGCAATTGTTTGTGTCAATTATGTTTGATCCACTGTCCACTCACCACTGTGAAAATAGTGTAAGAAAGTTAATTAAATAAATTAAACTCTTATAAGAGTTAAGTCGAGTAAGTTAGTTAAAAACAAAGCACTATTTGGAAGACTAAACTAGATACTAAACCAGTGGTACTTGACGGACCTATTTTGGTTTTTCGTTTTGACAACCTTTGTGGTTGGGCGGCATACACACCGGTAAGGAGTCGCCAGCCTTTCGGTCTTGTCAATGTTAATGTAGACAACACCACATACATTGTTCTGATTCCTAAGTAATTAACAACTTAAAGCACTCGTATTGTGGAAATCGGAAAAAAACGAAGGTACCACAAACACCCAGACCCGAGAAAATGTAGAAAAACACTTCCACCTCCATGGTGGAATGGAGATGTACCGGTTATAAAGGTGTCGCATGCTCTGAGATCCCGGGTTCGATTCCCGGACGGGTCCATGTAGAAAATAAGTATGTTTCTCTATTGTCTCTGGTCTAGGTACCTTTATTGCTTCTGACTGAAGACCACACTATCCTTGAAGGCAAGTCAAACGTAAAGATCAAGTTATGTCCTTTTGGTGACTTGTATAACTGAGTCACCACTTCCAGACTAACTAAGTATACTTACTAGAGGAAGTTATTTACTAATAATAACAAAACCGTGAACCGTTTTGTTAATCGGAATGCCCAAAAGCCGTGAGATAACAGAACTCCAGGCCCGCTCGTCGGTCTTGGCACAGAACCAACGCGATCGTCTGATGCACCCAGCTATTCTGAGCCGTGTCCTTCGTAATTTGTTTTGATGATTTCTATTTTTAATCAGTTTCCTTTTTTATGTTAAACGCTACAAATAAAACTTTTTATTCCGGTTAAAGAATTCCTCAATCATCTTTTAATCAGTGCGTAACGGCTAGGCTGTTTGTTTATGTTGCCACAATTTTTTTTTGCAATTTAAATTAATATCACCAACTGGTAATTTTGGAATAAATTAAAAAAAACATTGGCTAGAAATATGCGCGATGCGTTTTTGTTATAATCATTTTTTTTGCAGCTGGATTCTAATTAACGACACCAATTGGAAAAAAACTTTAAAAAAATTAGCCAGAAAGAAAACATAAATATACTCGCCGCGTTTCTGTTGATACTTACTGTTTTATTTACAGCTGAATTATAATTTTGGAATAAAACAAAAAAAAAATGAAAAAAAGATGTTCCGTAAAAACAAAAATAATCTCACTTGTTCGAATTGGGAATCCTTTTGTTATCATCTATGTATGCATTACGAATGTCATAGTATTTATTGCCACATGTTAGTACAAAGATCTTAATATAATACATAATCCAGTTACATGGTAATGTAAGAGCATCGCAACAGTAAACAATCATACTACTTTCATACTTGGTATTCTAAAATTCATAGATGGTATAAACAATCTGTCAAAAGTGCATTCGTATTTTTTGGCGTTCACGGACCTGAATCCATACAATTCATCCAAAGTTTAACAATGACCATTGTCGGGTACAGTTGTTACCGCCATATCGGGGCTGGTAGCAGAGGTGCGGCAGCAGATGGAGGCGAGCTACGCGCAGAACCAGCAAAGACAGGTCACTGCATGCCACATGTCCACTTACCTCTTGTGTTTACCTATACTCTTCGATCGTATCGTCCATCACTTCCTTCCTATAATCTTATATGACTTCCAAAAAGATATAATTTTGAATCGAATTTTTAATTTGCATACGAGATTATTATAGTTTTATTTATTCAATTCATATTATAATAATTAAGGCAAGCTCAGTAAAATGACCTAAAACATTAAAATCCATATATTGTTCGAGATTACACAGTCGCGTACACGATAAAATTGAGAGAGAGAGAAGATACTGTTGAGTTCTTTTGGCGGGAAATCTCACTCAAGCAAAGGTGTTGCATTCGATAAAGCCTTACAATAAAGAGTTACATTTCTAATGTACGGGCTAGTATGTAAATTAAAATATGCATTTTTGAGATTCATAACGAAAAACCTAAATTACTGAATTATACAGTTTAAGTGTAACTTGAGGTGACTTTAAATAAAATGTTTGATATTAAAAAACTGTCTTAAAATATAAATAATACGAATAATTCACAAGGAAAGTAACTCTTCAACAATGACAGCATCGAATGATGACATAAATTTTTTAAACTATTTCCTTCTCTCTATCTCTTTTTATGTCATCTTTATCTAAGTTTTTTTTTCAAATGTTACATTGCATAGGCCGGAATTAATAGAAAATATTTAAGCCAATATTTATATCAGCATTTAGTCCTGGATAACTAATAATTAATACTTCCTAGTTAATTAGCCGTTATCATATGTTGTTTGTGTTATTTTTAACATCATTATGTTAATTCATAACGTTGTGTATCGTTTCGTGTCCTTCATAATTAATTTATGCCCTTTGACTTTGCCTTTAAAATCATTTACAACATTTTTTCCCTAACTTTTTAATATTGTTTTTTGTGTCAAATAACGATGATAATTTGTTGTGTTGTTTTGATATCATGAGAAATATGGTTTTTTGCATAGAAGTGGGTTTAAAAAAAGCCTGGCCCGTTGATAATAAGATTAATTGATAGATCCTCAACCTCCATATCCCATTACCACAATCTACACAAATTACGTTGACATATAATCTCTATTTTCGGATAATTCCTATAAATATATACAGGATGAATTTAAACTTCATTGTCAGTGTATATTTTACTGAAGGTTATTGTCGAAATAAACTTTTAAAAAAATACAAATTTTCCACACCATACATGAAAGATATGATAATTACAACCCGTTTGTTGAATTTGGGCTGGGTTCGTTTCGCGGATAGGTCAATTAGGAATCGTATTCTACCTCTTGTTGTTCTGGGAGACGTTGATAATCGCTTGGTGTTTTCTTGAGGACTTTAATTCTATATCTACTCAATGGGGGCTATCGCTAGTGAATTTGCCACTAGAGGCGCTAGTGTAGCGTGAGGTCCAATATCATTCACTTTATACTTTATTTGATATTTTAGCAACTTAATTGCACTTATAATATCAGTATATAAACTTGAAAAATTTTGTCTCAGGCGGGACTCGAACCCGCATCTCCTCGCATGCCGGGCGGGCGCCATACCATTAGGCCACCGAGACACTGCGACACGGCGCGAATTTTCCAAGCATATTCTTACGCTGTGAGCCAGCGTTGTTTCATCAAATGTTAGGAGTTTGCACCCTTAACACCCGAAAGAAACATCTTTGCAGATGTTTGACAGTCAGTTAAGATGAAACAGCTATTTATATACTTTATTTGATATTTTAGCAACTTAATTGCACTTATAATATCAGTATATAAACTTGAAAAATTTTGTCTCAGGCGGGACTCGAACCCGCATCTCCTCGCATGCCGGGCGGGCGCCATACCATTAGGCCACCGAGACACTGCGACACGGCGCGAATTTTCCAAGCATATTCTTACGCTGTGAGCCAGCGTTGTTTCATCAAATGTTAGGAGTTTGCACCCTTAACACCCGAAAGAAACATCTTTGCAGATGTTTGACAGTCAGTTAAGATGAAACAGCTATTTATATACTTTATTTGATATTTTAGCAACTTAATTGCACTTATAATATCAGTATATAAACTTGAAAAATTTTGTCTCAGGCGGGACTCGAACCCGGTGCCGGGCGGGCGCCATACCATTAGGCCACCGAGACACTGCGACACGGCGCGAATTTTCCAAGCATATTCTTACGCTGTGAGCCAGCGTTGTTTCATCAAATGTTAGGAGTTTGCACCCTTAACACCCGAAAGAGTTTGCACCCTTAACCCGGCATGCGAGGAGATGCGGGTTCGAGTCCCGCCTGAGACAAAATTTTTCAAGTTTATATACTGATATTATAAGTGCAATTAAGTTGCTAAAATATCAAATAAAGTATATAAATAGCTGTTTCATCTTAACTGACTGTCAAACATCTGCAAAGATGTTTCTTTCGGGTGTTAAGGGTGCAAACTCCTAACATTTGATGAAACAACGCTGGCTCACAGCGTAAGAATATGCTTGGAAAATTCGCGCCGTGTCGCAGTGTCTCGGTGGCCTAATGGTATGGCGCCCGCCCGGCATGCGAGGAGATGCGGGTTCGAGTCCCGCCTGAGACAAAATTTTTCAAGTTTATATACTGATATTATAAGTGCAATTAAGTTGCTAAAATATCAAATAAAGTATATAAATAGCTGTTTCATCTTAACTGACTGTCAAACATCTGCAAAGATGTTTCTTTCGGGTGTTAAGGGTGCAAACTCCTAACATTTGATGAAACAACGCTGGCTCACAGCGTAAGAATATGCTTGGAAAATTCGCGCCGTGTCGCAGTGTCTCGGTGGCCTAATGGTATGGCGCCCGCCCGGCATGCGAGGAGATGCGGGTTCGAGTCCCGCCTGAGACAAAAATTTTTCAAGTTTATATACTGATATTATCATTCACTTTGTACCGGTTTTTGCGGAATTTGTCGCATAAATTATAATTTCTTTAATTTACCTGCTGGAAAGTGATCTTTTCGTAAAATTATCGCAAATATGGATTATTTGGCGATTAATGTGAACGCTTTGAAAGCGGAATTAAGAAAAAGCGCAAAAATAGGCGGCCTCAAAGAGCAATTATTTTAGAAGTTAGTTTGTTGATATCAAGAAGTTATTTATAAATAATAAACTTTAATTAGATTCAAGATTTACACTTTGTTTCGGCGCCGATCGCCTTTTACAGCTTTAACTCTGGACCTCAGTCTACAGTGGCGCCAACTGGTGAGCAAAGAAACGGTAGTCCCCATTGAAACGGGTAGGTGCTTGATGATAATTATTTTTAAATGGTCAAATACATAAAACATTCCTCGCTAATGATTACCGGGGTTGCCTTTGAATATCTTAGCGTAATAATGACCTTAATATGTTCATTAATAGCAAGTTGCATTAATTAATTATACTAAAGTTGATATACCTAATATAGAAGTTACATACTTATTAATCAATAGGTAACTAGCTGCTGCGATAACATAATATAGAATTTCATATTCACCCTGTATATCTAATTTAAGTTTGCACTTTTAGACCCATATAAGGCGTTCACATTTTTATTTTGTTGCGTTCGCATTATGTTATGTCAGGTAAGGACTGTCGCATGGGGTTTCTGTCGTCGCCACCACTGTATGTCTGCACCTAAGCTCCCATGCCTTGACTAACCACCTAGGATTAACTACTACGTCTAATTCAAATTCAATATAAAAATAAAATAATTTAGCAGAGCCCATAATGTTCATAACAATTTATAAGTTAGTGTTAGTAGCCAATTTAATTTAGAAATTACTGTTAGTAACTAATGGTCTATAACGGATATTGACGTATTCAGTGTTATTATAGGTCAATAACCTCAAACATATATGATAATATGGATATTCCCCGAGGTAACGCGAAAATAAAAATGTGTTTAAAAATACAAATTTATAAGATTTTTATAAATAAATATATATGTTAAATTTATGTTTTTGAAATATAGGTCATAAATACTGAAATATGCTTATTTACTAGCACGTTGTATACAGGCTTACCATTTCTAAAACATTAAGTAAAAATAATACTTTTTATACCGACTGAATCTTGATTGCGGTGATATGTTTTTAATATCGTAAATAGTCATCTAACAAAATTCATTATAAAGGTAATTATTGTTTTGATATCACTGTATAAGTGATTATCTGTGATTAGTATGATTTGTTGTCGTTTTCTATATCTTCGAATTAATTAACTACGATTTCATCATTGAACTAAATAATAACTAACATAAATGTCGAACAAGATACCTTACATTAAAAACTGTGCCACGAAGTAAATAATATTAAAAATATTGTTAATGTTGGTTTAAAATTTTTGTGTTTTATTTTTGCTTTCTTACTGCTATTGCACTGTTTTGATTTAGTGTAGATTTATAATACGCCTTTTAAATATAGGTTTAGTCTTTTGTAAATTTAGTTCGAAATGTGCTGTAGAGTTTATTTTTGTGTGAAGAATTATTGTGTTTTCGTGTTTTTTTTATTGTTTTTTTTTGCAGGATTAGTTTTAATTCTTTTAAGAAATAAAAAATATCTGACAATACAACCTTAATAACGTCTGATTAGTTATTTCGTTCGCGCCGGAACTTCAGCAACACAGTATCAGCCCACAGAACATGGGAAAAGGTTAGAAAGGCTGTCATGCGTCATTTGTATGAGAACCGATGTCGCCGCTTACCATAAATCATTAACGAGTTCAAAGAACGCCAATCAAGGGAAATCTTTTGACGTCGCGCAACCAATAGGGTCGCACAACGTCAAAAGAAACCAATCACAGCGCTCACTTTGGGCAGAAGTAAAGCATTTGCTCATATCCTCTGTGGCGCGCCTGCCCCACCTGCATCGCCTTTCTAACCCTTTTCCATGTTCTGTGGTATCAGCCGGTATTACACGGCTTATTTAAAAGGTGTCAAGGTTTCTAGCATCTAGCTTGTTTTTAATGACTCTCGGCACTGATGTAATGTGTCATGCATGATCACAGAACCACTGTTATATTCTGGTCCCATTAGTCTTATTTTCTCGTGCGTGCCTGAAAATGATTTATGACGAACGGCTTAACAATAAGGACCATTGGGAAGTATGACTAGAATTTTCGGATATCTTTATCTATATTGTTAGGGAATACGACTGTTTTTTCTTATATCTTGTTTTTAAAGACCAGGTTTTGTTTCCCGTTCACAAAAATGTTAGCAGTTGGTTGTATTGTGAGATGTTTCTATGGTTGGTATGTCTCTAATGAAATGTCTTCATCCGAAATTTCATTGTCTACATTATTTTAAGTTCAAATTCATAATATGAAAGAAGTTTTACTAGTGGCATACCAACCTAATCTACAAATTCACCTACAGTATGATTACATTGCAATAATTATAAATTCCAGGACCTGCAGGATAACCACGCTCGCCCGTACACCAACGGAACCGTCCTACACAACACTGGGCCCGTACACATAGTCGCGAGTGAGTACAAGGAGGAATCCAAAGAGAAAAGCCCCGAACCCGCTAAAGACGAAGCTTCTGCAAAAGAACCCTCCCAGGAACCCGCTCCCGAACCCAAAGAACTCACCCCTGAGCATGAAGAGTCGATCCCTGATTCAAAAGAACCCACTCCCGAGTCAGAAACTTCCCTTGAGCGTGAAGAATCCCCTGCCGAGCTTGAAGAATCCATTCCCGAGATTAAAGAATCTACCCCTGAACTAAAAGATGCCCCAGAATCAGAAGAACCTACCTCTAAAAGAGACGCTTCTCCAGACACAAGAGAAGTCGAACCCAACAATGCAGATCTGATTAAACTTACAGAAATAGACAGCGCAGAAGAAATTGCTGATGACATTGTAAAATCGACTGATGATTTTCTGGACAACGCTAGAGAAATTGAAGTGGTATCAGCAGAGGAGTTCGAAGAAAGTCCCAAGGATACGAAGACCACACCTGAGCTGCTGGAGGAGGCTTTGGAGGAAGACTCATCGGAAAAAGATTCAGAGGACGGTGTGGACGAGGAACAAGAGAAACCTACTGTTAAGGTGAGTTTTTGTATATTGTTATTTCTTCTGATACGATCTGATACAGGGGCACAGTGAATTCCTTTAAATGCTAAGGGTCCCTGCCTCGATTCCTGATTCAGTTCATCATTATAATCATTATCATCATCATCTCAGCCAAATGACACCGTCCTCAAAACCTTTTTTGCAGATTTTAAGAGTTAATATAACATATCTCTTTTATGTATTGCCTCCTAAGGGCGATTGTGCACTTTACCGGATCCGATTCGTGTTTGTGGCTGTATCAGTTTGGCCATTCTATTGATGAGGAATGTTACTTATGCCGAATAGGACTTAAAATTTACTACGACATATCAACAGTACACTAATATTAAAAAAACCTTTTTTTTTTTCAAATTATACAAAGAGAAAAGAGAGTTTACGAAATGGTGTTTTACAACGACGTCTATTCGTTTTGTTTTATTGAGAACACCATAACCAGCACCATATTGTATTAAGTACGGAATTGTGTGCTTATTTTGAAGCAATTGATCTTAAACATAAAGGATGCTAAGAGGCTCAAGCCAACCTTTCTCTAAAAGTTGTGAATCCTCTAATGACAAATTGAATTCAGGTAACTTACTACACCTCCGGAAGTAAGTAAATACTTCTCTAACAAAAGCTACCCTCACCCATGTCAAACGTCTCCAAAATCAAAATCCTGATTCCGCCACTGAATACTAAGGTCTTAAATTCACAAAAAAAAATTACAATAAATTGAAAAACTCAGATATATAACGTAATTGCTTAAGTTTTTACAGTTGTGATCTCACTATACTCATACACTAAACAATATAAGGTCACCTCGTTTTAAGTGAAAATATTTATACGGATTCCCTGATTATATCAAAGAAATAGGACCCTATCGTTATTTATCCAAAAAATAACTGGGATAACCTGAGTGATCTCGCAAAATGTATTTTATATGTTGTTTGCTATTTAAATTAATCGTTATTTTTAAGTTTTGTAATGATGTTTTGCCCCTTCTATCGCATTGGATATATTAGTGTGTCTGTCATGATAGATATTAGGGATGATGTAAATAAATAAATAAATAAATAAATAAATGACTAGATTTAATTAATTTTTTTTCTAAAAATTTAAATATTTTTTCTAAAGAACATTCTGTCTATTCTCAATGATCCCTACGTTATCGCCTCCGTCTCACTCACTCATCGACCGCGGCACGTGTATTGGACAAGGACAAGGTCAACCGCAGGACATAATAACCAACTTAATGTTTTATTTTACTCCTTGATTTAAATGTAATTATGTGATTTTCTTGAAAAGTGCGCATAATTTCATGTACATACTTTTTTTTATTTAGGTAGAGTTGTGATTTTCAGACCCTTCCCTCTTGTCACGCATTTTTACGAAAATTCCCATACTATTTCGCCCAATGTCACGTAAAATAACCCCCCCCCCCCCTTAATGTGTCACGTATTTGTGGACGGCCCCTTATATGCGTTCATAACACTCGCAAGTAAGTCACGTTGCCACGCCATTTTCAGTTTGTTTGTTTTATACACTTGAAGTTGTATTTTAACTGGCTTAAAAAAACTGCGCATACTTTCTGGCTTCTCCATAGTACTCGTATTTATAATTATGCATAATGTATACGTTATACCATTTACCTTACACCCTGTATTATTATATTGGGTCAATATCATATACATGGATCTGACCCCTAAGTAGGTAACTGTTCAATTACTTGGTTTCTGGAAACCAGAAACAACTAAGGTATCACAAACACCTAAATCCGGGAAAATATATCTAAAAATACTTTTTTCTTACAAAGACTCGTCCGGAAATCGGAGCCGGTGGCATCGGTAGTGTGTACGCCGCTCCACCTCATTAAAGTTTATGAGTCGACGACCTCCGTGGTGAATTGGCCTCTTATACCATAAATATCCAATCAAAAATTTGACTAAACCTTACAATAACTTATCACACACACATACTGCTATCCCTCTATTAGTACAATCAAAAACAAATAGCTTGACCCCCGTCGCCAGGTGGTGGGGATGGAGACCACTGCGCACGCGGCCGACGGCGGCGAGTATCGGCCGCCCCGCGCCGCCCCGCCCGCCCCCGCCGCGCCCCCGCCCCGTGCGGTGAGACCATACTGCACTGTTCACATAACACAAACCCTGTATGAGACAGACCTTGCATCTTGAGTCGTATTGTGCCAAATGAAATTATTGTCTGAAATTTGAGTTGCCCTGGTTATACTATGGTAGCGGTTTCCCGTGACTTCGTACGTGAGATTTCTGTTATAAGATAGCGATTATTATTGCTACATTTTTCACTGATGATTCGCTCCTATTGGTCGCAGCGTGATGTTATATAGCCTAAAACCTTCTTCGATAAATGGACTATCCAACACAAAAATATTTTTTCAATTCGAACCTATATTTTCTGAGATTAGCGTGTTCAAACAAACAAACAAACTCTGTAGCTGCAGTATCATTTTCACGCGCGGCGGTGCCAGTGGCGCCATCTATTTAAAGACGTCAGAGGTTTAATTGACTGGACATTATCTGTTCTACCGTCTAAATGCTACGGACTTATTTGTAACCTAAATCGATTTGACGAATAACCACTGCGCAGTATCGCCCGGCCCCGCCGCGCACCCACCGTTCGCGGTGAGACCACACTGCACTGTTCACATAACACAAACCCTTTATGAGACAGACGACTTTCTATCTTGAGTCTTATTGTGCCTAATGAAATTGATGTCCTGGCTATACTATGATAAACAACCTGGTCGACAGAGTATTGCTCGTTTTGTAGAAACCTAGCTAGATCCATTTATCGCCCCCAAAACCCTCTGCATTCTAAATTTCATGAAAATCGTTGATACAGATTTTAAATGTAGTTTATACACACGGCGGCACATCAGACTATACATGTTGACCTTGAGACCGCCTTTATGCCCTACGTAATAAAAGCTGTTATCGCAGTTCAACTGTTTAACTTGATGTGCTGTCGAGTGTACAAGACTTGCCCGTTTAAAGGTATTAGTTTACTGGGATTGACTCCTTCAAATTAGTGTTGAAAGTATATTGGCAGCTGTTTTACCAGTAGTAATGAAAGCAGATTTCGAAATTCAGCTGCAGTTTAAAATCAGTTTAAAATCAGTTTTATTTCTGCAAATAGGCCCCTGGAGGCGCTTTTACACGTCCCAATATTTAACCTACCACTGCTTCGGGACAAATGTGGGCTAGTGCCGAGAAGAAGCAGCGCAAGAAACTCGGTCACTATTGTCAGCCTCTTTTTAAATAAACATGTTTACATAAGATATATGCCAGTGCGAGCTGATACAATTTAAAGCCAAACGTTCCTATCATTTATATAATCATCAATAGTGTAATAGCCCTTTTTCATTAAAACAACTTTGATATATGATTTGAATTTATGTACAGGGAGGTCAGCAATTGATAGTGGTAATTTGTTGAAAATACGGATACAATTTCCCATGAACGAATTACCTACTTTTCGCAGTCTGAATCCTGAAACGGCAAGTTTATCTTTATTTCGGGTATTGAAATTGTGTACGTCACTATTTTTGACAAAAAATTCGAGGTTTTTACGGACGTACATAATGTTTTCGAAAATGTATTGAGATGCAACTGTTTGTATGTTGATCTCTTTGAATAGCTCTCTTAGAGAGTCACGGGGTCTAAGGCCGTAAATAGCCCGCACAGCACGTTTTTGCAATATAAAAATAGACTCAATATCTGCCGCTGAGCCCCATAACAAAATACCGTATGACATTATACTGTGAAAGTAGCTAAAATATACTAATCTTGCCGTTCCAACATCAGTCAATTGTCTTATCTTTCGCACAGCATAAGCAGCAGAACTAAGTCTTCCAGACAGAGACCTGATATGAGCACCCCATTGCAGTCGAGAGTCTACAGTTATACCTAAAAAGGTAGAGGAGTCTACTGTGTCTAATGGCTCATCTTTTACAATAACATTTGCGGCGGAAAACCTTACATTAGGCAAAGTAAATTTAACACATTTTGTTTTTCTTGCATCAAGCAAAAGATTAATTGTAGCAAACCAATGCAATAATTTAGAGAGGGTATTGTTAACATCGTCAAAAGATAATTCGCCCCTCTTAATTTTAAAAATTATTGAAGTGTCATCTGCAAACAATACCATCTCACAAAGATTATACATATAATATGGAAGGTCGTTAATGTATATTCAAAATAGCAAGGGTCCTAATACTGATCCCTGAGGGACACCCATGATAAGGGCCGACCCTGAAGACTCAGTTCCATCAATGCAAACTTTTTGTGTTCTACCTGTGAGATATGAGTTAATTAAATCTAACGAATCATTCGAAACACCATAATGTCTGAGTTTTTTAATTAACGTTTTATGGTCCACACAATCAAATGCCTTTGACAGGTCACAAAAAACACCTATAGCATCTAACCTACTCTCCCAAGCATCGAATACGTGTTTAAGAAGTGCTACTCCCGCATCAGTGGTATTTCTACCTTTCCTGAATCCATATTGATTGTGATGTAATAATTTATTCAAATTAAAGTGCGATAAAAGTTGACTAAACATAATTTTTTCAAATATTTTACTTAGTACTGGCAAGATAGATATTGGTCGAAAATTAGCGGGATCGCATTTCTCGCCGGATTTAAATAATGGAATAATTTTGCTAAACTTCATTAAAGTTGGAAACTGTCTATCATCAATACATTTGTTGAAAATTATTGCGAGATGAGGGGCTATTGAATTTATAATTGTATTGATAATATGAACGGAAATTCCCCAAAGATCTTCAGTTTTTTTCATATTCAATTCTCTAAAAGTTTTTATAATTAAATCAGGGTTTATATGTCTAAAATTAAATGAAAATTTGCACTCATCGACAGCCGACTTGAGAAGGGATTCAGCTAGATCAGCGGAAGAAGCAAGCCCTTCAGTAGTGGAGGAAGCTATGTTTGAAAAAAAATTCTCAAATGTATTCGCAACCTCTGTGCTCGTGTTTATTAACTTATCCCCTAATTTGAGAGAGTAAGCAGGATTGCTTGGTTTTAGTCTACATGTTTCTTTATTTATAATATTCCAAGTAGTTTTCGCTTTATTTTTGGAAGCCGAAATTAAATTATGAAGATAAATTGACTTTGCTTTGGCGCATACTATTTTAAATAATTTGGAGTATTTTTTAACATGGTCTATAATGTTGTGGTTTTGAGATTCAGCTTTTAGACTATACAAATCATATAATGTTTTTCTACTTTTGTAAATACCAGGTGTAGCCCATTCATTAAACTTACAATTCTGTTTGTTAATTTTTACTTTTTTCTGCTGCAGTATCATTTTCACGCGCGACGGTGGCGCCATTTATTTGAAGACGTCAGAGTCATCGTTGACTTGGCATTATCTGTACCATCCAAACGCTATCGACTTATCTGTAACTTATATCTGGAACCTTATTCGATGTGACGAAAATAATTTCCATAGATAGTGGCCATTTTCCAAATTCCCTGAGCGGCAAATACCCGTATCATTATAAAAAAACCTTTAATGTTGAATTTATTATAATTAGGAATTCAGACGTCATAATATTATTTGGCACAAGTTTGTGAATGTTTAATTACCCCAGGTTTCCCATTAAAAATGAACAAAGTAGTTCTTACCGTCACAACGACGAAACATTATAATTTCTAATGTTAACCAACAATTTAAAAAAATATACATCTAGTGTCAAAAGGCGACGATGCGCTTTACTATCTCACTAATTATCATTTTTATACTTCTAGATTTGTTTTTGATTGATGTTATTTACCCCCCTTAATTTTCCTTGTATTTATCCATGTATGTTGTCGTAGTTAGGAATAATTTGTTGTTGTTTTTGCATACCTTGCGATGAACATACATTCCATAAAAACTTAACTACTTATATGATTGTCTACCACAGTAATTTCTAAATTTTTTTATGTCATAGTCTGATTACCCTGTAAGTAATTATGTAAATAACAGTATTTATGAGCTAAACAGATTGTACATTAACTTTCTATAATATGTATTTGCTAAAAAACATTTATTGACTTTCTTTATAATTGATCTCGATTCCATAAATTACTGAGGATACTTCGAATTTATAATTGCATGGAGCAGACTACCATAAACTTAATAGTAAAGTACAAAGTAAAACTGCTTTTTCATAGATTTAGATAGTTTTTTATTAAAATATTATTTCTTGCAAATTCAGCAGTTTTATTTAGTACTAACATGTTTCTAGTTACTAACAACATTAAGAAATTGATTGAAATTCAATCAAAATTTAAATATTTCCTCATTATCTAGTACTGAATTAAATAAAATGAAATACAAAAATTCAATTTCACATTCAGTTAAAACGTTATTAAAGTTTAAATGAAAAGGTGAGAATAAGTTTGAGACAAGTACAGAAAAAAATATGGCAAATATTTTGGACTATGGAAATATCGCTCAATAAATTCGTAAAACTGAATAGGCCAATTATCTTGTTTGAAAGATCATAGAATACATACATACATAGAAAAAAACAGTATACACCGTGAAATTTTAGTGGTTGTTTTCCCGCAGTAAAATGATTCTATCTTAGTAGTACAATCAATTTGTGCAGTTTATTTTATTTAAATAAAAAAATTGCAGTTTCACGATTGTGATAAACGAAACTCGCAAGCAACCTCGAACCAATGGTACCAGCCGCGCCGCAGCCGATCACCGGCCGGGGTCATTGCCCCTCGCGCGGTGCAGTTTATGCTGTATTACTTAGCGCGTAGAGCTTCTTTTGCTTTGAACATTGATTTCGCGCGGCAAGCAGTACCCAAACACGTCACATTTTGTAAAGATACTATCGTATCTCACGCTTTTGAGTTGATGATTAGTTGAGAACAACGATATCTTTATTTTCAAAAAATAACTCGCACGATTCGATGGTGCTACTAAAGGTAAATCGTTCTGTTGCGGGAAAACAACCACTAAAATTTCACGGTGTATAAGTATTAGCTACAAAATAAGGAGAGATTCGCATGTACCCATAGAGAGAGTACCCATCATTGCTGTAGTAACTTGAATTCAATGATGTTGGCATTTGCACGGCAGTGGGATGATTATAGGCTGTTACTTTACTAAGTTATAGAGTTCAGGTTTTAAAAATTGAATTCTATTAATAATGGAATAACTACTTAAGCGGATATTGAGACATGAAGCAACAAAAGACGATATAGAGGTTTATATTATTTTAGGATATTTCCCCTCCCTTTTTGCAAATGTTGAATGATTCTCCCCTTCTAAGATCTTACTCCGCAGCACAATGTCCGTATGTTTGATTCCACTCCACGTCTCGTCCACTCATGCCAATGTCGTAATGTGTGCGACAGAGACAGATAGATCCATATTTACGGGCATGCGTGTCGTAGCAGGGCTTTTATTACGGGTAAGCGTGATTATATGGCCTGCCTCGATAAAATTAAATGTACCTACTATTAAATAAAAATAAAAAATTAGAATCAGTAGTTCCTGAAATAAGTCATTCAACAAAACAAGCAGTTTCTTCAGCTTTATAAATTTAACAATTCTTCTGTACGTGTTTGTCACCTCGTCATCATCATCACCAATCTATATCAGTCTACTGCTGGTCATAAGCGTCTCCTAAAAGCGGATTTTTTCATAATGGCCATACTTGGTTGATCACAGTTTAGCTATTGGCGGAAAGAAGACGCTGCTCTTCTCTTTGTGGTGGTACTCTTTAGAAGCCTTTTAGCCCTAGGCCTCGAATTTCGCGGGCAGCGGCGCGGGAGCGGCGCGGCACTGCAAATGTATGGACAAGTCGCGCGGACGAGCGGCGGGCGCATACATTTGCAGTGCCCGCGCCGCCGCCCCGCTGCCCGCGAAATTCGAGGCTGAGGCCTTACGACAACCAGAAAGAAAGTCGCAGTATTCTAGTAATCCCCCGGCACCGCGTGTTACCTAATAATAATAATAAAACCTTTATTTGGGATAAAGTGTTACAAGTTACATAGTTTTAATTCTTAATTTAGGTTTCTTGATCCGTTTGCCCTATTTTGGCAAAGGCCTCCCCAATCCCCAAGTGATTTCCATTTTGTTCTGTCTCCGGTTGTTCTTGTCTATATTTTATTAAATGATTATTGAATGTCAATTTGCATGAAATTTCAATGGGTTCCTAGATAGTTTGAGAACACAATTAGACTTGGTAGATGGCGCTGCTTTTCCTGGAAATGCAACTTCTGCTGGGTCCACAAATCTATACTAATTTCGGTTATAGTATTCTTTCGAGTACTTTCGCTAGTGTAATATCATACCCTCTATAGGCCTTCGTGGGAAGCCACGACTTATGATGAGTTTTTTTTTGTAATGGGCCTGGCGACCACAGAACTCGGAAAGAGGTTGGAAAGGCTGTCATTCGCCATTTGTATGAGAACCGACGTCGTCGCTTGCGCCCCACTACACATAAACGAGTACAAAGAACGACAATCAAGCGAATTCTTTGGTCGCGCGACGTCAAAAGAAACCAATCATGGCGCTCATTTACAAGTATTTGCTCATAACCTCTATGGCGCGCTTGCCCCGCCTACATCGCCTTTCTAATCTTTTTTAGGGTTCCGTACCCAAAGGATAAAAACGGGACCCTATTACTAAGACTCCGCTGTCTGTCCGTCTGTCCGTCGCTCTGTCACCAGGCTGTATCTCAAGAGCCGCGATAGCTAGACAGTTGAAATTTTCACATATTATGTATTTCTTTTACCGCAATAACAACAAATACTAAAAACAAAATAAAATGAATATTTAAGGGGGGCTCCCATACAACAAACTAGTTTTTTTTGGCCTTTTTGGTACGGAACCCTTCGTGCGCGAGTCCGACTCGCACTTGGCCGGTTTTATTTCGTGTTTTGTGCTCCTGACATACATAACGACACTGTTCTCATCATGTATCTTTTTTTTGTTCTTATTCAAAAATATATATTTTAATTTCTTATAGCTACATTATAATCTGATCAATGTTTATCGTTTTTTACTTTTATTATGTATGTTCCCGTAAATAGCACGAGGCTGAAGAGGTGGCGTCCATCTTCCTGGACACGCAGCTGCCGCAGCAGTCGCGCGTTCTCGTTGCCGAGTTTGCTGACACCGCCCGAGCGCCTTCGGAAACGCACTCGAACTCGCCAGTAAGTGCTCACACTATTACTTTATTACTACTGGCAGCACACGCTAACATTATTAATATTACTGGCAACACACGCGTTGCCTATATTGATTGGCTGATCGAATTAAAAAGTTACAGAATATCTATCACGCCACATTTAATAATTATTAGGAAACCGTTGCGAAGCTAATATCAAGACGTATATTTACTATTATTTATTGAAAAACAATTACCACCGACATATCATTAACACATTCATTAAAAAAAAGTTTATATCTAATTAATTTTGTGTGTGAATTTTTAACTTGTATTGTCTTCGGCCAACGGAGCTTTCCAAGTTATGCAGACTTTATTTAAAAAAGATAATTATTGACTAGGAATTACTTTGCCATTAAGAATCTTGTTTAAAGTATTAATTAAACATAGGAGTGTGTCAGCCTAGCTACCAAAACCGTAAATGTAATAGTAAACCAAATTCATTAACGGTTCGCGAATAAAAGTAACAATATCTAACTGGACTTTCTATTTCTATAATTTCTAATGTTGATGGAGTAGATAAAAATAAAAACTAGAAACACAGTTCCATACAAAAAAGACACTTCATAATTTCGGCCGTTGAATCTACGTAGATGTTCTCGTGTGTCATACATGCCTTAATGGAAATTCAACTTTAAGTACAGACAAAGGCAGGTCAACCTACCCAAAAATTTTAAGGTCATTGAATTGATTTTGAACTTTAAAGTCCAACAGGTAGAGATCAATATCAATTGAGAAAATTTGACGTTTTGTGGTAGGTTGACGTGCTGTTGCCTGTACGTATTTCGGTCGCATATTGTGTATCTAGATTTTTTATTACCCTAGTACGGCAAAGCCAACGGAAAATCCGAAAACCACGTATAGTCCTCATTACTAGGATCATTTTTTCCTTCGGGACCATTCCTGGGAAACTGCTGCTTCCGAAGATATTGAGGGTCAAAGCCACAAATTTGTTTTCCGTTTTATTACAAAAACTTTTGTAAAAGGTCATTTAAAAAATTTTCTCCATACGAACATACTAAAATTTTTCATTATTTCGTTCCTAATAAGGCTTTTCTAATTACAATACGCAATGTACGGCCCAACGCGAACGTATTTGATGTACTTATACTTATAAGCAATTTACCAGCTCAGCGGGCGCGCCACCTCGGCTGATATACATTGCGCGCTACGAAATATAATATTTTTTTGAGTCCTTAAAAAAAATATAATTTCCCAGCGATAATATTTTGTAAAGTGACTTGGTCCGATGTTCACATTGCGTAGCTTCAGGGTCGGCGTTTGGTTTTTTTACACCTTGTACATATACACCGTGAAATGTTAGTGGTTGCTTTCCCGCAACAGAACGATTTACCCTTAGTAGCACCATCGAATCGTGCGAGTTATTTTTTGAAAATAAAGATATCGTTGTTCTCAACTAATCAAAAAAATAATCATCAACTCAAAAGCGAGAGATACGATAGTATCTTTACAAAATGTGACGTGTTTGGGTACTGCTTGCCGCGCGAAATCAATGTTCAAAGCAAAAGAAGCTCTACGCACTAAGTAATACAGCATAAACTGCACCGTGCGAGGGGCAATGACCCCGGCCGGTGATCGGCTGCGGCGCGGCTGGTACCATTGGTTCGAGGTTGCTTTCGAGTTTCGTTTATCACAATCGTGAAACTGCTATTATTTATTTGAATAAAAAAAAACTGCACAAATCTATTGTACTACTAAGATAGAATCATTTTACTGCGGGAAAACAACCACTAAAATTTCACGGTGTATGTATGTAAGTATTTATGTGGGTTCCACATTTGCGGCTAAACTACAGATCCAATTTTGGTGAATGAGGTATCAATTGATTCCTTATTACAGTCCGGGTAACATAGGCTGCCATTTTCTAAAACAAAAGCTACATGACAAATACTATAACAATCTATTGGGGTACTATGAATAAGAAAAGTTTGCAGTTATAACGAGTAGGGTATCAAATGAAAGAAGACAAAATTCTGATTACAAAAATGTTTAAAAAAACAGCAAATACATAAGCTGACTTTGAAATAATTGCATTTTCGTAGTCAGGTTACAGTTTTTTAGGGTTCCGTACCCAAAGGGTAAAAACGGGTCCCTATTACTTACCACAGATAATATAATACTATATTACTAAGACTTCGTTGTCTGTCCGTCTGTCTGTCACCAGACTGTATCTCAAGAGCCGCGGTAGCTAGACAGTTGAAATTTTCACAAAATATGTATTTCTGTTGCCGCAATAACAACATATACTAAAAACAAAACAAAATAAATATTAGGGGTTAAAGTATGAAATTGCCGTTTTGTATGGACGAAATCGAGAAAAGTAATTTTTCCATACTAACAATTTTTTAGTTTTTTTAAAAACGCCTGAACCGTTTTCTATGCAATTAAATGTGAAAGGTAGATGGTTATAAAGCTACGTATTATAATATTTAAATTTCTGAAAATCGAAGTATATAATACAAATATACTTAATTGAAGCAAGAAGGTCAGCTGACACTTGTAAGGGGTCTTTTCAACGACTTCCTTTGAAGTAATAGGCACTAGTATTGCATTTTTTTTTAGTCAAAAGTTACTTTATTTAGTTTTTGATACAATACAAAAAGAATTACGCAATAATACGACTATACTTAAAGGCTATAAACAAAATAAAAAGTGGGAAAATAATCGGCAATTTCATACTTTAACCCCTATTATTTAAGGGGGTCTCCCATACAACAAACTCGTTTTTTTGGCCTTTTTGGTACGGAACCCTTCGACTCGCACTTGGACAGTTTTTAAATTATTTATTCTAGTTTTATATCTGTAGTTATTTGCTATTTTATTTTGCGACATCTGTGTTCTAGATGGTGGTGAGCGGCAAGATGACGCTCTCGCTCATACAGGACGCGCCTCGGGACACTCCCGACAGGGATCTAGGTGAGATTGATTTACTTTAGTCACTTTTTTCAGTTTTTTTTTTATTTAATGAACATAACTTAACCCACAAAATGTGACATGTATTAGTATTTAAACTTAAGACGCTGACTGCAGCCGATGACCTTGAGCAATAAACACGCCCACAAATTTATACGTCTTTGAATTTCTTTAGAACGCGCCACAGCTATCACTGTCGATTCTCGTAGGAGTGACAGAGAAAAAGCGCATGTTATAGAAGGGCCTAAGTGCCAAACAACAAAATTCGTTGTGCAATTAAAAATTGCCAATTTATTAAAAATCTAAACAACATGTAATATACAATATAGCAAAATTTTATTATCATTGTTATACGGACTGCTGAGAAAAATGGTAATTTATGTATTTTCAGAGGCTACTTTGAGATTTTTTTCTATCGAGAAAAGTTTTTAGAATCGTGTTTTGGAACCAACCACCTGGTCAAAAATATGATCAATTACAACTACATAGAATTTGGCAACAATACGAGCCATAGGCTTAAAGCAAAACAATCTTCATTGAGCTGAATTTGGCTCATGTCAGCGTCTTAAAAATTCAGCCACCGAGACAGTACGTCACAGGCGTCAATTTTAAAGCATATTCATAACGCTGTAAGCCAGCGTAGTTTCACCAAATGTTAGGAGTTTTGCTCTCATAAAAAACATGTTTCCAGATGTTTGACAATCAGGTAAGCGCCGCGCCCGGTATGCATGGACATGCATATTTTTCAAGTTTAAATAGGTAAACTTAAACATAATATAGCGGGATTCAAAATCGAAGAAACCTCATTTTCTTGCCTTACGATTCGACCAGGTTACATCGGCCTTGATCACAGTCGGTGTAACCTGGTAAAAGACGTTAGGATATAAAACGAGGTTTCTTCGCATTTAAATCCCATATATTTTTAACGTATACATTTTGAGGAAGTCGTTTGTCTTGCCTTCTTCCCGTGTCAATTAATATTGTGATCTTTTTCGTCTTGTTAACATGATGATCTCGGGGTCCTCCTAGGTTCGATCCCCGGGTCGGGCTATATGAGTCGTAGAAAATTTCTCGCGTTTGTGGGGATTATGCCTCTACCCATTGTTGTGGCAACTTGAACTCAATGTTGGAGACCTTTGCCCTCCAGTTGGATGATTAATATGCCGGTACTAATGTAGGTATTTTAATAACCTTCCAGAATCAACGGTGGATGAATTCACGACAGCCAGTGCAGTCACGCAGCCGGCCGCAGAGGTGTGTAACACAATTTCGATAGCTTGAAAATTTTTTTTTTTTAATAAATATTTCAAATGACTGTGGTGGGATTTGAACCCACAAATCTTCGCTTGCCAGGCTTTGTTGCTTTTTTTATTCAAAGAATTGTATTTGAAATTTACAATAGGAATTTAGTTTACAAAACATTAATATATTAAAACGCTGTTTCATCTTAACCGCTTGTTAAATATTTGTAATCTTTCGGATATTGGAATGGAGGTATCAAATATATTAAAACATTAATTTATTTAAACCAACAAGGATCATTACGACCATTTGGATCAGCGGTAGTAAACGCTGCTTCTGAGCGATAGGTCGAGGGTTCGATCCCCGCACAGTACAAATATTTGTGTGCATGACCATGTCTGTTTGTACTGGTCTGGGTGTTCGCTATATATTATAAGTATACAGGATGAAATTTTAACCACTTTCCAAATTTTAATATATTAATCTACGAGACAAAAAACAAATGACGTATTTTTTCTTTTGGTATAGCCCGGTACAAAAATGTCAAGATAAAGCACTTAGAAAATATCCGCAAAAAATCTAAAATTTTTGATACGGCCGCCTAGCAACACTTTTTTTACGCATTGCGTATCTCATTCATTAAATAAGATACTATTCATAAGTTTTTGATTCTCCCTTTATACCTTAACAGGTCTAGGAACGTAAAAATTGAAATCTATATCGTGAAAAATATTTTTGGGTGACAACTTGATTTACATTTTTTACTTTATAAATGGGCCCTAAATACGATACTGAACGCCTATAAAAATTTTGGAAAGTGGTTAAAATTTCACCCTGTATAGGTATATTTACAAAAAAAAGTAGGTATATACGTAAGTTTATCGGTTGTCTAGTACCCCATACGACAGGGGTACTTAATAGTAACTTAATTTGGGACCAGATGGCTCTGTGTGGCCAAGTGAGGCATGTCCTAAATATTTATTTATTTATTTATTATTACAATAATAATAATTCAATAAAAAAATTACATAGGGGACAAAATACAATTAAAAAAGTATTTTGAACAGAAGTCAGTACATGAACATTTATGTACTCCACAGATTACAGTCTTGAATGAATTAGTGGACACACAAAATGTCTGGGTATGTTTATGGTTGGAGCAATTTTGTACAGTACAACTACACCGTGCATTTTTGACCACCTCACAAACGATGCCCACGTTTTGGTACCATTATGTATAACATCTTTGCAGTGTTATTTTTATTTTTCTACTAGCTGTTCCCCGCGACTTCGTCCGCGTCAATTTCTGTTATTATGAATGCGATTATTTTTGCAACATTTTTCATTGATGCTTCGCTCCTATTGGTCCCAGCGTGATGTTATATAACCTAAAGCCGTCCTCGATAAATGGACTATCTAACACAAAAAGAATTTTTCAAATCGAACCAGTACTTCCGGAGACTAGCGCGTTCAAACAAACAAACTCTTAAGCTTTATAATATTAGTATAGATTAATTAAATTAGTCTTGGCAAAATGTTAAAAATATAAGACTATTCATTTTGAATCATGCAGACCATGCAGTGGCGCGCACGGACGTATTATTTTGCTTAGATCCGGTCCTGGATGAATGAACCCTACACAGATACGTCCGTGTGAGTCGCAACGTGTTTCAAAATGAATAGCTATTTTATATTTTTCTAATAAATTTAAAAAAACGTTGCCAAGGCCTTGTGGTTACATGGTGGCTTCGTTTGTCAGGAGGTTCAAATGCACGGTGTAGTTGGTTCAAATGCACGGTGTAGTTGGTTCAAATGCACGGTGTAGTTGGTTCAAATGCCCGGTGTAGTTGGTTCAAATGCACGGTGTAGTTGGTTCAAATGCACGGTGTAGTTGTTTCAAATGCACGGTGTAGTTGGTTCAAATGCACGGTGTAGTTGGTTCAAATGCACGGTGTAGTTGGTTCAAATGCACGGTGTAGTTGGTTCAAATGCACGGTGTAGTTGGTTCAAATGCACGGTGTAGTTGGTTCAAATGCACGGTGTAGTTGGTTCAAATGCACGGTGTAGTTGGTTCAAATGCACGGTGTAGTTGTTTCAAATGCACGGTGTAGTTGGTTCAAATGCACGGTGTAGTTGGTTCAAATGCACGGTGTAGTTGGTTCAAATGCACGGTGTAGTTGGTTCAAATGCACGGTGTAGTTGGTTCAAATGCACGGTGTAGTTGTTTCAAACTACTTGTTTGTTGCCTAATTAAGCTGTGACATTACCTAAACGCATTAGTTCGTAGACATATCGTATTTAGAGCTCATATAAAGTTGAAAATAAAGTTTTCACCCGAAAATATTTTTCGCAACATACTTTTAAAGTTTTATGATCCTAAGCTTGTTAAGGTGTGAAAGGAAAATCAAAATCTTATGAATAGTATTTTAATAAATGAATGAGATGCGCATGGCGTAAATAAGGTGTTGCTAAGAGGCTGTATTAAAATTATTATATTTTTTTGTTCTGGGCTATACCAAAAGAAAAAATACGTTGTTTGTTTTTTGTCTTGTAGATTGCTATATTAAAATTTGGAAGGTGGTTAAAATTCATCCCGTATAACTACTTAAGAAAATTCAAAATAAATCTATAAGTACCTATCTATTGCCTTACAGAAAGAAGACGAGTTATCAGACGAGGAAATTGAAGAGGAGATTGAAATAGAAGAGATTGAAGAAGAGGTGGAAGAGATAGAAGAGGAAGAGGAAGACGAAGTGCCACAGAAAGCGCAGCCTCAGACCCCGGTCGGGGCTAAGAAGCCACAGAAATGAACAATGAACCCCTCCTAATAATACTTCGGCGTTAGAAGCGTATCTCTTTGATTGAGTAAGTCTGTCTTAGGGTTTATGTAAGAACTTAATTCGCACCCAAAGTGTCCTATTAAAAAAAGAAATTGTCCAACAACATAGACTAAAAAAAATTAGGCACCATGATTTTATGTTTTTGATCATATTTTCTTCCGGTCTTAAAAAACATATTGTCAGACATATTTTTGTAATTTTATACTAAGAATAAAAATGTTGCTCAGATAGAGCCCATCGAAGCTGGCAACAGAGAAACGCGAATGTTTTATAGTATTTTCTTGACATGACTGGCCCCCAATTCCGCTAACTTACAAATGGCTCAATGGAATCGTAAGGGCGTCCAATGGGGGCTATCGCTAGTGAATTTGCCACTACAGGCGCTAGTGTCGCGTGAGGTCCTATATCAATCACTTTGTACTGGTTTTAGCGGAATTTGCTGCATAAATTATAATTTCTTTAATTTACCTGCTGGAACGTGATCTCCTTCGTAAAATATCGCAAATATGGATTATTTGGCGATTAATGTGAACGCTTTAAAAGCGGAATTAAGAAAAAGCGCAAAAATAGGCGGCCTCAAGAGCAACTATTTCAGAAGTTAGTTTGTTTATATCAAGATAGTTATTTATAAAAAATATAACCTTAATTAGATTCAAGATATAACACTCTGTTTCGGCGCAAATCGCCTTTGACAGCTATACCTCCGGACCTCAGTCTACAGTGGCGCCAACTGGTGAGCAAAGAAACGGTAGTCCCCATTGAGGGCGTCGTTGTCGTTGATCGAAGTAATCTATGGATATATAATTTCGGATATGGATATACGGATACGAAATTAGGAATTAAATAATTTAGATTTCAGTTTATCCGTCTGTTTCGGTTAGAGAATCTTAAATTTTAAAGATTTTAATATTAAAATACAAATACTTAGGTAGGTTATTTGACTCCATATTACCTTTGTAACCAAAATTCTGTCATGTTGTGTCTCATCAGTTGTGTGTCTGGATTTCGGATACGGTTACGAAACTCCATAACATCTCTGTCGTTTAAACTGTAACTAATCATAAATATTTTAAAGTATTTTTAGTCTTAACTAAAAAACAGTTAAGACCATTGATAATTCTTGAGTTGTACGATTATGGAAAGCGAGAATACCCTTCTAATGTCGAATATTCATACTCAATGTACCCTTCTGTCCACTCTAGCTTTTTACACTACTTAAACTAACATCTAGTCAAGACGTAATGCGTGGTACCTATCGCGAGTCTTAACTTAGACGGGCTCCGAATGATTTACAGAATTACCCTTGAACGATATAATTGTACATAGAAATTACTGTTCATCGTTCATCGATACAAATATATTTTTTTTACCGACAGCTCGGTTCGCCGAAAGAAATATATATTACTCTTGTACAGTGATTTCTATGTACAATTATATCGTTCAAGGGTAATTCTGTAAATCATTTGAGGCTCAACTTATACTATGACAATGGTTGTCGAATCTCAACCCTTCTAACATGACATGTGCAGTCACAGTGATCGTCCAAATGTAAAGTGCCTGCCTATAATCATCACATGCCATTTCAATGATGGAGGCCTTTGCCCTGCAGTGGGATGATTATAGACCGTTACTTAACTTTAAGCACACTGAATCGCTAATGCTTGAGATCAGTGACTGATGTTGATTCGTGATTGTTTTTATTGTTGTAGATTTAATTTACTAATGTTATTCGAAACAATTAATGCAAGTATTAAGTATATAAAATTTTGAATAATGTTTGCCGAAACTATACGAATTTATTAAAAACTGCAGTTTCCTTGGTCATTATGTTTTGTGCCAAAATTTTCCTCTACAATTTTGATTGTTATTATATGTTTTATTTATTTAGTAGTATCTTTTTGGATTCTTGACCAAATTAATATTAAAAGTCGAAATTATTTAGTAGGAAATTAGCATATTATTATGCAAGCTCAACTTTTGTAATAATTTTTATTTCTAGTTGCAATTATACTAAATTACCAAGTCTTCAAGTTTTGGCCAAATTATACAATGTTTCCTCTTTAGTAAATGTTAACGATGCCCCAATAATTTTAAGTAGAATACTTATATCGCACCTGTGTGAGCGTTTGTAGAGATATAATTGTGCATTTATTTATTTTTGTGCAAATGTATTTTTTATTTTTATTGTACAAGTGATGCTGCCTCTAGCCCTGATGTTTGATAAACGATTTGTTTGGTATGTTATTTTTTTTTAATCCACCAAATAGGGAAGGGGAAAACACAATTTTTTTTTAATGAATCTCTATGCATTACTTTTTACTAAGTTGATCGATTTCGATAAAAGTCCATAGTCAGCAGACATTTTATTCGATGTCGTTGGTCCAACTAAACTCAGGGGCTAACATTGAAATTAGATTTGGGGTAAATTGAACTTATTTTGAAAGTTTACAAATGTTAATCCCTCGATCGTGAGTTATTCTAGACACAATTAAAATCAATTGTTATCGCGGCACGCGCGTGCCTCCTGGGGGTTGAGGGATTAAGTCCAGCGTCGTAAAGCGAGTTATATAACGGGTGTAAAAAAATCAAACCCAGATCCAAAAACACCCGTATTGTCCCCATCTCTAGGATATTTTTTTTGTTCAGGACCATACCTGGGAAACAGCTGGTTCCGAAGATATTGAGGGTCAAAGTCACAATTTTGTTTTCCATTTTATTACAAAAACTGTTGCCAAAGGTTACTTAAAAACTTTTCTACTTAAAAACATAGGGTTTTTTTTTTATTATTTCGTTCATAATAAGGCTTTTTTAATTACAATACGCAATGTACGGCTCAGCGCGGACGAATTTTAAACTTAGCAGCCATCTCCAGCGCAGCGGTCGACGCTCCGGCTGCTATACATTGCGCGCTATGTATTTTAATATTTTTTGAGTCCCAAGAATAAAAATAGCTAGCTATAATATTTTGTAACATGACTTGGTTTGCTTATCAGATTGCGTAGCTTCAGGATCTGCGTTTAGTTTTTTTACACCCTGTTATACAAAAGAGTTTAAAGAAGGGGTAGAGACAGCTGTATTAAAGATTTATATAATAATATGTTTACAAAATAGTATAATTATGTTTGTGTTACTAGATTATTATTATTATTACATAACTTAAAATGAGAATTGGAAATTTGCTACATAGAAAGCTTATCTATCCCCAGCACATTGTTTTATAAGAGTTATTATTATTAATTACTTAGTATTGTAAATAAATATAACAGCAGTGGAAACGCCGCGGTAATGGAGTAGAATTTTATATGAGTAGAGTTTAAAAAATAATTTTTATTTAGTGCTGGTGTGAAGAACTAATTTATTAGAAATATACCTATCAAATTTCATTAAAATGTTTCACTCAAATCCCTTCTAGTCTAAGGCCTGGCACAATAGCTTTGTATCTTAGATTTCAGATATAAGTGATTCCCAACCAGTTAATCCTCAAACCATCGAAACAATTTTGGATGCATATGAGCAGGCAACATAGGTTTATTAGGTAGGCAAGCGAATCAAACTATTCACCGGCTTCTATATAATTATATTACCTGCGTTATTATAAGAATTTTGTTATTTATGAAGCTACATAGAAATCATCTATAAAAGGTTGAGAATCACTGTTTTAGATAGTTTAGACGACCTCCGTGGCGGAGTGGCGTACACACCGGTTTTCAAGGTGTCGCATGCTCCGAGGTCCCGGGTTCGATTCCCGGACGGGTCAATGTAGAAAATATGAGTTTTTCTACATTTTCTCGGGTCTGGGTGTTTGTGGTACCTTCGTTGTTTCTGGTTTCCAAAATACGAATGCTTACAATAGTTATTCAAATTGGGATCAGAACAATGTATGTGATGTTGTCCACATTTATTTATTATTTATTAATTTATAACATTTTAAAGATCTTTTGATTAGCTGCTGGATGGACATTTTATGGAAATAGATTGCAATAGTTTAGGTATTGTTTTAAAATCGGAAAAATAATTACAAGGTCAGGATTACTATGGGCCAATTCTTTTAATAGCGCTTATCTAAAGTTTTCAATATTGTTTGAAGCTTGAACATTCCTGTTCTCATTTGATGTAGGTCTATTTAACACGTTAGCATTTTTGTTGCTTATAAATTTAGTTTTTTAGTTTTAAGTAATAAATTGAATTAACATAATTGTTTTATTATTTAACTCTACTCTGCGGTTGCCCAATTTATGTTTGTAATTCGTTCGGAAAACGTTTGTCCCATTGACTGCTTCCCATATTTATTTACATGCTTTTTACATACTGTATTTACATACTGCTGAAGATACCATATCCAAAAGTAGGTAAGTATTTTTTACAAATTCTGTATTATTAATTAAGAGCATTTGAATTTTTTTTTACTTACAAAAGAGAACAGTAAGAAATGAAAGGTATACTAGGTATACCAGCTGTTGCCCGCGACTACGTTCGCGTATAAATTTTTGCCTATGCTATATATATGATCCGTAAACTACCATTACGCAAAAAACCATGTAGATACCTTTCAACATGAATAATACAGTCATCCCACGAGAACTGAACATTTTTCAGTCATTTCAAGTAACCGGGCATATTTATTTTTATTTTTTTATAAGTAATGGGCTTGCTCTTGACTAAATACTTAACTATACGGTTAAGAAGAAGCCTAAGATGGAGCAAGCTTACCCAGAGGTACTGGTTCTCCCACACACCAGCGGAACACAAAAACTAGATTCCGGCAGGCGGGTGGTAGCATCTAGGCGGCCTCTTACGAAGCCTACCACCGCAGAGGGATCTGTTAGCCGTCATCCTTGGTTAAAAAACCAAAGTAGGTACTTTATTGCACAGTAACCACAGAAGGTAGAATCCTGGAATTTTCACTGATGGATTCGTAATTGAATCAACAAAATCCTAGCACAATAATTATGTCAGTAGTGTGTCTAGTTCCTGCTGGTTTTAAGTCAAATCATTTTAACGATCGTGACTTAAGCGGGATACCTTTTAACATCGGATATATCCAGAAGTATACCTCGATACCTATTGGTCAAAAGATGTTGATATTTGCTAATAAATTTAAACAAAATCATGGCAAAATTTAAATCCGATCGGAAGGGGTTATCCCACTTGGGTTACGGACATACTTAACTAACATCAATCCAAACATTAACATTTTTAATATTGGTAAGATTACAATAGAAAAACAACAAAATCTATCTAATTTTTCGACCGAAAGTATTAAGCCGATTGTCCACCGCCAACTAAACTAAGTTAGTTTAGCTTAGCTCGCATAGTTGAGTCAGTTTTTCATACAACGTAGCTTAGCTGGCATAGTTTGCGGTGGACGCACATGTATGAAAAACTGGCTCAACTATGCGAGCTAAGCTAAACTAACTTAGTTTAGTTGGCGGTGGACGATCGGCTTTAGGCCCTCCTCTGACTGAAGCGTACATCCGACGCGGTCCTCAGCTTCTCTGTAATGGAACCCGCCACAGACACCTTAAATGGCGACATTAGTTCTGTTTTGACAGAATGTAAGTACTATTGTGATGTAATTATAGGCTGTTACTTTACTTTTATGTTTATAAAAGAAAAACAAGCAAGTGTGAATTTACGCACCAAGGGTTCATTTCACCGCATTTACTTCCAGTGCAACAACGTTGTAACATGTTACATGATTTTACTGATAACATTAAGTTCCATTTTTGTTTTAGATCTTGCTCAAACATTTACTAATGTTGTAAACAAGTTACAAAACCTGAGTGGTCTTGATCAGCCTTATGGTGGTCCCACACTGCCGTTAAAAAATGTTCACAAACATTTTATAACATAAAACATCTACTAACAATTGTTATATTTTCTTAGGAACTTATAGATGTTATACGTGCTCCTACACTGATGGAAAATGTTTACTAACATTTTCGGACATTGACTCGCAGTTTGGTTTTGCGTTTAGAGTGTGTCAGAATGGTCATAAACAAAATAATACTTTATTTTGTTACAGTTTGTTAGAAAATGTTTACTATAATTACCTAACATGAAAACATTTTTTAACATCATGATCAAATGTTTGTAAACAAATGTTTACTCACGTTATGTGGGAGCACCATTAAGAATAAAAATAAATTAGTAAAATGAATCAGTAAGAGTATACTGTACCTATCTAGCAATCTTAAACACTTATGTTTGGTAAAGAGCAACAGGTATTTATGGAAACGGATTAAAAATCCAATGTTTAAAAACAGATTTACTATTAACACTTATACAGAAGTTTTTTACATAATCCTGGTTTAATGTTCACTACCATCCTGCCAGCTTCATTTAGAAACTGAAATTAAAAAAGAAAAGTAATTTTTAATGGTCATTATAACACTTGTACAAGTAGGTGTGTAGTAAATATCTTCATCATCACCAGTCTACAGCACTGCTGGACTCAGGCTTCTGCCTTCGCCAAAAGGGCTACTCTTGGCAGGCAGGTGCAAGATTTCAGTTTGACCTAGTTTCAATCACCAACATTAATTGTCTTAACCAGTTATAATTGTGTATTTTGAAAATCTTTGATTTTCCAAATAAATGTAAAACACTCTGCCGCCTGTCTACTTCTGGCAGTAATTCCTATCCAAAAAGGTAAAGGTCAAATTGATTTTCAACTTTAGGACCAAAAGGTAGAGATCAATATAAATTTAGAAAATTGACTTTTGTGGTAGGTTGACGTGCTGTTGTCTGTACATGACAGGAAGAGATCACTTTTCAGTAGCGAATGGGCGTTGCTATTCTTTTTATATGCCAGCACCACCGAGCATTAACACATTGCCGGACACAATGCTAGACACAATAGAAGTTTTATTGTTATCACGTCGACAAGAGGTTGGTATCCGGGAAAGTGTTTACGAATTAACAGAACAATGATATAAATAGAATGTTATGGACTGTACTGATTTAAGGATAAAGTTGTGAGCTATTGAAGTCTGTTTTTTAAATTAGGTTTCTGTACAGACTACAGATAAAACTTTAAAATTTATTGTTATAAAACATACATCTGTCTATTAATGTTTACAACCTATGAAGGGAAAATACGTTAGTCACTTATTTATTTTAGGGTTCCTTGCCCTAAATCAACACAGTATTAATCCCTCGATCGTGAGTTATTCCAGACACAATTGAAATCAATTGTTATCGCGGCAGCCGCGTGCCTCCTGGGGGTTGAGGGATTAATAGCAAAAAACAAAAAAAAAAAAGTATATACCTGTTGTATAGTTCTTCAGTTCATCAATATCTTTTGCAATACTCCAGTCATGTCTTACTGATTGGATTGTTTTTGTGGCGTGTGGCACTTGCGGCATGAGGACCCAACCTTCATCAACGCCGGTCTTTTTTATTACAGCTGCTAGTCCCAAAACCACGGCCACTGGAACTCCGGCTGTCACAGATCTTTGCCAAGCTCCAAATATTGAACCTGCAGCAGCTCCACCGAGGAAATAGTTAATTTTGTCGTTTTTGCCCCTGAAGTTCTGCGCTACATTAGTAGTCACAGTGAAGGCAGCGGCCATGCCGACCAAAGGCCCAATGTACCACATATAGCGTCCAGCGGTATTTACAATACCTTTGGGATGTGAGTACATGAGCACATCGAAAGTAGCTGCGCCAAGACCGGTTAAAGCTGCGTATTTAGAGGTCACAAATGTTTTCTTGATGATGTCATGACCTTCAGGAGTATCGTAGTATTTGTACTTTAACATTTTACTGATTATTTTAGGACCTTTTCTGTGTTTTTCAATAAAAATAGTTACACAACACTGCTATTAGTTAATCAGTATTTGCAAAGACAGTTCTTGAGTAAAAAAATTGACATTGACAGTTGTCATAGTAGTTTTTTATCAAAAATAAAATAAAACTGCAAAATTGACCATATTATCAAATTATAGGGTTTAGCACACAAAATTTCAAGTTATAAGGTATTTGTGTAATTTGTCTCAAAATAATGCACCAACTTTCTTCGTTAATGAATTCGGTATTTTTAACTCTAGTTCAAATACACAAAAAATTTTTAGTTTATTAACATCACTAACCTAGTCATACATTTTAAAATGATTTTAATATCTTTATATTAAAAGTGATTGTGTTGTTGTTCTTAATTTATGAGGGATTTTATATTTTTTCTGTATAGTTTTTACAGAGTAAGTCAAAGGTAATTTTATAGACGACATTTTGAACGGGACTGGCGACATTTTTTGTACATCCGTCAACAATTCCGTCATTAGTGTCAAAAGTATCAAAAATGGCGGCGGACGGTGACGAAGTGATTAGTGATCAGGAAAAAGTTAGAATTGTTTCGGATTTCATCCTCCATTCGCCGCCTGGTGAATTTAACGAAGTGTTCAACGATGTGAGAGTTCTACTGAACAACGACAGTTTACTCAAGGAGGGCGCGAGTGGGGCGTTCGCGCAGTACAACAAGGATCAGCTCACGCCCGTGCGCTTAGAGGGCTCGGAACTTCACACTTTGATTACCGATCATAATGAGCTTGGCGGCGGTAGATTTTTCGACCCGCGGTCTAAGACGTCCTTTAAATATGACCATTTACGTAAAGAAGCGTCGGATTATGAGCCTTATGAACCCGACAAAGTGGCGGAACCCTGGCGGGCGGCTCTCGACGAGGAGCTCACGGCGTACGTGGCCGCGCATTACAAACACGTCGCTAGCTTAGTTGTTGGTCGAGCTCAAGAATCTGGTGCTGTTTCACTGGTTGCGTGTATTGAAGACCATCAGTTCCAGCCGAAGAACTATTGGAACGGGCGGTGGCGCTCCGTGTGGACGCTAACTGTTGGTGCGGGCCCGGCGGAGCTCCGTGGCATGCTTCGCGTGCAGGTGCATTACTACGAAGATGGGAATGTTCAATTGGTGAGCTCAAAGGAAGTCCGCGCTCCTCTGGTCGCAACAGGAGAGGCCGCGACCGCAAAGGAGTTCGTCCGACTTGTGTGTGACGCGGAGAACGCATACCAAACAGCAATATCTGACAATTATAAGACTATGAGCGATACTACTTTCAAGGCACTCAGACGACAGCTGCCAGTAACCCGCAGCAAGATTGACTGGGCTCGGCTTGTGTCGTACACAATCGGTAAGGAACTGAAGAGCCAATGATGTCCCGCCGCTGCGCTCTGAGCCGCAGCGGCCGCTCCACGCCTCTGTACATATTTGCATAAGAGTAAATCATGTTCAAATGTTTATGGGCACTGGGGCTTCCTGTTCCCATGTGTGTATTTATCTATGAATATATAGAGAAATCGCTATCGTAACTGTTAAATTTTATTGCATTTTGTTACTCTCAGTACGGAAGAATTATTAAACGGTATCAAATCTCTGAAGTGGCTGACAATTGGGCAGTTATCTTATGCTTACTGAAAGGGACAGTTCAACGAGTTGTGTCCATTTTTGTTAGTAGCGTTGCAATTATCAAAGTAATATTGTACTTAGGTGTGGACCTGCTTTAGAGCAGTTTACGAGGTCTGTAGAAGATTCCTATGACTGAAACAACAGTTTTGATTATTTATTTGCTTTCCAAGAGTGATTGGTTGTGTGAGCAATATAATGAAAGAATTAATGTTTGATTTAACATTTTAATTTTGTTTAATTGCATGTCAAGTCAATTACGATAAACCGATAAAAAAATATTGTAATAGGTGTTGTTCTTGCATGAAAGAGATTTATTACAATCCATCCAAGTTATTGATTCATTCTATTAAATCAGTATTATTTGAATTGTGAATATTGCTTGCATAACAGTGAATTTATGAGAGAACTGAACAGGAAAGGTATATGGGACGTCTCCCAATGGTGCATTTAAATTGTAGTTAATTTAATAAAATGTCCACGTACCTAGCTTTAATGCAGCGTTTATGAGCATAGCACAATATATTCAATATTTTTCAATTTACAAAAACATTTAATTGTCGCATTTTGCTCAAACGTATTCTATGTAACCCAGAGGAAAACAAAGAATTATAGTCCTTAAAATATGGTTCTCGAGAGTGCGAAAGGAAGCATAACTTTTTTTTATATGGTAATAATTATAACACCAGTAATGGTTATTTTGTAATTATTATAATTATTTTTAATAAAAAAAACGTACATTATAAATCCAAGTATTCTTTAATGTATGATTGAATTCATTTGAATAAAAATATATATTAAAATGTTGCTAACTACTGTTTTCTTTTTATTTCGATTGTCAACAAGTATGAGTCATTTGGTCACGTTAGCTTTTGAGGAAATGAAGGCAGGATGCAGAGTTGATAGGGACTGTTGGGTTGCCGTATTAACAATGATTATTGTTACGAGGGTATTGAACGACGACCTTTTCAATAACTGCACATAATTTGAGAATGTTGAATCTGTGACTCATGCGTGTCAGCGTGTGAAGCGTCGCCTGCCCGCACCTGCGGGTTGCACTCACTCTGCGGAATGCGAACCGGTTTTGTTTGACTTGCATCAAGTCCAAACACAACAAAAATTTACTTGCATTAAGGCAAAAAACATGTTAATTGTATAGCTTAACGACAGGCGTTGGATTAGGTTTGTCTTATCGTTCTGATTAAATGGGTGTGTCACAGATAACACAAAGATACTAACACATCAGACAACTAATTGTATGGGACAAAACTACATAACAAACTGGTTAGTAAACTAATTTGCATACATTCATTCATTACATGGTTCATTAACCATATCAAAGCAGCTTTGTTTCTTGTCTTGTCTGGTCGGTAATCGGTAACTTGATATAAGGTAGGTACTTGGATTCATAGAAGGTTACACTTTTACATAATTTATATAGGTTGACACAGTCTAATACCACAGTCTATGAAACCATAATACGGTGTCTATTAGTAGATACAATCTTACTTCGTATAGCAACCTGTGACTTAGCTTCGATTGAATGATTCTATTGTTTAGACTAGACAGAATGGTGCACAAAATTGACATGATTTTTTAGGACTTTTTATCTTTAAAGGAAATAAGATTCTTCGTTGTCCGTCCATCAAGACCCTAGTCCCTTTTGCTCGGAAACGCGTTAGGTACGCGTTTCTGAGCAAAAGAGACTAGGGTCGTAGGTAATTAAAGGTAAAGAAGGAAGATGTGTAAAAATACCAAATACTAAGGCCTGTTATGTCGCATTTCCCACACATTTGCAAAGGAAATCAAAACCTGTTGGGTATGTACTTCCAAACTTGGAACCTAGCCTAATGTATTTTAGCGAGAAGCAATATCATGCATAGGAAAAATCCGGTAAGTCACCGTAAGTTGCTACTTAGTGTTATCTTTTAGTAATAAGTGATGGCACGAAACCATCAGTTCGCAAGGTTCGCAAGCATTAAATTTTAATAATTAATTAATCAATCCAGATGCACATTAAATAAATGTGGACAACACTACAAACATTGTTCTGATCCCAATTTGAATAACTATTTAAATCACTCGTATTTTGGAAACCAGGAACAACGAAGGTAGGTAGGTACCACAAACACCCAGATCCGAGAAAATGTAGAAAAACACTTTCTCTACATTGACCCGTCCGGGAATCCAACCCGGGACCTCTGAGCAGGCGACACCTTGAGAACCGGTGTGTACGCCACTCCGCCGGAGGTCGTCAAATTTCAAGTCTGTTAAATTCGGGCTTTTAAGCAATTAATGTTTTGTCAGACGAACAATGATATTACAAAGAAATATCATTGCAGACGAAATTTTGTTTCACAAGGTTTTATTTAACTTGCAGTGTAAGCATGTTTGTTTAGGTCAATGATGTTTGACTTTTATGATTGGTTTAGGTCAAATTTTGCAACTGAATTTTAAAGAAGTTGCCGAGCGTGAAAAGGCTGAATATCAATAGGTACCTATTTGTTATTATAAACCTAATAGATAAAAATGCTGTTCAGATGGATTTAATCATAGAACACAAAAATTGTTTTTTTATATTCGGTGGTTTTAATGCTTCTATCTATCACACCTGCATGCAGACCACCCAACTCCTCAAATTATTACAGCAACTAAGTACCTATAACGTTACAAAGGCAATCTCGTCACAAGCTATATTACTTGTTCAATTTTTTACAAAAATTATAATTATTGCCTTAGATTTTCAGAATCGTCGCTCTTTCCGGCCTACATTCGTTGGGTAGAAAATAATTACGGAAGATACGTGACGAGCACGTGCGAGTTATTATAAGATTAGGACGTTTATTTTGGGTCGTTTAGTGATGTCGGCTAAAATACGGAATGTTGTAACAATAATCTATACTAATATTATAAAGCTGAAGAGTTTGTTTGTTTGTTTGATCGCGTTAATCTCAGGAAGTACTAGTCCGATTTGAAAAAATATTTTTGTGTTGGATAGTCCATTTATCGAGAAAGGCTTTAGGCTATATAACATCATGTTGCGACCAATAGGAGCGAAGCATGAGTAAAAAATGTTGCTAAAATAATCGCGATCATAATAACGGAAATTGACGCGGACGAAGTCGTGGGGAACAGCTAGTGTGTTATATTGTCTTTGTGGTCATGTCCGACCGTGATTCAAAAGCTGTTTGTAAATACGGTTGCTGTATTTTTCCTGTAGGCATGACATTGAGCTATTAATTAGTATTACTTATACTTCAATGAGGCATGATCTAATGGGGACTACCGTTTCTTTGCTCACCAGTTGGCGCCACTGTAGACTGAGGTCCGGAGGTATAGCTGTTAAAGGCGATTGGCGCCGAAACAAAGTGTTAAATCTTGAATCTAATTAAGGTTATATTGTTTATAAATAACTATCTTGATATCAACAAACTAACTTCTGAAATAGTTGCTCTTGAGGCCGCCTATTTTTGCGCTTTTTCTTAATTCCGCTTTTAAAGCGTTCACATTAATCGCCAAATAATCCATATTTGCGACATTTTACGAAGGAGATCACTTTCCAGCAGGTAAATTAAAGAAATTATAATTTATGGAACAAATTCCGCTAAAACCAGTACAAAGTGAATGATATTGGACCTCACGCGACACTAGCGCCTCTAGTGGCAAATTCACTAGCTATAGCCCCCATTGAGTATTCCTCTCCAAAATATTGTTATTAACCGCAAGCCAAGGACAACGGAGAGCCTTTACTCATGCTGGGCCTCCGGAAAGTAGACCTCTTGATAATACTTAGAACTGCAGCAGTTAAGTAGTTTACATCAATCGTTTCTTATTTAACTAAGTAATAATAGGGGTTAAAGTATGAAATTGCCGATTATTTTCCCACTTTTTATTTTGTTTATATCAATTCAATTCAATTCAATTTATTCATTGCATCATGAAGTACATAGGATGTTATAAGAGCTTAGATCTATACATGAACCCTGCGAGGGTATTGCAACATTTTTGTATAACATGCATTATAAATTATAATGTATCACAAAATAAGTATTTAAGTATTAAAAAAAGATACATTCAATACATTTTCAAACATCTTTTACATTAAAACTATCAATTTTTTTAAACTATAAATATTTACTATATATCTCTTAAGTATAGTCATATTATTGCGTAATTCTTTTTGTATTGTATCATAAACTAAATAAAGTAACTTTTGACTAAAAAAAAAATGCAATACTAGTGCCTATTACTTCAAAGGAAGTCGTTGAAAAGACCCCTTACAATGTGTCAGGTGACCTTCTTGCTTCAATTAAGTATATTTGTATTATATACTTTGATTTACAGAAATTTAAATACTATAATGCATAGCTTTATAACCATCTAACTTTCACCTTTAATTGCATCGAAAACGGTTCAGGCGTTTTTAAAAAAACTCTAAAATTGTTAGTATGGAAAAATGACTTCTCGATTTCGTCCATACAAAACGGCAATTTCATACTTTAACCCCTATTACTTATATTGTATTAGCTAAACTCGACTGACGAGTATGCGCTCTTGATCACCTACCTATTGATTAGAATGAATGAATTAGTTACAAAAAGGGTAATAGTGGACACATTTTAATAGTTTTTACTTTTTACCAAAATTATTTTTACGTAATAATACTTACGGAATCCAGTAATGATGTGGTCATCAACGCGAAACAAATTAATTATAAAATATTGCCGTCCTACTTACTTACATACCTACATTGCCAAAACATATCAACAAGTAATATGAAAAAACATATATATGATAACTCTATTTATACTTTTCCTTTCGTTTTTTTTCGTTTTTAAAGGTATCATATTACTTATATTTTAATCTCAATTTGGTAACATTCTTCACTAAAATCTACCAGTCAAACTTCAAGCTAACATATAACTATGACGTAACATATGAATAAGAAAGTAATGCGTTCCACAAAAATCTGTTGTTACAGTATTAAGTAGGTAATTAAAATAAAAGAACGGTTAATTCCAAAAGAGTATATTCACAGCCTAAACAATGCGGCAGTCTGACATAATAGTGACATCATAATTACCTACCTACTTACAATTATGTGTACCTACAGCTACAGTACAGCAGCTGCAAAAGATGTGCTTGTATAGGTACACTGTCTAACTAATGTTGACTCTTAATGGGCCTACTAGATTTGGTATTTATTTAATCACTGTTAACTGCTTTTCATTCTGGTTTTCTTTCGTGTTTATACATTGCTAAAAACGGCCGCTTTTGGCGTTAGCGAAAAATTCGACTTTATTAACAACTAAATGAAAAGTTTACTGTGATTCAAGAAATAAGAGAAGTAATTTGCTAAAATTATACTGTTCTAGTTCTTTGAGAATTGATTTTCTTAGAAGTAATAAACCTAAATCCACTAGGGGCAGCACTTAGATCTAGTAGTCCCCTTAATATAACGCCATAAGGTTGGTATAACGAAAAAGTGTTTACATACTTTTGCAGCTGACTATACGCTTACGACAGTTATAACATAATAAATACTTATTTAGCTTTAGGTAATCAAATCTGCTTTGAACACGGCGATGGGATTTTTAGGATCCATTATCCACCACAGGAATGATGGGTAGGTACCAGGCGTATAAAATCACCACGCTGCCAAATGTGGGTTTGTTAATCCCAGAGCCGAGCAATGTTCGAAAATTCAAATCTCTTGTTGTACGACCCGGAGATCGAACCCTTGGCCCGATATACTTAAGCCAACGGGGCGTTACTTATCCGTTAACATTTTATCAACAATAGACTATTCAAACAACTTAATTTGTTTAAGTAATATCATTTTTTTTCTTGTTTAGAAGAATAAATGACGTCATAGTACAACGACGACGAACTCCGTGGTAGAGTGGCGTCAATGATATTAAAAAAGTGGCGTACATACCGGTTTTCAAGGTGTCGCTTGCTCCGAGGTCCTGGATTCGATTCCCAGACGGGTTGGAATAAGTAGTTTTCTATATTTTCTCGGGTTAGGGTGATTGTGGTATTTACCATAGTTGTTTCCGATTGCAACAAAAAAGTGCTTTTATAGCTACTTTGGGGTCAGTACAATGTAGGTTGTTGATGTTGTCCACATTCATTTATTCAAATATTTCGTATGAAACATAAAATACCTTCAAATTTTGATCTTTGTATAACAGCGTAATTGTTGGTCCTATTATAGTTCTAATAACACTTTTTATTTCGTGCTATTGAGGCCTTATGGTGCCCTACATTTACCCATACGGGATGAAATTTTAATAAAACAATCTGCGAGACAAAAAACAAATGACGTATTTTTACTTTTGGTATTTATTATAGCCCAGTACAAAAATGACAAGATAAGGCACTTAAAAAATGTCTGCCAAAAATCTAAAATTTTTGATACGGTCATCTCATTAATGAATTACGATACTATTCATTTTGTTTTTCCCTTCATACCTTAACATGCTTAGGACCGTAAAAATAGATAGCCTTAGCGAAAAATATTTTCGAGTGCATACTTGATCTTTATTTTTTACTTCACAAATGGGCTCTAAATACGATACTGAACGCCTATACATTTTTTTGAAGGTGATGAAAATGTCATCCAGGTATAAAATGTAACAATCCTCATTAAATATCAAATCCTCTCGTCGTGTTCCAAGCGGGTCTTTCCTACCTACTATCTAATATTACAACAAAAATACTTACAGTACAAACTTATTCTATCATTTTACTTAGTTATGTAAGACGGACCTTATATTAGAGCCAGTAACCGCAGCCTTAGACAATTCGCTTTTAATACAATGGGGACTACCGTTTCTTTGCTCACCAGTTGGCGCCACTGTAGACTGAGGTCCAGAGGTATAGCTGTCATAGGCGATTGGCGCCGAAACAAAGTGTTTTATCTTGAATCTAATTAAGGTTATATTGTTTATAAATAACTATCTTGATATCAACAAACTAACTTCTGAAATAGTTGCTCTTGAGGCCGCCTATTTTTGCGCTTTTTCTTAATTCCGCTTTTAAAGCGTTCATGTTAACCGCCAAATAATCCATATTTGCGATATTTTACAAAGGAGATCACTTTCCAGCAGGTAAATTAAAGAAATTATAATTTATGCAACAAATTCCGCTAAAATCAGTGAAAAGTGAATATTGGACCTCACGCGACACAAGCGCCTCTAGTGGCAAATTCACTAGCGATAGCCCCCATTGACGAATAGTTTGGAAATGTATGAAAATCACGTTAACTTATGAAATGAACGAACGTATGCTAATGACATTTTCATACACTTGTAATTGTTATGTATTCGTTGAACGCATACGCTAGTTAGGGATGCCAGATAGAATCTTCCTATTGTCGGGATAAATCACAATTTTGTCTGGATTTTAGGGCTTTGGTCGGGAGAAATATAAAAAGAAGTAAATATTATTATAATACCTACATATAGGTATTATTAGCAGCATTATTTCTGTATCGTGCACTGCCGATAGAAATTTAATTATTAAGTATTTTTATGTAACACAAAAAAAAAGGAAATGAGCATAATTTATTATTTTTTTTGCACTGATCGGCCGAGCTGTTTGTACCTTTTGCTTAACGAAAATGTAAACTTAAAATTATCGAAGTGGTTTTTGGGAGATTTTTTACTTTGTCGGGAGTCGGGAGCACATACAAAATTTCGGGAGAATCCCGCCAAGTCCCGACCATCTGGCAACCCTAACGCTAGTAGAAAACCACTTGTCTAAGGCTGCTAGACTGCCAAGTCTAACTTTCATAACTTGGCATACTTATCTGACTGTATGTTACTGGGGCAAAATGTCATGGCAGTGTAAGCTAGCTGCATAATAACTTTCCTGTTAATAGTTCTTACAAACAAATAGGACCTTATATCTATGCGGAAACGAATCTTATTGTAATCACTTAGAAATCAATATCAAATATTGAATATTTGTATTCTTTAAATTACGTATAAAGAGAGCACAAGCTACCTAAATGTTTTTTTGCATAGGTAATCCATGCAAAAATGTGTGTGTCTGTAACTTTATCACGGATAAACCGCTAAAACGATTTAGATTAAATTATGTATAAAGATAGTTTGAGTCTCTGATAGAGTTCAAGTACCTGAGTTTGTCAACATGAAAAAAGCATACCTGGAAAAACTGTATCAAAGCGCTAGTTTCTCTCAAAATGAATTGGCAAAAATTACAAAACCAATATTTACATCGTAAAAAATATTTCGTCGTACTAGTAAATTAGCTGTTAAGGATTGAGCATACCAAATGCAGGTCAGTAGCAGCACAGTTTGATTACGGACCAGCGCAACTTGTAATACAAGAACCTCTATGCACCACGTCACACCAAACTTGAACGAAGGAGCGGCAGCGCGGGTGCAGGGTCAATCAGTCTGTTAATTGTTGTAGTTATACAACAATGAACTATGGCGGCCATGTTAGCATGCCAGGCCACGGGCATGGCAATAGCAGAGTAACGCGTCAAAAGCGGTTGACGATTGTTGAACTTTTTAAAACAAGTTTAAATAATTTAAGAAACCGTAACCCGACTACGAAAATGCAATGATTTCAAAGCCACCCTGTATATTAGCTGTATTGTTTAAATATTTTTGTACGCAGAATTTCGTCCTCTTTCATTTGATATCCCACTTGTTATGACTGGAAACATTTTCAAAGTATCTACCCCAAAATATTGTCGTGTAGCTTTCACCATGTAGCGTTTTTTAAACCAAAGGTAGCCTATGTTACCCGGACTGTAATAAGGAATCAATAATTGATACCTCATTCACCAAATTTGGATCAGTAATTTAGCTGGAAATGTGAAATCCACATAAATACCTACATACATAACATATGCATAGACTGCTGAACTCATTACCCTTCCTTTTGGCTTTGCCGTAGGCGTTTTTTTTATTTTGAAGACTAATTGTTTTCTTTCACCTTTTAACCTAGAGCATCACACATTTTCATAAAGTGAATTGTAGTCCAAGTGGTAACTGCTTTGAAACTGCCGCTGTGTTTTGTGTACCGTCTCCCGGACTGCTTTTGTTCTACATTTGGTGTGCTCAGCTCTTTACAAGTGATATAAGATAAAATTTACTCCACGTGACTTGGAAGTTACTCTTATAAAATAGGTCGCAATATACAATTGTATACATAAAAATATGTGTATAATATTCAACCAGCAGGAGGACTGTGCCTCCTATAGCCATAGTCGTAGTCATAGAGGCGGTAGTACGTGTCATCTCTCCTTTGGGGTTGCGGGGGTTGGTAGTACACGCTTGGGATAGGCAGGCCTCGTGGGTACCCTCCGACCATGAACTGGGGCTGAAAACCTAAAGGTGAAAATTAAAGCAGGTGTTGAAGAGGCAAATTTAACCTTAAAGCGGTAATTACTCACATTGAATTTGTTAAAACAGTAATATTTATTAATGATAGCACATACTCTAACTGCAATGCTATAGAAAATATATAGGCAACATTTAAATAGAGTACGTAAGTACCTTAGAATATTCTATACTGTTTTATATAAATAAATTCTTACCAGGCGGTGGCTGTACAGCCACAAAGTTCTGCGGAGGCAGGACCATAGCAGGGACAGGGCCCTCTAATCCTGAAGGAACTTCTAGATCCTTTTCCGTATCTATGACGTGGAAACTCGCCAAGTTTGGATTTAATATTTCAGGTGCCGCTTCTTTAGAAATTTCTTGTCTTGGTGATTCTTCAATTGCAACTGTATCATTTTCATTTTGAATTATTTTAGAAGAATTCATAACTAGTACTTGCTCGTATGGTAGATTTGATACATTTGTGTTTAGTGTGGGATTGGCACTCTCAAAGAGTTTTAGATTTTCCTTAACTTTTTTGAAAGCATTAGTTTCGTTGTAGTTTAAACCCATTTTGTCATTTGGTTCTTGATTTATTTCCACGACTGGCTTAGTAGTGATAATTTGAGTTTTAAACTCATCATTACTTTCTGGTTTATCAGTAAGTTTACCGTTAGGTTCGTCATGATACATTTTTAGATTACCATCGATATTTTTTCGATCATACATTGATTTGAAATTAATGTAGTACATCGCATTTGGATCATACCTTTGATTTGAATTTGGTCTGAAATAATAATTACTGCTTTCAGGAATTCTGAAATTGGCTTTGAGATATTTTTTTTCAGGGTAACTATCGATTGGAATCAGTTTCCCTTTTTTTGTTATGTTATGGATTTCAGTATTGTCAAAAGATTCAGTTTTGGTATCTCGTGCAGCTTCTGTATATTCAGTGGAGGGGTCTTCAATATTTTCTGTTTTAATGTCATCAATATTAATTTCACTATTATCAGAGATTCTACTCGATTGAATTTCGTTAAATTTACTCAAATATGCAATATCGTCTCTGTTCAAGTTATCATAAATAGGGTCTTCTAGAGGTATGCCATCTGGGATGTCCTCAAAAGAGAACTCATGTGTTATGAGTATTTCGCCACTGTAGTTGAGAGACTTGGCTTTGGTGTAGAGGTTGTCTGAAGACTGATATTCCGGTGATTGGTGGGTGATGCGTGCTGGGCAATCCTCCGGGATGGTGTACATCTAAAGTACAAAACGTCTTATATTAGTGTGGATATTGATAAATACCAGGTACTACTAAAACCCACATCGTAACAATTTAAAGATAGTGTTTCTGAATATAAATGGTTTTAAATAATACTCCTATTTACGGGAGATACGGGGAAAATCCCCCTCACATGTTTGTGTAAGGATACATACAATATTAGGCATTTCAACCGAACACTGTCCTCTTAACAAAAACAGCTCCCTAAGCAGAGCATGCATGGAGGCAAAAGTAACGCTAACGCATGTGCTCACTGAGTGCTACAGTGTGGCTAAAACGGACACGGTTTCCCAAACCTATCCCTCCACTCAGAAGATTGAGTCTGGGATAGATGATAGCTAGTTATTTGGAGTCATCTGGGATAGCTGGGGTAGAAGATGAGGATCACGTACAAAGGCACAATAAAGAGGCTAAATGTGGGCAAATCCCGGCTAAGCCAAACCAAACCAATAGCCTAACTAACCTTGCTATCAAATAAATAAAGCGTACCTGAGTGTCATTTATTGTAGGCGTATAGTAGTCGATGACTCGTACATGGGCCGGTTTGGTGCGGGCCCGTGGCCCGACCACGTGGACGTCGAAACAAACATGGCCGCTGCTGCTCGGGCTCGTTCCGTCCCGAGCGCCGAGGTACAGGGTAGCCCTGCCGCCGTTCGGAGTGAGTTCTATCCGGCGTAGGACTGAGAGAAATAGTTCAATAAAAAATAAAATATGGTGGTGGAATAGCATCACCTCTTTTTTCCTACGGGTGTCGTAAGACGCAAAATAGGGAGTACTGCCAGAAGGTGCATTAGTATCTTTTCAATTACTTATGGTAATTATGGCAAAATCAATTAAGGGTACTACTAGAGCTAAGTGCTGCCCCCAATTTATTACTTTGCGGGAATCGGGATACGATCCCCGTTAAAATATGAACACTAGAGTTGGTGGTAAATGTTTATTTTAGCACGCGAGACACTGTTATCGTTATATTAAATATAATAAGCTTTACAATTTTAAATACCACGATAATATTGCACATCAAAATCAATCCTCTGTCATACAGTAAAAAATTGCCGATCTAATCGGTGAAATTCGGCCGTGCCAGCCAGCAACATTGCAAAATAGACACGGCCCGGGACACGGGACTTTCGCCACAGACTATTTATTTGATTTTAGTACTTCTAAACTAAATCAATTCTCAAAACTAGAACAGAATTATTTTAGCAAATTACTTCTAGTATTTATTGAAACACTGTTAACTGCTTTTCATTCTGGCATTCTTTCGTATTGTAAATTATTGCTTAAAGCGGCCGCTTTTGGCGTTAGCGACAAATTCGGCTTTATAAACAACTAAATGAAAAGTTTACAGAGATTCAATAAATATTAGAGGTAATTTGCTGAAATGATACTGTTCTAGTTTTTTGAGAATTCATTTTGTTTAGAAGTAATAAAATTAAATCAATTGGGGTAAGCACATATCTCTAGTAGTCGCCTTAAGGAAATAATTATTATTTGGAGAGGCCTGTGTTCTACAGTGGATTAATATAAATATAAATAAAAATAAATATGGACTGGTGGCAATGATGGCATTTTTGAATCAGCTAGAAGCTCGGGTATTATATATACCCTATCGACTCCTTCCAGAACAAAACCAATTTCAGCAAAATCGTTTGCAGCTCGCGTCTTCCATTGTTTGAAGTGACCTTCGTTTTTGTGTAGTAGGTAATGCACGCTAATTTCGTTTGTAAGTGGTTAGGCATCGGAGACTCCCATAACCGACCAACTAGGAATTTAAATCTGTACAATCGCTGTTCCTGTATTTTAAAGTCGCTCGCGAATTTAGCTCGGACTTGTTTTTGCTCTAAAAAGTGAAAGATTATTCCTGACTTTTAAAGTGGTTGAAGTACTTACTTTGCTTTGGCTCACACTAACTTGGTTTGACACTCTCTGATAGTTTATTTAAAAGGCAAATAATATTTATATTGATATTGATTTGTTGATTGCAAAAAACATTTACAACTATATTTGGAAACACTTTCCAAATATAATGCTTTGGAAACTATTAATGCTAATGTACTATCTACTATGAGTTAGTTTAAAAATGAAATATGTGAAAATCTGTATGTTAAATAAAAATGTATATAAAAGGTCAGTACTCACGCATATCAGGTGTACGCGCGTGCAGTAACTGGTAGAGTCTCGCTGCATCGGCTCCGAAGCCGGCCGGCAGCGCCAGCTCCAGCGACGCCATGCCCGGGAACGCGCCCGCCCACGACACGCACGCCTGCACACACTGTGACTACACGCCCGCACACACATACACAGCGCCCCATGCCCGGGAACGCGCCCGCCCACGACACGCACGCCTGCACACACTGTGACTACACGCCCGCACACACACACACACACACAGCGCCCCATGCCCGGGAACGCGCCCGCCCACGACACGCACGCCTGCACACACTGTGACTACACGCCCGCACACACACACACACACACAGCGCCCCATGCCCGGGAACGCGCCCGCCCACGACACGCACGCCTGCACACACTGTGACTACACGCCCGCACACACACACACACACACAGCGCCCCATGCCCGGGAACGCGCCCGCCCACGACACGCACGCCTGCACACACTGTGACTACACGCCCGCACACACATACACAGCGCCCCATGCCCGGGAACGCGCCCGCCCACGACACGCACGCCTGCACACACTGTGACTACACGCCCGCACACACACACACACACACAGCGCCCCATGCCCGGGAACGCGCCCGCCCACGACACGCACGCCTGCACACACTGTGACTACACGCCCGCACACACACACACACACACAGCGCCCCATGCCCGGGAACGCGCCCGCCCACGACACGCACGCCTGCACACACTGTGACTACACGCCCGCACACACACACACACACACAGCGCCCCATGCCCGGGAACGCGCCCGCCCACGACACGCACGCCTGCACACACTGTGACTACACGCCCGCACACACATACACAGCGCCCTATGCCCGGGAACGCGCCCGCCCACGACACGCACGCCTGCACACACTGTGACTACACGCCCGCACACACATACACAGCGCCCCATGCCCGGGAACGCGCCCGCCCACGACACGCACGCCTGCACACACTGTGACTACACGCCCGCACACACATACACAGCGCCCCATGCCCGGGAACGCGCCCGCCCACGACACGCACGCCTGCACACACTGTGACTACACGCCCGCACACACATACACAGCGCCCCATGCCCGGGAACGCGCCCGTCCACGACACGCACGCCTGCACACATTGTGACTACACGCCCGCACACACACACACACACAGCGCCCCATGCCCGGGAACGCGCCCGCCCACGACACGCACGCCTGCACACACTGTGACTACACGCCCGCACACACATACACAGCGCCCCATGCCCGGGAACGCGCCCGTCCACGACACGCACGCCTGCACACACTGTGACTACACGCCCGCACACACATACACAGCGCCCCATGCCCGGGAACGCGCCCGTCCACGACACGCACGCCTGCACACATTGTGACTACACGCCCGCACACACACACACACACAGCGCCCCATGCCCGGGAACGCGACACGCACGCATTGAATGAATATGATCTGTAGTACACACTCCTTATTAACGCTAGTAATCCCATTATGACGAGATGGCACACACATTGCATAGACCTGCACCTACATTTTTTCGAAACTATTGCACACACACTTTGACATTCAAGTCAAGTCAGAAGCACATCTACGCACACACTATGACAACACGACTGCAAGTACTATGACTATGCGCCGCACACACACTATAACTACACGGCTGCACATACCTACACTATGACTACACGTCTGTTTGTATACACACACAGTTTGTTGTTTGTTACAAGAGATAACAACAAATTTTTAATTATGAAATCGTAATACAAATTTTTAAACAGACTTTATCCTATAGGTACTTTTACTTAGTAAATGTATAAATCATGTCACGTACCTCAACAACAGCTGCGCAGAAGCAGCTGGTTCCGTTCGCGTCGCAATCGAAGCTTCCGTCAGTCAGTACTGACGCTTGGACTGTTAAGAGTTTGTCTTTGTCTTGGTCTGATGCTGTGGTGTAGTACGAACGAGTGGCTTGGATAAGAGCGCATCCGGTACCTGTAAGTAAAAAGGAAAAGTAATCTAACTGTAATCATTCCACTGCAGGGCCAAGGCCTCCAACATTAAACTTAGCAACAGAAATGATGGGTATTGGCATAATTAAACGCTTGTCAAATGTGGGACCCTTATTTGGCCAGACCCTGAGATCTTGGCCCGGTACCTTATCCACTAGACCATTGGGGCCTTTCAGGGTAGAAGGATAATAATGTCATCCTTCTAAAGTTACTAACCAACTACAAACAAACCTTCAACATCCACATCCAGCTGTCTGCTGACACCCATCTTCACAATATCAGGCACCTTGACCCCTGGGTACAAAGTGACAGTCTTCACGTCGCTTCCGCTACGAGCCTTCACTGTCAGGTTGGTAGGGACTGAGGGCTGGACTGAAGACCAAGTTGAAAGTGCTTCGAGAGCTACAAGGGTGTCCTGAAAAAGAGCATACTGGTAATTTTTCAATTACAATTTGCATTTGTGGCGGTTCAAAGCACTGTCTTAAGAAAAACATAACCTGCGAATTTATTCTTAATGATTAATGATGTTCATGATGTACAGAGTACAGCCCTCATCAAAGAAGCTTGAGTGTAGCCTCGTGAGCTTATCTTGTCAGTTTTAGTGGGCAAGTCTAAGAGCCTCGCTTACCCTCGCGATGTGTTGTGTATATTCTAGATTAGCTTCGTTCAATTTGGCTTATAGGACAATAATTTTTTAAGCTTAGTAGCACTGGAATCGTCTATTGGTATTGTGATTTAAAAAGAACTTGCGAAGGCAGTGTGACAGTAGGGCGTCTGACCAGCGTGGACACAGAAGAGCACTGACCTGCGTGGACAGTAGCCCCAGTATTGCACTGAGGTACACACACTACTTATACATCAGCCCCAGTATAGCACTGAGGTACACACACTACTTATACAGCAGCCCCAGTATAGCACTGAGGTACACACACTACTTATACAGCAGCCCCAGTATAGCACTGAGGTACATACACTACTTATACAGCAGCCCCAGTATAGCACTGAGGTACATACACTACTTATACAGCAGCCCCAGTATAGCACAGAGCCACACACTACTTATACATCAGCTACACTAGCACCGACCTGCGTGGACAGGAACCCCCCGGCGCGGCTCCTGTGCGCGGACAGCCAGCGCGTGGCGGCGCGCGCGTCGGCGGCGCAGCGGGAGGCGCGGAGGGAGGGGGGGCAGTGCGACAGCGCTAGTAGCGCGTACGAGGTCGCCTCGATGGACGTGGATAAACTGTCTGGGAAGAATCGGTTGATATGAAAAAAACCCCAGTATCTTTATTCATCACTAGCTGTTGCCCGCGACTTCGTCCGCGTCAATTTCTGTTATTATGATCGCGATTATTTTTGCAACTTTTACCACTGATGCTTCGCTCCTATTGATCGCGGCGTGATGTTATATAGCCTAAAGCCTTTCTCGGAAAATGGACTATCCAACACAAAAATATTTTTTCAATTCAAACCAGTACTTCTTGAGATTAGTGCGTTCAAACAAACAAGCAAACTCTTCAGCTTTATAATGTTAGTATAGATTATTTGTATGGCAAACACAGTGTGCTTAAATTGGTCAACACACAAGCTGAAAATGTTTATTGACTCCATGATACCCCAGGGCACTATTCTTGGGCTTAAGCTTATTCCTTGTTGATATCAACGATCTGTGCAATTTTAACCTAAAAAACCGAAACATTTTTTTTCTACACAGTTAACACAGCCCCAGCTTTTTCAGCAAGTGATGTTCATGAAAAGTTTAACACACTGAGAGGCTGGCTGGATAATAAACTGCTAACTGCTTACACTAAATATAAATTTAAACAACACATTGATCAATTGGCAAGTTTTTTTAGGAATTTTTTTTATGTTTTAAGTTCCTTCGTCAACCTTATAAAAATTGTGTATAATGCCCTGCCCCAGTCTATAATTAACTTCTGTATTCTACATGTAGTGGACCTGCATAAACGTGTAACGATGCTGACTGTCTAGTCAATCTATTTGTGTTGTGTCTATCTACATTTAATCTACTTACTGGTTTCCCACCATACATAGTCCCCGCTCCTACGCGCCATCTTTAACATTTCTATTAGTTCCCTCAGTTCTTCATCGTCTTTGAGTCCAGCGCCCGTTGCTTCTTTGCTGTCCCATAAGAGGCTGGCTTCATTACTCTATAAACAAAAATGCATATTTTCAGATTTAAAATTAATTAGAAAGTGAAGTCAGTGCACTTAAGATTGATTTAGTCTTATCTAAATGAGGAAGACACACATTATTTATAGATTTGTCAAAAGCTTTTGACTGTGTAGTTCATGACGCATGTAATTCTAATTCAACTTGGAAATAAAGTTGCACATACTTTAAAATTATTTGAAAGTTGTTTGATGTATACGGAACAATTTACGGTAAATGAAACTTTTAATACGCGACCAATAGTGCTGTTAAAGAAAATATGATAAGCTTACTGTTGGTGTACCACAGGGAAGTGTGTTAGGTCCGCTTCTCTTTATGGTTTACGTAAAATGAGCTTCTAAGGGTGATTCATCATTGATTGTGTAATGTTTGCTACGATTTAATTACTCGAGAAAATAAAGACAAAAGTGAATTAGATGGTGATATCAATGAAGTTTTGAAAGATAGTGTTACATTTGTTAGTCAATAAGGCTTCAAAAAATTAATTTATGGTCAACACCAAGCAGACTAAATGACACATGGAAAAGACTAAAAACAGAAGAAGGCATTTTTTAGCTGTTGAAACACTGAATTCGTCATAATTATTCAGCCCAGACAGCGGCTTTTGCGCAGGTCAGTCTTATTGAGACTACACTGACTGAAGTGGTTAATTGAAATTAGGTGCTGTAACACGTCGTTACATTTTTTGCATTTATTTTGTTTCAACAGCTCGTGCGCAGCTAAGGATTTTTACTGGTAACGCCATCTATCCGGCTGATGGAACACTATATGGTGCATCTTTGTGTCTGTCATCCCACAATTCCTTTCTTTATCTAATAATTTGAATGTTATTTTTTTATATTATTACATTAATAGGCAAATGTCTATTTGTGTTGATTTTTTTTAAGTAGTTTTCTACTCTTTCAGGGCTGAGCAGTTTTCTGCGTTATTTTGGCTTTATGTGTCAGTCAAGTCAAGTGGTTCCAAGTCGTGAATGCAAAGAATTAAAAAATAAAACTGGCTTGTCATAGAGGGGAGAGGTTGGATTGGATATATGAGCGGATGCCATTTGGTGGCCAGTCTTTTTACCACGCTTCCTGAATTTTGATTTTTCTGGCTTTGTTCACGAAAAAGTAAATTTTTAATGGCGGTCAAGCGTGCCAAATGCCTGTAGGCATGTAAAGCCAAAGGGCTAACCTTTTTTTTTTGTTCTCTCTTCAATTTGTCTCCTCATGGACTAACATTTTTTATAGTTTCCTTGAAGGATAAAATTTACATGATGCATCGCCTCATCTTGGTGATTGTTGCTGCACTTTTATGGGCTTGAAATATCGCCCTCCTCGCTCCTAGCTACTAGGACATATACCTGCGTCCTGCGCGCATGTGAGAATCTCTGCTCCAGGGACGGCGGGATATGTGTGTTTCTCCACGGTGACGTTATAATTTATTATCGGTGACATGATCTAATAACATGCTACTAGGTATTTATGAACATTTATTCTTTTGATAGTTTTCATGCATTGGTGATACTCCTCAGCTCATAGGTTAGGCCAACCTTAGTTTTAGTCAGACGTGAGTGAAGGAATTCCTGCTTCTCAGCTTTCCTTCACTAAATCTGAGAATTTAAGCTTATAGTTAAGCACACAACTTTTGTTTAATTGCATAGTGGTAATTAGTTCTTAACTCTAATGTAAGTGTAATGTATGTAGCTCATGTATGTGCATCAATCAATAATTTTCTATATTAAACATATAAATAAACAAGGGGAGACAAATTGAAAATAACTTGTTTTCTTTTCTATCTTTAATTCTTTAATTAACTCTTTCTTGCTTCTGAGTTAAAGCAAGTGGCGCCCTCCACAGTTTCTTAGTACAGTTCTCCGAGCACTGAAGAAGAACCCACGAGCTCATATCTCTAAAAACACACCCAACATCTTAGCTTGTTTCATTGGCGCCCAACGTGGGGCCTCTTTTAGAGATTTGTACTTTGAAGCTGTGTTTTTTTTAATTTGTCTTAACTTAGGTTACTAATTTAATTTTGTAATCATGTCTCTTTCTTTAGATATTAATTATCTTAGTAAAAACGAACTTTTATATGAAATTCGTGTTAAGGGCCTTGAAGTATCAGATGATACTACTGTCGATGAGCTGAGGAAGTTATTGCGTTCTGGTAAGGGTATCACCAATCAGGAATTAAGCAATAAGTTTTTATTTTCTTTAGACTCTGCTAATGAGCTGAATATTTGTGAATTAAAATATAATGAAGTGTTGAATACCAACCATGCTGGTTGTATCAAAAAGTGTTGTTCTATATTAACTCATGTTATACTAAGACTTGAGCGAGTGAGTGTCACCAGTGAGGAACACAGGGCACTTAAAATTAGCTTGCTTGCTAATGCCTTTCAACTTCTTAACAATATTAAGTGCGGAACCACATCATCTAGTGTTGTGTCTGAACCTATTCCTTCGGTATCTGTAGGTACTCAACCTCTAATTATTCAATCCCTTGGTGATGAGGTTAATCATCAAAATTCATGTTCGAATGTTAATTCTAAGCCTGTGCTCAATCAAATTTTAAAATGGAATTTGAATTTTAGTGGAGATACACCAGTCCATGATTTCATCATTAAACTTACAGATTACATTAAGTCTTCTAGAATTTCTGATAATGATTTCTTAGATAATGCTATTTACGTTTTGTCAGGCGAGGCTTTAATTTGGTTCAAGTCCATTCAAAATTCTATTACCACTTGTGTTCAATTTTTGAATTTATTAAAACTTGAGTTTCAATCTGTTGAATGTGAGCGCTCCTTATTGAACCAAATTAGGTCACGGCTACAACAGCCCAAAGAAAAAATTAGAACTTTTATTAACACTATGAGATATTTATTTACTCAACTTTCTGTGCCTTTGTCTGAGAAGGAACAACTTGATATTATTATAACTAATATGAATCCTTTCTATATACCTCGTTTATCTTTAACTAATGTTTACTCTATTGATCATTTGAAGGAGCTTTGTGCCAATTTGGAAATTTCCAAGCATAGGTGTGAGTACAGGGGTTATCTCAATCCTGGTCCTGAGGTCATTATTTCTGAACTCCTAAAACCTAAGACTTCTCTCATTGGTAACTCACGAGTAAACTCTGTAATGGTGAAGTGTTTAAAGTGTGATGGTGCACATCACTACAGAGATTGCGATGTGTATGTCGGTCTACATTGTTTCAGATGCAAGAAGGTTGGGGTGATGACTAGAGATTGTCCTTGTTCAAAAAACTCTTGAACCGGTCAGGAGTATGTACAGGTTCCCGTGTTTCCTTCCGCAAGGGATATACTTCTGACCATGAATGGGAAAATCATTTAGGGTTTGTCACCTCATTTTCTAAGGGGGAGTCTTTAACCGTCAACCCATTGTTTGATCATTGTTCTGATAATGTTCGTCCTTTCATAAGTGTAGGCATTTTGGGCTTACAATGCAACGCCTTGGCCGACAGTGGAGCGTCGGTTTCAGTTATCAGTACTAGGGCCGTGTCAACACTTTCTGAACTAGGATTGGCCCTGGAGGTGGCACATTGTCACAATAATCTGTTAGTAGGAAATGACGCTCAACTAGACGTCATTGGCAGGATTGTCCTACCCATTTCCTTTTCAAATAAGATAAACTTTATTAATTTCTATGTGTGTGAAGATATAAACATGCCAATAATTCTAGGGGCCGATTTTCTTCGTTCCTTCAACTTATGTAAGGACATATTTGATGTAGAGTCTCGTGATCAGGGTTTCTCTTTAAATCTATTAAATGACAATTCTGTGCATTTGCATGAATTGGATGACTTATGCACTCAGCAAAAGGATACTTTACTTAAAACAATAGCTCTTTATAAGACTATTGCAGCCAGAGACGGCATTCTGGGCTTCACCTCGCTGGAGGAGCACACAATTGATACTGGCGATCATCCACCCATAAAGCAAAGGTACTATCCCATACCTTATCATCTACGTGAATATGTCAAACAGGAAGTGGAGAGCATGCTGAAAATGGGCATAATCGAAAAGTCTAACTCTGCTTGGAACAGTCCAATTGTGCTTGTGCCTAAATCGTCTGGTGAGCTTAGGATGTGCCTTGATAGTCGTAAATTAAATAGTGTCACTAAGGTGGACACCTATCCCATGCCTCTCATTCAGGAAATATTGGATTCCTTGAACAATGCAAAATTTATGTCATCAATTGATTTGAAATCTGCCTTTTTTCAATTGAATTTAGATGGAGCTTCCCGTGAGAAGACTTGTTTCTCGGTTCCAGGCTTAGGCTCGTTTCAGTATCGTAGAATGCCATTTGGTCTTGTAAATGCAACGGCCAGGATGATGAGATTAATGGATAAGGTTTTTGGACCTGAGTTTTCCGGTGAAGTCTTTTATTATGTCGATGATGTGATTTTGATCAGTGAAAGTTTCAATGATCATATAATCCTGCTCAAAAGGGTATTTAAGCGCCTGAAGGAAGCTGGTTTAACCATCAACTTTGAAAAATCCGTTTTCTGTCGTTCTTCTCTTAAGTTTTTGGGTTTTGTTGTCGATAGGCGAGGTCTTCGCACCGATAGTGACAAGGTGAGGTCAATAGTTGAATATCCTATTCCTAAGTCGCAAAAGGAGATCCGCAGGTTCATTGGTATGGTCTCCTGGTATAGAAGGTTTATTGAGGATTTTTCCACTGTGATAGCACCTTTAAGTAAACTGACTCGCAAATTGCCAAAAGGTCAAGATTTTATTGTGAATGAGGACGCTGTACTTGCGTTTGAAAAAGTGAAAAGTCTTTTGATTTCTGCACCCATTTTGTGTGTTCCAAGGTTTGATCGGCCTTTCATCATTAGTTCTGATGCATCTGACGTTGGTCTGGGCTGTTGCCTGTCACAGATAGATGATGAAGGAGCCGAACATCCTGTGGCTTTCGCTAGTAGGACACTATCAAGAACTGAGAAAAATCACTCCACAACAGAGAAGGAGCTGAATGCTCTGATGTTTGCCCTTGAGAAGTTTAGAGGTTACATCGATGGATCGCCTTTTCAGACAAAAGTCTACACAGACCATAGCAGTCTAAAATGGTTGACTGGTCTGAAGTCTCCATCTGGTCGATTGTCCCGTTGGGCCTTGAGAATCTCTCAATTTAATTTTTCTATTGAATATAGGAAAGGTAGCGAGAATCAGGTCGCTGATGCACTCTCTCGTGCCCCAGTGGTGGGATTGCTGTCTGAAGATCACAATGTTGTAGATCCTTGGTATCTAGTTCTAAAGCGCAAGATTACTCAGCATCCAGAGAGATATCCAGACTGTAGAATTGTTAATGGCAGTGTCTATAAACGTATACGTTCATCGAACCCTTTGCTGCTCGAGTTCGAGTGGAAGCGAGTGGTTCCCTTAGAGCAAAGGGCTGATGTGTTGAGACAGTCTCATGATAGTCCAGACGCAGCTCATTTGGGAGTTTTTAAAACTTTAAGGCGAGTTTCACAGTCGTACTATTGGCCCGAGATGGTCAAGGACATTAAAAAATATGTTAAGAATTGTGAGATATGTTTAGCTTACAAGAGTACAAATTTGCCTTTGCCAGGTCTTATGCAGAATCCGAAAAAGGTTCAGCGCCCTTTTCAAGTTCTTTCAACTGATCTTCTTGGCCCATTGCCAAGGAGTAAGGAAGGTTTTAAGTTTATTCTAGTTGTTTCAGATTATTTGACAAAATACACGTGCTTATTTCCTTTGAGGAATTCTCTGGCTAAGACTGTTGTCAAGTACATTGAAAATTATGTCATCATGAGGTTCGGTGTGCCTCAGTGCATAATCATGGACAACGGGCCACAGTTCATTTCTAGGGAGATGCAGAGTTTAAGAGATAAATATAAGATACCTAATTTTTTTTTTTATTGTAGATTTACACCTCAGAATAATCCTGCTGAGCGTGTTAATAGGGTTTTAGTTACTGCCATATCTTCATATGTGGGGAAAAATCATCGCACCTGGGCGGATGAAATTCACAAAATAGAGTTTGCCATCAACACTTCTGTACATGAGGTAACTAAGCATACCCCATACTTCTTAAACCATGGTAGGGAAGCCGTTCTGGTGGGGGATTGGTATCAACCCAGAGGCGATGAGGACTTCACCCTGGAATTTTCTGATCGCTCCCGCTGTGCGAATCTACCTTTAGAGTTGAAGGGAGTGTTCGACAAGGTTCAATCCCACATGAAGAGGTCCTACGAGCACAACAAGACCTTTTACAACAGGACTCGCAGACACGTAGACTATCAAGTAGGACAGACCGTGTGGAAGCGGGAATTCCCTTTGTCGAATGCTAGTAAATATTTCACTCAAAAATTTGCTCCTAAGTTTCGCAAATGCGTAATTGCTAAGAAGGTTTCGTCAGTCGTCTATGAACTCTGTGACTTTCATTCCAGGAAGCCTTTAGGAACGTGGCATGTTAAGGACATTTTGAAGTCGCACCCGTCGTGAGATCGTTGAAGTCTGGACCCAAATGTTACATTCTCTGTTGTTCATAATTCTTATATTATTAGTTTAATTTTCTATCCTTTTTTCTCTTTTTCTTTAGTGGGGATGTATTGTAACACGTCGTTACATTTTTTGCATTTATTTTGTTTCAACAGCTCGTGCGCAGCTAAGGATTTTTACTGGTAACGCCATCTATTCGGCTGATGGAACACTATATGGTGCATCTTTGTGTCTGTCATCCCACAATTCCTTTCTTTATCTAATAATTTGAATGTTATTTTTTTATATTATTACATTAATAGGCAAATGTCTATTTGTGTTGATTTTTTTTAAGTAGTTTTCTACTCTTTCAGGGCTGAGCAGTTTTCTGCGTTATTTTGGCTTTATGTGTCAGTCAAGTCAAGTGGTTCCAAGTCGTGAATGCAAAGAATTAAAAAATAAAACTGGCTTGTCATAGAGGGGAGAGGTTGGATTGGATATATAAGCGGATGCCATTTGGTGGCCAGTCACTCTCCATTTCCACTTCGTACGGTGCAGACGTCCGTCTGCCCGTGCGCCCCTTCCTTTCCTACCGGTGATAGGCGAAGGCCATACACCAGCGCTCGCACTTGCTACGTTTGCATCGTTGTGCACTTAATCTGTTATTTTTAGTTTCACTGTTTGTATCAAAACAGTGTTACTTTAAATAACCGATCGCGTTTGAGTTGGTTGATACCTTACGGTGGCAACGAAGCCAACTGAGCGCACCCGGCTCGCTCTCTAGGGCCTCCAGGCCCTGGAAAAAACCGAAGTCCCGGACCCATTGCACTTGGGCCTAGTCCCAAGGGGAAGGGAAGAGCGGCTATCCATTAGGGATACCTGCTCACTCACCGCCCCCCCCTCCCCCCTGCCTCTGGCGGGGGGTGTCTCTTTGTTCCCTTTTGCCATCCATTCAAACTCTCCGCTATGGATACAGCGGAATTAGTAAATCTGCTCACTAAAACTCCAGCCTTGCTGGAGTTTATGCAAGCCAACCTTTCGAGGTTTGTCTCCCCCTCAGTCGTCCCGACCTCACCCGGCTATGCCACCCCCGCGGAAGTCCACTCCTCTGAAGAGATGGACTGTGCCCGCTCGCCTGCCCTCCCCCTCAAGCGGACCTTGTCTGAAAGGTCCGTTTCCCCCACTTCTTCCCAGGAGTCTTCCGCTCCTGAGGACCCCTTCCTGCCCGTCACCAGCAGGAAGAAGAAGAACCGGAAGCGCGCCAAGAACAGGCGTTCGCCGGTTCTTGACTTCCCGGACTCCCCATCCCCAGCCCCATCCCCGGCTACTCAAGCCGCCCCTATCAACATCCCCCTGCAGGGAACGGGGCCCGTTCTTACGGTGTCCTCTGCACCTGACTCGAACTCCCAACCCCGTCCGCATACGCGGTCTAACCCCGTACCCACCAAGCCCAAGCCACCACCCCCAGTATTTCTTCGACTCAAAGAAAAGTGGACCGAAGTGTCCCGACTCTGCTTTGAGTCAAAGATTTCTTTCACCCGAGCGTCCAACACAGGGACTGCGATTAAGATAGAGGTGCCAACCATCTCTGACTTCCGCAGACTCATTGACCTCCTCACTACGCATAAATATGCGTACCACACTTACGCTCTTCCGGAAGAGCGTAAAGTACGTGCGGTCCTCCGTGGAGTCCCCATCGAACTTCAGCCTGATGAGATCAAATCTGATCTCATTAAACAAGGCTTCCCAGCCGAATCCGTCCACCCTATGTTCGGCCATGGCGGCCGCCGATTCCCTCTTGTCTTGGTCGCAATGACCAATAGCCCCCGAGCTAGGGATCTGTTCAGATTCAAAGACATAACTGTCTGCGGTCTGTCAAAGATCCAAATTGAGCCCCCACGAAGCCGCGGAGTCCCCGCTCAATGCCACCGCTGCCAACTCTATGGGCACGCGGCGGCGAACTGCACAGCCCCGCCAAGGTGTGTTAAATGCCTTGGCTCTCACTTCACCAAGGAGTGTGAGCGCACGCGCGACTCCCCCGGTGAGCCGGCGTGCGTCAATTGTGGCCTTACTGGCCATCCCGCCAACTGGCGGGGGTGTGCACGCGCCCCGCGCCCGAAACCCCAGTCCCTCACGAAAGGAGGAACCAATCAGCAACCTATTAAGAGGTCGCAGGCTGGCCCTCCTTCTAGTGACGCTCACAACTTCCCAGCCCTCCCGAAAGCGGTTGGCAAGCCAACAGCTCCGGTCACTAGACCGGCAGGGAGCTGGGCTAAGTCGCTCACGACCCCGCCCCCCGCCCCCGCCCTGCGTGAGCGCTCCCAAACGCCACCGTCTTCGCCGTCTCAGGCTATAAACGCCTCTGGTGAGGGCGACATAGGCTTTCTCGGCAAACTCACAGCTGACATCGACTTTGACGATATCACTGTAGCTGCCATCAAAGTTAGGAATGCCCGCAGCTCATTAGAAGTTATGAACGCTTTAGATCAACATCAGAAAAGCCTAAGGGCTATTCAAAGGATCTATAGGTCTCAACAGGCATCCCTCTGCTAGGCAACCGATTAGTTACTCAGTTAACTACTCGGCTGGTAGGCAATTAGGATATTGATTGACTAAATAGTTGCCGAGTGCAACTGATTAGTTAATTTAATATGTTAGGTTCTTCCTCCCCTATGATAAACACCGGGGCTCCCAGTGCCGGTCGTGTCAAACCAAAAGGCTTATCGCTTGTTAGCTTTAACACCCGTTCCCTACGCTTACATATTTCCGAAGTAAGAGACTTCGTAAGCAAGACGGGAGTTGACCTTCTTCTCCTCCAGGAAACGTGGCTCAAACCACGTCTCCGGAAGGGATTCACAATCCCCTCGTACACCCTACTACGTAACGATAGGGTACCAGACCCCACTCCCAGCCGTACTAGAGAACCGAATGGAGGCGGTACAGCCATTTACTATAGGAGGAGTTTGCATTGCTCACCTATACCAACCCCTCCACTCTCCAACATGGAAGCCACGGTGTGTAGACTGGCTATGACCGGTCACCGCACCATTATCATAGTGTCAGTCTACATACCGTCAGGCACTACTCCCCTCCTGAGTGACTTTCAAACACTCCTATCCCTAGGCGAGTCAGTTATCTTCTTTGGTGACTTCAACTCAAAGCACACCGATTGGACGTGCCGCCAAACCAACACCTCTGGCAATAGGTTATTAGAAATCACTGAAGCCCTTGACTTAACTGTTATTTCACCTTATGAGCCCACACACTACCCCGATCGACTAGATTGCGAACCTGACGTACTAGACTTTGCGCTAGTTAAAGACGTATCCCTAGACCTTAGATCGATCGAAACCCTCCACGACCTTGGCTCAGACCATAGGCCGGTGTCACTCGTCCTAGGACACCGTGATCCACCTCAGCCCCTTACTAAAACCATCACCGACTGGGACGGTTTTGAAAAGTCACTCAAGACGGCAATGGATGCCGAAAACTCGCCGTACGCTATCGAACCCGACTATCTTGATAGTCAGGAAAAGATAGACAGTGCGGTGAGCTCCCTCACCAATCTTATTCAAAAATCAATTGAGGAGAACGTAAAGTCTGTCCCAGCGAAACCTCGCAGTGGCATTCCCGCGTCCCTCAGGAAATTGATAACGAATAAAAATCGAGCCCTTAGAAGGGCAGCCCAATACCCCACTCCCGAGTATAGAGCCACTGCCAATCGCCTTCAGCGCCAAATCCAAACCCAACTCAAGGAACTGAGATCCAATCAGTTCAACGACCTCATGGCCGAGATCACCCCATCCCACCAAGCGTACTACAAAGTGGCTAGAGCCCTTCGTACCGACGCTATTACCTACACTCCCCCACTCATCCGCCCCGATGGCTCCACAGCCTTCGAGGACGATGAAAAAGCGGAATGCTTTGCTGACAGCATTGCTTCTCAATGCTCAGTCAGTACCCAACCCTGCGACCCAGCCCACATCCGGAAAATAGAGAAAGAGCTCAGTACTCTGAACTCTGCCCCTCTATCTCCCGACACTGACCCCATTTCGATCTCTACTGATGAAATTAAAACCTTCATCAGAGAGCTTAAAGTCAAAAAAGCCCCTGGAGCCGACGGCGTCTCCAACATGGCGCTGAAGTACTTCCCAACACAAGTCCTGACTTTCCTCTCCCTCATCTTTAATGCCTGTTTCAAACAGAGCTACTTTCCGGACTCCTGGAAAGAAGCTATTGTAATAGGCATTCCAAAGCCAGGGAAACCCCTAAACCAACCGTCGAGCCACCGCCCCATCAGCCTCCTTAAAGCCATGGCAAAGCTTTTGGAAAAATGTATTCTGGCTCGTATGAAAGAGCACCTCCACGGTGAGGATCTAATCATTCCCCACCAATTTGGCTTCAGAGCTAAACACTCGTGCCCCCAACAAGTACATCGCATTGTCGAGTTTGTCCTAAACGGTTTCTGGCCACGCAAGTACAAGACCGTAGCAGTCTTCTTTGATGTTGCCAAAGCCTTCGACAAGGTCTGGCACACCGGACTTATAGTCAAACTGTACAGACTCAATCTGTCAGTTCGGTTAGTCCGGCTGATCGCCTCCTACCTACAAAATCGTACTTTTCGGTTCAGGCACGAAAAAACGCTCTCCTCTCCTAGGGCTATTACAGCTGGTGTCCCGCAGGGCTCGGTCCTGGCGCCATTACTGTACATAGCCTATACTAATGACATCCCCATCCCGACTAAAAAAGTCGAATTATCCCTCTTTGCCGACGACACGGCCTTATATGCACGCGCATCCTCCCTTAGTGGAATCCGCCCGAGGCTACAAGCCTCAATTGACAAGCTAGGAGAATGGTTTTGTAAGTGGCGAATCGAAGTTAACCCGGAAAAGTCTTCCGCGATTTACTTTGATTCAAAACAACACATACTACCTCCCAAAGACCGCCCCCTGACCCTACTAGGCAAAGACATCCCCTGGGAAAGCTCAGTAAAATACCTAGGTGTCACTTTAGATCAGAGACTTAGTTTTGTGCCTCACGTTCAAAAAGTGGCACGTAGCGCCCGATTCTATCTAAATAGATTGAACCCAATGCTAGGTAGATATAGTAAAATGTCCCTTCTAAACAAGCGCACGCTTTACAAGGTTTGCATACGACCGGTACTGTCATACGCATCAGTCGTATTCGCTCATGCCAATCCAAACACACTCGAACAACTTCAAAGAGTGCAAAACATCTTTTGCCGGCGTGCGGCCAATGCCCCCTACTATGTCCGCAATGCGGATTTACATAGGGACTTTCAGCTTCCCACACTCCAACAACACTTCCGGAAGGTCTCCGAGCGATTCTTCGAATCCGCAAAGAACCATTCCAATCCTCTGATCAAATCCGCGGCGGACTATGTCCCACCCACCTCCTCTGATCCTTCACTATCCCGCAAACCCAAATCAGTCCTAAATGACCCGCCCGATGAGCTCACGGCCAACCTGAACTGCCTATTGGAGGCTCAGGAAGCCGCAGAAGCGATCCTCTCTCAGGACCCTTCAGGTCAACCCCACTTAATTCCACAGGACCCTTCAGGTCAACCCCAGTCCTCTCAATCGGCAGTCACCCCTTCTGGGAGTCAGTCGAATTTAAGTTAAACTTATTTTCATTTCGGCCCACGTCCACTCTGGACACAGGTCTATCTTTAAACTCACTTACGGCTGATCATTCCTTCTGAATGCCAGCCCTCTTCAGTGCGCACTTCGCCTAGGTGAGTGACGCCCTGCACCACACCCCCTCCAGGGGGTGTGGTAGCTCAGATATGCTATAACACCATTTGGTGATAGCGATTATAGGTGGTGTTTAGTGAGTAGGAGTCTCACATAACCTCACAGCCGGCTGTGAGGTATCCATGAGGATTCACCACCTCCTTCCCCCGTGGGAGGGTTGCCGGTCGAGCGATCGTTTCAATAGGAAACGACCGGTCGTCCGTGTGCAAAAAAAAAAAAAAAAAAAAAAAGGTGGCCAGTCTTTTTACCACGCTTCCTGAATTTTGATTTTTCTGGCTTTGTTCACGAAAAAGTAAATTTTTAATGGCGGTCAAGCGTGCCAAATGCCTGTAGGCATGTAAAGCCAAAGGGCTAACCTTTTTTTTTTGTTCTCTCTTCAATTTGTCTCCTCATGGACTAACATTTTTTATAGTTTCCTTGAAGGATAAAATTTACATGATGTATCGCCTCATCTTGGTGATTGTTGCTGCACTTTTATGGGCTTGAAATATCGCCCTCCTCGCTCCTAGCTACTAGGACATATACCTGCGTCCTGCGCGCATGTGAGAATCTCTGCTCCAGGGACGGCGGGATATGTGTGTTTCTCCACGGTGACGTTATAATTTATTATCGGTGACATGATCTAATAACATGCTACTAGGTATTTATGAACATTTATTCTTTTGATAGTTTTCATGCATTGGTGATACTCCTCAGCTCATAGGTTAGGCCAACCTTAGTTTTAGTCAGACGTGAGTGAAGGAATTCCTGCTTCTCAGCTTTCCTTCACTAAATCTGAGAATTTAAGCTTATAGTTAAGCACACAACTTTTGTTTAATTGCATAGTGGTAATTAGTTCTTAACTCTAATGTAAGTGTAATGTATGTAGCTCATGTATGTGCATCAATCAATAATTTTCTATATTAAACATATAAATAAACAAGGGGAGACAAATTGAAAATAACTTGTTTTCTTTTCTATCTTTAATTCTTTAATTAACTCTTTCTTGCTTCTGAGTTAAAGCAAGTGGCGCCCTCCACAGTTTCTTAGTACAGTTCTCCGAGCGCTGAAGAAGAACCCACGAGCTCATATCTCTAAAAACACACCCAACATCTTAGCTTGTTTCAGTGCAGTAGTACACCTAATTCGAGCTTACGACGAAACAGGCGGCAGTGCCGTATCTTCCTTATTTGATATCAATGTGCTCTGCAGCCTTATAAAGATGTAAGTTTTATTTTAGCTTGCAACGGGACGGGTGTCAATGCCGTATCTTCCCTATTTGATTACTTACATCAACATCTATCTTCCTCAGTTCATTCTCGTAGTTCATCAGCCTCAAGAAAACGTAGGCCTAATTTTAACTTGCGACAGGACAGATGCCAATGCCGTATCTTCCCTATTTGATTATATGTATTAACACCTAACTTATTTAATTCATCTTCGTAGCTCCACATCCACATGAAGACAAAGTCCTAAATTCAGCTTGTGATGGGACAGACGCCAATGCCGTATCTTCCCTATTTGATTATATCATTGGATTTGACGACCACTTGGATCAGTGGTAGTAAACGCTGCTTTTGAGCCATAGGTCGCGGGTTCGATCCCTTCGCAGTACAAATATTTGTGTGCATGAACATGTCAGTTTGTTTTTCTATGTAATATTAAGTATGTATTTTTTTAATTTTATTTTATTTTAAACATGGACCACAAACAAATTTACAGTACAAAAATGTTTTAGGAAACTTATAAATAGATAGACACTACTGTAAACTCAACATAGTTGGTCACATCATAATTAAAGGGATAATATACTTAGCGGAGCCAGATCTAATGCAACAAGGTACAGTGGTCACATTCTCAATTATTACACGAAGAAATTAATAAAATGTTGTTATAATTTTTTTTTGTTTCATGAATTTAATGTCGATTTCAAAACAGATGCGACCATTGACCTCGACAGTACGCGCACTATATTTGAGAAGGCACTTATAAAATAGAACTAGTACAGAGATAACAACTTAATTTTTTTTTTTACCGTGCTACAGGAAAAGAAATATTTTTCCTCCTTCCCCTCATTCATCATTTTGTAATAATTCAATGACCGTTCAGTAAATCATTACAGAATGATTCAATTGATTCCAAAAATATATATAAGTAAGTTTATCGGTAGTCTAGTACCCATAACGCTATTAAATAGTAGCTTAATTTGGGACTAGATGGCTCTATGTAGTCCAGTGTGGCATGTCTGAAATTATTATCAACACCTACCTTCCTCATGTATGAAAAGTGTATGAAAAGATTAATTAATGTGGATGAAGCGAAAGTAGTCTGTAAGGATCGTAGCAAGTGGAAAGATGTGGTCTCTGCCTACCCCTCCGGGAAAAAGGCGTGAGTGTATGTATGTATGTATGTACCTTCCTCATTTCATCCTCGTAGCTCCTCAGCCTCATGAAGGCGTATGCGAGTAGCGTATGCGCATATACGCGGGATGAGGGCGCGGCGGGCGCGAGGGTCAGCGCGCGCAAGCAGGACAGCGCGCTACGCAAGACGCGAGAGGGGAGAGGCGACGTGCTTTCAACCAGCGAGGCCGTCACGTACGCGGTGAGCGCCACGCTGGCAACCTCGCCATCTTCGTTTAATCCTCCCTGAACAGGTTTATTTTAAAGATATTAAATAGTTACGGTGATGGAAATTGGAAATTTAACAAAAATTTTGACAGGCGTGTCACAGCGTGTTTCAAAATAAATAGCTGAACCAATATTAAATATTTTTTAAAGAAATATTTTTGCGTAATAAATGATAATAACACTGCCAAGATGTTATAAACCGTGAAATTTTAGTGGTTGTTTACCCGCAACAGAACGATTTACCTTTAGTAGCACCAGTGTTAGTGCGAGTTATTTTTTGAAAATAAAGATATCGTTGTTCTCAACTAATCAAAAAAATAATCATCAACTCAAAAGCGTGAGATACGATAGTATCTTTACAAAATGTGACTTGTTTCGGTACTGCTTGCCGCACGAGATCAATGTTCAAAGGAAAAGAAACTCTACGCACTAAGTAATACAGCATAAACTGCACCGTGCGAGGGGCAATGACCCCGGCCGGTAACCGGCTGCGGCGCGGCTGGTACCATTGGTTCGAGGTTGCTTTCGAGTTTCGTTTATCACAATCGTGAAACTGCTATTTTTTTATTAGAATAAAAAAAATTGCACAAATCTATTGTACTACTAAGATAGAATTATTTTACTGCGGGAAAACAACCACTAAAATTTGACGGTGTATATGATGGTTGGTTACATAACGTAGGCTTCGATTTACAGGTGGTTAAAAATGCACCGTGTATATTAAAAACAAATTTTGTTTAAAATACAGATGAACTATACTAGATCATACCCGTAGTTCCCTGTGGAACACTTGCCCCTCGTTTCTAAAGCAACCATTTTCCATTTGCTGATCGATGAGCCAGCGCTCGGCCCTCTCCAACGCCGGGGGGAAGGGTAGACCTGGGTTTATTATCTGGAAGTAATAAATATTAAATAGAAAAAAATAGAAAGAAATTTATTCAGTACCATGTATGTACACAATACAGGATGAAATTTTAACCACCTTCCAAATTTTAATATATCAATCTACGAGACAAAAAAGAAATGACGTATTTTTTCTTTTGGTATAGCCCAATACAAAAATGTCAAGATAAAGCACTTAAAAAATGTCCGCAAAAAATCAAAAATGTTATATACGGCCGCCTAGCAACACTTTTTTTACGTATCTCATTCATTCATTACGATACTATTCATACGTTTTTGATTTCCCCTTTATACCTTATCAGGCCTAGGACCGTAAAAATTGAAAACTATATTGCGAAAAATATTTTCGGGTCAAAGCTTGATTTACATTTTTTGCTTCATAAATGAGCTCTAAATACGATACCGAACGCCTACAAAAATTTTGGAAAGTGGTTAAAATTTCACCCTGTATAAAGGAAATTAAATATACAACAATACATAAAACACATGATACTAAATAGGTATCTACTCAGCTTAATGTCACGGCCTTAAGGATGCTCAATAGAATCGCAATTGCTTCTTAATTGTATATTTTGACACATTTATTATGGTAGTAATATCAAAATATACGATTGAGATGCAATTGCGATTCTATTGAGCCATTTGTAAATTTGCGGAATTTGGGCCTTGATCTTCCGCAGATATCCAGTCTGTAGAAAGACCTGCCACGCGCAGCAAATGGGAACAAACATAATAATTATGTTATAATTTAATCAAAGTGCGTTATCAATCTGTGTCATTACCACGCTTTTATTAGCTTGGGTTGTATCTATCTATGTATCTATGTATGTAATGGAATCTTTGAGCATAAATTTGACCGATTTCCAGAAGTTTGATTAATTTGAAACTTTGCACACGTATCAAGGACCGATGACAATGCAATAATTTAATAACAGTTTTCCCAGTTTTCCTCTGTAAGAGGGAGTAAAAGAGATAGAGCTAGCGCGCGATCTGTATCAATTATGTTTCCTGCATAGGTTTGGACTTACAGTCGGTAAAGAAGGAATCAAATCTTATAAACTAAACTAAAAAGTAAAAAATAAATTATAGTTTAAAAAACTAAAAAACCACGCTTTTAAAACAGATTGAACTAAAAAATTAAAAATAAAACTGTAGTAATCAATTGAAAAATTCATATTATTGTACAAAAAGCGTGGGGGGCTTGATTTAGATTGTTGTAAATATTTTATCAATAATTTACTATATCTGTGGATATCATAACAAGCACCCCACGCTTTTTGTACAATAATATGAATTTTTCAATTGATTATTACATGGAAGGAAGAATGCATAAAATATATGTGACCAATGATTTCTTCATAAAATCATAGGGAAAGAAATAAAATGTATGTGGCTAAATTAAATAAATAATATTTGTTAGGTATTTGATTTTAAAAGGGCGCATTGTGTTACATATTTTTCAGGGTGGCGGAATATTGTTCTAGCATTTCGTCGCAGGAAGTATGTGGTGCTAGCACACAAAAAGAATAGTACCATCATTTATCTTTCTATTGATGTCATTAGAGGCAACCGAACGAGTACTGCGAGAAGAAGTCATGCACTAGCGTGTCCTCTCCACCATTGCCAACCAGCGTGTCAAGTGTCGCGAATGGCAAAATCCTTCTTTTGAGGCTGTGTTCAGCTCTCGACTAGTTTACAGTTCTTCCGTGATAAAGGCGCTTGTAACAGTGCTGAAATATCGGAAACTGGGAAAAATAAGGTAACATGGTATAAACGAGTCAATAAACTTTAGTAATAGTGACCATGGAAGTTTAAATCAGTAGATTTAGGTAGAATTAATCACTAGTCTTAAGAAGTTCATACCTTGTGTGCCCTCCGCAAGTACCGCAGCGCGAAGGCGGTGAGCCAAGTTGAAGGTTCCGCGTCGTCAGCCCCGAACGCGCTGAGGCCGCCGGAAGGGTGCACGTACTGCAGCTGCCGAGTGAACCCTGAAGCCATGAGGCATTCGAACCTTGAGTCTTAATAATAATAGTAATAATAAATCATTTATTGTTATAACTGTGGTACACAAAGATGGAATTAAAACATACGTTTCTCACAATTAGTCTTTAAAAAGGCATACAATAGTCAACTTTATGGCATGGTACTTAACAGAAATAATAATTCATCTTCTACTTTTATCTAAAAAATCATTAATACTATAAAAAATATTTTCCTTTAACCAATTATACAATTTAATTTTGAACCTATTGTTATTAAGTGCTTGAATATTTTCCGGAATTTTATTATAAATTCTTATACACATGGACAAGCAGCTTTTCCCATACTTGCTGGACCGTGAGATTAATCTTTGGTTTACATCACATGCTCGTGTAAAAAGATTTTTGTGTTTCTGGACAAAACTACAAATTTCCAAAATGTAAAGTGATGGCAACGGCAGCAGACCAAGACTCCTGAATAAAGGTTCACAAGATACATCAGGAGGAATACCGCCTATCGCCCGTATGCATTTCTTCTGTGCAATAAATGCCCTATGTTTGTCGGTACTATTGCCCCATATTATTAATCCGTAGCGTAGCGTCTTGAAGTCATATTACGTTATTGGAACCTTGCGTCTCATGTTACGTCATGAAACCTTGCGTCTTTGAGAGGGCGAGATGACAGTACCCTGTCTGTTATTCTGATTTCCATCAGAGTCGCAAAGTTCTGATATACTTATATATTCACGCATAATTACTACACTTTCCAAATGCGGGTTGGTGATCACAAACCAGAGCAATGTTCGAAAGTTCGTAACTCTTGCTGTCCGTCCCGGGGATTCCAGAATACCCAGATCTTGGCCCAGTATCTAAACCACTAGACCACTAGGGCGTTAGTTACTCCCCGTTGGTTTAATTAGTAAGAACTAATTTGACTGCTGTTGAGCACGGGTCTCTCTTCTCTATAAGAAGAGGGGTTAAGGCCTTATACTTTATTTGATATTTTAGCAACTTAATTGCACTTATAATATCAGTATATAAACTTGAAAAATTTTGTCTCAGGGGGGACTCGAACCCGCATCTCCTCGCGAGGAGATGCGGGTTCGAGTCCCGCCTGAGACAAAAAAAAATTTTTTCAAGTTTATATACTGAGGTTAAGGCCTTAGTTCCACCACACTGGCCTAGTGCGGGTTGGTGGACGGAGAGGGCGACGCTGCGGCAACATCACGCCGCCGTTGGACGTGCCTCAAGCCGCCCGAAGGCCTCCGACAGGGCTTCACGACTGTTGTCTCGTGACAGCAGCCGGGACCGGCGACGCAACGTGCCCTCTGAAGCGCGGAAGCGCTCAAGATATGATTCCACAAACGGTCACCCATCCAATCAGTGACCGCTCCCACCGTTGCTTAATATTCGTTTCGAAGCACGGAATTAGACCGATTTGCAATAAAATAATACTGTCTCTAGCTTTGGTATAGTAATGCCTCGTTGGTTTAGTGGTTTAAGTACCGGGATAAGATCTCGGGGTCCGGGGCTCATTACCCGGGTCGGGCAACAAGAGTTTCGAATTTTAGAACATTGCACGGGTTTCTGAGCACCAACCCGCATCCGCTGGGGTAAACGAGTTCTTGAGTGGATACCGCGTCTCGGCAAACGTAGTGTAGGACGCCCTCAGGCCAGGTGGAGTGATGATTTGCGCAAGGTGGCTGGCAGGAGCTGGATGCGAGAAGCCGAGGATCGACCTAAGTGGCGTGCAGTTGGAGAGGCCTATGTCCAGCAGTGGACTGTGATAGGCTGATGATGATGATGAACCCGCATTCGGCAAGCGTAGTGATTATGCCCATCATTGCTGTGTTAACTTGAGTTCAATGATTCAAGCCCTTTAGTGGGATGATTATAGGCCGTTAACTACTTACCTCTAGCGACGTGTTCTTTGGCTGTGGCAGCTGCAGCAGTTGTTGGGTCGAGTTGCATCAACGCCAGAAGGTTTGTGGCAAGTCTCGCCATGTTCTGTTCCCCGCAACCTCGCGGTAGGGTCACTAGCGCATCTGCGTCCTGGTAACACGGTATTTGAATAGTCAGTGCGTTGTGCTTGTGATCAGGGTTCATGTTGTGTGGTGCCAGAACATTAAAAGCACCTTGGGCCTTATTCAGCTATTTCAATTACAATTTGATCGTGATTGAACTTTTACGCGATGCGCATTTCATTCATTCATTACGATAATAATCATAAGTTCTTGATTTTTCCCTTCATACTTTCACAGGCATAAGACCGTCAACCGAAAAATATTTTCGGGTCGAAACTTGACCTACATTTTTATTTAATAAATGGGGTATAAATACGATACTTAACGCTTATAATTTTTTTTGACGGTGATAAAAAGTTATCCTGTATTTAAAGAGGCAACTACAGGAATTCTGTTAGATGCAATAGATGATGCAGCAGCTTTTCTACCATTGGATAATTTTTTGGCGGTGATGACCAAGTTATCCTGTATTTAAAGAGGCAACTACGGGAATACTGTTAGATGCAATAGATGATGCAGCATCTGTTCTACCATTGGATAAACTGAGATCGTCTGCTGGTCTACCAAGCTAGGTGTTATCATTATGAAATCCTCCATTTAGAGAGGTCTGCTGGGCCTAGGCCGCCCATAAAATACTCCATTACGATTGGTTTTGCTCGGATTTGATAATATTCAGGTAGCAGTGATCGACCTGTTATTCCTCGTTCTTCTCTGATTAGTTATGTGCAGTCAGCTGCAAAAGTATGTATGCATAATAAACTGATTGTAGTCGTTTTAAATTTTAATCTTAGAAGATATGATATTTAAATCAGGCATATCAGGCAAAACATTTTTATCACAAACTCGCACCTATTTGTTAAACGTTAGATGCCACAGGGTAAGCTGTCATCTGTAATACAAGACTTAAAAAACGTATTCTGGATAGGTACTCACTGCAAGCAAAGGTCCTAAAACATCACCGATCGCCCATACGGTGAGGGATTCTGTGCCTGATACAGGTTGGATTGGGGGCCATATCCAAGACACTTGGGACTGGCTTGACTCTACACTACCTGAAAAATTTAGACAAAATTTTCAGTAGGTACATCAAATTAAAAAAAAGCTGCTTTCGCAAGTTTGGAACCAGTGTGCTGTGCCGGATTTTAACACATGATTTATTGTAAGGTTTGTTTATGAATGATCACGGAAGACATAATATTATTATTTGTACTACAAGGTAAAGTTGTACTACGTGACAATTCATTGGTACAATTCTGTGAGTCTAAAACTTTGAACCAATATTATGACTATGTGATCTCACCTCTTCCACACAGGAGTATAGATTTGTGTTCTTGGACGGGTACTCCTTCTGGGTCTACTGTGATGTGGATTATGACTTCGTCACTGAAAAGTAACAGTTAAATTAATAAACCTTCTAAAATGAATAGGTAAATATAAAATTTTGTTTTAATTAATGATTTTATAAGATTCAGCCCTAGCTCTAAATGAGGCATTAACATTAATATCCAACTAGTCATTGTAATTTATCTCGTACTAACTTGGTTCATTATTAGTAAATAAGTATTACTAGAAGATATTTTATTCTGTTAAGCTAATTTAGGAGGTGTGTCAAACAAAGAGTCAGAAATTATTGCTACGAGGAAACACAAGGGCCGTTTTTCCATACAAACGTAGTCCCCTGTTTCCTCCCTGGATAAAGCCAGTAGAGCAATAATTTTTATTACAAAAATCTATGGCCACTATTAGCATGTTTCTATGTTTTCTGTTTTTTCATAAATTAATTAATAAAAAAGATATGAACCCTCAAAAATCAAAAAAAATCACCAGATTTTCCGCTGTGTTCAAACATCCAGAAAACAAATTTGGCTAAATTTTAGAAAAAAATGAAAATATACGAACACGGCCAAAGCCTTTCTTTAATTTTTAATGAAAAAAGTATTTAAATGGGTCTAGTTTCGGAAAAGTAATCGGGGGGACTACGAAACGTTGATTTGGTGTGTGTGACATTTTCGGTCCAAGAAACAGTTGTCTCTATCACACTCTGCGGTGAAGGCGTTTGGCACTGCGCGACAGCAATAGATTTTACAAATGCCTATTTTTCAATTCTCTCGCCCGTAGTGTTTCCTCTTAATACAGCCTTGGTGGAGGTCCAACCAAGCAGTTGCCTCATTCTCGTTGCCTCATACTGGCCATGGTGGTACGAGATATTTTGCCCTAATAGATTAAACTCTTGCTCTGGCAAAAGTCCCGTACAGACTTGGCGCGAATACTGAGTCGTGCGTCTCCTGTAAGTTTAGCGCGTATCTTAACGCGTTGCGACAGACGCTCGCAGAAACACAGACCTTAACATAAACCTAGCTGAAGTCTAATCAGTAATTAGGTCCCCCACCAGGTGGACTGACGATCTAATGAAGGTTGCGGGAAGCCGGTGGCGCGGGACTGATTGTTTTAAAGATCCTCAGGGGAGGCCTTTGTCCAGGACAGGGCGTCATTTGCCTGAGATGATAATGATGAAGTTAGATGTGTCAAAGATTCAGAAAATGTGCCTACTTAACCTAGCTGAGGTCCAAGTACTAGTTGCATTAGCACAGTTTCTGTCCCGTACAGACTTGGTGCGAATACTGAGTCTGGAATCCCGGTAAGTTTAGCGCGTATCTCAACGCGACGGGCAACAGACGCGCGGGCAGATACGCAGACTGTCTCCACTTGTTCCACTGGACCTTGATATAAAACTGGCTGAAAGCCCAAGTAGTAGTGATGCCTCCACCAGGTGGACTGACGATCTAATGAAGGTTGCGGGAAGCCGGTAGCGCGGGACTGATTTTTGTGAAGATCCTTAGGGGAGGCCTATGTCCTGGAGTAGGCGTTATTTGGCTGAGATGATAATGATCAAGTTTTGTGTGTCAAAGACTCATAAACTAACCTAGCTGAAGTCCAAGTACTAGTTGCATTAGCACAGTTTCTGTCCTGCACAGACTTGGCTCGAATACTGAGTCGTACGTCTCCTGGAAGCTTGGCGCGGATCCCAACGCGTCCTACGATAGACGCGCGGGCAGGAAACACAGGTTGATTCCACGTGTTCCGCTGGACCTTGAAATAAACCTGGCTGAAAGCCCAAGTAGTAGTGATGCCTCCACCAGGTGGACTGACGATCTAATGCAGGTTGCGGGAAGCCGGTGGATGTGGGTAGCGAGGTTCAATCGTTGTGGAGTTCCTTAGGGGAGGTCTATGGCCAGGAGTGGGCGTCGTCTAGCTGTGATGATAATGATGAAGTTTAGAGGTGTGTCAAAGACTCATAAACTGACCTAGCTGAAGTCCTAATAGTAGTTAGGTCCCCCACCAGGTCGACTGACGATCTAGTGAAGGTTGCGGAAAGTCATTGGATGTGAATTGCGCGAGACCGATCGTTGTGAAGATTCTTAGGGGAGGCCTTTCTCCAGGAGTAGGCGTCAACTGGCTGAGATGATGACGATCAAGTTCGGTGTGTCAAAGGCTCATATAAACTAACCTAGCTGAAGTCCAAGTAGTTGTTGCATTAGCACAGTTCCTGTCCCGCACAGACTTGGCGCGAATACTGAGTCGTGCGTCTCCGGTAAGTTTAGCGCGTATCTCAACGCGTCGGGCGACAGACGCGCGAGCAGATACGCAGACTGACTCCACGTGTTCCACTGGACCTTCAAGGCGGGCGTCGGTTAGGATCTGGATTTGGACCTGGAAACCGATACACGGGGGTTTCAGCCAGTACATGTTTTGATGTAACGTACGTGGGTAACACTGAAAATGTTTAGAACTGGCCAGTTAGGAACATTGCTAATGAAAACTTTTTTGTATTTCAATTTTAGAACTCTTTGGTAACCTGATGTAGTTTATTGCATTTATTTGTCATTTGTTTTTGTGGATTGGCGGCAAATCTAAAACTCTTGTTACACGTGAAAATGAACTTAACGCGAGAAAATTTTCGGTCAATGATTTATTATGACTTTCGTTGTGGGCTTACTCAACAACAAAGCTATGATAGGCTGCAATTGGCATTTCTTAATGAAGCCCCATCTCGTGCCACTATTTACAATTGGTTTAACGAGTTTAAGCGTGGACGTAGCAATCTCAATGCTGATCCGCGTGAGGGACGTCCTTTACCAGCGACTACTGAAGATAACATCAGTGCTGTGCGACGCATGATAGAGGAAGATAAGAGAGTGACCTATCAGCAGATACGGGCAAGCCTAGGCATTGGTATGAGTCAAGTTCAAAAAATATTAGATTTAGGCGTCAGGAAGCTTTGTACCAGATGAATTCCCCATACTTTCAGCTCAGTGGGTGTTTCCTTTCGAGGATCGGCCAACTAAGGTAAAGAAAGGAAGAAGTCAAGGGAAAAAGATGATTGCCTCATTCTTTGGTCGGAAAGGTCATTTCCCGACAGTTGTACTAGAAGATGGAAGGACAGTTACTGCAGACTGGTATGTCAATCGCTGTTGCCTGTTGTCTTGGAAAAAATTCGACAGCAGCGCCCTCGAAGCAGGATCCTCCTTCACCACGACAATGCTTCAGCGCACTCCTCAAAACGGACTGTTGAATATTTGACTATAGCAGGTGTCGAGATAATGAGTCATCCGCCATACAGTCCTGACCTGGCGCGCTGCGACTTTCATTTATTCCCAAGAACTAAAGATAAAATTAGAGGTATTCGCTTTACGAGCCCTGAAGATGCGGTGAAAGCGTACGAAAATGCCATAGAAGAGACCCCTAAGGAAGAATAGGGCTACTGCTTTTCTCAGTGGTTCCATCGAATGCGACGATGTGTAGAGAGGAACGGAGATTACTTCGAAAAACAATAAAAGTATTGGCAACTTTCTACATTAAGCCGTTTTTCATTTTCTAGACATTTTCAGTGTTACCTAGGTATATGAAGGAAATACGGCGGTAGCGTTACAGACTACTTTTTTAAGACTGATTTTTATGCAAATAAATTGGTGGTAACAAATAGGTAGGGGTGGTAAAATCTACCTCCTAGTGGTCCACCCTGGGCAACGGCATCTTTGGTTTTCTAACAAATGATGACGGCTAACAGGATCTCTCTGCGGTGGTAGGCTTCGTAAGAAGCCGCCTAGATGCTACCACCCTCCTGCCGGAGTCCAGCGACAAACAGTTTTTCTGTGTTCCGCTGGTGTGTGGGAGAACCAGTACCTCTGGGTAAGCTCGCTCCATCTTAGGCTTCTTCTTAACCGTATAGTTAAGTATGTTGTCAAGAGCAAGCCCATTGATTATAAAAAAAAGGTAATTATACGGTAATTTTTGAGTGATCGCGATAAAAATATTGGAAACGCGCGAAAGCGACTTACACTGAGCGGCTCATACAGATAGTTGAATAGACGGTAGCGGACGATGGTAGCGTCGCCACGCTTCAACCTGCTGGGACTGTCTGCGTGGATGAAGAATTCGCGGAACACCTGCAATCATTGAAAGTTCAGCAGTTTGGGCGTAACAAACAGACAGAATTTTATTTCCGTATTTATAAGATGTAGAGATTATTATTAAGTTCATACCTGCAGTACTGCTGGCTGTGAAATAGAAATACCAGTCCTGGCCAGACAGACGACAGATGCTTCAAACCGGCTGATAGAGTCAGGAGCTTTAGCTGATACCACCGCTGATCCATTGCTGCCAACACCTACCAGTCGCCACAGCCAAGCCTGGTGAAAATAAAATGTTTCCTACAAATAATAGACGACCATTTGGATCAGTGTTAGTAAACGCTGCTTCTGATACATGGGTCGCGGGTTCGATCCCCGCACAGTACAAATATTTGTGTGCATGAACATATCTGTTTGTACTAGTCTGGGTGTTTTTCTATGTATTATAAGTATATACATATTTACAAAAAAAAAGTAAGTTTATCGGTTGTCTAGTAGCCAATACGAAAAGCTTCGTAGTAGTAGCTTAGTTTGGGACTAGATAGCTCTGTGTTGACCAGTGTGGCATGTCTGAAAATATATTTATTATTATTATACTGGAATGTTCATCAAGTCCTGATTTCATTACGTACATTTGTAAGATCAGCTATACCTAAGTATATTTTAAATCGGGCTTTCATTGCAAGAGTTTAATAATCATCAATCATCTGTAAATGTTATGTCAAACGCTATACATTAAAAAAGTTTAAATTTTCAAAAGCTATACACTTAACAAATAATTTAGTATGGTGATTAATTATCTTAAATTTTCAAATTTTCCGCAAAAAATTTTTTGATTTTTTCTATCATAAGAACATTCTCCTGACAATAACAAACAAAACAAAAAGGAATTAGTAAAATCAGTCCCGCCGTTCACGAATGATGCGATGACCAAGGGAAATAGGGATTGATTTTTATATACATATATATAGATTATGTTGGTCTTTTTCCAATCACTACGATTGTGATAAGTGATAACCCTGTATATTATTAGTTTCAAAGTTTCGTTACCGAATTTCTCACCTCAGAAAAGTCACTTCTAGGTACCGTAGTGTCTTCTATCATCGACTCTGGAGGCGACACACAATTTGAATTCAGACCCATGTCTCCTCCTGTGATCCTGACTCCTGCTGCGGCTAACCACGAAGCTGTGAGCTCTAGATTGTTGGTTGGGAACTCCGAAAGATCTGATCCTTTTGAAATAGACAGTATTTTTAATACGTACAGTGTGAATAAGTATGCTTCATGCTAGACATCCAATGTGCATACATGCATAGATAATTTTGTTTTGCCAAAAACATTTCCTAGCGCACCTAATGCAAAGCCAATCATCAGAAAAAACTATTTCAAAGTGGTCTAATTGAATAACGACCTTAGGACAGGCAAAACATTATGGATCCATTGTGTATTTCTGCATTAAAAAAGCCCAATAGGAACTTTGATCACACTAGAAACGTCATCGACACTGTTAGAGAAAACTTTATATGATATTCAATTGCAATTATAGTATCAGTATTTAGACTTGAAAAATATCTCAGGCGGGACTCGAACCCGCATCTCCATGCATATCGGTCTCGGCGCTATACCATTAAGAATGTTTAAAAATTGCATAAGGTTTTGTAAGTGGTTCATCGAGACTATATGACAATTACTGGAGTCTCGTCGGTCATCTATTATAATAAAACAATACTTACTCAAAAAGCAAGCCCCGGCCGCTTCATATTCGGTCAGGTTCCTATGACTGTCCATCAGTTTCCTCAGTCCCGTCATGACTACTTCCTTCACAGTAGGCCCTGGCTGGTTCCACTTGGCCGCCGAATCTAATACTGTGAGGGCACAGAGCGCTGGTCCGGGAGTGGCTATGTGAAGACTCGCCGTGGAACCGGGTGCTACTTGCCGAGATAGCCAAGTGGGTTCCACCTAAAAATTTACATAATTCACTTTTCCTAGGCATACTGGTAGTACCTATTAAAGTAGTACTCTTTAAGTCTCCTCTAACGACACTCTTAACGGCTGGTCCCAATAACCTATCTATCTTCAGTTTTGGCATATCGGAGATAGATAACAACTTTTGTCATTGTTTCTCTGGACGGCTAAAATCAGAGACAGAAGATGTTTTCTATCACCGATATGCCAAAACTGAAGATAGATAGATTATTGGGACCGGCCGTAAGAAGACAAGGGGTGGTGCTATATTTTTATGCACCATCAGATATTATTGACTTTGATATTCGCAATTAAGGATTGCAGTATGAATTTTGCAGTGACATTGAAATCGAGGTGAGTCACAGAGAAATGACAAATTATACCGAGTTAAACTTTTATGGAGCTAGTTGTTTCGGGGATTCTTCCATGTACCTTGTTTTTTTTAGTTTCCGTTAGAAGTGCGTCCAATTAACACATGACACTGACCAGTTTAATGTTAACCTACATCTACACCTGAATTAGTTCTTTCGTGATCAGGGCGATTGCGATAGTGTCCAAAATCGAAAACTCATTAAAAATAAGGTGCATGGTAAATAAACCCCGAGTCAATACCCATGGCGAAAACCCCGTAATAACTTAGTCATCGAAAAGTCGACTTAAGTAGCGTTCGTCACAAAATTACATAAATATCTTAGAAGAAACTTTTTGAATCATTATCATATCCCCTCCCATCCCTTTTTTGTACTCACCTTATTGCTGAAGCATTCATCCATTTCAAACAGCTTGCTAGCGCTGACAAGTTCCCCGTCATAGTAGAAGTACGCTACCAAATGGCTGTCAGGGCACATTTGATGTGTCACTTTTATTGGCAACATCACCCTCAGCATATGCCTGTCTAACAGGGAATCTGGATCATTTCCATCAAAGATTGTCCCGTTTGCTGTTGTCTGAGAATTCGCCGGGTTTGGATCGGTATATGCGTGGTAACATTGGGCGTTTCTTGAGGTGGTCGGTATGTAATCGGATGAGCTGGTCTGCGGACATTGCGTAGTCGCTCCCCAACGGTATATGATTCCTCCACGAGTGACTACCTATAATTGAAATGATTTTGTTTAACATTTTCATTATAATCAGCCTACATCAGTCCTCTGCTGGAGATAGGCCACTTCAGAAGGAGGATTGCGATATAATTGCCATGCTTGGCAGGTGTGTTGGCAGTTAGGCCAATGATGGAGAGATGCTTCTGTTCATCTTCTGTTGATACCCGGTTGGAGTTGATGAAAGGTGGTCCGGTTAACAAGTAAGGAGTTTGTTTCCTGGTCGGGTCAATTTAGGAAATTATCTCTTCTAAGTAAACTTGGTTCTAGAAAAGGGAGGGTTATAGTCGTAATTTGTAAAGCACGTTAAGCCATTGGCTTTGTCGTAAAAACAAGTAAAGCTAGAAGCCTGCAAGGTTAGAAAAACTATACACTATCCTTGGAGGATAGTCATACGATAAGAAGCTTGGTTCACCAACGTGAAGCTAGTAATGATATAAATAGTACAGGGGAATGCACATGCGACATACAACGATGGCAACAATGTCCAATTTAGAGGTTTGGAGGCCTCGGGGACGCAAAGAAGTGGAGGCGTTCTGGCCCTAAATTGTTTTCCAAATAAAATTGTTTTTTTTTCATTTTTATAAAACATTCTAGTAAAAATTAATTTATTACAATCAAGATGAAAACTGGGGAGTAAATTGCAAGTGTTTATCAGGGCTATTGAAGATTTTGATATTTTAGTTATTGCCTTGGAGTGAATAAATTAGATCGATTTGTGTTAATATTTAAGTAACTATTAATGTTTCAAGTACAACGTACTGTAGGTAAGGGTAAAACGCGAAAAAAAAGATCAAGGAAAAGTTGTTTACTAGTGTTTACGAGTCTAATTTTGTTTTTTTTTTCACTTTTGTCCCTCTTCAGCCTCGGGTGCCATGGTTGTCTTCACCTAAATCCGGCGCTGGAAGTCACGAAGCCGCAGTTTATAGAAAGAAATAAAGAAAGAAACATTTAATTGGCCACAAACACATTACAATAGACATAGGTAGACAATAGAACAAAAGACAAGAACCAAAAAAAAAAGAAAAACAAAAAATAAATTGACACGTTACATGGCCAATTAGGTCCCACCTCAGCATGTGCCTGATACATACCACAAAGTGCACGGTGAGCGGCCTCCCCACGTGCCCCAGGTCGACGTACAGCGGCACGTAGGTCCGGCCCGCGCCGCCCGGCCTCAGCGGCCCCAGCGCCGCCCGCGCCGCGCCCGCCACGCGCAGCGGGCCTGACGACACGCGGCTGTCGTTGTGGAGGGAGGCCTGGAGATGTGAAATCAGTAAAGCCCATAATCATCCCAGTGGAAATCAGTAAGGCCTATAATCATCCCAGTGGAAATCAGTAAGGTCTATAATCATCCCAGTGGAAATCAGTAAGGCCTATAATCATCCCAGTGGAAATCAGTAAGGCCTATAATCATCCCAGTGGAAATCAGTAAGGTCTATAATCATCCCAGTGGAAATCAGTAAGGCCTGTAATCATCCCAGTGGAAATCAGTAAGGCCTATAATCATCCCAGTGCAGGGCAAAGGCCTCCACCATTGATATCAAGTTACCATAGCAATGATGGGTAAAAATCAGTTTTATTTCTGCAAATAGGCTCCTGGAGGCGCTTTTACACATCCCCATATTAAACCTATAACTGCTTCGGGACAAAATGTGGGCTAGTGCCGACAAGAAGCAGCCAAGAAACTCGGTCACTATTGTCCTTACTAAGCTATTGTCAGCCTCTTTGAGAATGAGAGCTAGGAAAATTTAAAGCCCATTTCTATCATTAATAATAATAATAACCCTTTTTCATTTAAATTACTTCGACATACAGGGAGTCCAGCAATTGAACGTGGCAAAACGTGGCGTTGCTAAAAATACGAACACCATTTCCTATGAACGAATTATCTTACTTATAGCAATCTGAATCCTGAAACGGCAAGTTTATCACTGCCTGTCAGTAAGTATATCATGTCCCACACACACGTATCCGTAACTTTACTTATTGTGTTTCGGTTATCGAGTGATTTCATTTGATACCCATATCATAGCCGTTGATGTAAAAATTATAAATCGATATTTTCGTCCGCCATATTGCATTAAAAATGGCGGTAAATAATAATCGTGCAGATTGTCATCGGAAACTAATGTGTATCAAATTTTAGCTCAGTAGCTTTAGTAGAAGTGAGTAAAATATTAATTGAAAGATTCCAGGACATACATACAAAAAAAGTTAAACAAAAGCTTTTAGTAAAAAAAAACAGATTTAATTAAAAAGATTCGGCCCGAGCTGTCCAGCCTTAAAGGACCTAGTGCCGCCCGGGCCCGCGTGGCCACGTGCAGAGGGCTGAGGTTGAGGTCATTGTGTAGGGGTGGCCTAGAGATGGGTGATATTAATTAATATTGAATTTGAATATTTCAGCACTTTACAGCTGCAATAGTCTTTGCCTGTAGCCCCAACGTTGGCTTGTAGTCCCAACGGGTCACAAGTCCATACTTGTTTGTACAATGTATCTTACCATAAAGTTGTAGTTAGATAATAACTGACGCTCTCTTCAGCGGCTGTAAACATGAACCTGGACAATCTGCTGTAGTCTGTCACTGCTTCGTGGCAGGAGTCTTTGCCCATAGTATACACGATAATTTATACGAGTATAAAAAGTCTTTGACCAGTGTGTGTTGCCAGTAATGACCTATGGGAGTGAGACGTGGTCGTTTGCTATGGGTCTCATAAGAAGGCTCAAGATCACCCAGCGAGCAATGGAGAGAGCGATGCTTGGTATTTCCCTACTCGATCGAATCAGAAATGATGAGATCCGCAGGAGAACTAAAACAACCGACATCGCTCGAAGGATTGCATCGTTGAAATGGCAGTGGGCGGGACACATAGCGCGGAGAACCGATGGCCGTTGGGGCGGAAAGGTTCTCGAATGGCGACCACGTACCGGACGACGTTCCGTGGGCAGGCCCCCCACAAGGTGGACCGACGATCTGATCAAGGTCTCGGGAAGCCGCTGGATGCGGATAGCACAGGACCGATCATTGTGGAGATCCTTGGGGGAGGCCTATGCCCAGCAGTGGGCGTCGTTCGGCTGATATGATGATGATGATGATAAAAAATGTATCTCACCATAAAGTTGTAATAACTGACGCTTTCTTCAGTAGCTGTGAACATGACCCTGGCCAGTCCCCTGTCGTCCGTCACCGCTTCGTGGCAGGATTCGTTTATGCGTGGCGAGTATTCGGCAAACAATCCGGGCACGCGACACACTTTGACGAGCTCGTTCGCCGCTGGTTTGTCGTCCCAGCGGGTTGCTTTTACCTTGATGAGGATAAATAAATTAATGTGGATAACATCACTTATTTACATTGTTCTGACACCGACAGCGAAAATCTCCACTCCCTTTTCTATAATAGAGATTTTCCGGAACAAAAGTAACATATTTCTTCTTAATAGTTTTAAAATATCGCAATACCTTTTTTTAAATCGGTTCTGCATTTTAAGCTTGGAAGATAAGATATAGAGTTGTTTAGAATTTATAATGTCTGCTACTTTTCCACACAAGCCTTTGTCCGGGTAAATACCTAATGCATAAATGCTACTTTTACTTTGCCGAATTACATCTATATCTATTGAGCCGTTTGGGCGTGATTAAGTAACAAAACTTCACCCCAAACTTTCCCATTAATATTAATAGCAGAAGTTAGATGAGCTAAGAAGTACAATAACCAGTAACTCAGTAACATCAGTTTTATTATAATAGGGGTTAAAGTATGAAATTGCCGATTATTTTCCCACTTTTTATTTTGTTTATAGCTCTTAAGTATAGTCATATTATTGCGTAATTATTTTTGTGTTGTATCAAAAACTAAATAAAGTAACCTTTGACTAAAACAAAATGCAATACTAGTGCCTATTACTTCAAAGGAAGTCGTTGAAAAGACCCCTTACAATGTGTCAGCTGACCTTCTTGCTTCAATTAAGTATATTTGTATTATATACTTTGATTTTCAGAAATTTAAATACTATAATGCGTAGCTTTATAACCATCTAACTTTCACCTTTAATTGCATCGAAAACGGTTAAGGCGATTTTAAAAAAACAAAAAAATTGTTAGTAAGGAAAAATGACTTTTCTCGATTTCGTCCATACAAAACGGCAATTTCATACTTTAACCCCTAATATTTCTGCAAAAATCAGGAGGCGGTCTTACACGTTCCTATATTTTAACCAGCACAATTATCGACTAGTTTCGAGGCAGTGCAAGATACTTGGTCGTTATTCTCAGCCTCTTTTAAATATTTATGTTTACAAAAAGATCAGCAGTAAACAATTTTAAGCCGTACATTTCTATCATTGGTATATATATATGTAGATTGGTTTGTTGTCTTAATAGATCTTCAAATAAATTTATACTCATAAAGTCGTGTACCTTCAGCTTATAAGGTAATCCTGGAGAGATGATAGCTCGGTGTTTCGTCAGGAACTCCAGGGAGATGGGAGTGTCCACGACTTGAGAAACCACTGTGGTGTTCTGCCATATTCGAGTGCCGTCCTCCTACAATAACACAGTCCAGTGAAAAAAAAATCTTTACCGTTCGCAGCGTATAGCTTTGAATAAGTTCGACGACCAAACAATGTCTTGGCAGCTCAAAAAATGAGCAGTTATGGTTTAGTCGCTCTTATGACACCCATAGGGAGAGAAGGGGTAGTATATTCTTTATACTTGTCAGCACCACACGACACCTCTCCCTATTATTTAGTATTTTGCTATAATCGCCACACTTGGGGTTGCCGTTCTGAGAAACGATGGAGGAAGACCATACTCCTTTATTAGTGTCTTCTTACGACACTTTAGGATCAGAAGGATTCCATTCTTGGCCGGCATCACAAGTCACTGTATGCTGCTACTGCCTTATGATGCTGTTACTACTTAACTTACCTGGAAGGAAACGTCAGCAACCACCACATAATGAGGTGGGTTCGTTCCATTCAGGCCAATCCTTCTCGCTGTTGCCTTGTGTCTATAGTAACCTCTAGGAATCCTAACGGCCGGTCCCAATAACCTATCTATCTTTAGTTTTGGCATATCGCAGATAGAAAACCACTTCTGTCTTGTTTCTCTGGAAGGCAAAATCAGAGACAGAAGATGTTTTCAATCTCCGATATGCCAAAACTGAAGATAGATAGATTATTGGGACCGGCCGTTAGTCTCCCACAAAAGCCTACTGTAAGATATAGGCCTAATCTTCTTGATTTTGCAACAATCTCCCCACTTGGCTGGTGGGTTGGCGATCGCAATTCAATGGTAAAGAGAAGATGCTGCTGTCGGTCTTCTTTTGGCAGTTCTCCTTTAATCGGTCTTACGATAGCTATAAGCTGAGAAAAGGAGGTGGTATGTTGTTAAGACGACTATTTGGATCAGCGGTTGTAAACGCTGCTTTTAAGCCATGGGACGCGGGTTCGATCCCCGCACAGTACAAATATTTGTGTGCATGAACATGTCTGTTTGTACTGGTCTGGGTGTTTTCTATGTAGGTATTATAAGTATGTATTTACAAAATAAAAAAAGTATATAAGTAAGTTTATCGGTTTTCTAGTACCCCATACGACAGGGTACTTAATAGAGCTTAATTTGAGACTAGATGGCTCTGTGGGGCCAAGTGAGGCATGTCTTAAATATATAATATATGTTGTGCACGTAAAAGTACTTTCTCTTCCTATAAGTGTGGTAAGAGGTGACTAAAATAGAATAACCAGTGGGAGCCGGGCAGCAGCGTCTTTCCTCAAGCAGAGGACTTACATACGCTAGTAATAATGCTCTTTCTACTGAACTTACCTGGAATGAGAAGTCAGCGACCACCACATCAGGTGGGTTGGTTCCATTCAGGCCAATCCTTCTAGCTGCTGCCGCGTGTCTATGGCAAGCTCTTGGCGCTTTAATCCTGACCACAGTCTTGATGCTGCTGCTGGCTTCTTGGGCTATTGTGGTGCCACCTGCCCCACGGATGCGGATGACGAGCATGCCTTCTACGGCTTCCGTCCAGGGATACCTTTGGGTACAGAAGTTCCAAAATGGTAAAGTAAAAAAAAAGGAAAATAATAGCCTATAATCAGCTTACAGCAGGGCTAAGGCCTCTAGAACGTTCTACAAAACGAAGGGTACTATTGTGGACCCCGGGATCTTGGAACTTAACCACTAGATCCATGGAAGAAACGTGGGTCGTAACATGAAGTAGATATGATGTACTACTAGTTTGTTGGCCGCGGCTCTACCCGCGTGAATTACACATTATATCGCGCGGGTGGAAACCCTGTGCCCAGCAGTGGAATACAAAATAGCATGCAACCTTTAATGATAGTGAATAACACAAACTGTTCTGACCCCAAATAAGTAACTATTTAATGCATTTTTTTTGTAGAAATCATTGCAGAAACAAAAGAGGGACCAAAAACATCCTGACCTGTGAAACACTTTTTACTACATTCACCTGTCCTGGAATCGAACTCAGCTGAGATACCGAATCGAACCCTTGAAAACCTTGAGCCTTTTCATGAAACCCCATATTAAGCGACCACGTTTCTTTCGCACTGGTCTTGAGACATTGAAGTAATTTGTCGCGAAGATTTTTCGTGACTTCCCGAACGCTACTCGTTCGAGTTGGATTCGACGAGGGATATCTTTGGCGACACTATACACTTGATTTGTTTATCACCTGACGCAAACAGTCCAGACCAGCCTCTCACTGCTCCTTAGCACTCGAGGCGCGTGGCGAACACTCAGTTGGAACGGAGGCAGTTCGTAGTTGCCCACCCAGAACACTGCAGAACCCTGGAGATATAATTAAAAAATAACGTAAAGGAACAGCCTACAATCAACGCACTGCAGGGCCTCTATCATGGAATTCAAGTTACATCGGCAATGATGGGTACAGGCATAATCACAACGCTTGCTTACAATATTATTACGATTATATCGACATATAATTACGCCAATTGTGTCCTGTAGTGACGGCACATTAGAGGAGTAGCACCACGTCCATTCTTTTCCGTGTGTGTCAGTCGACGGTGTCGTAAAAGGTGGGTTAAGTAGTACGGCCAGAAAAAGACTACCTTCGTTTACCAGTCTACCATTGATTGGCCAAACTGCGATTGCCAACCTACCAAGCGAGGCGATTATGGCAAAATCCTTATTTTACAGAGGTAGAATGGTTATTACAATTACTGAGCATTTAACTCAGAAGAACAGGCACTAAGTTTTTTTTTTTTTTAAACTTCTTCGATGTAACAATGATTGGTGTTGTTTTATTGTATTCAGAGACATCGGGCGACATCGTAAAACATTGCCCTACGCGCAAAATCTTGTCGCGGTCCACATCAGTTTAGTTGATTGATAGAGTGACTTTACTCGTTCGAATGGGCGGCAACATACAAGTCGCGGTACATGTCAAGCGAAGTTTGACAACGTCGCATGAAGTCGCCCGATGTCTTGCGGTCGGACAGTCACGCGACATTTATCTTCTAATGGGTACGCGGCTTATAACGGAATCCCAAAGTCAAGGCATACGGTAAAGTATGCAAAATAGTATTGTCTCCAAGTCTCCACTGACCTGAGCTCCGTCAGCCATTTTAGCCCTTATCGTCCACCGTCCTGGCGGCGCCTCAGCGAGCTCGTGCTGCAGCTGTGCGATGCCCATGCGGGTTCGTACCCTGAACCATTGTGCTGCTCGAGCGCCCTCCCAAGCGCCCGGTGGACCTTCTAGCCAGACTTCGTCGATCTGGAATGAGTTTTAAAGTTTAGAATTATCACTATTTAAACTTGAAAAATTATGTGTCAGGCGGGACTCGCACCCGGTGCGTTGGGGTATGCTTCGGGTTCGGGTCCCGCTTGAGACATAATTTTTCAAGTTTAAAAACTAATATTATAATTGCAACTAAGTTGCTTAAAATATCATAAAATATAAAATCTTTAGGCAAAGCTTGATCGACACAAATAGTCATAGATTCGTCGACACAAATAATCTAGTCAAAAGTTATCATTGACTAAAGTGTTCAGCTACTTGTGATGGTGACTGTGCGTCATTATGGCAGTCTATTTATTCGTTACAACATTACGAGTTTTAAAATTAGTAATTTAAGTCACGGCCTATAATCATCCCAACGATCTTTTATAGATAGGCTTGGGTCTGGAAGGGGTATTATAACAGAACACGGAAATAGGTTAGAAAGATGTAGGCGGGGCAGTGCAGCGCGCCATAGAGGTTATGAGCAAGTGCTCATTCTTCTGGCCAAACATGAATGTAAGTAAGCGCTGTGATTGGTTTCTTTTGACGTCGCGCAACTCTATTGGTCGCGCGACATCAAAATAATTCGCTTGATTGACGTTCTCTAAACTCGTATATGTGTGCGAAAGCTTGTGTTTATTATGTGCACAAGTAGTAGTGGGGCGCAAGCGGCGACACCGATTATCATACTATACCCTCACCTAGCCCAGACCTCAATCCTTTAGACTTCAAATTATGGTCAGTTTTAGAGGACATGGCATGCTCAAAACGACACGGCGACATCGAGTCTCTTTAAAAATCTTTGGAGCAAGCAGTGAAAACAGTGCGTAAATCCACAGATTTCTGACTAAACAGATTAAAGGCCTGTATAAAAAATATTAAACACTTTTTTCCTTCCTTGACCCTTTAAAAAGTATAAAAAAAAGTAAAGTAACAGCCTATAATCATCCCACTGCAGGGAAAAGGCCTCCATCATTGAATTCAAGTTACCACTGCAATGATGGGAATTGACTCTTAAAGGAACCGAACCTGGGGCCTCGAAGCAGGTGACAAAACCAGTGCGTACGCCACTCCACAGACGAGATCGTTAGTATTTGGGGTTCGACAAACGATCTATTAGAAGAACTGGTATGACCCATAATTACTATGGTAACTTGAATTCAATGATGGAGGCCTTTGCCCTGCAGTGGGATGGTTAAAGGCCGGTACTCTCATAGATTTAATATAGATGATAGATTGGCAATTGAATCCTGAAAACGAGACCAAAACTAGGTTACGCTAGTGTGCATAAAGTGAGCATGTGCGTGAGATAAATAGTGCAGGTACTGCATTGTCTGCTTGCTTTCGATATCGATTCCATCGACACAGTTTACGTTGACGCAGGTGACTTATTTTTTAGTATTATTAAAAAGACGCCAAAAAACTGCAAGTAAATACCTAGATATGTTTTTTATTTTATAATTACTTATCCCCGAACAAACTCAATTTATAGTGAAAAATATCGTAAGCTTTACTTGCCAGTATTTAACAATTTTGCCTCATTTTGCGATCGCAATCGCCAAAGTTGAAATAAAACTGATATTTATTTTTCAATTACACATTACAAACGTACACTAAATATACATATATTTAATGTTTAACTAATGGGGATTGATGGGGGCTTGAACAATATGGACATTGATCCAGAGCGTAATTTTACAGGCTGATCGCCTCTGTGTTAAAAACACTTAGGGTCCAGATGTAAACTGCAAATGGTCGAATATTTATAGGGCGAACATTCTTTTCTATTAGGCAATTTCAACCTTTTCTAACGTATTTTAACAATTTAGGCTGTATGCAGTTTACAATGTGAAATATGTCAGCTAATGAAATGTCGATAAGATATCATCGACAACGTCAATCACTATAATACAAAAGTGACGTTAGTAATTGCTGAAATTCACGTATTTGATATTATTTTTAATTGAATTCATATGAATTTAAATCCTTGTCCTGATGAAATGCCCTATCAATTAGTATACAAAATTTTGGTCAAAGCTCTGAAACATTGCATTTTGCTGCTGATAATCGCGATTGTGTATTGACGTGTAAAATGTACAATTATGTTGGTTCCCTTTTTTAGATGAGTTACTTCCAGGTACTGAACATGTAACCATAATGAAAATACATCAACTCGACACTTTTTTACAATAATAAAAAGGAAACTAGTAAAACTAAAGGGAATATTGTGTTGCGCGTGACAGACGTCAGAACTCAGAAAAATGCTACGGGTTCTTAGCGTGTACGTGAACGGCCTTGTGATCTATCTCGTTCTATCGTATAGCTGCATTGTATTCTGTCTCTTTTCATTGCCAATCTATCAGCAGTATATTAAATCTATGGGTACTCTAAACCATAGCTCTAAACGATCTGTTATCTATGACAGATCTTTAAAAAAATGCGGAATGTATCATAAAATTTGTGTTAGCATAAAATATACAAACAAACACATAAAACGTACGACGGACCTTAACCCATTGACCGTGTTAAATTACCGCTGACTCAACATAATAAATGGTGCGAAATCGTTGACATTGTTGAACACTCAAAGTCCAACATATAAACATATTTAAGTCTCACTTTTGCTGCGGCTTTAGCCGCATATTATATCATTCGAATATTTTTAGCACAAAAAGCTGCCACGTGGCTTAACCATTTTAATAACCATGTCTTCTAAACTATGGCAACTTATGGAGTGTTGTCAAAATAATATGAGCAGCAGCGTCTTCTCAGCACTAAGTATTAGTCAAATTGTGATCATCCACTAATTATGGCAAAGACCTCCGAGAGGCCTACTGTCCATAAGTAGACTATCCAAGGTGGAGATGATGATAAATAGAAGACTTGAGTTACATCTAGATTTAAACACAGTTTTTGATAGGTTCTTAACAAAAAGTACCTATTTTTTGTATGGGTTTAATTTTGTATTTTTGCGTTCCCGGGACCTAGATGAGAAAAAGTAAACCAGAATAAAGCAAATGGAAACTGTCCGATTGTAATTGGGCTTTCCAAATACGCCTACTATCACATATTTTTCCCGTATGGCATATACACCATTGTTTTATTAGGTCAGTCTCAATACAGCCTCATTGATAGCGGATCTCTAACCGGTTGCGCGGGCGCAGGCTCCGCAGTACCACTGACACACTTCCGTCGGCATGCAAATCTTGTTTGTGTGCGCGAATTGACAGTTTCTCTGCACTCGATGTAGCCACATAAACCGTTAATTACCGATTGCTATACTTTCAATGCTTGGTATTAAACTACGTGATAGAATTAGAAATGAGGAAACTCTTAGGAGATCTAAGACCGATATTGCTCGAGGAAATGCGGAGCTGAAGTGGCAGTTAGCGTGATACAGTAAGAAGAACCGATGGCCGTAAGGGCGGAAAATTTCTGGAATGGCGATGGCGACGACGATTTGTGGGTAGGGTGTGCAGCAGGTGGACCAATGCTCAAGTGAAGGTCGCGGGAAGCCGTTGGATGTGTATGACGCAGGACCGATCGTTGTGTAGATCCTTGGGGTCTATGTCCAGCGTTTGACTGAGAAGATGATGATGATACATTTCCAAAGATCGTCGTACTTACATAATATTATTATGTATGATCTTTATGTCTAATCAATTCCTTTTCCTTCTTACTATATATATATTTTGGTGTCACAGTTTTCCAGGTCACCTGTTGCATCTTGTGAGAGAAGCCGCGACCATTCCGAAGCAGGATTGTAAACCCTTTTCAGACCCTAGCTAATTTAAGTAAATTGTGTCCTAAATAGACCCGACCGGGTATCGAACCCGGGACCCTTTCGTATTAGGCGGACCGTCGCACCACTATACTAACCGGGTCGTACATCAAATCAATTGTAGTTGTGTTAATGGTGTTGATAGAGTTTATGTCAGGAAGTTATGTTACTATAAATACATGCAGAGATGTACTAAAAATTTATCAAAAACTTTTATTTTTTTGTGCGCAAATACTGCTTTCTCCTTAGTGTATTATTTGAAGACACTATTCATTTTAAGATGAATACAAGTTTATTTAATGCCTTTCAGTTTATTTATTTCCACAATTAAAAAACTAAAAAACCACGCTTTTAAAACAGATTGAACTAAAAAATTAAAAATAAAACTGTAGTAATCAATTGAAAAATTCATATTATTGTACAAAAAGCGTGGGGTGCTTGTTATGATATCCACAGATATAGTAAATTATTGATAAAATATTTACAACAATCTAAATCAAGCCCCCCACGCTTTTTGTACAATAATATGAATTTTTCAATTGATTACTACAGTTTTATTTTTAATTTTTTAGTTCAATCTGTTTTAAAAGCGTGGTTTTTTAGTTTTTTTTTAAACTATAATTTATTTTTTACTTTTTAGTTTAGTTTATAAGATTTGATTCCTTCTTTACCGACTGTAAGTCCAAACCTATGCAGGAAACATAATTGATACAGATCGCGCGCTAGCTCTATCTCTTTTACTCCCTCTTACAGAGGAAAACTGGGAAAACTGTTATTAAATTATTGCATTGTCATCGGTCCTTGATACGTGTGCAAAGTTTCAAATTAATCAAACTTCTGGAAATCGGTCAAATTTATGCTCAAAGATTCCATTACATACATAGATACATAGATAGATACAACCCAAGCTAATAAAAGCGTGGTAAAAAGAACATAAAAACCTGTGCGAAGATGTTTATTCCTACATTTAATCAACGATTTATTATAATACTTACATTTATCTCATAAGGTCGTCGTTTTTATGGCGGTTGTAGATGCCATATGAAAACCTGTCATGTGTTTTAAATGCTTTTAACGTTTAAGCCCTGTCGCGTGAATATTAATAAATTGACAAATCTATCCTTTATGGGGTATATTGAAGGACTTAACTCCCCATAAAAAACGAAACGAACTTAGCATCCATAGATTCACTGTTTTTAAACGGAGAACTTTACTAGTTAATTAATGTGATGAATATTGTCAGAATTCTTGCAAATAATTTGAATTAACCGAAGGTTGAAGCTCATGGTTGCAGCCATGCATTCTTTGGGTAATTTATTGTTGACTGCGAATACATCGAAATTTATTTCATATCAAATAATAAACTGGCAGAATTGAGAGATTTTTATGAATAAATTTTCAATACCTAGGTATATATATTAAACATAAATCGTGTTTTAAAAAAACGTATTAGATGAGAAGAGCGCTGTAATTATTTGAACGTAGGTATATTTATTATTATTTTGCCTGACATTTTTATGTATCAGTATATAAACTTGAAAAATTTTGTCTCAGGCGGGACTCGACCCGCCCGGCATGCGAGGAGATGCGGGTTCGAGTCCCGCCTGAGACAAAATTTTTCAAGTTTATATACTGATATTATAAGTGCAATTAAGTTGCTAAAATATCAAATAAAGTATTTTTATGTATCGCATTTAACTTTCCATAAATAATAAAAAATAGAAAAAAAAGGGTACATTAAGCGGACATAATGCCATGTGGTATCTACCAGTTGACCACTGCGCTAAACAGAAATGTTTAGTGGGCCGTTCGAAAAATAAATTTACCAAGGAAATATTAAAATTGTAACATTAGGTGACATACCTAATGTAAAAAATTTTATATTTCCTTAATTATCCTTCATTATTATTATTAATAAAATTATTAAATCTTAAGAATAAATCTATCAACGCGAAAGCTTAAAAATATTTAGAGCTTTGTAGTGTTGCTTTTACTAAATAAGTTATATTTTTTTCTTGTAATTCTTCTATTATTATCATAAAGAAAATGAATATATCAACAAACGAACCAAATACCACATCAGTCTAATGTTGGACACAGAACCCTCTAAAAAGTTTTTGGTATAATCATCATCATTGGCAGATGGGGAGAAGATGCTGCCACCCGCTCTTCTTTTGGCCGCTTCTTTAGTCGTCTTTCTTTTACGACACACACACGATTAGTAGGGTGGTGCCAATTCATGTATCGTTAGGAATCGGTCGTATCGGACCGGATTTTATGTAAATGCTTTTTAGAGTTCCGTACCCAAAGGGTAAAATCGGGACCCTATTACTAAGACTTCGCTGCATGTCCGTCTGTCCGTCTGCCGTCACCAGGTTGTATCTCGAGAGTCGCGGTAGCTAGGCAGTTGAAATTTTCATAATTATGTATTTCTGTTGCCACAAAAACAACAAATACATACTAAAAACAAAATAAAATAAATATTTAAGGGTTAAGGGTATTCCATACAACAAACCCGTTTTTTTGCCCTTTTTGGTACGGAACCCTTCGTGCGCGAGTCCGACTCGCACTTGGCCGGTTTTTTTTACTTCTGTACTATATTTTGAAATGTATCTTCTGTTTTTATATTATTTTCGCCTGTTCCGTCATTATCTGTATTTTACTTCGCGGAGCGGTTTTCTGTTTTGAAGGTATTTAGTTTTTACTATTAATACACAATTTTTGATATACCTTTACTTTGAGCCCTTTTCTATTTTAACCTCCTAAGTTTCTAATTATATCGACCGTAATCGCGGTCAAAAACTAGTCGATCACAATTGCTTTACAACAAACGAAGGTACATGTATGATTCAAAATTTTAACAATGATTTTTTGTGGCACTTTTTGCACATATCATTAATAGATAATCGCTGTTCGCTGGATCGTGAAATAGCCGTCCCCCTGTGATATACATATGTGCTTATGTAATCACAAACATTATGTGTAAAAAACCGGCCAAGTGCGACTAAGACTCGGGCACAAAGAATTCCGTTCCTTAATTTATTAAATTATTTATTTTTGAGTGAATGAATATGCAACAACAATAATAATCTGTGAATATTTCATGCGTCTACCTGTAATTAGTAGCATGCTAAAAACGATAAAAAATCACTTTCTTGTGTGGGATCACTCCTTAAATATTGAATGCATTCTGTATTTGTATGCCGTATCTGGAAAAAGTTGAACTGTCTAACTATGACGGTTCATGAGATACAACCTTGTGACAGACAGATAGATGGCCATTGAAGGCTTAGTATAAGGGTCTCGATTTTATCCTGTGGGTACGGAACCCTAATAATCAACTCACGCGCAGTATCGACCGTGAACTTACAGTTTAAGCGCACAGTCGAAGGTCGCCTTTTAACATAATATAAGCAACTAGGATCATTGCATCCTAAATTTTAAAAGTAACGATTTATTTTAAAATTGTTACTTGACAGAAGTTCGCCATAAAAATAGAATCTAATCTTGTATAGCATACCTACTGTTGGTGTTGCCAGTGACTTAATAGGCGAGCATGGAATTTATAGTCATTATATGGAGATATCCTCCATTGCATTTGTGAACAATTTCGGGGAAATGACGTCCCCTTGTCTCACTCCTCGATGCAACGGTATAGGTTTTGTTTGCTGATTCTGTACTTGGACGGACATGGTGGCGGCTTCGTAGAGACATCTCATCACTTGCACGTACCGCCAATCTACTTGGCAACGCTGCAGGCACTCCAGAACGGACCAGATCTCCATCGAGTCGAAGGCTTTCTCATAGTTCACGAATGCTAGACACAAGGGCTGATTGTACTCTTCGGTCTTCTGTTTAATCTGCCGCACTGTGTGGATGTGGTCTATGGTGCCGTATCCGCTCTATAGTTTTAGTGAGAACTAAAGTTACCGACATAGCCCACCGGATTAGCAAGCTGAAGTGGCAGTGGGCTGGCCATATTAGCCGCAGAACCGACAACCGCTGGGGTAAACGAGTTCTTGAGTGGAGACTGCGTCTCGGCAAACGTAGTGTAGGACGCCCTTAGGCTAAGTGGAGTGATGATTTGCGCAAGGTGGCTGGCAGGAGCTGGATGCGAGAAGCCGAGGATCGACCTAAGTGGCGTGCAATTGGAGAGGCCTATGTCCAACAGTGGACTGTGATAGGCTGATGGTGATGATGATGATATGGAGATATTTTAACACTAGCAATGCCGATGACGCAACATCTACAATCAGCAGTGTAAAGTACGAGTAGTTTTAGCATTATAGATGTCTGTTCAAACGGACTATTGAAATGAAAGAAATTTATAAACTCGCCTATATTTCGGGTTAAATCTGTATTATCTTTACTTTTAATGTATACCGTACACATAATTTCAAGAACCAATTAAAAAATTGATATTATGCAACGGTCAATTTAAATTCAGCAAATAGTCCCCTGGTCTCCTACATTTACACGTCCCAGTATTTTTACCTTGCTTCGGGACAAGTGTGAACAAGTGCCGAAAAAAAGCAGTGCAAGAAACTCGGTTTCTATTGTCAGCCTCTTTTTAATTAATAATCTATAATAAATAAATAAATTGTTTATTTCGGATAACTTAATCCATATGTGGGTTAGCAATACAAAAAATAACTTAATCTAAGGTTAGTTAGTTTTGTTTTACTAATATTATAAAGCTGAAGAGTTTGTTTGCTTGTTTGTTTGTTTGAATGCGCTAATCTAAGGAAGTACTGGTTCGAATTGAAAAAATCTTGATGTGTTGGATAGTTAATTTATCGAAGAAGGCTATATAACATCAAGCTGCGATCAATAGGAGCGAAGCAACAGTGAAAAAAGACGTGTCGCACTCGGAGACTGCCGCGGTAAAGCTATTGCATAGCATTTTTTATCAACTTATGCAATTATAAAACTAAAAAGTATCACCGCTGTGCCGGTCGGAGTGGGGGGTGTTAGGTTATCTTATTTTCGTTACGGAATTTCTGGATTCGGTCTCCACGCTCAAGGCCCGCGATAGAAGCTATGCATTAGCTTAATTTTATAATTTTATGTATTTTCTAATTTTGACTTTTGTAATTAAGTTTTTCTGTTATTTTGGCAGATATGGTTACCATAGGCAACCATACTGTCAAAATCTTTATTTCTTCTAAATTCTTTTAAATTTCGGAAATTCAAAATTGTTCGATCGTGCCTTGCCCCGGTTAGGTTATTTTCGTTACGGAATTTCTGGATGAGCGTGGAGACCAATATCCACGCTCAAGGCCCGCGATAGAAGCTATGCAATAGCTTAAAAACAGAAATTGACGCGGACGAAGTCGCGGGCAACAGCTAGTTATTCATATAAATATTAATATTTGATAACTAACTAAAACAAAAGTTGAAGAACTCTATCCGTCTGTCTATTTTAATACTTTTTTTTTCCGATGTATGATGCATTGCTAAAGGTCTAACGTAAAACATGGGCTTTTTTAAGATTCTGAACACTACCCGTATCTACAAAGTCGCGGAAAAAGCTAATTAATTAGATTTGGCAAATCCTTTACCAATTGCTATCTTTAGTATTGACAAAATCTATGGACAAAATAATCTTATAAGTTATTACTGTATACTATCCTAACGCTTGAAGGAGTAGTAGAATATAAAATAAATCACCGTGCCATGCGCGTGCGCACCCCGTATGGGCTATTGATACTCGATCACTAGATACCTACTGCCACTGTTAGCTCGAACTGCCAGGTGCATTTAGCTTCTGAGAAGTAGTAGAATAATGAGATAACTCACCGTGCCGTGCGCAGGCGTCAAGTCAGGCTTGAGCACGATGATGCGCGCGCGCAGCGTGTCCCCCGGGCGGTAGCGCGCGCGCTCCGTATGGGCTACGATCACGCGACCGCTCGACACCGCCACTGTTAACTCGCGTTGCCAGGTGCATTTATCTTCGGGGTACCTGAAGAGATGTCAATCATCTGATGAGTGGAGTAGAGATCTATAACGTCAGGTAAAAAAATAAGGTATGTTCGCGTTTAAATCCCGTTATACCTTTTTAAATAACTGATGAGTAGTCTTCTACTTCTTGTTTTATAACTATGGTTTTTCTAGTATCAGACTTTTTCGAACTGCCTAACAGGCCTCTGGCCGATATTGGGTGTGTAAAAGAGTCTCTTGAGGTATAATTTTAGAAATAATACGGATTTTACTGACGAGACTTGTTCTTACAAATCCATTAATTGCGCGTGCGTCATTAGATGGGCCCAACTGCTGAATCTGCCTCCCGGCGCGTCTTACTTTTATGTCTCCATCTTACGACATAAGCCGGGACCGACGGCTAATGATTTCCTAAGGACGCATTGGCCAGCAAAAGTCTACATGAAGTGTGAATGGAATGACTCCGTCAGAGACAAGAGAAGACGAAGTTGAATGTGCGGTTTTATGTGATGCCAGCACGAAGTAGATCGATCTTATCTCGTTCTAAAAGAAACGCCTACTGTCAGAAGAAAACAACAGATATACATATATTGCGGCTATGGCAAAATCCGCCTTTTAGAAATACCTTCTTCTTTAATCTGAGCCGTCAGTCGATGTAAGCTGATGATGGCAGTGATGACCTTGAAATCTATGTGCTATTTATATGGCCATTTGAATTTGGAATAAAATGTGATTTGGTTATGAAGCATCTATACTAATATTATAAAGCTGAAGAGTTTGTTTGTTTGTTTGTTTGAACGCGCTAATCTCAGAAAGTACTGGTCCGATTTAAAAAAATATTTTTCTGTTGAATAGTCCATTTATCAAGGAAGGCTTTAGGCTATAACATCACGCTGTGACCAATAGAAGCGAAGCATGAGTGAAAAATGTTGCAAAAATAATCGCGATCATAATAACGGAAATTGACGCGGACGAAGTCGTGGGGAACAGCTAGTTAGATATATGGGTTTAAGTAAATACCAAGTTCAATGTACTTACCATAAGCTCACCACCAATTTTGCTTTAGTGTTTGGTTTCTGTGGAACAGCGATGTCAATGCATCCACCATCGCCTAAAAAGAATAGTATACTAATTATATTTACGTTAACTCCTTCTTACCGTGTAGTGTTGGCCCAAATGTACTTATACAACAGATTTATTAAATAGTCTCAAACATTAACCCTACCCCTTATTTTTCTATGGGTGTCGTTAAAGGTGACTAAAGGAGTGATGCCGCTAGAAGAATACAGGTGGATGAATCGGTCACAATGTTCTAGGACCATTAGCCATCTCTAACAGACTTGCCAAACGTGGCAATTATGGCTGAATCCTCATTTTAGAGAGGCCCATTTGCATCAATAAACTGAATATATAGCCTACCTATACTATGTATATCAGTTCTCTGACTAGCAATAGCTTTCCTTTTTAAGGCCTTGCCTATATATTGGAACTTATTAACCTCAATCCCTTAAAATAAGGTCGAAATCCAATGAAAAATTCAAGTATTTTTTGACCCTAGAAATTTTGCAACCTGGACATTTTGCAACCTGGACATTTTACAACGTGGACATTTTGCAACCTAAACATTTTGCAACCTGGGCATTTTGCAACCTGGACATTTTACAACCTGGACATTTTGCAACCAGAACATTTTGCAACCTGGGCATTTTGCAACCTGGACATTTTACAACCTGGACATTTTGCAACCTGAACATTTTGCAACCTGGGTATTTTGCAACCTGGACATTTTACAACCTGGACATTTTGCAACCTGAACATTTTGCAACCTGAACATTTTGCAACCTGAACATTTTGCAACCTGGACATTTTACAACCTGTACAATTTTGCAACCACTGGACATTTTGCAACTTGGACCTTCTGCATCTAAAGGAAATTTTCAAGTGGGCGCCCTTTTTCTATCACTGATCGTGTACTTAATTACTTTTTTTTTGGGAAAACATTACATACATTGTTCGGATCACAAAGTAAGCAACTATTTAAAGCACTCGTTTTGTGGAAACGAGAAACAACGGTCACAAACATCCAGACCCGAGAAAATATAGAAAAATTCATTTTTCCTACATTGACTCGTCAGAGAATCGAACCTGGGACCGCGGAGCAAGCGACACCATGGAAACCGGTGTCACCACTCCGCCACGGAGGTCGTCAATTGTTATTTATTATTTATTTATTTATTTCAAAAAATATATCGTATTAAAAAGGTATCGCAAAACCTTTTAACGAATAGTACCTGTAACATATTTTATGATACCTGGTGGTAGTTCTCTATACGCGGTAGCTTCTTTCATGTCATCAGAGATCAAAGAGAGCTCCATCCTGGCCGGGCCATCGGGGTGGAACCGTGACACGCAGGCCCTGTTGCTGCCACCAGCGGCGAGAACTCCTGGCGCTAAGAACAGGTGGTTCAGGTCTGTGCAAGGGTTCGACCTGGAAGAGATAGTAATGTTAATTTAGACACCGTGCATTTTCAACACCCTGAAAAACGAAGCTCATGTTATTCAACTATTATTTTATTATTTATTTTTTATTATTTAAGACACGCCTCACTGGGCCACACAGAGCCATCTAGTCCCAAATTAAGCTACTATTAAGTACCCTGTCGTATGGGGTACTAGACAATTAATGTACCTATAACATCTTGGCAGTGAAAGAAAATAATCATAGTAAAATACCGGCACAAAAATAGAAAAGCACGATGAAGATGATAATGATTCAAATAGAAAAGCAGTAGGTAGGTGTGGTAAGAAAATTATTAGTCAACAGTGAAATAACTAAGTTGTAAAATAGCCTTAAAGAAAATAAAGCAATTGTTTGTTTTTGTGTCAAATAAATATTTCTTTCTTTCTTTCTTTCAATTGCACAGGAACTTGAAATTACAGCAAAGGTTTGTCTGTAGATACTAAACTTAAGGTTTTTTTTGAACAAATGTAAGCGTCAAATTCACTGTATATTTTGATATCACTATTAAATTATGGCGCCTATTTTAACCCTCACCATATGCAAACAACAAATCATTGCATCAACTGGTATTTATCATCTAACAAGTATAATTAATCTTCATCAATGTTAAAGCTAATCAAAAGGAATATAATTTATAGACGTTTGGTTCCCATGGTTGTCAAGGGCATGCTGCGCCGAGGAAATTACATGATAAACGTTTCCTTATGGCAGGAACAAGCGATGACCTTCTTCATATTAAAACATTATAGAAAATAAATAATAAGATAATTAATCGTGGATTTTTAACAATAGAAGTGACGCATAGAATAGTAAAAATAACTGAAATTCATTCCTGATTGTCTATGCCTGCCATACAGAATAGCGTTCAGATTTTAAGACTATTCTGATTTTTTATTAAACGCGGCGTTATTTTTAAAATTAAATTGTTATAGGTTCTTGCCATAGCAGAGGACTTTTGCGCGGGAAATGAAAAGATAAAGACGTAGGTACTTTATTTCTTAGTATTGTAAGTTTATCAAATAATAACCTAAGCTTAACTGTCAGAACGAATACTAAGTAATAGGGGTTAAAGTATGAAATTGCCGATTATTTTCCCACTTTTTATTTTGTTTATAGCTCTTAAGTATAGTCATATTATTGCGTAATTCTTTTTGTATTGTATCAAAAACTAAATAAATTAAGTTTTGAATAAAAAAAAATGCAATACTAGTGCCTATTACTTCAAAGGAAGTCGTTGAAAAGACCCCTTACAATGTGTCAGCTGACCTTCTTGCTTCAATTAAGTATATTTGTATTATATACTTTGATTTTCAGAAATTTAATACTTTTAATGCGTAGCTTTATAACCATCTAACTTTCACCTTTAATTGCATCGAAAACGGTTCAGGCGTTTTTAAAAAAACTAAAAAATTTTTAGTACGGAAAAATGACTTTTCTCGATTTTGTCCATACAAAACGGCAATTTCATACTTTAACCCCTAATATTCTAAATAATTCTAATACAATATCATAACAATCATTACTTGCTCAGTGATCATAAAATAATAATAAATGAATAAATGTGGACAACATTACATACGAGGGCGGGTCAATAAGTCCGTGACTTTTTGAATTTCTGACCTCTTTACCGAAAAAGCAACACTACTCCTGGCAACAGGTATCTGTCAGTTGACTCCTACCAAAATTTGAACTTGCTGCGTCAGTTAGTTTGTGTCTGACAGCTATCTTTATCAGACTACCCAGTAATATGAGGAATAAATGGAAAAAGTGAATTTCGTGTGCTTATTAAGCATTATTTTTTGCGAAAAAAAACCATTACCGAGACCAAGGCTAAGCTTGATAAATACTATGGGGACTCTGCACCATCGATTTCAATGGTAAAAAAGTGGTTTACTGAATTTCATTGTGGCCGTACAAGCACTGAAGATGCCGAACGTCCTGGACGCCCAGTTGAGGTCTCTACACCCGAAACAATCGAAAAAATTCACGATATGGTGTTGGCCGACCGAAGATTGAAAGTGTAAGAGATTGTGGAAGCCGTAGGGATCTCGCATGGCTCAGTGGTTTCAATTTTGAAAGATCACTTGGGTATGAGAAAGCTTTCCGCAAGATGGGTGCCGCGTTTGCTCACAGTCGACCACAAACGCAATCGTGTAACAACTTCACAGGAAGGTTTGGCGTTGTTTAGTCGCAATATGGAGAAGTTTTTGCGCCGTTTTGTAACCGTGGACGAAACATGGATCCATCACAACACACCAGAGACCAAACAACAGTCAAAACAGTGGGTTTCTAAGGGTGAATCGGCGCCAAAGAAGGCCAAGGTGGGTTTGTCAGCCAATAAAGTTATGGCGACTGTTTTTTGGGATGCACGTGGGATAATCCACATTGACTACCTTCAAAAGGGAAGAACAATCAATGGGGAATATTATGCCAACTTATTGGACCGCTTTAATGACGATTTAAATAAAAACCGACCTCATTTGGCCAAGAAAAAAGTTCTTTTCCACCAAGACAATGCAAGGGTGCACACATGTGCAGTTGCCATGGCAAAAATCCATGAATTGGGCTATGAATTGCTCCCTCATCCGCCCTATTCTCCAGATCTGGCTCCGAGTGACTACTTCTTGTTCCCAAACCTGAAGAAATGGCTTGGTGGAAAAAGATTTGACTCCAATGATAAAGTCATCTCGCAAACAAAGGTCTATTTTAAGGACCTCGACAAATCATATTTTTTGGAAGGGATAAAAAAATTGGAGAAGCGTTGGACAAAGTGTATAGAGCTCAAGGGAGACTACGTTGAAAAATAAAATGATTTATTTATCAAAAAATCTGTGTTTTATTCCAAAAGTCACGGACTTATTGACCCGCCCTCGTACATTGCTCTGATCCCAATCTGAGTAACTACTTAAAGCATTCGTAATTTGCAAATCATAAACAATGAAAGGTACCACAAACACCTGAAACCGAAGAAATGTAGAAAAACAATTTTTTTCTACAATAACACGGCCGGGAATCGAATCCGGAATGTTGGAGCCGGCAATAACCTGAAGACCGGTGTTTACGCCACTCCGCCACGGAGGTCGTCGAATTATATATTTATATATGTATAAGATAAATGAGAACAAAAATGCATTTACAACCCTATCACGCAAGCAAAATGTCTACAGTACCAAAATGTTGTTCTATTTACATGGGTGTTATTATTCTAAGTTTACATGATAGAATAGCTACTTACTAAATACGAAAGGTATCTAGAAATACAAAAATAACAATATCAAAGTTCATGCAAATACTAGTTGTTGCTTCGTACACGCGTTATTTTGATTTTGATACTGTCTCAATCATGGGAGCCGTACTTATATATTTTTAGGATAATGAGTAGCCTTTGTGCTACCCTAGTCCAATAATCTACTTTTGGCGTGATTCACTTCATTACTTGAAAATCCCATTCAAACTTTTGGCATTATCACATAATCACATTATTTTGCCGCCATTTTTTCACTTTACTTCTTAATATTGGTTTATGGCAAAGCAATAAAGTTGTATGAAAATATCCAGCCAGTGCTTTGCATGAATACTTTTTTTGCAACTCCGTAAATACCCGGAAAGAAGTCTGTTTCGTAAATCAAGATGTTTGTAATTATCTTCACAACAATGAACCTTGTCTTGACTCGGAGCGGATATGGCTATCAATTACGAGTATGAATCAACTTCTCAAAGAAACTTTTATCAGTTTGTATAACTAAGTGTGCACTTTGGTGCATTGCTCTCTCATACTTGGTTTCAATAATTATGTATGCATGGTTCATGTGATATACATAGAACGACGCCCCGTTGGTCTAGTGGTTTGAATACCGGGCCAAGATCACGGGGTCCCGGGTTCGAACAATAAATCCCAGGGGCGGGCAACAACATTTTCGTATTTTCGAACAATACTCGGGTTTGTGTTCACCAACCAGTATTTGGCAAGCGTGGTGATTAAGCCTGTACCCTTCAAACACTTCAGTTATGTTGTTTTTAAATGTGAAATAAATTAAACAAACCTCGTAATATTTTGTGGTTCACTAAAATTACCATATTGAGAGCACGACACCAAAAAATATAAAATTATCACCCACATCATTTTCAAACACTATTATTTAAAAAAAAGTTATTTAAATAAACACATTGTCTAATAATTGGTTTCTTTATTAAAACAAGCAAAACCTAATTTTGAACACTTATAACTTTATATCGAGGGCGATAAAAAATCACTGCCAATGGCCACAAATAAGAAATAAAAAACTTAGTTATCTTTTTAATTTCACCGCTCTTGATTGCTTTTTTTTCCGATAGACTTTCTTACCGGTCTCGTTCGAAACCCGATAGTCGGAAGACGTATCGGCGAGAGACGCGAGCCGACTAGACCGGTACAAACGCAAAGGTCGCAAATGTGTGCGGCCAGGTGTAACCAACTTTTTACCCTTTTTGGTTAACGGTACTCGGTCTGAAGTGGGCTAAATAAATAAGCCGTTTGTAAACTTTTAATGTTAAGTGGTTTTTCGAACGCAATATTTCCAAGAAATGTTTCTATATTCTACAAGTGAAGTCCTATTTGATGTAATTACACTTTCTCAGGGAAAATATAGTAACCTTTTAGGAGCTTCAAACGTAAAAGTCAGTTATTAATTAAATATTTATATTATGCAATCTTATAAATGCCTTTCGCCTTTATTTATTTTCATACTTAGAACTTTTAGTATTAGCAAGATAAGACTGTATGAAACATTGAAAAAAAAATCAATTTAACATTAAGACGTTCTGGGATATGTGTGAATAAGCAGACTATAACTAAATATAACTTCATAGATTTATAGGAAATAAGGAATTATGACAAAATGATAATTTTGTGTTTACTGTTAGTACTTAATTGTTTCTACAAAAAAGTATTTTTTATCTTAGGTACCTACTTATAAAAGATGGGTATGGACAAATAAATGCTTTAAATAAAGTGACCGCAACAAGAAACAGCAGTCAGTAAGAAAAGTCGTAAAATTCAATTCCAACCTATTATATTTTGGCATTTTGATTGCATACAATGATATTAAAAGTTACTAAAATGTCATAAATAATGACAAAAAAGTTTAAAAAGTAAGAGATAAAATATTGCGCACCACTGGCTGGGTTAATAGGTCGATCGTCGACCGCGACAGCAAAACAATAACTAATCCAATTCATAATAATATGTATTGTTACAGATAGTTATTTTTTTTATTTACATTAACAAGCACGAATCTTTAAAGTTTTTTTTTCTGGGTTTTTATTTCATGGCTAATGGCTATGTCAATATATTTATCATGTTAACATTTAAATCCAGCTTATCCAGCTCGACAATTTATTGTTGAGAATGAACTATAATTATTTGAATCAAAGAAGTATCGATGTGCCTAAAATATTAATTATACATAATACACATGCAAATATAGTCTTATTCCCACATACAGTAACCGTCCCGGATGTGTCTGGGTAAAAACATACCGTGTGGGTAAAAATAAGTCCATGGGATCGGAGACGAGGCGTGTCGCCATTGTGTGGAGATTACCCACGGCTAATCAGCAATAAAGGGCATTATATACTAACGGCGGAAAATACATCTATAGTCCATAAAATTTAGCTTGATTAGAATGACACCTTTCAAACTGAGGTGACTAGTGATGGGACTGACTCGACTGATCAAACGACAAAAAAAACAGATAAGGCATATAAATCAGATATATTAAGATTTAACAGTAAGTCAGTGTCGTGATCATTATGAGAATAATTGTAACAATCATGAAAATCAATTAGAAAATTTTTATCGCATAAAGAATCTAATAAATTAGAAATTTTTTCGTCAACTATTAATAATTGCAATTTGATGTTCTAACCAATGCTCATTAAACCATGCATCAACCAATGCTCATTAAATCATTTGTAACATTTATGTTACATTACTTCGATTTTGAAATACTGTTAGTCTGTCGGTTTGGATTTGTCCATTTTACCTTGTCACTAGCGATTATGAAAAATGACGTAACCTTGTAAAGACGTTTTTTCAAGTTAGGTGTAATATTTGTGACTGGATTATTTTAATGATTTTAACTTTAAATATCTATTTTATATAATTAAATTGATTAATATGTACAGCAATGAATAAAAAAAAATTCTTAACATGCCAGTTACCAATATTTTTTCGTGTGCAAATGTGTTTCACTTGTGTGACGCTGGTACAAAGTTACGTCGTCTCTTTTGGTGAGAACTGTCATTCTAATCAAGCTATATCTTAAGGACTATACGCTAATATTAATAAGAGGAAAGATTTGATTGTTTGTTTGTATTGAATAGGCTCCGAAACTACGGGACCGATTTTAAAAATCTTTTACCATTAGAAGTCGACATTATCCCTGATGAACATAGGCTACTTTTTACCGCGGGGCCCGGTAGGTGGCGCTGCTGTCGGTATGTCAACTACTAAACGGCTTGAAATTTTGTATGTGTTTGTCACGGTTTCACAATACGAATGTAATAAGTCTACCTAATCTATTTTTGTATATGCCACCGCTAGGTACAGATTTCCGACTCAGATAAACTAGCTAGCCCTTAGAGCATTTCAACAATCAAAGAGCTAGCCCAACAAACTTCGTATCACTTCCATATGTAAAGTGAAAAACCAAATGTTATGTAATTCCCAGAACCATACCACTGTAGGGTCAAAGCCTCTATTATTAAATTCAAGTTACCCCAGCAATGATGGGTCGAGGCATAATCACCAAGCTTGCCAAAAACGGGTTGGTGATCAGAAACCCGAGCAATGTTCGAAAATTCAAAACTTGTAGCCCAACCCGGGAATCGAACGCAGGACCCCGAGATCTAGGTCCGGTATTTAAACCAATAGACCACCGGGGCGTTAATATTAAATTTATCTTCAGATTAAATGTCGATTACATTTTTACTTTTATGTATTAGCGTCTTTATATAAATACCGCTACTATACTGAACCAAGATTTAATTGTTTGGAGCCTTTAGCAAAAGACAACGAACTTATAAGTATAAAAAATCATAAACATAAGTACCAAATACAAACAAACTTATCTCCATACAAATTTTACCTACACAGATAGGCACCTGTCTTTTTAGCGTTCTGTGCACTTACACAGAATGCTGAAAAGACAGTCGTGATAATTGTTTGTCATCTTTGTGGCTTTGCGTAATCTAATCAGGCATAAAATAAAGAATTAAAAGTAATACAAGTGTACCAAACCATTATAGTGTAAACCTCATTCTTAGCTGATTGTAATACATATTATTATTATATAAAAATTAAGTCTAGTCAGTGGAAACAATTCAATTTGATTGGAACGCAAGGGTAGGAGAGTTATACAGCGCCATCTATACTTTAATTGTCAAACTATGTCGGCGCACAGTTTTTAATAGAACCAGTTGCTTTAGGAGCCACTCTAGTTTTCCAAGTTTGTAATAGATGACGTTAAAATGCAATTGTATTGCAACCAGACCAACTTGTAATGTGATAATTTATGATAAAAAAATGTGGCCAACATCACATAGGTACATTCTGATCCTAAAGTAAACAACTAATAGGGGTTAAAGTATGAAATTGCCGATTATTTTCCCACTTTTTATTTTGTTTATAGCTCTTAAGTATAGTCATATTATTGCGTAATTCTTTTTGTATTGTATCAAAAGTAAATAAAGTAACTTTTGACTAAAAAAAAAAATGCAATACTAGTGCCTATTACTTCAAAGGAAGTCGTTGAAAAGACCCCTTACAATGTGTCAGCTGACCTTCTTGCTTCAATTAAGTATATTTGTATTATATACTTTGATTTTCAGAAATTTAAATACTATAATGCGTAGCTTTATAACCATCTAACTTTCACCTTTAATTGCATCGAAAACGGTTCAGGCGTTTTAAAAAAAAACTAAAAAATTGTTAGTATGGAAGAATGACTTTTCTCGATTTTGTCCATACAAAACGGCAATTTCATACTTTAACCCCTAATAATTTAAGAAGTCGTATTGTGGAAATTATAACAAACAAAGGTACCACATACACCCAGTCTCAGACGCAGGAAAATGTAGGAATACACTTTTTTCTATATTGACCCGTCCGAGATCGATCCCGGGAGCTCGGAGCAGACGATATGTGTACTTTGTAGCACAGATAAGATAATACTGTAGATACTCCGCTACGATACTGTTATTGGACTATACTATTGGACGTCGTCAAAATAATAGTTAGAAAATTTACTTGTTCCATAACTGTGGATAGCAAATATAATATACCATAGTATTAATATGCATTTTTAACATAGTCTGGTTTCCACTTGTTATAGGTACCATTTACATAACACGCTGTATAATATTTAATAAATATTTTTTTCAGACATGCCACACTGGGCCACACAGAGCCATCTAGTCCCAAATTAAGCTACTAGTAAGTACCCTGTCGTATAGGGTACTAGACAACCGATAAACTTACTTATAATTTTTTTTTATAGTAAATATATACTTATAATACATAGAAAACACCCAGACCAGTACGAAACAGACATGTTCATGCGCACTAATATTTGTACTGTGCGAGGATCAAACCCGCGACCCATGGCTCAGAAGCAGCGTTTATTACCACTGATCCAAATGGTCGTCGTGGTGTAATAAGTTACCTAAGTAACTTAATATAAGTATTATGGTGAAGTAGTTTGTTAATCTGTAATATACTCGTATATTCAAGTTTTTGGTCAGGTTTTAAGGTAAGGTTCTCATAGCATGAATTAATGCATGCATGAAAGCAAGCAGGCATGCAGCAGGTACGCATGCATTCGTGCATGCAAGTAAGCACATGCGTGCATACGCATGCAAGTAAGAAGGCATGCATGCATGCATTTAATGCATGCAAGCAAGCAAGCAGGCATGCAGGCATGCAAACAAGCAGCATGCATTACGATTTCCTCGTCTCTGGCGCTGCGGGAATAGCAGCCTGGTCGCCCGCTGTAACAAAGTGCAGGCACCCGCGCGAGCCGGAGCGGCTGAGGCTGGTCACCAAAGGCGACCAGCAAGCCGAAGCTGCGTAGGCGAGCTTGGGCTGCTGGACGCTGCCCTCCCTCCGCGCCTCCAGCTTTTGAATTACACTCTAGTATCGGGCAGACTAGTACCACGGCGAGGAGACCACGGCGAGTCGGGATTAGCGCAGTTTATTTATTATATCAATATTTATTACATACTTATATTATTAGTTATGCTTTAAATTGTCTATTAATAAAGTATGCAAATTCCAATATATTATTAGTAACAAAAATCGTTAGCTAATACGGACTTAAGTGAAGTAAAATTGGATGTTTCAACAATTCTGCATATTGAAACTTACGTGGAAATAAAATTATGGGTAACAAAATAGTAAACTAACATTACTTCGATAAAATACATAATATATGAAAAGAAGTAACGATGAAGTAAGTTTGTAGATAATAAGCATTCGATCAAATGAAATCGTGATGTAACATGATTCTAGAATATGTTGAATATCGTTTAGAAACATCTGCGAATTGTTTTATGGGGAATGAAAATCGTTAAAGAAAATTGCGATTAAGTGAATGAATGAATGAATGAATACTCTTTATTGTACACAAATAAAAAAAAAAACAGTTATTAACAGATGATTTTACACAGAAATATGTACAATATAGGCGGTCTTATCGCTTATGAGCGATCTCTTCCAGACAACCTTTGGGTGAAAGTATTTTTTTTATAGAAAGGGGAAGGTATATACGATGATACAGTAAGAGAATAATTATACTATGTATACACCTATTATTTATTACATAAACCTAAACAAAAATATACCTACATAAATATCTATTATAACTATATATAAATACAATAAAAATACATATACCTACTTAAATAATAAAATTAAAAATACGCAAGAAACGACGTCATGACCAACTAACAATGTTTAATAGTTTACAAAATTAATGTAGCTTTATCAAAGTGCCAGATAGTGCATTTTTAAACGCTTTTTAAAAATTGCTATCGACTCTGATTGTCTGATAGCCAAAGGTAGAGAGTTCCATAAGCGAATGGACTGAACTGTAAACGACTGGGTACAATAGCTAGTGGAGTGTGGGGGAAATTTAAGAATCAGTTTTTTTGATGACCGCATGTCACAATCCTGTGATGGCTGCAGGAATTGAAAGCGCTCTTTAAGATACGGGGGTGATTTTGGACTAAATAATATGTTAAATAATAGGGCAAGTATATGTGAGTCACGCCTGAGTCGGATAGGGAGCCATTTGAGCTGGATCCGGTATTTGGTAACATGATCGTATTTCCGCAAGCCAAAGACTATTCTAATGCAAAAGTTTTGTAAGCGTTCAAGCTTGTCGAGGAGATTTTCATTTAGGTCTAAGTAGCAGCAGTCTGCATAATCGAGGATAGGAAACAACAAAGCTTGAACAAGAGCAATTTTAGTAGGTATAGGTAGAAAATTGCGTAGTCTACTAAGTGACGCTGCCGCTGCGAAAAGCCTTCTGCTTACTTCCGTAGTTTGTTTGATCCAGGTAAATGTACTGTCTATATGGACGCCAAGATCCTTAACTGTTCTTCCAAAAGGAATTTGTATACCATCAAATGTGATGGGTTGCAGGGCCAGCCAGTCAATCCTATCAATTTGCCTCGCACCTCCCACAACCATCACCTGTGATTTAGAGGGGTTAACCTTCAGACTTTACTCCAATCAAGAATATAACGGAGGTCGCTGTTAACCATTTCTACAACACTGGAAAGGTCTTCACGGCTTCCTTGCGAATATATCTGAAGATCGTCTGCATACAAGTGGAAAGAACATTTGAGATTATAAGTAATCGAATTGATAAAAATTGCAAACAGGAGTGGAGACAGCACGCCACCTTGGGGGACACCGGCATTAATGTCACACCATGCAGAGAAAGACTCCTCTGAACGAATGCGCTGCCGGCGCCCGTGCAAGTAACTGTGAAACCAGTCAAGCACCGATGGAGATATATTAAGAGAACGTAGCAAACCAATTAAAATATCAAAATCAACCGTATTGAAAGCGTTACTAAAATCTAGTAATGTAAGTACAGTAAGTTCCTGACGATCCATTCCAAAACGGATATCATCAGTTATTTTAATTAAGGCAGTAGAAGTACTATGGCCGGGGCGAAAACCCGATTGAAATTGATTTAGAAGTTTGCTTGCGGTCAGGAAGTGGTTGAGTTGGTGATGGACCACCCGCTCCATTACTTTAGAAAGAAAGGGAAGTATTGAGATGGGCCGATAATCTGAGTATGAGGAGGGGCTTGATTTTTTCGGGAGGGGAATTATTTGGGCATCTTTCCATAGAGAGGGAAAGACACTTGAGGAGAGGGAATGGTTGAGAATGTGGCAGATTATAGGAGTTAGGATATCAAGGAGGGGTAGGATCATATTGCGGCTAACACAATCGCTTCCGACCGCATTAGAGGTTATGGATACAATAATTCTCTTAACATCACATTCGGATACTTGATCAAAAGTGAAACTAGGGTAGTCAGGTGTTGGAAGTGTCGAAAGGTGAGCCAGAGTTTTGATTTTTGTTATGCTATCAACAGCAACCGAAGTAGAGAAATGCTTGTTTAAAAGATCCGTATTAATATTGTTTGGAATGGAGTCATTATGAGTTTTTCCTACACCAATTGACTTGAGGAATCTCCAGACCTTAGCTGGATCACCATTTTCTACTGAACTATGGATATGGCGTCTTTGAGCGTCTCTACACAATGTATTGCAGCGATTTCGAAGAATTTTATATTTTTCGCGGTTTTTTTCGGACGGGTTTAATTTAAGCTTCGTCTTAGCAGAGTGCTTCCTGTCTCTTAAAGATTTAAGCTCAGCAGAAAGCCAGGGCGCGGGAACGTGTTTAATTTTTACTGGACGAACTGGAGCGTGCTTGTCGTATAGTTTTAGGAGAAGCGAATTAAAAAGGGTGACCTTGTCATCTACACTAACAGCATTCTTTATTGCAGACCAGTCTGTATCAACAGCATCACGTTTGAGAGCATCTAAGTTCATACCACTAAAATTGCGTTGCAAAAGAAATTTCGCCTTAGACTTGGGAGGACGGATCTTATACGACAGATAAATAAGGTCGTGATAAGAAAAAGCATCAGCATGACATTGGCCATGCTTAGCGACGTGGTCAATAGAAGAGACAATCATAAGGTCAAGAAGAGAAGGTGCGCAATTTGGAAAAAAGTGGGTAGGCTTATGAGACAAAGTAATTAAATTACAAGAGGAGATGATCGATTTAAGACGAGTGGAGCGAGTGTCGTTTTTAAGCAAACATGTATTGAAGTCTCCCATCAGTATTGTATGACTGTACAAGGGAGTCAGGTCCTCTAAAATCCTCTCAAAAGCAGAAAAGTAATCCACTCTCAGAGACGGACTATAGAAGACACCGAGAAGGAGCTTTGTGTGGGAAAGACTAATTTCAATGAACAGATGTTGAGCGCTATCAGAAGATGCTGACGGAGGAGATAAGTCAACTATCTTGAAAGGAATGTATGAACGAATATATATTGCTAAGCCACCACCAGATCTAACAATGCGGTCATTCCGGACTAACTGAAAGCCTGGTAGGGAGTAAGATGTCGACGGGAGACAGGCTTTCAACCATGTCTCGGATACCATGATTGCATGAATATTTTTGTTGTCAAAGGCTGTCAACATATCCGGATAATGTGCCGGGACGCTTTGAGCGTTAATGTGAATAACATTAAAGTTTTTCGGAACATCAGAGAAGATGGTATCAAGCTCATCGGAGAGGGAGGGTAATGTGGAGTGAAAACTGTCATCACTAGAAAAAGAAGAAAATGAGAGAAAATTATCAGATAAATCACTGTCGTTGGTGGACGTGTTAATATTCATATTCAAATAAAATAAAATAAATAAACAGATAGCAACAACTAAGATATATAACTATAAGAAAAATAAATATTCCAAGATAGGCACTCAAGAAGTGTACCTATCCATTCATACGCTACCCGCCAGCAGTTTGTAAGAGATGCCACAAAAATATAAAATAACAGTATTACGTTATGATAACATTAAAAAAATAAACAAACAAATTGGTCAACGTTTCCGAACGTCTATCACCTACCAATCTGACAGTTCAGCAAACGTCAATCAAAATCAAAACCGTTATGTAGTTTTATCAATGTTACAACAAACCGGGTAATTACATATTTTTTCAAAAAGTACTGAACTAAAATTAATCTACAACTACAATCTAAATTATTATTAAGAAACAATAAGCAATGGTGATAAATATACACTGCAAAAACGATAATATGTGTCCAAACTTAAAACTATAGAAACATAAAACTAGGACAACATTACGCTCACTTTTTACGCCTGGACTTGGTGCTGGTAGTGCCTACGCGACCTACGCCTGACACCCCTGCAGTCGGGATTTGATGTGCTTCTTGCGCTGTTGCAGCAGGAATAATCCCATTCAACTCCTCCAAAGTTGTGACCCGATGCTGTGAACCGTCAGCCGTTGCAACAACAATGATTCCGTTACGTGCCCAACACTTTGTGATTCCAACACGCTTACGGGCCTCCAGGAACGTATCATGACGGGGCTTCGTTAGAAACTCTGACAGTGTGATGCCTGTTCCCTTTAGTGCAGTCTTGGCAAACCAGAACTGGTCTCTATCCGACACACAGCTGAACTTCACTAGTATGGGTCTTGCTTTGCTTGCTGAAAGCCGACCCATACGATGGCTTCTTTTGATACCATCTATGGAAAGTGGGACCTGCAGCTGCTCTGACGAAAGTTTCATCATTACATTTGAAGTGTCCTCACCTTGTGCCTCGGGGACACCATGCACCAGTAACATTTTTCGCCTACCTCGCATCTCTAAACGATCGCACTGCTGATGAAGAAGGTCAGCTTGCCGGCGCAAGTTTGACAGCGAACCCAGTATAAACTTCTTGAAACTTGCAAAGTCCGCTGCCAAGGTAGCCACTGTGTTAGATGGTGTAGCTTGCTCCAAACTCCTCTGGAATTCTGTCATTTGTGATGCGAATGATGCCTGCATCTCAATCATCGCCGTATGCAATGAAGACTCCATTAGTGTGTGTGTAGATTGTAGATTCAATATAATATTAGATTTGATAGTGAACTATAGTGAACTAATTACTGAGGATACGCTGGCAGGTATTCTAATTAATATTATTCCATTAAATTGTGTAAAGATTAATTAATAATATTATAATAATTTAATTATCTCGGAAGCAAAAATATACGTGTTTTCAAATCGCACCCGCCCCAAAAAAAAAAAAAAAAAGTGATGGGTACTCTAGCGATCAATGCTTAAGCTTTTCAGCCTATATGTAAATGACCTCATAGTCGAATTGAGCAGCATGCGGGTCGGATGTCGAGTTGATGATGTTAGTATTAATAACATCAGCTATGCTGATGACATGGTGCTGCTCGGACCGACTGCGAGTGCCATTGTGAAAATGTTGCGAGTCTGTGAGAACTATGCGGCGTCACATGGTCTTAGTTATAATGCTAAGAAAAGTGAATACATGGTCTTTAAGGCCGCCGGTAAATGTCCTGATTACGCGCATCTAATTACCCTTAATGGCTTGAGACTTTCTTGCCGATGACCTTAGAGACGATGTAGATATTGAAAGGGAGCGTAGGTCACTGGCTGTCCGTGGTAATACGAGTATGCTAGCTCGCAGATTCTCCCGTTGTACTGATCAAGTTAAAATCACGCTTTTTAAAGCATATTGTCAAAGTCGGGAAGTCTGTGGGTCTGCCATACCAAGAGATCTCTGGATATACTACGTGTACAATACAATAACATCTTCAGGATGTTGTTGCGACTACCGCGCCACTGCAGCGCATCGGGGATGTTCGCGCAACATCACACTGATGGATTTCACGCCATCATCCGAAAAAAGACAACATCTCTGCTAAGCAGACTGCGTGGAAGCCGCAACAGCATTCTCAAAACGGTGGCTGACAGATACACATCGCCTATTTGGAGATGTTGGGTGCGAAGGGTGATTATGTAAGAAGACACTTCAGGCATAAATAATCACACTTGGCAATACAAATAATAAGAATGAAATAGCATAAATAAATATCTTTTTCTACTAACATTATTTTAAGATTAATTGATTTACTAACCAATATGAACTGTATTGAATTGTTCGAAATAAACTTATTATTATTATTATTAACCAATGGTATAAAGAATAGTTTGTCTGCCTCTTATGACACTCAAGGTGGCGCTATTGCGTTTTTACGCCGCCGTATGCCGCCATATGCGGCAATAATAATTCATTTATTTGTTTTTATTTATTTATTTATTATTAACCAAACTTATGACTATCATAACAGGTTTAAACCTAATAATTATAATGCGATGGCACAAATACCATCAGCTATTTTTTCCGAACAGATTGTGAATATTGCATATAAATATTCATAAGAGAGTCAACTAGCCTATTATGTAGAGTAGGAGCTCTACATAAACCTGAAATATCACGTAAATCTGTATTACATTTAACATTTCATACTTATGTAGGTACACCAGAGCGTGACAAAAGTAATAACTCACGTGCATATAAAAGATCAGAGTACCTTTAGAAATCCCTGTGCAGATGCAGCACTTTATTAGATGGACTAGAGTCTGTTAGAATGCTAACGTCAGAGGCTCTACTCTGCAATACGAAGTAAGTATATGGATATAACTATCTCTTTCAGATACTCTAATTCATCGGTATGAGAGAGAGAGTAGATGTAATCGATTTTACGGACATTGTGTAAGGGAGTAAGGCCTCAAACCATTCAACCAGTCGGAACCAGTTTGGGACTGGAAACGTATTTTGGTGGCATTCGAATCTTTATTTATTATGATAAATTTATTGAATACTAGCTTTTCGCCTGTGGCTCTGCCCGCGTGAACTAGGTACGCGTTATATCGTGCGAGCGGAAATTTGTGCGCAATAGTGGGATATCAAATAGAATATGTGTACCTACAAAGTGTTATGATGATTGGTGCCACAGAACATGAAAAAGGTTAAAATAAGATGTAGGCGGGGCAGGCGCGCCACAGAGGTTATGAGCAAATGTTTGTAAGTGAGCGCTGTGATTGGTATCTTTTGGTCGCGCGACGTTCTTACGGGCAGCGACATCGTTTCTCATACAAATAGCGCATGACAGCCTTTCTAACCTTTTTCCTTTTTCTGTGATCGGCGCAGTAGTGCAGGTGAAACCTGTGCCCAGGAGTGGGGTGCAAAATAGCCTACGTCCTTTTTCAAAGTCTAGTTTATACTTGTACCAAATTTTATTAAAAGCGGTGTAGAAGTATAGGTGTGAAAGCATCACAGACAGGAAGACAGACAGAGAGATATAGTTACTTTCACAATTATAGCATTATTTAGTTAGTATGAATGAAAAAGAAAAATCGAAATGATATTCATCCTTAGCACCGACATATAAACTTCTTCTCTTCTTCTCTTCCTTTGGGTGTGTGTGACGAATTGCGCAAGATGGCTGGCAGGAGCTGGAAGCGAGAAGCCGAGAATCGACCTAAGTGGCGTGCAACTGGAGAGGCCTTTGTCCAGCAGTCCACTGCGATAGGCTGATGATGATGATAATGATGGTGGGTGTTGTATGAGGCGGCTAAGACGGTCAGCAGCGGCTTCCATTGCCAAACTGCAATGGCAAACTCACCTGCCAAATGTGGCGATCAATTATAGTAACATCCACGCTGCACTAGCGCCCAATCGTATTCTTAGTTACCTACCTACTAGTTTTTTTTATTTCATAGTTCTTGGACTTCGATTTTCAAATTATCTTTGAAAAGTGTTCTTTTAAAATATTGTTTGGTCTATTAATATATGACCATAGATAAAAAAACAATAAGAACGCGTCAGTTTGCGATATTTTTTTTTCTCGTCAGCAGAAAATTACAATTTGAAATATCGTACGCGACTCTTGCGATTTCGTATGGAATACAACTCGAGCTTCAAAGATACGTCTCCCAACCTAAATGCATGAGGTTAATCCCATTTGCTAAAGTGGTTTATTTGATGCTAAGACGATCGCACGGTCACGACTTTGTCTGGAGGATAGAAGTTTTCGTGACTAACTACTGCAGTACGATTCTCTTAGTGCTAACATCGTGACATATCAGCTTTGCAGTGTGATTATCTTTGAGCAAATATCATAACAGCTTTGGTTACAGCTCTTGTAACAGCTATGAAGCGCGATTGGTATTCTCTTTCAATGCTGATCGACATTAGCGCCACATGGCTACCAAACAAAAACCTGTCAAAAAGCCGTGACAACAGCGGTCGGTGTGACAGCTAAGAGATACGCAATAACAGTATGATTGGAGTCAATCTGAGTGACAGGATTAAAAATAGTGTGATAAGGGATCGATGTGGTGTAAAAGAGGATGTAGTGACCAGTATTGAAAAAGGAATGCTTAAATGGTTTGGACATGTTGAGAGGATGAATGAAGGCCTCGACGAATTTATCTTGATCAAATCGGGGAAATTCTAAAGAAAGGTCAGGTCAAGAGTACCCTAAACCGGCGAGCGTGTATGAAAAGATTACCTAATGAATGTGGATGAAGCGAAAGTAGTCTGTAAGGATCGTAGCAAGTGGAAAGATGTGGTCTCTGCCTACCCCTCCGGGAAAAAGGCGTGAGTATATGTATGTATGTATAACAGGCACAAGCGCAGCAACGAATCGTATTAAGGATAATGCAGGGGGTTACAGCTGCCATAACAGCAATAAACGCACGAATCGTATTATCTTTGTAACGCTGGTGGACACTAGCGCCACATGGCTGTAAACGAATGTTATAGGTCACTAATTTGTCGTTTTTTTACGGCGAGTTCCAAGAACCTATCTATCTTCAGTTGTGGCATATCGGAGATAGAAAACAACTTCTGTCTTTGTTTCTCTGGACGGCAAAAACAGAGATAGAAACTTTTTCCTATCTCCGATATGCCAAAACTGAAGATAGATAGGTTATTGGAAATGGCCGTTATGGCCGGTCCCAATAACCTATCTATCCTTAGTTTTGGCATATCGGAGATAGAAAACAACTTTTGTCTTTGTTTCTCTGGACGGCAAAATCAGAGACAGAAGATGTTTTCTATCTCCGTTATGCCAAAACTGAAGATAGATAGATTATTGGGACTGGCCGTTAGTCAACTTCGCCGACAGCTTCGATACCCTTTTGATTTAAAAATCAAAATGAAAACTCTAAGCTTCGTGGATGTTGTCGTTTAATTGTAATTTTTGTCAATAACTAGCGACCCCACGAACTTCGTATTGCCTCAGAACAGTGTTAGATTTTGACGTCCTAAATGTCATTGTAATCGAATATGGCGTGGTTGGAAAACATTTTATAATAATACATTTCATTTGTGACGTTAACTTCACTGAGCAAGTATGTCTTAATAGTTACTCGTATTATCCTATTCCCGACGAATACAAATTTAAAAACACAAAAATCATAATAATCTGTCCAGCCTTTCTCGAATTTATAAGTGGTGACATATCATGTCGTACAAATATAAGTGTTGCCTACATTTTATTATACATAATTATTAGAATACGTTAGAAGGCTAAACAGACAAATGATAAATTAATATTCGTCACAGATCTTTTCATGTCACCACTAACATACCAACCATAAAGCATAAATTATTTGTCAAATTATTAAAAAGTCATTAATTAAATACAAGCAAAATATAAATAATAATAATCAACATTCAAAGGTCTCGTGGTCATTTAGGTATTCCTGGATTGAATAAAAGCACCTAGATAAAAGCCAGGAATGTAACTTCTTTTTAAACAATGGTAATGGCAGAGTCTTGAAACTAAGATGTGGTTTATTATAAATTTTAATAGCCATGCAACAACAGCTTCGTCTGTATAGTTGCAGTCTAATTATAGGTAGCATAAGTCTTTCTGGATGTCTAGTAGGTTTGTTTTTGTATGGCTCTCTAGTAACAAAATAATAAGAGTGTTGACGTACAAAAATACACATTTGTTTTATATACAGGCACGGTTGGGGTAGGATTCCAAGTTTCTTGAAAAGAGGTTTACAGCTTTCAAGAAAATGTACTCTGCAAATAGCCCTAATACACTTCTTTTGGGCTATAAAAGCCCGGTTCATATCTACTGAACCTCCCCACAATATAGTGCCGTAACTTAACACCGATGAAACGTAACCATGGTACGCCGATAGAGCAGTTTCAATGGATGAAACATTACTAAGCCGTCGTAGCGCATATACAAACTTATTTAATTTCATACATATATTGCCAATATGTGCTTTCCAGTCACAATGTCTATCTAAGGCGAAGCCAAGAAATTTGGCTTCATTAACAATTTCAATATTACTACCACAAAAATTAATTAGAACATCCTTTGATCTTGCTCTGTAAGTAGAAAGTGGATGCACTTTGTTTTTAGTAAATTTATTTTGAGATTGTTTGAGTGTAGCCAATTGATTAGGTCGTGTAGAGTGTCATTAATAATTTTATAGATATTTTCTATTTCGTCACATTTTATCACCACCGTGGTGTCATCTGCGAACATGAAACATTTATGTTGGGTTGCATTTGGTAGGTCGTTAATAAATATTAAAAACAACAGGGACCCGAAGATACTACTACTACCTTGTGGAACTCCACATGGGTTGACGCGATATTTAGACCGGCAAGTACACTTTTTTGAATCTACGACTGTCGCTATCTCTATACATTGTTGTCTATTATGCAAATAACTTTGCAGCCAGTGATAAGCGTTACCTCTAATGCCATATCTGTATAGCTTATCCAGTAACCTTTTATGAGGAACAAAGTCAAAAGCTTTGGTCATGTCTAGAAATAAAGCAATAGGTGGTATCTTTTCCTTTATGCATTCTGTGACAAGAAGGTATATCCCATCGTATGTATATTAGATTTCTATCTCTCTTACTCATGCCAATGTCATAATGTGACAGAGACATATAGATCCGTATTTACGGACAGCACGTTGTGTAGACCCCAGGAATTTTTTATCTGTGATTTTCGATTCCACATTCGAATTTTGCACTCTGGATTAAAACAGTGGCGGTTTTAAATGCCAGTATTTCATTCACAGGTCTGCGTCAGAAATAAATAAAACACAAAGTTAAAAATGTTAATTTTTAATATAGATACGCGATGCGCACTCACAATCTCGTAAAGAACCATTTGGTTATATTTAATTGAGTTCTGTTTGAGGATAAAAGCTATTCATAATTTTATAAAAAAAACTGTTTTTTTCTGCTAACATGTCCCAGAATGCGCTTTTACACCTCTAAATACATATTTAATTCTACCACTGCTTCGGGAATGTAAACTAGTGCTGTAAAGAAGCAGAGCAAGAAACTTGTTCACTACATGTAAGTATAATCAAAGCTACTAATCCCTCTTAATTGACTTTAGTTTAACATGCAGTGTAAGTTTATACTCGTGTATTATGTATAGTTTAGCATTAAAATTTGTTGCGAAATGCAAATGCGATTTCTCACTAACGAATTTCCCAATTTACGCAGTCTAAAACCTGGAAACACAAGTTTATTTTTATATCTGGTACTGAAATTGTGAGCTTCACTTTTCTTCGGAAGAAAAAAAAATAAAACGTAATGTACACTGTAAGTAGTAGTCGCAGAAACTGTGGGTCTGTTTCACAATCATTAAGTAAAGGCTTAAGTAGTTATTCAACAAGTTACAAGTAACATAGAGGTTAAATCCTTTCGTTAACTTTCTTTGCATTTCACAATCATCCAATCAGTAAATTAAAGAGAAGATTATATAATTAATACTTACTTACTAATTACGTTTCGTTTCAAGGTAAGAATAATTTATGTGTTTCTATAAAGTATAGTAATCACAGAATTATCATTAAAAATATATTTTGTTATGATTATAAGTAATAAAAACAATAAATTCGTACAAAAAATGTTTACACTGTAATGTAAATGAGTCATTTCACCTTTTCTAATATCAATGTTTCTGTAAGAATGGAACGCAGCAAGGTTTCAACAAAAAGTCTATGTCGAGTCAACGTCAGTTAGTCAGTAAATAGCAAATGTCAAATTTGCCGACGTTTGGTACTTTTTGTGTGGTGATTTTGTTTGCATTGAATTTACCATTACGAACATTGTGTTATTTTACAATGACTGCAAAACTGTCCATTTAAATAATGAAATAACTTGATGATGAAAATTTGGAAATGACGTATTTGAGGTTATCTTTTCTTAAATTTACTTGTCAAGTAAAAGGCTACTTGGCAGTGCATCCAGTGATTAACATAACGAGCAGATAAAGTGGTGATTAACCCTACTCAGGGATTGTGAAACGTAAAAAATAGTTTACTGAGCAGATTAGGTCGAAGTAGCTTACCCAGAACTTTACTCAGCGATTGTGAAACAGGCCCTTAGTATTGATTTAAACTAAAATATGAGTTACTTGTTTTAGAATATTTTTTTATCAGCATTACTCAATCAACAGTTCAGATTATTTAATCACATTCCAGCCATAAAATTTTGTCGTCATAAAACCCTCCTATTTAAATAACAATGACAACATCGGATTTTCATCCGCAGTAACTTGTTTAAATCGACTCTATTAAAATTCCGGTAACAGCGCAATTCAAAACCTCACAGAAAAACAACAATCACAACTCCCAAATGAACATTGGTACGCAAAAACTCGCTAACTCAATTGTTTAATATTGCCACCATTAAAAATTCAGCTGGGGGCACACCTGGCAACACTCCAGCGATGGCCACCCGCGTTGGCGCCAAATAAAAATTAATTATTATTGCCCGGTTTTCACTTCTCTTTATTGTATATTTGGTGGAGAATAAAATATGGCGGGATGTTGGGTTAAGGGCCTGTCTCACTAGGGTGCTACTTAATAACTTACTGCTATATTACTAAGGCAATAATAAATAAATATATTACTCAATCTCACCCAAGAGCAACTCTACAGACCTCATTGCTTCCGGAAGAAGATTTATTCCCTCACCTCTTGCTTGCTTTCATTGGCCGGCTTGAGAAGATTCATTAGAATAGAATGCTCGGAGGAAGGAAGTGTTTCAGTACGCAGCTGGTCCCATAGTCTTATTTCTTTTACTATTACAGCTGTTGCGCTAATGCATTGCTTCGGAGCAATAAAAATAAACAATCAAAGCCATGGGAGTGTGGACGAAAGCGTGGAGCTATTGCCCAGATTACTAACCTGCTTTCGTCTTAGTATTTGGTTTAGGTAAGGGAATCTTAGTAAAATGATTGAAGTAACGAACACAGTGTTGGCATAAAAACATTTACTTCTTGTTCTTTTGGACGTGTGATGCTGGCAAACTAGATATCAATTAATTAATAACCTGACCGACCATGATGGAACCAAATGTCAATCAACGAAAGCTGTCAATTTTTCATTCCAAATTACTACAATTTCAATAATAGCTAGGTAACTGTTTAGAATAAACTTTATTTGATATTTTAGCAACTTAATTGCACCTTTAATATCAGTATATAAACTTGAAAAATTTGTCTCAGGCGGGACTCGAACCCGCATCTCCTCGCATGCCGGGCGGGCGCCATACCATTAGGCCACCGAGACACTGCGACACAGCGCGAATTTTTCAAGCATATTCTTACGCTGTGAGCCAGCGTTGTTTCATCAAATGTTAGGAGTTTGCACCCTTAACACCCGAAAGAAACATCTTTGCAGATGTTTGACAGTCAGTTAAGATGTAACAGCTATTTATATACTTTATTTGATATTTTAGCAACTTAATTGCACTTATAATATCAGTATATAAACTTGAAAAATTTGTCTCAGGCGGGACTCGAACCCGCATCTCCTCGCATGCCGGGCGGGCGCCATACCATTAGGCCACCGAGACACTGCGACACAGCGCGAATTTTTCAAGCATATTCTTACGCTGTGAGCCAGCGTTGCCCGCCCGGCATGCGAGGAGATGCGGGTTCGAGTCCCGCCTGAGACAAATTTTTCAAGTTTATATACTGTTTAGAATAAGTTAAATTTTCGATGTTCCATGCAGCAGTTCCATGCTCTTGTACACCACCAGACAGGGAGTATAAGAAACTGTTTTAAAAAAAATATAAATATAAATACTGCCGTCGTACGAGAGAAGGGCACAACTAACATTTTTTTCAAAATTGAGTTATATTTATATTTAGAATCAGAAAAAAAAGGCGCATCTTTTAATTTTTTTGTAGAATTTTATCTTGAAGGAATTCGGAGATACAGTAGGCTTGAAAGGCACAAATGACACTAAATATTAATGTTTATAGAATGAAAAGACACATTTATTTAACATTACATTTAAAAGGCACAAATACGTAGATGTGACTTTTACTTTATACAGATTTTTACTAAAAACTACTTTGAAAAGGCATATCTACAACATAATATAAAGAAAAGGTTCAAATGCCAGATGTGCCCTGCCTACTTAATCAAGGATTCAAGGATATCTCAATTAATTTACGTATCAAAGGCACAAATAACCAGTTGTGCCTTTTCTTTCAATTATTTACTATTAGGTGTGAGGTTAGGGGGGCAGGGTTTGATTGAAACGCGCCAGTTGTGCCTGCGACGTCGAAGCGACTCCATGCTTGTCAGCAGCCTGTCCGCGCTAGGTAAGTTTAATTACGTTTTATCCACGTTTACATGTCGATGGTTATAATGTGAAAGGGCTTAAAGGACAAATCGCCACTTTTCAGGAGAGCCGCAAAACAAAAAATGTTGAAAAATCAACATAACTGTTTTGTTTTTAAAGCTATCGTTCTCGATTAAAGACCATTTATTGTATTTTTCCAAGCCTAACCGTATGCGACCGTTTAATTTGTTCTAGATAGCGTAGTTTTCGAGATAGATGTCCTTTAAGAATCGTATTTTGAACATTTTGACCTTTAAGCTAAAGTTTTTTTTGAGATAGTTTGTCAACTAAGGCTTATAGGACTGCTTTAAAGTAGTGGTGGTATTAAAGAAGGTATTTTTTTAAAGTTGTCTTATCAAGAAAAAATGATTTTTGTAATTATCCTTAATAAATGAAAGTTGGTTCTTTAAGATGGAATTTTGATTTAAAATATTTTCAAACTAACATACATTTTGTCCTTTAAACTGTTTTGGTTTGAAATAGTATTGATTACTAAGAAGTTTCGTGATGCTGAATAGAATAGAAAAGCATCACCAACGTGCACTGTATTTTACTTTTTTCGGTTCGAGTATCAGTTAAATAAAACATCATAGTTTAAATAAGATTTTTATGTGATGTGTTAGAATGTAAATAAATAAAATAATCTGTGTTTTAGAAATTTTGTTTTATTAATTAAAAAAGATCAAAAATGTGAATTCTTTTATAATCAATATTGAAATGCACGTATACATCGAAACAATCAAATCCAACAAACTTAAAAATAACAACCCACTACAAATATAAATTTTAACAGTTTTGTTTTAAATAACCATTAAATTGTTCTTAAAATAATAATGTAACACTGCTTATTTATATCATTAACTAATGACAAAAATAAAAATCTCTTTATATTAACAAAATCCAATTAAATCAACAAGTCGCATTTGCCATGGAATGTATATGTAAGTAATTTTTTTTTTTCAGTTCTTGTGTACCTACTACATGATTCTACTCGTAACAAATGCACTATAAAAATAATCAAGTTTTCTTTTGCTCATAGCCACAAATATAATTAAATTATCTTGGGAATCAACTGAGTAGGAATATTTCTGCAAAACCGTCTAATTAAAAACACACCAACAAATCAATTACAATACAATATAAGGTAAATCAATCGATCGTCAGTAACTTAACTATACCAATTAAGCTTCTCGCCACTCATCCTATTGACTCGATCTTTTTTATTATTAGAAAACGATAATAGCAACATAGAATATTATAATAATTTGAGAAATATCTTCACTAAAGATGCTTTAGTAATGTCACAGATATTAGAATGTAGCTGAATGTAAACTTAATTAGTCTCGTTATTAATATCATCTTTTTCTTCCTCTTCATCTGTTTCAGGAAGTTGGTCTCGTGTGGTTTTAGAAGTTGGTAAACTCAGATATTCTTTATGGTATCGTTAGGGGATCGTTCCATTGTTGCAAAGTTTACGTAAATATATTTTGCTTCTGATATATCAATTTGCTTTGTGTAAAGAGGTAGCAACTCGATATTTTCGTAAATATTAATTTCTTTGGTTTGAGATTTTGTTTTATTCTTTCCTTTTCCTTTACCCTTATTCGATGGTAGACTCTTAAAGATTTCTGTTTTATATGTTTTAGCACTATCTTTCAGAGTATTTTATTTCAATGTTCTTCAAATCTTTCTTCTTCAACGTAATTACTCTTACTTTTCTCAAATCTTTTATAGGATCACCTCGAAAGGCTTTTGCTGCGAAATCATTCTAATTAATCATGTCAGAATATTCAATAGTTCAACTTTATATGGAAAGGGACTTTTGCGAGAAAATTTGTAAAGTTTTGTTTTAATTATTTGGATAAGCTACCAGAAATGGCATAATAATAAATATGTTTTATAGTTTATTAAACTTTCTTCACATGATTAATTGTTTTTTTTTGTAGAGAACATAAAGTCAATTTACATTAAAAAGGCACAATTAGACAAATGTGCCCTTTCTTAGACTCAATGACCATGAAATATTAAACAGAAAGGTCATATCTGGTTAACTATGCCTTTTCTTTGTAATGAAGTGGTATTTTTATAATTTTTTTTTTAAGATGGAAGAAGAAGGGTTTTTTGAATTTATTTAATAATTATTTATATATAAAAACTAAAAAGTAAAAAATATAATAGTATTAACCTTCCCGCATATACCATAAGTATTGTTTTTTCTTTTAAGCAAAAGGTTTCCACACAATGGAGCAGAATATGGTAAAAACTTTAATCTCAATTATCTCAGTTTGACCAAAATGATAGATGTGCCCTTTTCTCGTACGGCGGCAGAATACGTCCTTGCCACACCAGCGTTCGGTATCTCAGTGTTACGTGCCCCTAATAGCTTTGCATAGCATAATCTTTATGCATGCCTAGTTGCGGAAAAATGGCCGACAAGCATTTTATTGTTATTTACGGAGCGAGCGGTTTTATTTGCCAAATCCGCTTTGTTGAGACGGAATTAGGATGCCAATTGAATTTTTAAAGTCAAATGCATTTTTGATTTATTTTTATTGTCTGTCCGCATTCAGAGGAACGTCTTTGCAACATGTATGAAATGGCTGTGATATATGAACCTTTAAGAGCACAGTAAAAATAATTTGGCAATGGAAGGTTAACTTATTTTATATTGACAATAAAAATGTAGGTTTATATACGACAAAAAGGTTTTCAAATCGGGACAAAACTCCTTTTTTATTTTATTTTTAGATTTAAAGTTTTTACCGGGTTACAGAACGCTTTCATCGTTGTTTTTAATTGTTTGGAACTTCAAATTTGAAACAAAAAACACTTTAAAGAGTAGTAGCATATGTATTGTCGTAAGCCTACAATAAATAAATAAAAATCGTGAAGTAGGTCAATTTATTTATATGTGCGCGATGATTGATATATTTATTTACGGATTTAACCCGCGATTATTAGGATTTTCGATTGTACAGTCATATGCCAGAGTATCTTAACTCTTTTGCATTTTACCAACCTTATGTCGTTGTAGTAAGAGTCAACAGTAGTCAGAAATTCATAGGTACATTGTTTTGCAGCTGACTGTACTCTGTTTTACGACCTTTCGAACACTATATATATTTTTTTTAAGACATGCCTCACTGGGCCACTGAGAGCCATCTAGTCCCAAATTAAGCTACTATTAAGTACCCTGTCGTATGGGGTACTACTACTAGACAACCGATAAACTTACTTATATACTTTTTATAGTAAATAAATACTTATAATACATAGAAAACAACCAGACCAGTACAAACAGACATGTTCATGCACACAAATATTTGTACTGTGCGGGGATCGAACCCGCGACCCATGGCTCAGAAGCAGCGTCTACTACCGCTGATCCAAATGGTCGTCAAAGCATTAATTTCTATTCACTATACAGCGTTAATTTCGTCTTTACAAGGTGATTGGAAAACATATTGCATGCACACTTAAAAAAAATTATCACTTTGTCCCCAAACGAATCTGTTCTAATATTTTAAATGCGAAAATAAGTATGTCTGTTTGTCTGTCTGTTACTTAAATAATTTTAATACTGCTTTAATACAAAGATAGTTACACCTTAAGAAAGAACATAGCCTTATTTGTATTACGCTACTGGGTACAGGTTTAAACGCGATTAACGGGCAGAGCCGCGGGCGATAAGCTAATTGTAAATAAGCACTATTCATTATTCAGTGTGACAAACAGTAATCATTTTATATGCAATGTTTGACCGTAAACACCGTTTATTGGTGCTCCACGTCCAATTCTGTCCATACTGTACGTTTTTAATGAACTTGATTTTAAATAAACACCGGCCGAGCTCATAACTCACTCATTAAATGCAAAATAGTCGAACAGTTTTACATTTAACTGTATCGCAACCAGCTCCCACGAGATGATACGGGTAGCCAGGGTTGTATTTGGTAGGTAAGTATGTTTCGAAGAGCCCTATAGCCTTGAGTGGGGATATACTAAACTTTTCTATGGCAAGCTTAATTCAAGTATTAAAGTGGCACTAAAAATAGGTCATTTTAATCTTCACTATAAAAAGATGTATGTAAATGATCCTTGTACAAAAACTCGATTAAATGTATCTTAATTAAATAAATATAATAAACTCGATTAAATGTATGTAACTTGCTTCATGAGAAAAACAAATATAAAGGATTAAATTCCAGTTGAGTATGTGAGCATGTTTTATAGTAAATGAATACAAAAGGCAATCAGCAAAATGTCAAGAGACCAAATATACACCTAAACAATGATCGGGGTCAGGGCGGATCAGGATCCTTGACAGAGAACTGTACAACTATAAATACAAAGAACACACAACTAATGATATTTTTGCGTATCATTAAAAACTGACCCAAACTTAGATTGTTGACTGAACTTTAATAGCATACATCAGCTTAAAAAGCACTGCACTGTCACATGGTGACTAATTACATGTAATATTAATTCACATCAGACTAAAGACAGAGACCATAATTAATATAGTAGTTATAAACATTTCTAAAATGGTTTATCTTAATAACAGTATTTAGCAGTTTATCTTAATGTTGTTTCGCCTTGCTACCTTAGTCAGGTATTATGCAAGCCTTATCCATCTTAGATAGCTATTGGGCTCTAGTCCCTGATCCCCTCAGTCCGGCCCTGGAAGCGATTCAATTATCAACATTCCTGCAGCCGTGAAACAACGTTTAATTTATCTGTAATAAGATTCCCGGTCATTCCGAGCAGAAAAACGTATTAACATGCGTAATTTTATTTAATTTGTTATCGGGTGGAGGAATGTACGAGTACAAAGGGTTGTAAATAAATAAGGTATACAGGCAATGTAGGAGAAATAAGTCTTGATTTAAATTGGTAGAAATCTACTTTGTATCTTGTGTTGCGGACCTTATTAGTTTTTTTTAGGGTTCCGTACCCAAAGGGTAAAAACGGGACCCTATTACTAAGACTTCGCTGTCTGTCCGTCTGTCTGTCTGTGCGTCTGTCCGTCTGTCCGTCTGTCCGTCGCTCTGTCACCAGGCTGTATCTCAAGAGCCGCGATAGCTAGATAGTTGAAATTTTCACCAATTACTGTTACCGCAATAACAACAAATACTAAAAACAAAATAAAATAAATATTTTAGGGGGGCTCCCATACAACAAACCCGTTTTTGGGGTCTTTTTAGTACGGAACCCTTCGTGCGCGAGTCCGACTCGCACTTGGCCGGTTATTTACGATTATTAAAGTTTTACTACTCAAATATTTAAATAGTCGCGTGTATTTAATACTAGCTAAAATCAGTTTTATTTCTGCAAATAGGCCCCAGGAGGCGCTTTTACACGTCCCAATTTAAACCTACCACTGCTTCGGGACAAGTCTGGGCTAGTGCCGAGAAGAAGCAGCGCAAGAAACTCGGTCACTATTGTCAGCCTCTTTTTAAATACATTTTTACAAGGTAAGGTAATTTTTACAAGGTTTAAGCAAGTACGAGCTGGGACAACTTAATGCCATACATTTCTATCATTTAAATAATCATTAACAGTGTAATAGCCCTTTTTCATTAAAATAACTTTGACATACGATTTAAGTTTATGTACAGGGAGTTCAGCAATATCCTTTGGTAATTTGTTGAAAATACGGATACAATTTCCCATAAACGATTTTCCTACTTTTCGCAGTCTGAAGCCTGGAACGGCAAGTTTATCTTTATTTCTGGTATTGAAATTGTGTACGTTACTTTTCTTAAGAAATAAATGTATGTTCTTACGAACGTAAACAATATTCTCGAGAATGTATTGAGAAGACACTGTAAGTATATTAATCTCTTTGAAGAGCTCTTTCAGCGAGTCACGGGGTCGGAGGCCGTAAATAGCCCGTACAGCACGTTTTTGTAATATAAAAATTTACTCAATATCCGCCGCTGAGCCCCACAACAGAATTCCGTATGACATTATGCTATGAAAGTAGCTAAAATATACTAATCTTGCCGTTTCAACATCAGTCAATTGCCTTATCTTTCTCACAGCATAAGCAGCAGAACTAAGTCTTCCAGACAGCACCCTAATATGAGCACCCCATTGCAAATGAGAGTCTACAGTTATACCTAAAAAGGTAGTTAAATCTACAGAGTTTAGTGGTTCATCTTTAACAATTATATGAGTAGCAGCAAATCTTACATTGGGCATGGTAAATTTTACACATTTTGTTTTATTTGCATTTAGTAAAAGATTATTTGTTGTAAACCAATGTAATAATTTAGAGAGGGTATTGTTAACATCATCAAATGAACATTTGCCCCTCTTAGTTTTAAAAAATCATTGATGTGTCATCTGCAAACAATACCATCTCACAAAGATTATGTAAATAACACGAAAGGTCATTTATATAAATTAAAAATAGCAGGGGTCCTAATACTGATCCCTGAGGGACACCCATAATAAGGGCAGACCCTGAAGACTCAGCTCCATTTATGCAAACCTTTTGTGTTCTGTCCTTAAGGTAAGAACTTATTAGATCCAAGGAATCATTCGATGCACCATAATGTTTAAGTTTTTTAAGTAATGTTACATGGTCTACACAATCGAAAGCCTTTGAAAGGTCACAAAATACACCTATGGCATCTAGCTTACTCTCCCAAGCATTAAACACATGTTGTAGAAGAGCAACTCCAGCATCGGTAGTATTTCTACCTTTTCTGAAACCATATTGGTTGCTTTTTATTAATTTATTTACACTAAAGTGTGATAAAAACTGATTAAACATTATTTTCTCGAAGATTTTACTTAGCACTGGCAAGATAGATATAGGTCGAAAATTGGAGCTGCTAGCTGTTGTCCGCAACTTCGTGCGCGTCAATTCCTGTTATTATGATCGCGATTATTTTGGCAACATTTTTGTTAGATCAAACTGCACACGGTATGCAAATCAAATTTGAAATCGGTTCAGTAGTTTAGGAGTCCATCGCGGACAAACAACGTGACACGTAATTTATATTAAGATATTATATATATTAAGATATTTCCTGTACTATACTATCATGTGTTAATATGATAGTATTAGGATACTATGATCGTATCAGTTAAACGACGCCCAGCACTGGCCATAGACCTGCCCTAAGAATTTTCACAACGATGGTTTCCGTATCACCTGTTTCCAGAGGCTTTCCGCGAGCTTCGCCAGATCGTCGGTCCACCTGGTGGGGCTACCCACAGATCATCCTCCGGTGCGTGGTCGCCATTCCAAGAACTTTCATTTTATGTGAGTGGCATTTCCTCAAACTGTTATCGCATAACTTAATATTGAGTGACAATTTGACGACCTCCGTGGCGGAGTGGCGTACACACCGGTTTTCAAGGTGTCGCATGCTCCGTGGTCCCGGGTTCGATTCCCGGGCGGGTCAATTTAGAAAAAATGTGTTTTTCTACATTTTCACGGGTCTAGGTGTTTGTGATACCTTCGTTGTTTCTGGTTAATTGGTCATAATACTTGTTAATTTGTTTTTCTGTTTTTTGTTTTGTGTCTTTTGTTTTACTGTTTACCTGTTATTTCGGGATTACTAATGTTTGGCCAAAAAGCGTTTTCCAAAATAATGTACATTTCGCACTTCATTCATTGTTGCTAAAGATTCATTTGGGAATTGAATCTTGGACGACAAGTTTTTTGGGAAGTGAAATTTGATGAAAAATAGTTTGGCCAAACGGAGGGATCCCGTAATTTCATCTATGTCTATTGTAATATGCTTGTGGTAAATTAAATGTTTCTTTCTTTCTTTTCTTTCTTTCTAAGTATTTAAGGCTTTTACTTGTTTTGTGTAAACAACAATAAAAAGTGGATAAGCTAAGGTTTAAAAAAAAGCTGCAAAACTAAAAGGATACTTCGCTATCGGTACTATAAAAATAAAACTACTGGCGATAAACAAAAATACTTGTCATATTCAACTGTTTTAAAAAAATGCATTTATAAATCAAAAAAACACTCAAATATAAAATTCATACGAAATAGTAAAAATAAATGTAAGGCGACTTGGCATATTATTGAAAATGAATTAGGTACTAATAAAATTGACAATGACATCCCTATGATAATAAAAAACATAGATTTAATATAGATGATAGATTGGCAATTGAATCCTGAAAACGAGACCAAAACTAGGTTACGCTAGTGTGCATAAAGTGAGCATGTGCGTGAGATAAATAGTGCAGGTACTGCATTGACTGCTTGCTTTCGATATCGATTCCATCGACACAGTTTACGTTGACGCAGGTGACTTATTTTTTAGTATTATTAAAAGAACGCCAAAAAACTGCAAGTAAATACCTAGATATGTTTTTTTATTTTATAATTACTTATCCCCGAACAAAATCAATTTATTGTAAAAAAAATCGTAGGCTTTACTTGCCAGTATTTAACAATTTTGCCTCATTTTGCGATCGCGATCGCCAAAGTTGAAATAAAACTGATATTTATTTTTCAATTACACATTACAAACGTACACTAAATATACATATATTTAATGTTTAACTAATGGGGATTGATGGGGGCTTGAACAATATGGAGATTGATCCAGAGCGTAATTTTACAGGCTGAACGCCTCTGTGTTAAAAACACTTAGTGTCCAAATGTAAACTGCAAATGCTCGAATATTTATTGGGCGAACATTCTTTTCTATTAGGCAATTTCAACCATTTCTAACGTACTCGTATTTCAACAATTTAGGCTGTATGCGGTTTACAATGTGAAATATGTCAGCTAATGAAATGTCGATAAGATATCATCGACAACGTCAATCACTAAAATACAAAAGTGACGTTAGTAATTGCTGAAATTCACGTATTTGATATTATTTTTAATTGAATTCATATGAATTTAAATCCTTGTTCTGATGAAATGCCCTATCAATTAGTATACAAAATTTTAGTCAAAGCTCTGAAACATTGTATTTTACTGCTTGGTTCCCTCAAAGCACCGAATTTAAAATCAAACACACATTTAACGAATAGTATCTGTAATAATAAAGAACTAACTACAATTTCAAAGTACAACACCTATAGCAATGCAAAAAATCGAAACGCTTGCGAGAATTAAGTGACTGTCAGCGCCATCTATCGGCAAACAGCAAAATCACGCCAACATCCCGCCCGCCAAGGACTCCGTTCTTCATTTAAGGCAACAATATAAGCTTGGATACAGGGCGCTTGATAGTTGATTCTTTGCATTTCAGGCTAACTACTCGGACCTGATCATCGCACCCAGTATGTAGTTGGGTTATCCGTCCCAATAACCATTTCGCTGGAGGCAGATCCGCTTCTTTGATTATTACCAATTCACCCACCTTTGGTGCATTTACCCTTGTGTGCCACTTATGTCTCTGTTGCAAAGTGTTCAAATATTCTCTTGACCATCTCTTCCAGAAGATTTTTACCATGCGCTGTGTCAGTTTCCAGCGTTGGAGTGGACTGATTGCTTCTTCAATGTCATTAGGTTCCGGAATAACCACTAAAGGTTCTCCTACCAAAAAGTGACCTGGAGTTAATGGAGATATATCATCAGGATTATCACTGAGGCCACTTATCGGGCGTGAGTTCAGAACAGCTTCTATCTGACAAAGTACTGTGGATATTTCTTCGAAGGTAAGTGTCGTGTTGCCAATTGTCTTCGTCAGATGCGTTTTGACACATCTAATGTTAGACTCCCAAAGTCCTCCAAAATTAGGCGATTTTGGAGGTATAAAATGCCATTTAGTGCCATCATTTTCAAGCATTTCTACTATTTCCTTAACTTCGGTTGCCATGCCTTGATTTAACATTTTTGTCAGCTCATTTGCAGCGCCAACGAAGTTCAATCCATTGTCGCTCCACATCTCTGCGCAGTGCCCCCTGCGTGACACAAATCGGCGAAATGCTGCAATGAATCCCGGTGTGGTAAGGTCGCTTACAGCTTCTAGATGTATAGCCTTTGTTTTCATACAAATAAACAATGAGATATATCCCTTGTAAGATTTTTGCCCCCTACCTTTTGACACTCTAATCTGTATAGGTCCAGCGAAGTCCACACCACAACATTCAAAAGCTCTCCCAGGGTTTACTCTGACACTTGGAAGCTCACCCATAATTGGTTGCTGCGTTCTGGCGTTATATCGAATGCACGTAACACATTTCTTTAGGATTTTTTTTACAGCTGGCTTCAAACCTATAATCCAAAACCTACTTTGGATGTAATTAATTGTGAGAGTAGATCCTCCATGCATAACCCTTTCGTGTGCTTCTCTAATCAACAATTTTCCTAAATGAGTGTTTTTTGGAATTATGATTGGGTGTTTATAATCATGTGCTATATTAGCTGATTGTAATCGACCTCCGACCCGTAACAACCCTTTATCGTCTATGTATGGTGTAAGTGTAATTAATGTACTACTCTTCTTAATTTTTCCTCTCTTTTTCAGATCTTCAATTTCTTCCGCAAAATCAATTTCTTGGGTAATTTTAATGCATGTATCGAGGGTTGTTTTCATTTCTTCAGCAATAAGGTAAATAGACATTTTGCTTCTATTTTCCTTTTTATCTTTCAGGTTAAGGAAACGTCGGCAATAGGACAGCACTCGTATCATTTTCTTTAAACTTGAGAATCTATTTAGTATTGAATTCTCGTCTGTACTGTTGTAAAATACTTTCGTGTGTTCTTTTCTTTCTTCTAATTTTGTTTCAGGAATCAGTATCTTGTTGGTATGTATAACAGGAATTTTCATCCAATGCGGTCCTTCCCACCACAGTTCATTTGCGTGCAGTTCTGCGGGTTCTACTCCACGAGATGCGATGTCTGCTGGGTTCTCTATTGATGCTACATGATTCCATCTATCATTATCTAGTCTAGTCTGTATTTCTGTTATTCGGTTTGCTACAAATATTTGCCATCTTATAGGTTGTGATTGTATCCATGCTAAAACTATTGTCGAATCGGTGTATGCGTATACTTGATTTTTAGGTATGTTCAATGTTTTTGATGTTTCAGCTAGTATTTTTGCTAATAAAACAGCGGCGCATAGTTCCAGTCGTGCAATGGATATTTGTTTTAATGGAGCCACCTTCGTTTTACTTTCCAGTAGAGTGACGTGAACTTCATCTCCTTCTATAACTCTTAAGTATAATACAGCCGCGTATGCTGCAGCAGACGCATCTGCAAAGCCAACCAGTTCTATTCTTTCATTTTTAGGATGAGTATGTATCCATCTACTTATTTCAAGATTTTGTAACGTAAGTAATTGTTGTCTAAAATTCAGCCATTCTTCCTGAAGGTTGGATGGTATTACTTCATCCCAATCAGAGTTACATAGCCATAGTTTTTGAATGAGCACCTTAGCCTTGATTATGACTGGAGCCAGCCATCCAAAAGGATCAAACAAGCGGGCTACATCTGATAACACTCTTCTTTTGGTAATTGTTTGATAGGTTGAGGCAAATTGACAGATATTTTGAATTTATCATCATTTCTGTCCCAAGTAACTCCTAATATTTTAATAACCTTATCCATTTTTATTTCATATGGTTGTGTGCTTTGTTTGGTTTCATATATTGTTTGCAATAGGTGATCTGAATTACTTGACCATTTCTGCAGTATAAACCCAGCGCTTTCTAATACGGTATTTACTTCTGCATAAATTTTTAAAGCTTGATTTTCCGTGTAAGCACCAGTCATGAGGTCATCCATGTAAAAAGACGTCTTTATAATTTCTGCAGCATCAGGATAATTTTTACTATTATCTTCAGCCACCTTCATCAAAGTACGGACCGCCAGAAATGGTGCACAAGCAGTTCCAAATGTGACAGTAAGCAATTTATAAAATCTACAATTTTCATTAGGGTTGTCTCTCCACACAATACATTGATAGTTGGTATGTTTATCGCATACTAAAATTTGTCTGTACATTTTTGTTATATCGCTTATTAATGCTATTTTATATTGTCTCCATTTTGTGATAACCGTTCGCAAATCGGATTGTATTACAGGTCCGGAAAGTAATGTATCATTTAATGACTGCCCCTTAGAACCCTTTGCCGAGGCATCAAATACCACCCTTAGCTTTGTGGTATCTTTGTCATCTCGGAGTACGGCGTGATGTGGTAAGAATACAAAATCTTTATCCTCTTCATTAACTACGGTCATATGTCCTAATTCTTCGTACTCCTTTATAACTTTAGTGTATTCTTCTTTAAATTTTAAGTTTTGTTCGAATTTTCGTTCTAGGTTTAGAAATCTCGATATAGCTATTTCTTTTGTGTTTCCACATTTGTCTACAGGTGTTTCTATGTCTTTTTTAAACGGTAAGTTAACGATATATCTTCCTGATTCTGCCTGAACTGTTGTATTTTGGTAGATTTCTTCACATTGTTGTTCATCTCTACTTAACTTTCTTTCACAGGTATGTACTTCATTTTCTACTTCCCAGAATTTTCTGAGTAGGTCATTCTCACATACATGCACATGCACATACGTGCATGTTAATAATTTTGTTTTCTTTCGCAGATTGTGTGTTGCTAGTATCACCAGACAGAATCCAACCTAGTTGTGTTTTTTGTGCAATAATACCAGAAGGACTCTTAATCAATCCAGCTTCTATTATTTTACTGTAGACTTCCGCGCCTAGCAAAAGATGAACCTTATTTGGTGTATTATATTTAGGATCTGCTAAGGCCACCTTTTCTATCTCAGGCCAGTTAGAGGCTGTGATTGATCGTTGTGGTAAATATGTTGTAATTGATTTCAAAATGTAAGCTTTTACTGGGATTGTGAAGGTTGTATTGTATCTTGACTGCAATTGTACTTCGACCATATATTTGGTGTGAAGTTGTTTGCCTTCACTTAATCCTGAAACCACGCCGTTGATTCTTATTCTTTTCAAACCCAATGATTGAACAGTATCTTCGGTGACGAACGAGGCTTGTGAACCTTGGTCAATGAGAGCACGGTAGACATGTTTTTGACCCTGACGTGAAGTCACATCTACCAGTGCGGTGGCTAATAGTATTTGACTAGGCTGATGTACGAAATGTGATACTATATTTTGACTTGAGTCTTTATGAAAATATTCCTTTACAGATTCGTTCGCTTTCTCCGGATGTAGCAGTGAGTGGTGTTTCTTCTGGCACACACGGCACGAGGTCTTCCTCATACATTTGTTTGCTGAATGGTTAGGTATCAAACAATTAAAGCAAAGATTATTTCCTTGAACGAAATCATGCCTATCCTTATATAGTAGCTTGGCAAATTGTTTACACTGATATATGTAGTGGTTATCTTTACAAAAGGCACAAGAGGAATTTGTGTTTTCAATGGAAGCGTGAAATGTTTTGGTTCTAGTTGATTTAGTGGTATTTTCAATCATTTCTATAGACCTAAATCTGGTTTCCAAAAAATCTTTCAGAGTGTCAAAAGAAGGTAATTCATCTTTTTCTGAAGCAATATGTTGTTCCCACAAACGAAGGCTTTCTGTATCTAATTTAGAACTGGTCATATAAACCATGATGGCATCCCACGTCTTAATTGGCAACCCTAGATTTCTTAATAAACTCAAACATTCCACAGTTGTATCCAATAAGTATTTAATCTGATAAGCTGATTCTGTAGGTATACTTTTAATACTAAAAAGTTTCTTAAAAATGCTGTTGGATATATATCTCTTATTGTTATATCTATTTTTCAGTATTTCCCAGGCTTGATTATAATTTTGACTAGTAACTGTTATTGCACGCAATAGCTGTTCTGCTTCACCAGTTAAACTCGATTTTAAGTAATGGAGCTTCTGAACGTCGTCTATGGATTGATTAGTATTGTAGGAATGGCCCTACTTGGGACATAAATAAAAGTACGTTGGTTCATTGTGTCACTCTGTATTCGTGTAGTTCACAACGCGGCTAGCGAGCGACTGATTCGCTAGCCGACACCTATGCTTTATGCCCCCACATACACCCCCTTCTAAAAAAATGTTTTACATAATGTATATGCAAACCATATCACTCACAACATAAAAATAATAACATAATATATATTGTATAACTAAATAACGTGCGCAGACGTAATATTTACTTAATTTATATTAAAAACTAATCTTTTACAAGTCATACTTTAATTTTTTACTGAATTTTAACACTTGTTTTTTATATATTATTTTAGCGAAAATAAATGTTTGCTGTGACAAACTGTAACTAGGTATTCTATATTTATTATAAGAACAATAATTTATGCTATATTATTTCCGGTAATTAAAATCTTAATAGGACATTATACACTGTAATTAGATCGCAACATGTTTTTAAAATTACACAGTAAAGCCTAATTAAGCTGTACTCTTACTGTTGGTATAGGTACATACACTATTTTGTTACGCACTATAATTTGCTGCTCTAGGCGCCTGTTGAGGCATCATGTTTGGTCCACTTCTATCTTGTGACATATTAAACTCACTGCGAAACAATTGCCTGGTTTTGTTAACACACACTTTATGCACTGCCCACAAAATTCCTATGAGTGCCACTACTCCCAGAACAGTGACAACAATCCCGATAATTTCCAGCTTGACTTCTGTATGCGAAGTAGAGGCTTGATTAGCCCCGCTTTGTGCGATTATTACTTGCTCCTCTTTCTTTTCAACAGAATAAGATTTGCCCATTATGATTTATTTCAGTTGCTAATTCAACTACACAAATTCAATATTTACTCTCTAATAATGATGTACTAATGACACTAAAAATTTTAACGCACGTATTTTTATAACTGACAGTAGTCAATATCACGTAATTAAGATCTCAAGGTCTCACTAGAGATGCGCTGACTTAGCTTATACCTACTTATCTAAACTAGGTTACATATTAATCACTAATTAATCATTAAACCTAACCGGCTTTTTAACAATTCTGCCAGAACGAGTTGTTCTTAAGGGTGTGTTTATACTGTCACTCTCTTGCGGAATTAAATCATTATTTTGGAACTCTTCTAATATGTATGCTGGTTTAAGTCTGTCCACCGATATTGTATTTATTTTGTTATTTACTAAGATTTTCAAAGTTTTAGGACCTCTCTCTATCACCTTGTAAGGTCCGCTATACGGCGGCGTTAAAGGTTTCCGAACCGCATCGATTCTCAAAAACACGTGAGAACAAGTACTTAAATCAGCATGCACAAACACATTTTTCTTATCTAAATCTCTAATTTTAGGTCTAAATTTACTTAAAGTATCTCTTAATCTAACTATGTACGCTTGTGGGTTATCTATCTTAGTAACGTTATCTCTACAAAATTCACCTGGTAATCGTAGGCAATGTCCTAAAGTTATTTCCGCGGCGCTTATGAAATCGCTATCCACTTGACACGCTGCTCTCAACCCTAACATAACAGTAGGTAATTCTGTTAACCATAGTACATTATTATTTAGTCTAGACATTAATGCTGTTTTAAGCGACCTATGCCACCTTTCCACTTTGCCATTACATTGGGGATGGTACGGGGTAGTTCGCGTTTTGTGAATGCCTAGTAACTTCATTAAATCCGTAAACAATTCGCTTTCGAATTGCCTGCCCTGATCTGTCGTGATCCTACTCGGACATCCAAATCTACAGATCCAAGTTTCGTAGATTGCCTTTGCTACCGTTTCTGCCGTCATATCTACTACTGGACAAATTTCTGGCCATCGTGTACGCCGATCAACCATAGTCACGCAATACCGATAACCCTGCTCTGTCACTGGCAATGGTCCGATCAAATCTACATGCACATGTTCAAAACGGTCGCCCTCTTCGAAACTATTGAGCTTAGACACCGTGTGACGTGTTACCTTACTTTTCTGACACTTAAGACATGTTTTTACCCATATGCCTACGTCTTTGTACATTCCCGGCCAAAAAACTTTTTTACAAATTAATGCTCTCGATGCCCTTATTCCCGGATGTGACAAACCATGAAATTGATCGAAAATAACTTTCCTAAACTGCTTTGGAATGTAAGGCCTAATATCCTGTGTTGAAACATCGCAATACAATTTATTATCCGACGTAGTTAAATTAACTCGCTTTAAATGAATACTGTTATTGTTACCTGGCTTCAATAAATTCGCAAGCTCAGCGTCTGCCGCTTGCGCTTGCGCGATTTCTTCGTATTGAATCGAGGTCGGGCATGTTATCGCCTCTATTCGCGACAACGCGTCCGCAACCGTGTTCTGATCGCCGTGTATGTATTGTATATCGCTAGTAAATTCACTAATGTACAACAACTGACGAGCCCTTCTTGGTAACTCTTTACTTGACGAACCCAACTTTTTACTAAAAGCGTATGTCAACGGTTTATGATCAGTAAAGACTGTGAAATTCCTACCCTCTATAATATCCCTAAAATAAGCTATACCTGAATAAATCGCCAAAAGTTCCTTATCATATGTGCAGTACTTCTTTTGGGATTCCGTAAGCCTCTTGGAATAATAACCTAGGGGTCTCCATTTACCATTTTCCTTTTGTTGCAACACTGCCCCTAAACTATAATCAGATGCATCCGTCATTAATGCTAATGGTGCATCCGCCAGAGGATGCGCCAAGGTCGCAGCCTCTTTTAAATTTTCCTTACACTGCTCGAACGCTCTACTGGCTTCCTCTGTCCACTCTATTAACCGCTTATCTTTTTTCCTAGACCCGTGTAAATAACGATCTAAAATTCCCTGAATTTTCGCTGCACCCGGTATATGATTCCTATAGAAATTAAGCATTCCTAAAAACCTGCGAAGTTCTTCGATCGTCTCCGGTTTCGGGTAATTCTCGATAGCTTTAACTTTTTCGGCTAAGGGACTTATACCATTTTCTGAAACTTCGTAACCTAAAAATTCTAACTTTGATTGACCAAAAACACATTTACCTAAATTAATTGACATTTTATATTTCCTAAAACGATCGAACAACATTCGTAGGTGTTCCTTATGTACCTGCTCGTTATCCGATCCTATGATTACGTCATCCAAATACCCGAACAAAAATGATTCCCCTGTAGTTGTATTCTGATCCTTATTGTCATTATCCGATGTATTAAAATGTAACTGTTCTATTCCTGCTAATACTGTGTTGTTTATGAACCTTTGGAATGTCTGCGCTGCATTGCGCAATCCAAACGTCATTCTAGTAAACTCGTATAGCCCAAACGGTGTAATAATAGCTGTTTTTTCAATATCTTCCGGTCTGATTTTTATAAAATGATACGCCCTGTAAATATCAATTTTGGAAAAAAACTTTTTGCCATTTAAACCATACGTAAAATCCTGAACCCTAGGTATCGGATAACGATCAGGTTTTGTAATCGAGTTAAGCATCCTATAATCCCCACAAGGTCTAATATCCCCCCCTTTCTTAGGTACAACATGTAACGGACTCGCCCACGCGCTGTTTGACGGCCTGCATATACCGAGCTCCTGCATAAGCTGGAATTCCCGTCTTACCTTATCATAATTGTGTGGTGCCAATCTCCTTGCGCGTGCATGCACTGGGGGACCCGTGGTCTGTATATGGTGATACACCGAATGTTCTGGAATGTCCTTAAATGTAGGCGGTTGTGTGATTTCCTGAAATGACTCAAGTAAATCGGCATAGGGGTGGTCACTATTAATACTTTTTATAGTGCCCTCAAAATTGACGCTTTTTGACCCACAAACGTACAAGTTAGTTACCAAATCTATTAATCTATTGTTGTATAAATCTACCGCTAATCTAAAATGCCTTAGGAAGTCTGCGCCGATTATCGGCTGCTTGACGTCGCATACTATAAACTGCCATTGAAAGACTCTTCTTAGCCCACAACTAATTTCTAAATTACAAATGCCGTAAGTCTTTATCTCGCTATTATTAGCCGCATACAATTTAAAATCACAAAGTTGTGTTACATATTTTTTGGCGAACTTTTTTGGAATTACAGAAATATTCGCTCCTGTATCTATTAAAAAAGTAAACTTCGTTATACTATCCTTAATTAACAATCGATGATTTCTATCCAACAAACCTTGAGCACATCCGTCCACCGACTCCGAATGTACTTCCTTCAGTTTACCGCCTCTTCCTCTCGCCACGCACATGGCTGCTCGCAGGTCCTCGCGTTCTTGCGGAACCGGTAATGGAACCTGCACAGCCATCCTGGGTCTCCTGGCGTCCTCCTCTTGCGCGAGCCAGAAGATCTGCTCCTGAAGCTCCTCTGTCCCCTGCTTCTGGATCGGCCTCGACGTCCATGCACCTCACTGCGCAGTGAAGCCACCTCCATGACGAGCTTGTTCATCTGGCTAACTAGCTCCGTCAGCGATCCTGGCGCGACCTGTGCCGGGGTATCCGCTATCGCCGCTAACTCGAAGTTCCTGCCGTTCTCGACAATTTTGTCCGCTATCGCAGCAAGACTGTCTAAGGCTTGATCCTGGCACACCGCGATAACAGCTCTAACGGCGGAAGGCATCCTAGACAGCCACAGACTCTTCAGCGTCTGATCCGAGACCTGTGTGGTGCGCCCCAAGTCTTTCATTCGACGCAACAGCTGCGTAGGTTTCTGCGCCCCCAGCTCAAGCTCCGAAACCAGTTTTTGGAACTGCCTCTCAGCGCTCTCTTCATACACCTGTAGCAGCCTGTCCTTTAGCACGGCGTACTTATTGGACGTAGGCGGTGACATCAATAAGTCGCTGACTTGTTGGATGGAGTCTCGGCCCAACTTCGAGATGACCATATTAAATTTGGCCTCCTCACCTTGGGCCTCCTCACCTCAAACTGGGCAAACCACAGTCTTGGCATGTCGACCCAGAACTCTGGCAGTTTGGAGGATACGCTGATGGTGGCCAGGCTGACCTCAGAGGATTCGCGCTGCTCCTCCTTCATGGCGGGCTGCGATGGTGGCGGCGGGTTGTACATGCTGCGTCGCGACGCGTCACGTCACCCACGTGGGGCTGCTTTACGATCGTCTTAGCCCGCTTATTGTTCCTCGTTATAAACGGTCACTCACGTCGGGGAAACAGTCACTCAGTCGGGGTCACCAATGTAGGAATGACCCTACTTGGGACATAAATAAAAGTACGTTGGTTCATTGTGTCACTCTGTATTCGTGTAGTTCACAACGCGGCTAGCAAGCGACTGATTCGCTAGCCGACACCTATGCTTTATGCCCCCACAGTATGTATAATGGAATAAAACAAATCATGAAACGACGGCCACTCAGTGTATTTTCCAGAGAATTGTGGTATGTTAACTGTCGGTAACTTTATCTCGGGAGTTGTTTTTTTGTTTTCAGGTAATGCGGACACAGGTGCAACAGGACTAAATTCAGTAATTTTCGTTTTTAAATCACTTTTGTAATCAATGTAAATCTCCTCGCAGGTCTCGTACAAATTATCATTGAAATAACTTAAGGCACTTCTAGATTCTATAGGTGTATCTTGCACAAGATATTCGTGGGTAGTTTTGAATGAAGTCCATTTCGATTCTAATATTTCTAAACGCGTTTGCAAGTAACTCAGATTAATCCTAGTCTTTGGACTTTTCCCGTAGTTTACTTGAGCCTTTCTAATTTCTTCCAATCTTTCCTTTTGTAAGTTCAACGATTTATTAATTTTTTCCATTTTGATTTTAAAGTTATCTTGATATAAATGTTAAATTTCAAGTTTTAATTTTCTTAGTCCAGTGACCAAACAGGATTGTCTAAAAATTTTCTAAGTGTTTATTTCACTCGCGACATTTATTAAAAGTCTAATTTTTCAAAGTGTTTATTTCACTCACGATATTTATTCAAAGTCTATTGTCCGCACTTTTACTTACGATTACCAAGGTCCAGTCCTCAAATAACACTGCAATCCGAAAAATTATTCACTATGATACACTTTACTATACACTGTTCACAACACTTATCATCCCGTTACACTAAGTCCACACTAGTCCGACTCGTGAAGGACCAACTTGGTTCCCTCAAAGCACCGAATTTAAAATCAAACACACATTTAACGACTAGTATCTGTAATAATAAAGAACTAACTACAATTTCAAAGTACAACACCTATAGCAATACAAAAAATCGAAACGCTTGCGAGAATTAAGTGACTGTCAGCGCCATCTATCGGCAAACAGCAAAATCACGCCAACACTGCTGATTATCGCGATTGTGTGTTGACGTGTGAAATGTACAATTATGTTGGTTCCCTTTTTTAGATGAGTTACTTCCAGGTACTGAACATGTAACCATAATGAAAATACATCAACTCGACACTTTTTTACAATAATAAAAATGAAACTAGTAAAACTAAAGGGAATATTGTGTTGCGCGTGACAGACGTCAGAACTCAGAAAAACACTACGGGTTCCTAGCGTGCACGTGAACGGCCTTGTGATCTATCTCGTTCTATCATATAGCTGCATTATATTCTGTCTCTTTTCATTGCCAATCTAACAGTAGTATATTAAATCTATGATAAAAAATGACATACAAATCACAAATCCATCTGACATAGCAAATATTTTTAATGACTTTTTTATTGACTCTACAAATACCTTAAATAATAAAATCAAGTCTGGTAATAATGTGTTTCTCTCAAACTCAATGTTCCTTCGAGCAATGACTGAAGAGGAAGTAAAGAAGGAGGTGAGCTCACTAAATAATACTACTTCTGTGGGTCATGATGAGATCGACACAAAAGTTATTAAAACTTGCATAAAGGACCTGATCCCTATTTTAACACACCTAATAAATCACTCATTTCAATCGGAAACCTTTCCTGATGCTTTGAAATTATCCATAGTGAAACCTCTCTATAAGAAAGGTGATAAAGGAGACGTCAGTAATTACCGTCCTATAACACTCATTCCGATCCTATCAAAAGTGTTCGAGAAATGTATGTGCTCTCAACTTAATGGGCTTTTGCAACAAATACAATATTATTAAAAGTGAACAATACGGTTTCCAAAAAAGTAAATCAACTACACTAGCAATTTTTAACCTTATTGACGCAATATTGACTAGTATTAATAACAACAAGTTAACTACCGCAATATTTTTGGACTTATCGAAGGCCTTTGACGTTGTGCCACATAATCTATTGTTGCAAAAGCTAGAAACAGTTGGCATAAGGGGCTTACCCCTTCAATGGTTGTCATCCTATTTACATGACAGGAAACAACGTGTCATGATAACAAAAGTGCACAATAATGAAATGCAGTTCTACTACTCTAATTATAGAAATAATAATATTGGGGTCCCACAGGGAAGTATATTGGGTCCCATTTTGTTTATCTAAATATATAAAAGTGAAAACTGATTTAATGACTGACTGACTGACTGACTGACTGACAGACATATCAACGTACAGCCCAAACTACTGGAATTTAAAATCTGAAAATTTTCACCACGCTTCCTTTTTTAGTGTAGGTGAGCACTAAGAAAGGGATTTTGGAAATTCCGCCTCTAAGGGGGTAAAAAGGGCCCCACAAGTTTGTATGAAACTCCGTCAGTTTTGAAGCTAAGTCGATGAAAATTGGTATCCAGCTACCTGATTAGAAATTATGAATGAAGTCTTTCAGGATTTTTGAGAATTTAGTCTTTAAAGAGATAAAAAGTGGAGGCAAAGTTTGTTCAGATCCGTTTCAAATCCATACTCTTTACATATTTGTACTCTCTGATGTCACTTAGTTTGTTATGACATTCAATGTGTCAATCAAAAAATAAATATCATTGCTTGCAAATAAAAAGGGTATTATTTTAGAATTTAATAAGAATTGGTGCCGAAGTGGATGAATTATCTAAGTTAAAACGTACACGAACTTCAATTAAAGGCTGCATTAAACAATTCGGCAGCCAGATACGAACCCTACGAGAAATTTCTGACTATGAATTAAAATTAGTAAGTGACCAGCTGGTGACCAGTCACAAATGTACAAAATTACCAAGAATAATTGGGAAGAGATACGACTACAAATAACGGTATTACTAATGAGATGACTCACACTTGGAAAATGAGATTGAAGAAAAAAATTACCTTCAGGGAACTACAACACGGCTTAATCTAAAACTGCAGAATTTGAATTCAATAGCACGAAACAATTCCATTATGCAGGAACCGAAGAGCAAAGGTCGGTCACAACACAAACAAAACTTAGCACATCTAAATTGAACTCAGTACTATTAGACAAGGATGAAACATTCAAAAAGATCATTAAATGGTTGGATACTTACTTAAAACTGAAATATCTATACAAGGAAATACACGTTTCTATCATCTTTAAGCCCAGAATTACATCAGAAAACGTATTATATTATATTTATGTGCTCCACGGGTTCCTTGTGAGTCAGAATTTGAGGAGTTAGTTAAAATTCAGTTAGTAAATTATCAACAACTCAAAATTGGACAGATTACTAGAAGATTTATCAATAGTGTTTGACGAAACTCTTGTTTGCATATCAAACTATAAAGCTCAATAAGAGCTTCAAGAAAATGTGACATCTAGCCGCGACGTATTTCATACGCCATGAACGACAAAATAGGAGGCTATGTAACGAAAACTTTTGATAAAACTTATAAATTCCTATTGGGTGTCTTATCTATATTTAGGTCCTTAATTAAAAAATAAATATCAGTACTTACAAATAGAATGGTATTATTTAGAACTAACTCATTTCTAGGGTTCCGTACCCAAACGGTAAAAACGGAACCCTATTACTAAGACTTTGCTGTGTCCGTCTGTCCGTGTGCCTGTCACCAGGCCATCTCAAGAATCGCGATAGCTAGACAACTGAAATTTTCACAAATTATGTATTTTTGTTACCGCAATAACAAAAAATACCAAAAAAAAAAGAATATTAAAGGGGGCTCCCATACATCAAACGCGATTTTTGTCCTTTTTTACTCCATGTTAATAAACTTTGCTGTGTCCGTCTGTCCGTCATCCTGTCACCAGGCTGTACCTCAAGAACCGCGATAGCTAGACTGCTGAAATTTTCACAAATTATGTATTTTTGTTAGCGCAATAACAAAAAATACCAAAAACTAAATAAAATGAATATTAAAGGGGGCTCCCATACATCAAACGCGATTTTTTGTCCTTTTTTGCTCGATCTTAATAATGCCAACAGGTAGGCACTTGAAATATTCACAAAACACTCAGTTATATTTGCAACTTTAACAACAAATAACAGAATGAAAGTATAATGAATATTTAATCCCATACAAAAAAATGCCACTTTTTTGCCTATTTTTGCTCGATATTATATGGTAACAGGTAAGCACTATACTATTAACTAAATTAATGTAGGTACCTACTATTGCTTACGTAATCAATGGTACGGAAACCTTCGTGCGCGAGGCCGACTCGCACTTGGCCGATTTTTGTATACGGTAGAGAAAAATGTTGGGAAATCGAATAAAATTGGTAAGTGAATTTATTTATTTGTAAAACCAAGACTACATATACGCCTAATTCCATTACATGCAATATGCATGCAAAACTTAAGGTAGGTTAAAATGGAATAAGTAGGTAAATAAAATATCGAATCTTATAAACTACACTGTTGTACCTTATGACATTATTAACTAAAGCAGTTCGAAAATACTTCCTGAACTGGGCATAGACCCGTATCTCAGGCAGAATAAGGTAACAGGTGTGTTGCAACAACACGAAGCAGCTGACTGGTGGATTAAATCAATATAGGCTGGTAAACCATTTGACAAGCTTCCATTTAGTAGGTAATTTGATAAACTTCCATTTAGTAACGATTTTTTTTTTCTAGGACGCACCGTTTTTGTGGGCCTGGCAAAGTTTGTTTAGTGAAACTGCCTATCTAACGCATCCAAATTAGCTTTGTATTAAATTTTCTCCATATTTTAAAAAAGACACTTTTAAAACATGACAATAAAACGAAACGCCCGGCATGCGAGGAGATGCGGGTTCGAGTCCCGCCTGAGACATAATTTTTCAAGTTTATATACTAATAAAACGAAACTTTGTCTATCGATTATAAAGGGAGATGACATAGGACTGTCTTTTCCAGAGCTCTACACCGATGCTGGTACTACACAGTCTAGGTCCGTCGTCCACCGTCTGATCTAGGTCTTTTATCCAAACGTAGTATGCAAGCAAATTGTCTTTATGAAATCGCATTTACAACGCTTATGGATAGAGAAAAATGGATTTACCTATTTGGTTGGAAATTAAAATTGTGGTTTTATACACTGGACCACTTCTTCCAGGGCTCTAGGCAGTGTTGATCATATTCGAATAAAGCCTTGCAAGCTGCTTTGAATGGTTTTGTTGTACTACAGCATTAAATCTTCAAATTATATTAGACTTCAAATTTAATGTAAATGCAAACAGATGTGGTGCGATCTCGCTTGGACCACGGTACGCTGAAAGAACCAACACCGGATCCCTTCAAACAATAGCATAATTCAGCCCCATTCATCCAACTATTGTATCAGCGTAACGGACCCCGGTATGCCGACAACGACGTACCGGCTCCCACTAAGTACCCAACACCACCTCACCCGTGATGGGCACCCCCGGCACTGTAGGCAAAGAAAGTGGAGGAAATGGGGTTTGGTCATGTCGAAAACTTTGTACCAGATCAAATTCCACGCGCGCGAAGCCGCGGGTATCAGCTAGTTTTATATATAAACGATATTGTAGACACGATGGAACATAAATATATTTTATATGCCGATGACATCTCCATTGTAGTGACCACAAACAGACATATAAATTCCATAATCAGACATGAACAGGACATTAACGACACAATTGACAAAATTCTGAAATGGCTAGATAATAATAACCTAAAAATTAATTTAAGTAAATCAAATTATATCCAATTTAATCAATCAAAACATCCCAATTATAACTTTAATCTAAATGTATTAAAAATCAAGCAGGTATCACAAATAAAATTTCTAGGCATTACTCTAGATCAAGATCTGAACTGGAAAATACACGTATCTGATCTCTGCAAAAGGATTAATAAATTTGTTTATGCAATTTACCAAATCAAAAATGTCACTGATCGAAGGACTGCTATTTTATCGTATCAAGCCTATATTGAGTCCATAATTCGTTATGCTATCGTCATATGGGGTAACAGTACAGATAATAATAAAGTGTTTATTTCACAAAAAAAATGCATACGGGCAATCAATGGGATTTCACCAAGAAATTCATGTGAACCCCACTTTAAAAATCTTGCCCTACTACCACTGCCATGCCTGTATATATACGAGGTATGTAATTTTGTGACCAGACACAAGAATCTATTTGGAAAGACTTATGATCTAAAAAACACAAGAGTACGCAGAGATCCCCATCGGCTTAATCTATAAGAAAATCCTAAGTCTTCTAAATTTAATAAAAGTTGCCTAGTGCGTAAAAATTTACAATAAAATACCTAATGACATAAAAAATTATAATTTACCAGTATTTAAAAAACATTTATTCCGCTGGCTGAACCACCATAATTTTTATAGTCTAGAGGACTTTTTCAAATTTAAAAAAGGCATTTAGGTTAAGGCATTAACACTGACTCAGTAATTTTGTGTAATTTATAATATAATATAATTCGCCTTTTAATATGTATAATTTGGAACTCGGACATAACCAGATTTGTTTTGACATTTTAACGACTATTATTATTTTTCATCTTTTACTGTAACCTGACATTTGCATGCTAATTATTGTAGCCCAAATATGTGATTCTTTTATTGTAATCTGACATCTTGTATACCATATTTGACGCAAATAAATGATTGATTGATTGATTGATTGATTGTGGAAATCAGAAACCAAAGCGGTATGACAAACACCCAGACCCGAGAAAATATACACGGTGCATTTTCAACCACCTGTAAAACGAAGACCACGTTATGTTACCAATATGTATAACATCTTGGCAGTGTTATTTGAATTTTTTAACCAAAATTTTATTTACAAAAATTTTAAATATTGCTGTAGCTATTTATTTCACGCTGTGACGCGCACAGATGTAGCTGTGTGAGGTCAATTTGGACTACAGTTTCTTTGCTCACCAGTTGGCGCCACTGTAGACTGAGGTCCGGAGGCGATTGGCGCTGAAACAAAGTGTTATATCTTCAATCTAATTAAGGTTTATTATTTATAAATAACTACGTCCCGCCTGAGACAAAATTTTTCAAGTTTATATACTGATACTAGCTGACCCGGCAAACGTTGTTTTGCCATAAAAATGATTAAATTACTAAAATGGCTAACAAAAAATAGGGGTTGGTGGTAAAAGGGTAAAAATTTAGGGTTGTATATATTTCATAAAATTTTAATATTTTACTACCCTACCCCTATCCTACCCCTACCCCTACCCTACCCCTACCCTACCCCTACCCTACCCCTACCCTACCCTACCCCTACCCTACCCCTACCCTAACCCTACCCTACCCCTACTCTACCCCTACCCTACCCCTACCCTACCCCTAACCTACCCTACCCCTACCCTACCCTACACATACCCTACCCCTACCCTACCCCCACCCCTACCCTAAACCCTTACCTAACCCTACCCTACCCTTACAAAAAAGACAATAATTGATCAGTTATCGAGCGGGATGAAAAATGATTAAATTACTAAAATGGCTATTAAAAAATAGGGGTTGGTGATAAAAGGGTAAAAATTTAGGATTGTATGTATTTTTGTATGTTGTATCATACAAAAAAAGAAATTAAAAATTTTGTCTAAAAAATAAAATAAAAAATTTAGGGGTGGACTACCCCTAACATTTAGGGGGATAAAAAATAGATGTTGGCCGATTCTCATAGATACCGGATAAGCACAAAAAATTTCATCAAAATCGGTCAAGCCGTTTCGGAGGAGTTCAAGTTCGAACACCGTGACACGAGAATTTTATATATCGATACCTTCAGGTTCAATTGGCGTATAAACCATTTTGGCCAAATCGAGTTCAATATACCATTTTGATCAGAATTTTTTTCTCTATCGATCTGTATATCCAAAATGTTTAAATTCGCTAAAAAAATGTTTATACACCCTAAAAAATCATTGCCGAAAAGTTAAACCAATTCCATAAAAACAGTGTAAAAGCCGAGTGGTTGTTTTTGGTATTTCTGTTAAGATGTAATGACCATACATTTTTTTAAGCCCGGGCGTAAAACTCTATGATAATTGCAAATGGTTTTTACGTTAAGAGTGTTAAGACGCATTCAAAGATTTCAATGTCGTAAGTCCACGGTTATGGTGCAAAATATAGGGACTTAAAACGTCTCTGCGATAATGGAGTAATACCAAAGAGATTTCATACTGACTTTTACAATTATCACACGGAAGTAATGTACCTGATACTCTAACGCTAACTGATGAAGAAGATGAGGAAGGGCGGATTGACTAGTATTTTGTTTCACATTTTCTACATAGGCCTAGGCTTATTTTGTTATTAATAAGTTATTTTATTAGCCACTAAAAAAGTTTCTTGTTTGGTGGTCAAGGAACTTTTATTTTTTGAGTTTAACAAAGTTGATTAGTTATTTCTACTTTGAATTATTTTCATAACTATAAGGCTGTTTTTCAGGTCCAGTGCCGCTGCCTATCGACTTCGACTAAATGTGATAAAATCAGAAAACGAGCCACAGTGTACTTAAGAAAGCAATTTATAACTTTTTGAGATGTTCTCTAATGAATTTCTTTCTTTAAAAGTACCCAAACTTTTAATTATTGCCATAAATGGTCACTTTTAGCAATAATGAAAGTTGTAAAAAGATAAATTAACTATTGAACTTCTCAAAAAACTACAAATTCCTCTCCCGAGCACACCATGGCTCTACTCCCTGTTCAAAAGTCTCAAATTCATCACAACCAATCGAAATCAATTTTATTGGCAGCAGCCCTGAACCGGGAAAGAAGTCTTAATTTTTTGCCATAATTGCATAAAAGAAGTTAATATTAGTTTCGTCTTTTAAGTTGCTATATGTTGATTTTTTCTACTTAGAGTTATTAAAAATTCTTAATGTTGTGCCATAATTTTGCTACAAAATTGTAACATAAAAACAATAAAAGAAAGTTATTTTCGTACTCTGACAATTTTATTTTATCTACATCAACCAAATATAGATAAAACACTAAAAATATATTTCTATACATTCTCGAAACAATAAAAGTGTGCTTATAGTCAACATTACATTACTTTTACAATGTTTTATTAATTCATTTAAATAAATCACTATAATCAATGGTTGTAAAAACCAAAAAATCTACATCTATCGGTCTTTACGTCAGCAATTGCAATCTCAAGTTTACTAAAAATTCAAATACGACGTAAAGAGATATTTTTAGATCCATTATAGGACGTCGTATAAACCACCGAGTGTGTTTTTTAAAGACGTAAATCCAAGCTAACTTTAAAACTAACGAAGATGAGCATGTTTTGAATATTTAGATTTTTCCATCGCAAAATTTTAAGAATGTTTTCTCTTGGTCATTTTTTAGTAACTTCTGAAATAAAAAAGTTATGATTTTTTTAATAAATAAAAAAACGTTTTTGTCTCTCCTGAAAAGTACGGTTTTGGTTTATACGACAATTGAACCTGAAGGTATCGATATTAGACTAGCTGATACCTGCGGCTTCGCGCGCGTGGAATTTGATCTGATACAAAGTTTTCGACATGACCAAACCCCATTTCTTCCACTTTCTTTGCCTACAGTGCCGGGGGTGCCCATCACCGGCGAGGTGGTGTTGGGTACTTAGTGGGAGCCGGTACGTCGTTGTCGGCATACCGGGGTCCGTTACGCTGATACAATAGTTGGATGAATGGGGCTGAATTATGCTATTGTTTGAAGGGATCCGGTGTTGGTTTTTTCAGCGTACCGTGGTCCAAGCGAGATCGCACCACATCTGTTTGTATTTACATTAAATTTGAAGTCTAATATAATTTGAAGATTTAATGCTGTAGTACAACAAAACCATTCAAAGCAGCTTGCAAGGCTTTATTCGAATATGATCAACACTGCCTAGAGCCCTGGAAGAAGTGGTCCAGTGTATAAAACCACATTCTTAATTTCCAACCAAATAGGTAAATCCATTTTTCTCTATCCATAAGCGTTGTAAATGCGATTTCACAAAGACAATTTGCTTGCATACTACGTTTGGATAAAAGACCTAGATCAGACGGTGGACGACGGACCTAGACTGTGTAGTACCAGCATCGGTGTAGAGCTCTGGAAAAGACAGTCCTATGTCATCTCCTTTTATAATCGATAGACAAAGTTTCGTTTTATTAGTATATAAACTTGAAAAATTATGTCTCAGGCGGGACTCGAACCCGCATCTCCTCGCATGCCGGGCGTTTCGTTTTATTGTCATGTTTTAAAAGTGTCTTTTTTAAAATATGGAGAAAATTTAATACAAAGCTACTTTGGATGCGTTAGATAGGCAGTTTCACTAAACAAACTTTGCCAGGCCATCAAAAACGGTGCGTCCTAGAAAAAAAAAATCGTTACTAAATGGAAGTTTATCAAATTACATACTAAATGGAAGCTTGTCAAATGGTTTACCAGCCTATATTGATTTAATCCACCAGTCAGCTGCTTCGTGTTGTTGCAACACACCTGTTACCTTATTCTGCCTGAGATACGGGTCTATGCCCAGTTTAGGAAGTATTTTCGAACTGCTTTAGTTAATAATGTCATAAGGTACAACAGTGTAGTTTATAAGATTCGATATTTCATTTACCTACTTATTCCATTTTAACCTACCTTAAGTTTTGCATGCATATTGCATGTAATGGAATTAGGCGTATATGTAGTCTTGGTTTTACAAATAAATAAATTCACTTACCAATTTTATTCGATTTCCCAACATTTTTCTCTACCGTATACAAAAATCGGCCAAGTGCGAGTCGGCCTCGCGCACGAAGGTTTCCGTACCATTGATTACGTAAGCAATAGTAGGTACCTACATTAATTTAGTTAATAGTATAGTGCTTACCTGTTACCATATAATATCGAGCAAAAATAGGCAAAAAAGTGGCATTTTTTTGTATGGGATTGAATATTCATTATACTTTCATTCTGTTATTTGTTGTTAAAGTTGCAAATATAACTGAGTGTTTTGTGAATATTTCAAGTGCCTACCTGTTGGCATTATTAATATCGAGCAAAAAAGGACAAAAAATCGCGTTTGATGTATGGGAGCCCCCTTTAATATTCATTTTATTTAGTTTTTGGTATTTTTTGTTATTGCGCTAACAAAAATACATAATTTGTGAAAATTTCAGCAGTCTAGCTATCGCGGTTCTTGAGGTACAGCCTGGTGACAGGATGACGGACAGACGGACACAGCAAAGTTTATTAACATGGAGTAAAAAAGGACAAAAATCGCGTTTCATGTATGGGAGCCCCCTTTAATATTATTTTTTTTTGGTATTTTTTGTTATTGCGGTAACAAAAATACATAATTTGTGAAAATTTCAGTTGTCTAGCTATCGCGATTCTTGAGATGGCCTGGTGACAGGCACACGGACAGACGGACACAGCAAAGTCTTAGTAATAGGGTTCCGTTTTTACCGTTTGGGTACGGAACCCTAAACATGAGTTAGTTCTAAATAATACCATTCTATTTGTAAGTACTGATATTTATTTTTTAATTAAGGACCTAAATATAGATAAGACACCCAATAGGAATTTATAAGTTTTATCAAAAGTTTTCGTTACATAGCCTCCTATTTTGTCGTTCATGGCGTATGAAATACGTCGCGGCTAGATGTCACATTTTCTTGAAGCTCTTATTGAGCTTTATAGTTTGATATGCAAACAAGAGTTTCGTCAAACACTATTGATAAATCTTCTAGTAATCTGTCCAATTTTGAGTTGTTGATAATTTACTAACTGAATTTTAACTAACTCCTCAAATTCTGACTCACAAGGAACCCGTGGAGCACATAAATATAATATAATACGTTTTCTGATGTAATTCTGGGCTCAAAGATGATAGAAACGTGTATTTCCTTGTATAGATATTTCAGTTTTAAGTAAGTATCCAACCATTTAATGATGTTTTTGAATGTTTCATCCTTGTCTAATAGTACTGAGTTCAATTTAGATGTGCTAAGGTTTGTTTGTGTTGTGACCGACCTTTGCTCCTCGGTTCCTGCATAATGGAATTGTTTCGTGCTATTGAATTCAAATTCTGCAGTTTTAGATTAAGCCGTGTTGTAGTTCCCTGAAGGTTATTTTTTTCTTCAATCTCATTTTCCAAGTGTGAGTCATCTCATTAGTAATACCATTATTTGTAGTCGTATCTCTTCCCAATTATTCTTGGTAATTTTGTACATTTGTGACTGGTCACCAGCTGGTCACTTACTAATTTTAATTCATAGTCAGAAATTTCTCGTAGGGTTCGTATCTGGCTGCCGAATTGTTTAATGCAGCCTTTAATTGAAGTTCGTGTACGTTTTAACTTAGATAATTCATCCACTTCGGCACCAATTCTTATTAAATTCTAAAATAATACCCTTTTTATTTGCAAGCAATGATATTTATTTTTTGATTGACACATTGAATGTCATAACAAACTAAGTGACATCAGAGAGTACAAATATGTAAAGAGTATGGATTTGAAACGGATCTGAACAAACTTTGCCTCCACTTTTTATCTCTTTAAAGACTAAATTCTCAAAAATCCTGAAAGACTTCATTCATAATTTCTAATCAGGTAGCTGGATACCAATTTTCATCGACTTAGCTTCAAAACTGACGGAGTTTCATACAAACTTGTGGGGCCCTTTTTACCCCCTTAGAGGCGGAATTTCCAAAATCCCTTTCTTAGTGCTCACCTACACTAAAAAAGGAAGCGTGGTGAAAATTTTCAGATTTTAAATTCCAGTAGTTTGGGCTGTACGTTGATATGTCTGTCAGTCAGTCAGTCAGTCAGTCAGTCATTAAATCAGTTTTCACTTTTATATATTTAGATAAATAACTATCTTGATATCAACAAACTAACTGCTGAAATAGTTGCTCTTGAGGCCGCCTTTTTTTGCGCTTTTTCTTAATTCCGCTTTTAAAGCGTTCACATTAATCACCAAATAATCCATATTTGCGATATTTTACGAAGGAGATCACTTTCCAGCAGGTAAATTAAAGAAATTATAATTTATGCAGCCAATTCCGCTAAAACCAGTACAAAGTGAATGATATTGGACCTCACGCGGCACAAGCGCCTCTAGTGGCAAATTCACTAGCGATAGCCCCCATTCAACTGAGACCCCGCCGCAGCAAAATAATTCGTCTGCGCGCGTCATAGCGTGTAAAAAAATTTAAAGTATGAATCAAAATTATTATTTTAAAAAAAATATTTAAAAAAAACACTGCCACGATGTTTTACATAATGGTCCAATAACGTAGGGCTTCGTTTTCAAGTTGGTTAAAAAAAATAACGGTGTATAAAAGTAATTTTTTTCTACATTCACCACGGAAGACGTCAAAAAGTCCGTCCCATGGGATAAGATTAAGAACTGCTAGGTATTTTTTAGGCTAGCACGAAGCCAGGCTTAGTAGACACCAATGCGTACGGGTTGTAAAATTCTACGGTCCATGCAGAAATTGAAATCGCAGCTCACGCGCGGCCTCATATCGGGTGCGTGTTTGCGGCGACAGAGTTATGCCGGCCGACAGCGGGTAGGGTTGCCAGCGCAAAACAAAATTGTAGTTGGTTAATGGAATGTTCTGAAATTTATTTAATTTGTTTTGATAATATTTATTTTAAATTGTCGCGTTCATAATATTATTAGCCGACTTCTCTGCCTATTGTTATACTGTCTGTTGTTGTGTTAGGAAGTGATTGAATTCAATGAATATTAATATTGAAAATCGAATCAAAGTTGGCTTTATAAAGTTGTCAACCCTATTTTTCTACTGTGTAGAATTGTTTGTTTAATTCTAATGGGAACTAAAATCGTCGAAGCTAGCCAACCTGGTGAAAATGAAAATAATTTCTTACATGTAGAATTGAGAAGCTCTCTTTTTTCATCGGCAGAAAATGAAAAGTGCCCTAATATGTATGAATGTTGAAATGCATTGCTTTAAAATGACGGTATTGTGTTCGAGTACTTTGGGGTTCTATGGGTAGAGCGTCTTTTCTTTACCATTGGCTAAACTATTATTGTCATCTCGACGGCTTGGTAAACGTACTAAAACAATTTTTATATTATTATACAGTCCTCCTTTTGGAGAAGCCTAAGTCCAGCACTGGACTGATATGGGCTGGTCATGATGATGATGATATGATTTTTTTGTGATATGATGATATAAATAAAGTATCCACTGACATTGTAATATAGCTGCGTACATGCAAATTTGCAGTGCGTGTATTAAAAACTGCCTTTAGCCAATTGACATGTGATGATGCTGGTGTAATACTATTGATTAGATTTTATTTTTCTGAGCATGTGCACTTGATGACATTATTTGTGTAATTTTATTAATTTGCTGACTTTTAAATTTATTATTTCTAATATGATTGTTAATTCTATAAATGTATGATAATGTTCTCATAAATTTGCATGCCTACGACATAGGGCAGAACCTTGTTGGCACTTGAATTCATTGTTTTCCATCTCAATGTACTACACAATGTTGTGCAAATAAATGTTTGACTTTGACTTGACTTTGACTTTATGGTTAACATTTTAACATACTCGTATTTTATGTTATGGATGGATGAGGAAAGCCTAGGATGGACAATTGTGGCCTGACTTCAAGGAGGCCTACGTCCAGCAGTGGACGGCCAATGGCTGTTGATTGATGGATATGTTATGTTTTGTCTAACGCAATTTAAAAAGAAAACGCATTGCCCCTTCTCTCTGAAAAGGTAACATCGCTTGTTATACTAGCAGTCTTCTGTGTGAAATTAAGTTTATCCCGAAAGCTTGCGTGTAAGCGAGCTTAAATCCATAAACCTTCAGACAACGCTTGATAGCGCAAGATAGGGAGTACATAAGGCCATTTAGCACTAACGTCTAGAAACATATTATCAATAAACATTTCATTTTTGGTGGACAATTGCCTGCACAGCATATGAAACACTGTTGTTGAAGAATGGCTTGTACGTCAATTTAGAATAAGTTTAGTGATTAACCTACTCTAGTCTGTATCTATCCCATATTATCTTATGATTATATCCGCGATTTTTATTGGTTTGTTAGGGACTTTTTTTTCCCGTAGGCAAAAAGTTATAATAATTATAATATATAAAGTATAAATAGTTTATAAAACTGTAACCCAGACTACGAAAATGCAATAAATTAAGAGATTGACGTCATCTATGTACAGAAATTGGAACTCTCTCTAGTCCCAGAAAAATGTGGCGTTATAAGAATTTTATTTCTTTGCATGAAAGGAGCTATCGATATTTCCATAAACACAAGAAATACGAATGCAGCAAAGATGTCGAGGCGTGGATCTCATGCACGCTATTGAATCTAAACGCACGATGAATATTTACGAGGTCTCGTAAAATGCTATGCCTAGGTTTTCGGCTGGTTTGACTATTATTAGATTTCAGTTGAGTCTAGATTTTAGGAAGTCAAATAAGTTTATGTAAAAATGCTTTTCAACCAAAAATACTGAAAGAATTACGGGGTAAATACAATTTATAATCATTTGTTGTCAACTGTGTCAATTTTATTGTTTAGTCGTGTTCAGAACAGAAGCCGGCGTAGAAAAAGTAGAACCACTACTTCTCCTGCTATGGGTGTCGTAAGAGGCGACTATAGGAGTACTGACAGAAGAAAATGGCCAGCAGCATCTTCACTCTACTATTGACTAGACTGTGATCATCAACCCGCCAATCGTGGCTAGTGTGGCAAATCCTGTGGTTTTCAACCGACAAAAAATAAGGTATATTAGAGAAGGGTAGGTTTAAAATACTGATCAATTATTGTGGAAAAAGTTTATGTTCTGTTTTTGCCATTGATGTTAATAAAACACAAACAGTGTTAGAAAAGGGGGCGTCCATAAATTACGTGAGGTGTTTTTTTGAATTTTCTGTCCCCCCCTCCCCCCCTGGTGAGATGTCGTGAGATTTTATTCAACCCCCTCCCCCATCCCCCAATCTCACGTGAGATTTTTCAAAATGTGGGTTTCTTACGTAAACTTGAATGACATTATTTTCTTTCGAACGAATTAGTGAATGATCTTAATCGTATTACGATTACGCTTAAGATTAAATCTTAAGCGTGTAAAATCTGGATTAAATGGGCTAAAATAGTATAATTTTTTTTGCGTGATATTTGCAGAGACCCCCCCTCTCTCCAACGTAAGATTAGATGAGTTTTGACTCGACCCCCTCCCCCCCTTAAACATCTAACGTAATTTATGGACGCCCCCAAAGCGTCACCAAAAGCTCCCACTCTTTTACCATATTTGTAGTCATCTTTAACACAATGTACGACCTACACCATTACCATTTGACGACCTCCATGGCGGAGTGGCGTACACACCGGTTTTCAAGGTGTCGCCTGCTCCGAGGTCCCGGGTTCTATTCCCGAACGTGTCAATGTAGAAAAAAAAAGTATTTTTATTCATCTTCTCTGGTGTTCCTTCATTGTTTCTGATTTTCAAAATACGAGTGCTTTAAATAGTTATTCGAATTGAGATTACAACAATGTATGTGATGTTGTCCACATTTATTTATTAATTATTATGCACTGTTGCATTTGTATAGCAAGAAGGTACGAGTTTCTTACATGACAGTAGCTGTTTAAATGTTTATTTAAACTTGGAAAGTTCATTTTTGTACGGGATGTGTCCAGTTTCAAAATGGTTTTTACCAGCCTATACCGGTTATCAAAAAGTAACAAATAAATGTGGACAGCATCATACAATACTCTGATCCCAAAGTACATATAAGTAACTAATAGGGGTTAAAGTATGAAATTGCCGATTATTTTCCCACTTTTTATTTTGTTTATAGCTCTTAAGTATAGTCGTATTATTGCGTAATTCTTTTTGTATTGTATCAAAAACTAAATAAAGTAACTTTTGACTAAAAAAAAAAAATGCAATACTAGTGCCTATTACTTCAAAGGAAGTCGTTGAAAAGACCCCTTACAATGTGTCAGTTGACCTTCTTGCTTCAATTAAGTATATTTGTATTATGTACTTTGATTTTCAGAAATTTAAATAATGTAATGCGTAGCTTTATAACCATCTAACTTTCACCTTTAATTGCATCGAAAACGGTTCAGGCGTTTTTAAAAAAACTAAAAAATTTTTAGTATGGAAAAATGACTTTTCTCGATTTCGGCCATACAAAACGGCAATTTCATACTTTAACCCCTAATAATTAAGTTGGTTGTCTTGTAGAAATCAGAAACAACGGTGGCAACACAAACACCCACCCCCGAGAAAATATAGAAAAATCCTTTTTTTCTAACATTTACCCGTCCGGGAATCGAACCCGGGACCTCGGAGCAAGCGACACCTTGAAACGTATGCCACTTCCGCCACGAAGGTTGTCAGACAGAACCTACACTAGGCATCTAAAATTTGCGATGGCTCTACATTAAATCTCTTGTAGTCTGTCTGTTAATAAATAGTAATATCTCTGTGACATCCCTGGCGCAGGTGCCGCTGTCCGGTCGCGTGGAAAATGTGATAAATGTGTTTCACATCGCCCAACTGTAATGTTGTAGAGGCGGCATGAAGGTGCAACCAAATAAACGTAGACATGTATGTTGCCGCAATTGAAATAAACTGCGTCAGATTTTGCGCTTAGGTGGGTAGAAATATTTACGATCGTGTTTTGTTTGTTTCGGTTCCACATGCTATTTGGATAGTGCATTAGGGAAAACACTGGGGCATCTTATTCAGTTGTAATAGATGTGGTTTTGCGACAGTAATATGTAATCTGCAGGCCAGTGTACAACCAGGTGGGTTTTAATAAAGACTTATATTTTTTTAATTCATTGATTAGTGTTTGGGGTGGTGGGATCTACCTCCTAGTGGTCCACCCTGGGCAACGGCATCTTTGATTTTCTAACCAATGATGACGGCTAACAGATACCTCTGCGGTGGTAGGCTTCGTAAGAGGCTGCCTGGATGCTACCTTCCTGCCGGAGTCCAGCGTCAAACAGTCTTCAAAATCAAAATAAATTGTTCTTAGGCGATATGAAGTTCGCGGGGTCAACTAGTATATGAGGATTTCCAGGATTCAGACTGCGAAAAGTGGGTAATTCGTTCATGGAAAATTGTATTCGTATTTTCAATAAATTCCACTGTCAATTGCTGAACTCCCAGTACATAAACTCAAATCATATATCAAAGTAATTTTAATGAAAAAGGGCTATTATACTATTAATGATTATATAAATGATAGGAACGTGTGGCTTTAAATTGCCCCAGCTCGCACTGGCATATATCTTATGTAAACATATTTATTTAAAAAGAGGCTGACAATAGTGACCGAGTTTCTTGCGCTGCTTCTTCTCGGCACTAGCCCACATTTGTCCCGAAGCAGTGGTAGGTTTAAATATTGGGACGTGTAAAAGCGCCTCCAGGGGCCTATTTGTAGAAATAAAACTGATTTTACTGATTTTACTGATTTTATGTATAATATGAACTAGACACCCAGTCCAATAAAAAGCGACACCTAAAACTGTCCGCATTTGAATGATTGACGTTGATTTTATGTCAGTGTCAACTTTATAACCCTGCCAAATAATTGTGATGGCATGCAATAGTGTGGATTTTTGTGCCATGTTGCAACTATTGGAACGAAGTTCCTTATCGCGCGTTGCGAAAGGGGACTAGACGGAAAAAATTGTAACGACACTTTTTGACCGACACTTTTTGCTATAGTTGTAAGCCGTGCGGCGAGAGAGGGAGAGGCAGAGGGCGAGAGAGGGGGAGAGGGAGAGTGAGAGGGGGAGAGTGAGAGGGGGAGGGGGAGGGAGAGGGAGATTAAAAAAATAAATGTAAAATAAAATAAAGTTTTATTACAATTCCTTCACTAAAAATGAACGTTCCATCCGGGTGTCCCTTGACACCTCTCAAGTTTTTTTCGATTGATACAGGTTATACTAAAAGAGCACTTATGTCAAATAGGTGCACTTTCAGTTAGGGCATTTTTTCGACACCGATTGTGTATATAGTTTTTTACGACGACCATTTCGATCAGCGGTAGTAAACGCTGCCTCTGAGCCATGGGTCGCGGGTTCGATCCCCGCACAGTACAAATATTTGTGTGCATGAACATGTCTGTTTGTACCGGTTTGGGTGTTTTCTATTATAAGTATGTATTTACTAAAGAAAAGTATATTAGTAAATTTATCGGTTGTCTAGTACCCCATACGACAGGGTAATAGTAGCTAAATTTGGGACTAGATGGCTTTGTGAGGCATGTCTTAAATATTTATTTATTTTTTATTTATTTATTTACAATACATAAATAACTCTGTATTAAATCAATAGCTGCTAGATATATACCGCAAATCTCCTTATTCGTAGCTCTCCGATCGGCACGACGGCACCATGAGGTGATCTACGGTGATTTCATTTTAGCCAGAGCTACACGCGTCTGGTGCTGTCACACAAGGGTAAAGGCGGGTCCTCAGAAACAGCTAGGAATTTTGCTTTAATATTGAAAATGAAATAGGAAAAATATTGTAATAATTACAATATTTTACCTTTTTCATTTAAAGATAGGTTTACGGGTAGACTATACGTGGTCACGTTGTAAAGTGTTCGAAACTTTGGTATAAACTAAATTAAAAAATGTACGCGAATTCAAATCCATGAACATATCTTTCATTTCAATGTATAGTGTTCGCGTATTCGTTCGCTTACCAAATGCGGGCTGGTGATCACAGACCCGAGCAATGTTCACTTAGTTTTCTTGTCGATATTGACTTTGTTTAAGTAAAATTAACTGGGGATCAAATCTGGGACACCGAAATCTTGGCCGGGATTTAAACAACTAGAGTCTAGTATAGTATAGTATAGGATATCGCGTTCTCCGTTGAATCGCATTACTGGTTACATCGATTTCCAACGTAATTGATGTAACTATATAATTACACTAGCTGTTGCCCGCGACAACGTACGCGTCAATTTCTGTTACTATGATAGCGATTATTTTTTGCAACCTTTTTTAACATTTCTTAGCTCCTATTGGTCGTAGCGTGTTATATAGCCTAAATCCTTTCTCGATTAATGGACTATCCAACACAAACAGAATTTTTCAATTCTAACCAGTACTTCCTGAGATTAGCGCGTTGAAATAAACAAACAAACAAACTCTTCAGCTTTATTATATTAGTATAGTTCTACAGCATACTTTAATTTTAACGACGAGTATTAAAAAAGTATTGATTAATACCGATTTCCCAATTTCCAAAAGATACTTTTCGGGATAATGGCTATAATATCCTTCAAAGGGTTTCAAACTACTTAATTTTAGTACCTTTGGATGACTAGCCCTAGCCAATAATTTCGCCGCTCTGTTGCCCGCTATACTCAAGCACCCACCTTTACAAAACAAGAAATATGTTAGTGGGAATATCGCGAATGTGTTACGGCTGCCTCCATATTTCACGCGACAAAGATGGCGGCTTACGAGTACGTTTAGGCGAGTTTTGCTTGATCTGCGTTTTCTATAAGTGACAGTTACTGCTTTGTCTAGTAGGTGTTCTGTTGGGTATATATCGGGATGCCTAATTATTTGTACTCCTAATTGTCATTGGCGCACAAACTATTAGCCTAAAATTTTTTCGCACATTTTTACTATTCCTAAACTTGCTTAGCCTATTTTTACTACGCTTAACTTTATATCGCCGTATTATAATTTCGCCGAATATATCATAACACCTACCCTTTTGCAGTTCCAAATTTGTATTCGCAGAAAGTTAAAAACTTTATTAGCATGCATGCTTGTAAAGAAGTAAGCATGCATGCAAGCAAGCAAGCAAGCAAGCAAGCATGAATGCATGCAAACAAGCATGCATGCATGCAAAGAAGTAAGCATGCATGCAAGCAAGCAAGCAAGCATGTATGCAAACAAGCAATCATGCATGCAAACAAGCAATCATGCATGCAATCAAGCAGACATGCATGCAAACAAGCAATCATGCATGCATCCAAACAATCAGACTTCCGTGACGGCTTCGGCGCTGCGGGGCTCCGGCGGTCCCACGCGTGCTTATCGTCGCAGATGGCTTACGCTCACCACCGCAGCTTCGGCTTTCTGGCCGGCTGCGCCGGCCAGCCTCAGCCGCGGCGCCTCGCTTGCAGCCTCCTGCTCCTCAGCCCGCGGGCCGCCTCGCCCCTCCGCGCCTACGCGCTTTTGAATTACACTCTAGGGGTAGGGCAGACAAGACTGCTTGGGGTCGGTTTGTGAGCGATTCGTTTCTTAAACTTTTCTGTTTAAAAAAAATAGAGGGTAATGTCAAAAAAAGATGCTAATACATTTTAGTGCTTTCGATATTAGACATACTGAAATTAGGGTTTTAAATTTTTAGACCAATCTATAATAGTGCGAAAACAACTGTTAGACTAGACAATAATTATACGTTATAAGTTTAGGCCAATACGGTTCGGCCAAATGAAATTAGGACTTAAAATTTTAGGCGAACCGAAGGGCACCCGTTCTGTTTAGTTAAAAATTCTTAAAAATTTCTCATCACTGAGAATGATTTGCTGAAAGGTTGTAAACAAGGCGGTCTATATTCAAGTAATCGTTATTTCAATTCACAATAGCAATTTGATTGCTTTAAGAACAGTTTTAAAAACATAGTAAAAGCGTAAAAGCGCAACAGACAGACAGACAGATTTGTCTACGCAATAAGGTCGAGTGTATGTGAAGGGATTACTTTGTTATTGAAAAGACGTGTGTTTAAAGCGAATATTTATTTCTAACTGATTTCAACACTAGTAGAACATTGTGGACTGTATTACATTGATATATGGACGAATGAACTCAAAAAAAGGGTAGTATTATATAATTTGCTTTGTACATTCCGCCCACCAAGAACATTAGTTCTTTTATAAGAGTAAAACAAAAAAACTTAAGTAAAATTGCAACTTAAATATAATTACTTAACAGTAGCCAAAACTATAGCACACCAGGGTAAGAGATACAGTAAACGACTGTATCACTCATCAAAAGGTATGCTATCAACAACAAAAATTTTTTATGGACCTTAACTGATTAGATTATTAAACCGCCCACCATGGCATGTTACTAACTACAACTAGGTGGTCTCTTGTTACACCCGATTATGAAGAAATACTAAGTCTTAGTAGGAAGATCCAGGAAATTCATCACTTTACTCAAATTTCATCGAATAAACATGTAAATAAAAATATAAAAGCAAGTTAATATGAAAGTATAAAAAACACAACTTTATACAAAATCATGTATAATAAAATACAAAATCATGTAACATCATTTAGTAATTACACAAATTTTACTTACAGGACGTTTAAACATGCCTGATTTACATTTAACTGTCACAACTCTTGTGATACCATCAGATCCAGTATGTTTTTGTGCTATTCTACCTAAAAGCCATTTAGCAGGAGGCATATTATCCTCTTTTAATATAACAATATTTCCTATCTCAACATCCTTACAATTAGTGTTCCACTTATATCTCTGATTAAGCGTCCCTAGATATTCTTTATACCATCTGTTCCAAAAATAATTTACAAGTTTTTGAGTAAGCCTCCATCGATTTAAACCCTGAATATTACAATCATTATCTTGATTATATTCATCAGCTATATTTATTAGAGGTTCACCGATAAGAAAGTGGCCGGGTGTCAAAGGTAGGGGATCATTAGGATCGTCACTAATTAAGCTTATAGGTCGAGAATTTAAACAAGCTTCCACCTGCGTCAAGACTGTCGCCAACTCCTCATAAGTAAGAGTAGTATTACCGAGTATTTTACGCAAATGGGTCTTGGCACAACGTACCCCCGACTCCCAAAGTCCTCCGAAATTCGGTGTGTGGGGCGGTATATAGTGCCAAGTAGTCCGTTCCAACACAAGCAACTTCGCAATTTCATCAGGGATTGATGATTTGGCACTATTAAACATTTCTTTCATTTCTCTATCTGCGCCAACAAAGTTGGTGCCATTATCGCTCCATAAATCCTGACAGTGACCACGTCGCGCTGTGAATCGCCGGAAAGCTGCAATAAAAGCCTTCGCAGTCAAGTCAGTCACCGCCTCTAGGTGTATAGCTCGTGTAACCATACACACAAAAATGCATCCGTAACCCTTAAAGGATTTTGCTCCTCTGCCAGGTGAAAATCTAATCTGGATTGGCCCAAAATAATCAACACCTGAGGATTTAAACGGCTTACTGGGTTTCAACCTCGATTCTGGCAAGGAACCCATTAAAGGAATAGTCTTTTTTGTGGAATATCTCAAGCAAATGACACATTCTCTAAAAATCTTTTTAACTTGCTCTTTCGCCCGAATAATCCAAAACTTTGTTCTCAGAAAGTTATGCATTATTTGTGGTCCTCCATGTGACGTCTTATGATGAGCATCGATGATTAAAAGCTTGGTAAAATGGTTTTTAGCAGGCATAATCATTGGATGTCTCGTATCGTAACATGCGTCTGAGTGTGTTATACGACCTGACACTCTTAATATACCTTTATCATCAAAAAAGGGGAAAAGAGTGCGTAAGGGGCTCTTCTTGGAAACATATCCACTCGCTTTTAATTGTTTAATCTCACTCTCGTATTCCCGATTTTGAATTTGCCTAACGCATGCCAGTAAAGTTTCCTTCATTTCTTCAGCTGATATAAATTTTGGTAGATTTAATCTCTCATTTTTTGGTGCTTTTAAATTTAAAATTCTTCGACAGTAGGACATAACTTTTAGTAATTTTGTTAAGTTTGAAAATTTTGACCAAATAAACTCTTCGTCTATGTGTGATACAACTGTTAAAGACTTTACTTTCTCCTCCTCGTGGGTGTCTTCAATAGTGATGTTGTCTATCTCAATCTTATTTTCTGACAACCACTGAGGACCTTGCCACCATAATGGATGAATAATCAAATCCTGTGGGTGCAAGCCTCGCGAAGCACAGTCCGCTGGGTTCGATTCTGTAGATACGTGATTCCATTGATCTGCTTCCATGATATTCAAAATTGTAGATACTCGATTACTTACAAAGGTAGTCCAGCGACTTGCACCACCCTGGAGCCATGATAGAACAATAGTCGAGTCAGTCCATCCAAATAAACGTTTCTTTGGTATCTCCATCACTTGTGATACTTCCCATATTAGTTTAGCAGCTAAAGCAGCTCCGCACAATTCAAGTCTGGGAATTGAAACTTCTTTCTCTATTGGAGCAACTTTGGTTTTCGCTGTCACCAAATGAACGTGCACTGCATTAGATTCATCTATGACTCGGATATAGACAGCGGCTGCATAAGCTGATTTTGATGCATCTGAAAATACGTGCAATTCTGTTTTAGAGCCTTGCTTAACTTTAAACCACCTTGGTATTTGAAGTTGTTTCAAATCTACTAAGCTTCTTCTGTATGCGAGCCACTCTTTCAAGATATCCTCAGGCAAACAGTGGTCCCATGAGAGACCTGACTTCCAAAGCGTTTGAATAAATTTCTTTGCTTTTACAACTACTGGAGCTATCCAACCTTCCGGGTCGTACAGCCTTGCCACATCGGCCAGCACTTGTCTTTTAGTGATCTGTTCCTTGGGTTCTGGTAGGTCTACCGTGTACACAAAATTGTCAGTCTCTCTGCACCAACTCACTCCAAGGACCTTGATGGCTTTATTCAAGTTTATGGGCTCAGCTTGAAAATTTTGTTCATTGCTGTCCTTAATTGTCTCCATTAAGTTTTTGCTGTTACTATTCCACTTTTGAAGTTCGAAACCACCTGATTTCATTAACTCATTCATCTCATAATGTATTTTCAATGCTTTGCTCTCTGTGTCTGCTCCTGTAATTAGGTCATCCATGTAAAAATCTCTTCTCGTTATTTTTGCAGCCTGTGGATACTTCTCTTCTTCCAAATCAGCAAGTTTTTGTAAAGATTTAACTGCCAAATAAGGCGCGCATGCAGTACCGAATGTCAGGCGTAACAATTTAAAGTGTTGTATAGGCTCTTCAGAATTGAACCGCCATACAATTCTTTGATAATCTGTATCCTCGTCAGCTACGCAAATCATTCTGTACATTTTAACAATGTCAGCAATTAGACATATTTTGTGAAATCTCCATCTCATTAAAATATGCCTTAAATCCTGTTGTAACTTAGGACCAATCAGGAGATCATCATTTAATGACACATTGTTGTCTCCTTTGCTCGAGGCGTTGAACACAATCCTAACCTTAGTAGTCTCCTTATCCTCTCTTATCACCGCGTGGTGTGGAAGGTATACCGCATTAAGATTTTTTAACTCTTGCTCGCTGACAGGTCTCATGTGATTTAATTTCAAGTATTCCTCAAACACCTTGTTGTACTCTTCTCTAAGTTTTTTATCTCTTGATAGTTTTTTCTCTAATGACTCTAATCTTTTTATAGCTATCTCTTTAGACTTTCCATACTTACATTTAGGGTCATCTGTTGCAAAAGGTAACTTCACGATAAATTTTCCTTCCTCATCTCGTACTGTAGTTAAATCAAAATACTCTTCGCATAATTTTTCACTATTAGTCATTTCCTTTTGTATTGTATTTGGCTCGTTCTCCATCTCCCAAAACTTTTTCAAATTGTCGTCTTCCTCCACATGTACATGCATGCTAGAAAAATTAACTTGTTCTAACTCACCAGAATATCGCGTTACTCTCCCTGATATAATCCATCCAAAGACCGTGTTTTGTGCCATCAAACTCCCTTCAGACTGCTTGATTACTCCTTCTAACAATATCTCACTATATACTTCCGCTCCAAGTAAGATGTCGATTTTGCCAGGCATTGTGTAAGTAGGATCTGCCAAAGGCAGGTCAGCTATAGCCGACCACTCCTGTACACAAAGTCGTGTGGCTGGAAGCAATGATGTTAAAGAATGCAGCACATACGCGTCTACCCGAACAATACTCTCTGGGTTATGACGTGACACTAGGCGAAGTGAAACTGTGTGTCTAATACTTAACTTACCATCCCCTAACCCCGACACATAACCACTCACAGGCTTACGCAATAGACCAAGTAATTGCACCGTAGCTTCAGTTACAAAGGAGGCCTGCGACCCCTGGTCTAGTAAAGCTCTAATAGTTTGTTTACAATTAAATGAATTAAATACCTTGACTCTAGCCGTCGCCAGCAAGACGTGGTTCGGTTGTAGCTCACGCCTAGAAAATGTTGCTGTAATATGGGTGTCACCTTGTGATGAACAGCCTGTGCTCGATCTCTCGCGAGAGAGCTCAGACGATGCCGATGTCGCCGCAACTTCGCTCACTGCTTTAATCTCTGTGTGGGTGTTTCTGTTCTCTCGGTCGAAATGTAGGGTAGTATGATGACGTCTTCCACATTTTTTACAACTCGTTGACTGTCGACATTTCATGGCAGCGTGTGTAGGTGATAAGCAATTAAAACACAATCTGTTGTTTTGCACGAATTCTTGCCTTTTGTTAGGAGTAAGAAGGCTGTACTGTTTACATTGATAAATCAAGTGATTTTCGTGACACATTGCACATTTGGCGTCGTTACTTTTAGTTTTACTCTCAATCGACGTGTGAAACGTTTTAGGTTTCGATACATGCTTAGCTGGTTGAGTGGGGCGCATGATATTCGTGTCTATCATCTCTAAAGATCTGAATCTGCTCTCTAAAAATTCTTGCAATTGTTCCCAGGTAGGCAACTCATCATAGCTAATTGAGTTTAGATGCTGTTCCCACTGTCTAATCGATTCTGAATCTAGTTTTGAGACCACCAAAAATACTATGATTGCATCCCATTGACTCGTGCTTACGCCTATATTATCCAACGACTTCAAGCATGTCGAAGTTGTGTCCAATAATTGCTTGATTGCGTGAACGGACTCACTTTGTAATTTCTTTAGCGCAAATAAATCTCTTAATACAGCATTACAATTGTACCTTTTATTATCATAACGTCGCACTAATTGTTTCCAGGCTTCTTCATAGTTCGCATCTGTAGTAGAAAAGTTACGTAATAGATTTTGTGCCTCACCCGACAAGTTACTTTTTAAATAATGCAGCTTTTGAACTGGCGGAATATTTTTGTTGTTATGAATCAGCGATGAAAACATATCATAAAAGGTTTGCCACTCTTCATATTTTCCGCTAAATATAGGTAGGGTAATCTGGGGTAGTCTGACGTCACATTGTCTAATCTCCTGGGTAAAATCGGATACTATTTGTGGGGTAGTGCTGCACGTTGGCGCTTGTGGCATTGCCGTTGTAGGCAACAATGGCTGCAAAGCTTCTAATAATAACGACTTATATTCGATGTAACGTTCTTCAAAACAATCATATTTTTCCTCCGAGAAATAAGAGTAATTCTGATCTGCCAAAGTTTCGATGACAATCGCCTTATGTCCTTCTTTGAAACTATAATATAACCTTTCTAGTAATTCTAGTCTCGCTTCTATATAAGGTTTTTTAATTCTATCTTTTGGTGACTTCTTGAAGTTTTTCTCAGCTTTATTCAAATTATGTAAACACTCCTCTTGTAATGCAAATAACACGTCTAATTTATTTACTTCTTGATCCATTTGTAACTCGTATTAATCCCAGCAGCAAATCGTAGTGTGATAGAAACTCCAATAGTAACGTAGGTAGGTAATTAACTTATAACTCAACTCAGTTCTCGAATAATATTGATGCACAATTGTTGTTAGTTAAACTCATTCACTTTATGTTCTATAAGTTTAAATCACCTTTAACTCAGTATAGTTTTTGCTTAAAACTCAAAACATACACTTTCACTTAAAGTTTAAATGCGTAATGTTATTTTTATTTTAAACTAGCGAATATACTGGTAGCCGAGAGTTGTTATCGCACTTGCAAAGTCACTGTCTTTTGTTCTCCGCGGGTCGGTTTACCGGTCGTAACACAATTCGATATGCACTCAGTCCGGTTCGTTTAGGACCAAAATGTCTACGCAATAAGGTCGAGTGTATGTGAAGGGATTACTTTGTTATTGAAAAGACGTGTGTTTAAAGCGAATATTTATTTCTAACTGATTTCAACACTAGTAGAACATTGTGGACTGTATTACATTGATATATGGACGAATGAACTCAAAAAAAGGGTAGTATTATATAATTTGCTTTGTACAGATTTATAATCGGTAAAGTCAAACATTTATTTACACGACGTTGTGTAGTACAGACAATGGCAGGTCAACCTACCCAAAAAGTGAAAAGTCATTAAATTGATTTTCAACTTTAAGTTCAACAGGTAGAGAGCAATATCAATTGAGAAAATTTAACGTTTTGTAGTAGAGAGATAATACTCGTAATTATAACCAATGATTTCAACCAACAATTTTGAGTTACATTATTTTTCATCTAGGTGTGCAGTTTTAAGTAAAAGCGATGCCGTTATAGGCTGCAGTATTAAAATAGTTTTCTAAAGAGCAAAAAGTACGTTACATGCTGATGCTCAAAGGACATATTTCTTCACAGTCTCATTGGTAACGCCAGTAATCAACTCAAGACTTTATTTGAGCAAATATGTTTACATTTCAATGTATTATGAACGAGTTTTTCCTAGTTTAATATTTCTTTAATTAAGTACAGAAATTATTTCTGTTATTGCTTATAAGATTAGGTAATAAGGAAAGGTATGTGATATACAGAAAATTGCTGACAGTTATCAAGCAACGACTCAAAATCGGGGGCTTGAGTATTTCAAGCTTTTCGTCGTTTTATTTTTGTAAATAAAGTTTAATTTGTGTCTAATTATTTTTTCTTTATATCTTTCTGATTTGATTATGAGCAGGTTTTAATTATTAATTATAATGATTTCAATTTACTTCAACTAGTTAGCGTAACTACAAAAGATAAACACGGATTAAGATTTTTATTAATATAAGAGGGACTGATATGAAAACAATAAGGTCACAATGTGTTTTAAGCAATTATTGTCATTCATTTCAAATTGAACCTCTGATAGTTTTGTAACTACGGCTTCAGTGTGTATTAAGTTTTTCAGTAACAGTTTGTATTTCGTGTTTTTTTCATCAAACGTAACCGATTTTAATAAAAATTGCAAGACTCTACTTTTGATTTAAATTAAATTCTTTGAATGACTTTGGCTGCCTTAGGTCAAACTTCCACATGAAGTTTTTTATAGACCTTATCAAGTCAATTCCGACAAGAAACGGAAAAGAAAATGTCTTAAAGACCTTACAGTATTACGTTATGTCCAGAGAGTTTCTCGGAAGACATATTATTATCACGGTTACGCTACAGGAGCTTTACACCTTTGTAGATATAAAAATGGAGGAAACTCCGCTTGCATCGCATCGTCTCACTTCAAAACCGTTTGAGTGAGCGTAATCATGTTTGCAGCGAGTTGATCCGACCCTGACTTTATACTCGCCTGTGGAACCACCACAAGGGGATCAGACAATAGGACCCGTCAAATAGGATCCGCATTTATTGCGCACTGCACCAAATCGCTTGCGCTCGAATTTGTAAGGTGTGGACATACGGGTAGGTAGTTGGGACCGGATTGCAGCAGTTGACTTCAAAATGCCGTTTGTGTTCTTTTATCAAATTGTCTTATATTATTACTATTATTATAAATGAAAAAGTTTATCAGAATGGAAGGTTGCTGCGTTTTCGCGCAAAATTTATGGACGTTTTTTTTTCGGGACGAAGTCGCGAAAAAATCTAGTACTTCATCAATTACTAGTGTGTGTGTTTGTGGAATGCGGTTAAACTATAAATTTACAACTACATCTATGTGAAAAAATAACTAAACTGTCAATTATTGTCTAAACCAGAAAAAAATATGTGGATTGAAGTGCCCTAGCTCACACTCGTATATATTTTCTTATCAAAAAAATATTTTAGCAAGTGTCCCGAAGCAGCGGTAGGATATAATATGTAAAAACGATACCTTGAGCATATTTGCAGCAATCAAAGTGATTTCATTGATTTTTATCATATTCCTGGTTGTATTACATTTTTGAAATATTTCTATATCGAAATTGAAAAGCTGTGAATCTTCTTACAAACTTAAACCTCCTTTTTACAACTTTAAGAGTTATTTATTTCTCTATATGATCGTAGTTGGTTTTGTCTATATGTATAACACAAAAGAAATAATACATAATACATAGTTATCAACTCGAAATTGTAAAAAAAAAAAATCTGTGAAACAATTGAAGTAGTTATTTTAATTATTCCTTAGGAGCCTATTTTAAAAGCTGTAAAAATGGTTTTTTATGCTTTAGCTGTAAATTAATGGTTGCAATTGAACCAATAATGCCTTATGTTTTTTATCAAAATATATGTCATGTTTTCCTCTATTGTGCTGCACATTTTTAAAAGGACTGTTCAATTATTTGCCTATAATTTTTTAAAACGGGCTCTTAAGGAATAATTAAAATAACTACTTCAAGTGTATTATGTATTATTTCTTTTGTGTTATACATATAGACAAAACCAACTATAACAACAGCTAAGCCGCTACATCTGCATAATCAAGCGATCATATAGAGAAATAAATGTGATTTGTAATATATTTTTATTTTATTTGCTTGTCCATATCCAGATAAATAAGTATACACACATCAACCATGATGTATGGTAAGCTAATTGCTAAATGTATGATTAAAGTAAGTTATAAATTAAAAGGGACAATATGCGAAAGGGACATTTTGCGAAATGGACATTCTGCGAAAGGGACGTTTTGCGAAAGAGACATTCTGAGAAAAGGACATTTTGCGAAAGAGACCTTTTGCGACCAGTGGACATTTTGAGAAGTGGACATTCTGCGACAGAGCCATCTGGGGGCAATAAAAAGGGAAAATATGCGAAAGGGACATTTTGCGAAGTGGACATTCTGCGAAAGGGACATTTTGCGAAATGGACATTCTGCGAAAGGGACGTTTTGCGAAAGAGACATTCTGAGAAAAGGACATTTTGCGAAAGAGACCTTTTGCGACCAGTGGACATTTTGAGAAGTGGACATTCTGTGACAGAGCCAATCTGGGATAATAATTTCCTCTTTGTTTGCTTTAGGATAGATTTATGTTACAGCAGATTAACTTTTAGTCAGATTTACGTTGTAGATTGATATATTTAAATAAAAGGCCATGTTACCCAAAAATAAGTTAAGATATTGGTCAGGCTACTAGAGATTGAATGTGTCAAATGGAAGGCATCGTTTATCAACAGTTATCAAGCCCGTATGCTCTCATAAGGCCTTAGTGGTTCAGGCCGCATATTGCATACAGGAACAATTTCAGAGCGTCGTCGTTCAGCCGGCAAATGGCGGATTTGCAGTGAAACGCGGCTCCGCAATAAAATGTGCATTCTCGTGTCATATTCGATTGTGATTTCTCAGAGTTATGAAGAGGTCGCTTAGGTATATCAACATATCTATACAGCGGTTTACGATGATGACCTGGTTAGTGTAGGGAACACGCCTGCTCCGCAAGGGTATGGGTTTGTTGGTTGGGTAAAAGGTAACGATCTTTTTCAAATTGGCTCAAGTCAGGCATATTCGTGGTTTAGAAGAATGTAAGTATGTCCTAGCTTTTGTAGCAAGGTGGGAGTCGTAAGAACAAGTCATGCCAGAGACCTGTAATGGGCGTAAAACATTGACTTGTTGACGTTGTTATTAAAGATCGCGATTATTTTTGCAACATTTTTCACTGATGCTTCGCTCCTATTGGTCGCAGGGTGATGTTATATAACTTAAAGCCTTCCTCAATAAATGGACTATCCAACTCAAAAAGAATTTTTTAATTTGAACCAGTACTTCCTGAGATTAGCGCGTTCAAACAAACAAACAAATATACTCTTCATCTATACTAATCTATACTAATATTATAAAGCTGAAGAGTTTGTTTGTTTGTTTGTTTGTTTGAACGCGCTAATCTCAGGAAGTACTGGTCCGATTTGAAAAATTATTTTTGTGTTCGATAGTCCATTTATCGAGGAAGGCTTTAGGCTATATAACATTACGCTGCGACCAATAGGAGCGAAGCATCAGTAGAAAATGTTGCAAAAATAATCGAATTCTTATCAACAGAAATTGACGCGGACGACGTCGCGGGAAACATCTTTATAATATTAGTGTAGATACGCAGTACTTATGACTAAAATATGACAAAAGTACATAAATCATAAGTAAATGAAGTTAGCACGTAAATATACGTTATTGAATATATTCCATTCTGCAATAATATAGGTACTACTGAAAAAAACATTAACAAAGTTGACAAATGTCCCCTAATTCGCGTAATAAATCGTATCACAATCGTAATTGAATTGCAGGTTTTTGACAGTTCTAGTATGGGCTAAATGTCAGAATCGCCCGATTCAATCACGATCGAACTGCGATTGAAATAGCTGAATAAGGCCCCTGGGCAAACTTGGCAACTAAAACCATGGTGTTTGTTAAGGTTTTGAGCTTCTCATAAGTCCATTATACCTATTGTGTTTAACACAATGGGGGCTATCGCTAGTGAATTTGCCACTAGAGGCGCTAGTGTCGCGTGAGGTCCAATATCATTCACTTTGTACTGGTTTTAGCGGAATTTGCTGCATAAATTATAATTTCTTTAATTTACCTGCTGGAAAGTGATCTCCTTCGTAAAATATCGATTAATGTGAACGCTTTAAAAGCGGAATTAAGAAAAAGCGCAAAAATAGGCGGCCTCAAGAGCAACTATTTCAGCAGTTAGTTTGTTGATATCAAGATAGTTATATAATAAACCTTAATTAGATTCAAGATATAACACTTTGTTTCGGCGCCAATCGCCTTTAACAGCTATACCTCCGGACCTCAGTCTACAGTGGCGCCAACTGGTGAGCAAAGAAACTGTAGTCCCCATTGACCACAATTGTGCCTTATCCTCCAAGAGTCTGTGATACTTAAACTATCTATAAATAAAGTGATTCTCTTATAACTACTATCCAGTGTTAGTATTTAAGATATCATTGTTTAAAATGGCCGTTAATTACTAACATTGGCATCATTACAACCTTCAATATTATCGACGCAGCCTGTATTACAAGCTGCCGCAAAAGCTCTTTGCACCAGGGTTGTCACAAGTTATTTTAAAATTCGAATTTAGTACTAGCGCTACGATAAGATGAAATAAACGGCCATTCTAAGAACTAACGATCGTTAGCACCAAACGTTAAGCGTGCTCTTAATCGAGTGAAGATCTATATCAACTGACTTTCAACTTGTCGATAAGTAAAATTTTGTCATTAGAATAGTCTGTTGTATTTATGTGACATTCTTACAGAGTTATAAAACTTTAACTTTTACACTCAGTTGTTAAAAACTGGCCAAGCGCGAGCCGGACTCGCGCACGAAGGGTTCCGTACCATTGACTAGATTACTAGGTAAACAACAGTAGGTATACAAATTTCATATTGTAACCTTTTTTAAATATTTTATTTTGTTTTTAGTATTATAGCAGCAACAGAAATAGGTACATAATGAAAATTTCACCTGTCTAGCCATCACGGTTCTTAAGAAACAACCTGATGACACACAGACGGACGGACAGACAGCGACGTCTTAGTAAAAGAGTCCCGTTTTTACCCTTTGGGTACGGAACCCTAAAAAGACTACCGCCTCCACCACAGGACAAACTGCGCGTGGCAATCATGGCAAATTCCTCCTTTCGGAGAGACCACATTGAGCAGTGGACCGGTATAGGTTGGCGATAAACAAAAGAACATCAAAATCGGCTATCGTATCGTGTAGCGCCGTGACATGTTTTCTTTGTGTTGTCTCGTTGTACTCTTTATCACTGGCCGAAAACACTTTTATTAAATCTGGTCAAAGACCTCTTTTTACTTAAGATTGTTTTTTTATTTAAATTTCGTCTAAGACTCCTTTTTGTCACTGGCTGAGAATTCTGTTCACGTCATTAGTAGCCCTGACCTCTTTTTGGCTCAGGTTTTTTACTGGCTGTATGTTTTTTATCAACCATGACTAGCGTAAGAGGTCAGCTCTTTGAAGGCTTAGTTTTTTTAATGGCTTATTTTTTTTCTACTACCTCTTTAGCAGCCCTGCGCCTGTTTGCCTCGTCCCAGTAACCGCGCTGCCGGTAAACGCCGCTATTTTACGCTCGTTCCGCGACATCAAAAGCTGGATTTTGCGATAAATTGGTTGCAATAAATATCTGACATTCATCAAGCGAGAACTGAATGAACGGACATGAAAGCCCGGGTATCGGCCTTGTCTAATCCCATGAAACTTAATATGTTTCGAACGTGTTTTTGTTTTGTGTATAGCTCGTGGAATTTTGTTGAATAACCATTATGTCAGGTCGGACAGGATTCTGCCTGATTATTTAGTGGTATTATTAAAACACTGGCTTATTATTAGTGGTAGTACAAAATTTTAAATACAAGCTTTTTGCCAGTGGCTCTGCCCGCGTGAACTAAACCTTACATGGTTCGGGCAGTAACCTGTGCCCAACAGTGGGACTGGAACGTGGACTGGGAGTGGAGAAATAGCCTATGTCCTTTTTAAGGTCTAACCTATGTTTGTACTAAATTTAATCAAAATCGGTTATAAGTAAGAAAGAAATATTAATTTGACACAAAAAATAAACTCAAAGCACAAAACATAAAATTAACAAAAGGTCTAAGTGCCATAGAGGTTCCCGCTTAGCATTGACAGCTGTTGGCTTATCGCGACTTTGGTTTTTAGCGGGAGCCCGACGCAAATGGTGTATGACAACGGCATCTAGACCCACCGGTCAGTACCTACCGATCCTACAGCCGTATTGGTCGACATGCAGTTGTCCACGTTACGGTATCCGTGTAATAACTTAATCCCTCAACCCCCAAGCGACAACCGGTTGTCGCGATAACAATTGATTTTAATTGTGTCTGGAATATCCGATCGTCAAAGGTGCCCTAGTAAACCACTAGGTACCCCGGTCGTGTTATTACAATTTTTCGACGTTAAATAAATAAAAGAAGAAAATACATGCAATAAAAAAACATTAAATATGAAAAAAATGATCTCTGGTCTTCGCTGCAAACTACAATAAATAACTATAATTGCAAAACATAATAATAAACGTTGAAACTAATTATAACAATGTACACTCGACAGCACATCAAGTTAAACAGTTGAACTGCGATAACAGCTTTTATTACGTACGGCATAAAGGCGGTCTCAAGGTCAACATGTATAGTCTGATGTGCCGCCGTGTGTACTATAAGTTTAGTGGTTAAGGCGTGAAAGCGTTACTTTCGCATATACGAGTAAGTATTAGTAATCGGATTTATCCTTTTTGATTTAAAAACTTTCTTGCATTGTAATAACATTAAAAAGTTATATTTTCTGTTCAAACATTCTCAATATTGGCAGAGACTAGGGTCGTTGCACATATAACGGATCAGTGAATTAGGATCCTAATGTAATGACCCGAACCCGAACGTATTTCGAACATACGCTGCGAACAGCGGAATGCAAATATTGCGCGATTGCAATTTTACGCATTGAGGAATAGTCAATACGCGTTCCAAATTCGGAACAGTCGATTGCCGTTGAAAATGTTTTCGGTTGGAAAGGGGGGGGGGGAGGGGATAAGTGTTTAGAGATATTAGTATTCAACTGACAAAAAAGATTCTAATTATAATAAAACCGGCAAAGTGCGAGTCGGACTCACGCACGAAGGGTTCCGTACCAAAACGGCCAAAAAACGGGTTTGTTGTATGGGAGCCCCCCTTGAAAATTTATTTTATTTTGTTTTTAGTATTTGTTGTTATTGCGGTAACAGAAATACATAATCTGTGAAAATTTCAACTGACTAGCTATCGCGGCTCTTGAGATACAGCCTGGTGACAGAGCGACGGACAGACGGACAGACAGCGAAGTCTTAGTAATAGGGTCCCGTTTTTACCCTTTGGGTACGGAACCCTAAAAAAAGCTTGGCTTTCATTTTCTTGTGAAAATTTCTTTAGTCATCACTGCCAACACGCACTGATCGAAAATTTTCGATTTCGACTACAGACTACTAATAATAATTAGTAAAAAGTAAAGTAACAGCCTATAATCATGACACATACATATTATCACGCCTCCTTCCCAACGGGGTAGGCAGAGACCAAGGCCTTCCACTTACTACGATCCTGGCATACATCTTTCGCTTCTTCCACATTTCTGTCTTCCACCCTTGTCTGGTACGCGGGGCTCTGCCAGGCTCGAGTATATTTCCCTAGCTACTCGTGGGAACGCAATGGTCTCAATGAATTTTAACACCCAATTAGGCGGTGGTGCGGTTCGCAACCCATCACGTCTCGTTTCCAACGGGGGCGGAAAGCGGGCTGAGGAAAGAAGCTTTGCTACTTTGAATGACACCATGGAAGCAGGCATAAACACTACGCTTGGAACCACTGATTTCATAATCCAAATTCCACCTCTACATCATAAGTTTGTAGTTACATTACTTATTTTGGGGTAGTGGGATCTACCTTCAAGTGGTCCACCCCAGGCAACGGCATCTTTGGTTTTCTAACCAATGATAACGGCTCACAGATCCCTCTGCGGTGGTAGGCTTCGTAAGAGACCGTCTGGATGCTACCCCTCCTGCCGGACTCCAGCGCCAAACAGTTTTTCTGTGTTCCGCTTGTGTGTGGGAGAACCAGTGCCACTTTCTGGGTAAGCTCGCTCCATCTTAGGCTTCTTCTTAACCGTAGAGTTAAGTATGTGGTCAAGAGCAAGCCCATTGATAAAAAAAAAGTTACAAATAAGTTACAATACAGCATGATATTGCTAGACTAAGGCCCGAGTTCACCAAATGACGTTTAAGTTTAAACAACGTTTAAAATATTATTTGACATATTTTGTATGGGAATTGTGTCAAATGAATCGTCACTCTTTGTTTACAGGCTGTTTAAATGTTGGTGAACTTGGGTCTAAGACCCGAGTTCACCAACACTTAAACAGCCGGTAAACAACCAATTCTTAAACAGCCGGTAAACATAGATTGACGATTAATTTGACACAATTCCCATACAAAATATGTCAAATAATATTTTAAACGCTGTTTAAAACTTAAACGTCTGTTGGTGAACTCTACCCTAACAAAATTAAATTTAGAAACAGTTAAGTTAACCTGTCATTATTTACATTCTCGCTAATCGGCATAATTTGCGGCACACCAAAGGCTTTTAACCCTTTAAATGCGGACACAGTTAGAATAAACATGCTCTATTCTAACTATCGCCAATCACAAATGTAAATTATCCGATGGCCGGCGGTCGCGGCTGCCATTAATTATAATGGGTCAAATCGTTCGATTAATCAATTAGCCACATCGGTGCAGTTAGGCTAACGGGTGGGTGTCTATAACCGATTCGGTCTGCGAACTCGGCGGTCGGTTACTAAGTGCAACAGAAATCACTTTTCGTGCTACGCGCATGTTGTAATCGTAAACAATAATTAATTTAAATGTATTGAATACTAATATTTACTGCTACTGCAGTGGGAGAGTACTTTAAAGACCTACCTAGAAGGCGACCAGTCATATAAGCGTGAGCTATCCATCAACACCATCTAACGGTGAACGACTCAAACATGCATTTTGTATGAACGAACATATTAAAACTGATTTAAACTAACATGGTCACTATAATAAAAGTTTTTTGTTCTGGGGTTTGTTTTTAATGACGACCTCCGTGGCGGAGTGGCGTACACACCGGTTTTCAAGGTGTCGCTTGCTCCGAGGTCCCGGGTGCGATTCCCGGACGGGTCAATGTAGAAAAAATTTGTTTTTCTACATTTTCTCGGGTCTGTGTGTTTGAGGTACCTTCGTTGTTTCTGGTTTCCAAAATACGAATGCTTTAAATAGTTATTCAAATTGGGATCAGGACAATGTATGTGACGTTGTCCACATTTATTTATTATATTTTATTTATTTATTTAATGAGTTTCATCGGACGTTTTAGGCTGAAATCAAAAGTAAGTATCACAAAAAATTATACATATTTCGTTTCTTCGTACCTTATCGGGTCTTTCTCTTCGGCTCTTTCGTACCTTATAAAAGCTTTTGGGTGGTGAGATCTACCTCCTAGTGGTCCACCCTGGGCAACGGATCTTTGGTTTTCTAACCAATGATAACGGCTCACAGATCCCTCTGCGGTGGTAGGCTTCGTAAGAGACCGTCTGGATGCTACCCCTCCTGCCGGACTCCAGCGCCAAACAGTTTTTCTGTGTTCCGCTTGTGTGTGGGAGAACCAGTGCCACTTTCTGGGTAAGCTCGCTCCATCTTAGGCTTCTTCTTAACCGTAGAGTTAAGTATGTGGTCAAGAGCAAGCCCATTGATAAAAAAAAAGTTACAAATAAGTTACAATACAGCATGATATTGCTAGACTAAGGCCCGAGTTCACCAACAGACGTTTAAGTTTAAACAACGTTTAAAATATTATTTGACATATTTTGTATGGGAATTGTGTCAAATGAATCGTCACTCTTTGTTTACAGGCTGTTTAAATGTTGGTGAACTTGGGTCTAAGACCCGAGTTCACCAACACTTAAACAGCCGGTAAACAACCAATTCTTAAACAGCCGGTAAACATAGATTGACGATTAATTTGACACAATTCCCATACAAAATATGTCAAATAATATTTTAAACGCTGTTTAAAACTTAAACGTCTGTTGGTGAACTCTACCCTAACAAAATTAAATTTAGAAACAGTTAAGTTAACCTGTCATTATTTACATTCTCGCTAATCGGCATAATTTGCGGCACACCAAAGGCTTTTAACCCTTTAAATGCGGACACAGTTAGAATAAACATGCTCTATTCTAACTATCGCCAATCACAAATGTAAATTATCCGATGGCCGGCGGTCGCGGCTGCCATTAATTATAATGGGTCAAATCGTTCGATTAATCAATTAGCCACATCGGTGCAGTTAGGCTAACGGGTGGGTGTCTATAACCGATTCGGTCTGCGAACTCGGCGGTCGGTTACTAAGTGCAACAGAAATCACTTTTCGTGCTACGCGCATGTTGTAATCGTAAACAATAATTAATTTAAATGTATTGAATACTAATATTTACTGCTACTGCAGTGGGAGAGTACTTTAAAGACCTACCTAGAAGGCGACCAGTCATATAAGCGTGAGCTATCCATCAACACCATCTAACGGTGAACGACTCAAACATGCATTTTGTATGAACGAACATATTAAAACTGATTTAAACTAACATGGTCACTATAATAAAAGTTTTTTGTTCTGGGGTTTGTTTTTAATGACGACCTCCGTGGCGGAGTGGCGTACACACCGGTTTTCAAGGTGTCGCTTGCTCCGAGGTCCCGGGTGCGATTCCCGGACGGGTCAATGTAGAAAAAATTTGTTTTTCTACATTTTCTCGGGTCTGTGTGTTTGAGGTACCTTCGTTGTTTCTGGTTTCCAAAATACGAATGCTTTAAATAGTTATTCAAATTGGGATCAGGACAATGTATGTGACGTTGTCCACATTTATTTATTATATTTTATTTATTTATTTAATGAGTTTCATCGGACGTTTTAGGCTGAAATCAAAAGTAAGTATCACAAAAAATTATACATATTTCGTTTCTTCGTACCTTATCGGGTCTTTCTCTTCGGCTCTTTCGTACCTTATAAAAGCTTTTGGGTGGTGAGATCTACCTCCTAGTGGTCCACCCTGGGCAACGGATCTTTGGTTTTCTAACCAATGATAACGGCTCACAGATCCCTCTGCGGTGGTAGGCTTCGTAAGAGACCGTCTGGATGCTACCCCTCCTGCCGGACTCCAGCGCCAAACAGTTTTTCTGTGTTCCGCTTGTGTGTGGGAGAACCAGTGCCACTTTCTGGGTAAGCTCGCTCCATCTTAGGCTTCTTCTTAACCGTAGAGTTAAGTATGTGGTCAAGAGCAAGCCCATTGATAAAAAAAAAGTTACAAATAAGTTACAATACAGCATGATATTGCTAGACTAAGGCCCGAGTTCACCAACAGACGTTTAAGTTTAAACAACGTTTAAAATATTATTTGACATATTTTGTATGGGAATTGTGTCAAATGAATCGTCACTCTTTGTTTACAGGCTGTTTAAATGTTGGTGAACTTGGGTCTAAGACCCGAGTTCACCAACACTTAAACAGCCGGTAAACAACCAATTCTTAAACAGCCGGTAAACATAGATTGACGATTAATTTGACACAATTCCCATACAAAATATGTCAAATAATATTTTAAACGCTGTTTAAAACTTAAACGTCTGTTGGTGAACTCTACCCTAACAAAATTAAATTTAGAAACAGTTAAGTTAACCTGTCATTATTTACATTCTCGCTAATCGGCATAATTTGCGGCACACCAAAGGCTTTTAACCCTTTAAATGCGGACATAGTTAGAATAAACATGCTCTATTCTAACTATCGCCAATCACAAATGTAAATTGTCCGATGGCCGGCGGTCGCGGCTGCCATTAATTATAATGGGTCAAATCGTTCGATTAATCAATTAACCACATCGGTGCAGTTAGGCTAACGGGTGGGTGTCTATAACCGATTCGGTCTGCGAACTCGGCGGTCGGTTAATAAGTGCATCAGAAATCACTTTTCGTGCTACGCGCATGTTGTAATCGTAAAAAATAATTAATTTAAATGTATTGAATACTAATATTTACTGCTACTGCAATGGGAGAGTACTTTAAAGACCTACTTACCTAGAAGGCGAGCAGTCATATAAGCGTGAGCTATTATCCATCAACACCATCTAACGATGAACGACTCAAACGTGCATTTTGTATGAACGAACATATTAAAACTGATTTAAAATAACTTGGTCACTATAATAAAAGTTTTTTGTTCTGAGGTTTGTTTTTAATGACGACCTCCGTGGTGGAGTGGCGTACACACCGGTTTTCAAGGTGTCGCTTGCTCCGAGGTCCCGGGTTCGATTCCCGGACGGGTCAATGTAGAAAAAATTTGTTTTTCTACATTTTCTCGGGTCTGTGTGTTTGTGGTACCTTCGTTGTTTCTGGTTTCCAAAATACGAATGCTTTAAATAGTTATTCAAATTGGGATCAGGACAATGTATGTGACGTTGTCCACATTTATTTATTATATTTTATTTATTTATTTAATGAGTTTCATCGGACGTTTTAGGCTGAAATCAAAAGTAAGTATCACAAAAAATTATACATATTTCGTTTCTTCGTACCTTATCGGGTCTTTCTCTTCGGCTCTTTCGTACCTTATAAAAGCTTTTGGGTGGTGAGATCTACCTCCTAGTGGTCCACCCTGGGCAACGGCATCTTTGGTTTTCTAACCAATGATGACGGCTAACAGATCCCTCTGCGGTGGTAGGCTTCGTAAGAGGCCGCCTGGATGCTTCCACCCTCCTGCCGGAGTCCAGCGTCAAACAGTTTTTGTGTTCCGCTGGTGTGTGGGAGAACCAGTGTCCCTTTCTGGGTAAGCTCGCTCCATCTTAGGCTTCTTCTTAACCGTAGAGTTAAGTATGTGGTCAAGAGCAAGCCCATTGATTTTAAAAAAAACCCTGTATAAAGAAATAAGATATTTCGCCACTGAAAGCTTCATGACTATGGTTAAACTGAATACCTATGTTCATGATAGTCCATAAAATGGGTTAATAATAATAAAACATATCAAATTAATTTGACATCCCAATCAAATTGGAAATACCATTATTGCCATCAGACATTTTATTCCAACGCAAAACAACAGTTGTTTACGCGCTCACGCTCGCGAACCACAAATCACCGGGTGTTGCCAGCATGAAAATCTCAAAATATGCCAATATTTCCATCGACCCGTCTATAAATAACGGCTGTGTTGCCAGTTTTCGCATTTCAAACAATTCTCGCATTGATAGGTTATAAAGTGTACGTTTTTCGGCCCACCGACTGAGAGTCGTAAATTTTCGTGTTGATTTGTTCCGATTTTGATGACAGTTGACGTGGTTATTGTGATTTTTAGTAAATTATCAGCTTATAATCATCCGACTGCAGGGAAAAGGCCTACATCATTGAATTCAAGTTACCACAGCAATAATGGGTACTTAACTGGGTTAATCATCACGCAAATGCTGGTTGGTGATCACAAACCCGAGCAACATTCGAAAATTCGAAACTATTTTTTTTTGTTGCCCGACCCTGGAATCGATCCTGGGACCCCGAGATCACGGCTCGGTATTTAAACCACTAGACCCACGGGGCGTGATTTTTAGTGATTTCTTCAAATACTAGCGCTACGCACGCGACTTCGTCTACGTACGATTTGATTGGATTACACTCTCGGTTAATTAAAGTTACCTTAATAAATAATAACAAAGAACACATTAATATAACCTGGAGCATGGTTTATGGTTATAGTATAGCGTTCACTGTTCTGTGATACATGAAACTTAAAATGTAAAACATTTGGACGAGTTCCTAGGTAAAAACTGCATTAAATCCTTTAAAAGATCTCAAACTAACTTTTTACAAATTTTAATAATAAATAAATGAATAAATAAATTAATAAATATTTAAGTCATGCCTCACTGGGCCACACAGAGCCATCTAGTCCCAAATTAAGCTACTATTAAGTACCCTGCCGAAGGGGTACTGGACAACCGATAAACTTACTTATATAATTTTTTTTTTTGTAAATACATACTTATAATACATAGAAAACACCCAGACCAGTACAAACAGACATGTTCATGCACACAAATATTTGTACTGTGCGGGGATCGAACCCGCGACCCATGGCTCAGAAGCAGCGTTTACTACCGCTGATCCAAATGGCCGTCTTGCCTTCTAAATAATATGAATCAGTTTAGAAATCAGTATCAGGAATCTATTCTTCCATCTTCCTTTTCACCCCTTAAAAGATGTTTTCTGGGATTAAGACTTTCTATTTTCTTTACACGGCTAATGAAATTAATTGCTTTCCTTACCAACGTTGATAAATTACTAAGACCGTAAAATACTAGAAAATATAAAGGAAGCTCTACCGTAAACCTATAATGTATCAAAAGACAACCTCTAGCAAAGTGACAATGTCCGAGCAAATAAATAACACGAACACTCAATACATTTTCCAGACATAGCCGCCTGCTGACACTTAGGACCTAGTTCAATTTGTCTCAAACTACAGGGTGATTTTTAAAACAATCGACATACTTTAAAGGTAGGTTCTATAAGATAAAATTAATAGACTCAGGCTATAAGATAACCAAACATTTTGTAAATGAAAATCGTAATAGTTGATGTTTTTAATTGTTTCTTTTTAATCATTCAATCAATTAACAATCACATACTACTTTAAGCCAAACAAAATAAAGCTTACTTTTGTTCGCGTAAGCTAGCGGCTTACTCGTTGCATAGCAACGTTGAACAATCTATGACACAGTAGCGTACTAAAGGCTCGTGAGTCGTGAGTCTGCGTGTTGATCTTTGACCCGAAACCCTTGTAGTTGTTACCCGCGATTTCATTCACAGATAAATTGTTAACCATGTTTTACTTCTAAACTATCACTTAGAATAAGCCTAATGCCCATTTCCAATAACCTATCTATCTTCAGTTTTGGCATATCAAGAAGCATAGAAAACAACTTCTGTCTTTGTTTCTCTGGACGGCAAAAACAGAGATAGAAACTGTTTCCTATCTCCGATATGCCATAACTGAAGATAGATAGGTTATTGGAATCGGCCGTTAATGATCCCATCAAAATGAAAGACAATCTATTGTTTATTCCACGGAAACCATGCATGTGTTTTTAGGAAGAAAAACAGCTTCGCTATTTCAGATTATTATCATCTCTATGTCAAATTACCAGATCTGTTTAGCGTCTACCTTAGCTGAGTCTGTTTTAGCGTGATTGAGTAACATACATTCATCTAAACTTCCGCAATTATAACATTAGTACGAAGTATAATTTGTAAATAGTATTAGTACTTTATTGCTAGTAACTGTAATAATATTTGTTTATCATTAGTGTATCAGTAAGACTACCGCTTCGCCCGTAATTTTATTTGCCTGAATGCGCCTATACCTACAGGTTAGGAAATATAATAGGGGTTAAAGTATGAAATTGCCGATTTGTACTGAAAATCAAATTTGTTTATTTTTTAATTTTTAACAAATTTATTTCATCTAAATAGTTACCATTATTATCTATACATTGCTGCCATCTAATAGGAAGGTCATTTATGCCTTTGTGATAAAACTCTGAGGACCTTGACTGCACAAACTATGTGAAAGCATTTTGTACTGCCTCCTGGGAAGAAAACTTTTTGTCACGTAGATAATTGTTCAAATCACGAAAAAAAATGGTAGTCCGTTGGAGCAAGGTCTGGCGAATACGGAGGATGTCGAATGGTTTCTAATTGCAGTTCCTGAAGGGTCAAAACGGTTTCTCGTGCTGTATGAGGTCTCGCGTTGTCATGGAGCAATAATGGTGAAGATCGATTCATGAGCCGGGGCCTTTTTTAATGCTAGTTTTGCCAACATTGTTCGGAGTTCGGCACAATAGACATCTGCCGTTATTGATTGACCAGATCGGAGAAAACTATAGTGAATAACACCATGCTGAGACCACCAAACAGTTACCATTACCTTTTTATTGGTAAGTTTTGCTTTAGGACACTGTTGTGGCGTTTGACCTGAGGTCAGCCATTGCATTTTTCTTTTACGGTTATCATAAAGAATCCACTTTTCATCACATGTCACAATTCGATTTAATATTCCTTCATTTCTGTACCGATTCAACAAGGCAACACAAGTTTCAACACGCGTTTCTTTTTGCACATCAGTAAAATCATGAGGCACCCATTTTTCGTATTTTTTTATTTTATTGATTTGACGCAAATCAGTCAATATTGTGGGTAAGGTTACGTTAAACCATGCCGCTAATTCCTGGGTAGTTTGACTAGGATCGGCTTTCACCATCTCTCTTAATTCATCGTTAATCATCTGTGTGGGCGGTCTTCCTCGTGACTCGTTCTTCAAGTCGAAGTTTCCATCACGAAAGCGTTTAAACCAAAATCGCACGGTGCGTTCATTAGCAGATCCCTCTCCAAACGCAACATTGATATTGCGGGCTGTTTCTGCCGCGTTACTTCCGCGTCGGAACTCGTATTCAAAAATCACTCGAATTTTCGCAGTATCCATCTTTCTTGTCTAAGTTAAATAATAAATACAATTGAAAGTCGATATTCAAATGTTTCACATTTTTTAAAAGAAGATCATCATAGAAACCATGTGAAAAAAGTTTCATTCGAAAACCTCAAACCATGAAGATTCTATGTCAATTCAAAGAACCTATTACAATAAAACGGCAATTTCATATTTTAACGCCTAATATTTATTTAGTTAGAAGTTTTTTTTACAGGTTGTACTTCGGAGAGTGTGCTCTTGAGCTGCATGAGCTCATTCCGCCTTCCCCTTTCTATCTTCGGGAATCCAGGCGCATTACCGGTTATCATCCCTTCCTGGTTGATATACCGCGATCGCGTACCAAGCGCTTTTTCTCTTCCTTTGTGATGCGCACCGCCAAGGAGTGGAATGCCCTGCCTGCGTCTGTTTTCCCGAAAAATTAAAACCCTACATTTTTAAAACCAAAAGTGAATAGGCTGCTTCTGGGTAAGCTCGCTCCATCTTAGGCTTCTTCTTAACCGTAGATTTAAGTATGTAGTCAAGAGCAAGCCCATTGAATATAAAAAATGAAAGTAAGACTAAGCGAAGGCAAATATAACGATTATCTTATGGGAACAAGATATTTTTAGTTATAAAAAGATATCAAAAAGATCCTATAATAAATGCTCTTTTTCACCTATTACTTGATCACCAACCCACCATTTTTGCAAGCGTGGTAACGCATGTACCCATCGTTGCTGTGGTAACTTGAATTCTATGATGGAGGCCTTTGCCCAGCAGTGGGGTGATTTACCGATTCTTTGAACATCTTTATTTAATAATGCTAACGACAGATCGTTTTGTTTCCGAAATGCGATGCAGTTTCAAAGTCGTAGATCGCTTAAGGTAACGATCGATGGCTAAAGTTGCTCAACGATATACGGTTACTAATTCCAAGATAGATTGTCTCGACAATTTTCAGCAAGACATTGTTTCATCGAAATTATAATCTCAGCACAAAGCGTCCAAATGTCCGCAATAAATATAAATATGACATATGTATTCAAAGAGTCATTGGTTCAGCAGGTCTCCATTGCCATTCAACGTGGCAATGCAGCCAGCGTAATGGGAACCTTTGGATCAGCCGGGCAGCGGGAAGAGACTGGAATTACTTCTTGCTAGTAATAATTCTAGTAAATATAAGAGTTTGACTATGCATTTTTGCTGATTATAATTATCTTATTAAAAAAAAATTCAAAGAACAACTAATGTAATGTAGGTACTACAATAGTGCTTTTAATACTAGCATAAGGGTATTCAATCATTTGCCCTCAGCCATAAAGACATAAATAATATGTTTCGTGTGCTTTTGGGACTGCCGAGATTCTGTAGTGCGTCGGGCATGTTTGCCGACGCCCATGTTAACGATTTTCACGCGGTAGTTAGGAAGAAAATTATGTCCATCAAAAACAGAATAATCGGCAGTCCCAATAGTATTCTAATGGTTCTGGCTAGCAGGTGGGACAGTGCGCTAAAGAGGCATTGGATTACCGCTCTGATTAACCCAAGTTCGCAGCATATTTATTATATAAATTGATTAGCTCTTAAATAAATAAATGCATTTTCTACTAACATAGCTGTAAGTTAATTTTGTTACTAAAGAATGGATCAATTGTTATCTGAATAAATAAATTATTATTATTATTATTATTATTATTATAATAAAGGCTTTAGAGTTACCAAATGTAAAAATATAGTTGAAAAAGTGGTTACTTGACTTACGTATTTTACAGTCTAGGTGAATATTATGCATGTAAAACGTAAGTAAAATTGTTAGCGTTAGCTACTTATTATTACTTAAGTGAAACTTCATAATTAATGATTAAACGAACTTACCTTAAGTGAAGTTCTATCATAATTATATGAGGGCTTCATCCGAAGAGATTAGAACAACATGTAGTTTCACGTAACGACTCGCTAATCCACACTATAGTTAAAATATTTAAAAATCAAAATCATTTAAAATATAAACACCTTTTTTGTGCTGGTATCCCTACTTTCTACACAGATGCCATCTTTTATTAGTCGTTACCTCATCCCAAAGTCTCATTTAGTTTAAAGACAACGTTTCGTACCATAAAAGAGCATATCTACATTCAAATAATGTATATTTCGAGGTAATGATGGGTTGTGTATTTGGGAGGGTGGGTTCTAATCTCTTCGGATGAAGCCCTCATATAATTATGATAGAACTTCACTTAAGGTAAGTTCGTTTAATCATTAATTATACTTTGTGCTTCATCCTCGAGATTAGAACAACATGTAGATCTTGAGAGATATAGAAATTATATTATTTGAATTAAATGTATCAACCATAGACTATATTCGTAAGTATTTTATCAAATCAAACAATAAAGAAATCCTTATAAAGAAATCTATATAAATATATGTAACAAGTTTTGCAAATATTTAAATACTTAAGTGAATAGTACATTACCCAATATTTATTAAATTCATATCAACTTCTTATTCTTTAAGACTGATAGGGCAAAACCATTTGTACTTCCATTATCAATATTTCTATTACAATATTTTGCAAAAACATTCTATCTGCCACCTCATCCAGCAATACTTCTAATCAAATCAATGCTTACACCACGCCTGCTGGCAGCCAAGGTGCTAGCGTATCAGGTGGGGTGCGCAAAGAACAAGAAGTCCATTTACTAGGTACTTGTAACAGGTCTATGTGGGTTCATTTGACTAATAAATAATTTTACTTAATTGCATCGTAATGGCTTAGTAATATTCATGTAGGTGACATATAGTTTTTTTTTAAATTATTAATTAATTTATCATAAAATCAAATAGGCAGGGTTTTATAACACCTGGCTAGATGTCTTCAATAAGTCTGGTAATTTAATTGTGGTCATATTACCGCAATTTTTAACTTCACTTAATTAAATTAATGATAATGTTTGAACACGGTGAGCTGTGATTAGAGCTAAGAACTAGCTGTACTTTTTCACTTTTTGTTAACTGCTTCAATGGAAAGGTCAGAATACATTTGCTAGATAATCTAAAGCAATAAATGTGTCCCAGGTTATCGTGTAAGTACTTAGTAAAGGGCAAACGGAACCTGTAAAACCGCTTGGTAAAAAAATAACTTATGATTCGATCATCGGATGTTACCCTTGGACCCAAAAATTAAAGATAGGGCAGTTTGATAACTGTTTAATGTACCTTATTGGTAAGGATATTAAAAGTTTTAAAAGTAATAGGTACCATGCCCGTGTGAGCCAATGAGGTACCTGCTACAAGAATTCCTTGTGCTTCATCAGTATTTATTTTTCTTATAACTTTTGCTATTATCGAAATACGAGAAAAAGCGTAAAAATAAATATTATTCCAGCTGTCGGTAAAGGCATTTACAGCACATGTACCTGGATCTCTATCTATTTCTATTATGCCACGATGTATAATTTTGGCACTTTGCATTTAGCCTTGAGCAAACAGCGGTTGTTTTATGCTCAAAAACTTGCCCGTTAAGCTGAGCTGACCAAGGTGAGCTCTCCTGGACTCAGCGTCTGCTATTTTGTTATCAATCGAGCTAGCTATGTTAGCCCGATACATTTCGAAGCATAAATATGTATTTATTTCGAATCTCGCAAAGCTTCCAAATATCTTTGGTTATGAAGATGTGGAAACCTAAATCCGCCCCTACGATTAATACACGATCAATCATTAGCAAAAATTTGCCCTGGGTTCCTTTTTGAGGCAAATATTTTGAGGCCAAAGAATGCTACTAACAATTCAAGGAAATTAATGTGTTCAAAGGCCTCTTCAGAGCTCCACCTGCCGCTTGTGGTCTCTTGACCACATACGGGTAGACTTGCATCAGAAAATATCACCAAGGTGTTATTATCAGCTCTTATTGGATTCCTTGCTGTATTTATATTTTTCATTACAATCAAAGTCACAGCTATTGTAACCTTCGAATTGTAAAAGAGTAAGGTATTTACATCTTTCAAATTGTTTAGTATATAGCCAGCAGTACTCTATACCAGTGGAAAAGCTGAAGTGAGTAGGCCAATGACACGAGCGAAGTCACGTATAGACGAACGCTGGAGTCTTCTAAGTCGATTAAGTTATTTTTGAATAAATTTAAAGTTTTAAATTTTGTGTCAAATATAAATCCAAGATAAGTACAAATATTGGATGGCATGAGACAGCTTTTTTATTCATGTATAAAAAACCGGGTTATTATTTCATTGACCTTTGCAATACATTCTTGGTACTTAGGAGCAGTACAACATACGTCATCCAGATATAATAATATAATGAACATGAAGCCCATTAATCGTCATTGGCCATTGATTGGTTTAAGCAATTTCGTAAATATCAAAAGAGGCTGTACTTATCTGTGATTGTACTGAGGCCGAAAGGTAGCACATTAAATTCAAAGATTTTTCCTTAAAATTCAAACTACAGATATTTTCTGTAATGCTCGTTTATAGGCACTAAAAATATGCTCTAGAAGATCTAGGGAAGCCCAAAAATAACAATTGCTGGAGGCTAGTTTCGATTTAGTTTTAGGGTCCTCTAATTTAAAATGTTCCGTTTTTATGAATTTATTAAATGCTCTTAGATTTAATATAAATCTGAACGAGCCATCTTTATTTTTTATAAGAAAAAACAATTAGAGAAAAAAACTGATCCTCACACTGATTAACCACTGATAGATAGATAGATAGATAATAGATCCAGGTATCAAAAAGTTCAGTTATGGCTTCCCTGTAGATATGTTTTGTCTCGGTGGCAGAAAGATTTAGTGTTTGTGAAATATACCTTTGTACTACGGGCTATAAAAGGGAATGCTGTACCCTTGGACCCATGACAATATAACTGAGTCTAAAGTTATTTTGGACCATTTATATTAAAATAGGACAAGTCTGCCCGAACAGTGTACCTTATCCAGCGGCGTTGATACGGTCGCTATCGCCTCTGCTGTGATGGCGGTTGTATTGCCGGATGTGAAAGCGGCGGCGGCGGCGGTGGCAGCGACGGCACCGGCGGCGCTAAATATTGCTGGATAACTGACGCTGTTGATGCTGTGCAGCATCGGATGTGCGATCGACGAATGTGTGTAATGAACAGGCTCTTGTCACCTCTTTATTGGTTGCCTGCTGGTCACCAATTAAGGCTTCGATCTCAGTTTCATAAAGTTTGACTTGTAACATCCTTTCTGACGAATGCACAAATAAGGCTTCGCCGTTTCATTGACTCGGAGAACCGAGGATCACAGAGCAGCTGAGCACCCTCCAGTGGAGGTTATATAAAGGTTGCATCTTTATGTTCCGAAATGAACATTTTTGTGAGAGCTTCGCTTATGATTATGCATATTTTTATCTTTGGATAAAGTAAAGACCTATAGTCATCCCACCACAGGGTAAAGGCCTCCATCGTTGAATTTAAGGTTCGGACGGCAATGATGGGTACAGGCATACTCGCCACGTCAAATGCGGGTTGGTGATTAATCACAAACCCGAGCAATGTTCGAAAAATCGTTTTTTTTTTTTATTATGTATTGATGGTGCGCCTAAAATCTCCATGATGTCATTATCCAATGCGCATTCCTCAAAATTAGTTGGAGCAGGGCTGAAACGCCCTGGGATTTGCTCCACAATATCCAGATCCACGTCAGACGTGGGTAGGCCAGGTTGATCATTACATATTAATTACTTTATATGATATTTTAGCAGCTAAATTGCAATTGTAATGTCAATATTAAAACTTTAAAAAATATGTCTCAGGCGTGGCCGAAACCGCATCTCATTATAAATTTGTTAATAACAGGCCGTCTGGATATGATATATGTGCATAAGATATTTATGATCTTATTATGTTGCACTGTGACATCCGACCCCGTTTGGAGTGGATATAAAGTTTATACAGCAAATTTATTCACAAAAGGACATACATGTCGCTAATTATTTGGTAAACACAGAAGTTATTTTTGGAAAAAATAAGTCATCTGGAAAGCAGTGCGTAAGATATTATCTTATTATATTGCACAGTGACATCCAACCCCGTTTGAAGTGGATATAAAGTTTACACAGCAAATTTATTTACAAAACGACATACCTATGTCGTTAAGTATTTGCTTATTTCGTAAACACAGGAGGTAGTTTTAGAAAAACGAAATAAGCAATCTGAAAGGCAGTGCGTAAGATAATTATTATCTTATTATATTGCACTGTGACATCCAACCCCGTTTGGAGTGGATATAAAGTTTACCCAGCAAATTTATTTACAAAACGACATATGCCGTTAAGTATTTGCTTATTTGGTAAACATAGGAGGTAGTTTTGCAAAAATTAAGTCATATTAGTATTAAGTGAATTAATAGCAACCAAAATTATTTACACGGCACGGATGAGGAGCCACAGGGTGGTTCCCATGTCTGTGCACTAGTATTTGATTGATTACTTTTTGCAGTATATAATATCTTTCTTAACTTTCAACATTATATCAGTAAACAGGCCGAATAAGGCACATGCATTAATTTTACATCATAATCAGCAACAACATTTTAAGAATTCCAACTACCTCCTTTTATTTAAAATTAAAACGACGGTGACGAAGGCGCCAGAAAATTTTGGCTTGTCCTCAAATCACTATCGCTACTCGAAAAAATTCTTCGCGATTGCTCCTTGTTAAGTTTCCTTCCGATTTTATTAATTTGACGTCTAATAAATTCGTCATAGTTCCCATCTTGCTTTCTTTTAAGCATGCTTATTGCTGAAAAAAATATACTTGCAGATGGATTTAAAAGTGTGAACTAGCGTAGCACTAAAACGCGAATGGGACTTTGGGATGAGGTAACGACTAATAAAAGATGGCATCTGTGTAGAAAGTAGGGATACCAGCACAAAAAAGGTGTTTATATTTTAAATGATTTTGATTTTTAAATATTTTAACTATAGTGTGGATTAGCGAGTCGTTACGTGAAACTACATGTTGTTCTAATCTCGAGGATGAAGCACAAAGTATAACTAATGTTAAATATTGCATGCCCGTTATGGATACACTGTTTTTACCTCTAACCTGTATTTCTAACTGCACATTTTACACAGTTTGTGCAATAAATTCTATTCTATTCTAATCAGCCAAACAACGCCCACAGACTGCTGGACATAGACCTCCTTCAAGTACCTCCACAACAATCCGTCCCGCGCTACCCGCATCCAAAGGCCTTCATACTTTTATTTAACTTGATTGTCTTGCCTCATTTATTTATTTGTTCGGATCAAACTTAGTAATTAAAAGTTTACTTCCTTCCTGTTGATCAATTGATCTGCAATTTCGTACGCACCTTAAGTACTGATGACAATTTAATTTAACACATTCGGTGTCGTTTTAAATCCAAAATGGTTGATTTCATATTTTTTATTACTTTTTCCTCAATATGGTTATTAACTTTTATATAGATTATATAGATAGAAGAAGAAGATAGATAATAGATGCAAAAGTTTTGATTGTTACTTAATCACACCAGAACAGCTAAATTGATTTTTATGAAATTTTTATTGCTGCAAATAGACCCCAGGAGGCGCTTTTACACGTCCCAATATTTAAACCTACCACTGCTTCGGGACAAGTCTGGGCTATTGCCGAGAAGAAGCAGCGCAAGAAATTCTAGATTATAGTTTGGAATAGAACATAGGCTTTTAGGCACTTATTTTATCCCGAGATAAATTTCAGTCCCCATGGATATAAAGTATCAAATTGAAATTGTATAACGAAGTCGCGGGAATCAGCTAGTCTATACTAATATTATAAAGCTGAAGAGTTTGTTTGTTTGAACGCGCTAATCTCAGGAAGTACTGGTTCGAATTGAAAAATTATTTTTGTGTTGGATAGTCCATTTATCGGGAAGGCTTTAGGCTATATAACATCACGCTTCGACCAATAGGAGCGAAGCATCAGTGAAAAATGTTGAATAAATAATCGCGATCATAATTACAGAAATTGACGCGGACTAAGTCGCGGGCAACCGGTAGTGTATTATAAAGCTCTTAATTATTCCAATTCTTTGAATAACTCACAAAAGTTAACAAGAAACTTCAAAAAGCTAGCAGTTACAAACCAACTTACAATCAGAGCGAAGCTTTTGACTAAGTAACTCGAGCTTTTATCTATTTGACATCAACAGAGAGGTCGTTTAGATGGAAAAAAGGCTGAAGGGTGGGGACTATGTGAAATAGAAAAACATAGAAGAAGCACGAGGAGAGGCTGGGAAATAATAAAGGGTAAGTACCGTACAAGTTTTGTGGTATTATATTAATCGATATTATAGGTATTGTGTATTACACCACAAATCGAGTCTCGCCTCTTTTTGCGAGTTTACCGATTTGTTTTGATTTGATTACAAATGTATACTTTTCTTCAATAACAATAGAATAAGATGGTAATAATCATCCCACTGCAGGGCAAGGGCCTCCATCATTGAATTCAAGTTACCACAACAATTATTTTTTCATGCATTATATCACTAAGCTTGTCAAATGCAGGTTGGTGATCACAAACCCGAGCAACGTTCGGAAATTCGCAACTCTTGTAGTCCGACCCCGGGAATCAAACCCGGTACCCCGAGATCTTGGAACTTGACTAACGGGGCTCCAATATTATAAATACGAAAGCAGCTCTGTCTGTCTTTCTGTTACGCTTATACACCTAAACTACTAAAACCGAATTTGATGAAATTTGGTGTACAGACTCCGTGATTAACAGGTTTAATACCGGAAGCGATCACCGACTCGTTCGAGGCTCTCTGAATATCGATTTTAAGGCTGAACGTGTCCGTCTGATGAAGGCAAGGCTCCGACCTACTTTGCTCCAAACCATGATAGGATCTGAAACGTTCCAGTCAAACCTGGAAAACCGACTTGCTGCCGTGGAAACCACAACAGACGTAAACCAGAACCTCGAAAATGTGGTATGGATCCTCAGGGAAGAAGGTACGAGATTTTGTGAAATGCAGCGTAAGGGCAGGAAGTCAAAGCTTTCGGAAGGAACTTTAGGGCTGATTAAGGAACGACGTGAAAACCCACCTGTCACTTCGTCAGGAAAACGCGCTCTAAACCGAGAGATCAGTAAGCTCGTACGACACGACCTCCGTTGCTCCAATACTCTTGCGATTGAAAGAGCGATCGAGCAAAATCGGGGGTCGAAAGTGTTCGTACAATCTCTTGGAAGAAGCCACCTGACGAAACTGACCACAGCATGTGGAGAAGTCGTTGCTTCGAAGCCAGCAGTCCTTTCCGAAGTAGAACGCTTCTATGGCCGGTTATACGCTTCGCATGCATCTCGACCTGATCCCGAAAATGAGGATCCTAGAGCCACGTTAACACGCCACTACACTCAAGACCTGCCAGAAGTCAGCATTGACGAAATCAGGATGGCTCTTAAACAGCTGAAAAATAGAAAAGCCCCTGGAGAGGATGGCGTTACAACAGAATTGCTAAAGGCTGGAGGTAAACCCGTACTGAGGGAGCTTCAAAAGCTTTTTAACGCTGTCCTGTTTGAAGGGAGAACTCCGGAGGCGTGGAGTAAGAGCGTTGTCGTTCTGTTCTTCAAAAAAGGAGATAAGACCCTGCTGAAGAACTATCGACCCATTTCCCTTCTAAGCCACGTCTATAAGCTGTTTTCAAGAGTCGTCATGAACCGCCTTGCGCGAAGACTTGACGAATTCCAACCACCGGAACAGGCTGGATTTCGGAGCGGATACGGCACCATAGACCACATCCACACAGTGCAGCAGATTATACAGAAGACCGAAGAGTACAATCAGCCCTTGTGTCTAGCATTCGTGGACTATGAGAAAGCCTTCGACTCGATAGAGATCTGGTCCGTTCTGGAGTCCCTGCAGCGTTGCCAAGTAGATTGGCGGTACGTGCAAGTGATGAGATGTCTCTACGAAGCCGCCACCATGTCCGTCCAAGTACAGAATCAGCAAACAAAACCTATACCGTTGCATCGAGGAGTGAGACAAGAGGACGTCATTTCCCCGAAATTGTTCACAAATGCAATGGAGGATATGTTCAAGACGCTGCACTGGAAAGGACGAGGCATCAACATCAATGGCGAATACATCTCTCACTTGCGATTTGCAGACGACATCGTCATTATGGCAGAAACGCTGCAGGACCTACAACAGATGCTGAATGACCTGGCTGACTCTTCTGTGCGCATCTGTTCGCGGATGAACCTGGATAAAACCAAGGTTATGTTCAATGAACATGTACTACCGCAACCGATTGCGATGCACGGCGCCGTCCTCGAAGTTGTTCAGAAATACGTGTACCTCGGGCAGACATTGCAGTTAGGTAGAAACAACTTTGAGGATGAGGTGAACAGAAGAATTCAGTTGGGTTGGGCAGCATTTGGGAAACTACGTCGAGTCTTCTCATCGTCGATCCCACAATGCCTCAAGACGAAAGTCTTCAATCAGTGCGTCCTACCCGTCATGACATACGGAGCCGAAACGTGGACACTGACGGTACGGCTAGTCCACAAGTTCAAAGTCGCTCAACGGGCTATGGAAAGAGCTATGCTCGGAGTTTCTCTTAGGGATAAAATCAGAAATGAGGTGATCCGGCAGAGAACTAAAGTTACCGACATAGCCCACCGGATTAGCAAGCTGAAGTGGCAGTGGGCTGGCCATATTAGCCGCAGAACCGACAACCGCTGGGGTAAACAAGTTCTTGAGTGGAGACCGCGTCTCGGCAAATGTAGTGTAGGACGCCCTCAGGCTAGGTGGAGTGATGATTTGCGCAAGGTGGCTGGCAGGAGCTGGATGCGAGAAGCCGAGGATCGACCTAAGTGGCGTGCAATTGGAGAGGCCTATGTCCAGCAGTGGACTGTGATAGGCTGATGATGATGATGATGATGATGGTGTACAGATAAATTGGACCTTGAGGAAGGACATTGGCTCTTTTGTTTTCTACTGCTGTGTACTGGTTTCTGCCCGCGCGATAGATCGTGTGGTTAGTAGAACGCGTAAGTAGTGGAACGTGGGCAAAAAGCTAGTTCGTGGCGTAGTGGTACGCACCGCTTTCCAAGATGTCGCTTGCTCCGAGACCCCGGGTAAAATTCCCGGTCGGGTCAATGTAAAAACAAATTTTACCGTGTCTGGGGGTTTGTAGTACCTTCGTTGTTTCTGATTTACACAAAACAAGTGATTCTCAAAATATGTGTTGTAGTCCACATTGCCCATTATACAGAATGAAATTTTAACCAATTTCCAAATTGTAATATATCAATCTACGAGGTAAAACACAAATGACGTATTTTTTCTTTTGGTATAGCCCAGTACAAAAATGTCAAGACAAAGCACTTAGAAAATGTCCTCAATAAATTCGAAAATTTTTGATACGACCGCCTAGCAACACTTTTTTTACGCGATTCGCATCTCATTTATTCATTACGATACCATTCATACGTTTTTGATTACCCCTTTTTTACCTTATCAGGCCTAGGACCGTAAAAATTGAAAACTATATTGCGAAAAATATTTTCGGGTGAAACTTGATTTACAGTTTTTACTTCATAAATGGGCTCTAAATACGATACCGAACGCCTATAAAAATTTTGAAAAGTGGTTAAAATTTCAGCCTGTATTTAAAAGCAATTGTTTACTGTGTCAACTACTCGTATTTATAATGCAATTGATTAAAACACTTTTCTAAAACTTTTTCGCTAACTGTTTCACATATAAGTGCAGCGGGAAAGTTGCATTACATAATTACATCAGAGACAAGGACGGGAGCACTTTGCATCTGCACCGGTTTGTGAGGGAGAGAGATGGATTACTTTGTCAGACGGGTGACCATGTGTTTTGATTTTCTTTACGATCTAAATTTTTCAACATTTAATTTAATAACACTAATATTAAATATCATAAAAGTAATAGTATCCATAATATGCTTTATTGGCCCAAATCAAATATATACAATAAAGTAAAGTACTATCTTTATCATAATCGTTACACAGAAGCTTAGAAAACCTAACCTAGCAATTGGCATATAAATTCCTTTTCTGATAAACAGATAAGGCAGAAGGCCAACAATACATTTATTTACAACTATCTTTTGCCCGCGACTTCATCCGCGTGAAGTAGTTATTTTTGGTATTTTTTTTTAAATGAAATAACATCATCCCTCGTTTTTAAAGTCGGTTAAAAATCTTAGCTAGCCTATATCCTTCCCCAAGGTCTAATCGACCATCGTACAAAATTTAAATCGTTACACACACAAAAATACAAATCTTTCCTCTTTATAAGGTTAGTGTAGATGTAGATAAGATTACATTTCCCGTCAGGAAGAAGGAATCACTTCTTAAAAATCTCGTTGACACCAATTCTGTGTGCAATTTCATTATTTTCATGTATTTATGTTAGTCTAGCTTTTGGTTTAAACGCCTTGCCAAGATCTCGGGGTCCTGTGTTCGATCCCCGGGTTGGGCAACAAAAGTTTTTTCGGACATTCTCGGGTTTGTAAACACCAACACGCATTTGGCAAGTGTGGTGATTATTCCAGTACCCATCATTGCTGTGTTAACTTAAATTTAATAATGGTAGCCTTTGTTCTACAGTAGGATAACTATAGGCCCTTAATTTTTTTTTTAATAAAAATAAATTAATATCCCAGCGATGTATAAATTCATGGTGTCTGAACCCCAGTGACTCCGCGGTCAAGTGGCGCGGACTAATCACTGCATGCTATTTACAAACGCTCTATTTTCGTCTCTGGAACTTTTAAACCCCTTTCCTGGGTTTTTCTGTGGAGATAATTGTGTCTTTGTTGCAAAAAAGGGTTATTTTTCTTTAATTTTCATGCAGTTTTCAGGACGCAGAAAGACTTGGCTGGATAAGCATTGCGAAACGGTATCCATGTATTTCTGTTTCCCTTTTAATCTCTACGATTACTGGTTCAAGCATCACGCACGAAAATAAATCTGTCTATACCTTATATTTTTTATTCTATGAATGCTTCGGAACAAATGTTGCCTTTTGATAAGAAGAAACAGCATAAGAATGGGAACTGGGTCAGCATTATTTTTTAAATCTATTTATATGTTACAAGAAAATATATACCGATGCAAGCTAGGTCATTCTGTATTTATATCGTTTAGTTAGATCATCATCAATAGGGTATCAGTATTTAAACTTGAAAAATTATGTCTCAGGCGGGACTCGAACCCGCATCTCAATGCATACCGGGCGCGCGGATTACCAATTATTATTACTCGTAAGCAACCAAGATACTGCGTCACAGTCGTCAATTTTTCAAGCATATTCTTTTCGCTGCAAGTCTCATCAAATGTTAGGAGTTTGACACACAGTTAACACCCGAGAGAAACATCTTTGCAGATGTTTGACAGTCAGTTGAGATGACAAAACTATTTAAATAATAATTATGATATTTTAGAAACTTAATTGCAATTATAGTATCAGTATATAAATTTGAAAAATGTCTCAGATGGGAATCGAACCCGAATGTTTATGAAGGACTGGTGTTTTTTATGTGCTAGCACTAAACGATTGACCCAAAGGTTGTCTGGAAGAAATCGCTCATAGCGATAAGGCCGCCTAAATTGTACATCTTTTTGTAAACATTGTTTTTTAATTATCTTGTTTGGTGTGCAATAAAGAATATTCTATCTATCTATCGAAATGCAAACGCTATTTCCCACCACTGAACAAGACGTAATCACTCTTTCCCACGAACGGATTTCGTATTGTAAGCGGTCTAACACCTAGTACATCAAAATCTAAATACCAAGCGTCTCTTTTTCTTACCCGCTGAGCGACCTTGAGTCTTCTTACACCGCTGAGCGACCTTGAGTCTTCTTACACCGCTGACGTACTTCATACAATTTATCTTCAGTAACTTTATTATAATATCATTTGAAAAAGTTTCCTTTCAGTTATTTGTATCCAACAAACTTTTGTTCGTTCCCGTGACAAATCTCCGGAACTGCCATGATGGCGATACTCCAATAGAAAAGAATTCGGTAGCTTCTTCCCGGCTTAGCCCACACTCGTCCCGAAGCTGTGGTAGGTTTAAATTTTGGGACGTCTAGTCTGTAAAACGCGCCTCTAAGGGCATATTTGCCTAAAATACAATCCAACCAAAGAAAAATCGAAGCCTACAAAGTGCGAGTGAGTTCGTAATTGTTTCATGTATTCAATAAATGTTTTTTGAGTAACTATTATATTTCTAGAGTTATATGATTTGGGGTTTATTTATACCACTTGTATCTTATTTATTATGAGTTTCGGATATTTCGGCACTATTGCAAGCGCCATGATCACGGGAGAACTGGTTCATCATGGTATAAGCCCCGAATCAAATAACTCTAGTGATAGTAGAGTTATAAACTAATTTTAGTACTGTTTTATTTAAATTGCTTTCATTGCACTACAGGTACTGCATTGTACCTCTCTTGTGTCCACATCGGGAGCTCTTCATCATCGGGGATGTATTAAATTTCAATAAAAGCTATTCGTAATCAACGTGCCGACGGAAAACATAATTCACTTCGGGAACCAATTCCGAGGCGTTCATGAGAACAATGATATTATTGAATTTCTTATAGACGATATTTTTCAGATGTTTAAAAAAAGGCTGGATATTCTTGCTCGGCTGGGTAGAAATAAAAGTTAATTGTTTACAGGCTTCAGTTGGATTCTTAGGAACTGTTGTGAAGCTTATGATTATGAAAATACAAAATCAAAAATAGTGTGACCATGAGCGATTCAATAAAGTAATTATTTATTTGTTTGTTATTAATGACAAGTACTCATCGTCATCATAAACTCTAAAAGGATGACTTAAAAGCGGAATCGCCACGCTTGGCAGACGGGTTGGCGATCGCAGTTTGGCCAATGGCGGAGAGAAAACGTTGCCGTCCTCTTTTTTGGCAGTAAAAACACCCCCTATAAACACCTCTTTGAATAACATAAATAAAATCAAAATAATCACCTCTAATGATGGTGACTATGAAAATTCATAATATTATATTCGGTAGACATTTGATCTGTGTGTCGTGAAACTCAATGCAGTGGTAAGGACCCGAATAAATTAAGTGTTCCGCCATAGCCGATTTCTGCGTATCATTTGGTATAAAGTTTTTTGTCCAACTGAATCGATCGGAGTTACAAAAACGACTTTATCGTAAGTCAATTAGAATTAGATTTCGAAGAAGTGAGAAAAAGTAAAAAGTTTCGGTCAAATGAAATTCGGCTTAAAATATTTCTAACTTAAAATGAGTAACCGAGTTAGAGTTATGAATGTCTTGCGTATGCTACAGATCTAGCGTTGTGCTACGTAACTGTTACAAGCAGCGACTACGAACGTAGACTATTTTGCTACGCTCCGCGGCTAGTTTGGTGTTACCATGCATTTTTTTTCTGTTATTTTGCCATGATTGCGGAAGATATCGTCTGTGATCTTGGCTTAGATTATAATGAATTTAAAAATATTTTTGCCTGAAAAACCGTTCATAAAAATAAAAATTAAACTCATTTAAACAGAAGTATTAATAAATCGATGAAATTTTATAATAACACATGACTTAGCTGATTATCAGATTGTCGAATGTCGATCTACCGTTACCTCTGCTAAGAGAATCGAAAATACATTCACAAATCTTACGAGGCATGGAAAAAATACAGTATATTTCGGTTCTTTTCTCAGTAAATAAGTTGAAGCGCCAAAAAGCCTCTAATCAGAGGAGCGGTTTCGGTAATCAGAAGACGGCTGATTGAGCCTATTTCAGTTCTCAGTTCGTTTATTTGATGAAAATGCATTTCTTTCAATTCCATTTATGAGAGTATTCAGATTTTTGATGTTTTTGTTGGTTCTCTTCAGAGAGTTTGAATGACTTTGTAGTGCGGTTTCGCAATCGGCGCTTTGAGACAACAGTGTTTGGGTTTGATTCTTTTTTTGAGTCAATTTAGAGAAAATCCTATTCTGTTACATATTCACCCTTAATCCTCTTGAACAGCTAAACGGTTAAAAATGATATTTGTCAAAGAGATAGTTTGAATCCGGGAAAATAAATTAGTTTTCGCCCTTGAAATCTTAATGGGGTTAAAAGCGTGGACGAGGAATCCATATTTTACTGATTTGCTGTTGCAGAGCTGAAGTGGGCAGTGAGTGGCACACATAGAAAAGCTGATGTCCATCGGAGCGGAAAAGTTCCGGAATGGTGACCGTGCACCTGATAACGCTTTGTAAGTAGGCCCTCCGCCAGGTGGACCAACGATGTGGCGAAGGTCGCAATGCCGCTAGTTACTGTAATCACAGATAAGATAATACTAAAGTACTGTAATTAAGTCTATTCATATTGTGAACTAAATAGATGCATAAAGACAAACTTTTAGTTGGTGGTGTAGATCTTTGTAGTTACATAAGCTCTAATCTAGGCGTGCGGTGTGTGCCTTGTTCAGGTCAGGCTCTGTCTAATCAGAGGAAGACGAGGTCAGGCCGGTTTCAGTAATTACAGCCGATTGGGCAGTTCATTGCGACGGCCAATGAAAATTATTCGTGTAGATAGGTCTGTGGCGCTCTGCCTTCTGTCATTAGGAACATTGTGCATCAGTTTCCATTTAGATAGGTAGATTGCAATTGAATTGAAAGTAGTAGTAACGGTCAATAATCATTACACTGCAGGGCAAGGGCCTCCACCATTTAAATCAAGTTTATCATATCAATGATGGGTACGGGCATTATTACCACGCTTACCAAATGCGAGTTGGTGATCAAAAACCTGAGTAATGTTTCGAAATTCCCAACTTTTTGTTGCCTGACTTAGGAATCGTACCCGGGACTCAGAAATCTTGGCCCGGTATTCAAATCATTAAACTAACGAGGCGTTGAATTGAAGGGGGAGGGGGAGGGAGAGGGAGAGGTAGTGGGAGAGAGAGAGAGAGAGAGAGAATTAAAAATAAATTTAAAATAAAATAAAATTTTATTACATTTCCTTCACTAAAAATGAACTTCGTTCCATCCGGGTGTCCCTTGACACCTCTCAAGTTTTTTTACTTAAATTTATTCCAAATTATTTTTTTAATAAGTCGTCCTAGGGTGCCTTCTATTAACTATAGAAAGTTAAATAATTTGGGCCTACGCGAACATCTCTGATGATAAGATGGGAATCCAACCTACATCTCAGTATTAAATAAGCATTAAATGTATAATTCTCCATACTAAATTATTTGCAATGTATCAAACCTTATTGCTTTTGACAATTCAAACTTTTTTGATGTATGGCGTTTGACATAACATTGACAGAATGCGTGCTGCAAATATCGTCAAAACGAGGGTAAAAAAAACTGAATTTGCTAATGGCCAGTAATGTCATTTGTTCCCGTGTCGGAATACCAAATAAATTATTTATATACTCGCCAGAAAGAGAAGTGTATATCATAAAGCATAATAAATAAATAAATAAATAAATAAATGTGGACAACATCACATACATTGTTCTGATCCCAATTTGAATAACTATTTAAAGCATTCGTATTTTGGAAACCAGAAACAACGAAGGTACCACAAACACCCAGACCCGAGAAAATGTAGAAAAACGCATTTTTCTCACATTGACCCGTCCGGGAATCGAACCCGGGACCTCGAAGCAGGCGACACCTTGAAAACCGGTGTGTACGCCACTCCGCCACGGAGGTCGTCGAATAATAATAATAAACAATTGGTAACATTTTATTTATTATACCATTTCGTAATCATAGTTAAGACAGGACAACGTCTGTCAGGTCCGCTAGTACCTAATAGATAAAAAATAAGAATTAGATAAATAGTTCTATCAACGCCTCGTTGGTCTAGTGACTTAAATACCAGGCCAAGATCCTAGGGTTCCCAAGTTCGATCCCCGGGTAGGGCAACAAAAAGTTAAAAATTTTCAAATATTGCTGATGATCAATGATAGAGGCCTTTAGCCTGCAGTGGGTTGATTATAGGCTGATATTTTGAACTCAAATAATGCTAGCTTTAATTAATAGATACACAGGTTTTAATTAGTAGACTTAAGCTATTTGATAAATGCTAATACAGCGGGTAATTTCGAGCGCGGTCACGCCGCCTAATCAGGCCACTGATTAGGTCATCAGAATTACTGATCTGATTCATTAGTCATTTAAATCAAACAATTTCATACATTAATGTACGTAATGATGACACTGAATCTATTGCAATGAGATCAACTCTACAATAATAATCAAATACGCCATGTCATTGTTAATAACTTTATTGATTTGGAATATCTTTTTTTTAATAATCAATGGGTTTGCTCTTAAATACAAACTTAATTATGAAGAAGCCTAAGATGGAGCGAGCTTATCTAAAATGTAACTTCCCTGCGGTGCATACAGCCAGTACGGCAACAGCACGTCAACCTACCACAAAACGTCAAATTTTCTCAATTGATATTGATCTCTACTTGTTGGACTTAAAGTTGAAAATCAATTCAATGACCTTTACCTTTTGGGCTGCTTGACCTGCCGTTGTCTGTAGATATAGTACTTAGAATTGAAAATACAGTTCCTTGAATAAACAATGTACAAGGAGAAAAAAATATTTTATAATACTACCAGAACGACTTGTAAAACAAATCTACAAAAAACTGCGAGTTCTATCAGAATTTGTTTTAAGGATAAATAGTCACTTATTTGCAAATTCTAAAAAAAATCTGGTAAATAAGTTAAGTGTACGAAACATGTAAAATAGTATCCGTTATTTACTATCTTTGTAAAGATCAAAATAATGAGTTAGTAATGGGCACAACTATGTTTAAGTATTGCTAGCAGTAAAAATTTGATGGTAAAGTGTACCGAAAAATGTGTTCAATGTACCAGAAAATTCACGTTACTAAAAATTAGATTTTTAAAATATCATTTTCAAAATGTATAGTTGTCACGTATAGCACTATGCGTTCTACGAGTAGTTAACTTCCTCAAAATTCTGGTTAATAAAACTAGACCTTTTTCTCCGTGTTCTAGTAATGGGCCGACTACAGTAGTTGCCGACTGGCCGACTAACCGACTAATCGGCAATGCCGATCATTCAAATACCTACTTGTCGCAGGTGTCATTCTTGTCATCAATTAAGGCGGGAAGCGAAATACAAAAACAACAAAGTTTACAAAATAGTTTAACGGTGCAGTGGTTTCTTTAGGACTCCTGATCAAGAGATAATAATGGTTGCAGTATGAAAGATAATTGCGTTAGATAACCAACCTTTCCTTTATTTAGTTCAAAACACTGGTTTTCTCAGTTCTATAAAGAAGTTCCAACTTCCAACCAAAATACGTTTTGCGTAGTAGGAAATATTCGACAAAAAATAAAACTCCCATCATTAGCGACGAAAATAAAGCTAGTCGGCATATTTTGCCGAATAGTCACCGACCACGAACGATGCCGAGTAGTCGTTTTTCCCGACTAGTCAACCCATCTCTAGTTGGTACCTTCAACATCCCAAGAGAGCTACCAAGAGATTGATTGTTTCGACGAATTTATTTAAGGCTTTACGCTGTTAGCAAGCGACATTTCATCAATACCCGAAAGAAATGTTTTTAAAAATATATAAAAAAGTTTTATATATTTTTTTGAACTGAATTGTAGGTATAAATTTAAAATATTATTCCTCGAATATTTGTTTCTAAAGATAAGTCGAAAGTCCCACTTATTTATCACAGGCCTAAATGTACCGGCACCACAGAAAACCGTCTAAGTGCGAGTCGGACTCGCGCACGAAGAGTTCCATAACTTTAGTTAATATAGTGCCTTACCATTTATTGATATCGAGCAAAAATAGAGTGATTTTTGTATGGGAATTACATATTTATTTTAATTTTATTACTTATTATTAAAATAAAAATACAACTGAGTGTATTGTGACTATTTCAAGTGCATACTTGTTACCATTACTGATATGGAACAAAAAAGGCCAATAAATTCGCGTTTTATATATGGGTTAAATATTTATTTTATCTTGTTTTTGGTATTTGTTGTTATTCCGGCAAACGAAATATTACATAATTTGTGAAAATTGCAAAGTCTTAGTAATAGGGTCCCGTTTTTACCCTTTGGACACGGAACCCTAAAAAGAGATTTACATCTGCCGCCGCCGAAATTTTTATTCTGTCATACCCATCATTGCTATAGCAACTTCAATTCTGTGCAGGCTGATTATAGGTCGTTTCTTTATACGGCATAGTGATTGTTAAGGAGAAGCGTTGGTGCCTTCGGTGGTAGATCAGGTGGAAATAAAAAGCGGACTGTATTTTATAGGATTGAATGTAATTCGGGACAAGTACTACAACAGTGACCGCACACTATGAAGATATTGAAGGGAGTGGGTTCGACCGAGCATCGATGTTCGCTCGCGAACCGAACGTTCGCTCGGTGTTGTTTGTCGCGGTTCGGCGGTTGTGCGTCTCATCGTATCTCATGTCCCCCCCTGGCATCCATGACATAGCCCGTGCGTGGACAGTGATCGAATCAAGAATAATTTACTGACTTAAGTGTTTTAAGCAAACAACTAATGTTGTAGTTAATCAGCAGAAACGCTGCGAGTCAATCAGCTCACTGATTAGAGAAACCGGCGCGACCGCGGCGCTGATTGGCCGCCGCCGACACCGCCGGACGCCGTTTAGTTTAAAAGTGAACACTAAGGCTTAGAGCGCACTGCGATCTTTTGTCATGCGTTACCACAAATACGATTTTTTGGGTTCTCTACCACATAAGGCAAAAAATGGAACCCTTGTAGGATCACTTTCACTCCGTCCGTCTGTCTATCTTTGGAACGAGTACTGTAACAGCCTATAATCATCCCACTGCACGGAAAAGGCCTCCACCGTTGAATTCATGTTACCAAAGCAATGATGGGTGTACTGGCATATGCGGGTTGGTGATCACAAACCCGAGCAACGTTCGAAAATTCGAAACTTTTTGTTGCCCGACCCAGGATTCGAACCTGGGACCCCGAGATCTTGACTCTGTATTTAAACCACTAGACCAACGAGTACTGAGTTGAAGTTAAGTTGAAAACCATATAAAAGTAATGGCTTTTAATTATTCCACTGCACGGCAAAGACCTCCACCATTGAATTAAAGTTGCCACAGCAATGATGCCGGCCTTATCACCATGCTTACCAAATGTGGTTTGGTGATCGCAAACCCGAGCTATGTTCAAAAATCATAAATGTGTTCTCTGACCCGAGATTTTATTCCAATACTTAAACCTTTGACCAATGGGGATCTATGTATTATTAATTGAAGTTTAATGAATTGAGTTGAGTGCTTATAAGCAAACAACTAATGTTGTAGTTAATCAGCAGGAACGCTTCGGGTCAATCAGCTCACTGATTAGAGAAACCGGCGCGACCGCGGCGCTGATTGGCCGCCGCCGACACCGCCGGACGCCGTTTAGTTTAAAAGTGAACACTAAGGCTTAGAGCGCACTGCGATCTTTTGTCATGCGTTACTATTAACTAGATACAACTTTAGGTGAAAATTAGGTTATGTCTGACTAAGAGATGACAAGCGATGTCATTACGTAACCTTATGTCAAATGAGAGCACATTCAATTGGGACACTTTTTAACGCTAATTGTATCTCTATTTTATATGATAGTTACGTAAGTATATAATTTAATTATTCTTTATTATTTATGTAAATTATTTGAAATTGAATTAAGTGCTTTTGCTAAAAATGACATCCACTGAACTACTTTAATGTTTTACTAAGGTTTAAAGTTAACTGCATTAGATATCACCCATACATACCCCATCAACCGTGAACAGTTAAAATCCGAAATGTGACATATCGTCGCTGCGCGTGCAACACCGCGGAAGAGCAGTTTGTAAATACCGCGTAGGTGTTTGCTTTTATAAAATTTTACAAGAAGTAAAGAAAACTGGAAATTTCAGTCATTTGGCTATATTTTACGGACCAAACCAAGTAGTAACTTTTTTGTGACTTACTTTATTAGTTAGTTCGGCCCGTAAATATTGTCAAATGACTAAGATTTCCAGTATTTTTAACCTCTTGAAAATTTTTATAAAAACAGATACGCGGTATTTACAAACTGCTCTTCCGCGGTGTTGCACGCGCAGCGACGATATCACATTTTTCCAATCATATCTAAGATTATTTGCCACACCCAGTAGAACCATCTCTTGTACAACCTGTATACCAAGTACGTATTAAATCCGATAATATTGCGGTGAAAAAAAACTTTCCAATTCAATTCACCGAGGTCTAAATTTATTTCCCTCTCCCCAAGTAGGTTTAAGCACTTTATCCCACACCGGGTAACGATCAAGAAATCTACTATCAATACTAAATTCGTTCACAAAGAGAAAAAGACTTAACCGATCCAATTTTAAGTTTGTTACGTTCCACTTGGCGCATTGAGCGGACTCTTATTAAATTAGTCTCTATTAGAGACATATAGAGCGCAATGCAGTCTTGTTATTTTATAAATGTGATATATAAATGCTTGGACGAGCAATTTCTTTAAATTGTATTGATACTAGCTGACCCGAAAAACGTTTTGCCATGAAAAGAGTAAAGTAACAGCCTTTAATCATCACACTGCAGGGCAAAGGCCTCCATCATTGAATTTAAGTTATTACAGCAATGATGGGTACAAACACATAATGAATATGATTGTCATATGTAGGTAGATGATCACAAACCCGAGCAATGTTTGCGGAGCCGTATTTTGTTATTTTTTTTTTAATAGTTAGGTATTTGTCGACCTCTGTGGTGGAGTGGCGTACACGGTTTTCAAGGTGTCGCCTGCTCTGAGGTCCCGAGTTCGATTGCCGGACGGGTTAGTATAGAAAAAAAAGTGTTTTTCAACATTTTCTCGGTTCTGAGTGTTTGAGTGCCTTCGTTGTTTCCGATTTTTACAATACGAGTGCTTTTAAATAGTTACTCTCTTTTGGATCAGGACAATAAATGTGATGTCGTCCATTTTTTTTATTTAAAACTAAGATAGTAAATAAGTAGATAAAAATAAGATTGTATGTACTTTTTAATGCTATATTATGATGAAAAAATAAAATTGAGGAGGATAAGAGATAACAAAGGGGTTATTTTCAGGCCCGCCAGGTAGATTCCCTAGTTCCTATAAAATATAAAAAAAAAATATTTTAGGTGATAAACCCATATTCTGATAATTATACATTCAAATTAGATAATATACAGTATTAAATAAACAAAAACAAAGTGCAATGAAATACATGTTCGATAAGATCAATTATATAAATGCAATTTCAATACATTAAATAGTTAAAATTGAAACAATAAATAGTCAAATATAAATAATCCAAATTAAAATAATATATATAACATAGTTTGCTTTACCCAAAGGTTGTAGAAATCGCTCCGTAGCGACAAGACTGCCTCATTGTACGTATTATTGTGATGCTAAATGTTTTTTTGTCATTAGTTTTGTGCAATAAAGTATGTAATTGTGTTGAAATTTATAGGTCACCAGACATTATTCAGCGCACAATTAGTTCCAGTACCTTTATTTTCATTTTTATCTGATGGATACAAAATTGTTTACATAACCTGTAAAAAGTTTCCCCCCTTTCAGCTATCTTTACAACTCCAGGCTTATCGAAGTCGCAAACAACTGCTCGGATACATCCGGCTTCGAGCCTAGTTGTTTTATTAGTTTATCCCGAATGTGGTATTCGTAGACCACTTTCCAATCAGACGCAGATTTAAGAAGTCTTTTTTATTATCTAGTGACCAGACCAGCTCGCTATGTTTTAAAACTGTTTTTAAGCAAATTAAATTCTGATATTAATTAAAAATACAATACCTTGCTTAAATTCCTTTGACTGTCTTAGGTGTGTTTGACCTGCACAATCGTTTTGATTTTTGACTGGCTTATGTGCTACCTGATCATGTAAATTTTGCTTACCATGTGACTGCTAAAACCAATGGAGCTACCAAGACGAGTCTGTATGAGTCGATGAACTTATTAAGGGGACTACAGTACTAGAGCTATTTGTTGCCCCCAATTAATAAAATTTTATTACTTCTAAACAAAATCAGTTCTAAAAATATTAGAACAGTATTACCTCAGCAAATTACCTCTGTTTTTTATTAACTAACAGTAAACTTTTCATTTAGTTGGTTATAAAGTCGAATTTGTAGTTAACGCCGGAAGCGGCCGCTTTATTCAATAATGTACAATACTAAAGAATGCCAGAATGAAAAGCAGTTAACAGTGATTCGATAAATACTAGAGGCAATTTGCTTAAATGATACTGTTCTTGTTTTTTGAGATTTAATTTTGTTTAGAAGTCATAAAATTAAACCAATTAGGGGTAGCACATTGTCATAGCTCTAGTAGTCCCCTTACAAGATTCTTACGCTGTCGTAAGCCAGCGGAGTTCTAATGTTTTTTTGTTATGAACAGACAACAGCACGTCAATCTACCACAAAACGTAAAATTTTCTCAGTTCATACTTTATTTGATATTTTAGCAATTAAATTGCAATTATAATATCAGTATATAAACTTGAAAAATTTTTGTCTCAGGCGGGACTCGAACACGCATCTCCTCGCATGCCGGGCGGGCGCTATACCACTAAGCCACCGAGACACTGTGACTCAGCGCGAATTTTTCAAGCATTTTCTTAACGCTGTAAGCCAGCGTTGCTTCATCAAATGTTAGGAGTTTTATACTGATATTATAATTGCAATTTAATTGCTAAAATATCAAATAAAGTATATAAATACTCGTAGCTGTTTCATCTTAACTGACTGTCAAACATCTGCAAAGATGTTTCTTTCGGGTGTTAAGGGTGCATACTCCTAACATTTGATGAAGCAACGCTGGCTTACAGCGTTAAGAAAATGCTTGAAAAATTCGCGCTGAGTCGCAGTGTCTCGGTGGCTTAATGGTATAGCGCCCGCCCGGCATGCGAGGATCGAATCGATCGAGGTTCGAATCCCGCTTGGGACAAAAATTTTTCAAGTTTATATACTGATATTTACTGATTTCTACCTAAGTTGAAAATCAAATCAATGACCTTTAACTTTTTAGGTAGGTTGACCTGCCGTTGTCTGTACCTACTTCAGCATCAGAGATTGAAATTGCTGGTGTTAATCAAAATCACAATTCTTTGAACATTTGTTTTTCGACTGTCTTTAGTGAGACCTGAACCTATACTTTTGCTTACCGGGTGAATGCGTTAACATATTTACGAGTATCTATAAAGACGTTGTATGTGTCGTCGAACCAATGGAGAAAGTGGAAAGAAATTTGTTCAAGGAATTGCAGTTTCGTTTTACCATGGTTCAAGAACCATATAATTATCTATTTTTATAATATAAAATAAAAATAATAAAATATATTTTATTTCTTAGTGGTTTGTGTCTATTTATGTCAAAAGACCATCGGCGTTACGAACATCACACATTTCTTTTTTTTAAACGGTTCCTACTAACAAAACGTGTACACAGCTTTGCAGGATATATTTTTAAAATTAAGCTCTCTAGGGATGTTTGCATTATTTTTATTAGTAAAGTATTTCAATAATACTTTATTTATATTACAATCTAGCCTATTGACTAATAAGTATATACATTTTGCCTAAGTCACTACGTATTTAATTTTAATGGTTATAATAATAATGATAAAAATATGCATCTATGAGAATAAGTGCTCTGTGACGGTACTGGACAACAGATGAGTCTAGACGAACGTCCATATAAACAACAGTTTGGTCTTATTAGGTCTGTTACGTTGTTTATTATTTAGATGAGTTGAGGCTTGAATAACTCGTATCGTGTACGATCCGTAACATAGATCATAATATGACATCAAAAAGTAATGTAACGATATAAGTATGATATTATTCTGTTATGAAAAAGTTTCATATTCTTACATTTTTCGGATTTCTCAAAATAGGACAAAATTTATTCCATGCGTTAATAAATTTAGAAGAAAAGTCTAGCTAGAAAATATTGGGTAAGCAGCCTACAAAAGATAAAAATCAGACTAATTTTACAAAATTTAAATTGACAAAAGGTACGCAACTAACATTTTTTTTTACAAAACGCAAAAACTAACAGTAAGTGTGAAATAGTTACTTTTAAGTCGGTGTCTCACACGAAATAACCTACTGAAAATAGCTGGTTATTTGTTTCTTTAGTTTCAAAATAATGATAATGGAAAAAGAAAGAAACTTTTCTTTCAGATGATTTTAAATAGGCAACCATCCATAAAATTCTTGTAGCAGAGTTTATCGTATCTGCAGCCGCGAAATACGTGATTAATCGACCATCGTCCATTAACCATGACCTCTGAAGCCTAACTCCACAACACAATGACCGTGTATTCGAATCCATCTATCTTTATCACTCATGATTTTTTAGAGTATCTGAAAGAGACAGATATATCCGTAAATTTATACGAGCTTTGGGTTGCGCAGTAGGACCTCTGCTTCGTAATGCAGATTCTGATAGTTCACGCTGAAATGCTACAATCACCATATTTCACTTTTATGTTGAACAATGGACATTAGTTATGCCATGTAGTGTCCTTAGTTTAAAAAACTGTAAACTCAGGCGTTACTTTGCGGAAATCCATAACTATATAATATGGATTTTGAAAATTATTTTGCTAATAATTTTCGCTCGTTAACACCGGCCTAGGTACCTTCATCACACCACCCGCACTAACACTGAATGAGCAAACACTATTTCATGTAGAAAATCCGCCCTCCCTACAAAAATGCATGCAGCACAGATAATACAATTATTAGTACCCAACACCGATATAAGAAAAATCTCCACGCGTTTCACCACTTCACGTAGCATCCTCAGGATATGTTGTCGCCTTCGCTGCCAGCAAAATAATTTTCAAAATCCTTAACTAGTGTTGCAGGCGAGTTAATTAAACGTAGTCCATATTGCTAAGGCTAAAAACAGATCAGTTGACATGTTATACATCAAAAACGGATGAACAGTTTAGGCTCCGGAGGAACATACGTAAATACAAACATGCAAAAATCGACTGCTGAAATCATAACTCTTACTTTTAGATTTACCGTAGTTAAGTAAAAATAAAACCATATCCTTTAGGTACGGTAACTGAAGAAGTACTTGCGACCGGAAGAATATACTATACTATATAAACTTCTGATGATGATGTTGGTTCCAAAATGTCGGTCATAAAGTGGTGGTTGCAAGATAAAGTGGTTGCAAGATAAGTCACATCAGAAAACCGTGATATGCGGCTTAGAATATTCTGACATCTGTATATAAACTTGAAAAACTATGTCTCAGGCGGGACTCGAACACGCATCTCCTCGCATGCCGGGTGGGCGCTATACCATTAAGCCACCGAGACCCTGCGACTTAGCGCGAATTTTTCAAGCATATTCTTAACGCTGTAAGCCAGCGTTGCTTCTGCATTCTGACATCTGATCATCCTTCAAGGATAAAAAGTAATAAATAAAATAAATAAATAGGTATATAAATAAATGAATAAATAAGTATATAAATAAATTAATAAATTTAATATTTTTCAAGGATAATTTAATTAATTAATTAATCAAGGATAGTGAAGTAGCAGTACCTACTTTCTGGCAGACGAGAACCAACGTCACCCCCTCCAGCGTTAGCATCCCCTCCAATCACCGATTTCACTAGCTGAAAATTTACATAGCAATATGGCTGTACCAAAATTTATAAGCGTAATAAATCAAACATTCAAATGAAAATGACTAACGTGATTTATGCTCCTTGCTCATTATGCAAATGGTGAAAGTTCAAATACGAAGTTCCAAGTGGAGCGGAGTCTTGCGCACCGTTTATCCATTATAATTGAAATAATCATAAATTAGGAGTGTAGGAACACCGGGACATAGCGTGGGATAGCGGGACATTAGGCGGGACATCGGAACATTAGGCGCGATTGAAATTTTTCCAATTTAAATGTCCCAGTTATCCATCCACCAAGATTTTTCTTCCAATGCTCGTTTCGATTTCGGTAAGACGGTGGGTTTTTGAATTATTGTTTTAATTTGGTTAGGAGAAACTTGGGTTTTTGCCTTGGAAAAGAGCCGGTCATTTAATCACGTTCAAGTGTTTTTATAAAGGTCGTAGTTTATGACTTTGCGAGTACCTACATACACAACAAAGGTCATGAAATAAATTTATTAAGAAAAAACAGTGCCAAATTTTAAGTTCGGGGTGATTGTAAATGCTTGTTTGGCAAAGAAAGCCCACAAAAATCATATTCATATGTTTTGCACCGACACAAAATTTGGCAGTTTCTATATTTTTAGTCAGTTTACTAGTAATTTTGAGTCTTTGACAAACAAACAATAGTGATTTAGAAGCCCAACCATTTTATAAGATTTTACAAACACCAAATACTAGATAAAGAAAATTGATAGAAAGAAAATTGTACTTCGAATGGTATGTTATGGTAAAGAAATAATAAAATACCCTGATCTTTATAGACAAAATACCTAGTTGGAAACGACCAGCTGCTTGCGATTCATATTCATATAGTGGAATCCACAAATCATGGCGACACTGCAAAAACTCATTTCTACATATTGCGTGGGATAGGAACTCTGTCTGGCACTTATAACACCTTAATCTCCAATGACCACGAACGTTCCAAAGTGTTTGAAACTTCTGGATAGAATCGAATACAATCTTAAATGTAAACAACTACTTTTAAACTTTCGCGTTGCATAATTATTTGAAACGATAACGGGAATTAAACGCGATCATCGAGAAACGTCAGGCAAAATAATAAGGTATGATCGCGTTTGATTCCCGTTATCGTTTCAAATTAAATGTAAACAAACCTAGACTTAAACCCTTACATACCTATATCTTTACTTTCACTCACAGACTTTATCATGCAACAACTCAAAATATTTGGTAGTTTTTGAAATTTATCATCCCTTTTCATTCAGAATTGAATAATTAACTTGGTATACAAAAACAACAATGGAGTTTTCATTAAAGCACTTGATGACCTATTTCTACCGCAAACAATCAATATCCGAGCTGTTCCGGTTTGAATTGTGATCCAGTTTAGTGTTGTCACTCGACAAGATTAGTGGACACTATCGATAATGAATAAAATATATAAAATGCAATTTAATACTTTATTACTAAATATTTACAAAATTATCGATCTATAGGTAGACTGTCGATAACTTAAAACTGAAGTTTGTTACCATTCGACAATGTTTTATAGGACTTGATAAACTACCTTATAGTTCGTACGATTTAGCTCCCATAATACTCGTACCAGCGATCAACGTAGGTAACCACAACTTTGGAACTACTTTGTGGACCTTGAAGTACATTTGCAACCTCAGTGACATCTGTATGCAAAATCCAGTACCTATAATGGTTTAATAGAAATAGTGTGCGTAAAATAAACTCATAAAAAGATTGTATGTGTATATGAACAGTTTAATAACAATAATAACAAAATAGAGCAAGGAAGTTATCTGTCTAGGGGGAGCTATATATAATTCACTTAGTTGTATTCCACATTTAGAATCTAGGAAAAAAGGTTTAATATAAAGTGCAACAAAAAATGATAAATTCCTTTTGGAAGTTGATCTCCTAAGGGGGTAAAATACAGGGTGAAGTGTTCCTTTGATTAATTTGAATATTGTTTTGTAAAAATGCTTTAAACTCAACGTTTAAAAATCACGAAAAATCAATTGTGAAACTGTTTATCCAAAAAACTCTTTATTTCTCATTAAAATGTTGCAATCGCTGATCAAACTTGGCTGTTAAAGTAATATCCTTATTTTTAGATAGGCCTATGTCCAACAGTCGGCTCATGTAGCTTAAAGAAATAATAATTAAATAGTCAAGGTTAAAAAAATATCGATTGGTTGGCCGCACTAATGCAGTTTAATTACAGCACTACTTGAGATAGGAGGATAATATTACATGCAACACTACATACAACTGAACGTGTATGTAGGTGCTTATTGCGCGTGTATGTGTGCTTGTTGACGCCTCTGGCAAACCTCATTGTCTGGGCATCTCATACTTACTAGAAGGATGTTAATTATCCAATAATCAATAAATTGGGCATATTTTACTATTAATGTGAAAAAAAAGCCTATACTTACAGGATGAAATTTTAACCACTTTCCAAAATTGTTATAGCCGTTCAGTATCGTATTTAAAACCCATTTATGAAGTAAAAAATGTAAATAAAGTTGTCACCCGAAAATAGTTTTCGCAATATAGTTTTTAATTTTTACGGTCCTAGGCCTGTTAAGGTATAAAGGGAAAATCAAAAACTTTTGAATAGTACCGTAATGAATGAATGAGATGCGCATCGCGTAAAAAAAGTGTTGCTAGGCAGCCATATCAAACATTTCTGATTTTTGGCGGATATTTTCTAAGTGCTTTATCTTGACATTTTTGTACTGTTTGTCTCGTAGATCGATATATTAAAATTTGGAAGGTGGTTAAAATTTCACCCTGTATGTATGACGACCTCCGTAATGAGGTCCACACCAAGTTTTCAATACATTTACGAATATACTATCTTATTCCAGGGACTTTATTCGCGGAGCCTTGTGGTGCTTTTTAGCAGAAAAAAAAAACAGATTTTACTAATTTGAGGATAGGTATGCCAACATTTCGGTTCTGGATTCGATCCCGAACTTGCTAGTTTAGAAAACCACTTTCTACATTTTTTCGTCTGATTGTTTATGAGAACTTTATCGAATTTTATAACAAAAGCGCTTATAGCTACTATTAGGAACGAAAAAGCGTCTTCTTCGATTTTTCTCAAAACGATTTGAATAAATGCAAAACAGACCATCAATACTATTCGCTGGCATAAACAAATTGTCCCGATTTTTAAACAAAATCCGCAATATAAATGTAAATTCCCTCTTCTTATTTAGGGCGGATAATTTGTAATTACAATTTTGGTAGGCAATGACAAATTTTAATTAAAAAGGTTTACACTCTGCAAGTCTTTATACTTTCTTTTAATTAAACCTGAAATTTTCGCTAACAAAATGTACGTAGGTACACCAATATTGTATCAAACTTTGTTTATTGGTGCTTACGAGGCAGAGGCGAAGTGAATACAGAGTGTGGGCCTTGTAAGTATTTTGGAGCTAGCAAATAATGAATGCTTTGAATTTGTTTCCAATTTTGCGGCTTCACGGAATTTCGTTGTAACATCAATATTTAAGAGTTACAATGATAAAATTTTTGCGGTTAATTGAAATTGGTTTTTGTATTAAGTAGCTTATAAATGGATTCCACCTGAGCAGTTCTGGATTTTCGGGATGTGTTAAAAATCTAACCATAAGTGCAAAAAAAGGGAAATTATTTCCTTTTTTAATAACAAAGGAATTAATGACTGACCGAAACAATTCGGCGCACGACAGAAACATGGTTTCGGCACTCGCAAAATATTAGGGGTTAAAGTATGAAATTGCCGTTTTGTATGGACGAAATCGAGAAAAGTGTTTTCGAGAAGTCGAGAAATCGAAATCGAGAAATCGAGAAGGTCAGCTGACACATTGTAAGGGGTCTTTTCAACGACTTCCTTTGAAGTAATAGGCACTAGTATTGCATTTTTTTAGTCAAAAGTTACTTCATTTAGTTTTTGATACAATACAAAAAGAATTACGCAGTAATATGACTATACTTGAGAGCTATAAACAAAATAAAAAGTGGGAAAATAATCGGCAATTTCATACTTTAACCCCTATTACCTCTTTCCTTACGTTCACCATAGTAATGCTTAATCGTGCTACATAATATAAATTGGAACTACATTTCCTGAAAAACAAAAAAACAACTGCTCTAGATGGTACTAGAACCCTGAATCTTTCGTTTACCGTGCAACTGCTCTAAAGATGGATAGAGCCTCGGCTGGTATAGTGGTTCAGTGGTTCCCCCATTACGCAAGGGTTCAGGATCCGGTTCCCAGTCGGGTTAATTTAGGAAATGCTCTTGTCTGGTCTTTAGAAACTGGTCTGGGTCCAGAAAAGCACTTTAAGCTTCCTGGCTTCTGTCACGAAATGAGAGTCATAAAAACACGAAATTCTTTCACCATTGAAAAGCTACATTCACCTAAAGTGACATAGGCTATGTTTTTTGCTAGAAAAAATTTGGGTACCTTACTAAAACTTAACAGGTCCACCCGTGCGCAGCCGGGACGGCTGCTAGTGTTAGATACTCGAAATAGGTGGCTTGGAAACTCTGATACCAGCTATACTTGAAGGTAAGTCTTACAAGAGAAGCATCAATATTCTAGCAGCCTACATACATATGCGACCCGCGGCTTCGCTCACGTAAACCCACATTTCACTGCTAATAGAAAATTGGAAATGATCCAACGCTATTGAAAAGGCTCTAGCGCGAAATCTAACACAATGTTACGAGTCCGGAATTTGAATATGGCGATATTTCACTCACATATTTCAGTTTGAATTGAATATTTTACAGTGTAATTGTTATTGAGCCATTCTGACGGGTAATTTTAGAGGTTGAACACGGGGTAACGTCCTGACTACCTAATCGGCTTTAGGGTTCTTTTAAAAAAGATTTTTACGTGTCCCAATTCGCTTGTTACCGTTAAATATATTGTTTGTTATGTGAATTAGTTTCTTTTATCGTTTGTGCTTTTTCACTTGATGTTTTGCCATTTTTTGCCATCATAATAATTATCACCTTCGGACGGCTACCGTCGAAGAGGAAGGCCAAAGAAAAGATGGTGTGACGATTTGACTGCATTTTAAACCGAATGGGAGTCTCTGGCACTGGATAGGGATCAGTGGAGAAGTTTGGGGTAGGCCTTTGCCCAGCAGTGGGATGGAGTAGGCTAGCAAAAAAAAAAAAAAAAAACTAGTCTGGCTATAAATATTGTTACATAAAAACTTTTTTATTTAACTTTGTATTTGGAACACGTATATTATTTTAAAAACTTCTTTAAATTTTGTGCCATTTCACATATTTTTTCGTGTTCATTATCAAATTACAACATGGAATGGGGTGTTAAAGAAAATAGTATTGCAGTGATCGCCTTGCACAAAGCGGGTATGCAGCCGTCTGTCATATTCCAGACACTTCAAAAGCTTAAGCTTATATAATAATGTTCGTATATCGTACTATCAACAGATACAAATACAATAATTCATTGGTGTAATGCAAAACTATAAACCATTCAACTTATTTCAACTAGTTAATATTTTAAGTTTGAAGACATACACATTTAAATGAGAGTTATTTGATTCGGGATTTATACCATGTACCTTATTTATTGTGAGTTTCCGATATGGTACATGGTACATGGTATAAATCCCGAATCAATTAACTCTAGTGATTCTGACCGTAAAAGTTTAAATCAGTATATTACATTTAAATTGTTTATATTTCTCAGTTTATCAAAGCCATTTGCTACTCGTTTTATGACTACGAACATTAGTTATCTGTAGCAGCAGTCTTAATTACAATGTTGAGTTAAGTGTTGCAAGCACTACTTAAGATGGCCGTCTTCATATAATTAGGCTTAGGTTTTTAGGAATTTGAGTTAGTAAAACGTTCGTTTGACGGTGATTTAAATGAATCATCTGCAACAGTTATAAGAAAAAAAAACTAAAATTGTATAGTTTTTGAAATCCTACCAGTACTTATTCTAAACAAGGTTAAAGGTCATATGGTCGCTTCAAGGGTAATGTGGTATCAGAATTTTCCAAGACGTCTATGACAGGCCTCTGACGTGAATTTATTTTACGACTTAGTTAAGTACGTGTCTGTTTCGACAGAAGCTAAAACCAACTGCTTAAATAAAAAAAGACGTGTGGCACTCCGAGACTGCCTCGGTAAAGCTATTGCATAGCGTTTTTTATCAACTTATGCAATTATAAAACTAAAAAGTATCACCGCTGTGCCGGTTGGAGTGGGGGGTGTTAGGTTATTTTCGTTACGGAATTTCTGGTCTCCACGCTCAAGGCCCGCGATAGAAGCTTAGCGATAGCTTAAAAAAAATAAATAACAAAACTATTAGTATGCACTTTGAAACACGACTATAAACTTACACCCCTTCACTCGTTTCCTAAACTGACTCAACCGATCATGAAAGCCTTACGTTATACGTAGGCCACTACACAAACGTTTTTGAAAATCTCAAGCAAACGAATCGCTGAGCAGCCTAGCTGCTGCCCATTTGCATTACTGCGATGCACATCTAAACAGGATGACTTTTTAACCATCTTAATTTTTTTTATAGGCGTTCAGTATCGTATTGGGAGCCCATAAATATGATGTAAAAAATGTAGGTCAAGTTTTCACCAGAAAATATTTTTCGCACCATAGTTATTAATTCTTACGGTCCTAAGCCTGTGAAGGGATAAAGGGAAAATTAACAACTTATAAATAGTATCCCAATGAATGAATGAAATGCGAACGTAAAAGAAGTGTTGTGAGGAGGCCGTATCAAAAATTTTAAATTTTCTAAGTGCTTTATCACGACATTTTTGTACTGGGCTATATCAAAATAAAAAAATACGTCATTTGTTTTTTGTCTCGTTGATTGTTGTATTAAAATTTGGAAGGTGATTAAAGTTTCATTCTGTAGGTATATATTTTTTCTATGCCTACTATTTTTTTTACATTTTGATTTGATTTTTCTCACCCGACTACGGCAAAGCTAACAGGAAGGGTTAATATATGTATGTAGGTTCCACATTGCGGCTTAACTTCTGAGCCGATTTTGGTGAGGTATCAATCGATTCCCTATTATAGTCCGGGTAACATAGGCAACCTTTGTTGAATAAAAAAACCGGCCAAGTGCGAGTCGGACTCGCGCACGAAGGGTTCCTTACCAAAAAGGCCAAATAAAACGAGTTTCTTCTATGGGAGCCCTCCTTAAATATTTATTTTATTTTGTTTTTAGTGTTTGTTGTTATTGCGGTAACAGAAATGCATAATTTGTGAAGATTTCAACTGTCTAGCTATCGCGGTTCTTGATATACAGCCTGGTGACAGAGCGACGGACAGACGGACGGACAGACAGACAGACGGACAGACAGCGAAGTCTTAGTAATAGGGTCCCGTTTTTACCCTTTGGGTACGGAACCCTAAAAAAGCTACATATTATTTGTATGCTACAATATGTTGGGGAACGAGTGGTGTATATATCTAATGAAAGAAAACAAAATGCTGAGTGCAAAATTGTTTAAACAATTACAGAAAATATACAACTTTGATATCATTGCATTCACCCGGCTAGGATTACAGTTTTTGAAACTATTTATTGTTTATATGTAGCGCAGTCTGTTTGTGTGTTTTGTATAAGCATAGATAATAACGGGTGTAAAAAAACCAAACGCAGATCCGAAAACCACGTATTGTCCCTATCATTACGATCATTTTTCTCTTTAGGACCATACCTGGGGAACAGCTGGTTCCGAAGATATTGAGGGTCAAAGTCACAATTTTTTTTCCATTTTATTATAAAAACTGTTGCCAAAGGATACATAAAAACTTTTCTTCATACAAACATAGTGGTTGTTTTTATTATTTCGGCTCAGCGCGGACGACTTTTGAACTTACTCGTAGCAGCCATCTCCAGCGCAGCGGCCTACGCTACGGCTGCTATATGTATAGCAGCGCGCTACGAATTATAATATTTTTCTGAGTCCCATAAATAAAAATCATTTCCCAGCTACAATATTTTGTAATATGGCTTGCTTTGCTTTTCAGATTGCGGAACTTAAGGGTCTGCGTTTAGTTTTTTTACACCCTGTATAGTATAAGATTCAAATAAATAAGTTCTTTTAACCAATTGGGTAATCAATGCCCTGAGCATCACAGAGCTAAGAAACTATTTAAATAAACATAAAAAATTTAAGATACGTAATAGCCAGAATTCAATGTTGAATCTTAATACAACGACATAAGTTCGGTAAAACTTAAAAGTTTTGTACTGTACTAACAGGCGGTCCCAATAACCTATCTATCTTCAGTTTTGGCATATCGGAGATAGAAAACAACTTCTGTCTTTGTTTCTCTGGACGGCAAAATCAGAGACAGAAGATGTTTTCTATCTCCGATATGCCAAAACTGAAGATAGATAGATTATTGGGACCGGCCGTAAGGGAACAATGTTTCTCTTACCAGCCAATTAAGTTCGATCGAGTGTAAATTAATTTGATTAATTAAACACCCATCGCACTGCAAGATCAGCGCAATCAAAGTCAAACATTTGTCAGTCAATTTCACGTTAAATGTAGCTGAATTGTTAATAACTAATTATCCACAAATGAGGCATGTTGACATTTCGATAATAACTTCAGTGAACGATTTGATGTTTCAATATTAAATTTTTTATAAGCTAGTTGATTTTAGACGCGTTAATAAATAAATAAAATAAATAAATAAATGTGGACAACATCACATACATTGTTCTGATCCCAATTTGAATAACTATTTAAAGCATTCGTATTTTGGAAAACAGAAACAACGAAGGTACCACAAACACCCAGACCCGAGAAAATGTAGAAAAACTCATTTTTTCTACATTGACCCGTCCGGGAATCGAACCCGGGACCTCGGAGCAGGCGACACCTTGAAAACTGGTGTGTACGCCACTCCGCCACGGAGGTCGTTGTATGTTATGGTCGAATGTTCGTTGATACGGTCAGCCAGGAAAGTGGTTTATAACTAGTGTTGCCAGGTCCGAATTGTTTTAAATCGGGACAGAAAATAACACAAAGTGGGACTTATGGTTGTAGATCGGAATTGGAAAAAGTTTTTTTTTAATTATCTTATATTTATTGCATTTTGCCACTAATATTCCTAGTAAATTTGAATTTAATCTTAAACATAACTGATTTACTGATTGAGTGAAGCACCTTCGCGAAGTGGTCGCGTCTCTGAGCCAAAGAACAAAACAAAGCTATACCCTTCCTATACCGCTACTACCGCTAGTGTAGTCATTTGCGCGAGACATATTAAGACGCTGACATGAGCCAAATTGAGCTCAATGAAGATTGTTTTGCTTTAAGCCTATGGCTCGTATTGTTGCCAAATTCTATGTAGTTGTAATTGATCATATTTTCGACCAGGTGGCTGTTTCCAAAACACGATTCTAAAAACTTTACTCGATAGAAAAAAATCTCAAAGTAGCCTCTGAAAATACATAAATTACCATTTTTCTCAGCAGTCCGTATAACAGTGATAATAAAATTTTGCTATATTGTATATTACATGTTGCTTAAGCAAATGGCTGATTTAGATTTTTAATAAAATGGCAATTTTAAATTGCATAACGAATTTTGTTGTTTGGCACTTAGGCCCTTCTATTCCATACGCTTTTTCTCTGTCACTCCTACGAGAATTGACAGTGATAGCTGTGGCGCGTTCCAAAGAAATTCAAAGACGAATAAATTTGTGGGCGTGTTCATTGCTCAAGGTCATCGGCTGCAGTCAGCGTCTTAATATGTGATGCTTGCTATTTTGAGCATAAAATCAGTTAAAATCATTTTCATTTCTGCAAATAGGCCCCTGGAGGCGTTTTTACTCGTCCCAATATTTAAACCTACCATAGTGATGTGATGTGTCATTAATTTAGTTAATATTAATAATTTATTTATTAATTTTTATCAAATTGGTGATTTATCGGGACATTTAGTGTCCTGATCAGGTGCAAAACGGGACGCGTCCCCAGACCCCTAAACATCGGGACGTCCCGCGCAAATCGGGACACCTGGCAACACTATTTATAACCCTGAGGTTGAAAGTCATTCGCGCGTCAGAGAACAACAAGGTTGATTTTCCCATGCAAATATATTCTGAGGGCAACTAATACAAAAACGTCGTAGTATTGCTATTTTATTGACACGTGAAATTTTGTCAAAACTGGTACACCACTTTCTTAGCCATACCATAAAATACCGGTGTAAACCCACGCCACAGCACCATATATTAGTACCTATGGGCGTACCCAGCTTCTGGCGTAGGAGGGGGCAAGTCAGATTTTTAGGTCGGTACCTCTAGCACAAATAACTATCGACTTCGAATCGTTTGCGTATCGAAAGCAAACGACACAAAGTTCGTGCTTTGTTTTGTAGTTCTCGTTTTGACCGCGCGAGCGCTGTTTAAATTTTTATACTAAATATTTCGATGGCGATACGAACACGCAAACGATTCGAATTCGATAGTTTTTTGTGCTAGATAGACCCACTGATCATCCGCGGCTGTTTTGTCATACACACTACACAAACACACCTACATGAAACATTAGGTATATGTAGTGTAGTGTGTAGGGCAAACAGCCGCAAATGATCCTGCTAAATAGGTAGTTAAATAAATAAAAGAAAATCACTTTCCATTTCCACTCCGTACGGTGCAGACGTCCGTCTGCCCGTGCGCCCCTTCCTTTCCTACCGGTGATAGGCGAATGCACCAGCGCTCGCACTTGCTACGTTTGCATCGTTGTGCACTAAATCTGTTATTTTTAGTTTCACTGTTTGTATTAAAACAGTGTTACTTTAAATAACCGATCGCGTTTGAGTTGGTTGATACCTTACGGTGGCAACGAAGCCAACTGAGCGCACCCGGTTCGCTCTCTAGGGCCTCCAGGCCCTGGAAAAAACCGCAGTCCCGGACCCATTGCACTTGGGCCTAGTCCCAAGGGGAAGGGAAGAGCGGCTATCCATTAGGGATACCTGCTCACTCACCGCCCCCCTCTCTCCCCCCTGCCTCTGGCGGGGGGTGTCTCTTTGATCCCCCTTTTTGCCGTCCCCTCAACCTCTCCGCGATGGATCCAGCGGAACTAGTAAATCTCTTTCTTAAAACTCTAGCCTTACTGGAGTTTATGCAAGACAACCTTTCGAGGTTTGTCTCCCCCTCAGCCATCCCAACCTCACCCGGCTATGTCACCCCCGCGGAAGTCCAGAAGATGGACTGTGCCCACTCGCCTGCCCATCCCCTCAAGCGGACCTTGTCTGAAAGGTCCGCCTCCCCCACTTCCTCCCAGGAGTCTTCCGCTCCTGAGGACCCCTTCCTGCCCGTCAACAGCAGGAAGAAGAAGAACCGGAAGCGCGCCAAGTACAGGCGTTCGCCGGTTCTTGACTTCCCGGACTCCCCATCCCCAGTCCCATCCCCGGCTACTCAAGCCACCCCCATCAACATCCCCCTGCAGGGAACGGGGCCCGTTCTTACGGTGTCCTCCGCACCTGACTCGAACTCCCAACCCCGTCCACACACGCGGTCAAACCCCGTACCCACCAAGCCCAAGCCACCACCCCCAGTATTTCTTCGACTTAAAGAAAAGTGGACCGAAGTGTCCCGACTTTGCTTTGAGTCAAAGATTGCATTCACCCGAGCGTCCAACACAGGGTCTGCGATCAAGATAGAGGTGCCAACCATCTCTGACTTCCGCAGACTCATCGACCTCCTCACTACGCATAAATACGCGTACCACACATACGCTCTTCCGGAAGAGCGTAAAGTACGCGCGGTCCTCCGCGGAGTTCCCATTGAACTCCAGACTGATGAGATCAAATCCGATCTCATTAAACAAGGCTTCCCAGCCGAATCCGTTCACCCTATGTTCGGCCATGGCGGTCGTCGATTCCCTCTTGTCTTGGTCGCAATGACCAACAGCCCCCGAGCTAGGGATCTGTTCAGATTCAAAGACATAACTGTCTGCGGTCTGTCCAAGATCCAAATTGAGCCCCCACGAAGCCGCGGAGTCCCCGCCCAATGCCACCGCTGCCAACTCTATGGGCACGCGGCGGCGAACTGCACAGCCCCGCCAAGGTGTGTTAAATGCCTTGGCTCTCACTTCACCAAGGAGTGTGAGCGCACGCGCGACTCCCCCGGTGAGCCGGCGTGCGTCAATTGTGGCCTTGCTGGCCATCCCGCCAACTGGCAGGGGTGTGCACGCGCCCCGCGCCCGAAACCCCAGTCCCTTACGCAAGGAGGAGCCAATCAGCAACCTATTAAGATGTCGCAGGCTGGCCCTCCTACTAGTGACGCTCTTAACTTCCCAGCCCTCCCGAAAGCGGTTGGCAAGCCAACAGCTCCGGTCACTAGACCGGCAGGGAGCTGGGCAAAGTCGCTCACAACCCCGACCCCCGCCCTCGCCCCGCGTGAGCGCTCCCAAACCCCACCGTCTTCGCCGTTTCAGGCAATAAACGCCTCTGGTGAGGGCGACATAGGCTTTCTTGGCAAACTCACAGCTGACATCGACTTTGACGATATCACTGTAGCTGCCATTAAAGTTAGGAATGCCCGGTGCCCCTTAGACATTATGAACGCACTAGATCAACATCAGAAAAGCCTAAGGGCTATTCAAAGGATCTATAAGTCTCAACAGGCATCCCTCTGCTAGGCAACCGATTAGTTACTCAACTAACTATTCGGTTGGTAGGCGATTAGGTTATTGATCAACTAAATAGTTGCCGAGTGCAACTGATTAGCTGATTAATATGTTAGGTTCTTCCTCCCCCATGGTGTACACCGGGGCTCTCAGTGCCGGTCGTGTCAAACCAAAAGGCTTATCGCTTGTGAGCTTTAACACTCGTTCCCTACGCTTACATATTCCCGAAATAAGGGACTTCGTAAGCAAAACGGGAGTTGACCTTCTTCTCCTTCAGGAAACGTGGCTTAAGCCACGCTTCCGGAAGGGACTAACAATCCCCTCGTACACTCTACTACGAAACGATAGGGTACCACCCCCCACTCCCAGCCGTACTAGAGAACCGAACGGAGGCGGTACAGCCATTTACTATAGGAGGAGTTTGCATTGCTCACCTATACCAACCCCTCCACTCTCCAACATGGAAGCCACGGTGTGTAGACTGGCTATGACTGGTCACCGCACCATTATCATAGTGTCAGTTTACATACCGTCTGGTACTACTCCCCTCCTGAGTGACTTCCAAACACTCCTATCCCTAGGCGAGTCAGTTATCTTCTTTGGTGACTTCAACTCAAAGCACACCGATTGGACGTGCCGCCAAACCAACACCTCTGGCAATAGGTTATTAGAAATCACCAAAGCCCTCGACCTATCCGTAATCTCACCTTACGAGCCCACTCACTACCCCGATCGACTAGATTGCGAACCCGATGTACTAGACTTTGCGCTAGTCAAAGACGTGTCCCTAGACCTTAGATCGATCGAAACACTCCACGACCTTGGCTCAGACCATAGGCCGGTGTCACTCGTCCTAGGGCACCGTGATCCTCCCCAGCCCCTTACTAAAACCATCACCGACTGGGACGGTTTTGAAAAGTCACTCAGGACGGCAATGGATGCCGAAAACTCCCCGTACGCTATCGAACCCGACTATCTTGATAGTAAGGAAAAGATAGACAGTGCGGTGAGCTCCCTCACCAATCTTATTCAAAAATCAATTGAGGAGAACGTAAAGTCTGTCCCAGCGAAACCTCGCAGTGACATTCCCGCGTCCCTCAGAAAGTTGATTACGAATAAAAACCGAGCCCTTAGAAGGGCAGCCCAATACCCCACTCCCGAGTATAGAGCCACTGCCAATCGCCTTCAGCGCCAAATCCAAACCCAGCTAAAGGAACTGAGGTCGAACCAGTTCAATGACCTCATGGCCGAGGTCTCCCCATCTCACAAAGCGTACTACCAAGTGGCGAGAGCCCTTCGTACTGACGCTATTACCTATACTCCCCCACTCGTCCGTCCCGATGGCTCCGTAGCCTTTGCGGATGACGAAAAAGCGGAATGCTTTGCTGACAGCATTGCTTCACAATGCTCTGTCAGTACACAACCCTGCGACCCAGCCCATATCCGGAAAATAGAGAAGGAGCTCAGTACTCTGAACTCCGCCCCCCTATCTCCTGACACTGACCCTATTTTGATCTCTACTGATGAAATTAAAACCTTCATCAGAGAGCTTAAAGTCAAAAAAGCCCCTGGAGCCGACGGTGTCTCCAACATGGCGCTGAAGTATTTCCCAATACAAGTCCTGACTTTCCTCTCTCTCATTTTCAATGCCTGTTTCAAGAACAGCTACTTTCCGGATTCCTGGAAAAAAGCTATTGTAATAGGCATACCAAAGCCAGGGAAACCCCTTAACCAACCGTCGAGCCACCGCCCCATCAGCCTCCTCAAGGCAATGGCAAAGCTCTTAGAAAAATGTATTCTGGCTCGTATGAAAGAGCACCTCCACGGTGAGGACCTAATCATTCCCCATCAATTTGGATTCAGAGCTAAACACTCTTGCCCCCAACAAGTACATCGCATTGTCGAGTTTATCCTGAACGGTTTCTGGCCACGCAAGTACAAGACCGTAGCAGTCTTCTTTGATGTTGCCAAAGCCTTCGACAAGGTCTGGCACACCGGACTTATAGTCAAACTGTACAGACTCAATCTGTCAGTTCAATTAGTCCGGCTGATCGCCTCCTTCCTACAAAATCGTACTTTTCGGTTTAGGCACGAAAAAACGCTCTCCTCTCCCAGGGCTATTACAGCCGGTGTCCCGCAGGGCTCCGTCCTGGCGCCACTGCTGTACACAGCCTACACTAATGACATCCCCATCCCGAACAAAAATGTTCAACTATCCCTTTTCGCCGATGACACGGCACTATACGCACGAGCGTCCTCCCTTTTTTAACTTAGTAAAATCCTACCGAGGCTCCAAACCTCAATAGACAAGCTAGGTAGGTAGAATGGTTTTGCAAATGGCGAATCGAAGTAAACCCGGAAAAGTCTTCCGCGATTTACTTCGATTTAAAGCAACACATTCGACCTCCCAATCACCGCCCCCCGACCTTACTAGGCAAAGCCATCCCCTGGCAAAGTACAGTTAAATACTTAGGTGTCACATTAGATCAGAGACTCAGTTTTAAGCCTCACGTTCAAAATGCCATGCCAATCCAAACAAACTTGAAGAACTACAGCGAGTTCAAAACATCTTTTGCCGCCGTGCGGTCAATGCCCCCTACTATGTCCGCAATGCGGACTTACATAGGGACCTTCAGCTTCCCACACTCCAACAACACTTCCGAAAGGTCTCCGAGCGATTCTTCGAATCCGCAAAGAACCATTCTAACCCCCTAATCAAATCCGCGGCGGACTATGACCCACCCACCTCCTCTGACCCTCCGCTATCCCGCAAACCCAAATCTGTTCTAAATGACCCGCCCGACGAGCTCACGGCCGACCTGAACCGCCTATTGGAGGCTCAGGAAGCCGCAGAAGCCATCCTCTCCCAAGACCCTTCAGGTCAACCCCACTCACTTCCACAGGACCCTTCAGGTCAACCCCAGTCCTCTCAATCGGCAGTCACCCCTTCTGGGAGTCCGTCGAATTAAATTAAATTTATTCCATTCCGGCCCACGTCCACTCTGGACACAGGCCTATTTTTAAATTCAATTCAGCTGATCATTCCTTCTGAATGCCAGCCCTCTTCAGTGCGCACTTCGCCTAGGTGAGTGACGCCCTGCACCACCCCCCTCCAGGGGGTGTGGTCGCTCAGATATGCTATAACACCCTTTGGTGATAGCGATTATAGGTGGTGTTTAGTGAGTAGGAGTCTCACATAACCTCACAGCCGGCTGTGAGGTATCCATGAGGATTCACCACCTCCTTCCCCCGTGGGAGGGTTGCCGTTCGAGCGATCGTTTCAATAGGAAACGACCGGTCGTCCGTGTGCAAAAAAAAAAAAAAGATTTTTATTTTAATTAAATCGCTTCTATTTTAAAAGTAATTTTCGAGGATCTTCTGCAAAACGGTTTATAACGTCTTCCGTGAAAGAATTGCCCATACTGTTTACAAGTTTTTTATGTACACTGAGCAAACAAAATTCATTTAACCTGTCCTCAATCATTGTTGATCTCAGCCCCGTTTTCACGCGTCTAAGAAGGCATTGCCAGTAAAATTTCTAGGGCTGTTTTCATCCATTGTCGCGCGCGGTTTTTCGACAATTGCATCGTGCATTTTGCCCACATATTGCCAGTGTCCCAAAGTTAGAGCATAAGGGCCCGTTTACACTTTAATTAGTAATTAGGCGAGTTCACACATGTTCTGCGAGATTTCCAAGAGGGGGCAGCTGCCCTCCCCTGCCCCCCACTGGGCACGCCCATGTTAGTACCTATAGTATATTGCTCAATTTTTTTATGTACACACGGCGGCACATCAGACTATACATGTTGACCTTGAGACCGCCTTTATGCCCTACGTAATAAAAGCTGTTATCGCAGTTCAACTGTTTACCTTGATGTGCTGTCGAGTGTACAATCTAAGGACAAGGCATAGTCTGTCGTCTCAGCTAGTATGGGTAAGATGAAATCTAGACAATCTATATACATCTACATACATATCTCTAATGTGTGTTGACGCTTCAAACACTACATTTAATTCAAACATCGCAACACAAACTCAAAACTTCAGCTAAGTCTTCTTCGGGTCGTTAGAGCATCCAATTTGCATCGAACGCCTAATCATCTACTTTAAAACAAATCTAACAACTGTAGTGACTTAGTCTTTAGAAAATAAGGTAAAAAAAATAACTAAAAGGGTTTTGTTGAAAATAAAGACTTAAATAAATAAATAACAATGTGGAAAACATCACATTCCTACATTGTTTTGATCCTATAGGTATCAGTCGTCCTACCACTCTCAACAATATAGGGTATGATCAGAATGAAAAAGAAAATATTTGACATTAAAATCTTTAATAAAGTATCTTTGCATTATATTAATTGTATATGGATTGATATTAATTATAAGGCCATATTGGATTATCATTATTTTTCATGGTGCAATCTAATCTACCTACTACTCAAAACCTTTTTTTTGATACCCATATTAAAAGGGTGTTATTGGATTTTCATTTTATTTGCACAAAGCACTCTATTCTATGAATCATTTCATTAATGATGAAATATTGTGTAACCCACCATTTTTCTAGCAGCGGCCATCTTGACTCTATACTTATAATATTATAAAGCTGAAGAGTTTGTTTGTTTGTTTGTTTGTTTGAACGCGCTAATCTCGGGAAGTACGGTTCGAATTTAAAAAATATTTTTGTGTTGGATAGTCCATTTATCGAGGAAAGCTTAAGGCTATATAACATCACGCTGCGACTAATAGGAGCGAAGCATCAGTGAAAAAAATAATCGCAATCATAATAACAGAAATTGACGCCGACGCCGCGACGGGCGGGCAACAGCTAGTTTACAATAAACCGAATGTATAAAATTTTAATGTCATCAAAACTAAAGGTGCGTAATTTCAGATCAATCGCTTAATAGGCAGGGGGTCAAGGTTCTAACTAGAATTGACACAAACAAATAAAAAGACAAAACAGGACAACCAAAATAAAACCGATTAAAAAGGTTTAAGGTCTTCTCTTAATAAAGCCGTATATTTTTAGATTCTGTCATAAAAACAGACTCGGCTCAATCGCCGAGCTATTAAGGCCGGGCACACATCGCCGACAGCAAACACGTATGTTTATCGCGCGTGTTTAGACGGCTTTTCAATGCCTTTCAGACGCCTTTAGAACTCTCTCGCTTTCATCACGAACTATTTAAGGGGCAAGTAAAACTTACATTTGACACAGGCGTTAGAGGGCGCTAGGTCTGCTATTTTAATCATTATGGCAGGTACTTTATTTGATATTTTAGCAACTTAATTGCACTTATAATCGCATGCGAGGAGATGCGGGTTCGAGTCCCGCCTGAGACAAAATTTTTCAAGTTTATATACTGATATTATGGCAGGTCTACGTTTATGACATACATTTAGTATGATATATACAATCTATGGTTTATATAATAACAATGACAAGGGCAAAGTTGGTGTAGTGTCGGCTCATTAAAAGCATAGAAACACCTCTTCTCTTCCTAAGAGTGTCGAGAGTTGATTAAAATTTTTTCAACTGCCTTAATTGGGACTAAGTCTATTTAAAACAGAAATTTAGATAGATAGATAGATAGATAACACTTTATTGCTCACATTAAAAATTGGTACAAACAGTTGACTTAAAACTAAATTTATAACTAATGTGAGCAAGGGCGGCCTTATCGCTGCAAGCGATCTCTTCCAGGCAACCCTGTAGGAGAGGAGAGGTAACATAAATAAATTTATTAACTTATAAAGTTCAAAAATCTTCATAAATAGGTTTCATTTTAACAGATTGTAAAAATATTTATATTGGATGTTGGAAGTGCGCAACTATAATCATTGATAAAACTTAACTGGCTTACAGTCTAAAAATTCGAGGAAAATTCGTCAAGACAAACAAAATCTTAGTACGTAATTGGTTAGAGCAGTTGCCTGGCCCCTAATTCTGCTAATCAAATCTAGGCTAAATGCTAAATCGACCAATTCAATCACGATTGTACTGCAATTGAAATAGCAGAATAAGGGACATGGTTAGCGAAATGTATTGGGTTCGAGTTCCACCTGATTTTTATTCAAAGAATTGTATTTTCTGCGTACCAGTTTTATTTATGTTCATACTCGTAAAATACAGAAACAATACAGGTGAAATTTTTATCACCATCGAAATTTTAATGCAACAAAATTAATAGACTCAGGCGTTACTTTGCGGAAATCCATAACTAATTATGGACTAAGCTAGCTTAGTTATCGGAGCGCAGCGAAGGCGACAACATCTCCTGAGGATGCTACGTGAAGTAGCGAAACGCGTCGAGGTTTTTTTCATATCGGTGTTGGGTACTAGTAATTGCATTAACTGTACTGCATGCATTTTTGAGGGAGGGCGGGCGGTTTTCTTGCATGAAATAGTGCCTGCTCAATCAGTGTTAGTGCGGGTAGTGTGGTGAAGATACCTAGGCCGGTGTTAACAAGCGGAAATCATTCGCAAAATCATTTTCAAAATCCATAATTTAATACAACAATCTACGAGACAAAAAACAATTGACATATTTTACCTAGAAAATGTCCGCCAAAAATATAAAATTTTGGATACAGCCTCGTAGCAACACACATAATTTTTACGCGATGCGCTTCTCGTTCATTCATTGCGATACTATTCATAAGTTGTTGATTTTCCCTTCATACCTACACAGGCTTAGGAACGTTAAAAATGATAACAATGTTGAGAAAATTATTTTCTGGTGGACCTGCATTTTTTATTTCATAAATAGGCTCTAAATGCAATACTGAATGCCTATAAAAACGACGGTAATGAAAAAGTCATGCTTTATGTTTCGAAAAGTCATAAGCAAATACGAGTATTGTGGGAATTTCAAAGATGCTTACGGACTAATAATCACAGCGCCATGCCAGTGGTTGAAGCAGTTTCATCAGGGTTTATTATAAATTAGTCGATTTAATTCCGAAGCAAGAAACTCTCTTCCCATAGGCATTTTAACAATTCAGCGGCCCGCAACTTGGCGAGTTCCCGCTTCGGCGACAATAACAAATGATTTTGATAATTAGACAAGAGATGGCCGAGATTTTGGACGGTTGGTAAAAAAAAAAAGATTTTGAATTTAATTTTACCATTGAAAAGCATAAAAGTGGTCTAGTGTTTTTGTTTGTTTAGTATTAAGACAAAATTGTGACTATTTTGAAAAATCATTTTTTTTATATCGTATACTATTTTTTTAATTAATAAGTTTTCGGGTGAGAGCGTAACAAACAAAGTTACATTCACATTTTCAATATTAAGTAAGGATATTAGATAAACTCTAGACCCGAACGGTCATCACCGAAACTTGTGCAGTATGAATAATAAATAACCAGCCTCAATAGCTGTAATGTTTGCATTCAGCCATGTTCCGAGATAGAATGGCTGTTCTGTAATTTTGCATGAATTTGTATAAGTGGTTGTTACTACTTGGGATGGCCAGTCTGGGCGCCTAAATTAGTTTTTGACTTAGTTAAATAAATAAATGTGGACAACATGTCTGTGAAGACTATGCGCATGCACATGGTCTACTTTATAATGCAAAGAAGAGCGAATGCATGGTCTTTCGGGCCGGAGCTAAATGTCCTGTAGGCTTACTCTTGAAACCAATCTTGATCTCAATCCGATTCCAATCCGAACCAGTTTCAATCCCAATCTCCAAAGATATGGCACTCTTGAACACGATCGACTATGAAATCGGATTCGACATCACGATCGAGTACCGTCGATCAAATTGGGTGACCATACAGAAAAAAATGTAAACTACCAAGAATGTAATATCGTAACAAAACGTAAAATCTTGCCATATTTATTATTTTAATGTTCAATATAATGTTATTCACTGTAACATGTACTTTCCTCCCATTTTTGCTTAGTGCAACTATATTTTACTAATTTTACAGCTTAGTTTGTTAGTTAAATGTCTGTGTGAAAAAAAAAACTTCACGCCGAAATCACACGTCAAAAATAACTTTGTGCTGGACGATTTATTTATTAACCAATGAACTTGTACTTGTAATTAAATAATGTTACCGATGTTTTTCAACACATTCTCCAATTATGAAAGTGTAAAAAACTTGAAAGCAATACTAATAAATTGTAAGGTGAAGAGGTTCGATACTTAAGTAAGTTTCGACTCAGTGTGAATTTATTGTTTATAGTGGAGTGGGATAAAATTTCGCTGACGCTTAATGCGTTAGGCGGTGCGCAGAAAGATTACGTCAAATAGATAGGTAAATGTATACTCTATAATTTCTCCTAAACTCATCGACACTCATATCAAATGCATTGTCTGCATAACTTACCATTCTTATCAAATTCCGCCTTTGTCTCACATCGAATCTATGTCCGATGTCTAAAATATCATTTATTAGACCTAAACGTGCCATTTTAAATAAATAAAACTACATAAAATCGTCAAAATATCACTCTCAATCTCAAAAAAGTTAGTTTCTTGTAACTGTGTTTACTCGATCCTAAACACGAATCTAAACTCGATAGATCAATGTCAAAATTACGTCAAGAGTGCCGAAAAATCTTGAAGTCGATTTCATTTAGTTCCTTTAAATTTCACCCAATCCGGGTACGATTTGGCGCTAGTGTAGCATTCAAGAGTGCCAAACGACAAGATTTCGATTCCAATCTCCAATACTGCTTGAAATCGAGTTTCAAGAGTAAGCCTACTGATACTATTCCACCCATTAGTCTGAACGGTGTGACTTTTAAGAAAGTCGAGCAGTTCAAGTATTTAGGACATGTGGTAACCTCTAGCTTGGAGGACGATGCAGACGTGGCAAGGGAGCGAAGGGCGTTGTCCGTCAGGGCCAATATGATAGCCCGCAGGTTTGCTCGTTGTTCTGATGGAGTTAAAATAACCTTGTTAAGGCTTTTTGCACGTCGTTCTACGCGTGCAGCTTGTGGGTGTCGTACACGCAGAAGCATTTCAATGCCCTTCGCGTGCAATATAACAATGCGTTCAGGATGCTGATGGGGCTGCCTCGGTACTGCAGTGCTTCGTGGATGTTTGCTGAGTACCGCGTCGACTGTTTTTATACAACGCGAACGCTGAGAAAGCGATGCCCATCCCTGGCGCGCAGGGTCCGGGGCAGCCCCAACATCATCCTAAATATGTTTTCGCATAGTTTTGACTGTCGTTCGTTACATGAATCATTGTCTATGGTTCATGTAATGACTGATCAACAAATAATAAGATTAAAAAAAGGAAGGCAACCTATAAATTTGTTTATCCATTGTTAATTGTGTAATGTTATTCTTATTTTGTATGTTATTTAATGATTTGAATGATAAATGAGTAATACGGTTGATGATATAAATGTAATGCATCACATAGATTGCTCTTATCCCACTTTAAGTAACTATTTGAAACACTTTTAGCGTGGAAATCAGAAACAACGATGGTACCACAAACACCCAGACCCTATAAAATATTGAAAAGAACTTTTTTATACATTGACCCGTCCGGAAACCGAATTCAGGACCTCGAAGCGGGGACACCTTGAAAACCGGTGTGTGCGCCACTCCACTACTGAGATCATCAGAAGTTGGAAGCTCTTTTTGTCCGTCACACTTACGCCCAGCTTCACGCCAGACGGAAAAACTGAGTGCTTCTAATGAGGAGGGCAATCAAGTAGAGGTGCGTGCGTTGGAAGAGGTCTAGACTTAGCAGTTGATGGCACAGGACTGTCTATTTGTAATTGGGATTTAAGTGAACTAGATTATTATTACCACTAGAAAATACTAATCTGTTGACTTTCAGTCAGCTTTCTCATTATAACTTACTGCTGGCTTGTCTTAGAGCAAAACTGCTATGTTTTATAAAACAATGGGTATTATGAATGGGATAATCGTCACCTGTCCAAATTTGTTGACAGTTAAGGTCAGGAAGTTAAAAATCTGTTACTGTTTATTTTGCTAACACTCAATACAGGAGACGGTGCTGAGCGTCTCCTGTTAGCAGTTTTTTTTATATTTCAAGCATTGCAGCATTCTTTTGTATCGTTACAGAATGCGATAAACTATATTAAATTGCTCTCTTGTGTAACCTTGAGTCTTCTTATGAGCAACGAACAAGCGTTATGGAACTGAAACATGACCCATAATAAGCAACCACGTTTTTATCCCATAGGTCATCATCGCCAACATGCAGTGGCCAATACGATTTGTTATAATCTTCTACACTTCCGCTAATACTGTTAGACGGATTTGGGGTTTTTAAAAGACTTCAAAGGAAAGGAGTATCAACGATTCACGATACCTTCGAGATTTTTAGAATTAATGTTGCGCTTGTGATTGCTTCTGCCGACGTTACCGCTTCGTTTCCCTTTACTTATTGCGAATAGATCTTTGAATACTTAATTTATATTCATCCTTTAGATTTAGTAGACATGTACTAGAGACTAGTCTCTGTTATAATAAGCTTAAAGCTTCTTAAGAGGTTGACTTTCAAATAAATCTTTTGTCACGTAAAGCGTGAACGAAATCAGTGTCACGTCTCAAAATTTAATTATTGTAACAGTGTTATTGTGAAAATGAAAATGTTCTTTTCTGGAAACCATTGAGATGTCAGCAACAGTTTTTGAGTTTAGGCAGATACTTATTTGAGAATTATAATTACGAGATAAAAATCTTGTGACGCAATACTGAGTGGGCGCTTTTGGGATTTTGCGGATGGCTTGGTAAAAAATATCTTTGTTATCAGTTCTTTGAATTGTTATCAGCACTTGAATAAAACGAATAACTATAATTCGTGCGAGAGAGCGTGCAAACGTTTGGGTTTGAAACCTATTAACTACGACACTGGTACTGTCTCACAATAATAGGGGTTAAAGTATGAAATTGCCGATTATTTTCCCACTTTTTATTTTGTTTATAGCTCTTAAGTATAGTCATATTATTGCGTAATTCTTTTTGTATTGTATCAAAAACAAAATAAAGTAACTTTTGACTAAAAAAAAAATGCAATACTAGTGCCTATTACTTTAAAGGAAGTCGTTGAAAAGACCCCTTACAATGGTCAGCTGACCTTCTCGCTTCAATTAAGTATATTTGTATTATATACTTTGATTTTCAGAAATTTAAATACTATAATGCGTAGCTTTATAACCATCTAACTTTCACCTTTAATTGCACCGAAAACGGTTCAGGCGTTTTTAAAAAAACTAAAAAATTGTAAGTATGGAAAAATGACTTTTCTCGATTTCGTCCATACAAAACGGCAGTTTCATACTTTAACCCCTAAATATCATATCAAAATTCTTAGGTGCCTCTCAAGACATTATTTAATTATACCAAACTGCACCTCATTTTGAGCTTACAATATAGTTCTTGACAACGTTAATTACTTACAAAGCGAGTATTAACCGCGTAATACATATTAAGCTGCACAATACATCATGTGCATCGCCTCAACTTGTGTTATGCAGCTGCGAACATCCGAAAATGTACGTCATAGTGAGGAGATAACAGCTAGCTTAAAATATAAAATTATAAAGCCTTTATTCTGGGATTAGAAAAAAAACAAAACATTTTTGAAATGGCAGCTTATAAAATGTCTCTAATCTCAGTGTGCCTCTTGGCATAGGCCTCCTCTAACAGTTTCCTGGAAACTGTTAAAAAAATATAAAAATCAACTTGCAAATGATAGCATAATCATAAACCCTAGCAATATTCGGAAAATCTTAAGTATCGTATCTTAAAAAAAAGTTTAAAATGTGGCGGCCTATCTCATCTCGCTGCAGGGCAAAGGCCTCCATCATTAATTTCATATTACCATAGCAATGATGGGTACGGGCATAATCACCACGCTTGCCAAATGTAGGTTGGTGATCACAACCCTAGCAATGTTCCGAAATTGGAAACTTTTTGTTGCCCGACCCGCGGATTGTACCCGGGGTATCTCGGGGTCGAGATTTTGACCCGCTCTTGAACTACTAGACCTAATAGGCGTTCAAAAAAGTAAAAAATTAATAATTAAATTAAAATAAGATACGGTAAACGCCCCATTTGTCTAGTGTTTTAAATATCGGGGCAAGATATTGGGGTTTCGGTTCGATGATGGAGGCCTTTGCCCTGCAGTGGGATGATTGCCCTTACTTCTTTAAACTTTTTATGATAAATAATAAATAAATAAATATTTAACACATGCCTCCCTGGGCCACACAGAGCCATCTAGTCCCAAATTAAGTTACTATTAAGTACCCTGTCGTATGGGGTACTAGACAACCGATAAACTTACATAAATACTTTTTTTTTGTAAATACATACTTATAATACATAAAAAACACCCAGACCAGTACAAAAAGACATGTTCATGCACACAAATATTTGTACTGTGCGGGGATCGAACCCGCGACCCATGGGTCAGAAGCAGCGTTTACTACCGCTGATCCAAATGGTCGTCTATGATACCGAACCCTAGTAAAGAAAGATGTGCGGTATTCTAACATTAAATTGCTGCTGTTCTTGTTTTACTATAATGAAGTTAAGCCAAATAGACGTCGAATGAAGAGTTATTGGTCTCTTAGTATCTATTTAGCAATTATGGACCTTAATGACGTAGGTGAGACGTTATTTCGTTATTGCCAAGTAACTATGGATTCTCTGTCGGTCGGCCCCAATGGGGACTACCGATTCTTTGCTCACCAGTTGGCGCCACTGTACACTGGGGTCCGGAGTTATAGCTGTCAAAGGGGATTGGCGCCGAAACAAAGTGTTATATCTTGAATCTAATTAAGGTTATATTGTTTATAACTAACTATCTTGATATCAACAAACTGACTTCTGAAATAGTTGCTCTTGAGGCCGCCTTTTTTTGCGCTTTTTCTTAATTCCGCTTTTAAAGCGTTCACATTAATCGCCAAATAATCCATATTTGCGATATTTTACGAAGGAGATCACTTTCCAGCAGGTAAATTAAAGAAATTATAATTTATGCAACAAATCCGCTAAAACCAGTACAAAGTGAATGATATTGGACCTCACGCGACACTAGCACCTCTAGTGGCAAATTCACTAGCGATAGCCTCCATTCCGTTAATTTACAAATGACTCAATAGAATCGCAATTTATTATGGCAGTAATTTCAAAATATACGATTGCGATGCAATTGCGATTCTATTGAGCCAGTATTGAGTTATTTGATTAAGGATTTATACCATGTACATCATGGTATAAATCCCGAATCAAATAACTTTAGTACCATTATACTGATTTAAAATTCCATGGTAACTATCACTAGAGTTAATTGATACGGGGTTTATACCATGTAGGTACCTTATTTATTACCAGTTTCCGATATTTCGGCACTGTTGCAAGCGCCATGATCTAAGGTACACACGGCGGCACATCAGACTATACATGTTGACCTTGAGACCGCCTTTATGCCCTACGTAATAAAAGCTGTTTTCGCAGTTCAACTGTTTAATCCCTCGATCGTGAGTTATTCCAGAGTCCAGACACAATTGAAATCAATTATTGTTATCGCGACAACCGGTTGTCGCTTGGGGTTTGAAGCGTTAACTTGAAGTGCTGTCGAGTGTACATGGTATAAACCCCTTATCAAATAACTCACAATTACCATTTTTATATTAAGTCGTTTGATGAGTTGTTCGACATATCTTAGTGAGCTCTAAGTATTTTCATTAAAGTATTTTACAGATAGTTATCCTCAGGCAATTCTCAAAACCTTTACTTTGGAATTTAATTCGCATTCACCTAACAGACACTTCTATTACTTCAACTCACTTATCCACTCCATAGATAGTGCGACTTATGACAAAAAACTTATCGCTCACGAACGATCTATGACAAAAAGCCAATTCGTTCCCAAAAACCACTCCCCCTCAACTAAAACGTTGTAATTAATAGCTAAAGTAATAGCCAGGCCTATTTACCTAATACGGTGCGACGGTGAGAGTAGGAAATTGGGCAATTTTGCGAATGGCCACCGCTCACAGCCTTAATTTGGGTCGTCTTGACGCTTACTGTTAAGGTTATGGCTGTGTTTACTGGATTTTGATCTAGCGAGATTTAGTTTAATGATGCTTGGGGAAAACTATGATGGAGAAACATCTGGTATAGTCTGAATTGCGTTATCAAAGCTACTTAAAAATCTGTTTTCTTGAGTTTACGCGAACAGTATACATTGAAAGATAATTATGTTTACGGATTATGTACGAGTTTATTTTTAAAATCATTTTTACCACTTTTTTATTAGCTTTAGCGTTGTATCTGTGTATGAATGTATGTATGTAATGGAATCTTTGAGCATATTTTTTACCAATTTCTAGAAGTTTGATTAATTTTAAACTTTGCACACGTATCAAGGACCGATGACAATGCAATAATTTAATAACAGTTTCCCAGTTTTCCTCTGTAAGAGGGAGTAAAAGAGATAGAGCTAGCGCGCGATCTGTGTCAATTACGATTCCTGCATAGCTTTGGACTTACAGTCGATAAAGAAGGAATCAAATCTTATAAACTAAACTAAAAAGTAAAAAATAAATTATAGTTTAAATAACTAAAAAAACAAGCTTTTAAAACAGATTGAACTAAAAAATTAAAAATAAAACTGTCGTAATCAATTGAAAAATTCATATTATTGTACAAAAAGCGTGTGGCTTGGTTTAAATTGTTGTAAATATTTTATCAATAATTTACTATATCTGTGGATATCATAACAATTGATTACTACAGTTTTATTTTTAATTTTTAAGTTCAATCTGTTTTAAAAGCGTCGTTTTTTAGTTTTTAAACTATAATTTATTTTTAAACAATTTTAAAATTACCTACTTTAACTTTCGAAGGATACGACACAATTAAAATTTTATTGTTTTTAGACACAATTGAAATTTTATTGCATTATGCGCCATAGAGGTCACCGGTCACCTCCATGGCGCATAATGTGTTAAGGCAAATAACACCTTAGTCTTCCGGGACCATGAACGCTGCAAAGTGTTCGAAACTTGTTAAAAAACGGGTAAAACTGGATGTGACTGAACAATTGCTTAACAAACTTGAGCGCCTACAAAATCTTGCTATTCGTTTCATCTTTGGTCTTCGCAAATACGATCATGTCTCCGAATTTCGCGCTAAGTTAAAATGGCTACCAATTAGACTTCGTCGTATTGTGCACATCCTTTCTTTCCTTTATAAGATCCTGTATGACCCTGCTACCCCTGAGTACCTTCGCTCCTGCTTCCAACTTTTACCTCCTGATCCCCGCTCTAGGCGCGATTGCATCACTACGATGTTAGAGTGTCCTAGAGCAAACACTAAATTCTTTTTAGGGTTCCGTACCCAAAGGGTAAAAACGGGACCTTATTACTAAGACTTCGCAGTCTGTCCGTCTGTCCGTCTGTCCGTCTGCCCGTCGCTCTGTCACCAGGCTGTATCTCAAGAACCGCGATAGCTAGACAGTTGAAATTTTCACAAATTATGTATTTCTGTTACCGCAATAAAAACAAATACTAAAAACCAAATAAAATTAATATTTAAGGGGGGCTCCCATACAACAAACCCGTTTTTTTGGCCTTTTTGGTACGGAACCCTTCGTGCGCGAGTCCGACTAGCACTTAGCCAGTTTTATTTAACTGCTTCTCTTCCCAAGCTGTGCGACTATGGAACAAACTCCCTCCAAGGCTATACAAAGCAGCCCTTCTATAACATCGTTCAAGATCCGTTTAAAAGAGCACTACTTATCTCAATCATTACAATGTATTTAGTTTATGTAGGTATATGTATGTGTTGTATGTATTTTATGTGTAGGTTTATCCTTTATATATATTTTTATAATGTAATTTGAAGTATATTAGAGTGTAGTTTAAGTAGGTATATTTATCCATAGTATTTTATGCTAGTCTATTTTTTTAATTTATTTTTACGTAAATTTTTCTTTTATCTTATAAATGCACATTACTATGCCCGTTAAAATGCATTTTTTTTCACACCTGATGGGTTGGCTGGAAGAGATCTCTTAAAGAGATAAGCTCACCTTTGTAAACTGTTTTACTGTAACAACTTTTATGTTTTTTTTTGTGTGCAATAAAGAATTTATATAAAATCAAAAATAAACGCGTACTAAATGCGTAAACATACGAGTATCTTTCATCACAATCTACTTAAAATAGCAAGTATAACTTTAATAATCAGGGAGTTCCTTTTAAAGAGGCATACCATGTTCAGCAGTTCAATGTTATCTCGGGTCTGGATTTATATTGTACCTTCGTTTCTAATTTCAACAAAACAAGTGTGAGAGTAGGAGTCAGAATAGTTTATCGTCGGTGCGCCTGCCAATCCTGGTATGTGTAAAATGTCAACTTTTCAGGAAGAACAAAAAACTGTTTTTCTCGTGAACTGTTTTGATTTTTATAATCATAAATATGTTATATGATAGAGAAAAATACAACGCTTTAGATAGTGTACCATTTATTAACTACGAAACAAAGCTTTAGTCTCTATATATTTTTTTTCCATTTTTGTGCACATATCATATTTGGTGTGCCTAAAGTTTGTTCCTGCATATTAGCGTATGTGCAAAATGTATCACATAGAAGTATTGTAATGGTTCAGTTTTTTAATTTCCACTGCGGTTATGTGCTTAAACATAAAATTAACATTAATAAAATGTGAAAAGACACAATAATCCAACTTTATTATTCAGTTATAAATATTCATTCCTCAAGATACCTAAGTTAGGGAAACACTAAAGCAATTTTAAATATTTTTATTAGTTTGTTTAATTCTACATGGCGCTCTCCTTATTAAATAAGGTAACTTTTACATATTCCTACATTATGTACCATAGAACATCCTACATTAATTTCACAACGTAATCTCAGGAAATAATTTCCTTTCCTATAATAGTTCTACATCTATTTTTGTTTACCATAGATGGTAAACAAAAATAGATGTACAGACCGTGTAGTGCCGGCACATAAAAAGAATAGCACTACCCCCTCTCTTCCCGTGGGTGTCGTAAGAGCCGACAGAGGGAAAACTGCCATCAGGAGATGGGTAGCAGCGTCTCCTCACAACAGCAGGCCATACTGCGATCACCAACCCGCCTGCCAAGCGTGGCGATTATGGCAAACCCCCCCATATGAATACACCGCAAATAAAACGGCCCCCAGTCCCCGGCGGCCCCGCTAGTCCTAGCTATGGCAGCGGCTATGGTAACGGCGGGGCAGGGGGTGCTAAGAATCCCCGGGTAAGATCCGGCTGCCAACAACGATGACTTGACCTGGCAACATATAACACGCGCACACTGAGGCTCGACGCGAAGCTCGTAGAGTTGGAAGAGGCAATTGGTAAGTTACATTGGGATATCATTGGGCTATCTGAAGTCCGAAGAGAGGGGGAGGACTCGATAAGCAATCCGGTAACTTACTAAACTACCGAGAGGGCAACCAACAGTCCCTAGGTGGTGTCGGGTTCATCGTCCACAAGTCCCTTGTCAACAACATGATTACTATCGGAAGAATTTCGAGCAGGGTAGCGTACCTGTACCTGATACTTAGAATATCGAAACGATATTCGCTGAATGTCATTCAGGTTTACGCTCTGACCTCGAAACACGACGACGGCGAAGTGGAGGCTATGTATGAGGAGATCTCTAAAGCCAAACATAGCTTTAAAACCCACTACACGGTTATGATAGGGGATTTCAATGCGAAGTTGGGGCAACGTTGCGGTGATGAATTGAGAATGGGCAAATTTGGATTTGGGCAACTTAACAAAAGGGGCCAGATGCTGGCAGACTTCATGGAGAGGGAGGACCTCTTTATGATGAACTCCTTCTTCAAGAAGCCCGTTAGCCGCAAATGGACCTGGATCAGCCCGGACGGTAAAGTCAAAAACGAGATCGATTTTATCATGTCAACGAAGAAGCACATATTCGATGATGTCGCCGTGATCAACGCTGTTAAGACAGGAAGCGATCACCGCATGGTCAGAGGCAAATTGAATATCGACGTAAAGCTTGAAACAGCGCGACTGATAAAATCCACGCTCCGACCAATACCGGCTCAAATTCAAAACCCCGAGTGCTTTCACCTCGAGCTTCAAAACCGTTTCGAAGCCCTTGAGAACAGCATCGATGTGGACGATCTATACAATATGGTGGTGGATACTGTCCGTACGGTAGGGTCTAAGTACTTTAAAACCCGCCGTCCCAAATCAAAGAAACTCTCCAGTCAGACTCTCCTACTCATGGATCAGAGAAACGAAATGAGGCTCCAGAACTCAGCGGATGCCCATCGCTATCGGCAACTCAATAGACAGATATCTAAGTCTTTGAAGAGCGACCTTCGTCAATTTAATACCCGACGTAGAGGCCATTGAGCGGAACAAAGGCTCCAAAGTGTTCGCCAGGGATCTATCTATTGGGCAAAGCCAATTGACGAGGCTGAAATCTGAGACAGGTAGTATCACTGCGTCAATACCTGAAATCCTGAGGGAGATTGAGAGTTTCTATGGACAGTTATATTCCACGAAAACAACTGTTGAAAGCAAGGGTGAAGACCCTAGAGCCAAGCTTACCCGACACTATTCTGAAGATATCCCGGACGTCAGCCTGTGCGAGATTAAAATGGCTCTCAAGCAGCTTAAAAACAACAAGGCGGCGGGTGATGACGGAATCACAACAGAGCTTCTTAGAGCGGGCGGTAAGCCGATACTTAAGGTCCTCCTGAAGCTCTTTAATTCTGTCATCCTCGAGGGCAAAACGCCAAAGGCATCGGGTAGAGGCGATGTGATGCTGTTCTTCAAGAAGGGTGACAAAACTCTCTTGAAGAACTACAGACCCATCTCGTTTCTGAGCCATATCTATAAGTTGTTTTCGAGAGTCATTACGAATCGTCTCACTCGCAGGTTCGACGAATTCCAACCTCCCGAACAAGCCGGGTTTCGAAAAGGCTATTGTACCATAGACCACATTCATACGCTGCGGCAAGTTATACAGAAGACGGAAGAGTATAACTTGCCACTTTGCTTAGCGTTCGTGGACTATGAGAAAGCCTTTGATTCGATTGAGACCTGGGCAGTGCTGCAGTCTCTCCAAAGGTGCCAAATAGACTACAGGTACATCGAGGTGCTAAAGTACTTATACCAAAATGCCACCATGTCGGTCCGATTACAGAACCAGAGCTCTAATCCGATCCAACTACAGCGAGGTGTGAGACAGGGAGACGTTATTTCTCCAAAACTGTTCACAGCTGCGTTGGAGGATATTTTCAAGCTTCTGGACTGGAAAGGACGCGGCATCAACATCAATGGCGAATACCTAACACACCTGCGATTTGCCGATGATGTAGTTCTTATGGCTGAGACCTTGGAAGACCTGAACATTATGCTCGAAGATCTCGGTAATGCTTCTCAAAGAGTGGGTCTTAGGATGAACATGGACAAGACAAAAATAATTTTAAATGCCCATGTTGCATCCGCTCCAGTTAACGTTGGGAACATTGCACTCGAAGTTGTTGACCACTATGTTTACCTGGGACAGATAGTCCAGTTAGGTAAGTCCAACTTCGAGAAAGTGATCTCTCGTCGAATCCAGCTCGGATGGGCAGCGTTCGGGAAGCTCCGGCATATATTCGCGTCCGAAATATCTCAGTGTCTCAAGACAAAAGTCTTTGACCAGTGTGTGTTGCCAGTAATGACCTATGGGAGTGAGACGTGGTCGTTTACTATGGGTCTCATAAGAAGGCTCAAGATCACCCAGCGAGCAATGGAGAGAGCGATGCTTGGTATTACTCGATCGAATCAGAAATGATGAGATCCGCAGGAGAACTAAAACAACCGACATCGCTCGAAGGATTACATCGTTGAGGTGGCAGTGGGCGGGACACATAGCGCGGAGAACCGATGGCCGTTGGGGCGGAAAGGTTCTCGAATGGCGACCGCGTACCGGACGACGTTCCGTGGGCTGGCCCCCTACAAGGTGGACCGACGATCTGGTCAAGGTCGCGGGAAGCCGCTGGATGCGTACAGCACAGGACCGATCGTTGTGGAGATCCTTGGGGGAAGCCTATGCCCGTGCCCTAGTGGGCGTCGTTCGGCTGATATGATGATCCCCGCGTGAACACCGTAGTCTACCCTTCCTCCATGGGTGGAAGTGGTGCTGGAAGCGGGCCGAGCTCGGTTTCAGTAGGCACACTAGGCACTCGTCGCCGTCTGCTTCGAGCCCTGCCTGGTGGATGTATCGGAACTTTCGTCGTTCGAGCCTTGGCTCCGTGGCTCCCTCTGTTTGTCAGTGATGTCGTGGCTATTGGCTGAGCATCAATAGCCTTAGTTGCTTTCGGAGTCGGCCCTGCTTTCTGGATCGATTATGTATTATCTTTCGAAGTAGCCGGTTTAGGGGAAGCTACCGTCTTGTTTGTCGCGGAGGACAGTGCTTCTGCCGTAGATGGTAGTGGTGTTGCACCTGCCAACTCTTTATCTCGTTTGCGGCCAATGGCTAATGAGATAAGCCGTTTAGCCGGTAGGAGCCGATCGTTAATACCGCAGAACCGAGCATTCATCATGGCACCACATTTGGCCATTAAGCTGCGCTCTATTTCTTCGCGTTCTGATAGGGCCTGTGCCAACGCCAAGGAAGGAGTAGGAAGCATGGGTTCGTCAATTTTGCTGTTGCTGTTTAAGAATTTCCATTTGTTACTTTAGCTCTTGGAGCTCCTCTGTTAACCTCGTGTTAGCAGCGTTGAGGCGTTGGATTTCCTCATCTTTTGATCTCGCCACCTGTATTTCAACAAATGCCTTGACAACAGCGGCAGCATCCTTAAAGTTCCTCTCGAATACTCTTGAGACTTTCCCACTTCGCCCAGCGCAGTGAATAATGTTATCAGTGCTGGTGCGGATAGCTCGCACCAGCTCTTGCACTGTTAGCTCTTGGGATTGAAGCTTAGCCCTCTCCTTTATTTGGTGAAGTTTGCGGGACCACAGTCCACACCATGGCCTCCTCCTCCACCTCATCTTTTTGCTCCTTCTTAGGCTCGTTTTTAAGTAGTTCTCTTGCATCCATTTTCGAAGCGTTGGTCCCTCTGGTAGATGGCCTGCCACTTCCGCGTTTCCCTATAATGTAGTTCTTGGGAGTAGGTTTTTAGGCGCACCTACAGATTCGGCCGAATCTCTCCTAGTGCTTTACGATCCCTTACGAGTCAGACCTAGATCAAGTAGTGGAGCAAGACGCGTCAGACATGCTGCCCGCGTTTAACACAGATCCCTTCTGCAAAATTTTGCAGTTACGCTCGCCACCGTCCATGTGAGACTCATTGCGCCAACTTAACACGCTCGCAGCAGGGCTTAAGACCTCGTTTTTCGCCAAGTCACGTACAGTAGAACTACCTACGGTTATGGCTAAATTAGCGCTGCTTGCACCACACTCTCCCTTTAATTTTTTTTTGTTTTCACAGGAAAAAAAGCATTTCGCATACCTACTGCTTCAGGGGCAGCAGAAGGTTATGTGGGACTCTCTTGTCGGTGCCCGACAAGCATACCCACTACAAAGACCTGCGGTGTACCTTGCGACGTATGTTAGCAGTGTATGGGTTTCCCTTAGGATGCCCTCCATGCACCGCCTACGTACGGCCTATGCCCATACTTTATGCCTGAGCGCTCAGGCATAAAGTATGGGTGATCCTGTACACCAGGAATCACCCCCAGTCTGGCAAGCTGTGTAATGCGAGCGTTGAGCCCCACAACCCAACTCCAAAAATCCTGCTATGTGCTACACACAGATTAAAAAATAAAAGGGATTCGAAAAATTTAATCTGACATGTGTCACTGGACATACTTTTCAAAACTGATATATGACTTTACTACACATACCAAATTTTAAAGTAACTGTCGTTAGATTAAAGTGTACTTAAGTAATTTGGCAACGCTGTTTCTATACGGAATATGCACAAACGGGTTTTTGCATCAGTTCGGCGTTTGAAAACTAGTGACACCTAGCAAATAAAAAAAAAAAAAAAAAGTCACATGTAAGGTTTGGCAGGCGCACCGACGTTATGTAATGTCGTCCATATTTAATTATTTATTTATAAATGCTAACACAGACCTTTTTGCTGCAATACTGCTTACGTTATTGATTGTTTAACTCCCTATTATGTGTACTTATGTTATGCGTACATTAAGTAGTAAGTAATTAGCAAAATAAACATTTAAAAACACATTTTACATACCCTTTTACGTGTTAATAACGACGTTGACTTTGAAAACGCTTATATTCTAACAAGAATATAACTAGATTAAGAAAACCTCATCCGAAATTAACTCACTTAAAAAACCCGTTCTCAACCCTTTTAACTTTATTTCAAGCCCGATGACATCATAATTTCTTATAACTTTACACCCACTGGGCCGGAAAAGGGAATAATTTTAATACGATTACCTGTCCTATCGCCCGGATGCGGTCCGTCGACCGATAGCGACTTACCTGGTTAGAACCGGCTACAACCGGGTAAAGCCGGTTGAAGATTCCCGGGCTTAGTCCGGATTTTGTCTACATTCGTTAATGCTTGGAGAAACGCTTTGATTGTTGTCATTTGTTTCGCAGTTAGCGCTTTGTAATGTCGTTTGTTTTTGATTGAAAAATCATTCGGCATACTAAAACACACCAAGTTACGTCCTTTGACGTGCTTAAATATGCGTATCATTTTCACATATCTACAAAATGTATTTATTATAATGTAAAAAATAACAGTTAGTTATATGAAATGCAAAATCACTTTAGCACCTATACGGTTGTCGTAAGAAGAGACTTAAAGTACTGCCAAAAGAAGACGGGTCGATATATTTTTTCTTTTCTATTGATAAAATTGCTATCACCAACCAGCTTGCCATGAGTGGCAGTTATAGGAAAATCCTCCTTTGTTCAGTTTTCTGTCCAGCTGTGGACTGCTGTCTGCTGATGATGATCATGCGGTTGGGACTATGTATCATGATAATTATCATCTCAGCTTAAACGACGCTCACAGTGAGACTTAGGCCTCTCATAAAGATCCACAACGATCATACAATGAAGGTATTTGGCTTGGTGCAATCCAATCGAAACGTCGGGTAAATAAATAGGTATTTATACCTTCATAATTTTTAACGCGATAACGACCCGTTAGTGTACTATAAATAATGTGAAGGTATTTATTGTAGAAACGTAGTAGAAAAGCGTTTCTGACCTAGTATAAGTGCAAATTAATAGAGATTCAATTTGATGTCGACTGGACGCCTCTGAAAAGGGTTCAAATTGCGGCTTAAATGAAAATTCATGGTTCGATTTGACTAACATAATAAAAGGCGGGAACAAGGTCGAAGAAACCCAAAGGAATTGGTTGTCACTTAATCTTTTGTGATTAAATTTATTTTAATTGATACTTTACTAACAATACCGTGTGGTGCCATTCTAACATATTATAATAGCACAATCTCTTTTGGTCCTGTGAGTTTCGTAAAATAATAATAATAATAATATAATCATTTATTTATAAAAGCCATGTCCACTGTCCAGCCGTGGTATACTAATAATATAGGGTAATGGTGTTAGTATCAGTATTTTCAGGTAAGTTTTGTCGCTGTGTTTCACTGTGTTCGCTGCTGATAAATGTACAATTAAAAAATCATATAAAACAATGTCTCTTGAGTCACTCTGACTATTATAATAACCGCATAGAATTCGTTGCGTATTTGAAAAGATCAAAGCGTGCGGTATGAAAACTACAGGGAAAGTGATTTTGTTTCATACTACTGATGCCACTAACATTGATTTTAACTGCAAACTCTATCATTAGAGCAACATCATGTATAAGATACATAAATAAAAGATACAGCCAAGTATCTCTTCAATAAATCGAGAGTTCACTTACTTGCTTTTAATTTATAAAATTTTAATAATTTAATGGATTTCCTTGTGGAATTTACATGATAGATTTTTTACATTTCTCTCATTTTATACGAGTACATTTCACGTATGAAGTATGCAATTTTTTTGGATTTGTTGGTGTGTTTTTATTTAATGATTATATAACAACTTGGAAGGCTTACAGTAAATTATTGTAGTAGTTGAATTAACGTAAAAAATATACTTATACCTAATTAAATGCAAAATCAATCAAAAGTTAAAGTTTTATTTAATGTAAAAAAAACAGAGTGACAAAAAAGGATTTTCAGCCTATAAACACTTTTCCTAAGAAAAAATGACGATTAAGAGCACAAAAATAATCCATAAACCGAAAGAAATCAAGCACCGTCTGGCGTTCTTTCTGCTTTTTGTCGTTTGAATTTTTAGTAACCAGTATTTTATTAATTGCCCAAGCCTGTGGATTGGACCGGGCCAAAAATCATGCCTGACCACGGAAAGGGTTAGTGACGTAACCCGCTTCAGGTAACGGAGCGGACCATTCCAGCCAATTTATTACGTTATTTACCCGCCAGAGAGATAGATGGCGCATGGCCAGACCCAGATTTAGAGACAATCGGTCGGATCTAAAGGAATTGATTTCTGTGACAGCGTTAGATAAAACTTTTCTCTCAAATTTAATGTCGAAAAGCAATTTTTTGCCCTCAATCGATTAGTTGATCTTTGACCAATCGTCGTGGAGACCTTCAAGGTAGGTCTGTGCTTAGCACAGGTTTTAGATTTGTTAAAGTAGGAATTTCTTTTTTATAAAAAAACAAGTACTCCAATCGAGAACCTCCTCATTCCTTGAAGTCGTTTGAAAAGAGGCTGACAATACTGATTGAGTTTCTTGCGCGTCTTCTTGGCGCTGGCTCACACTTGTCCCGAACCAGTGGTACGTTAAATACTGTGACGTGTTTAGCGCTTTTGGGGCCTATTTGCAGAAATAAAACTGATTTTAGCTGTGAGCGTCGTTTGGGTATTTTGATGACGATCAATTTCAATGGTTTTATTTAATGCTAGATGTTTCCCGCGACTTCGTCCGCGTTAATTTGTGTTATTATGATCGCGATTATTTTTGAAACATTTTTCACTGACGCTTCTCTCCTATTGGTCGCAGCATAATGCTATACAGCCTAAAGCCTTCCTAGATAAATGGACTATACAACACAAAAATAATTTTTCAATTCGAACCAGTACTTCCTGAGATAAGCGCGTTTAAACAAACAAACTAACAAAAAAAAGTCAAAATTCATTACAACCAGCCTGGACACGAGCTTATCCAAAAGGAGGTCTTTGCTATAATTCACCACGCTTGGCATGCTGATTGCTGATCGCAGTTTGGTCAATGGAAGAGGAAAGACTCTGCTGCTCTTTATTCTATTAACAGTATTGTTTTAGTCACCTCTTATGGCACCTGAGAAGAGAAGGGGCGGAGCTATTTTGTTTATGTGCCGCTTGACATGTACAAAGTTGGGTCGGGTCTTATTTAAATTTGAAACGACAGTTGACAAGCTCTTTATGGTCTATCAACTCTATTTTGCAACTCTTCAGGGTTTAAATTTGCTTAAATCTAACTTAAATGACTCTTCAGGTACGAACTGAATCACAAAACGAGATCTATTTACAATAGTGGGAAATACTCTTACAATTTGGTTTTCCAACAATTTGCTGAAGGATTCTGATTAAATTCCGAGACTGTAGATCACTTCCTTTTAATCTTCGTTACCACAAATAGTTAGTTAGGTTAGCTAAAATTTCATTGATTTTTTGGCTTTGTCCTGTTTATAATCATTTTAAAATTTAAACAAACAACCAAAATCCACTTATCAGTCCGCGGTCGCCATTCCAGAACCAAGGACCTTCAGTTTTCTTACTATGTGTCCCGCCCACTTCAAGCTCTGTAATTCTTTGAGCAATGTCGGTTATCTTAGTTCTCCTACGGATTTCCTCATTTCTGATTCTATCACGCAGGGAAATACAAAGCATTGCTCTCTCCATTGCCCGCTGTGCGACCTTGAGCCTTCTTATAAGACCAATATCAAGCGACCACGCTTTAGTTCCATAAGTCATCACTGACAAAGGAGAGTTTTTATAAACCAAGGCTCCCATCCAATACATAGCATAATGTGAGGGATGGTTATAATTGTTTTTATATATAAAAAAAAAATAGTTGGCCTAGGTGCCAACTATGTCTTATATCTTTGAAATTTTTTGTCTGTTTTGTGTTATTTGGTAACTAATGCTTAAAGATAAATAAAAAACAGTGGCTAATGAATTATAAAAGTATTAAATTAGCCTATAATCATTCTACTGCTGGGCAAAGTTATTCATCATTGAATTCAAGATACTACAACAATGATGGGCACAGACATTATCAACATGCTTGTCAAATGCGGGTTGGTGATCACAAACCCGAGAAATGTTCCAAAATTGGAATTGTTTTGTTGCCCGACCCCGACCGATTGGAAGCTCTTGATGACCGATCCAGGGATCGAACCCCGAGATCTAGACCCGGTACTAAACCTTGACCAATGAACCGTAACATAAGCAAAACTATAAGTGGAATTATTTTAAGGAATTACTATTTGAATTAAACTGTATGTAATTATTTATCATAAAATTGAGACAAACCTCTGATAAAGTTCTATAGTCCTTATCTATTATCTATAGTTCTATAATTCTATAGTAGGTATAGAACTGGAACTGAACAGGTGCATGTAGATGCACAATTCTAAAAAAATACGCAACCTGTATGTAATTATTAGTCATGAATATGTCTAGCTGCTGAACTTTTATATTTCATAGCTTTTGGCCACGTGGCCTACGTATTGCATTCAGAGGAATACATAAATAAGTTACCATGAACATTAAATTTGGTAACCAACCTGCAGTGCTATCTATTGTTGTCACGTTGTGATTTCTGAGCTGCGCACTAATCTCCAAATACTCACATTTAGTTAATACATTCATTGTTTCAATATTAAAACACATTTAATTTCACTTTAATAATAATCGAGCTTTGTTTGATATGTCAATGACAAAGAGCTGTCAGATGCGCATGCGACTGTCCGTATGCTCTGACTGAATGACTAAAATAACGTTACGTTCTTTTGTCTACGTTTAGCAAACGCACGGAACACATACTCATTTCACAAAGGTTGTGAATGATTTATTTCAATAAATATAACAATATTTTGTTTTCTATATTTTTAAGACTGTGTGTTGACATTAAATTAGTTTATGAAACTTCACGCAGCCGAAGTAATTTTCATGAGCCTGGCAGAATGACGTTTGACCTTAGACAGATGTTTAAAAAAGTTAATAAACAATAGTAGTGAGGCAGGTTTATAAACATTGGAAATTTATTAGGGAAAAATACGTGGCTTGAGGACTGGTTGTTAAAGAAAATAATTTAATCAAATGACCAGCCTTTAGTTAATAATTGTAATTGGAGTATTAAAATAATTTAAATTAATAACCTAATAAGTTTGAATGTTTTATTATTTATTTAATATGTGTTTTACAAAGAAATAGTTCTTTGTGTTGTTTCGATTGTTTTGGGGAGATTTGAGTTAATGAACTGAGCACTCGGAAATTCCTTCGTGACAATGATTTGCATTTTTGGTGTTTGGAGGTTTCGTTTGAGGATTTCATTTTGATTGAATTCATTCAGTCGTAAAGATGTCGAGGAGGACACCTTCGCTCTGGCTGTCGGCCAGAAAGCCGAAGGAGAAGATGGAGGCCGACACCTCAAATTTGTTACCGGCTAATAATCGCCGTTAAAAATTTATTACTAGCTGTTGCCCGCGACTTCGTCCGCGTCAATTTCTGTTATTATGATCGCGACTATTTTTGCAACATTTTTCACTGATGCTTCGCTCCTATTAGTCGCAGCGTGATGTTATATAGCCTAAAGCCTTCCTCGATAAATGGACTATCCAACACAAAAAGATTTTTTTAATTCAAACCAGTACTTCCGGAGATTAGTGCGTTCAAACAAACAAACAAATAAACAAACAAACAAACTCTTCAGCTTTATAATATTAGTATAGATGTTGTTCCGGTTAAGTGCCATCTTTTGATGGCCGTTCCGCTTGGTTTGGCTACCAGGCTTAGAATATTACCTTCCGTTTACGCTGATTTTCCGCTGATCAAATGAAAGACGCAAGAAGCTTGTCTCGCTGAGATTCGGGTTGGTACCACGCCACGTGGATGCATAAGGTTACCCTACCCTATCTTTGATGAAGTAAGTGGAAACATCTTCTTAATCCAGTTAGCAGTCTACAATTTCGGTTCCCGTTTATTAGTATTCCGTTCATAATTAAATTTAGATTATCCCGTTTAGTATAATTTACATGGTAAGTTTGGTAATACAACTCGCTTAGAAGTAGGGGTAATTCAGAGCCTTACAAAGGACTCACGCTTGAGATTTCTGTGTAGCTTTTTAAGCTTAGCCGGAGAAAATAAATATTCTGTTAATTCATGCTCGTCTCTTTATTTACCACCTCATCCTGTTCATCTACATCACCCCAACACCCTCTCCAACCCCTAAACGTTGCATTGTTTGTATCATTCAACTATCACAAAGTAAAACTAATTTTTAATGTTTTCGCAAAAACTATGCGGAATTTTAAGATAAAATTATCGTTATGTTATTATGATATCTAAGCTACATTACTGCAAAGTTCCATAAAAAAATATTTCAGTAGTTTTTGCGAGAAAATCCTATCTTAGTAAATAACGATCATACAACCGTTTGTAGGCTAACGTCCATCCAAATACATAAATACAAACTTTTGCGTTAATAATATTACTAAGGAAAGCTACATCTGATTATTTATATGTTTTCAACGTGCACTAATCAGTAAATTTCCTTAGAATTGTCCTAACAATCAAAAGCGGTTGTCATTGACCATTAAAAACATAACTTCTAAAAAGCATTTACCAAACATCCTGTATAGTTTATAAATAGCAGGTTTTGTTTCTAAAACATTTTAAAAGGAAACATCCTTCAAAATCACAACAAAACAACGGGACGATAGTAAAATTTTCCCCATAGCCTATAATTTTCGGAACGAAAAACTTCTCAGTTCTCGTGGGAGCCCGAAAAAAATTCGACTCATAAAAAATTACGAGGCAATCGAAAAGTTCGTATGGGAAGCGTTCCCTTGTCCCTCCGAGTCCCGGGGAGTAATGCGAGGACGATGACTGTTTATTAATAGCCAGTTTTTAGGGTTCCGTACCCAAAGGGTAAAAACGGGACCCTATTACTGAGACTTCGCTGTCTGTCCGACTGTCCGGCAGGCTGTATCTCAAGAGCGGCGATAGCTAGACAGTTGAAATTTTCACAAATTATGTAATTCTGTTACCGCAATAACAACAAATACTAAAAACAAAATAAAATAAATATTTAAGGGGGGCTCCCATACAACAAACCCGTTTTTTTGGCATTTTTGGTAAAAATGAAAGAAAGGATTTGGCCGTGTTCGTATGTTTTGCTTTTTTTTTAATTTAGTTAAATTTGTTTTCTGGATGTTTGAACACAGCGGAAAATCTGGCGAATTTTTTCGATTTTTGAGGGCTCATATCTTTTTTATTAATTAATTTATGAAAAAACAGAAAACATAGAAACATGCTAATAGTGGCCATGGATTTTTGTTATAAAAATTATTGCTCTACTAGCTTTATCCAGGGATGAAACAGGGGACTACGTTTGTATGGAAAAACGGCCCTTGTGTTTCCTCTTAATAAATATACTAAATATATGTTGGGTAAAAAGTCTTTTCGCATGTAGTATGTATGAACTAGTAATAAATTTTCTTTAGCTGTACCATTATTCTTTAACTGGCTAGTTTTGGTATCATTATAAAGTTCGAGACGGTCTGAAATAAACGTTTTATTTATTTAAAATTTTGAAAAACATAAATCCAAATTCAAACTAGGTAAATTTTATTGTGATTTTCATTTGTTTTTCTTACTGTCAAGATGTAATCTAAAGAAGAAATTCGATACGTCTTAAAATTTTACAAGAAAATAATTTGTGATGTTATGGACCTAGTGCCTGTGAGAATAACATGTGATGTCAAAGATTAATCAATTTATGTGGTTGTTCATAATGATAACACTAGACCTCACACAACTTCAGCAACTCAGCAAAAATTAAGAGAGTTTGGCTAGGAGGTATTAACGCGTCCGCTGTATTGTCCTGACCTTGTACCTTCAGAATTCCTTACGCAGTGAGAGGTTGACAGACTTTATGGGTCTATATGTTGCTAAAATCGTTTTTTAACCCTTGTTTTTGAATAAATAAATAAATAATAATAACATAACGAGATAACTGCTAAAATCACTTGTCTGGGTTTTTTGATCAGAAACCCAAAATTTCCATGGCAATGGGATCATGCCCCTCTCCACAAATTGGCCAAAAATTACATACTTTAGTTAAATGTAAATAAACTTTGTTATTTTTTTTCTTTTTATATAAAATGAGAAGAAACTTTTTCCGCAATCTATTAGTTTATCGAGGTCTTCAATTTTTGATATTCTTTTAAATGTATACTTGTTATGAAATTATGAAATAATTTTAAAACTATCAACATTTTATTAAAGGCCTGTTAATGTATTCTGGTAGGTACGTAACTTTGTTATAAAATAACTTCTATCATAATAAAATTCACTTGCGCCGAGTAGATGTGGACTACTCTATGAAGTAACTACCTAATAAATTTCATATAACGTCATAAAAGTTTGGGAACAAAAGTAATATTGAGTGCATATAAAAGGGGGAGGAATTTGAACTTTTAAATCAGTTTTGGTGCTAATGCGATGAAACTTGAGACGTCAAGGCTTTACCGCTGAGTATGCCACTAATTCACATACACTCGCACACACACACACACACACACACACTCACTCACACTCGCGCGCACACACACACACATACACTTTGTGCAATTGTTTAATTAATATTGTTAATTTCTAACTATCCCACTTACTATCTTATTGTGCTAAACATGTATAAAGAGAAGCCTGACTCTCATAACACAGGTTAACCTTATATGAGAGCAGTGCGAATAATGTACTGATAAAAGTGTATTTTATAATTTTGATTTGATTTGATTTGAATCAAGTTTATGTTCGAGTCAAACGTAGTGTTTTTTATATCGGTGTTGCGTACTAATAATTGCATTTCTTGCTTGAACAGCAGCTGCAAAAGTATGTAAACACTTTTTGGTTTTACCAACCTTATGTCGTTGTGTTAAGAGTCAACGTTATTCATAAGTGTATACATACTTATGCATCTGTTTTTTTTAATAATTAATGGGCTTGCTCTTGACTACATACTTAACTCTACGGTTAAGAAGAAGCCTAAGATGGAGCGAGCTGACCCAGAAAGTGACACTGGTTCTCCTACACACCAGCGGAACACAGAAAAACTGTTTGGCGCTGGACTCCGGCAGGAGGGTGGTAGCATCCAGGCGGCCTCTTACGAAGCCTACCACCGCAGAGGGATCTGTTAGCCGTCATCATTGGTTAGAAATCCAAAGATGCCGTTGCCCAGGATGGATCACTAGGAGGTAGATCCCACTACCCCATCTGACTGTACTAGAGCTTGCTTACTCTGTGAAGTGTAAGTACCTAGGCCGGTATTAACGAGCGGAAATTGTTATCAAAATAAATACTTTTCTCTGTCATTGGTAAAACTGCAATGAGCCACCCGCATGCCAAGCTTATCAACTTTATTGACATTTGAGAGAGAGAGAGCGCTTTTGCTGCCACTCCGAAATAGCATGGCACATAAAAGTTAATCAATGAGACGCAACTTACGCAACGAACTATGCTTTGTGTTTTAATAATTTATCCAGGATCATCAAATATATATTAATATCAGTATAAAAACTTGAAAAATTATGTCTCAGGCGGGACCCGCATCTCCTTGCACGCCGGGCGGGCGCTATACCATTAAGCCTCCGAGACACTGCGACCCAGCGCGAATTTTTCAAGCATATTCTTAACGCTGCCGCGCTGTAAGCCAGCGTTGCTCCCGCCTGAGACATAATTTTTCAAGTTTATATACTGATATTTTAATTGCAATTCAATTGCTAAATAAAATATATCAATAAGCTTCCTAGTGGTTTAAGCGTCGGCCCAAGATTTCGTTGTACAAGTTCGATTCTTGGATCGGGCAACAAGTGTTTCCTATTTCCGAACATTGCTTGGGTTAGTGATCACCAACCCGCATTTAGCAAGCGTGGTGTGCCTGTACCCATTCTGCCTTCATTGTTGTGGTCAAAAAGTCAAAAGTAAAGTAACAGCCTATAATCATACCACTGCAGGGAAAAGGCCTCCATCATTGAATTCAAGTTACCACGAAAATAATGGGTACTGGCATAATCACCACGCTTGCCAAATGCGGGTTGGTGATCACAAACCCGAACAATTTTCGAAAATTCGAAACTTTTTGTTGCCCGACCCGGGGATCGAACCCGGGACCCCGAGATTTAAACAATTATTATTTAAACATCTAGACCAATATTGTTGTTGTAACTTTAATTTAATGACGGGAGGCTTTTACCTTACATGCTTGCTTACCGTTATGGTCCTTGCTTTTATTAGGGGTTAAAGTATGAAATTGCCGTTTTGTATGGACGAAATCGAGAAAAGTCATTTTTCCATACTAACATTTTTTTATTTTTTTTAAAAACGCTTGAACCGTTTTCGATGCAATTAAAGATGAAACTTAGATGGTTATAAAGCTACGCATTATAGTATTTAAATTTCTGAAAATCAAAGTATATAATACAAATATACTTAATTGAAGCAAGAAGGTCAGGTGACACATTGTAAGGGGTCTTTTCAACGACTTCCTTTGAAGTAATAGGCACTAGTATAGCATTTTATTTTTTTTGTCAAAATTTACTTATTTAATTTTTGATACAATACAAAAAGAATTACACAATAATATGACTATACTTAAGAGCTATAAAAAAAATAAAAAGTGTTAAAATAATCGGCAATTTCATACTTTAACCCCTATTATTTTATGTGCCTTTTTAGCATCACAGCCTGTATTCCTTCTACTATCAATCCAAAATCGTGTCGTGATCGTCGCGGTCCCACGTCGCACGTAATCGACGCGAGCTGAGTCCAAATTAGAGGTGGTCCTTTGAGTTAGATTGTTTCATGAATAAATTTACCGCTCGTATTGGGCCAACCACTGTTCCGTTTGATACTAGACGAATAATCTAGGTGGACTAGCAAGCGTTTGTCAAACTTTTTCAGTCAAAAGACCTAATTGTTATCATAGTTTTTATGGCCTTAATTTGTTTTTTGTTTTTCTGTTTTTTTCTCTTGTTTCTGTTTTTATTTATTTAGTTTTGTTTAGTTATTTGTATGTGTTTCTTGTGAAGTTAAATTATTGTCTGTTATATTATGTACTTTTTTTTTCTAAAACTATTTTTATCTTTTTATTTTATTTTATTTGATTTAATTAAACTCTAGGCTCCCGCAGAATATCAGCGTCATGGCACGCCTTAAGCTGCCACGATATATGCTGAGCGGGAGTCCTTTTTGACACCTTTTTATTTGTAATGTTTCTGTGTAGTTATTTATCAAAATATGTGAGACAAATATTGTAAAAAAAAAACGCATATAAAGTCTTCTTATAAAAAATACACAGTATCGGCACGATAAAAGTAATCCTAATTCCTACTTCCTATCCTACTAATATGATAAACGTGAAAGTTTGTGAGTATATATGTCTGGATGGTTGTTGCTCTTTCACGCTAAAACGACTGGACGGATCTGAATAACATTTAGTACGGTGTTAGTGTATTGGCTGAAATAACATAAAGGATACTTTTCATCCCGGGAAAACATACAGTTCCCGTGGGATAATTTTGAACAGGTACGGTTCCCGAAACGTAATGTAGGACGTCCTCAGGCCAGGTGGAGTGATGATTAGCGCAAGGCTGGCTGGAGCTGGATGCGAGAAGCCGAGGATCGACCTAAGTGGCGTGCAATTGGAGAGGCCTATGTCCAACCGTGGACTGTGATAGGCTGATGATGATGATGATGATGACGGTTCCCGAGGGGTTAATTTTAATACATAGCTTTAAATTCAATATTCTACGCGATCGAAGTGGCGGGCTACAGCTACTGCTAGTAAAATAAATAATAAATAGCACTGACCCTTTTCTCCGTAAGGATGTCGCAAGAGATTACTAAAGGAGAACTTCTAGAATAAGATGGATAGCTGCGTGTTCTGTCCACACTGAATAGACTCCAATCGCGAACCAGCCTGCCAAGTGTTGGGAATTTGGCAAAATATTTTATATAAAATTATATAAACTTAACAGAAATAAATTAGAAACTATGTTTTACTTTAGAAGCTAGATGCAGAAGGCGCGAGACCAATCGTTGTAGAGATTTTTGAGGCCTATGCTTAGCAAAATGCGACGAGATCATGATACATATCATGGTTTATTTACACAATATATCAAGAAACTAGAGTTAATTGATACGGGGTTTATACCATGTACCTTAGTTTTTATGAGTTTCCGATATCCAGTGGTTCAAATGTGCGAAAACCGAAGAAATCCAAAAAATGCTATATCTCGATTGGATACCGTAAGTGTTGTGCGTCGAGAACAGAAGTGTAGTAATAGTGAGTTTTCAAACAGTGGTACCGGTATCGAGTGTTATAAAAGACTACGACGGAGGGTAGATCGATTTGTCTGCTCTTAACAACTATCCACCCGCATAGACATCAGTTCTCCCGTGATCATGGCGCTTGCAACAGTGCCGAAATATCGGAATCCCATAAAATCTAAGGTATATGGTATAAATCCCGTATCAATCAACTCTAGTGATAGTGACCAAAGACCATGGAAGTTTAAATCAGTATAATATCAAGAAATTAATTTGGAGGTGTGGTTATTATCATGTTCACCAGCCAATATGCGGTAATCGCAGTATGGAAAATCGTACGGCAGTACTTCTTTGTTAGCCTCTTACGACACCCATAGGAAGAGAAGAGATGCTGTTCTTTTTAGGTGGCACCACCTGGCTTAGTGGTGGTAAAGGTGTGCATCTACTTAGTAATGGGTAGTTGTTTACTATTAAAATTGGTTTCTATAAACTGATTTAAACTTTCATGATCGTTATCATAATATGATAATAATTTAGATTATGAATGTGTTATTTCGAGATTTGCGAAAGAACTATTCTCCAGTGATCATGGCGCTTGCAACAGTGCAACAACAAACATGGTGGAAATTACGAAACAACTAAGTAGTAGGTTTAAATTGGGACGTGTAAAAGCGCCTCCTGGGGCCTATTTGCAGAAATAAAACTGATTTTAACTGATTTAACTGATTTTTAACTAAGTCAGAATCGCATTCCAATTTTAAACAACTTTGGTATATTATGAAACTGCCAACCCCTGGGTAGGCAGCCCTAGGTTTGAGAAACACTGGACTAGTCCTCAGAATGCAAGTCCTAGAAAGTTATTCATCAACAGTTTCAATGAACACTTTGTTAATTGTCCGTGATGAGTAGTCATAGTTAGTGTTACATGGACAGTAAAGACATGGGTCGCAGGTTCAAATCTGTATATACGTCATGTATGATTTTAAATGTATTTGAATAAGTTAATTCGTTACTATGTTTATGAGTCATTAATGAGTATAAAAATAAATTCCTAATGATGAGTAAAAAAAGGTTATAAAAAAGAGCGAATGAAATAATTTACCACAGTGGGCACCAAACAAACAATCAGCACCATAAAAATTATAACGAATATTAAAAAATTAACTCAAGATAAGTACAACTGATTTTTAATAATTTGAAGCTATAACCAATTCAATTGTCGGAAGAAGTAACGGCCAATTGTCATTCCGCTGCAAGCCATCATCATTGAAATCAAGTTACCACAGCAACAATGGGTACGTAACAGGCATAATCACCACGCTTGCCATATGCAGGTTGGCGATCACAAATTTCGACTACCAGACGAGGATAAGTACCTAGTCATCTCGCGAGCAATGTTCAGTGCAATACCATCCAAGTGGATACATACAGCTATCTATGTGCGTGGATCCTTACGGGTGTCGTGCGTTTGATCAATAAGGGATGTGCATAATAATCCATTTTGTATGGGCTTATAACGAGTATTTAAAAAATAGATGATATAAAAAAGTAACAGCCTATAATAATCATCCCACTGCAGGCCTCCATTATTGCTATGGTGGTGATGGTTGGTGATCGCAAATCGAAGCAATGTTTGAAAATTCAACACTCTTGTTCCCCGTCCAGGGGATCGAACCAAGGACCCCGAAATATTGGCCCGAGACTTCAACCATCAGACTACTAGACGAGGATAATAGGTATTAGGTAGTCATCTCATGAGCAATGTTCGATGCAATACCACCTAAGTGGGTAGTCGCTACATGATACAGTTATGTATGTGCGTGGATCCATGGATGTCGCGCGTTTGATCAGAGATACGGTAGGGATGAGCATAATTAATCGATTTTATTAGCACGTTTTATCGAGAATAAAAAAAAAGATGACATAATTACTAATCAGAGATCACTCTTCTTCTGACGTACATCAGCTCGAATAAAAAGATATTATTAGTACAGTAAGGCACAGACACGACAAAGAATAGCACCACCCTTCTCGTCATAAAATAGCCATAATATGCGACTATGAGAACTACCAAAAAGACGGCTAGCAAGGACTTTCCACTACTATTACCACCAAACCTTCTCATTTAGTGGGGTCGTAAAATCCGATTGCGAGTACTGCTAAAAAAGAACGGGCCTCGCTGTCTTACCTCTACCATTGGCTAAGCTGTAATCGTCAAACCGCGAATCTTGGTGATCATAACCAAATCCTCTTTTACAAGAGGCCTATCATACACTGAGAAAACGAGACGGTTAAATGCAACCGTATAATTGTTATCTACAAACTAGTAAGTTGGTTACGATACAGCTTACAGTATAATTTGCTGATAGCAACCGTGCTAACTCTGTTACGCTGATGCGGTTAGTCTGCTATCATTATAATATACTTTATTTATTTAGTCCTTTTAACAGATAAACTGTTAATATTAACAGAGCTTAACGGTTGTTTGCAGCATATTTACCTTTATGTTAGCATGCTTACACTGTTAATATTAAACGAATGTACGGTTAATTCTAACAGAATCGGTTGGTAGATATTAACAGAGTATTTTAAGTAGTTAAAATCTACAGTTTTAACTGCTACATTAGCAGAGTTATGCAATTTTTTACAGTTTTACAATAACCGTATCGACTCGGTTGTTACCACCAGAGCATTTTTGGTAATTTTAAACGAGTATTCGGTAGAAAATAACAGTTTTGCCACTAGCAGAGTAAAAATCGCGTTTTGCTAACCACCCGTTTTCTCAGTGTAACAGTAAATTATTACAGACTGAATATTATGATGACAGAGCACAAAATGGAGTTATCAAATCCCCTTGCAATTCTGATTCAACACTCCTCTACCTATAGGTTGTCTAGTAGAGATTTCTACAAGCGATAAGGCAGCCTATATTGTCCAACCCTCAATCTATCTCATGTGTTTCATTTTAATTTGTTTGGTATGCAAGAAAGAGTATTATTTATGTATATCTATCGATAGATACAATTTTCGATAGTTTCTCCACCCTATCAGGGGCGCTCAAGTGCACTCGGCTCTAGTACTGATCCCGCTTGAGACCCGCGCCACTACACACCTGAGATTTGCACATGTATCTATAACTAATAAGCAATCTAAGTATAAATGTGTGGCTTTATTCCACATTATGAAAATGTTAATGTGGATAACATCACATACAGAATGACCTTTTCATCACTTTCCAAATTTTGTATAGGCGTTAAGTATCGTCTTTAGAGCCCATTCATGAAGTAAATAAATGTGAGTCGAGTTTTAACCCGAAAATATTTTTCGCAACATAGTTTTCAATATTTACGGTCCTAAGCCTGTGAAGGTATAAAGGAAAAATCAACAGCTTATGAATAGTATCGTAATGAATGAATGAAATGCGCATCGCGAAAAAAGAGTGTTGAAAAGAGATCGTATCAAAAAATTTAGATTTTTGGTGGACATGTTCTAGGTGCTTTATTTCAACGGACCGATAACCTGAAGAGTGTCGCTGGTAGTGGCTGGATGAGGAAAGCGGGGGATCGTGCACTGTGGCGTGCCCTTGGGGAGGCCTACGTCCTGCAGTGGACTGCAATAGGCTGATTGATTGATTGATTGATACTGATTTGAACCCTATTGACTATGCGACGTCAAAAGAATTCGCTTGATTGGACTTTTTTGAACTTTATGTGTGTGAAAGCTTGTATTTATTACTAGCTGTTGCCCGCGACTTCGTCCGTGTCAATTTCTGTTATTATGATCGCGACTATTTTTGCAACATTTTTCACTCATACTTCGCTGCTATTGGTCGCAGTGCGATGTTATATAACCTAAAGCCTTCCTCGATAAATGGACTATCCAACACAAAAATAATTTTTCAAATCGAACTAGTACTTCCTGAGATTAGCAGATTAGCGCGTTCAAACAAACAAACAAACAAACTCTTCAGCTTTATTATTTTAGTATAGATGTGCACAAGTAGTAGTGAGGTGCAAGCGGCGATATCGGTTATCATACAAATAGCGCAATTCAAGACAGCCCTTCTAACATATTTCTATGTTCTGTGATAACAACATGCGCATTACTTTAAAATGACAGCAACGATTTTGATAATTTCTTTTTTATTATGTTCCTTAAAGTCAGGAGATGGTTTGCATTGTATGGAAGTTTTTTCTATCGCGGGCCTTGAGCGTGGAGACCGAATCCAGAAATTCCGTAACGAAAATAACCTAACAACCCCCACTCCGACCAGCACAGCGGTGATACTTTTTAGTTTTTCCATCTATCGATGAATAGCAGAACTTTTAATGACTTTTTGAAATATCACGCTTGTCTCTTTAGTTGAGCAACCCGCCTTTAGGTGGCATTTGTTGTATCGGCATAAGTTGACAAAAAATGCTATGCAATAGCTTTACCGCGGCAGTCTCCGAGTGCCACACGTCTTTTTTTTTTTCATAAACTGTTCATAAACAGATAATTTTCTTGCATTATCTTCGTTGGTAAACCCGTTCAAAGCCGGGACGGACAGCTAGTATAATCCATTTGGAACAAACAAATCTTCAAAGATTCATATATAATCAATAGACCGCTGCATCATCTCATTTGTCAAACATGAAAGGATAATTTTCTGTCAAAAGAGATGATAAAAGAATGAGAAACCAACGTTTTACGAAACATCATTTACTTAATTGCCTTTTTATAAATCTTGTCGTTGATCTTCAAAGAAGGTTGGAATCGCTGACACAGTGTTTGTTGTAACCAGTAACCTCTCTTTGACGATTTAACCGCTTGTAAACTTTTTTTCAAGACAATTAAAATGGGGACAACTCCCCCCAAAAAGTCTACAAGCGTATAATGACCTTATTATGCTTTCATAAGGTCGTTCTATCGTCAAAGAGAGGTTACAACAACCTTATAAATATCCGCTACAAACTCAAATGCGGATGATAATGATAATGATAATGATAAATTATTTATTTCAAAGAATATGGTATTTACATTCGGATCTTAAAGCTAAAAGTTCAGCATATTCTGCCATTCTTATTGGCGTAGAAATATAAAACATTTAAATTAAATTATGGCAGGCATTAGAATATTACAAAATCAAATTTTAAATTATAATAGGCACTATACAACAATTATTATAAATAATATTAGCACATTCATCTCTTTATGATGGGCTAGCCTATATCTACATGATAACTAGGTTTTATCACTTTATATATTCAAAGTAAAGTACCTACTTCTCGAACGACGAACTAATTATTAGGGGTTAAAGTATGAAATTGCCGTTTTGTATGGACGAAATCGAGAAAAGTCATTTTTCCATACTAACAATTTTTTAGTTTTTTTAAAAACGCCTGAACCGTTTTCGATGCAATTAAAGGTGAAAGTTAGATGGTTATAAAGCTACGCATTATAGTATTTAAATTTCTGAAAATCAAAGTATGTAATACAAATATACTTAATTGAAGCAAGAAGGTCAGCTGACACATTGTAAGGGGTCTTTTCAACGAATTCCTTTGAAGTAATAGGCACTAGTATTGCATTTTTTTTTAGTCAAAAGTTACTTTATTTAGTTTTTGATACAATACAAAAAGAATTACGCAATAATATGACTATACTTAAGAGCTATAAACAAAATAAAAAGTGGGAAAATAATCGGCAATTTCATACTTTAACCCCTATTATTAATAGGACCAGTATAATGAAAACCTTACTCCTTACTAATAATAAATGCTGAAGTAACTATATCTGTCTGTCACTCTTTCACGTCTAAACTTCTGAACCGATTACGATAAGATTTAGTACAAAGATAATTATATTATAGTTTGGAAAAGAGCAAGACAAAGGCTATTTTTGCATCCCACTGCTAGGCAGATTTCTACCCGCGTGATCTTACGTGCAGTTCACGGGGGGAGAACCGCGAGCCAAAAGCTAGATAGATAGATAGATATAATTACTATTTGGGAACTGCACAATTAAGGCGGTCTTATCGTTGGAAACGATCTCTTCCAGAAGACATTCAGGTAGAGGAATCTTGAATTTAGGTAGAGCAGAGGGGTAAGCAGCAAACAATTGAAACAACAGAAACATGAATATTACAACAGAAGAAGATGAAGAATAGCTAAACTTGGTATGGATAAACGTACCACGTGTTGTATCATACCCTGTTTTAACCTTAATTTTCACAATAGGATTAAACGTACACTTAAGTACACAATGACTTATTTTTTTTGAAGTCATAACAACCATATTAAAATTTTATATTTAATTTGATAAGAGATTCGTGCATGCCAAGCATGACGGTAAAATATGCGATTTTGGCCTTTAGCATATTTTGTACCATATTTTATACAAAGCACTATAATCAATGTCATTACTATTCTTGCTGTGGTAAGAATAATCAAGTAAAACTTCAGTGCCAGATTAGTTTTCATTGAAGATACGCCTAATGCTAGTTAGCAAGCCACTTGTTTGGTCGGCAAAGAAAGTGGTCTACCAGTTTTGACAAAATTACATGTGTAAGTAAAATAGCAATAAGGTCTATTGACGTTTAATATACATAAATTTCTATTACTGGCTGTCAGAATATTATTGCATGGGAAGATCAACCCTGTCGTTCTAGGACGCTAGAATGATTTGCAGCCTTAGGGAGATATACATTTTTTTTAGCCGATCGTTGTACCTACTGCAATGCAGATGTATTGCTGTCAAAATTCTAGCTTTATTTAGAACTTTTCTTTTGCAATAACGTTAGAAGTCAAATAAGGGAAAATTGTCTGAAAAGTTCTGCGATCTTTAGTGAAAAAATTGAGAACATAACTAAGAAGCTATGTAATAACAAGCCTTTTTGGTGAAAAGAGATTTGAAATTTTAAAGCAATATGATTCCAATTTGCATGAAAAATTACGATAATCGTAAACTATGATTGAGTTTGATTAATAAAGTTTTTTTTATTATCATTTTTTTTTTCAATAAGTAATGCTACTTCTTGCTAGTCTTACTCATATTATAAATGAGATAGTTTAGATTAACGATTTTTATAACCACAGCGGATCTAATAGGAGATAATTAATTATTTATTTAGACAGGGGCTTTATTCCGCTATTTTAATTGCAGTTCGATCGTGATTGAATTGGGCGATTTTGACATTTAGCCCTTACTAGAACTGTCAAAAACCTGCTATTCAATTACGATTGTGATACGATTTGGTTAGCTGAATTAGGGGCCAGATATCTATATAGATAGACATTAATTAGATAGATATTCCGTAGATCCAGCGAGAATACAGGTGATTAATGCCAGTAAAAAGCAGAAAATGAATCCAATCCAAAAAGCTAGCAGGTGTAGGTATACATGTTAGTGCAGAACGATTGTCTGGGACGATTCAAAATTCGTTATTTATTATTCCTCTTTATTCATTTATTTATTTAAACTTTATTGCACAAATTAGTAAAATGTACAAAAGGTGGACTTAATGCCAGATGGCATTCTCTACCAGTCAGACTTTTGGGTCAAACAGAAATGTTTTGTAGGCAGTGCGATATTCAAAACAAAAAAAAAACTTTACAATTGATAGAAAAAAAAATGAAGATCAGACGGAACTAAAAAAAAAAACAAAACGCGTAAAATAAACTACATATATACAACAGCAATATACATAATATAAACTACATACTAATAATGATTACAATAATACAATACTATGTAATAAAATAAAAAAATGAAACATAGAACAGATGGCGACGAATTTATTGAAAGCAGAGTTTATGACGATGATTGCATTTTACGTATTATGTAATGAGACCCAACATGTTTCCTAAAAGCAAATTTACTAGGCGCTTGTTTAATGCTTTCGGGCAGAGAATTCCAAAGGCGAGTGGCTTTAAGAAGAAAAGAATTTGAGACAAAACCAGTACGGTGAGAAGGAATAGAGAGAGTGAGTTTGCTAGAGGAGCGCAACTGGCGCGAATGAGTCGAGCTGAGGAGAGAAAATTGAGAATGAAGGTAAAAAAAGTTTGGATCGTTTAATATAGCAAAATGAGTGCATAAAATTCTGACGTCACGCCGAAAAGAGAGAGGAAGCCATTGAAGCTGCACGCGATGCATGGAGATATGGTCGAATTTACGCAAACAGTAGATAAAACGAACGCAGTTATTTAATAAACGATCCAATTTATTAACTGGAGATTGGTTTAAATCAGGATAGCACACATCAGCATAATCAATGAGCGGACAGATAAGTGATTGGACCAGATAAATTTTTGTCTTGATGGGGAGGAAGTGCTTAAGCCTGCAAAGGGAGCGCAGAGTGGCATTGACCCTACGGCTGACTTCAGCCACGTGAGTTGTCCAACTAAGCGTAAGGTCTATGTGAAGGCCAAGGTTTTTGACGCTCGAATTAAATGGAATAACTATTCCATTAAAACTAATAAGAGCAACACTAGAAATATCGATGTGGCAAATTTGTTGCTGACTACCAACAATAATAGATTGGCATTTGTTAGGATTTACAGCCACGCCGTAACGATCACACCAAGAGGAAATGTGTCTGAGGTCTTCGTTTGTCTAAAACTTTTTATGTGTTGGATGATTCTTGTTTTACCTTTAGAAGTTAGGGTTGAACGGAAGCCTTTGACCCGCGATCCGCGTTGCGAGTTGTGTGCAAATAAAACTACTAAGTAGGTTTTTAGGGTAAAGAGATGAAAGGGCACGTTTTATTACAGGGTGAATTTGAAATAAGTCGTCAAAATTTAACACGTTAACTGCGTAAAAAAACAGTGACTTTCAGCTGGTGCGGTGTGGCAGTCCAAAAATGCACCCACTTGACTTTCTTATTGTGCGTAGCAGGCCCTTTCGACCCGACACTTTGAGTGGTATCAAAGCTTTATTATCTTAGCCAACCCATATAGTATCTATTTTTTATAGCTTTTAATTCGTCAAGAATCACTTGTCAATACATTGACCCCGCCCCTGGATTTTTCAAACAGAAAAGGAGAAATTAGCAATCGAAAATGTCAGGTCAACAAGGCCTGATAGGTACCGCACCAAAGTATAATTTTTGGAGTAAATATAGAGTCATAAATCAGAGGTAGGTATATTAAAATGTGATATATATTATCAAACATAGTAAGTAATAAAAAAAAATCGAAATCATTATTTGTTATTATACATAAGTATTAGGTATTTGCATAAAAAAAATTTGAATAGTTTCTCAATCAGTATACCAGCTACTGACTAATAAAAAAAAAGAATACAAACAATATAGACCCCTCTCTTTCTGTCTCTCTCTCTCAAACACGCAAACTGAAATTCTTTCAAACATAAATACTAATATTTATTTAAAATCTAAATACACATTATTTTGCTTTATTTAAGCTTACGTGTTTTAGGTATAGATGGGGCAGTGTTCCACTAGGACTGATGTAAATTCTTCTAGAATCAGAATTGTCATATTTTTTCCTTTAGGAAAAATTCTTCTTCGCTTGTCGTCGATAGTACTTTGGCGTTGATACTTTACTGGTCGGATTATCTTATTTTCCAAAATTGTGATTTCGGTGGTTATGTCGATGGCTTAGGCTCTTTTTTTTTTAATATTTATTTATTTATTTATTTAATAAGAGCAACCAACAAATCTTACACTAATATTACAATCAAGACTAACATTAAATATTATATAGCTAAGTGCAGATTCAGTTACAGGCTGCTACGACTTGCAAATGTGAGAGTTATTTAATAAATTAATTAATTTATACTTACGTTATTTCTTAACAATGACCAAAATTATGAGCCGAGTTCCGCGTGCAATATATATATATTTTGAAGTTAAGAAGACTGTTATTAAATATGTCTTTGGCAATTTTCTTTTGTAGCACATTATATTGCCGTTGAAGCCTGTTTATAACTGAGTAGTGGCCAAGAGCGCCTCTGGATCCCTCGGCAGCAAATGGTATATATTTACCTTGTCTCGGGATTTTAAAAGGTATATTAAAGTTAAGCTGTTCCAAGAGACCACGGCTGTCCAGACCACCTCTCACAATCTTAAATAAAAAAATTTGATCCAACATGAATCTTCATGTTTTAGGCTAAGAATTTTTAATCTTGAAAGCCTGTCAGCGTATGACGGCAACCGCCTAGCTTGACCAAGTTGAAAGCAGTATGCCACAAAAATATTTTTTGCACTCGTTCTAATCGCTTGCTGTGCACCTCATAGTGAGGCGACCACACTGGACTACAGTACTCTAAAATAGAACGTACATATGCGTTATACAATAGGATTTTTATGGCAGGCCTCAGTTCCTTACAATTACGAACCACAAAACCCAGCATTTTGAAAGCTTTACTCGTGATGTATTCAATATGTCTATGAAACTGTAGTTTTTTATCTAGTATCACACCAATATCCCGAGTGAACTCTACCTCTTTAATTAATGTCCCACCGATGTGGTAATTGAGTAATATTTGTGATATAAGTCTCGTGAATCTAATAGACTGGCATTTATCGGCGTTAAGTTCCATAAGATTACCGTATATCCAGCTCACCAAGCTGTCAATATCGTCTTGTAGGAGCTGTACGTCCCTTGGTGAACGAATCTCCCTACAAATTTTTAAATCATCTGCAAAAAGATAGGCCTTAGAGTATTTTAATACTGCAACAATATCGTTAATAAAGATATTAAATAAGATTGGGCCAACATGGGAACCTTGAGGCACACCAGAAAGAATCTGCAATGGATCAGAATTAAAGCCCTTAACAACCACACTCGCGACACGATCGGATAAATATGATGAAAACCACCTCACCAAACCGTCCCCGAAGCCATACTCTGTCAGTTTTGTAAGCAAAATACTATGGTCCACCTTATCAAAAGCCTTGCTCAAATCCATGTAAATAGTGTCTACTTGATTGCGCTTGTCAACACAGTGACTGACGTCGGAATCGAACTCAGCAAGGCTCGGTGCAGCAGAATGACCTCGCATAAATCCAAACTGACGAGTATATTTGATTGTATTTATTTCGTCCTCCCGTGATTGCACGCACAACACTACTGGCGGCTCAACGCGTACGCATCTGTACAGTGCGGCAACAGGTCGCCACCGGTGATCCACCGAAACAGGCCCGCTCCTGCACTGAATATGAAATGAATACGAAAAGAAAAATACGTCATTTGTTTTTTGTCTCGTAGATTGTTGTATTAAAAGGAAGGTAGTTATAATTTCAGCCTGTATTAATATATTTTATTTTTATATTTAAAAAAAACAATTTAATAATCCGTTCCGAACGCGGCAATTATGGCAAGAAGGTCCTTTGCAGAGGCCTGTGTCCAGTGGATTGTACTAGACTGGTGACGATGCCAACGATACAAAAGTAGGTATAACACATAATGGTTATGAAGCAAACATAACAATTCCTAGAATAAACAATGATTAATAACATTAAACCAAATATTTAGTTTCTGTAAAAATTTGCCTATTAAGCGGCAATTCGTTTATGCCTTCAAAAGATCTAAAGGTTAAAGAAAATGATAAAAATACGAACTGCTTGATATACTCTCCACGTTTTCCAGCCACGTCGTTAGCCAATTTAAATAAAACTAGTCAAGAGCGAAGCGTTCTACCAAACCAAAAGTCCGCTTGGTTCCGTACGTACAAGTACTTACAAGTACATATCAAAGAAAAGAAAGAAATGCTAATGTTACTTCATTGCTAACGCCCCGTTGGTGTTATGTCTGTGCGTGCAAGTATATATATTTTTTTATATATTATGGGCTTGCTCCTGACTACATACTTAACAATACGGTTAAGAAGAAGCCTAAGATAGAGCGAGCTTACCCAGAGGTACTGGTTCTCCCACACACCAGCGGAACACAGAAAAACTGTATGGCGCTGGACTCCGGCAGGAGGGTGGTAGCATCTAGGCGGCCTCTTACGAAGCCTATCACTGCAGAGGGATCTGTTAGCCGTCATCATTGGTTAGAAAACCAAAGATGCCGTTGCCCAGGGTGGACCACTAGGAGGTAGATCCCACCACCCATGTAAGCGCGCATGTGCTAAAAAGTTGGATAATATGATCTGTAGAAATTAAAAACATTTAGTAGCCTTCCTTTAGTTCATATTTCAGGGTTGTGAGTAAGTATTGTTAGATAATAACTTTTGTATACTGATATACATCAAAAGTGGCGGGCATCAGTTAGCTTTCTACCACTTCTTTGAGGCAAAGACCCACTGACACGATTAGTCAACAATCTTAGACGAGTCAAAAATGTTATATTCTAAGTAATATAGTTGCAATAAATCCCATCAGCATCAAGTTTACCTATTCCACACGGAACCCAATAAAAATACCGTCGCAGGATTCCAAGATGTCTTGTGCAAACTGAATAAAAGTACTCCCAGGCTAAACGTAGTAACTTATTGCGAGACACTTAGTAAGTTCGAGAGATTGTAAGTACTTGGTTGGCGGTACAATTCAATTTGCCGGAGCGGAGAGGAATACCTGTGAAGCGATTGTAGTTATTATAATAATGTGTCATAAGAACTAAAATTACCTGAGGACCTGGTTGGATAAAACTTAATACTTCACAGGGCTTGCTACAACCGAATTATACAGGGTGAAATTTTAACCACTTTCCAAAATTTTTATAGGCGTTCGGTATCGTATATAGATCCCATTTATGAGGTAAAAAATGTAAATCAAGCTGTCACACGAAAATATTTTTCACAATTTAGTTTTTAATTTTTACGGTCCTAGACCTGATAAGGTGTAAAGGGTAACGCTTTTGATTCCCGGTCTGATCAATTTAGGCTAGCACTAAGACAACACAGATAAAAATATAACATAAATAAATAAATTGGGCACCATCGCATACCTACATTGTTCTAATCCCAAGGTGAGTAACTATTTCAAGCACTCGTACTGTAGAAATCAGAAACAACAGAGGTACCACGAACACCCAGACCCGAGAAAATGTAGAAAAACTCCTTTGACCCGACCGGGAATCGAACCCGGGACCACAGAGCAGATGACACCTTAAATACCGGTGTGTACACAACTCCGCCACGGAGGTCGATCTCTTTTCTACATTGAATACATCCTGGGAGCGAACCAAGATGTCAGAGGTTGCTCTCAGACCTTGTCCTATAATACAGGCTTGGATTAATTTAGATGATATTGGGTAAAAATAACGCCCCGCTCGTCTGGTGGTCTAAATACCGGACCAAGACCTTGGGGTCCAGGTTTCAATCCCCGGGTGGGGCAACAAAAACTTTCGAATTTTCGAACGTTGCTCGGGTTTGTGATCACCAACCCGCATTTGGCAAGCGTGATAATTATGCCAGTACACCCATCATTGCTGTGGTAACTTGAATTCAATGATGGAGGCCTTTTCCCTGCAGTGGGATGATTACAGCCTGTTACTTAGGTAAATTCCGCCAAATAACGTAAGATAGAGTTATTATTACTTATGTTAACCCTAAGAGGGTGAAAAGAGGGGTGGAAATTTGCACCGAGAATCAATAATTAGGTATTGTAGGTACCTAAGTTATTGTATTGTGGTTGATAAGAAATTTTTAAATCGGTTTCTATAGTTAACCGATGAACAAATTTTGCGGTGCACAAAAGCGAGAAAAAAGAAAATCATACCGTACCCGCTCTACACAAGGTGAAAATTATTTTTGTCGGCAATCGTTTATCAAAAGCCCCACTCACGGCGGTAATGTTCCGAAAAAATAATATAACACAGTGAATTTACCCGTTTATTTATATTGGAAATTCGGCTGAAGCTGGCCAACGTTTTTTGGTGATGCTCGCGTCATTTTGTTTCTGAAATATAGGGCGGGTTTTGACGTTGTGTGGACAGTGATTTTTTGAAATGTTGACAATATCGGAGTCTTGTTAATAGTCCGTATTTTTTTTAAAAATAAATGTGGACAACATCACATACATTGTTCTGATCCCAATTTGAATAACTATTCAAAGCATTCGTATTTTGGAAACCAGAAACAACGAAGGTACCACAAACACCCAGACCCGAGAAAATGTAGAAAAACAATTTTTTTCTACATTGACCCGTCCGGGAATCGAACCCGGGACCTAGGAGCAGACGACACCTTGAAAACCAGTGTGTACGCCACTCCGCCACGGAGGTCGTCAAAATTACAAGATTCCACTTGCCTATTTGATAAAAAATGTTTGAAATTCTGAAGCAGTATATCTAATTTGCATGCAAAATTACGAGAATTGTAAACTATGATTTAGGTTGATTTATAAAATCAGTAGTGAGGTAACTAAACAAGATATAAGTTAAGTTTTTTAGAAATAAAGGTAATCCCTCCTCGTGTTGTTAATTATAGGCAGTCAATCTGAAATACGGGTTTTTCAACGATGAAAAGTGAAAATTTTACCAATATATTTTGGTGGCAAAGAAATCAAACATCAAACATCAGTTTTTATTAAGCCTGTCAATTAAGTATGTTTTATTTTGAAACCTTTCGTAGTGGATTTTTCAAATTTAAATGGGGTTAACATCGATCTGTTTTTTGAATCAAAAATATCGGTATGGGTCCAACTGGTATAAAGTATAGAATAGAATAGAATAGAATATATTTTCTTTATTTGGCACTTCAAAACTTAATTAAAAAACAAGGAGATAATTTAATAATCAATGCCAAAAAGGTCCCCACTCAGCATTGGTCGCAACAGCCAAAGGCATGCTGCGACGCTGATTTTCAGTGGGAGCCCAGAGGCACTTTAAAATAAAAAAAAATACAAAATAACACAAATACTTAAATATTAAAATAGATAAGAATTGAATAAAAATTAAAGAAAAATAAAAAAAAATATTTAAAATTAAAATAAAATAATAACAAGTCAGAAAAGAAATATACATTAACAATCAGTAATGTGTGGTTTTTAAACATAAAAAACGTATTTTAACGAAGCAAAGTTACCTTTTTATTTTGTTAAAAAATTTACCACTTCAAATATCGAAGTACGTCACAATCAATATACAATATCGAAATCCGAAACTATTCGACTAGACGGCTTATTCATTAAGTATCCTATAAATATTTTATACAAACCGGGCCGGCCTCAGTCGGTAAAAAGCTCATTGTTATGGACATCATATTGCTATCGATTTCGTTGTTAATGCTATGTAGCCTTTACATTTGCACTCAGCCGAATGCCAGCGGCCGCGGTAGCGGAAGCGGGTATCTTTTTTTAATGTATTTTTTTATTTTCTTATACGGTTAGAATTTTTATTCGTGAATATTTGTTTGATAGGTTAAAGCAAAAGTCGGTCTGATTTAAATTTGAAAAATAGGTTTCTCCCCATAGAGTGTTATTGAAAAGAAAATATTTATTTAAAAGAAAGCTGAAGAACAAGATTTTGTAAATATAAGGAAATGAGCATATTCTACCATTAATAGAGTTTATAAATAATAAATAAATAAATAAATATTTAAGACATGCCTCACTGGGCCACACTGAGCCATCTAGTCCCATATTAAGGTACTATTAAGTACCCTGTCGTATGGGGTACTAGACAACCGATAAACTTACTTATATACTTTTTTTTTGTTTTTGTAAATATATACTTATAATACATAGAAAACGCCCAGACCAGTACAAACAGACATGTTCATGCACACAAATATTTGTACTGTGCGGGAATCGAACCCGCGATCCATGGCTCAGAAGCAGCTTTTAACTACCGCTGATCCAAATGGTCGTTTATATGTTTATATTATGCCAATAGGACTAAAGGATATAATTTTATAAGTTTTTTTAATCAGTAAAGGCTATTAAAAAAAAACTTACATGTAAACAGTTATCAGTAATAAATGATTTTGATTAAAATGTCTTTTTGTGTATCGGTTATGCATGAAAACTTAAATAGTATTTACCTTTAACTTTGACTTGATTTAAATACTTAAGTTGTAGAGTTCGTGCTAATCCATGTTAATCCCATGCTAAGCCGTGTTGTTTCTTGCTAAGCCGTGTTAGTGTTAAGTCGTGTTAAGTCATGCTATTTCGTATTCAGCATCAAAGTGTTAAGTTTAAATGTAAAAAATGCAACAAGAAAGTTTAAAATCCAGGTAAAGTTACCTCGGTGTCTTAGACTATTAAGTAAATCGATACTCTTTATTGCACACTGAACAAATAAATATAACACAAGAAATACATAAAATTATTGTTAGTTTCTGTACCTATAATTGTTGTAGTAACTTGAGTTCGTTGATGGAGGCCTTTGACCTGCAGTGGGATATTATAAGCCGTTACTTATAAAATTAAACGACTCGACGATCCAGAACTGAACTATCTGGCCAAGAATGACAAGGAAAGCCGACCCCAATTGAAATGGTATAAAGCTAGCAACTCCCTAACATCCCGTTGGTTTAGTAATAACGCCCCTTCGTTCTAGTGGTTTAAATACCAGGTCCAGATCTCGGGGTACTGGGTTCCATCCCAGGCAACAAAAAGTTTCAAATTTTCGTACATTTCTCGGTTTTGTGATCACCAACCTGCATATTTTGACAAGCGTGGTGATTATGATGGGTACCATCATTGTTGTTGTCACTTAAATTCAATAATAGGGGCCTTTTTTAATTATAGGCTGTCACTTAATTTACAAGGATAGCAAAGAGAAACAGCTGTTAGTTTCCGCTCCCGCTTCCTCTCGTGTTAGACCAAGATGATTTCTATTTCAGGCATGATTCCCCTCACGTCCCAATAATGGCACGAGTAGCCGGGCTCCACTGACCGGCAAATCGTTGGAAATCTCAATGACCACCGTTTCAGTTACTGATATAACTACCTTATCACAATGGAACTGATTCTCCAACTGTTTGTTTGGATTGAATTTAAGTGTTTTGACCCGGACACCATTGCTACAATTTTGACTAGATTCAATACCATGATTACGACTTCCGTTGTCGAGGGGGTCAGATTTCAAGAAGTTGCCTTAAACCCTTAGGTTCTGAAGTACCTAGATACCCGAAAGAGTCAACGAATAAAATCATTAGTGTATAACTTGTCTCATCTCTAGAAGGGTTGTAGTCGTGCAAGTTAAGCAGTCGGTCAATTTGCATTGGTTTTTTCAACAATAAATTTGCATTGATTGATATATGTTTGTTTGTTACATAAGGAGTTTCTTACGTTGCTTTTTTATTAGGTCCAATTACAATCTATGTATTACAACTTCATTAAAAATAAAAATTCGTTAAAACATACATAGCTTATCATCATCATCATCATATCAGCTGAACGACGCCCACTGCTGGGCATAGGCCTCCCCCAAGGATCTCCAGAACGATCGGTCCTGTGCTGTCCGCATCCAGCGGCCTCTCATCCCCATGTCCCATCCAGCTCAATAATATACATGTGGAGTGTACTTGTAATAATAATTTGATTACAAGTACACTCCACATGTATATATACAGTAATTAAGCTAAATAAGCTTTAAAAACACATTTATTAGCTACATAATACTTAAAACTGAGTCGTGAAAAATGTCTATCAAGCTACTATAATAAGGGTTTGGAGAAGCGGGGAACGACGGAATTGGAGCCCATGACCGTGCGACAGAGCGGAGGGCAGAGTGGCGCAATCGGTTTTCGAGGAATCCTACGAGGAACTTTCAAGTTAACTTTTCGCCACTAGCCTAAATTTTCCCGAAAAAAAAAGTAAAGTAACAGCCTATAATCATCCCACAGCAGGGAAAAGGCCTCCATCATTGAATTCAAGTTACCACAGCAATGATGGGTGTACTGCCATAATCACCACGCTTGCCAAATGCGGGTTGGTGATTCGAAAATTCGATTTGTTGCCTGACCAGGGATTCGAACCTGGGACCCCGAGATCTTGGCCCGGTTTTTAGACTGACGGGGCGTTTTCTTGAATTTTCCGGAAGCAGTTGTAATTTTTTAACCACAGCTTATAACTGTCCCGAAGTAACTTTAATCCTACAAATTATTGAAACATGAAAAAACGCCTCCTGATTAATAGAAATTATACTGATTTTACCTCCTTCCGTCTCGTCAAGTCAAAACAAATAACCTCAGAGGCCTGTAATAGGCGTCTAGAAAAGAAAAAAAAAAGGAATCAAAATTAGAAATAAGATACAGTCACAGGTCACAAGTAGACGTTAACAACGCTCAAGTGTTCAAAACAACGGAACAAACCAAAATGTACTATAAAACCCTTAAACACTCGAGTTAAATCTTTAAATATATTATTATCTTTAATTGTAATGTATAATGTTCACGCAAATTCAAGAAAACAATATAATTTAATGTCGAGTCCTGTAGATTTTTAAATATCATTTGCTTAGACACATCACAAGATGGTTTTCTGTTGTGGACACTTAAAAAACTTAATTAAACTCGATAAACGCAACATCAGTGTTTTTAAAATGTAAGGATTTTCCTTAATCTTCCCACTATCTCATCCTGACCTCAACCCGTGGAATCGTCTAGGAAGTAAAAAAAAGAAAGCTTCAAATAGGTTCGGACATCTCAGAATAATCGGGGAACATACTTAAATCGGGTAAGCGAATACTAGAGCTATGTGCTGCCTCCAATTGATTTAATTGTATTACTTCTAAACAAAATCAATTCTCAAAAACTAGAACAGTACCTAACATTTTAGCAAATGACCTACCTCTAGTATTTATTGAATCACTGTTTTAACTGGCATTCTTTCGAATTCTAGCAGCCCCATAAACTAATATCTAGTAGGTCTTTCTTTTACAGAACATAGGTTATTAACACGGGCCGATTGTGTGTTTTAGATAACGCCTTCCTAACGAGGCGTTGTATTCCGTTGTGCTGCCAGTGTTCAAATTTCCCCGGGGACTTCGGGAAAATTCCATATAATTGGTGACGGTCAGCGCTACGTAATGAGAAGTAAATAAGCCGCCACAAAATTATGTTTAACTTGACATCGCCAAGCGTAATTACAAGATGAACTGTATTACGTTTGATTAAGGCTAGTTAAACAGTAATTTAAATCATCGTTGTTTGATGATCGAACTTGGGAAATTATTGGTAATTTACTTAACGTACTATTCTTTGATTCTTACTTTGCACGCAACCAATAAGTATTATAATAGTATGTCATAGTTAAATTGGTTGCTCTTATGGAAATATAAAGATATCTACGATCGCCCCATTTGGTCTAGCGGTTTTAGTGCCGGGCAAAGATCTCGGAGACCTGAGTTCGATCCCCGGGTCGAGCAATAAGGGCTTAAAATTTTCAAACTAGAATTGTCGCTCGATAGTCCAATAACGATAGTCTATCGATAAAATCAATCAAAATCAGTAAAATCAGTTTTATTTCTGATAGGCCCCAGGAGGCGTTTTTACACGTCCCAATATTTAAACCTTCCATAACTTCGGGATAGTCTAGCGATAGCTGACGTGATTTCAATAGTATCGATACTATTGAAGCTCAATATATTCCTTCGGAACAATACTATCGATATTACAAATTCACTTATACTATTTTGATTGGTAGCAAAATTATGGATAGTATCGATACTATCTATACTAATAAAGCTGAAGAGTTTGTTTGTTTGTTTGTTTGTTTGAACGCGCTAGTCTCAGGAAGTACGGGTCCGATTTGAATAAATCTTGAATAAAAATTGAAGGCTTTAGGCTATAAAACATCACGCTGCGACCACTAGGAGTGGAGCATCAGCAAAAAATGTTGCAAAAATAATCGCGATCATAATAACAGAAGTTGACGCGTACGAAGTCGCGGGAAACAGCTAGTTACATCATAATACATAGTATTTATTAATTCTATAATATCGATACTATCGATGGCACTATCGATATTGTAACTAGTTTTCGAGGTCAACTATCGAATAGCTAAACTATCGATAGTTCTGCAACTCTATTTGAAACATTGCTCGGGTTTGTGATTATCAACCCGCTTGTAGATAGATAGCTATATAAGATAGATAAAATCTTTATTTTCATGGCAATAAGGCAAGGCACACATCAAGAAAATAAAAAGCACATATGCAGTAAATTACAAATAAAACACTCACCAAATAAAAATAAAAAAATTGCAAAAATAACAATTACTTATTCTAAGTTATGTGTGCCGCAGCGATGCAAAAAGGCAGTAAGCTCAGTGTTTGCACTGCTTAAAGAGCAGAACACTGGTTTTCAGCTTTTGCCATGTTTGGAGGTAGGCGTGGACAATCACAGCAATCCGGAACAACAACAATAGAGATATTACCGAATAAAAAATAAAAAATTAAAAATTAATAAAAAATTAAATGATTTGAAAGATAAATAAATAAATATATTTCTTTAAATTGTAGGTATTATTAAGCGCTATTTCGATGTCAAGTATTGTATTGGATACGAAAATAGTAAATTATTAAATATACAAAAAATACATGGATGCATGTCATATAAATTAGGATAATTAAATAAAAAATATTATATTAAAATATTGAATAAGCCATAAAGTTGACAAAAAATAAATATATTAATAATTTCAAATATTTGTGGCACGGTCACATGCCCAGAAAAGAGGAACACAATCTCCCAGGCGACTATTGCTTCGTATTCCTAACTTGTAGCAAGCGTTGTGATTAGGTATACCCGTTCCATTCATTTCTGTGGTTAATTGAATTCCATAACGAAGGCATTTGCTTTGCGGTTGGATGATTAGGCTGTTACTTTACTTTACTTTACTTTATGTATCATCAAAACATACAAGGATATAGTACTTTTCTATTTCTTTTATCCCGTTACTCAAATATTCTGGAATCAAAAAAAACTGCAGCAACAGAAAACTGTTTCACATCGACGTGAGCAAAGGCGCTTTTAACGCTCGCCCAATTCGGTGCCTCCGGAGTCTGTTTGTTTGTTTGTTTGTACAGTTGCTAAGCATGGAAAGGCAAATAGCCTCCAGCTTGATGTACAGTCAGGTGCATTGAAAACATTTTGGGGCAAAAAGTAAAAGGGTTCGTCTGATTTTTTCGTAAATTTCCGAGCGCTATCCATCCGAATTGAATTCGACGAGTATCTTCTTTTTAGGTGGTTGCAGCGACATTGTATACGAAATTTGAATTTGATTTTATCGTACAGGAACCAAGAATCAAGCATCATTATTTGCTTTTGATTATAGTACAACAGATCTTAAATGTATTACAAGTGGTTTCATATACTCAGCCATAGTTAATAAATAGTATGTAAAATATTTATGTCACACAATATCGAAAAACGCATACACAATACATAAACCACAAAATTATTAAATTATACAAAAAAATGACATAATTGTTGTCCATAATCTTTCAATATCTACTCCTAATAACATCAATTGACACAGGTAAGGTTGGGACCAAGTGGACCGACGATCTAGCGAAGGTCGCTGGGAACCGCTGTTTGCGGGTGGCATCGTTGCAGAGATCCTTAGTGAAGGCTGGACCTAGGTCCAGCAGTAAGCGTTGTTTGATAATAATAGTGATGCATATGGAGTCGTAGTTTCCCTATTTGTTCCGTCAGTTTCTACTCCTGGTTGATCAGCAACAAGCTCATATACCAGGATCTACAGCTGCCAACTGACTGTCAGAGACGAGATTTAAAGACATAACCCTCAGCTACAAAAGAACTCTCACACCATCCAAATACGTCAGTCCAGCAGCAGATGGCCACTAAAGGCTTTTGTTTTAGAAGAGTGCACAGATCAAGCGTCAAGGGCAATTTAATACGATATATAAATAAATAAATATTTTTCAGACATGCCACACTGGGCCACACAGAGCCATCTAGTCCCAAATTAAGCTACTAGTAAGTGGTTTGTCGTAGTACTAGACAACCAATAAACTTACTTATATAATATTGTTTTTGTAAATTAATATTTATAATACATAGAAACCACCCAGACCAGTATAAAACAGACATGTTCATTGCACACAAATATTTGTTCTGTGCGGGGATCGAACCCGCGACCCATGGCTCAGAAGCAGCGTTTACTACCACTGATCCAAATGGTCGTCGAAAATATGAAACACATAAATACAAAGCAGGGGTATAGATACAGAGTCAGTGGACTCCACTCTAAAACATGCCAAAAATATAGTAACTAGTACGGACACAAGAGTGGATTATTGTAGTTTACTAGACATTGCTATTAGACGAAAAAAAGGGGAAAAAAGTTTTTACTCCAGAACATTCATACCATATAGAGAGAAGAGGTTCAGTTTAAAAAATGGCTTCTAACAGTTATTTTACTCGCAAACTGTACATCGAACGTCACAGGTATTTACATATTATTTCCATTCCTTTTAGACTAGATGTAACTAGTTTTATTTCGGTATCGCTCAGAGAATTTCGAGCTGTTTGGGCTGCGGCGGTCGCTTCTTGCAAGTAAAAATATAATACATGATGCAACAAGCATCGGACGCTGTGGAATAAGATGAAATCAGCAAACAAAGTTTTATCTTGGGTAAAATTTACGGAGGAACTACGAGTATGTTTACTTTAATGATATTTTTATGAATAAACTTTTATAAAAATAGCAACTGTTGCCTGCGACTTTGTCCGCCTCAATTTCTGTTATAATAATTGCGATTAAAAAGTTTTAAAAAGAATAGCCTTCCTCAATAAATGGACTATCTAACACAAACGACACATTCGATCCGATTTACGAGAAATAAAGATAAACTCGCCGTTCCAGGCTTCAGACTGCGAAAAGTAGGAAAATCGTTCATAGGAAATTGTATAACAAATTATCACAGGGTATTGCTGAACTTCCTGTATATAAACTTAAATCGTATGTCAAAGTAATCTTAATGATTGTTTAAATGATAGAAATGTATGGCATTAAATTGTCCCAGCTCGTACTTGCTTAAACTTTGTATAAATTACCTTACCTTGTAAAAAATTATTTAAAAAGAGGCTGACAATAGTGACCAAGTTTCTTGCGCTGCTTCTTCTCGGCACTAGCCCAGACTTGTCCCGAAGCAGTGGTAGGTTTCAATATTGGGACGTGTAAAACCGTCTCCTGGGGCCTATTTGCAGAAATAAAACTGATTTTAACAAAAATAATTTTTCAATTCAAACCAGTAGTTCCAGAGATTAGCGCGTTCAAACAAACAAACTCTTAGTAGCTGTTGCCCGCGACTTCGTCAGCGTCAATTTATGTTATTATGATCGCGATCACAGAGTGCATTGATCGCGATTATTTTTGCAACATTTTTCACTGATGCTCCGCTCCTATTAATTGCAGCGTGATGTTCATATTCATATTCATTTATTTTAATATAATATAACATTGCAGACAATACATGCCTGTATTGTGTTAAGGTAGTTATATTATGACCTCAATGAGGTATCCGTGATTATACATATTATTATTATGCTATTATTTTCTTGTGTTATGAACTATCTTAATGAAATATAGGTACACAATTCCAATTAAAATTAAAAAAAATAAAAAGGTGTCAGCGTAGGGTCAGTTAATTTCAAATAAGTCGATAAATTATAATTAAAGATGTCACACACAGTCAATAGTATTATGTCAATTTCATTAAAAGTCAATAAAAATAATCAAATTTTTAAAATACTAATAATAATTTCAATGGTACTCGTATTAATCAATTATTTTATCATTAAAATATTCATTCAAATTATAATAATAATATGCCTTCGTTATCAATATTATCTTCAGCTCAATTTTAAATTTATTACCCATTATATAGCCTAAAGCCTTCCTCGTTATATTCGTTATATGGACTATCCAACACAAAAATAAATTTTCAATTCGAACCAGTACTTTCCGACATTAGCGCGTTCAAACAAAAAAAAAAAACAAACATACTCTTCAGCTTTATAATATTAGTATAGATAATCATAAAGTATAGATTCTTTTATTCTCATAAATAGACCTTCGTATTCTTATAACGGTATGTTTTACAAGCTTTAAATAATTAATACAACATTTTCCGTGTCGTCACTGAACGTTGTCTTAGTTTTGTTATTAAGTATAGTCTAATCCCCATTTTATTTAAAGGCCAATAAAATAGATCTAACTAACAAACCAACAGTTATAACCATTTATAAAATAATAAGAACATAACTGAGTTATCCGATCCGTCAAATATCTCTTTATCATCTTTTCATTCATCATTTAAACATCATCTTTTGGGTTTTATTATTTAAGCTGCCCGGGATAAGCCGGGCAGCTTAAGTACTCGTAATAAAACCCAAAAGATTTTGTCACACGCACCTTTAAACTAAAACTTAAACCCACAATGAGTGTCCCATCAAATATTTATAGACAAAACTCATCCCTGATACACCTAGATTATAGTTCCACAACGATTTATTATTCAGGACCAATCCACCTGGATTATGACGTTAGCATCCGGATTTTGTATTGCCAGTAACTAAAAATCAGAATCGAAACAAAATTTATTGCGGCAACACTCAAATGAACCCTCTTCAATGTGGACACTTCTGACAGTCCTTTGGTCACCTCTGATAACACTTAGAGGACGAGATGAGGTAGTGCTTTTCTATTTAAACATGAAATTACATAACCGGCGGAACGATGAAGTCTTTGCTCAGTTTACACTGAAAATTTACACTGATTTAGCTATTATGAACAGCCGATTTAGCCCACTGTTGTATACAGTCTCTCCGAAAGGCAGATTTTGCCATGAACGCCACGCTTTGCAGGAGGTTTTTTTTATTACTTTACAATTGCAATTACAATTACATTGATGCACATACATGAGCTTGGCAGATGAATAATGAGCCACATACAATAAACTTACATTAGTGTTAAGAATAAATTACCACTATGCAATTAAACAAAGTTCTGTACTTAACTAGAAACTTAGTCTTAGGTACAGTGAAGGAATGCTGAGTAGCAGGCGTTCCTTCACTCACAAGTAACTAGAATAAAGATTGGCCTGATCTATGAGCTGAGGAGTATCACCAATGTATGAAAACTATCAAAAGAATAAATGTTCATAAATACCTAGTAGCATGATATTAGATCATGTCACCGATAATAAATTATAACGTCACCGTGGAGAACCACACATATCCCTCCGTCCCTGGAGCAGAGGAATTTTTCATTACTTTACAATTTTTTTATATAACTGTTAAGTATCGTATTTAGAGCCCATTTATGAAGTAGAAAATGTAGCGCAAATTTTTCAAGCATATTCTTACGCTGTAAGCCAGCATCGTTCCATCAAATGTTAGGAGTTTGCACCCTTAACACCCGAAAGAAACATCTTTGCAGATGTTTGACAGTCAGTTAAGATGCAATAGATATTTATATACTTATGTATAGAAAATGTAGGTCGAATTTTCACCCGAAAATATTTTTCGCAACATTGTTTTCAATTTTTACGGTCCAAAGCCTGAGAAGGTAAAAAGGACAATAGTAGTGCTAGAAGGAGACGGGCAGCAGCATCTTCACTCCACCATTGGCTAAACTATGATCACCAACAAATTTGTATAGTGAGGCTATTAAGAAAAAATCAACTTTTTGGAGAGGTCTATGTCCAACAGTGGACTGATAGGCAGACGATGCCCTTATTTCTGTCACTATTTAACCGATTTTAATATTTGTTTACTACTGAAAGAATTCAATGTGTATTAGTTACTTTAAACTGTTTTCTATCGGTTAAAATGACCTAACAAAATGAGTTTTTTTAATAAAACACGGCACTTGTCACTATAAATTGTGAAGCTTATCCAGCTTAGCGAGCTAGCGGAATTTAATGAAGTTCAAAAAAATCCTTGCACTACAATAGTGCTGCTGTTGCTAAACGAAAACAGTAAAACTTAGTGCCAAATATTATAATTAATTTGGTCGAGCGATTTAAGTACCTACCGGTCTATCTAGGCGTCACCGGTTCGATCCCCAGGTCGGGTAACAAGAGTTCCGAATTTTCGAATATGCTCGGATTTGTGATCACCAACCCGCATTTGGCAAGCGTGGTGATTATGCTTGTACCCATCACTGATGTGGTAACTTAAATTCAATGATGGAGGCCTTTCTTATGAATGTTGTTGATAATTTGATGCAGGATAGCAGGCAAAAGACGCTGTTATTAATTATACTTCTTATCGTACGGTTATAAATAATAATATGTCTATAATATAAAAATAAATCACTGAATTTATGATGCTAAGCGCAAATTAAGAGAACAGCTGAACAGTTTTTGCCATTTTTTTTTAATATTTCTTTAAGTACGGCGATGGTTCTTAAGCAGAGAAAAATTTAAGAAATTGCCTAGAAAGTGAAAAAAACAATATTTATTTTATTTTGTTTTTAGTATTTTTTGTTATTGCGGTAACAGAAATACATAATTTTTGAAAATTTCACCTGTCTAGCTATCGCGGCTCTTGAGATACAGCCTGGTGACAGAGCGACGGACAGACGGACAGACAGTGAAGTCTTAGTAATAGGGTCCCGTTTTTACCCTTTGGGTACGGAACCCCAAAAATCAAGTATCTTAGGCAATAATGGGCAAAACAAAGTCCGCGGGGTTCGCTAGTTACAAAAAAATACTTATAAGAACAAATAAATATTTGTTGAGAAAATCACATACATTTTTCTAACCCCAAATGTAATATTTTATTATTTAATCTTTTGTACTGAAATATTAATATTATGTAAGTAATTATGGCGTCATCCTCTCTGTCTACTACTAATTGTATTGTTGTGCCCGAACAGGGTCTATAATGAACTGTTTATATCATATAATATAACATCCTTGTAACATTATAGAACGCAATAAAAATATTGAATTGAATTGAATTGAATTGAATAAATAGAAACACACTATTTTCCACATTCATTCGGAGTAGATGACACTCCACCATGGAGGTCATGAAGTAGAAATAGGAGTATAATTTTGATTAAAACTAAGGAATTGTCACGACGGCTAAAGTAATCAAACCAAATAAAGAAAGAGATCGTACGAAAAATGTGAACAAAGAAAAAACAGACTGTTGGTAAGTAATCTTATTTTGTTCAGCGGATAATCCGAAACACGAGTAGCGAGTAATAGGCGCTAGTTCAATACACGTGTATAAATATTAATAATGTGTAGTTTTATAAACAAAGATTTTTATCTTTGAAGATAAAAAACGTGATTTACATAAAGAAATCTTAATATAAAAACAATAGAAAAAAATACATTATAGTCAAACTAAATAAACGCCCCATTGGAGTAGAGGTATAAACGGGCCAAGATCTCGGGTCCTGGGTTCGCAAGAGTTTCGAATCTACAAACTTTGTTCGGGTTTGTGATCACCAACCCGCATTAGGCAAGCCTTGTGATTACACCTGCACCCTTCGTTGCTGTGGTAACTCGAACTCAGTTATGAAGGGCTTTGCCCTGCAGTGGAGTTATTAAAGGGTGTTATTTTACGTTTTTAGTAAAGGTAGACTTCGGAGCAATGCGGCTTGCGGCTTGCGTCGTGCGACATGCGACACTTGCGGCCCACGCGGCCATGCGGCTGTACTCTGAATTAAAGGAGTGTATGAAACCGACGCATGCGGCCGCGACGCTTCGCTCGGAAAGGGTTTCATACACACATTTAATTCAAAGTACAGCCGCATGGCCGCGTGGGCCGCAAGTGACGCATGACGCACGACGCAAGCCGCAAGCCGCATTGCTCCGAAGTCTATCTTAACACACGCTACACAATTACTCGTAATTTATTAAATTTAAATTACTTCGATTCAGTGAACCGTCGAAAGGGCTTCACGTTAGAAATAGAAGAAATAGAAATAGAAATAGAAATTGTTTATTTGCTTAAAACATGGTATATAAGATGTTACAATTTTTGAGAATCACATGTTTTGCTATATAAAATTGCATGCAAATTTAAATAAAGTCACAAAATCAACCATGGCCAATTAATTATAAGTCATTTGCCACATAGAAAATCTTTTATATCATAAAAGTTTTGCTCACTTAACCATCTAAATAGTCTGTTTTTAAATAAATTAATAGGGAGCACCTTCATATTATCTGGTATTTTATTGTAAATGCGTACACACATGCAGAGTACACTCTTCCCATACTTGCTTGAATGTGGTATATCATTAAAAATCAGTCTATTAGGGCGTCTTAATTTCTTATTTGCTGTTTTTTTGAATAGCTCTGGATTTTTGTGAACAAACACTGCCACTTCGAGGATATAGAGTGATGGCAGTGGTAACAATCCAAGAGCTTTAAATAGTGACCTACATGACTCACGGGGTGGGATCCCACATATAGCCCTGACACATCTTTTTTGTGCAATAAATGCACTGTGATTGTTCGTGCTATTGCCCCACATTATTATTCCGTAACGTAATATGGATTCTATGTGTGCACGATACGCCATGATGGCAGTTTTCTTATCGGTTACGTTTTTTACTTGTCTCAATGCATATACAAATTTGTTGATCCTTTCACAAACATTATCTAGGTGTTTTTTCCAGTTTAAGTTTTCATCTAACGTTACTCCTAAAAATTTTATGTGATTTATTTCAGTGATTTTTGTGATACTTAATGTAAAATTGTATTGCTTGTGCTTAGATTTATTGAATTGTACAAATTTAGATTTTTCAAGATTAATTTTTAAATAATTTGAATTTAGCCATCCGATAATTTTGTCAATAGTATTGTTAATATCATCTTCGTGATTTCGTACATTAGTTTTGTCATTAGAAGTTACAATTATAGAAATGTCGTCTGCAAACAGAATGCATTTATGATTAGTCACGTGTATTATGTCATTAATATATAATAGAAATAAAATTGGTCCTAGCACGCTTCCCTGAGGAATACCCGAAAATTTTTCCTTGTAACTTGACGATATCGACTTGATTTCGTTTCCTGTTGTAGTATTTATACTGACGCATTGATGCCTACCGCTTAAGTACGATGATATCCAATTTAATGCGGGGCCTCTGATCCCAGCAGTTTCTAGTTTTTGTAACAATAATTTGTGAACAACAAAGTCAAAGGCTTTGGACAAATCCAAAAACAGTCCGGTGGTCAGACGATTTTGATTAAGATTAGCAAGTACTGAACCTATTAAATCGAAAATAGCTAAAGTTGTTGATTTGCGTTTTTGAAAACCATATTGTTCCTTCGTAATTATTTTGTATTTATTGCAAAAATTCTCAAGACGTTTTAGCATACATTTCTCAAAAACCTTTGAAATGATTGGTATGAGTGTGATAGGTCGATAATTATCGGTATCTTCTTTGCTTCCTTTTTTGTACAGAGGTTTGACAATAGACAATTTCAGTTTATCGGGAAATGTTCCTGAGGAAAATGAAAGGTTAACAAGGTATGACATAACGCAAACGATCTCCAAAACGCAAGTCTTAATTATATTGGTATTAATGTCATCGTAACCCTCCGACTGGGTATTATTAAGCATCATTATTTCTTTTTTAACTTCCTCTTCTGACATTGGCAGTAAGAACATCGAGTTAGCAATCGTATTGAGTTTATATTTGTACTTTATATTATCTAATGTCAAATTATTTGTTAAATCAATGAAATAGTTATTAAAATGAGTTGCTATGTCAATTGGGTTAGTTATAATTCTGTTATTTACATTTATTTTCGAAATACTGTCATGTTTTTTAATATTTGTGAGATGATTGTTGATTATAGTCCAAGTGGCTTTGCACTTGTTTTTGCATCTATTTATAAACTTTATATTGGATTGTTTTTGCGCCAGCCGAATACTTTTTTTTAAAATTTTTGAGTAAACTCTGTAGTTTTTTTTATCATTTAATAATTTATTTTTATAATATCTATGCCTTAAAAACCGTTTCGTACTACAACATATTTTTAAACCTTTAGTTATCCAAGTTTGTTTTTTTAAATTATCATTTCTAATTTTAATTCTTAGTGTAGGGAAACATAAATCATAAAAAAGACATATGATTTCATGAAATTTCTCAAAAGCTTTATTCATATCAGTCTCATTATATATTTCAAACCATCGTAGATTACTTAAGCATTCCTTGAATTTTTTTATGTTGTCAATAGAGTAGTCCCTTCTATAAATAAAATACGATTTTGGTATTGCTTTTTTTTTACGCACTGGAAAGGTCAGTACTTGAGCAGTATCGTGATCTGATAGATAAAGTGGTAATATAAAAGCGTATGCATTTGTAATATTACTCAAGATGTGGTCTATACACGATTCTCTGCGGGTAGGAGTATTAATATGAATTTTTAATTTATAATTGTTACATAAGTCTCTCAAGTGGTCAATCACTTTACCTGTTTTTAAAGTATTAATGTTAAAATCGCCCGCTATGACTCCTATATAAACAGATGATTAAAAGTTTGTGTACTGGGATGTCAATCCCACAAACTTCAAAAGACTTTTGACTACCATACTTTCCTAAAAAACACAGTTCTTTGTATATTATGCTGCGCTTTACTAAAATACAGGTACCACCTCTATGTTTCATTCTACAAAATTTTGCTGCCGTTTCATATCCTGCAATTTTTGTGTGTTGGTCATTTTGCAGAAAAGTTTCCGAAAGACAAATAATATCAGGATCCGTACCTGAAGTCCGAAGTTCTTCCAACGTTATTTCTAATATTTCCCGTTTTGAAGTAATACTAGCTATATTTTGGTGCATAATGGTAAATGTATGGTTTTCTTTGGCATTATTTTCGACGAAAAAACCGATTTGTATTAAGTTCACAAGTTTTCGTTTTGGTATCAGAGCTATTACTACTATTGATTAGTTACTGTAGTTATTATTTTTTTAATAAATAAATAAATGTGGACAACAACACATACATTGTTCTGATCCCAATTTGAACAACTATTAAAGCATTCGTTTTGGAAACCAGAAACAACGAAGGTACCACAAACACCCAGACCCGAGAAAATGTAGAAAAACTCATTTTTTCTATACTGACCCGTCCGGGAATCGACCCGAGACCTCGGAGCAGGCGACACCTTGAAAACCGGTGTGTACGCCACTCCGCCACGGAGGTCGTCAATTTATTATTATTCATCTATATTTGATTATGAGTTTCACATGATCTTATCACGTGGTATTTAAAGCGTCCCTTTGTTTATCATGGAACAATTAAATAGTAAAAGACTGAATAAATAATAATAAACAAATAAATAAATAAATGTGGACAACATCGCACTAGTGATGTACAAGGCTCAAGGCCTCCGAGTCCTTTTGGCTAGAGCTCGGTGCCGTTTACAGGGCTCGCCTCATTTTTATAACGCTCGAAGACTCAGGAGTCTTTTTCAGAGCTCGAGCCTTTTTGAGAGCTCGAACGATCTCGAAACTTTTTCAGAACTCGAGCCTTTTTCAAAAATAGACTCGAGCTCCAATATTACGCTAAAAAGGTCCCGTAAACTCGTAGTCGTCGATCAATCCGTCAAAAGATTTGAGCTCTGTAACTTGTAATTTGAATTATGTACACCATTGTTTTAATTTATTATTTATTTACGTAAAATTAAAGTCAAAACATAAATTTGAATTTTTATTGTGAAGGCTTGCGTTCATTTCAAGACTCGAGCTCTTTTGAAGGCTCGAACTCTTTTAAAGCCTCGAAGCATGGCTCAGAGAACTCGCGCCTCGGCTAGGTTTGGGACTACGAGCCTACCAAACTCACTGAGTCCTGCCAATCCGCCTCGAGGCTTCAAAAGCAGAACTCGACGCCTCGAGGTTTCTACAGACAACAGCACGTCAACCTACCAAAAAATGTCAAATTTTCTCAAATGATATTGATCTCTGCTTGTTGGACTTAAAGTTTAAAATCAATTCAATGACCTTTAACTTTTTGGGTAGGTTGACCTGCCTTTGCCTGTACATCACTAAATCACACACGTTGTTCTGATATCAAAGTGAGTAACTGTTTAAAGCACTCCTTTTGTGGAAATCAGCTTCAACGAAGGTACCACAAATACCCAGACCCTAGAAAATGGAGAATAAACACTTTTTTACTATATTCCTCGGAAATGAAACCCGGTACCTCGGCGCAGGCGACACCTTGATCAACGGTGTGTACGCCACTCCGCTACGAAGGTTGTCAGTATGATAATGATGAAAATCATATGGATGTAATAAAACTGACTGTTTTACTCACCCTACACCCTAACGGAACAAGGGAACGGCGTCGACTCGCTAAATAAGCGAATAAAAATGAAGTTCAAAGTTAACTTTCTTGCAGCTGTAATTAAAAACTAAACGCGTTTCCGCTAATAAAGCGCGCAAACTGCGCTGGACCAATTTGCATGTGCAACCATCGGAATTGCTCCCACCAAACGTTTAGGGATCCCCAGGGATATACTAAAGACTTTTTCCTGTTACCTTTAATGATTCGATTCTGTCGTGAAGTGCGAGCATAATAGAAAGTGTATTTTATTATATTCTTCTTATTGGTAGCGTAAGAAGAGTGTATTTATTCTCTTTCTGTCTTCCTATTGCTAGAAGATGGGCAAGAAGGTAAGGTTAGGTTAGCTTCCACTGTGTTCAAAAGTTAGAATGCTATTCGTGGCGATTATAGCAAAAGTTTTTTGAAGAGGCCTTCGTTCTGTAGTAGACTGATGTGGGATTATAATGATAAAAAGCACATGGATGAATATCATCCAAAAATTTTAGGACTGGATTACTTTGAAATACTCCGTCGTAGTTAAATCTATACTTATAATATTATAAAACTAAAGAGTTTGTTTGTTTGTTTGATCGCGCTAATCTCAGAAAGTACTGGTTCGAAATGAAAAATTATTTTTGTGTTGGATAGTCTATTTATCGAGAAAGGTTTTAAGCTATAGAACACTACGCTGCGACCAATAGAAGCGCAGCATCAGTGAAAAATGTTGTAAAAACGGGGAAAAATATTAATATTAATCGCGATCATAATAAAAGAAATTGACGCGGACGTAGTCGCGGGTAACAGCTAGTATGATATATAAATCCATGTAAAAACTAATCCATACAGTTAAAATCACCCAAAAGAAACGGTTTTGGTTTTTTGAATTTACGCGGACATTATATAGGTACTGATATACGAAAAACCAACACTATACGATGTACATAATTATGACTATGTAACGGATTCAACTCGCGTTTATAAGAATTTGATATTTTATTTTGAATTATGCCGACAATTTCAAACACATCACAGTATTTGTGGTCGCAAGTGTAATTTTAAAACATAATTTATTTAACACTAGCGCTTCTAATTATTTCCATACCTTTAAGTTTACTTCAAAAGTAATTACGAGATTCTATTGTAGGTAACGTTTTGTCAGTGTGATTATGGTATACATTCAAACCAAATTTTTGTAATACTGAAAGCCTCTGTTATTAACCCCGGATGGATAAATAGACGAATGGGGCTAAACTATAAGGTTTTCTTATTGACTACAAAACTCTAAAATCCCATTAAATTTCAGTTTTATTACTACGAGTACTAATAAGAAGGCACTTTTATATTATTTCGTCATTATCTATACTAATATTATAAAGCTGAAGAGATTTTTTGTTTGAACGCGCTTATCTCAGGAAGTACCGGTTCGAATTGAAGATTATTTTTGTGTTGGATAGTCCATTTATCGAGGAAGGCTTTAGGCTCTATAACATCACGCTGTGACTAATAGGAGCAAAGCATCAGTAAAAAATGTTTCAAAAACGGGGAAAATTATTCATATTTAAAGGCGTCCTTTGCGTGCGCTGCGTAAACGGTTCAAGTTACTCAAAAATATATAAATAAAAACAATATATACCCAATCGCGATCATAATAACAGAAATTGACGCGGACGAAGTCGCAAGTAAAAGATAAAAGTAGTACCAACATTTTTAATAATCTGTCATTTTTACTTCAATAGTAAAACAAAAGTCGACAGCAAAATATAGTGTTAATATAACAATTAGAAACAATAACGGTTTCCAGCGCATTATCTGCAAACAAAACTATTTCAGCTTGCATTGTGTAAAACCAAAAACAAGTTAGAAGCAACATTACCATGTTTGCGCTGCTCATTAGGACATTTAGGTTTGTTTTTCTTATGATTTTGCATATTATGATGGAGCTATTAAAGCAATTCACATTTTGCATACTATTGTTAGACTATTACAATAGTTTGAATTTCATCTTTTTTAAATTAACGTGGAAATGTGAAAAACATTTTAAAACTGTTTTTGAAGAAAATATCTTACTAGTTAAATTATATAAACGATTTGTAGAACGTCGATATCGATACTGTTGGCAACTTATTATTATTTGGAGAGTTGCATCGGCTCAAAAATTATTTCAGTAACTCAATTCAATTGGAAATTTTAACTTCTTGCAGGTACCTTACTTAGCTGTTTTTTTATAATTTATTTTGTTATTTTCCAAAACGTTTTATCAACGTTTCAAAACTGCTTTATTTTGAAAAAAAATGCTGATGTGAAATGTTAATTCAAGGAGTTATATTTTCGAAATTTTGTCACACGAAACTAAAATATCAATTGAAAGCTCTCGCTTCGCCGTTTTCCCTTGGAGGCCAATTATACTTTTTACCATTCCCGTGGTAATGGTATCCGACACGATTGCTTGATGCTGGTTCACAACAAGCCACGCTTATTCTTTCTAACTAATTCTGCAGAGTTAATTAAAGAACTGATTACAGCAATTTAGTGAAAAATAAAGTTTTAATGCACAGAAGGCAATGCACACAAGGTTGTGATAGACAGACAGACGGATGTATAACAAAGTCATCTAGTTATTAAAGGTTCTGTTTTCAGAGTTTCCTATGTCAAAAGGTAATAACGGAACCTTCAAGATCGCTTTGTTGCCGTAATTTATAGCTAATTCTGCAAGAAGTAACAGCCTATGATGAGCTCACTGCAGGGAAAAGGCCTCCAGTATTGATTTCAAGTTACCACACTAATGATTGGTACTGGCATAATCACCACGCTTGCCAAATACGGATTGGCGATCACAAACCCGAGACATGTTCGAAAAATCGAATATTTTTGCTGCCCGACCTGGGGATCGAACCCGGTACAAAGAGATCCTGGCTCGGTATTCAAACCACTAGACCAACGGGGCGTTAATATGCAAACTTATGTATAAACTACCGTGCTTTTTCGTGCCGATCTTGATTGCCAGGTCATGAGACCTTTACGTATGCGCATCTTTAATGAATATGTATTAAATGACTTGCATTTGTCTACTCTTTTAGGTATGGAATCCTAAAAGTATACTCCTGAAGCCAGAATTCATGATAATTATAAATCAATTATAGTTCACAGTGTTACCGTAATTTCGGGTCGGTTACTTCTGAACGAGAACCATTAACGAATAATAACACAAAAGTTGATTGTTGCCTTCCAAATAGAGATTGATATCGACAAATTGAGCACAGTGACGACTAATTGAAAGTACCCACGACACGCGAAGGGGAATAATTGCTTGTTATTTCCCTATAATTGGGGTAAATAACTGTCGCCACTTTGTTATATTGGGGTGGTTATTGTACACGGCGACATAGAAGAACTATTTGGGAAATTCTGTTGCATTTATGACTATAGATAGATAGATAATTCTATTATTGCACAAAACAAAGGTAACATAAATTACAATGTGACACATATGTACAATAAGGCGGTCTTATTGCTAAAAGCAATCTCTACCAGACATATCTCTATAGATCGGTTTGATTGTTATGACTGGTAACATTTGATCAGATATGCGTGATGTGATGTTCACGTGTAGTAGTGACACGACCTCCGTGGCGGAGTGGTGTACACACCGGTTTTCAAGGCGGCGCCTGCTTCGATATCCCGGGTTCAAATTTTGGACGGGTCAATGTAGAAAGAAGTTATATTCTACATTTTCATTTTGGGATCTGAATAATGAGGGATATTGTCCACATTTATTTTTATGATTGTTTAATTTTTTTTAATAGTATTTAAGGCATGCCTCACTGGGCCACACAGAGCCATCTAGTCCCAAATTAAGCTACTATTACTGTCGTATGGGGTACTAGACAACCGATAAACTTACTTATATACCACTTTTTTTTTTTTGTAAATACATACTTTTAATCATAGAAAACACCCAGACCAGTACAAACAGACATGTTCATGCACACAAATATTTGTACTGTGTGGGGATCGAACCCGCGACCCATGGCTCAGAAGCAGCGTTTACTACTGCTGATCCAAGTGGTCGTCATATGGTGTTTATTATTATACTTTACTATGTATACAGCGTGCTTTTTGAACCACCTGGAAAAAGAAGGCCACGTAAATGGACCATTATGTATTACATAATGGCAATGTTATTTATTTTTTGAACAATATCATTTTTTTATTCAGACTTATAATTTTGTAACACGCTGTGACGCGCACAGACGTATTATTTTGCTGCGGCGGGGTCTCGGTTGAATGGACCTTACACAGCCACATCTGTGTGCGTCACAGCGTGTTTAAAAATAAATAGCTGAACCAATATTAATTTAAAAAAAAAAAAACAATTTTATTTAAATATACACTGCCGAGATACGGTTAAAGAAGTATATATTCTCATAAGAAATATTATTTCACTTACATGAGAACTTAAAAACTAGAACTAATTTATAAATATTAAACATTAAACATTGTTGGTATAGGTATGGTGACAAACACTTGCATACATATGCACACTCTTACATACACACACATTCACACATACACTTGATACACTCACATACACAATCATACACACACACACACCACACACACACAAATAAGTTTGACTTTCCGTGCTATTTCTTGTCTGTAACGTTTTCCGTGCATTTTGTTTTCGCTTTTTATTCATTGTTTATGTTTATTGTCAAAATTAGGAAATTGAGGAATGCTGTCTGCTTTTGTTACTGCAGGTGTAATTTGCATTTGGCAAGCGTTGTGATTATGTCTGTAACCCATCATTGCGCTGGTAACTTGAATTTGGTGATGGAGACCTTTGCCCTGTAGATGGATGATTTTAAAGTATTCATTTTACAGTCCATAGATGGGTGGGCGTTAATAACTGCAACACAGTTTAAACTACAGCTGTTATTTTGGTGCACATTTTATATTGTCCAATGTTTTTATTCCAAATAAACTTTTTTCATTTTTCATTTTTCATGTTCTATACGCGAGCTTACAATATCATCATCATCATATCATCATCATATCAGCCGAACGACGCCCACTGCTGGGCATAGGCCTCCCCCAAGGATCTCCACAACGATCGGTCCTGTGCTGTCCGCATCCAGCGGCTTCCCGCGACCTTGATCAGATCGTCGGTCCACCTTGTAGGGGGCCTGCCCACGGAACGTCGTCCGGTACGCGGTCGCCATTCGAGAACCTTACCGCCCCAACGGCCATCGGTTCTCCGCGCTATGTGTCCCGCCCACTGCCACTTCAACGATGCAATCCTTCGAGCGATGTCGGTTGTTTTAGTTCTCCTGCGGATCTCATCATTTCTGATTCGATCGAGTAGGGAAATACCAAGCATCGCTCTCTCCATTGCTCGCTGGGTGATCTTGAGCCTTCTTATGAGACCCATAGTAAACGACCACGTCTCACTCCCATAGGTCATTACTGGCAACACACACTGGTCAAAGACTTTCGTCTTGAGACACTGAGGTATTTCGGACGCGAATATATGCCGGAGCTTCCCGAACGCTGCCCATCCGAGCTGGATTCGACGAGAGATCTCTTTCTCGAAGTTGGACTTACCTAACTGGACTATCTGTCCCAGGTAAACATAGTGGTCAACAACTTCGAGTGCAATGTTCCCAACGTTAACTGGAGCGGGTGCAACATGGGCATTTAACATGATTTTCGTCTTGTCCATGTTCATCCTAAGACCCACTCTTTGAGAAGCATTACCGAGATCTTCGAGCATAATGTTCAGGTCTTCCAAGGTCTCAGCCATAAGAACTACATCATCGGCAAATCGCAGGTGTGTTAGGTATTCGCCATTAATGTTGATGCCGCGTCCTTTCCAGTCCAGAAGCTTGAAAATATCCTCCAACGCAGCTGTGAACAGTTTCGGAGAAATAACGTCTCCCTGTCTCACACCTCGCTGTATTTGGATCGGATTAGAGCTCTGGTTCTGTAATCGGACCGACATGGTGGCGTTTTGGTATAAGTACTTTAGTACCTCGATGTACCTGTAGTCTATTTGGCACCTTTGGAGAGACTGCAGCACTGCCCAGGTCTCAATCGAATCAAAGGCTTTCTCATAGTCCACGAACGCTAAGCAAAGTGGCAAGTTATACTCTTCGGTCTTCTGTATAACTTGCCGCAGCGTATGAATGTGGTCTATGGTACTATAGCCTTTTCGGAACCCGGCTTGTTCGGGAGGTTGGAAGTCGTCAAACCTGCGAGTGAGACGATTCGTAACGACTCTCGAAAACAACTTATAGATATGGCTCAGAAGCGAGATCGGTCTGTAGTTCCTCAAGAGAGTTTTGTCACCCTTCTTGAAGAACAGCATCACATCGCCTCTGCCCCATGCCTTTGGCGTTTTGCCCTCGAGTATGACAGAATTAAAGAGCTTCTGGAGGACCTTAAGTACCGGCTTACCGCCCGCTCTAAGGAGCTCTGTTGTGATTCCGTCATCACCCGCCGCCTTGTTGTTTTTAAGCTGCTTGAGAGCCATTCTAATCTCGCACAGGCTGACGTCCGGGATATCTTCAGAATAGTGTCGGGTAAGCTTGGCTCTAGGGTCTTTAGCCTTGCTTTCAACAGGTGTTTTCGTGGAGTATAACTGTCCATAGAAACTCTCAATCTCCCTCAGGATTTCAGGTGTTGACGTAATGATGCTACCTGTCTCAGTTTTCAGCCTCGTCAATTGGCTTTGCCCAATAGACAGATCTCTGGCGAACACTTTGGAGCCTTTGTTCCGCTCAATGGCCTCTTTAATACGTCGGGTATTAAATTGACGAAGGTCGCTCTTCAAAGACTTCGATATCTGTCTATTGAGTTGCCGATAGCGATGGGCATCCGCTGAGTTCTGTAGCCTCATTTCGTTTCTCTGATCCATGAGTAGGAGAGTCTGACTGGACAGTTTCTTTGATTTGGGACGGCGGGTTTTAAAGTACTTAGACCCTACCGTACGGACAGTATCCACCACCATGTTGTATAGATCGTCCACATCGATGCTGTTCTCAAGGGCTTCGAAACGGTTTTGAAGCTCGAGCTGAAAACACTCGGGGTTTTGAATTTGAGCCGGTATTGGTCGGAGCGTGGATTTTATCAGTCGCGCTCTTTCAAGCTTTACGTCGATATTCAATGTGCCTCTGACCATGCGGTGATCGCTTCCTGTCTTAACAGCGTTGATCACAGCGACATCATCGAATATGTGCTTCTTCGTTGACATGATAAAATCGATCTCATTTTTGACTTTACCGTCCGGGCTGATCCAGGTCCATTTGCGGCTTACGGGCTTCTTGAAGAAGGAGTTCATCATAAACAGGTACTCCCTCTCCATGAAGTCTGCCAGCATCTGACCCCTTTTGTTCCGTTGCCCAAATCCAAATTTCCCCATTCTCAACTCATTACCGCAACGTTGCCCCAACTTCGCATTGAAATCCCCCATCACAACCGTGTAGTGGGTTTTAAAGCTATGCATGGCTTTAGAGATCTCCTCATACATAGCCTCCACTTCGACATCGTCGTGTTTCGAGGTCGGAGCGTAAATCTGAATGACATTCAGCGAATATCGTTTCGATATTCTGAGTATCAGGTACGCTACCCTGCTCGAAACACTTCCGATAGTAATCACGTTGTTGACAAGGGACTTGTGGACGATGAACCCGACACCACCTAGGGACTGTTGGTCGCCCTCCCGGTAGTATAGTAAGTTACCGGATTGCAGGGTTATCGAGTCCTCTCCCTCTCTTCGGACTTCAGATAGCCCAATGATATCCCAATGTAACTTACCAATTGCTTCTTCCAACTCTACGAGCTTCGCGTCAAGCCTCAGTGTGCGCGTGTTATATGTTGCCAGGTCGAGTCGTCGTTGTTGGCAGCCGGATCTTACCCGGGGATTCTTAGCACCCCCTGCCCCGCCGTTACCATAGCCGCTGCCATAGCTAGGACTAGCGGGGCCGCCAGGGACTGGGGGCCGAATTTTTTGCGGTGTATTCATATTTGGGGGGGTTTGCCATAATCGCCACGCTTGGCAGGCGGGTTGGCGATCGCAGTATGGCCTGATGCTTCTAGGAGACGCTGCTGCCCATCTCCTGATGGCAGTTTTCCCTCTGTCGGCTCTTACGACACCCACGGGAAGAGAGGGGGTAGTGCTATTCTTTTTATGTGCCGGCACTACACGGCACATAAAAAGAATAGCACTACCCAGCTTACAATATAAATACAGTTAAAAAACAAAATAAATCATGAATTCATGACAAGACCACATAAGAAGAAATTGAGTAATTAGTGGGTAGGTAGGTATCATTTCAACAGATGCATCGTGTATACTTCTTTAAAAGAGAACCATTCACCCTAAGTATGTCAAGCTGGACACGGTCGTACCTACTAACATTCGTCCAAGCTACTAACCCATGTTGTAATAGTTTACAATTTGAAAAGTCTGTATTATGTTCTTTTGACATTTTATACATAAGTATATAAATGACGTTATTAATTTAAGTTGACAAACTAACATTTCGTTGTCATTTTTAAGTCTAGTGGCAACAAACTTAGTCGTTTTTTTTTACTGTAACCATGCCTTTTGTTAACTTATTGAAGTGAGAAGAGAGATAGAGTCAGTGGTATAACTTCAATCCTAGTTTCTAAAGCAGAAAACATCCCTGGATAACAGGTACTGAAACTTTGGGTACCTCATTGCTTTCACTGTTCTATGTATGCATATAAACCCAGAAAATGTATAGTTTAGAAACAGATAAAGTTATGGATATGGTACTTCTGCAGAAGACTAGAAGTTCGAAATTCTATTACCTAGGAAGTACATAAATCAACTGCTCTTGATACCTCTCAACTAATATATACCTGAATTTTGGGTACGACCTACGAATTTGATGCGAATATTAAAATCATAAATAATTATCATACAAATATGCATCCTAATTGTATTTTTGGGTGTGTGTATGTTTGTAATGAATAAACTTAAAAACGACACTGCCGATTTCAAAAATTCTTATACTATCGAAAAGCTACATTAACATTGAGTGACAAATGATAATATATTTATTGCTAAAAAAGATTAGGGATCCCTTTAAAAAAATCTTATGTCGACCCGTGAAAAGCCGGGACGGGCCGCTAGTAGGTGATAAAATTGTAATACATATAATAATAAATACAGGTGGTGCTTTTCTTTTTTTAAGCTGGCACCATATCCTCATCCTGTAAGTACATTTCTAGGACACTACTGCTAGAAAATGTCAATCATTAGGTCTTGTCCATTTCAAATTAAAATATAAAGAAAATCCTTCTTTTGGAAATGCCTTTAGCAGACAGTGAAATTGTTATTGTAAATGTTTTAGAAAAACAAAACGAGTCAAACAACCTATAATTTTGGTTATAAAAGCGACCTTAAAATTGGAACCTTCTATGTGTTTGTTAAAACGAATTCATTATAACATTGTAATAACGTTATCCACAATCTAATTAAATATCATGACTCAACACAATATTCGTTTCCACAAATTGTCGTAAAGTTAATGACTTCACCACACCATATTAAGCCGTAGGTAATTTTAAGCAATCGCTTAATAAAATCTAAGCACCAAAACGTGGTTTCCTTTGGCGTAAATAGCTCTATTATCGCTTAGCAAAACAGATGATATCTCGTGACAAAATTAAACACGAACGGAAGCGATATGTTCCGTCTACAGAGGCTTGTAATCTCATATCGGTGCATTTGCGAACGGGTGCGGAGCATAATTTAATTTTATCGGGGCTAACGCGGCGGCAGCAACGGACGTGCGCCCAGTAGTACCGACCGGTCCTTCAGAACTCTAGTAGGGCAGTTTGGGGATACACGGGCAAACATTTGGAGTGGTCACGCTGGGTGGTCAGCTTCCGACACGCGGGAAATCGTTGCGGGCAGGGTGAGGCAAAAGTCACGCGTATTCAACGGAAAATAAATACATTAATTATTTCATTACAGCCTCCTTCTCTTTGACTTTCTTCTAGCCTCATATGATTAAAACATGATCTAGGTTAATTAAATGTAAAAAAATTCAAATAAATTACTTTAAGTTTAAGTAGATAGATAGATAGATAGATAACTCATTTATTTGCATCACATACAACTACAACACACACAAACAGTTGACGCTGCATATAAATAAAAAGTACATCAATTTAAAATACATACAAAAACAAGAGGGATACAGAAAGAAAAAAAAAAAAGATGTGTGTCGCAGCGATGCAAATGGGCCGCAGCTCAGCGATCCGTTTGCTTGGGGCAAACCACTGATTTTCAGCTACTACCCGATGACAAGCCTCAGGACGCGTTAGAGGCGACAGACGCGAGTACATAAACAAACCTAAATTAATATTGAAGCTGCTGAGAGATGCAGAAAAAAAACTAAAACAAGACCTTGTATGGTTCAAGTATGAGGGTTAACTAATGGTTTAAAAAAAATAAAGACATAGACGTGCCAGTCTCTCTTAAATCTCAGGCTTAATAAACACTAAAATTTTTAGACTATTAAGAATAACTATTAACATTCTTGGTACCTAGATTTGTGCTCAGAGCTGTCACCTGTTCAACAAAAAGACGACCTATTCGTATATTCGTAACCTAACCCATCAATTGATTAATATGAGATCAACTTTTTTTTCCTTTGCAATAATACATAAGATAATCTTTTTCCTACTATCGCAATAATGATTTTAATAAAATTTTGTGACGAACGTGTTTTAAAATTAGCAAGTTCAAATTAATTTGCGTTTGATATTGAAACAGGAACCCGTGTGTTATCTAACCTTCAGCATTATCTAGGTAACCGCGATTGCTAAGTCAGATAGCTTAGAAGGCGGGTATAATGGAAGTCACCATGGCTCGGTGGTTATGGGGATATTCTATGCTTAGAATACAAAACTAGACGGTGAATAAATAACCAATTTATTAAAATAGGGTGTCCATTGGTTGATTCCCATGCAAACCTTTTTGATAATGACAAATAGCCAATAGCATTTCCAATGTCAGGAAGGTACTGGCTTCTGTTACACGAGTCCTCCTATCTCAGAACCTCAGTCTTAGTGCTTGTTATAATAAAGATTTTTCATTTCAATGTATGGATTAAATATTATACAGAATGAAATTTTAACCACTTTCTAAAATTTTTATAGGCATCATATTTAGAGCCCATTTATGAAGTAAAAAATGTAAATATAAATATTTTTCGCAATATAGTTTTAAATGTTAACAGTTTTAGGCCTGTTTAGGTATTGTTAGGTACACAATACGAGTATCTATGACAGACTTTTGTCTATAAGTCAATTGATCTTATGGCTGTATAACATTTTATTCCTTTGCCAAAGCCTAACGTCAAGTAGTGGGGAAGGTAGTCCGAGAAAGATATAACGGGTGTAAAAAAACCAAACGCAGATCCGAAAACCACGTATTGTCCCTATCACTAGGATCATTTTTTTCTAATGGACCATACCTGGGAAATTGCTGGTTCCAAAGATATTGAGAGTCAAAGTGTAAATTTTTTTTTTACATTTTATTACAAAAGCTGTTGTAAAAGGTTATTTTAAAAGTTTTCTCCGTACAAACATAATAAGAATTTTCATTATATCATTCATAATAAAGCTTTTTTATTTACAATACGCAATGAATGCGCCAGCGCACCGCGCAGCGGGCGAGCCATCCCGCGCGCGCCCCTCAGCTGAGAGAACTAGGTCATACGAGTTCAAGCTGTGAGTTCAAGGACTAAAAGGTCGGGCCTTTCGTCGTCCTAAAATTTTAATTTGTTTTGGTTTGGAGTTTTTAATCTAATAGGTACCTTCACCTACCTTCATATCTACGAGTACTTTATTGTAGTTCAGTTACTCGTATACGAAAGTTAGGTACAATTCAACTTGAAAGTTATTGTATCTTAGCACATAGATATTTAAATTTTCGATATGTAACACAACTCAATAGCAATCTTTTGTGAATCAAAAAATGATACATTTTAAAATTCTGTTTCGTAGTAAAATGACATTGGTTTTGTAAATTGTTTTATTGGAAGTACAAAAATGTAAGCCGCAATTATGAACCAACGCAGGCTAGGTACGTACGCAGCACAGCAACACATGATCTACTTCTACTCTTCGGCGCATGAAGGAGAAAGAAATAGAAAAGTCGTTCGATTTCGCCGGCCGCCGCCGCTCACCCTGGCGCTTGCGCCGGCCTCAGTTCGGTTTGTTACGACATCGAATGCGCATTTCGCGCTAATTGTTGCAATTTTATACTAGGTTTTAGTTAATAGTTTTCTAGTACGGTTTGTGCTATCAGCTATTTAATGTATTTGTGAAATGTGTGTGGATGTTATGTGGATAAGTGTTGAGTATTGTAAACATGGTTTATTTGCATGGAGTTCTACCTACATGTTGCTTGTGAAGTGAATTCCCTCAAATCACGGGATTGTTTTGAGACTGACTGAGCCTGACAAGAGCTCTTCGGATTCGGCAAAGTTTCAGTGACCACATCATTCAAAGGTATCGGCAATAGTTCTAGGTAGACAGTGTACCAGAAAAACCCGCCTGTCGAGGATGGCGTTTATGGTGAAATCCTATAAAATTTTAGAGAAGCCTGTGTCAAGCAGACGATGATGTTAATTTAGTTGTAGTTAGATAGATACCTACGTGAGGTCTATTGATACGTGACTCGGTCTGTAAAAACAGTGGTTGCGGGTTCGAATATCGTATAATTTTTTGTGTTTATGTATATTTATCGGTGGCCAAAGTGAAATTAAGCTTAGTTAATGGCCAAAAAATTAGTATGATTTGTAAGATTTCTTATCGTGAAAATGTTATCATGGCGGATTTGAAGATTTAAAACAGTGACCAGTTCGGAAATGATTATTAGAGTGATTGAGACGTATGAAAAACCTATCAATCTTGTATAAAGTTATCAGTTTGAATTGCAATAAAAATTGTCTTCCCGCTTAACGTTGTGTATGTCGCCGGGCCTCGAGCGTCGCGGCTCGCGTGGCCGGCCGCCGCGGCCGTTAACTCGTACGCTTTTATACATACCTACACACGTATACACAGTAGCACAGTGGTGATTTTGCTGCACATTGCGTGCCATGAATTGTTATATTTTTTTGAGTCCTAAAAATAAAAATCATTTCCCAGCGATAATATTTTGTAATATGACTTGGTTGGATGTTCAAATTACGTAGCTTCAGGATCTGCGTTAGGTTGTTTTACACCCTGTATAAACGCTACCGAGCACTTATGTATGCGGGCATTCGTTGTTCTACAGCTCAACCGTCGATACGAACTGTTGTCTCTCTGAATATTATGATTGTTATGTAAATAGTGGATAATAAAGGTGAATGTGAAGTGTTGAAATTAAAGCAAATAAAAGGGAAGATAGTGAAACTTCGTTTGTTTCTTTTAGGTATAAAGGGAAAATCAAAAACTTATGATTAGTATCGTAATGAATGAATGTGATTTGCATTGTGTAAAAAAGTGTTGCTAGGCGGCCATATCAAAAATTTTAGATTTTTGGCGGACATTTTCTAAGTGCTTTATCTTGACATTTTTGTACTGGGCTATACCAAAAGAAAAAATTTGGAAGGTGGTTAAAATGTCACCACCCTGTATAGACAAACCGGTTAGCGAAATGGTTCGCTTACTAAGCAAAGGCTTCGATTCCCGGTCATAACGATTAAGAAAACGATACTTGATATGGGTCTGGAAGGGGTGCGGGGTGCTACTATACAGGATGAAATTTTAATCACCTTCCAAATTATATTACAGCAATCTACGAGGAAAAATACAAATGACGTATTTTTACTTTTGGTATTTATTTTTTTATAAATAAATAATGGGCTTGCTCTTGTTTACATACTTAACTATACGGTTAAGAAGAAGCCTAAGATGGAGCGAGCTTACCCAGAGGTACTGGTTCTCCCACACACCAGCGGAACACATAAAAACTGTTTGGCGCTGGACTCCGGCAGGAGGGTGGTAGCATCCAGGCGACCTCTTACGAAGCCTACCACCGCAGAGGGATCTGTTAGCCGTCATTATTGGTTGGAAAACCAAAGATGCCGTTGCCCAGGGTGGACCACTAGGAGGTAGATCCCACCACCCCATAGCCTAGTACAAAATAAGCGCAGCATTAGTACATTTGTGATAAGTCTAATGAGAATACCAGCAGATGTAATTAAGTCTATATCGATACGTATATTAAATTACGTTAATATCATTTAAGCCTAAGTAACATAGGCTAAGCTAAGCTTATATTAACTGGATAATAGATGAACGTAAATTAATACATTTGCCAAAATCTATGACTAATTAAAGACATGCTACTTGCTTATCTTTGATTGTATCATCATAATCCATACTAATATTATAAATGGGAAAGTGTGTGTGTCTGTTTTTTTGTCCGTCTTTTACGGCAAAACGGACCCCCTTCCCTAAAATGGGGGGTGTAAGTTTGTATGGAGCTTTCCGCAATTTTCAAGGTAGAAAGCTAAAAATTTGTATGCGGACTATTTGTGACTAAGAAAAAAATCCGCCTCCAACCCCTTAGAAGAGGGGTGAAATTTTATTGTTACCCCGAATTTAACGCGAGCGAAGACGCGGGCAAAAGCTAGTCATCCATAGTCTTCTGCTGGACCTGTGCTCCTCTTAAAGAAACATTTTACTATAATCGCCATGATTTGTGTTTTAGGTTGGCGACCGCACTTCAATGGGCAATTACGGAGACTCTCTGCTCGTCTCTTCTAGCGGTACTCTTTTAGCCGCTTCTTACGACACCCATTAAAAATATGTTTTATTTTAGTGTAGCTACAACGTTGTATTCTGTGCTTATTTATTCATCACCATTATAAACCTATAAAAAACACATCTGGACATAGGCCCAATTCGCTAAGCTGGTAGACGAGTTAAAAGCGAATAACCTACTTAATCATTGATTGAGTAGATGAGGTCGTCGAAGACATGTTGAACGCTGATTAGGCTCAAGAGGCTCAGCGAGCAATGGAGAGAGCGATGCTTTGGTATTTCCCTACTCGATCGAATCAGAAATGATGAGATCCGCAGGAGAACTAAAACAACCGACATCGCTCGAAGGATTGCATCGTTGAAGTGGCAGTGGGCGGGACACATAGCGCGGAGAACCGATGGCCGTTGAGGCGGAAAGGTTCTCGAATGGCGACCGCGTACCGGACGACGTTCCGTGGGCAGGCCCCCTACAAGGTGGACCGACGATCTGATCAAGGTCGCGGGAAGCCGCTGGATGCGGACCGATCGTTGTGGAGATCCTTGGGGGAGGCCTATGCCCAGCAGTGGGCGTTGTTCGGCTGATATGATGATGATGATGATTAGTCGTTTTTGTTGCTTGTCATCGTGATCCTTACTAATATTGTTAATGCAAAAAGTACCTCTGTTTATCTGTTACACTTTCATGCCTGTAATATTGAACCATTTATTTAAATCTTATCCCTTAACTAGCTGTTGCCCGCGATTAGGATTGCCTGTTATTATGATTGCGGTGATTTTTGCAACATTTTTCACTGATGCTTCGCTCCTATTGGTCGCAGCGTGACTATCGAACACAAAAATAAATTTTCAATTCGAACCAGTACTTCTTGAGATTAATTTGATTTGATTTGAAAAGTTCTTTATTTAAATTAAACATTGAATACTTATGACCTAGTGTACATTTTATCCTAGGTATAAACAACATAATATAATGCGATTATGAGATCATTGAGATCTGTTATAACTGTCAACATGAAAATAAGTAAATGACTGCATACATTGCAAGCTTACCCAGTGGAGAAGTAATACCTATTCTCAAACCGTCACAGGCACTTTGTAAAAGTACTGGTTTCCTAATTTTTTATTATTATATTAATTTTTGAGGGTAATTCTTACTCCTCAGTACATACTACACAGTGATATTACTGTACATCAGTATCGACCTTCCAAGAAACTTACAAACGCGCGTTCAAAAAGCAAACAAACAAACTCTTCAGTTTTATAATATTAGTATAGATAGATAAGTATAAGTATAGATAAGAGGATGTGCGAAATTTATTTGTTTCCAGATCGGAAAGAAATAAATTTCGCACACCTCTAACAATTAAAATACTTGACCGTATATTAATTGACAATGAAATATTGTACCAAACAATAGTATTGCTTTTAGGGTCGACTGTTTATGAAACATATTACCTGCTCCCTTTAATTATGCTATTACTGCGAACTTGTGACCCAGATACAAAGGTCGTGGTTTTATCATACCGGAGATTATACAGTTGAAGTTAGATTACCGGTTAAGCCTTTTCGTGATCCGCCTATGAGTGGGTCGAATTGGGCAGGTTTAGTATTTATACGTGAAAGAATTTGCGAAATGTTTTGGAGTTTAACGAAATGTTCTGATATTACGCATTGAAATGAAAGATGTAACGATTTTATTCATGACTAGCTGTTGCCCGCGACTTCGTCCGCGTCAATTTCTGTTATTATGAACGCAATTATTTTTGCAACATTTTTCACCGATGCTTAACTGCTATTGATCGCAGCGTGATGTTATTTATAGCCTAAAACCTTCCTCGATAAATGAACTATCCAATACAAAAAGAATTTTTCAATTCGAACCAGTACTTCTGGAGATAAGCACGTTAAAACAAACAAACAAACAAACTCTTCAGCTTTATAATATTAGTATATATTTATTGAGATGTAAATTTTATTTATTTATTGAAATACGTTCGTTCGTTGAAAAACCAGAGAGTTATTCAAATGACAGAAAATAATTGACCTGAAAAGAAGTGACCTACAATTATATGTCAGGATCAATAAAAATAATAATATGACGACCTATATTTAAGAGAGGCATGCACACCAGTTCTTAGGGTATTACTAGATTCGAAGTCCCGGGTTAGATTCGTCGAACGGGACAAATACATTATTATTCTCTAGTTGTCGAGACAACTTGTTGTCAACCCAGAACCGAGGCTCTGGGTGTTTGTGGTACTTTCGCTGTTTCTGATTACCACTGAACAAGTGTTCAACAGTTACTGAGATTCGGTCATACACTCTCTTCAGTAGGGTATGCATTTTTTACATCTTTCATATCATCTTTCATTATTTTGTAGTTTGACGTACAGCCGTTTCACTAAACATCTGAATCGGCCTTCTGTCTGCGACACGCGTCGTCGAGTGGTATGAAAGAGACAAATAGACGGGTGATATACGGCTGCTATGCAACAGCGGAAATAAATTATTATAGTACGTGAAAAGGAAATAGTCGGCCATTTTGGCGGGAGACGCATAAGATATCACGTATAACGGTTTTTGTATGACTTCTTGTTTTTATTTAGGTAAGTCAAAAGACATGTAATATAAAGTACTTAATATAAATGTTCAGACCAAAAATTTTACCGACATAAACCCGAAATAATCCACCGATTTTAATTCCATGACCATGACGGTGCGATTTCTTCTGTTGAAAGTTGAAACTATATTTTTTGACAACCCTTGTTTTTTACCGTTCATATTTGAATTATCTTTTAAATTTAAAATACTTTTACGTTGAACTATTTATTGGACGCAGATCTGTGGGTAGGCCTTACAAGGTGGATGGACGATGGTGGAGTCGCGAGAAGCCTTTGGCGTCGTTTCTCTGAGATGATGTAAAATTATTGATATCGAGCAAAATAAAAATATACATTAGAGAACACTTTTCCTCAGTGGCCCTCAGGCCAGGTGGACGGCAGGAGCTGGATGCGAGAAGCCGAGGATCGACTTAAGTGGCGTGCAACTGGAAAGGCCTATCTAAGTGTCCAACCGTGGACTGCGATAGGCTGATGATGATGATGATGATGATGAACACTTTTAACTGTCAAAGACCCGTCACTGCTGCCCGTCTTCTTCAAGGTACTCTTAGCCGCCTCTTACGACCTCAGAAAGAAGGGCAATATTCTTTAAATGTGCCGGCACCACACGACATAGGTACATATTATAATGAATTTCTGATATTTTGACCGCATTGCAAGCGTCATGATCACAGGAGACTTAAGCCTGGGTCTCCAATTTTGGGAACTCAATAAAATACATGGTAGAAAACCCAAAATGGTTAACTTTATGATAATGACCATAAAAGTTAAAATCAGTATAATATCCTTAACCTTAGGTAAAAGTAACAACCCATTTTGCTAACTGTTGAGCACTGGTCTCTCTCCTTTTTATGGAGAGGGGTTAAAGCCTTAGTTCCACCACGCTGGCCTAGTGCGGGTTGTTGGACGGCGAGGGCGACGCTGTGGCAACATCACCCCGCAATTGGACGTTTCTCAAGCCGCCCAAATGCCTCGAACAGGGCTTAACGACTGTTATCTCGTGACAACAGCCGAAGCACGGAAGCGCTCATGGTATGATGCCACAAACGGTCACCCATCCAACTAGTGACCGCTCCCAGGGTTGCTTAACATTAGTGACAGAGAATGAACACTAATAAGTGACTCTGTAACTCTGTAACTCTTTCACGCTTAAACTACAGAACCGATTTTAATAAAACTTGGTACAAAGATAGATTGGACCTTAAGTAAGGACAAAGGCTATTTCTTATACCACCGCTGGGCACATTTCTGCCAGGGCGATACAACGTATACTAATAAACGTGAGCAGATCCGCGGGAACAAAGCTAGTGTACTATATCTACTTTAAATTTCTGTTAAACCATGGCCACATTAGTTGCGTGCCCGGTCCCACTCAACTAAGGCTGGTCACGGCGCGCCCGGGTAAAACCGTGGTATTTAATTATACTCACTCTATTTGATACAGATTTCAAAGCAAGGTATAAAGCGGTAGATTTATTTCTTACTTCCTTGATTGCTCTGTGAAAGTATCTTAATTTGAATTGATAAGTGTCAATGTTGGAATTAGAGTAATTAAAAGGTCCAATGTTTTGTATTTGTTTTTTTAATTGGTTGACTAGTAACTGATGAATAATCAGGCTGCATTTTACCACCTGGAAAACGAAGTCCACGTTATCGGACCATTATGTATAACATTTTGGGAGTGTAATTTTCAATTTTTATTAACCAAATTTTTTTTTTTAATATTCGTTCAGCTATTTGTTTTGAACCAGTGGGAGAACCAGTACCTCTGGGTAAGCTCGCTCCATCTTAGGCTTCTTCTTAACCGTATAGTTAAGTAAGTCAAGAGCAAGCCCATTAATTTTTTTTAAAAACATACCTTTCAAGCGTAACGAGAATTTTGGAAACTGAATGAGGATTTTGCTATAAGATGTTTTATCAGCCTTTTGCCCATATGTCCAGCTGTGGACAGTGGACTCGAAAATACATCGACTAGTTGATGATGTTGAAATTACGACCAATTCCTTACGGGGCACGAGGAAAAGGCACCAAACCACCATTAGGGCTATCGCCCGATCGTTCGGAGTTCCGGAAATATATTTCCAATTGGTCTACAGTCGGTTGCATAAGTACTAAAAGTCATACTTCTTCTTAGAAAAAAAAAAAACTTTTATCCTTAATTACCTACTATCCAAAATTATTAAAGTAGGTACTTGCATTGTGGTAATCAGAAACAAGGAAGGTATAACAAAAACTGAGACCTCTACAAAGACAAATATTTTTTTTTTACATCGACCCTTCTGTCGGGGTTAAAACTAAGCACTTACTATAAATATTGATAAAAGTTTAAAACGTAAGGAAGTGTGCGAAACATTGTGGGATCGAGTTTAGACTCGATCCCGATCAGAAGGCAGATAATATTTTTATTTATGGTCATTTTTTTCAATTAACTTTAAGTGCTTTTTAGATAAAAGTAAAAATCATTTCTGAAATTTTAATAATGTAGGATTTATATTTATCAGTTATAGAAACTACCCTTAAAGTCCATTGATTTCAATAATCACCCTGTTGGTAAAATATATCTCAAGTTGATAGCAGAAAAAGATATACTGAACGTAGTTTGAACGATTCACTCGGTACTCGTACATTGCTTGTCAAATATATGAGTTGAAGTTCTAGGTGCATGTAAATAAATTGGATGTCAGGAAGTTCATATGGCAGCACATCAGACGACGACGACCTCCGTGGCTGAATGGCGTACACACCGGTTTTCAAGGTGTCGCCTGCTCCGAGGTCCCAGGTTCGATTCCCGTACGGGTCAATGTTGAAAAAAAGTGCCTCCTAAAGTCTATTTATAGAAATAAAAGTAACAACCCATTTTTGCTCACTGCTGAGCACGGGTCTCTCTCCTTTTTTTTAAGGAGAGGGCTTAAGGCCTTAGTATCACCACACTGGCCTAGTGCGGGTTGGTAGACGGCGGGGGCGACGCTGTGGCAACATCACCCCGCCGTTGGACGATTCTCAAGCAGCCCGAAGGCCTCCAACAGGGCTTAACGACTGTTATCTCATGATAACAGCCGGGACCGACGGCTTAACGTGCCCTCCGAAGCACGGAAGCGATCAAGGTATGATACCCATCCAATTAGTGACCGCTCCCATCGTTGCTTAAAATTCGTGACAGAAACTGATCACGAAGAAGCATTGGGCTATGAGCGCTTTATAGAAATAAAACTGATTATTACTGAGTTTTTTGTTAGTACATGTAATCACAAACTCTTAAAACAACACCAGTCACAAAAGGTAACGAAACTGCGTAAAATTATTAAGTCGCTTTTCATTCTCACTGTACACCGTTCGCCACCGAATCTCGTAAAAGCAGCGCTGAATTCGCTTTCTCATTCGATATTAAACCTTTTGCCATGGGAATACGGCCGGCATAATATAGTACCAGAAAAATCCGCTGTATTTGGGTAGTATGTGTAGGTCAAAGCTATGGTTTTAATTTATTGAGTGGAGAATTATGAGTCAGTTATCTTGGTGAAATATTAGAAGGAAATTTCGGAGATTATTCGTTTTTCCTAGCCTTTTGTGAAGTTAGTGGAGCCTTTATAAATGCGTTTGTTGACTTTGTTTCCTCGACAACGGGCACAATTTTATTAGAAAATATGCATGAACTGCTTTTTTTCAACGAAAAGAAACAAGGGGAGGCTCTCCGTCCAAAGCTTTTTTATGTATTGCTGTTTTGCTACTTCGTATGCGTAGAATTTTGAAAGAATAAAACCATTTGAAAGAATGAACCATTCATATTTACGGGAAAAAAAATGTGACTATTATTCCATCCTATACATCCATCTCCCGTCTTTTTCGTGTGATTGAGTACTTAACACCCATCTATACTCTCACATTTAAAATATGAGTAAGATTTTTTTTTTCTGATGATCTAGTCCACTTACTAGGCATACAATTTGTCAGGTTTGCTGGGCAAGTTAGTGATTGCTGTCTGAATAACGGTAGAGAGGATAAATTTTAACAACATTCTTATTATGTAAATATTAATAGTATCAGTTTTAAACAAAATATACATTATTATCGAATATAATATACATATATATATAAATTATAACGCCCCGTTGGTCTTGTGGTTTAAATACCGGGCCAAGATCTCGGGGTCCCAGGTTCGATCCCCGGGTCAGGCAACAAAAAGTTTCGAATTTTCGAACGTTGCTCGGGTTTGTGATTACCAACCCGCATTTTGTAAGCGTGGTGATTATGCCAGTTCCCATCATTGCAGTGGTAACTTGAATTCGATGATGGAGGCCTTTTCCCTGCAGTGGGATGATTATAGGCTGTTACTTTACTTTTTTTTAGTCTAGAATTTGAAGGCCTCGAAGCAAGCGACATCATAAAAACCCTGTGCATACGCTGCTGCTCCGCCACGGAGGTCGACGACATTTTTAATGATCCAGCACATCGTAATTAGTTTTGTACGGTAAAATAAATGTCATTATTTAAACTTGAGTAATTATGACTCAGGCGGGACTCAAACCCGCATCTCCTCGCCAAGTTTAAATACTGATATTATAATTGCAATTAAATTGCTTAAATCTATACTAAGTAATATTATAAAGTTGAAGAGTTTGTTTGTTTGTTTGTTTGAACGCGCTAATCTCTGGAATTATGGTTCGAATTAAAAAACTCTTTTTGGGTTAGATAGTCCATTTATCGAGGAAGGCTTTAGGCTATAAAACATCACACTGCGACCAATAGGAGCGTAGCATCAGTGAAAAATGTTGCAAAAAAATTCGCGATCATAATAACAGAAATTGACGCGTACGAAGTCGCGGGCAACAGCTAGTATCATACTGATATTATAAGTGCAATTAAGTTGCTAAAATATCAAATATAGTGTCATATAAATGTCATTGTCTCTTGGGTCACGAAAAATGAGAAAATCCTTCTTTCTTTTTCGGTTATAATTATCACTACGCTACCCCAAATTACAGATCGTGATGCAGTAACAGCTCGATCGAAGGGACGGAACTCATTAGATGTTGGTTTGGTGGTGTCCCGCCCATCGCAAGATTTATACGACATTATGCGGGTGAATCTTCGCTGAGGTGGTTAAGGCAGGAACGCAGAGCATTCGAGAATCGATGTCACTTGGACGTATGGTTGTACAAAGTAGATAAACCGGCGGAAAGTTTGTCCCAATTCAATATCGTCATCTGAGTCAAACGACTCCTACTGCTGGAGATTGGCGTCACATAAGGATGATTTGATTGGTCAAGCGCAACCTGCATGCAGCGGCTTCCTGCTTCACCAGAGGCCCTACGTAACGCGAAACCCGTGCAATCAGCTGCAAACGTATGTATTAGGGGTTAAAGTATGAAATTGCCGTTTTGTATGGACGAAATCGAGAAAAGTCATTTTTCCATACTAACAATTTTTTAGTTTTTTTAAAAACGCCTGAACCGTTTTCGATGCAATTAAAGGGGAAAGTTAGATGGTTATAAAGCTACGTATTATAGTATTTAAATTTCTGAAAATCAAAGTATATAATACAAATATACTTATTGAAGCAAGAAGGTCAGCTGACACATTGTAAGGGGTTTTTTCAACGACTTCATTTGAAGTAATAGGCACTAGTATTGCATTTTTTTTTAGTCAAAAGTTACTTTATTTAGTTTTTGATACAATACAAAAAGAATTACGCAATAATATGACTATACTTAAGAGCTATAAACAAAATAAAAAGTGGGAAAATAATCGGCAATTTCATACTTTAACCCCTATTATTAACTTCTGACTAATATTGACTTTTAATACAACGATATAAGGTTGGTGTAACGAAAAAGTGTTTAAATCTACCATCTAAGTCTACTGTTTGGAATCCTCGGTATCAGAAATACATAGCTTTGGTGGAGGGCATACAGAATAAATTTATTAGACGTTTGAAATTTAGATTTAAAAATTGTAACACAAACTCAATTCATTCATTAGCAGCCCGACGCAATTTCAGAGATCAAATATTTTTGTACAAAATTGTTAACAATTTAATTGATTCGCCTTATTTACTGGGCAAAGTAACATTTAGGTGCCCTAGACCCAGCGCACGACAGAAATGTACATTTTTTATGCCTCTTTGTCGAACATATTACACTAAAAACAATTTTATTGTAAGAGCAACAAGTGCATATAATAAAACATTCATTCACATTGACATATTTCACGAAAAGTTGGCGAAGTATCGTCGTCTATTAAGATCAATGTAATGAATTGTACCTACCTTACTTTAAAATCTTTAAGTTCACCATTATTTATCAAAATTTTAATCGACTAGGATGTGTCTTATCAACATTTTATCGTGTAGAACTTAGCTTTGGAAACTATTAATGCTAATGTACTATCTACTATGAGTTAGTTTAAAAATGAAATATATGAAAAGCTGTATGTTCCTTAAATAAAAAAAAAATAAAAAAAAAATTGCAGCTGACTGTACATACGGATCCTTGTCTCTTTCAGATATTATAAGACATTGGTATGAGCAGTTAGTATGAGTGAGAGAAACAGATGGAGTCGAATATACGGACATTGTGTCGCCGTTGATCATAGTCTGAGGCCTTACTCCGCAACACAATGACCATATATTCGAATCATACTGTCCCTATAACTCATACCAATGTCTTAAAGTATCTGAAAGAGACAGATATATCCGTAAATACGAGCTTCGTGTTGCAGAGTAAGGCATCTGGTCCGCTGTTGGCAGAACTTTTTCTATGGGATGAAATTTTAACCTCCTTCCAAATTTTAATATAACAATCTACGAGACAAAAAACAAATGACGTATTTTTTCTTTTGGTATAGCCCAGTACAAAAATGTCAAGATAAAGCACTTAGAAAATGTCCGCAAAAAGTCTAAAATTTTTGTTACGACCGCCTAGCAACACTTTTTTTACGCAATTCACATCTCATTCATTCATTACGATAATATTCACACGTTTTTGATTTTCCCTTTATACCTTAAATATTTTCGGGTGAAAGCTTGGTTTACATTTTTTACTTCATAAATGGGCTCTATATACGATACCGAACGCTTATAAAAATTTTGGAAAGTGGTTAAAATTTCACCTGTATTAAATGGTCAGTGGTACTTCTTTTTTTTCCGTTTATTTCTTACTGTGTTTCGCCCATTGTCAGTTCAACGTCTCAGTCAAATGATCTTCACTGCTGGACATAGGGCTCCCTCTCAGGGACCTTTACTTCCTTAGAGACTTTACTTATGGACCTTCACGAGAACTTCGGTCTAGTGGAGGACCTACCCACAGATCGTCGTCCTAGGCGTGGTTCCCAATCCAGAACATTTCCGCTCTAAACAGTTTATTTTATAAATTTTCGTATACAGCTGTTGCTTGAGAGGCTTGAATTCTAAACTACTTATTACAAAAGTCCACTAAATATTTTATTAATTAAATTATGCCTTTGTGCTATTCTAACCTATTATTATCTATCCGCTAATCAAATATCATGTGTACAGGTTCAGCCATTCAGGTTTGGGTAATAAGCATTCATCCAAATTATTACACTTATAATGTTTCATTAGTAATATAGTCAGATTAGTGAGTTGCTGTATAAAAGCATTTTAAAAGTTTATTCCTTAAAAAATTGGTAAAATTAAATCATAACGAACCAAATTGTGGTAGCAGTTAATTTATAGTACTTTAGGTAACAGATATTTGTATTTACTGTGGTCGCCGTTATAACACGCTCGTTAGTGGATTAACTAAAACATGAATGCTATTTCAAATTCGAGTGAGAGTTTAGGCTTAGCAGCTGATATTATAGAATTTATTTGATTAAATTAAATTAATTATTGGCACACACAAATAAATAACATCATATCACGTGTGAGAAAACTGATACCTATATTTAAGAAATTGAGACAGTCTGCTAACATACTCGTAGATACCCTAAGAACGGTTTACCTTGCGCTTGCTCAGTCAGTCATCAAATACTGTATAGTAGCGTGGGGAGGATCTGGTAAGACCCTTAAGATCCGTCTAGAACGAGCTCAAAGAGTTATTTTGAAGGTGATTCTACGAAAGCCACCATGGTTCAGTACTGCAGAGATATATAGGGAGTTCCGAGTTATGACAGTAAGACAATTGTTTTTGATGCAAGTTGCAGTCCGTAAACATGCTAGCTTACCTTTTTTTCCAGAAAAGCTAACCCAAAGGAGAAAGAAAGTGTGCTCAATGGAAATTCATAAGACCTCACTAGCATCACGACAATACTACATATTAAGCACTCGTATATATAATAAAATTAATGAAAAACTAGATATTTATAGATTGACATGCATTCAAGCAAACCATAAAATATTTAAGTGGTTGCAAACACTATCGTACACTGAAACAGAGGAACTTCTATTAAAGACTCAATAAACAAAAAATACTCACTACACACACACACACACATACACGCGCACGCACACACACACACACACACACACACACACACACACACACACACACACACACACAAACATACACACATACACACACACTTTTTATTTTATCTAATTTTATTTTATTTTTATTTTTCATTTAAGATGTACTCGACAAATACCTTAAACTGTAACGGAAGACGCTGATAGCTGTCACACAGTGCATACTCGTACTAGCTCAGCTATCAACGGCTCATCAATTTTTGTACTCGTTTGTCATGTTTCATTTACCTACTTGTTTTCTTGTACTCTACTAGAAATAAATTTATTCTTATTCTTAAATGTTCATCGTTTTGAAATGTAAGTATACAAATAAAGCTAATGATAAATTATTTTGACTAACTAATTTTTAGTTTTTGAATATATATTTCCGTGTTTATTTAAATAAAGTAAACAAAAATTTTAATTGTATATATTTTTTTTCTTTTACATTTTTTTGGTCATGATTTTTGACACTAAATGAAACACCTAGCGACCTCAGTATTATCTTATAATGTTTGCGTGGGTCAGATGTTATCGGGCTCACTTTGGATCGAGTCTCCAACGAGTATAGACGTTGTTTTTAGACGTTTGTTGTTTTGCTGTGATCAGTCCTCATAAGGTACGATCAGTTACGTTGCTAGACGAGGAAGTAGAAGGTGATTTTTTAGTTATATTTCAAAATAACTAGTTTAATTATAAAATATGAAAATCATCCACTTTATCTCAGAACATTGGTATAAAAGATAATTGAATTAATCGTTCATTTTATCTTAAACCTAGATCTAAAAATACTATCCAACACTATAGTTATATTAGTAACACCATAACATCTATTTTACTTTCGAAATGAATCGAGTAATCGTGATTAATTTGTTGAATGCTATTGGTTGCCAAAGGTTTCTTGAATTTAGGCAAACACTATACATTGAAATGAAAAACTATTTAATTTAAATTTATTTGTAATGCCGGGATGAATCATATACACCGTGCAATTTTAACCACCTGTAAAACGAAGCCATTATTGGACCATTATGTATAACATCATGCCAGTGTCATTTATTATTTTATTAAAAATAATTTTTGAAATATTTTATTTTTTGATTCAGACTTTTAATTTTGTAACACGCTGTGACGCACCCAGACGTATTATTTTGCTGCGGCGGGGTCTCTGTTGAATGGACCTTACACAGCTACATCTGTGGGCGTCACAGCGTGTTTCAAAATAAATAGCTGAACCGATATTCAATATTTTAATTAAAAAAAAAATGTAAATAAAATTAAATAACATTTCCAAGATGTTATACATAATGGTCACATAATGTGGGCTTCGTTTTAAAGGTGGTTCAAATTGCACCGTGTATAATGCAAACCCATCTAAAAGCGAGTAAAATCCGTAAAGCATGTTTTCTGTGACTTATACCACGCACCAACAGTTCAGTCTGTGATAATCACATTCTCAGCTTTCAGAATTAATTGAGAAGACAAAATCCCTTGAATCTAGGTGTATGCGCATCCGACGTAAGCCCAATCATGCTTATTGAAATTATTAATTCACGCCATTAGTGGAATGACTGAAGGTTTATTTGAGCAAGTGTAAAGTTTACTTTAAGTATGTTTTAGTACTTTTTGACACATCTTATTGATTCACATTCGATATGGGGTGGTGGGATCTACCTCCTAGTGGTCCACCCTGGGCAACGGCATCTTTGGTTTTCTAACCAATGATGACGGCTAACAGATCCCTCTGCGGTGGTAAGCTTCGTAAGGGGCCGCCTGGATGCTAACACCCTCCTGCCGAAGTCCAGCGCCAAACAGTTTTTCTGTGTTCCGCTGGTGTGTGAGAGAACCAGTGCCTCTGGGTAAGCTCGCTCCATCTTAGGCTTCTTCTTAACCGTATAGTTAAGTATGTAGTCAAGAGCAAACCCATTATTTATAAAAAAAAAATGCGTTTTGACCAGCCAAAGCAATATGCTCATTAATTGATTTATCTTTTTATCTGATATCCACTAAATTAAAATTGATGAATTCTAAATTCGTACTAAAATAATAAATAAATCGAATCAGTATTTTTAGGGTTCCGTACCCAAAGGGTAAAAACGGGACCCTATTACTAAGACTTCGCTGTCTGTCCGTCTGTCCGTCTGTCCGTCGCTCTGTCACCAGGCTGTATCTCAAGAGCCGCAATAGCTAGACAGTTGAAATTTTCACAAATTATGTATTTCTGTTACCGCAATAACAACAAATACTAAAAACAAAATAAAATAAATATTTAAATATTATATCCCATACAACAAACTCGTTTTTTTTGGCCTTTTTGGTACGGAACCCTTCGTGCGCGAGTCCGACTCGCAATTGGCCGGTTTTATTTCAAAGTAATATCACGGCGCTTTAGAATTCCGTTATTGCGTTAAAATATAACCGAAACTTTTTTTTTACTTGAACTACTGTAGGCTTCCGTCAATTGATATTGGCGCTGATGCGTGTCAGAAGAAGAACTCTCCCTGAACCTAAATGCAAGTCACAATACCTAACGACTTCACTATCTTGCTCGGCAACGCGATAGACTCGGCTCCTATATTCTATTTAAAAAGTTTTGTTTGAGATGTTTTAACTCCAACTTTTGTGACATGGGCCACATCCTAGTCATAAGTGGCATAATCCGTAAGAGTTAAAATCATTGTTACAATGAATTCTCATTTATTTGTCATTCTGCGAGGTTTGCGTTTCATTTTGATTTACATAATATGATTATTTGTGGACTGTTATTTATAAAACATTATTTGTACAGTCTAAAGCTTAACAACTTCAATAAAACAATATTTTGTACAAAAAAGACAATCTCTACGTATTATGTTTGTTACGCGAGCTTGGTCGAATGTGACAGCATTAATCAGTGAGTGCTCAGAATCAGAAAATAAAAAGATGCATGTTATTTTGCGAGTTTTCACTCCTTTTTAAAGAAGGGATAAGGTATTTTTCATTGAATGTCTTTTACTTCAAACTGTTTGGAGCTATTTCTGTGAAATTAGTACTATATTTATTAAGTGTTATATAGATAGATAGATATTTACTATTTACTTTATTAAGAACATAAAATAATACAAACAACATATATTAATGTAGTTACAATAAGGCGGCTTTATCGCTAAAAGGAGATTTATTCCAGACAACCTTTTGGGCATAGGAAATCATATATTAGCGTAGAAGGGGTAACGCAGTGCGAAACAAATTGTGCGAACAAATAGACAATCAAAATTATTTAAAAAATTCGAATATTTAGTGACCCATTGAGTTTTTTAACTTCACTGTATAAGGCTAAGTTACTGAAATAAACATTAATTCAATTTAAATTTGCTTAATCTTGATATTTCGAGATCACAAAGACATTCAGCAGCATCTGATATACCGTGACAAACGTAAAAAAAAGCTAATATTATCCCACTGCAGGGCAAAGATCATTGAATTCAAGATACTACAGTATTAATAGGTATAAATACCACGGTTGCCAAATGCGGGTTGGTGATGCAATGTTCGAAAATTCGAAACTCGTTGCCCGACCCGAGGATCAAACCTAGAACTCAGAGATCTTGACCTGGTCCTTAAACTACTAGATGAGTAGGGTGACAAATGTACCTCTATGTATAATGTTTTTGAATTATGAAATAGACCTGTATAAATCCGCTTTCGCCTCTCAAATTGGACCATCCTCACGGATTCATTCGGTAATAATCACGCCCTCTGCCTTCGGAATTAAATCGCGGAACGTAATCAATTACGGGTCTGTCCAAACGGAAATATCTTCGTTTTTCTTCGAAATTATGTTGTTAATTCATGCCTCGACATGTCTGTTCGTATTGTTTACGTTTTACGGTTCATTGGGTTTCATATATTTCTCTTTCGAACTTATTTATCTGTTCAGTGGAGCTGTTCAGGTATTTATTATGAATCTGCGATTGGTATCTGATTATTTTGAGGCTGTATTTATATTCGAATTTAAGAGTTATCGGAAATGTGAAGTAACTGTGAACTACAAACATATGCTAAACATGTTCATTAGTATTTAGTTTTTAGCAGGTTTTGTGCTTTCTGATAACACCAACTTATAGGGTTCCTTAAATAAACAAATAAATGTGGACAACATCACATACATTGTTCTGATCCCAATTTGAATAACTATTTAAAGCATTCGTATTTTGGAAACCAGAAACAACGAAGGTACCACAAACACCCAGACCCGTGAAAATGTAGAAAAACAATTTTTTTCTACATTGACCCGTCCGGGAATCGAACCCGGGACCTCGGAGTCAGCGACACCTTGAAAACCGGTGTGTACGCCACTCCGCCACGGAGATCGTCAAACAATGGGTTAAACAATGGGTAAAACAGGACCATATTACTAAGACTTTGCTGTCCGTCCGTCTGTCACCAGGCTGTATCTCATGAACCGTGATAGCTGGACAGTTAAAATTTTCAGAGATGATGTATTTCTGTTGCCGCTATAATAACAAATATTATACAAAAAAAAAATAAAGGGGGCCCCCATACAACCACACGTAATTTTTAGATCGTTTTTGCTCGATATTAATATTAATATGAAAGATAATGATACGGGACCCTACGTGTGCGAGTCCGACTCGCACTTGGTCAGTTTTTTAATCTGACTTTGCAAAATTATCAATTTATTTTTAAATCCAATCAACTAATCACATAGCTTACCTATAGAGATTTGAAACCTCAGACCAAGACCGCTTAAATTCGCGTTAGTTTCTCCAATTTATTAGGGTAAGGTTGAAGGGTTGGTCCATACGTTTGTCCCGTCACTACCCTTACTCCAGTCCATCTTTTGGGGTGAACAAGCTTTTGCTAGCCTCCTTTGCATTCGGTTTAAGTCATTAGATTTTATGACCGAGGATTCGATGAATATAACCTTTTTACTTTGGGGTAATGCGTTTTAAATCAAAGATAAAACGTGCTAAAAACCTCGCCACTATAAAAATAAAGTGCAGAGCAAAGACCTCCACCATTGTACAGGTATAATCACCACTTTTACCAAATGCGGGCTGGTGTTTACAAACCCAAGAAACGTTTGAAAAATCGAAACTATTCTTGCCTGACCTAGTGACCGAAGCCAGGACCCCAGAAGTCAGTCCACAAGACCAATCATAGGCCGTTATTACATGAAGTCTTGTCCTTGTCTCGTAGAGAAGCACTGCTATAAATAAGCAGTGGTATAAAAAAGTAGTGGTTGCGAAGTACGCATTTTTTAAGAACACGACATAACCGGATATTATGTGGACAAAGTCACAAGCGAAAACTTACTTACTTACCTGAAAACTATCGATTCTATTTTATCGATTTCGATTAGTTACTTAATCTGCTATGGATGGTAGCTTCTTGAGTGTAATTATAGAAACGAGACAGTAAACTTAATATGTCGCCGTCAAGTGATAGCCTTCTTGAATATTTGAATGCTCTTCCTATTTAGTACCATTCCCCTTTATTGAACGCCCCGTTGGTCTAGTAGTTTATACCGAACCAAGATCTCGGGGTCCCGGGTTCGATCACCGGGTCGGGCAGCAGAAAGTTTAGAATTTTCGAACATTGCCGGGTTTGTGATCACCAACCCGCATTTGGCAAGCGTGGTGATTATGCTAGTATCCATCATTGCTGTGGTAACATGAATTGAATGCTGGAGGCCTCTGCCCTGCAATGGGATGATTATAGGCTGTTAGTTTACTGTTACAACTTTATTGATGTAATTAAGGTTGAATTTTTACTATGGCAGGTATGACGAATGACATTAGCAGCGTATATTTGATTGCGAATATTCTGAAGTTTCTTTTTTGTTAGGGACTGTGTATATAATCCATACTTTATATCTATGGTGCTTAGCAATGATATTACAAAGAAATAGATATGTTATGTTCATATTAAATTGCGTTCGCAAAATGTCACGACGCTGCACGATGACAGTTACATAGATTAGGAATTGTAACCAAAATCAGACAGTACAAAATAATATTTAAAAGTAGGTAGAAAATAGAGAGAAATAAAACCGGTTGTATTTGTGTTATATGATATGAAAAAATATTTTTACTATGTAAGTACGTAACATAAAACATACATTGGAATTATGAGAGTTACACAAGTTAGAATTTTTAACAGAAATATTTATGTACAATTTTAACAAAAAGATATTACACAATTACATCCAGTCCGATTCACTTCGTTGCTTTCGCACTAATGCAATTCACTCTTCTTTTCTAACTTCACAAGGAAAGCTAGAAAAACAATTGTGAATAGTAAATCTTAACACTGACGGGGTACTTACGTTTCATATTAGCTACTCCAGAACTTTAACATTACGGTTTAAACCACAGAACATGGAAAAGGGTTAGAAAGGCGATGTTGGCGGGGCAGGCACGCCACAGAGGTTATGAGCAAATGCTATTACTTCTGCCGAAACGTGAGCACTGTGATTGGTCAGCGTTCTTTGCACTCGTTTACGTGTAGTGGGACGCAAGCGGCGACATCGGTTCTCATACAATTGGAGCATGACAGCCGTTCTAATCTTTTTCCATGTTCTGTGGTTCAAACTATCAAAGTATCAAATTTAATTATGAAGAATTTCATTAGAATTATTTTTAAATAAATACCACTATGTGTGCTATGGTATGATAGTCGTCATATTGATACCTAAATTGTCGCATGATCATCATCATTACGTTCTGTGGCGCTGTGGGGATTAGTTGTGTGATCTGTGTTTATCAAGTACCGCTCCGTAAAGTCCTTAAGAGCGAGTGAGAAGAATAGTGGTTAGTTAACTCCTGCGCATAAACATTTTACCAGTCCACTGAAACTAGTTACAGTATCGGTACAGAGTAGTGTCGGATATAGAAGCTTATGATTGGAAGTATGAGTACACTCGACAGCACTTTTATTGGTCAACCTGAGGACAGGGTTCTAAGGGGAGACATGAGTATTGACAATTCAGATAGTTCTCTCGCTGAATTGCAGCAATCTCCTTCATATGTGACCCAGAGACGGGGTGCTCCGCTTGATTCAGAACATTTTTGAAATGAGTTTTCGTCCTTTCAAGCAAGTATTAATAAACAACTTGAGCGCTGGTTTACCAGACAAGATGAAAAATTATCATTGATCCTGACTGAGTTCAAAGAGATGAAGCATGCTATACATTTTTTGAGTGAAAAATATGAAGATCTCAACAAAAAAACTGAGGCGATTGGTGTACGGCTTACACAGGTTGAGCAGCGAGTAAATACATCCCACTCCTCTGAAATAATTACGAGACTGCAATTTAAACTGGATGATCTAGAGCAGAAATCGCGTAACTGCAATGTGGAAATTTGTAATATGCCAGAAAAACGCAGAGAAAATCTGGTTACAGTAATGGAGAAAATTGCCAAGCTAGCAAATTTTCAACTATCTGGCCACGACATTGTGGGGATTCACCGTGTTGCTCAAATGGACCCAAAAAATACAAGGCCTAGAAATGTTGTTGTAAAATTCTGCAGTCAAATTAAACGCAACAATTTCGTGTCCTCTGTGCGACTTTTGAAAGGTATTACATCGGATCAATTAAATATTCCTGGATCTCCACGAAACATCTACGTTAACGAGCATCTCACTCTGCAAAACAAAAAGCTATTTCGTCAGGTCAGAGACGCTGCTAAAGAAAAAAAAATGGTTGCCTGTAAAGTCGGTTTTACGGGCGAAGATTTTACGTGACAACGTCTTTTTCTCGGTAGAATATTTATTGATATGAATATAATTAAATTGCACAATAGGAACAAGGAATTGAATGAAAATAAGAATTGCACAAATTTTAACTATAGAAATATATTTTGTTTACTAAAACATTGTACATGTAAACTTAAACTTAACTAATTCCTATTTGAGTGATTTTGTTGAGGATAGGACGATGATAGGAGAAATATGAAATGAAAGGAAGTGTTTCTGCTGTAATGTGTCTTGCGAAAGTCAAGTCGATAGTTGTTCCTTTTAACGTAGACGCTTTCTTGTTTTTCCAACGCCAAGAACGTTCGAGAAAGACAAAGACAGAGACACAAGCATGCGCCGATTCAATGCGCCTAATTCTCTAGTGCTGCGCGCGCGGCAGACCGATCATAGTTGAGTGGGAGAGAGACGCAAGGCATTCGGCGGGCCTCTCTCTCGTTCGGTGACTCATCGTAACGTTACCGAGCGTTACACTTTTTCATAAGTGACTCCCAGCCGCAACCTAATTTAAGACGTTGTCACGTCAAAATACCGTTACGTATGGATTAAGAACGGCACCATACTCGTCAGGGCTGGGGACACTTCTCCTGTGTTTGCTATACGATCAGAAGAAGAGCTGCATAAAATCAAGCCGTTCACTTCCACATCGCGATGATAAAAGTTATGTTAATTTAATTTTGCAACTAATGCTTACTGTTTTTTTTCATTATTGTTGTTTATTCTGGCAACTTACTTTTAAATTGTGGCGCTGCTTGCGCGATCTGTGTCCTTCATTGCTCTGTAAGTTGTTTACGTGATGAGTATTGTGGCGCACTGGTGGGTACTTTTTATTGTTATTCAAATACCCTAACTTATCTGTTTTATTTTAAAATATCTAATAACATTTTTGATTTCTATTATTTTATTATATACAAATTGATAATTGCGATATATGTGGTCACTAGTTGGGAAATAAAAATGTATACGTACAGTATTAATCGTGCAATTCGTACAGAGGTAATAGATGTCAACACTTTCAATACAACTATAGCTATAAAAAAATATTGTTGTCGTTTTAAATGCCTAATACTTATTAGGATGCATTTCTTTATTCATTCTCGAGAAAAATATGAGTGTACAAGATGTAAATTTGGGTTATTGCAAAATATAGTGTATTACAGTGAGCTTCTGATAAACAAAGGTAAACATAGTTATAGAAAATATATTTTGATTTCCTGCAGTTTGGACAGCAAAAATAGGCCCTTTGATTTGAAGTATACGAGTATAAAGTTTCGGTATCTGGTATGTTATTATAAACATTGTGTTCATATTTTGATTTTATTTTTGAATGTGGTTGATATGATGTGGTTGGTGTATTCACAATTTATTTTTCTTATTTACCTGCCTTGTTTATTGACTACCAAGCCTATATTAGTTTTAGTTAATTACTATTACATGGTAAAATGTGTGTGTTCCCGGACATATTATTATTATTATTATAGTATTACCCTTGATTACAAACCTAAAATGCATATGTTGAAGAGCACTTACGTAACACTAGGGTTTATTTGTAACGGAAATTTAGTATCAAATGTGAATTTCACGTTAAGGCTTGTTTGTTTAATTTTAATTTTTGGCAAACGTTATCTATTATATTTAGTATTTAATGACAGTGGATAGGAAATTAAGTGTTTTTTATCAGAATTGCCGAGGACTGCGTACCAAAACTGACATATTATTAAGTAATATTTTATCAGAGTGTTACGACATAATAATACTGACCGAAACATGGTTAATACCTAGTATTTCTGACAACGAGCTAATGGATTCTAGGTATACAGTGTATCGTAATGACAGAGATCGGAAGGCCTGTGGTAGATCAGACGGTGGTGGTGTCCTGATCGGTGTGCGGCGCGAGCTAGGTGCTTGTCGCTGTTACTTAAAGTTAGGCTTCAACAATAGCAATCACGATTTGTCTACAGTGTGTACTGAGTATGTACTTCTAAAGTTTTATTGTGGTGTTTTAAATGAATACAATTTAGTATGTGGCTTATATATACCGCCAAATCAATCAGCAAACACATATGAAAAAATATTAGACTCCTTACAGAGAGAAATTTTGTTACTTGATATTAAACATTTCTATGTTTTCGGTGACTTTAATCTCCCACATATAAACTGGGGTAATCAATTGTTGAACTCGGCGATCCCTGATGTCCAAAGTAACGGTAGGGATACGAGCTTGCTCTTATTTAACTTTATATCTATTACTGATTGCCAACAATATAATTTAATACAAAATAGCAAAAACCGCATACTCGACCTGTTCTTGACTAACGATACCATGTCTTTATGTGAGCCCACCGCATATCCTTTAGTTTGATCCATATCATCCTCCTTTTAATGCACTTTTGTCGTGGAATGCGCTTAATAAAACAATGTCTAGACCCTCTATATTAAGGTATCGTTTTATAGAGGGGAATTACACTGATATAAATAATGCCATCCGTAATGTTGACTGGAATAATAGGCTGGGAGGGCTCTCTTTAGACTCGGCTACAAATCTTTTTTACGATATTTTAAACAATATTATTAAAGAACACATTCCACTGCGGCCTGGCGGGTCCAATGACTTCCCTGTTTGGTTTACGCGACCCTTGATTCATATATTTAAATCGAAACAACGCGCTTGGGTAAAATGGAAGATTTATAAAAATATTTCAGACTATGAACAATTTTCATTATATCGAAAAAGATTTAAAAAACTATCATCTGAATGTCTCAGGACGTATACTAAAAATGTAGAAAACGGCATTAAAAAGATATTAATTTTTTCTGGTCGTATATTAATAGTAAAAAAAAAAGATCTGGCATTCCTGATACAATGCATTACGGTAATAATAAGACATCTAGTCCTGAACTTGTTTGCAACTTATTCTCTAACTTCTTCGCTTCAGTTTATGAAAAAAGTAATACAGTGACACCATTGCAGCCTGACATGGAATCCGTGTCGGAAAGCTGTGATATTTTAACTGATTTAAGTTTCTCAGAAAATACCATAGTGACCGCACTGAAGTCATTGGACGTTACCAAGAGCCCTGGACCCGATGGAATACCACCCTTTTTTATTAAAAGAGTGGCTGATTCTATCAGTATTCCACTATTTTATCTGTACAACCGCAGTTTGAAGGAAGGGATTGTTCCTCGTCATTGGAAAACTGCGAACATCACTCCTATACATAAAAGTGGTCCAAAAAATTGTGTGGAAAACTACCGACCAATCTCTCTGCTCTCTACCTTCTCGAAGGTTTTGGAAAGATTAGTACACGGCGCTATATATCCCAGATTACATCGCCTAATTATGCCTGAACAACACGGTTTCATTAAAGACCGCTCTACAGTCACTAACCTTTTGTTATATACTACTTTTTTGTTTGAGAATATGGATAGGGGACTCCAAACTGACGCTGTTTATACTGATTTTTGCAAGGCCTTCGATAAGGTAGATCATGCTATATTGTTGTAGAAAATTGCATATAACGGAATACGCGGAAGTTTATGGCGTTGGTTTTCTTCTTATGTTTCTAACCGATCTCAGAGGTTGGTTGTGAATGGGTACACTTCTGCACACGAAATAAATGTTACTTCCGGAGTACCTCAGGGATCTATTTTAGGGCCATTATTATTTGTCTTGTTTATAAATGACATTGGCAATTGCTTTAAAAATACTCACTATCTTTTATATGCAGACGATCTTAAGATTTACAGGATCATAGAGAATATTAATGACTGTATGAAGTTTCAGGAAGATCTTGATCTCCTTTCTAAATATTGTGTAGATAATAAATTACAGCTAAGTATACCTAAATGTAAAGTTATCATTTTCACAAAAAACAAAAAAACTGTTAACTTTAATTATGAACTTCTCTGTACTAAACTTCAAAAGGTTGAAACTATAAAGGATTTGGGTGTTTACCTGGACTCAAAATTACATTTAGATACACATATAAATTCTATAATAAATAAATCTTATCAGTTGTATGGGCTTGTTATGCGAACTTGTAAAGATTTTAAGAATGCATCAACTTACTTAATGCTGTACAAAACCCTCGTTAGATCTCAACTTGAATACGCTTCTGTCGTATGGAATCCTTATTTTCAAAAATATATTCATCAGCTTGAGATGGTTCAAAAAAAGTTTATTTGCTCTGTTAATTTTAAATGTTCTCATAATAAACTTTCATATAATAGACTTTTGGAAAAATACTCGCTTTTGACGTTAGAGTCTAGAAGATCATTTTTGGATCAAGTCGTTTTGTACAAAGTCCTCGGTAATCAGTATGACTGTACATCTTTGACTGACCACATATATTATCAATTACCCAGTCGCTCCCAACGTATACGTGATAGTCGCTCACATGGCATTTTCGCTCCTAGACTCTGTAGGACGATAGCAGGCCACCGCGCACCGCTACGGCGAATAATGTACTCGTTCAACAAACAATTTTCTCAGATAGATCTATTCACACAATCCCTTGGCCAGTTTAAAAATGCAATCCATTCCAAATTAAAAATACTCAACGATTAAATGGTGTTTCACAGTTTTTACGTGAAGGTACCCACAGTAGCTGCAAAACCTATAGTTGCATAGTTGCTTTGATTGTATAATTGTTATTATGTTTTAATATTCTGGTTGCAGGAACTTCATTTATACTCATAAAGACTTATTGTTACCTGTTTAGAGTCAAACACAGTGTTTATCTCAATAATCTCACTTAAAATTATATTGCGAACAAAGTAGTTGGTTACATATTTAGTAAGATTGTCAAATTTATTTTACTTAGTTAGTAAGCCATAATATGTAATTGTTTTTTGTTCTAAATAAAAAAAATTAAAAAAAATAAAATAAAATCTGAATTTTTAATCTATGTCGTCGTCTTAGCACTTACACAGAAACTTAAAAATTAAAAAACACGTAGTATAAAACAAATATTTTTATAAACTTACATGTGATATGTGATCCCTTGAGATTTATTCATTTTAGCACAATAATTTGTGCAAAATCGAAATACACAAGACGGCATTTTTCAAATTTTTGTTGATCTGTCACTGTGACTCGCTCTGAAGCTTGTTTGACGCAAACTGATTGAGACATGCTACAATTGACTCAAAAAGACTTCTTAACTTAAGCCGCGAAGTAACATATCTATTTCTTTGTAATATCATTGGTGCTTAGATTTAAAATACACAGGTAAGCTGAACCGTCACACATGCTTCAGTCCGCTACAAGTCAGCAACGGGTCTGTAGCTCCGTCAATTTTGAGTGTTTCAGTGTGAAAAAGCGTTAGAAATGCCTTCTTGTGTATTTCATCAGTGCACAAATAACTCAACTAACCATAACAAGACACGGAATAACATTTTACGCGTAAGTGTACCAAACAAATCATTTCAATATTGTCTATTTGACATGTTGTCAAACGGACATCTTTCATTAATTGCGATTAAAATACAGAATGAACGCGAACAAGCGTCCCCCTGTTGGTTGAACCAGCGCAGCGCCTACGTTGTTTGGTCGGCAGTGCTGCAGTGTCGACACGCAGCAGACCACCAACAAATCACCAAACAACGTGGCAAATAGCGCCATGCCGCCGCCACAACACTGTGTGCGTAAATGGTCCAGAAATCGAATGCAAGAAGTATGAGCGTACCGTTTTTTTTTTAATAAACAATGGGCTTGCTCTTGACTACATACTTAACTGTACGGTTAAGAAGAATCCCAAGATGGAGCGAGTTTATCCAGAGGTACTGTTCTCCCACTCCCACACACCAGTGGGACACAGAGGCACTGTTTGGCGCTGGACTCCGGCAGGAGAGTGGTAGCATCCAGGCAGCCTATTACGAAGCCTACCACCGTAGAGGGATCTGTTAGCCGTCATCATTGGTTAGAAAACCAAAGGTGCCGTTGCCCAGGGTGGACCACTAGGAGGTAGATCCCACAACCTAAAAAACCGTACCGTATCGTATCTTCCTCTTTGTGTTTTAATCTAAGCTATGGAAGCAATACTAAACGTAGACATGAACAAAGTGGTTAACTATAATCTAAAGTATTCAATGTAGTATATAACGCTTTCCTTTCAATACACTTCCCATTGTCGTGGCTCCAGCAAACAACGGACAGCCTCCTTTGTTGGGCAGATTCAATTTTTTTTTACTTCTCTCTTTTTGTTCAATTCCTTCGCCATTACACTGATGAATATTAAATTAGCCCGGAATAGATTGCATTTGTAAATTAAATGGACCAAATTGTGGTTAATGGTAAATACGATTGTACGAGTATTACGTCGGCGTATTTTGTTTTTATGTATACCTACTTATTTATGTTAGATTTTGTTTGTTGTTACTACTACTGCTCTTCTGGTTTACCATGGCTATGTCGCTTCCTTGCTTCGATATGGGTTAATATTATGGGGTAATGGTGTGAAATGTAATAATATATTCATTGCGCAAAAAAAGTGCATACGTGCTATTTTTAATGTACCACCATGGACACCATGTACTCCTATATTTAAAGAATATTAACTCTTGACTTTCCCTTGTATATATATACTTGAAATGTGTAAATTTGTAAAGAATTATTTGAACTTATTTACTAAATTTGAAGACATTTACAAGTTTAGTGGCAGGCATAAACACAAGCTAGCGCACCCTAAGACGCGATCTGCATTGTGTCGACGTAATTGTTATGTAATGGCCACTAATATATTTAATAAATTACCGAACGAAATTAAGGAGCTTAATGGAGACTTATTCAATAGGAGACTATTTAATTTATCAGCTGACAAATGTTTTTATACAGTTAAAGACTATTTGACACACAAATTTTAATATTAATTTTTAACTTTATTACTTATTATGTTACAATTTTAATTATTATGAATTTTAATGACTATGACAATTTGATTTAATGAATTAATTATTATTAGTTGTATTTGTATTTTGGAAATTATGATTAATTTAATTGATTAGTTCTATTTGTACGGACATTTTAATATTCATATGCCAGCTGCGCTGGTGAGATAAACTTGTGCCACATCTAGCTGTAACATCTGTATTGTTTTAACCTTATCTCCATGAATAAATATTTTGAATTTTAATTTGAATTTGTTGTAACGAAAATAGTCTGGAAAAAATTTATGTACCAAACTTAGAAAAAACTGTCTTGGCTGATATCAAGATAGTAAAGAGAAACTTCCAAGTAAATTTGAATCGAAAATGTTTTGCTAATAACGATAGACTTGAATAAAATACTGTTCCTAAAGTTGTAAAAGAAAGCATAGACAGGTTAAATTTATTAATATAATAACTTTAGAAAAGTACCTATGGCTATTATTATGCATGATTTAATATATTTATCAAGGGGTTTTATTTCGGGTAACTGTTATTAGCACTTTCCGGGACACCAACCGCCTGTCGACGTGATAACAATAAAACTTTTATTGTGTCTAGCATTGTGTCCCGGCATTACGTTAAGGGTTCCGTAGCCAACAGGGACCTTTATATTTTAAGCATGTCAGTCCGTCTGTATATCTTTTTTAAGGGACTCTAGCTGAACCTGGCATGGCTTGAATATATGCATCTGTGTGTGGTGCCAGTACGTTAATAGATTAAAGGAGTATTACTAAAAGAAGTCGGGCAGCAGCGTCTTCTCTTCTCCAATGGCCAAGCGTATTAGTGCCAATAATGGCAAAATCTGCTGGTCTGTGATCTGTGATCAGGTGGACCGACGATCTGGGAAGGTCGCGGGAAACCGTTGGATGCGGGTGGTGTGGGACGAATCATTGTGGAGATCCTTTGGGGAGGCCTATGTCCAGCAGTGGGCGTCAATGGACTGAGATGATGATGGCCAAATCCTTCTTCGAGAGAGGTCTGTGTACAGCAGTGGACCAGAATGGGCTGGTGATAAGATAATAATTTATAATACTCGTAATAATAATTTAATTTATTTCGCCCTTACATACTAACAAGTTTACTAATCATATTCTTTTACTAACTAGCGGGAGACTGGTGCCCAAACTAGATAAACCCTGCGCTTTGGGTCACCAGGTTAGATGGTATCACCATCATCATCTGAGCCTTGCAACTACAGATGTTTAGACCGTTGTTTTATTTGTTCACAAGCGGTAGAAATTACTCGTAGTTTCCCACAAGTATTATCCACCCATGCAATCTATCACACACTACAAAGGCAATGGCAGTGTTAATTCCCAACCCTTAGTAAGTGGCCACCGAAATTGAATTTCGCAAATTAACTGAAGTTCCCGCTCGCGATGCATCAAGCGGTAATACCGGGCTGGAGGACACCGATATTGGGGGCATAAATTACTTGTGACCTCACTATGCTTGAATTTTAGCTAATTAAAGACACATTTAGTGGTTATGCATACTAAAACGGTCTATTTTGTAGCTTTTGCTAGTTATATAAAGAAATGATGGATAAAATGTGGACTATTTCACGTCCATTGTTCTGATGTCAAAGTAAGTGACTAATAAAAGCACTTAAACAGTAAAATAAAGTAACAGCCTATAATCATCCCGCTGCAGGATATAGGCCTTCATTATTGAATAAAATTATCACACTTTTACTACAAGGCAGTGCATTTTTTAACATAAAATAAGGTGAATATTTCTCAGAGTAAACCAGTAAATTAATAGCCTATAATTATTCCGATGCAGGGAAAGGGCCATTGAACTCAAGTTAGCACAGTAAATATGGGTACAGGTATAATCACCACGCTTGCCAACAGCGGGTCGGTGATCACTATCAGTGATCGAAACCCGGACATTTAAAACTCGTGTTGCCCAATCTGGGGATTGAACCTAGGACCCCGAAATCTTGGCCCAAATCCATAACCATTAGACCACCAGGGATTATTTTCGTTAGTTATTTATGTAAAAAAATCTTGAAACTCTCTCGTGGCGAGATTTGGAACAAGAAAAGGGTCAGACCTTTTCTTGTTTCAATTCTCGCCACGAAGTTTCAGTCCATATTTTAATCTGCAGCGAGAAAATTTGTTCACATTATAGCTTCATCTTGTTGATACATAATTATGAATATATGGAGGCTTTTGCCCTGCAGTGAGATCATTATAGACCGTTATTTTACAAACCAATCTCAAGTCTTACTCCCTCCTTCTCCACATTAGTCGAGTTAGATAAGTATCAGTCCAACTAATACATTTCAGATTTTGGCAAAATTTTGTAAAATGAAAGTTTATAGATACTGAATCTTTGCGTTTTGATATATAAAGTATCAACAATAAAATAAATACGGCTTTAAAAGGAATCTACAAGAAACACTTAAAAGCAAGTAATAAGCCGTGCTAGGTACCTACTGTTGTGTTTTAGGCTCTTTCATTAATGAACATGTATAAATCCATCTGGTTACGATAGCAATCGAACTTAAAACAGCTGGTTAGTACTTCGCGTACCATCAGCAGTGCGATTCTCTTAGCGGAAAGGTCATTACAGCTTTGATTTCATCTGCAGTAACAGCAATGGAGGCACGATCGGTATTCCCTTTTAACGCTGATCGACTCTAGCGCTACCAAACATGACATGGCTACTTAACATAAAGCTGTCAAAAAGGTGTGACAACAGCGGTCGATGTGACCGCTAAGACATCCGTGATCACAGCGCATCGTATTTAAGAGAATGCAAGGGGTCATCAGACAATACCTATAACTACCACCAAATTAGTCACAAAGAACAAGACCCAAATAATCCCAGTGATTCCGTCAGTCGAACTGCCTGGAATGTATATTTCATTGTGGAATTATTCAAATTTCAATTTAATAATTGTGGCGGAGCAAAAACTTTGTGAAATACCATTAATCTTCCGCGGCGCTGTGCTGTGACACCCTTTGAGAAGCTCAATATAAGCCGAGCTTTTATTTTTACGAGCTTTTGATGTCCGTATTTTGGAAATGCTCTTCCTTTTAGCTTGCTTTACAATAGATGGAAAAAATGTTACAGCTTATAATTTTCATGTTTTTCAACCTACAATAAAAGATTTTTAGTTGAACGCGTATTAATATGTATTTTGTATGACATCGCTTCATAGAAAGGTACAAAAACAGGGTTATTAGCCTTTGAAGAAAGGACAAAATTACATAATTTTACAACAAAGTAATGTCTAAAACTATTTCCCATATTATTAATCGTTACTGCCTTTACTATTTTTTTATCGGAGTATTTAAAGTTTATCTGTATATTATCATCAGTCCACATCAGTCTACTGCTGAATATAAGTCTCTTCAAAATAAGAATTTTGCCTTTTCGATTACAGGTGGTTTGGCGATCCAAGTTTTACTTACGTGGAAAGAAGAAGCTGCTGCCGGACCTCTACTGGCCTTCACCCATAAACAAGAGGAGAAAAGGTGGTGTTTTATCTCTGTTCGCTTCACCACACGACACTGTTCATCTAGAGTATATTTATCTGTGTTCGGAAAACTGTCATTTGTATTAAGCCAGACTATACGAATGAAAGTAAAACAGAATCCGGACGTATTAAGTAAATCCTTTATATCCGGCGAAATACTGCTCGATACCCTTCGCTACCTACAGCATAATAATAAATACATAATCTTATTTATTAGGGTACCGTCTCTCAAAAAGAATATAAGCCCTTCGATCTTTATTTTGTACATTATCAATAATTAAATTAAATGTAATTATTATTATTCACCGTGCATCTCTAAACGTCTGACATATGAAGCCCACCTTATGTAAGTTACGAGTATGTACGAGTATAACCTCTAGGCTGTATCGTAAAAAAATAAGTATCTAAGAAAAATATAAAATACTAGCTGATGCCCGCGGCTTCGCACACGTGGGTTTTGATCTGTTACAAAGTTTTCGTCACGACTTACCCCTCTCTCCTCCACTCTTTTCCTCCACTTCCTTTGCCTAAGGTGCCGAAGGTGCCCATCTCGGGCGAGGTGGTGGTGGGCACTTAGTAGGAGCCGATACGTCGTTGCCGACTTACCGGGGCCCGTTGATACAATAGTTGGATGAAAGGGGCCGATTTAAACTATTTAGGGATCCGGTGTTACTTCTCCTAGCGAACCGTGGTCCAAGCGAGCTCGCACCACATCTGTTTGCATTTACATGAAATCTGAAGTACAATATCATTTGAAACTATCAAAACTGTCAACGCTGTAGTACAATCTATTTCCACGCTTATCTGATAAAGTGGCTCGTAACCGTCGTGATGAGAGCAAACTGTGCTCGCAACCGGCAAAGACGGCTTTGTTAAGTAAAAGTTTATTATGCATGGCTCCAAGAATATATAATAAAATTCCTCTATCTATTAAAATACTAAATAACAATATATTTAAAACTAAATTTAAGAAATTATTAATGGACAAATGCTATTATAATATAAATGACTTTGTTAAATGATAAATTTTGATATTGTATAATTTTATTCTGTTTAATCGCTTCATAAGTTTGTGTTTTTAAATAAGATATAATTAAGACTTAACATATTACACGCTGAATATCAGTAAGACATGTTGTTACTTACTAATAATATGGACACCAAGAATATGTTTCTAAAATGAAATTTATCTCACACATGTTTCTGTAAATAAATTTATCTTTATCTTTATCTTTAACAAACCATTCAAAGCAGCTTGCAAGGCTTTATTCTAATATGATCAACACTGGCGCAGAGCACTGGAAGAAGTGGCCCTGTGTAAAAAACCACATTCTTAATTTCCAACCAAGTAGGTTACCATTTTTCTCGATCCATAAGCGTTAAAAAGGCGATTTTACAAAGACAATTTGCTTGCATACTACGTTTGGATAGAAGACCGGTGTAGTACCAGCATCGGTTTAGAGCTCTGAAAAAGCCAGTCCTATGTCATTCTCCCTTCATGATCGATAAACGAAGTTTCAAGTACCTCAATATGATGTTAAACACAAATAATTAACCACAAAATTTTCAACCGTTTTACACCCTCTCAAATATATAATTATAAAAAAATCCTTATAAACAATATAACAAAATTTATACCAAAAAGCTGACGTAGTTTCACAAAACTTTCATGTGGGATGTGGGTTCGAGGCATGAATGGTAGAGGATGATCAGTAGGATAAAAAGTGTTCAGAAACTTGACAGGATAGAGAACTGATTCGACTGTACTGACCACTGTGTCTATAAATTTTTATATTTCTTCAGCTTCAAATGATGTCAGCAAAACATCATTAATTACTGCTGCTTGGTCATTAGTGGGTGCGTGGTGGTAGCTATTCCTAAGTTAAACAACACGGAATTATGAATGGTTATGGTAACGGGCTCCCTTTTCCGCATTTAGGCTCCATTTGGCCCATTATGCGTAGACGGAATTATGAAGTGAGGTGTTTTTTTTTTTTCAACGTTTTAGTTTCACTAAACAAACTTTGCCAGGACCCCAAAAGCGGTGCGTCCTAGAAAAAAAAAACATTACTAAATGGAAGTTTATCAAATTATCTTCTAAATGGAAGCTTGTCAAATAGTCTACCAGTCTATATTGATTTAATCCACCAGTCAGCTGCTTAGTGTTGTTGTAACACACCTGTTATCTTTTCCTGTCTGAGATACGGGTCTATGCCCAGTTTAGGAATTACTCGTATTTTTGTAATGCTATATAGTTGATAATGTCATAAGGTACAACAGTGTAATTCTATACACTTTTTTCGATTTCCCAACATTTGTCTCTACCGTATAAACAAAAATCGGCCAAGTGCAAATCGGACTCGCGCTCGAAGGGTTCCGTACCATTGACTACGAAAACAATAGTAGGTACCTACATTAATTTAGTTAATGTAGTGCCTACCTGTTACCATTTATTGATATCAAGCAAAAAATGGATTTTTTTGTGTGGGAACCTCCCTTAAATATTAATTTAATTATTGATTATTAAAGTTAGAAATATAACTGAGTGTTTTGTGAATATTTCAAGTGCCTACCTGTTGCCATTATTAATATCGAACAAAAAAGGACAAAAAAATCGCGTTTGTTGTATTCCCATACAACAAAAACGATTTTTTTGTCCCTTCAATATTTGTTTTATTTTGTTTTTAGTATTTGTTGTTATTGCGGTAGCAAAAATACATAATTTGTGAAAAGTTTCAACTGTCTAGCTATCGCGGTTCTTGAGATACAGCCTGGTGACAGGCAGACGGACAGACCGACAGACAGCGAAGTCTTAGTTATAGGGTTCCGTTTTAACCCTTTGGGTACGGAACCCTAAAAATGATTAAGTTCTAAATAATACCATTCTTATGATAAGTACCAATATTTATTTTCTGAATATGTACCAATATACATATAGATAAGACATCCAATAGGAATTTTCAAGTTTTGTCTTTTCATTACATAGCCTCCTTATTTCTTCGTCAACTTTGTCCTTCAGGGCATATGGAATACGTCGCGGCTAGATGAAAATTGGTGTCACATTTTCTTGAAGCACTAACTAATTGAGCTAAAAAAGTTTGATATTCAAAGAAGAGTTCCGTCAAACACCATTGTTAAATCTTCTAGTAATCTGTCCAATTTTGAGTTGTTGATAATTTACTAACTGAATTTTATCCTGAGTGAATGGAGCGTTGCACGCTTTTATGAGCAGTCAGAAGGTATCCGAAAAGGCCCGCTTGGCTGTGCATGGAGGAGTGTTGGTTCGAACACTGATGTATGGGAGTGAAAGTTGGGAGTGGCAGAGAAAACATGAAAGCAGAGTAAATGCAGTAGACATGAGAGCGTTAAGAAGTATGATTGGAGTCAATCTGAGTGACAGGATTAAAAATAGTGTGATATGGGATCGATGGGGTGTAAAAGAGGATGTAGTGACCAGTATTGAAAAAGGAATGCTTAAATGGTTTGGACATGTTGAGAGGATGAATGAAAGCAGGTTGACTAAAAAGATATATATGGCGAGTATGAATGGAAATGTTGGAAGGGGAAGGCCTCGACGAACTTATCTTGATCAAATCGGGGAAGTTCTAAAGAAAGGTCAGGTCAAGAGTACCCTAAACCGGCGAGCGTGTATGAAAATATTAATGAATGTGGATGAAGCAAAAGTAGACTGTAAGGATCGTAGCAAGTGGAAAGATGTGGTCTCTGCCAACCCCTCCGGGAAAAAGGCGTGAGTGTATGTATGTATGTATGAATTTTATCCAACTCTTCAAATTCTAACTCACAAGGATCCCGTGGAGCACAAAAATATAATATAATACGTTTTCTGATGTAATTCTGGGCTCAAAGATGTATGATTGACGTGTATTTCCTTGTATCGATATCATCACATCTGTTCAGTTTTAAGTACGTATCCAACCGTTTAATGATGTTTTTGAATGTTTCGTCCTTGTCTAATGGTACTGAGTTCAATTTAGATGTCCTAAGATTTGTTTGTGACCGACCTTTGCTCCTCAGTACCTTCTGCATACATGGAATTGTTTCGTGCTATCGAATTCAAACTCTGCAGTTTTAGTTTAAGCTGTGTTGTAATACCCGGAGGGTTATTTTTTTCTTCAATCTCAGTTTCCAACTGTGGGTCATCAGTAATATTATTTGTAGTCGTATCTCTTCCAAATTATTCTTGGTAAATTTGTTCATTTGTCACTTCACCAGCTGATCACTCACTAATTTTAATTCATAATCAGAAATTTCTCGTAGGTTTTATATCTGGCTGCCGAATTTTGTAATGCAGCCTTTAATTAAAGTTCTATACGTTTTAATTCAGTTAATTCATCCATTTCGCCGCCAATTATTAAATTCTAAAATAATACCATTCTGTTTGTAAGAAATTACCTATTTATTTTCTGATTGACACATTGAATGTCATAACAAACTAAGTAAAGTCAGAGAGTACAAATATGTAAAGAGTATGTATATGACGCGGAACCGAACAAACTTTGCCCCCATTTTTTATCCCCATAAAGACAAAATTTTCGAAAATCCTGAAAGACGTCATTCTTAATTTTTAATCAGGTAGCTGGATACCAATTTTCATAGACTTAACTTCAAAACTGACGGAGTTTCATACAAACTTATGGGGCCCTTTTTACCCCCTTAGAGGCGGAATTTCCAAAATTCCTTTCTTAGTGCTCACCTACACTATAAAAGGAAGCACGGTGAAAATTTTCAGATTTTAAATCCCAGTAGTTTGGGCTGTGCGTTGATATGTCTGTCAGTCAGTCAGTCAGTCAGTCAGTCAGTCATTAAATCAGTTTTCATTTTTATATATTTAGATTGATTCAGAGTTTTCATGAACAAAACACGCTGTGATTCAAGCATTTCAAGTGAACGGTGTATACTTTTTTAGCGTCATTTTTCGACTATTGACCGAAATACGATCACGAACTAGCTTGCTAATAGTGTGATGATTTTAGCAAAATAATTCTTTAGCAGTCCTGCGTCCAACAGTGGACCGATATGGGCTGGTGGTGAAGATGATAATATAACTTCATGATATACTTAATATTTTGCAAAACTTCTCGATCGGTTTAAACCTTGTTCTCAGGCTGACTGGAACAGCTATGCACTGACTTCGTATGGAAGTCAGATTAATCTAATGCCCGATTTACGATTGCGGTTTAGTTTTTTCATCTAAAAATTGTATATTAGTTAAGAAAAGACTGTAATCTGTATGTGTACCTTAAATAAATAAATAAATACACTTCACAGACATCACAACACAGAAGTCGATATGTTCTTTTTCTTATTGTGTGATTGAATTTCGAGGATGATTTGGTGGCAGAGTTTTCCATATAACTCTTACTTACTTGTTACTTGTTTTTATGACTTTCATCTTACCGAGAGAGAAGCCTAACTTAAGCCTTCTTCGGAAGGCTTAATGTGCCTTCCGAAGCACGAATGGAGCTTCTTACAGACCAAAAACCAAATTTAAAAGTTCGCGTCCTAAATTGACCGGACTGGAAGTCGAAACCGAGACCCTTGCTTAGTAGACGGAAACACCGTAACACTCCGTCAACCATGCTTTTTTTTAATCGCTAGCAAAATGCGTTACGCATCATCACCACTGCCCCGGGGGAGGGCAGGGCGGTATGTGGGACTCCCGGCGCCCTGAAAAGGGCGTTGCTCCTGGGAATGGGATCCAGGGGTATACCCACTAAAAACCTCGTGTCGCCCGTCGCGCTGACTGAGGGCAGGGTCTGTGGTGACTCGACAGTCCACGGGCCCCGCCAGCGGTCGCCTCCGCCCTGAAAAGGGGAGTCCTCCTCAGAGGGAGTGCTGTGACGACACCCCACTCCTACCCCTGGACGACGCGCTGGGCGAACAGCGTGACATCCTGGTCCCATGTGCTAGGAAGCTGGTGCCCCCGCACCTGCCGCCCGGGACCCTGGCGGGGCCTACCGCCCCGCCTACGCCGACGGAGGCGGAGAGGGTGCGGATCCCGCTCTCTCTCTCTCTCGGCGGCCTCCTTCTGCGACATGACGTCGTCACAGAAGGCGGCCACTGCCTCCCAAGCCTGCTCGCTGCGGACCATCTCCGACATGATGGCCGGCAGCGAGAAGATTCCTCCTCCCAGGGCCGCGGTTATTACCGATCGCAGCCCCCTCCACGCGGGGCACTCCACCAGCGTGTGGTGCGCGGTGTCTTCCGCGCAACCACAGTGGTGGCACCCCTGGGTCGGTTCCTTCGCGGTGACCAGACACAGATATCTCCCGAAGCACCCATGCCCCGAGTCTTAAGTAATAAGGAGTAAGTTGTAAGTAGCGTCCTAATTTAGGCTAGTATTAACAGCTTACTACTTAATTCGTATAAGACGCAAGATAAATCGGTAGTACTGTACTTATTAATGTGTAAACAGGCCTACTTTTACCTTCAAATGATTATTTCTGCAACACACACACACTACACTAACCGAGTCTCGGTAGGTAAATCCCGATCAAAACGTCACGCAAAACAATAAGCTATGGTCGCGTTTAATTCCCTTTATCGTTCAAATAATTAAACAAAAGGAAAGTTCAAAAGTCCTTCTTGATTTATCCAGCGAAGTCTGGCCCAGAACTAAATAGAAACGCTAAACAAATAACGCCGCTAATCGTGATAGCTCTATTGATTTCTTAGCCTCGTTTACGAATGATTACGTCACAAATGGGGAAAGACAGAGCATAGAAGAATATCACTTACTTAATTTATAGACACGCGCGTTAACTAAGTAAAATATGCAACAATAAAAAGGTTACATTTAAAAACGAGGGAAAAAATAACACAAACAACTATAAATGCATCCATAAAACAAGCAATGATTTATTGAATACTTGTAAAGTGAACGTCAGGTTAAAATATAATGTAGCATCTTATGTAGTTAAAATAGGTGATATTTTGCAAAAAAACTGTATTGTCTGAGGTACAAGCAAAGACAAAACAAGTTTTCTTCCCTGCATAATGATGATTCCGTGATTTGCTATTTTGAAACTTCATCATCATCATCATCAGCCTATCTACTGCTAGACAAAGGGCGGATTCTGCAATCACCTGCCAAGCTAATCGCCAAGCTTGGCAGGAGAGTTGGCGAACACAGTTTGGCTTGCGACACATGAAATCATCCTAGATAAGAGACGATGCTGCTTCCTGTCTTCTGACAGTCACAGATGGGGATAAAGAACGGGCAATTTCGACATATTGGATAAATACGAGTACCTTAGTTTTCTATGTTTTTCCCGTTCACTAGTCGGACGGTCTATTTTCTCAGAAACGAAATCCGTTTCGTTATCTTTACAATGAAGCTAATGGCTAGTAATTGAAATGTAGTAACTTCTGCAATAGCATGAAAATTACGGAGCTGAAGTGGTAGTGGGCAGGATAAATTATGAAGAACCGATGGCCGTTGGGGCGGAAATGTTCTGGAATGGCGACCACGCACAGAATGACGATCCGTATCAGCCAAAAGACGCCCACCGTTGGACATATGCCTCCCCTGAGGATCTTTAGAACGATTGATCCCATAATCCACCAACCCGATCCGATCCCACCTGGTGCAGGGCCTACCCACAGACTGTAGTCCGGTTCTGAACGCTATTTTTTTAAAGCCAAAATTCCAGATCCAAATGGAAACCAGATTTCTAAACGGAACGTTCGATTTTTCCGCCTTCCTTCAAGGAAATTTTCTCTCGAAAATAACTTCTCAATTTCTTAACCAAATTTTCGTCTAAACCAGATTTTTCTCATTTCGCCCGAGTACCTTATACTGAGATCATTCCATTAGTTCGAGGACGAGCAGGTGTTTTTGGTTCAATATTAAGATATAAGCCAATTTTCGGCTCACTTAAGCAAATTACAACGACTCACTGACTACCTATAAGAGTATCAAGCGGTTCTGGACAAAAACTTTTATATAAATATCGATATAAAATTAAATAAGAACTAGGTACACAGTCTCATACAAACATGACACTCGATTGTATGATTGACGTTGATCTTATGTCAGAGTCAACTTTATAACCCGGCCAAATTATGTCCACATGCAATATTATGGATACTCGTATTTTTGTCATATTATATCTATTCGATTGATATAGGTTGTCCTAAATGTGCACTCTTATGCCTAGCTGAAAATTTAGATGGGACACTTTTTTGGTGCTGATTTGCATTTAGTTCTTAATTTTACATCAATGTATAAACAAAATATTTGCTGTGATAATGTTTTCTTAGCAATGAAATGGCCGGTAATATGATTTGTAAATATAATCTCTCGAATATTCCTTATGGCTGTCTCAAGTGGGACTTGAACTCACAACATTTAGGTATAAGCTGTAACATCTAAACCGAATGTAAAATATTTAGTGAATATATTACTCTCCGTTGTTATTAATCAATAACATTTATTAAACTCAACTGACTTATAGCGTAGCCTTAAAATAAATTTGTCAACACAAAAAATGTTTTAATTAGTAAAAGCAATCACTTGGTAAGTGGAAGGCTATGGGTTCAAACCCCACCTAAGACTGTTGAAAGCTTTTTTTTATTCATGTTTTTTTCTCTATGGTACGCAACCTCGTCTGAAACGAAAGAGAAAGTTTGCTTTGGCAAGCGTGCACTTGAATTATATTTGACTTTTTGACTTCTTATTGTTATAATAGTCTCTCCGAAACATACAGCAATTATGGTTGCCTTAGCAAGGGAGAGCTTGTAGTATTAGCGGAAGCGCTTTAAGTATTCGGTAAGTTTCAGAGGATTTAGTTTTCCAAGGGTAGTTTAACTGGCAATGCTTTTAGGAAACCACTGAATTTAATTTCGAAAGTGATCATCTTGGTTCGAAACAGGAATGGAAGTTACGCTGAGATCTGCTTTGGTATGCTGTTATTTGCATCGTGAATTAATTTGTTTTATACTTCATACCCTCTATGTCTCAAGACGAAAGTCTTTGTTCAGTGCGTGTCATCAGGTATGACTTATGGAACTGAAATATGGTCGCTTAATATGGGTCTCATAAGAAGGTTCAAGGTCGCACAGCATGCAATAGAGTTAATTTAAAATGTTTTGGTCCCTTTCAAAAAAGTTTCTTGTTTCATAAAAGTTTGTTGTTCTTGTCCATAAATGTTATGTTTTTTCGCATAAGGGCAGATTTTAGATAAATTATATATGGAGCTTCTTGGAATAGTAACTATAAACTTCAAGAGTCCCTCGGGTCGATTAAGGTTAGGACAGTAAAGGGTTTTTATCAAGAGACCTTGCCCTGTTACTTTAGCCTTCCTTAACAGCAAAATTTATATTCCGCCCTTTCACTAGGCGTTAGGAATTCACGCGTGCCTGGCTTTAGTATTAAGTACTGGCACAATATCTTTATATATTTCTTATCTAGTCCTCGTCTTATTAAAAATCACAAATGTTGACATAAGATACAGAAATGTAAAATAACCTATAATCATCCCACTGCAGGGTAAATCAAGTTACCACAGCAATTATATGTACATGCAGGCATAACCACGTTTCCCAAATGCTGGTTGGTGATCACAAACCCAAACAATATTCAAAAATTCAAATCTCTTGTTAACTCGCCCTGGGATTGTAACCAGGGCCCTAAGATCTGGGTCAGAGGTATTACATCGAAACACAATGTCCGTATATTCAAATCTGTCTGTTTTTTTCACTCATACCGATGTCTTAAAGTACGAACATGTCATACAAACTTAGCCTAAGGTACAGAAAAGCTAAAGATAAGTGTTGATTTCATTGACTGTAAAAAGGTTCTGAAATGGCCACCGCGCACCGGACGACGATCTGATGAAGGTCTTGAGAATCCGTTGGATGTGGGGGTGGCGGGGGACCGATCGTTGTGGCGATCCTTGGGGGAGGCCTATGTCCAGCAGTGGGCGACAATTGTCTGAGATGTTGTGAAAAATGTGATGTTGTGAGATTGATGTGATGAAAAATCGTTTAAAAAAGAGCCTTGTGCCCATATAATTTGCCAACCCGAAATCGCGAACCCGAATCTCAAGCATGATTGATTGATTATACTTGGACACAACAAAGGTTACATTACAATTAGACACTCGTCTGTTCAATAAGGCGGTCTTATTGCTAAAATAAATCTCTACCAGACAACTTCGTTTTAGTTGAGTGGGGGTGACGTGGTGCAAAGTGCATGCTAGTTATGAAAAATTCCTCCTTTCAGAGAGAAACATGTCTGATTTTGGTTGATGAAGATATCTAGCAAATCTATTAGCACGTCTTGCTTATTATTGAACTTTTTTAATTCAGATAGGGTTTAAACTTTAAAATATCATAATAATATAATACTAAAATATGAAAATAGATAGCAGAGACTTTTCTCTAACCCATACTCCATGATGGAGTACTGACAGAAGAAAGCAGGCATCAGTCACAGTGCATTTCCTCCACCATTGCCAAACTGCGACCTAATGCGAGACAAGTACCTCTCTCACATTCAAAGGACGAAACGGTGCTACTCAATTTAAGGCTAGAACCACACAGGTAAACTGGTAAACAGTTTATACTTTTAACTATACTGTCACACTCGTAAGCGATGGGCATTTAAACCACTGGCCCATTGTCCCCCAAGCGGACTGAAACTCAGTGAAAATGTAAAAAGCAAGCTTCACAAAATGTCAGAAGTGTTCACGAGAGGCGGGCGGCGCTCTCTCGACTCGGCCCAGCTTTTAGCGAACCACCTCGTGAGTTGAACTCACGGTTTTAGAATATTTGTGCCTTGCTTTTAACTGAACCACTGAATTTCAGTCATTTTTAACAAGCTAACCGAAGTTGGACTGATGCTTGCGTTGTCGGCCATTTTATGTTTCGGAATAGAGGCGAGATCGTCTTTGATATGAAAGGCATTTTTATGAATGAGAAAATTTGTTGTGTTCCAAAATCAAAGCGATATTGTAAGAAGCGCAAAGATATCAATGAGTAAAGAAATATTAAGTTATATTACGTTCTATTGTTTCTTGATCGGCAGTAAAAGACAGTGTCCGTATAGTAATAAATCCAACTCTGAAATATACTATATCTGGTTGCCTGTTAATTTCGGCTAACCTCTAAAACGGCTGAAACGATTTTTACGGAACTTTAACTAGCAAATAGCTCAAGTAATAAGGAGTAACTTAGGGTAGTATAATTTTAGAAAATGTATTTATTTTAGTTAATGAATAAAAAAGCGCGACACTCATGCCAATCATGTAGTCTTAATTGCAAACGAAGTAGCGGGCATAGAAATTTTGTGATCGCTAACCCGCATTTGGCCAGGCGTGGTGACTTTGCCAGTACCCACGAATAAAGAACCTCTCCTTTTTTTCGTCGGCTAAATATGAATTTCATTCAGTATAGAGCTTAACGTTAAACGACACTGCTTACTTTTTATATTACGGTAAACGAGAGTTGACGCGATAGTACGTCTTGTGACTGACGTTTTTGCCAGCCTTTTTTCTGTCGGGCGGTTATGGCATAGTCATGTAGTGCATGTAGTTTTGTCGAAAATTGTTTCGTGAATTTCATACTGCAAACTGCAGTGGTACGCGTTGGCAACTCAGTTAATTTGATGACCTACATCTACTTAAGCTTAAAAGCCTTTACTACTCGTATTTCAGGGTCTTGAAAACAGTGTTAAAAATCTGATACATTTAATAAATAACCAAGCTAGAAACCCCGAATAACTAACTCTTGTAAGTGACAATAAATGTTATAAAAGTTAGAAAAGCTTTCAAAATTAACCTGAGCAGGAATCGGACCTAGGATTTATGGTATTACATATTTATTTTGATAAAATTTTCGCTTTTAAAAATTTTTTGGTACGTGTAAAACCCATTTTTATATAAAGGGTTTTAAATTTTATGCGTCAATATAGTACACGTTTGATTGAGAAATGAAAGTAAAGTAATTACTTTTATTGATAGAAAGCAAGATTACAAGAATTGGTCATCAGATCATCAAATATTTTTGACTTTCTCTGAAATTTTGTATGGAATCTGATAATGAAAAATCGTAGGTATAAATTGTATTTGCGTGCTGTCATGGATGGCTAAAAAGCTGAATTTCAGGATTCGATATCCACTGAAATAGCAAGCAAAAAATATCATAGCCTATATCCTAAAGCAAGCCTCGTGAAACATCAAGATTAAAAATAATTACACAAAAAACCCTTTGTTGACTGTTATGAAGAGATTTTTTAAAATTTGGTACGTACTTCATACTATGTAGCATGCGTACTTTGTGTACGTAAATAACGGTTTCACAAAGGCGTGGGAACTCACCGCAGACAGTGCATTTCCTAACAACTGTCAGAATATTAAACAAGTCTGCGTGATTAAACTTCACGTGAGCCGTGATTACAGTGTGATAAATGCCGCATTAGTTCTGTTACATCCACACTTTCATCGAGTCAACCCAGTAGTTCCCAATATTTTCTAGCCCGCAGCGCACTTCAGAGGGCTCCCCTAAGGATCCCCATGCCGATCGGTCGCGTGTCACCTGCGCTGCGGTTACCCGCGACATTCATTGGATCATCAGTCCGCCGAGAGGTGGGTTTAACTTGGTTTCATTGTCTGCTGCACAATCGCAATGAAGCGGAAGCTCCAACGGCTAGTTCTTCATACTATGTTCTTCAGAAATTTTACATAATTTCTAGCGATTTCAGTTTTTACTTATTTTTGATTTTCTCATTTCTGATGCTATCAAAAATACCTAGTAAGCTAAGTCGCTGCTGCTAATTTTGAGCTTTCAGTGACTATTTAAAATTATATAATTTATCACAAAATGCACTGTAAGTTTGATAACCACTCAAGTTTCTTACCTCATGTTAACCTATGTAATTACATTAAAAAAAATAGTCCATTTTGCATGAGACCACATTGTATTTAGCATACCTACTTTGTTTGTTTATCAAGCAAGAAGATGATACATGATTGACTTATGTCGCCAGATTTAAATTTCTACGGCACATCAGAGGTCCCGACCCAGAGTTTGAGAACCCCTGACTCAACTGATTACATTACATACATGCATTCGCCTTGCAACAGTTTACGTGCAACAAGGTACGCTAATATGTTCAGCTTAGTTGAATTAAGTTGGCGACGAGTGTCAGTGATTAAGTGTAATCATTTTGGTTATTATCAAGAATATTGTGTTGATTACTCAGTTTCTGATATAAACATTCATGGTATTAGAAGAATTCGTTGTTTTACGTCTCTTATTCTGTATGTACAGTGAGCATCGTAAGCTGCTGAATACTTAAATACCATGTCTACGTAACAAGTTTCTATTGTTTTAAAGTGATTTTAGGAGAATGGTCGAACGTTTACGCTGACTTGGAAATAAAATATTTTAGGACGTCCGATGCTGATCATACGACAACAGTATAAAGGGCTGAGCACTGCATCTTATGTAAGTATTTTATAGGTGCGATTTTGCAACAAAAATAATAATATTCAGTTATATAGTTTACGATATTTTTTAGCAGTTTCGCAATCGCCATGATTACAGGTAAACTGGAACCAAAGTGAGTATTCTTCTCAAATCTATTAAGAAACAAATTTGAGATGTGTTCCTTTCATTTCCAGCTCCGACTTGAGCTCTTCTTCTATTGCTGATTAAAGGCCTTTTTAAAACTAAGCAGTACTCGTTGTCGCTGTGGGTAGAGGAACATACCGCGCGGGTTTCGCTCAGGTAATAAGTATCAAGTTCCGTTAGAGCGGAATTAGTATGAACAGTAATATTGCCTACCCACTGGGTTTTCTCTGCCGCAGACGGTAGTGAGTACCGCTTACGTCTGATTGGCCTTAAAACATATAAAACAGACGGTCAAGCAAACCAGAACCACAGTGTGCAGGAGTAACAATCTCTAAAAACGTAACAAAGTCCGATACAATTGAAATTGGAGCAACAAACCGTTTGGTTAGATTTCTAACCAGCTTTGACTTTTTTAAGCCGACATTCATTCGCCATGTTCCTATAACAAACATTAATAAAAAGCATCGAGTTCGCGTCGCACAATACATATCGGAGCCGCAAGCGCTGGTACAAAGTTTTAACGAGTCGTACCATTTCTAACTAAATTGGCTTCAGGCGCGATGATAACTTGTACATGTATACACATTTAATTTCATAACTAACATCTCCGCATCTCCATGCGTACTGAGCGAGGAGCTTTTTCAATTTAGCCACCGTAACGTCACAGGCGTAAATTTTTTTCAAACATATTTTAATCGCAAGCGTACTTTCATCAAATGTTCATAGTTTTGCACTCTTAACACCCGAAAGAAACATCCTTACAGATGTTTGACGGACAGTCAATATGAAACAGCTATTTAAATACATACATACATACATATTATCACGCCTCCTTCCCAACGGGGTAGGCAAAGACCAAGGCCTTCCACTTACTACGATCCTGGCATACATCTTTCGCTTCTTTCACATTCATCAATCTTTTCATGCATGCTCGTCGGTTTAGAGTACTCTTGACCTGACCTTTCTTCAGAACATCCCCGATTTGATCGTGGTAAGTTCGTCTAGGCCTTCCTCTTCCAACGTTCCCTTTCACACTCGTCTTATAGATCTGTCTAGTCATTCTTCTCTCATTCATCCTCTCTACATGCCCAAACCATCTAAGCATCCCTTTCTCAATCCTTGTGACAATATCTACTATTTTAATACTTTTTATAATATTTTAGCAAGTTAATTGCAATTATAATATCAGCATTTAAACTTGAAAAATTACGACTCAAGCGGGACTCGAACCCGCATCTCCATGCATACCGTGCGCTGTGCTTTAATTTTTCAAGGGACTTTTGTCCGCAGAGGATTGTAAAGTAACGGTCTATAAATATATCACTGCAGGGCAAAGACCCTCATTGAATTCAAGTTACCACAGCAATTATGGGTCCAGGTATAGTCAACACGCTTGCCGAATGCGGGTTGGTGATCACAAACCCGAGCAATGTAGGTACGAAAATTCATGAATCTTGTTGCCTGGCCAGACCGAACCCAGGTCTCCAAGACCTTGGCCCGTACTTACACTAGTGACTCAAAATGCGGCGTTACTTGGAAAATGGACTTAAGGAGTATCAATATAAAAACCGCTTACAATCGACTCGTTTCCTGAAAACTGCGTAAATGGTTAATTTCTTGACACTTAGATCATTTGATTCCGGATTAATACAAGCTTACAAGAACTGATATATTATTAACATCGCATTACTCTGAACTGGCGTTCTTGAGTAAAGCATTCGACATTCCTCCTCCGTGGTTCAATAAGCCCTACACTCGCAAGTTGAGACCTATGAATAATGAATGAATTGAGCCCTGATGGTAAACGAACTTTGACTTCTAATTTACTCGCCTCGGTGGAGCTTTATAGTAAAGTTCAGTTAGATTGTACCTTAGCAGTTAAATGGCGGTGCGGAATTTATCAAAGCCACTACTGGATTTTAATTGAAATTAAAACTATCGGGCTTCACATACACTTAAGTCTTATCCACTTTATTTATAGTCTTCTTCCTTATCGTGTGATCATCTTTAACCTACTACGGCAAAGCCAACAGGAAGGGTTATGATTTTAGCAGTCTATGTATGTATGTGGATATTTATGGGGTTCCACATTTGCGACTAAACTACAGAGCCAAATTTGGTGCATGATGTATCAATCCATTCCTTATTATAGTCCGGGTAACATGGGCTACCTTTTTTTTGCAAAGAAGCTATATAGCGAATGCTACATCAATATATTGGAGTAGGATTTGTTGTAAATTAAATGATGATTAATTAATACTTAGTTTTATTTATGAACACGTTTACAGTTTCTGCAGGGAAAAGGCCTCCATTGAATTCAAGCTACCATAACAATGATGGGTGTAGGCATAATCACCACGCTTGCTAAACGGGTCGGTGATCACAAACCCGAGAAAGGTTCGAAAATTCGAAACTTTTTGTTGCCCGACCCGGGGTCGAACCGGGGACCCCGAGATTTTGGCCCGGTATTTATAAACCACTAGAGACACGGAGCGTTTAAAAAAAAGACTGATTAAAAATAGAAGAGTTACTGTGAAATTTAAAATTCGATACCTCTAAATACTAATTTGTAAACTTCAGTATGCAATATAGGAAATAACATAATTAATATGCCAACAAAATGTGGCCTACCACTCGCCACCTACCGTCGATCATACACTTCCTATATCAAACCTTTTATCTTGATGAAAAAATGTAGCACAGAACCTTTGGCGTGGAACTCGGCGTGATTAAAAATGGAATAATTAATTGAAACGTATTGCAACTTCTGTGAAACGTTATAAGCTAATGCATTAGGAGTGTGGTTTGTGGTTGGCCTTTTTATGGGAGGAATGTTTTTACACGTGCCATCAAGGCAGAGATGATATACGCATACTCCATACGTCTGTTATGTATTAATAGAGGAAAATATTATTAGCAAAGAAGATATTCTTGTGACCTCTGTGATGGAGCGGTTTACGTAACAGTTTCAAGGTATGGCCTGCTCTGAGGTTCCGGGTTCGATTTCCACAGGTCATTTTTATTTCATTTTATTTGGAACTAAAGCAATTACATACTATGGCTTTCAAGAAATATAAAAACAGTCTTATTAAACATCATAATACTCGTAATCTACATCTTGGTCCGCGGAGTAGTATTGAATGTAAGATTAAGAAAATAATCTCTGTGCTCGGCTACAAATATATAACAAATAATTTGAATGAATTTTCTGCTACGTGAATATTTGGACGAATTAACTATCAATGCGAAGTTTCTGAATATTAGGGGTTAAAGTATGAAATTGCCGTTTTGTATGGACGAAATCGAGAAAAGTCATTTTTCCATACTAACAATTTTTTAGTTTTTTTAAAAACGCCTGAACCGTTTTCGATGCAATTAAAGGTGAAAGTTAGATGGTTATAAAGCTACGCATTATAGTATTTAAATTTCTGAAAATCAAAGTATATAATACAAATATACTTAATTGAAGCAAGAAGGTCAGTTGACACATTGTAAGGGGTCTTTTTAACGACTTCCTTTGAAGTAATAATAATAGGCACTAGTATTGCATGTTTTTAGTCAAATGTTACTTTATTTAGTTTTTGATACAATACAAAAAGAATTACGCAATAATATGACTAAACTTAAGAGCTATAAACAAAATAAAAAGTGGGAAATAATCGGCAATGTCATACTTTAACCCCTATTATTTGGACGAATTAACTATCAATGCGAGGTTACTGAATATAAACAGATATCATAGCAATCGCAGCTAGTATAGGTACTTTATGAAACATCATTAACGGCCGGTCCTTATAACCTATCTATCTTCAGTTTTGGCATATCGGAGATAGAAAACAACTTCTGTCTTTGTTTCTCTGGACGGAAAAAACAGAGATAGAAACCTTTTCCTATCTCCGATATGCCAAAACTGAAGATAGATAGATTATTGGGACAGTCAGACAGTCTGCTGATAAAAAAAACGCCCTATTATCATCCCATCATCATCATCATCATCATCAGCTTATCACAGTCCACTGCTAGACATAGGCCTAGGTCGATCCTCGGCTTCTCGCATCCAGCTCCTGCCAGCCACCTTGCGCAAATCATCACTCCACCTAGCCTGAGGGCGTCCTACATTACGTTTGCCGAGACGCGGTCTCCACTCAAGAACTCGTTTACCCTATCGGTTGTCGGTTCTGCGGCTAATATGGCCAGCCCACTGCCACTTCAGCTTGCTAATCCGGTGGGCTATGTCGGTAACTTTAGTTTTCTGCCGGATCACCTTATTTCTGTTTTTATCCCTAAGAGAAACTCCGAGCATAGCTCTTTCCTAAGCCCGCTGAGCGACTTTGAACTTGTGGACTAGCCGTACCGTCAGTGTCCACGTTTCGGCTCCGTATGTCATGACGGGTAGGACGCACTGATTGAAGACTTTCGTCTTGAGGCATTGTGGGATCGACGATGAGATGACTCGACGTAGTTTCCCAAATGCTGCCCAACCCAACTGAATTCTTCTGTTTTCCTCATCCTCAAAGTTGTTTCTACCTAACTGCAATGTCTGCCCGAGTTACACGTAATTCTGAACAACTTCGAGGACGGCGCCGTGCATCGCAATCGGTTGCGGTAGTACATGTTCATTAAACCTTGGTTTTATCCAGGTTCATCCGCAAGCCGATGCGCACAGAAGAGTCAGCCAGGTCATTCAGCATCTAATTATGGATTTCCGCAAAGTAACGCCTGAGTCTATTAATTTCATTCAGCATCTGTTGTAGGTCCTGCAGCGTTTCTGCCATAATGACGATGTCGTCTGCAAATCACAAGTGAGAGATGTATTTGCCATTGATGTTGATGCCTCGTCCTTTCCATTGCAGCGTCTTGAACATATCCTCCATTGCATTTATGAACAATTTCAGGGAAATGACGTCATCTTGTCTCACTCACCACTGCAGGGCAAAGGCCTGTATCATTGAATTCAAGTTCCATAGAAATACAGGCCTAAGTAATCACTTCACTTGCCAAATGCGGATTGGTGATCACAAACCCGGGCAATGTTCGAAAATTCGAATCTTTTGTTGCCCAACCTGGGGATTGAATGCAGAACCCTGAGGTCTTGGCCCGGTATTTTAATATTTAAACCGGTAGACTGTCAGGGCGTTATGAACTTATAAAAAACAGGATGAATTAACCCCGTGTCAATGAACTCTTATGATAGTAACTATAAAGTTGAAATCAGTATATTAATCATTAAAAACAACTCGCCCTTATCATTCGTAGTTTCCTAATAAAAAATAACTCGCACGGTGTCCGGAGCGAAACAATATTCGGTGGGCGGGCGGAGCGGGCATTAACCAGCGAAAACTGCCCATCGGCGGTAACGATAGCGACGCCGGCGCCATCAACTCAACATGTCACGGGCCGTGTAATAAAATGTATCTGAAGCTTGCGATACACAGTGTTGAGATGATCGTACAATAAAAAGTTTGCCAATATATTACAAAACGTCTGAAATTTCCTATTGATTTAAAATTACCACTAGTTTGGTTTAGTGGTCCTAAATTTATTAGATCTTGTAGAGTATCCATGACTGTAGGTTTAAGTTACTGCTGCACCATTTCGTATTGCAATTTTTCAGTATATTAGTAGAAATCTTAAATTATAATAAATCACAGAACATATTGGATCAATGTCAAACTTAACAACCTACACAGAAAGACATTTTCATCATCTTCAAATTTTTTTATAGTCAAGTGTCGTATTTAAAGCCCATTTATGAAGTAAAAGCCTGTTCTCTAAGCCTGTGAAGATATGAAGGAAAATTAATAACTTATAAATAGTATCGTGATGAATGAATGAGCTGCCGTATCTTGTCATTTTTGTACTGGGCTATACCAAAATAATAAAAATGACATTTCTTATTTCTTCTTCTTTCTCAAGATGGAATTCGAGAAACTAGTTCATGTCATAGAATAAGAATAAGAATCAGAATTAGAAGCATTTATTGACCGCAAGCACATTACAGATACATGACGATATTACAGAATAAGACAATATAAAAAAAAAATAATTAAAGTAAACATGTTGCCAATTAGGCCCCAGCCTCAGCATGACGTGCTGTAACGATCCGAGGGCCGCTACAGCTGGTATTCTCGTGGGACCCATAAAAGTGACACAACTGAATTATAATAAAAAATAAAAATTAAAGGAGAAAGAAAAAAAACAGAACAATAGGTACTGTACTTGGTGGATTGCAAACTCTGAAACCAGATTATTCTCGAAAGATAACTAACTAAACGAGAGACAAGGTTATTCTCTAAAGATAACCATAAGACAGGAAAAAGAATGCCAGTTTTTTTTATATACCCACCTCCTATAACCACCATCATTAGTATCAAACTCTTGTCTTGTGGTGCTAGCACAATAAAATAATCTCACCATCATCTCTTCCTGTGTGTATCGTAAAAACGAAGTAAAAGGAAGTAAAAGAAAATACTGCTTTTATAGAGGCCTGTCCAGCAGTGAATTGACATAGGATGGTAATGATGACGATGATTAAAATCTTAGGCTTTTTTTATATTTGGGACAACAAACAATTACACACTATAATAAGAGTTACTTATTTCGAGATTTTTACCATGTACCTAGTTTTTTATGAGTTTCCAATATTTCGTCACTGACTCAGTGAATTACACACTATGTTTTTTAATGTTTGTTGTTGTGTGTAATTGTGTGTATTGCATGTTTTCCAAACAAAGTTGTGTGTATGTATCAGATACGCTTGGGCTCGGCTCGGCAGTATACTTTTATGGCCATCCACGTCGGTGGAATGTTATTAAGACCGTGGCATCGGCGGGCTCATATCAAATAATGCCCGTAATGATCATGTCTCACAACAATACAACAACAATTAAAACGTTTAGCTGACGATTTTGGTTGCCCTTGTGCAAGTTTGAGGTTGTGATAACAGTCTAAAGACGTTTTGTTCTATAACTCGTAAAATCACTTTGTGTTTGTTATATCAGTCTTAAATGTTCTTGTACTAAAATTAAGCAGAAATTAAGTTGGTCGAGTTTTGGACGTGATTGGTGAATCATGTAAGTTTACGTCAGGTGAAGGGAAATTACAAGATTTCGTTAAAAGTTTGTCATGGCGAACATCGACATAACAATTGTCCTCTATTATAAGGCCTCTCCGCAAATAAGTTAAGAAAATAAGTCTTTTAATAAGTAACCCTAGACAAACTGATTTAAAATTAAGTGCGGTTCGCACATGAAAAACTGTCAGATGATGCTTTAAAAACCGTCACCAAATAGAAGCAATGACATTTGAAACAAGCAAGAAACTCATAAGTATTGATGTTTCCGTCTTCGTTTTTTCCTCAATCCTTGCTTATTATTATAAATGAAAAATTTGGTAACACTGCATTTCTGTCTGATTTGCTTTCACGGCTAAATAAACAAAATTAAATTTTAATAAACTTTGGTACAAAGATAAATTTTGGCCTCGAAAAAGGACATCTTGCTATGTACACCCCAGCTGCTGGGCACATACAGGATAACTTTTTTATCACCTTCCAAATTTGTTATTGGCGTTAAGTATCATATTCACTACGTTTTACTTCATTATATTCATGAAGTAAAACGTAGGTCGAGTTCTCACCCGAAACTATTTTTCGCAACATAGTTTACGGTCCTAAGTCTGTGAAGGTATAAAGGGAAAATAAACAACTTATGAACAGTATCGTAATGAATGAATGAGATGCGTATCGCGTAAAAAAGTGCAAATGCAAGGAGGCCGTATGAAAAATTTTAGATTTCGGGCGGACACTTTCTAGGTGCTTTATTTTGACATTTTTGTACTGGGCTATACCAAAAGAAAAAATACATCCTTGTTTTTTGTCTCGTAGATTGTTATGTTAAAATTTGGAAGGTGATTAAAATTTCAACCTGTATTTCCGGCAGTTCCATATAACGTGTAATTCACGCGGGCACAACCACAGACAAAAAGCTATTTTAAAATATACAGGATGAAATTTTAACCACTTTCCAAAATTTTTGTAGGCTTTCAGTATCGTATCTATCGTATCTATGGGCTCTAAAGCCCATTTATGAAGTAAAAGATATAAATCAAGTTTTCACCGGAAAATAGTTTTCGCAATATAGTTTTAAATTTTTACAGTTTTAGGCCTGTTTAGGTATAAAGGGAAAATCAAAAACTTATGATTAATATCGTAATGAATGAATGTGATGTGCATTGCGTAAAAAAAGTGTTACTAGCCGGCCGTATCAAAAAATTTAGATTTCTTGACATTTTTGTACTGGGCTATACCAAAAGAAAAAATACGTCTTTTGTTTTTTGTCTCGTAGATTGATAATATGTTAAAATTTGGAAAGTGGTTAAAATTTCACCCTGTATTACCACGAGCAAAATACAAACATCTTGTCTAAATGTCTTAAGTCTCTGAATAGAAGAAAATTCTCTTTCCTTACGTCCAGTCAAGTCAGTTCCACAATAAGCTTAAATAAGCTTACTATAAAAGCTTACTCACAAACAGAAATAAAATCATATTAAACTCCTTCCCGTGTATTGAAACCATTGTTCGCTTTCTAAAATGGCGATTTAATTTGGACACGGAACGTAGTTTTATGTACTTCCTAGAATTTTAGATCCTATTTCATTGACTTACATTGACTGAAAGGACCCAGCAGTAAGCCTGCCTGGCTAGACTATGTTTTAAAGAATAACATGAACATTGTTTTAAGAAATAGAGAGAATTTAAGAATATTATTTATAAAGTTGTATTGTTAATGTAAATTAAACATATTATGATGACTTTAACCATTGAACCGTGTCAAAAATTTATTCAAATCTGTACACCAGCGTAATTTTATTCATATTTTGGGTGTATACGCTCAAATTCCGGAAGAGATATACACATAATCGGTTAAGGCGAAAACGCTATTATATATTATTAGCCGTAGCAGAAAATGAAACTAATTTGGTTTCGTCGAGATGTTTACTTGTCTGAATCACAATTACAAAAGATACCTTAGTTCAGCTTACATTCACTTTTATGTTCACAAAACGGAAGACAACACTTTACAGTCCAAACTAAAAATGCAGGTGGCGCCACTAAGGCGAATATCAGTTTTAATAAACTACAATAACACAAAACGGAAATACGTCTTATTTTAATATTTGTGCAACAGAAATATAAATGACACCACAAAGCGAATATCCGTTAAAATAAATGATATGTGACATACTTCCGTTTTGATTCTATTTAATATTAAATTTCAGTAAATCAAATGATACTTCCGGTATTATTAATCTTAACAATATTTTACGACATTTAAACTCCATTTCAGTTTTATTTACTTACACAACTTCCGGTATGCATTTAAATTATACAGAGTTTCCGGTAATAAATCAAATGTCTAATTCATTTGATGAAAGACATACAAAGACACAAAACTTAAACATGTTACTCTGAAAACAAGACGTTAGTCATACTATTATGCATCTGTTATATTTATTATACTAACACTATGTTTTTAGCAGTTTATATTTTAAAGTATCAATTTACAGTTCAAATTAGAGAAAAACTTAAAATCTAAAATAAAATAAAAAACATATACAAAACACAATTCGTTTAAGTGCCATTAAATACGTTTAATGGCATATTCAATTCTATTAAAAAAGTGTGATTTAGTATGTAGTTAAATTACTTATTTCATTATTCATCTCACAACATTCTAAATATTTTGCAACAAAAGTCCCTGCGCGTATAGCTTGTACACGTATACGTTTGTGCTACAGTAGTCAAAATTTCGAAATGTCACAATTTTCCTTTGTCACTCTTGCCCTGTCTTCCCTACATTTACAAATGCGCTGTTCAGGTCAGCGCGTTTGAATATATTGGAGTTGTTAAAATATATCTTCTGTCAATCAAAACGTTGTTCTACATCGATTAATTGAACAGAGTCAGCAGCCTATGGTCTTAAGACTTTTACCTACTGAAGGTACTACTCTACTCCGTATTCGGGATTATCTACCCGGAAGGGAAGGAAAGAGAGATTTATTAGAGCAAGCCGGGAGCGGGTGGATGTGCTGATACGTAATTTATTGATGCAAGAGTGGGGAACGCGGATTCCTTTCATTGCATGTAGCTAATAGCCTGCAGAGATAAGATGGGGTACTGATAGGACGCTAAATTAGAAGCGTTCACGCCGCTCTGCCAAAACAGCCATGTAACATTCTAAATCTACCTTATATCTTTATACAGCGTTTTAGGTAAAATGGTATGACTATCTGAAATCAGTTTAAGTTAACATAATTAATTATGCATGTAAAATACTATGATAGTCAGAAGTTTTATATCATATTTATTAATTTTTTCGCTTAGACACATACTATAAAGAAAATTATACTTTGAGGGACAAAAAAACGGTCAAGTTAGCACATGTAATGAATCTTAAACTCATTAAGCCAAAACAAAGAGTATAATCTAATCTTTCAACAAGGTAATTTGATGAAGGTTTGAGAGCTTGTGAATATTTACTCTTGACTTTTATCGCTGTTAAAACGCAAAATGGCGTCGTTAATGTCTTATTCTGAAAATTCGTAAAAGGTAAAAGTCACAAATCTTAATGCTTAAATTTAATATAAAGAGTTTAAGTTGCATTTTTGCACGTTAAGTACAAATTTTTAATTAAAACGACCCTGTTAGTGTAGTGGTGCGGTAGTTCACCTGATAAGCAGCGACTAAGTTACGTCGGGTATTTATTAAATTGTTTTTAACACCTTTGGTTTACCATCAACCACCTTTGGTCAGCCAAAATATCATATTGATCATAACAAACTTAACAAATAGATGTACGTTAACGCAAAAGTGTTAAGAGGAAACACAAGGGCCGTTTTTTCCATACAAACGTAGTCCCCTGTTTCCTCCCTGGATAAAGCCAGTAGAGCAATAATTTTTATTACAAAAATCTATGGCCACTATTAGCATGTTTCTATGTTTTCTGTTTTTTCATAAATTAATTAATAAAAAAGATATGAGCACTCAAAAATCGAAAAATTCGCCAGATTTTCCGCTGTGTTCAAACATCCAGAAAAAAAATTTGGCAAACTTTTAGAAAAAAAAAGAGAACATACGTACACGGCCAAAGCCTTTCTTTAATTTTTAATGAAAAAAATATTTAAATTGGTCTAGTTTTGGAAAAGTAATCGAGGGACTACGAAACCTTGATTAAGTGTGTTTTTAGTAGGTATTTTCGGTCCAAAAAGCAGTTGTCTCTATCACGCTCTACGGCGTTTGGCACTGCGCGACAGCAATAGATTTTACAAATACCTATTTTTCAATTCTCTCGCCCGTAGTGTTTCCTCTTAAGATTTTTAGTCAGTTACATACAATCATACCATATCAAGTTTACCTTCAAAGCTTTAATTCCTTTACTTTATTGATATTTAAGCTATTTAATTGCAATTGTAGTATCAGTATTTAAACTTCAAAAATTATGTTTTTTTTTAATTATTTGGTACACCAACAGGTTACATACAAACTTTGACAAAAAAAGGGAAATCAAAAGTGGCATCTAGTTTGCAACCCAATTATAGATGAACACAACATTATAAATACTACAGACATAGGTAAATACATACATACATACATACATACACTCACGCCTTTTTCCCGGAGGGGTAGGCAGAGACCACATCTTTACACTTGCTACGATCCTTACAGACTACTTTCGCTTCATCCACATTCATTAATCTTTTCATACACGTTCGCCGGTTTAGGGTACTCTTGACCTGACCTTTCTTTAGAACTTCCCCGATTTGGTCAAGATAAGTTCGTCGAGGCCTTCCCCTTCCAACATTTCCATTCATACTCGCCATATATATCTTTTTAGTCAATCTGCTTTCATTCATCCTCTCAACATGTCCAAACCATTTAAGCATTCCTTTTTCAATACTGGTCACTACATCCTCTTTTAAACCACATCGATCCCTTATCACACTATTTTTAATCCTGTCACTCAGATTGACTCCAATCATACTTCTTAACGCTCTCATTTCCACTGCATTTACTCTGCTTTCATGTTTTCTCTGCCACACCCAACTTTCACTCCCATACATCAGTGTTGGAACCAACACCCCTCCATGCACAGCCAGGCGGGCCTTTTCGGACACCTTCTGACTGCTCATAAAAGCGTGCAACGCTCCATTCACCATGTTGCCGGCATTTACTCTCCTTTCAATATCACTATTACACCTTCCATCCGCTGTAAACATTGATCCCAAATAAACAAACTCTTTCACTTGCTCCACTTTTTCATCTCCTATCAAAATGTTACACTCTGTCATGCTATCCTCTGCTATGCTGCTAGGTAAATAAGTAATAGCTTAAAGTTTAATTCAAAATATGTAGCGTGTGCCAAGATGATTGATTGATATACTTTATTTGATATTTTAGCAACTTAATTGCACTTTTAATATCAGTATATAAACTTGAAAAATTTTGTCTCAGGCGGGACTCGAACCCGCATCTCCTCGCATGCCGGGCGGGCGCCATACCATTAGGCCACCGAGACACTGCGACACGGCGCGAATTTTTCAAGCATATTCTTACGCTGAAAGCCAGCGTTGTTTCATCAAATGTTAGGAGTTTGCACCCTTAACACCCGAAAGAAACATCTTTGCAGATGTTTGACAGTCGGTTAAGATGAAACAGCTATTTATATACTTTATTTGATATTTTAGCAACTTAATTGCACTTTTAATATCAGTATATAAACTTGAAAAATTTTGTCTCAGGCGGGACTCGAACCCGCATCTCCTCGCATGCCGGGCGGGCGCCATACCATTAGGCCACCGAGACACTGCGACACGGCGCGAATTTTTCAAGCATATTCTTACGCTGAAAGCCAGCGTTGTTTCATCAAATGTTAGGAGTTTGCACCCTTAATACCCGAAAGAAACATCTTTGCAGATGTTTGACAGTCGGTTAAGATGAAACAGCTATTTATATACTTTATTTGATATTTTAGCAACTTAATTGCACTTTTAATATCAGTATATAAACTTGAAAAATTTTGTCTCAGGCGGGACTCGAACCCGCATCTCCTCGCATGCCGGGCGGGCGCCATACCATTAGGCCACCGAGACACTGCGACACGGCGCGAATTTTTCAAGCATATTCTTACGCTGAAAGCCAGCGTTGTTTCATCAAATGTTAGGAGTTTGCACCCTTAACACCCGAAAGAAACATCTTTGCAGATGTTTGACAGTCGGTTAAGATGAAACAGCTATTTATATACTTTATTTGATATTTTAGCAACTTAATTGCACTTTTAATATCAGTATATAAACTTGAAAAATTTTGTCTCAGGCGGGACTCGAACCCGCATCTCCTCGCATGCCGGGCGGGCGCCATACCATTAGGCCACCGAGACACTGCGATACGGCGCGAATTTTTCAAGCATATTCTTACGCTGAAAGCCAGCGTTATTTCACGCATGCGAGGAGATGCGGGTTCGAGTCCCGCCTGAGACAAAATTTTTCAAGTTTATATACTGATATTATGATTGATTGATGATGATTCAGGCGCTTGCGATACTTTAATTCCTTTATGCAATCTTAACGTTTCTGTCTGCTTCGAAAAACACGTTTAAGCTCCTAGTGCAAGACTTCCAGTACCAGTCGTACAAGTCTGAGACCACGTCATATTCTTTGAAGGATAGTTATGATTCAAGAAAGACGATTGAACTTACCACACACAATACATCAAAAAACGTTAAAATATCTATTTTTTTTTATAAAAATTCAAATTCAAGTCCGTTAGATTAGAACATAAGATAAAAAAGGCGTCTTAAATTCGACTATCGACAAAAAAAACCTTTTTTCTTACCCGTTCGCTTAAATGATTGTCTATGTCTTTCCAAGACAAGAATCTAAGGGGGTTATGCTAAAGAATTTTGCTGAAAACGTTCAAAGCTTTCGGCCCAAATTTGTTCGAAGTACAAGTCAAACTGACCTACAAAATTAGGGAGTTCCGCGGAAACTACATAATTATGTTTATATCTGAAGTTTGAGTTGGCGCTCCTCCAGCTTACCTGTGCTGCGTTCATCGTCAGATACACACAGAAGGTTCGCTTTGAGCCATCGATTTAAAAAACTAGATTAATTTTTTGATACAAAAATTACACCGTAAAAAGCGTTACAGCGTAAAAAAGTGTTGCTAGGAGGCCGTATCAAAAATTTTAGATTTTAGGCGTACGTTTTAATAAGTGACTTATCTTGACATTTTGTACTGGGCTATACCAAAGGAAAAAATACGTCATTTGTTTTTTGTCTCGTAGATTTTTGTATTAAAATTTTAAAGGTGATTAAAATTTCATCCTCCTGTATAATATATGGGATTTGTAAAGGACAACTGATTGAGAACTGCCGGAAAAAGATGAGAACCAGCGCCTCTCGTCTCCTATACAAATTGAGTTCGGCAACTGAGGTATAATGCCTGCAAGGCAACTATCCAGCTGTCGAGTGAAAGTCCAATCCGGTCTGGATTGGATCAGCTAAGTCTATCAAAGCATTAATATACTTAATGTCATTCCGGAAGACATATTATAAATCTAACCTCTCACGTCTGAAGTAAGTCTATGCAATTTCAAAATATGACCGTTTACTTTTCGTTGGCTTTAAATTATGAATTATTGGAAAGATAGCATAACAGGAAAAAATTTTGGGTGTTTCAGTGTTTTTTTTGGTGGTAGGTATTTAAAGGCAACGGGAAGTAAACGGCCATGTCTTAAGATTGCGGAGACTAACCCCCGTATTTATAATGAAGTAATTCCTTATTGCTTAAGAAAGTCATAACTTAAAGTGTCCATACCTAGTGCTTAAGTGAAAGAAATTGGTCACCATTAATAGTCATATTATTTGGCTGAAAATGCTAACTTTTGGTAGTTATAACTTCTAGTAATTTCTTGATTAAGGCATACAAATTGTCTCTCAAGTAATTACTTGTAGTCAAGTAATTACTTTTACTTGTTTATAAATACGGGGGTAAGAAGTGTAACCCTCAATTGCGTGCACTCGCTTTTTCAATGCTAAAGCTGTTAGCTAAACCTTTGACGGGACATTTTAGCGAGTACGGCAGACACAGCCTTAAGTGGTTTGCTGGTTCGGTGAAGTAGTTAAATGAGCTTACTATCTCTTAGTCAGTTTTGTCTGTACTAAGCTAAAACGGCGAAGTTAACCTTTAAATTTATAGGGGCAATTTTACTGACCAATTTGCAGACAGGCTGTGGTGTATGTTTTGCTGCAAAAGGGCGATGAGAGGATAGAAATATTAAAGGTACAAGTTCGTAGCGGACGACACGCAGCAGCAGCAGACGACGTGTCGTCACGTCATGTCGCCAAGACACGTCGTTGCGTTGTGTCGCTGCGTTCATGATTTCGAACCCGACTGCAGAAAGCACCTTTTTAACCTTTCCAATTTCCTTCCAAATATTAATCTTTTATGACCGTGTTTACATAGTTTTTGTGAGATGCATTGTACAGTGTGGAATATTGGGCCACCTAGTTTATTAGTTTATCTTCTTCAGAATCGGAAAAAATCATTTTGAAAAGTACTCGCACGACGTGTCGTCGCTCCGCTGTCAGCGGCAGTGACGGCACTACTGATCTGCGGTCGGACGACAGTGTCGTCTGCCGCTCGACGACGTGTCGCTAGCTTCGTGTCGCTACCTAAGGAGGGAATTTCCTAGAAATACTTAGAAACCAGTAATGTCGTGACGACACGTCGTCTGCTGCCGCTGCGTGTCGTCCGCTACGAACTTGCACCTTTAAGTGATTATCATTGGGTTTACAATAAAATTTTTGCAATCTTTTTTTATTTTTCCTGTCGTAATATATCAAAAACGATCTGATATGTAGGTTTTTCAAGCTGCTTGTCCAGGCATTTTATTGAACAACTTTTTTTTTCAGAATTTCCCTCTGCTATTCTGCAGAGATTTTGCAGATGGATATCAAATATTTTTGCCAAATGAATATTTTATAAAAATTTAATTAATTTTGTATCCTCACATGGCGCTTATATAAGAATATATGCGCCAGTGTCCGGATCTTAAATTCCTAAATGTTGCTTTTATTAACTCTACTTATTACTAATTTTGCAAAATTTTGAAATGTTTTATTGAAAGATTAAACGAACTTACCTGTAAGTGAAGTTCAATCTTAATTATACGAAGTTCCTTTTACGAAACGGTTTAACGTTGTAGTCTACGGACTTGTGCTCCATTGCCGTCACATTTTCAAAGCTCCCTAAAAAAAATTTTAGAGACTCGCCCGCTTCCGCACTCCCTGTCAATGTCATTAGTTTAAAGCATGCTCATGAACAACCCCATATATTAAAATTTCAATGAGCAGGGTGGGTACATAGGGTGGGAGTACCGTTTCGTAAAAGGAACTTCGTATAATTAAGATTGAACTTCACTTACAGGTAAGTTCGTTTAATCTTTCAATTATACTTATTCCTTTTACGAAACGGTTTAACGTTGTAGATGTTTAAAGACAGGGTTGTGAATGAATAAAAGTACGAATTCAAATTTATAAAAAAATATTATTTCTTATTAAGCCTTCTTATCCTCGTTTATTTATACATTTTAATACAATTTACATAATCATAAATTCGTACCGTTACAATTATTTTAAATCAGACTTATGAAAAAATTAGGTGGTATTTATAGAATTACAGACTGTATTGCTAAACTCTAGCGGATCATCAAATACTGGTCGGTTATAAAATCTGGCAAACGTAGCTGAGTTACTTGACCACCCAGCGGTCTTCCTAATAAGGTCAATGTTAAGACCTGCCCTGCTGGCCGCAGATGTGGATGCATGCCTAGTGCTATGAGCAGAGAACACTGAAGTATCTATACCTGCCTCAGTTAAAGTAATCTTTATCCACCTACTTATGGACTGACCAGAAGCACTTCTGTATGGTCTGTTATGTGTTATTATTAAGTTATCTACTTCTTTCCTAATATCCTTAGTGGCCTTTAAATATGATTTAATTGTTTGCACTGGACAGATTTCTACTTTGTGTATGTAATATTTTAAATGCAAGATTGGTTGAAAGGAATTTGGTTTTGAAGTTTTTATAATATCAGGGATTTTTATTTGTACTCCATCTATGATAAACTTGATATTTTTTATATTGATTAATGAAAGCGTTTGAACTCTATGTCCAGATGTCAAAGCTAAAATTGTTACAAATTTTTAGTAAGCATATCCAAGCCTAAATTATCATTTGGGAATTTTAACGATAAGTAATCTAACACTACCCCTGGATTCCAGGTTACATTATACTTTGGAGTGGGGGGCTTGAGTCTAAATATTCCTCTAAAAAACCGTTTTAGTCGGTCATCCGGTCGAACCCTGATAGGGGTCTATACTCTGCAAGACACAGAATTTCCACCATAACTTTAATGAACTGTTGTATTGCTTAATTGTATTATTTGACAAGGAACTTAGCATGATATGAAGGGAAGAAGATGGAATGCCACGTTTTATGAATGCCTCGCTGACAACCTTCCTGCAGCCAGGGTAAGCTGATGATGAAGTGGGTGTGGTTCTCTGTAAGGAGATGACAGTAAAAATTCATTAGGCTCAAAAATAATGAAACCTTTTACTAAAAGTGGTTCAATAAGTGGGAACCATGGCTGCGATGGCCAATAAGGAAATACTAAGATACCTTCAGCATTATCTGTGTGTATTTTTTGAATACATTTGAGTATGAGTGAGAATGGCGGGAAAGCATAGAAAAAATAATCTCCCCAGTTAAGTGTAAATGCATCGACTGCCATGGCTTCGGGATCCCTCTTCCAAGATAAAAATCTTTTACATTTGTTATTAATTCGTGATGCAAATAAATCTAATTCTGGTCTACCAAATATGTTTGTAATTTTTTGGAAAACTGTTTCTGATAGTTCCCATTCAATATTATTTTTTCTGGACTCAGCGTCTGCTTCAAAATTGTCTTTTGTATTAATATATGAAGCAAAAATCCATATATTTCTTTGCTCACACCATTTCCATATTTGTCTAGCAATTTCATTTAGGTGTTTAAATTGAACTCCCCCCATTTTATTGATATAAGCAACTGCAGTAGTATTATCAACTCTAAGTGGTATCTCACAATTTTCATAATTTTGTGCAAAAAACTGAAGCCCAAATAATGCTGCTTTTAACTCTAAGTAATTTATATGATGTTCTTTTTCAATGGAAGACCAAGATCCTGAAGCTTTTTTAAATTTACATACTGCCCCCCCATCCTGATGTTAATGCATCTGTGTGAATTTCTAATTTGAAGTCATGTTGTTTAATTAAATTTCTTTTTCCAATGCTTTTTATCCACCAATCTAATTCTGGATTAATTTTACTTGACAATATCAGTTTTGCGTCATAATTTCCATTACTATTTAATAATGCTATATATTTCTCTCTTTCTAGTAATTTTGTATATACCAATCCATATGGAATGGCAGGGCAGACTGATGATAATAATCCTAATAGTTGAGAAAACTCTCTAATTTTACAATGTCTTTTTAATTTAAATTGTTCTAACTTCTTTAATATCGAAACTTGTTTTTCTTTAGGAACTGACATAGAAAGATCTTTAGAATCAAATGTGAACCCTAAGTATACACAAACTTGGTAAGGGGTTAAGATACTTTTATCAAAATTTACTATAAAACCTAAGTCTTGAAATAGACTACATGCCAAGTTTACATTATCACTGCATTTATTCCGTGAATAATGAAAATATAAGCTGTCATCTAAATAATGTGTCATAATTACATCTTGGCTCCTTAGGTGGGTTACCACTGGTTTCATGATCTTAGTGAACACAAAAGGTGCCGAACATAGACCGAAGGGTAAACAATTGAACTGATACAATTTTCCTTCAAATTCGAACCTAAGATACTTTTTTGAACAATCTGATATAGGTATAGAAAAATAATCTTTTAAATCCACCTTTGACATTAAACAGTCCTTATATAATAACTTACAAGCTGTTCCTGAATCTTCTAGTTTAAAGTGCCAAGTGTCTACATATTTATTAAGTTCTTTTAAATTAAATATAAATCTATAAGTGCCATTTGGTTTAGGAATCACAAAGATAGGAGAAACATATTGTCCTTTAATAAATGTACATTCTGATACAGCCCCAAGACTTAATAATTTGTCAATTTCCGTTTTTATAATATATGTTTCTTTCTTTGCCCACTTTTGAGGGTAAGGTTTATTAGATAATGGATGAGATACAAATGGAATTTTGTAGCCCTTAATCCATTGCAAAATGATGGGATCATTGGTTATCTTTGTCCAATTTGAATAACAAAATTTAGTTTTACCAGCATGACATACCTCTAATTCCGATAGTGAGGTTTCCTTGGTGGAGATTGTTTCCTCAGTAGAGTTTTCCTCTGTTGAGTTCGTTGGGGTTGGCGGCTCTGTGGTTGCCTCTGCTGTGGTCTCTGATGGTAATAGCGATTGTTCCGAGGTTGAAGGTTGTTGGCAGCGGGCTCCTGAAGTTTTTCTTCTTTTCCTTGATCTGTGCCCCAGTCCTTTGTATTGTTTGCGCTGACCTTATTTTTTCTGAGCAGTTTTGTCCAAAGAGCAATGCATCCGGTTTCTCATTCCTAATGGCATCTTTTATTATTGAACTTGTACCAGACAATGCAAAGTATTTTCTGGACATTGTGTCTTGGTGAAAAAGGTCTGCGCCTATTTTCGCTGCATCGCTAAGGTGTTCTATAATGTCCTTAGAGTTAATGTTACCTTTCATCACATTTGTTAGCACTTTGCCAATTGATGCTAAGACCTTACCAGTCAAGTTTTGCCTCCACATAAATCGGCTATCTCTTTTAATTGATGTTTCCGACATTATAGCCTTTATTTCTGGGTTAAGAGCTGGTGGTGTAGCCGGTAGGTTGGCTGGGATTGGGTACTTACTCATGATTTCGGTTCTCGTGTCTTTTCTTAAACCATCACGCATTAAGTTAGCCCATCTTTGGGCTAAATGATTATGAATAGGCTCTCCAGCATCTATCATATCTGCACCTTCTGGTCCCAGCGCCTGGAGAAATTCTGCCGGGATCTTGTCAACATCTGAAATATCATTATCTATTGTTGTCTAGCTGGACCCTAGCAGGCAGTGTTCCCCTTGAATCCCAAGACATATTTTGTCAACAAAGTTTATCATGTAAGTAACTAACATTTATGTCTAGCCTCAAAGTGATAGCTCTAAATTTGTAAAGATAACATAATAGCCTATCCTCTATTATTGTGATAGCTCTTTTTTTATAATGGAAACTGTCTTTTAATTGTTGCTGGCTACCTTAAATAACTCTAAAGTTTGCACACCTGAGTCCTCATGAACAGTGTCCTCTGGAGGATGTGAGGAGCCTGCAGTTGTAGCGGCATCCTCTGTTGGCAGGGGGCTGCTAGGTGGGCTGTTTGATGGAGTATTTTAAATCCTGTTCTCCTCTGCCTCCTCTTCATTCTTCCTGAGTCGTTTTTGCAACTTCTCAATTTTCTTCTTTAATTTTTTAGTATCTTCTGTACCATGTTTTCTTTTTCCCATCGTAATCACTTTTATAAATCGTATGTCCTACTGTCGCGACGTCAAGGAAAAAAGTAACAGACTTTCTAAGTAGTAAGTTTCTACCGGAAGGCCAAAGGTTTTTAAAAAATAGGAAGAAAAAAAAAATTACAATGCTCAGTAACATAACCAAAAGACCGGAAAACAATCTCTAAAAGAAATATGTACTTTTTGTCTATTCGTACCCACTAAAAAAAATAAGAAAACGGAAACGGATCCTTTGGGAAACAGAAAGATATTAAACATAACCTCTCTTCCAAAGGTTAAAGTATTGTGTTGAACAAAAACAGTTTTAACTGTAAAAAACAGTCTGTATTCCTAATGAATTCGCCGGCAAATAAAAGATGATATAAACTTACCCCTTTTTCTAGCAGTATCAACATAATCCTTTTGATTTTTGCTTAGGTTGTCGTCATTTTGTACTTACAATAATTTGTGTTCCTATGTTTTTCTTTAGAAAATTCTGTAAAGGGTTATCCTTGGGAAGGTATATATATATACTATTAAACACATCTTTTCTTGAAATAAACACTTTTTTCCACCTAAAATTAACTTTGTTTATTAAAACGCTGTGACAGCGCCGGTGCACAAAAAACCGTAATGACATTGACAGGGAGTGCGGAAGCGGGCGAGTCTCTAAAATTTTTTTAGGGAGCTTTGAAAATGTGACGGCAATGGAGCACAAGTCCGTAGACTACAACGTTAAACCGTTTCGTAAAAGGAATAAGTATAATTAATTACTAATTTCGTCAAATTTTCCCTACTAACTGTTGTATCAATCGCGTTCTCCGTGTTTTAAACGTTCCGTCATGAATCTTGGGCACTCAGCCAAAATGTGCACCATGTCTTCATATTTTTGTGGATCACAGACGCACGCCGGACTCTCCTTGCACTTGAAGCGATTCAAGTACGCGGAGAATCCGCCATGCCCTGTGATCATTCGAACCAAAAGCGGGTCTAACTCCATCTTTCTAACAATTTTATAAGCCTTTTCTGCGTCAGGAAAAAAAAAATAACTTGGTCGTAGACCCTGTTTCACACATCTTGTATTAAACTACTTTAACGCCCCGTCGTTAGTCTAGTGGTGTAAATGCGGGGCCAAGATCTCGGGCAACAACAGTTTAGAATTTTCAAACATTGCTCGGGTTAATGATAACCAACAAGCATTTGGCAATTTTAGCCTGATTATGCCTTTACCCATCATTGCTGTGGTAACTTGTATTCAATGAGGCCTCTGCCCTACAGTAGTACGAATTGTGGCTGTTACACGGAGAAATATTTATTTGTTATACAAGAGTACAAAATTCTTTTTTAACCGCGTGCTCAACTTTGATGACCGAGCAAGCAATGGATTCTAAAATTGAAAAAAATATTTTTTTCATCCCACCATCTCGGAAAGAGTATTTTTGCTCTTCGATATCTGAGTGCAAAAGCGGTTTTTATTCGCTAGAGGATAAAGTAAATTTGAATTTAGAACATCGCGTTCACTAGGTATGTGATTTCAAAACACCATTAAACCTATTTACTTTCATCTCCATGGTGCCGTATTTATCATACAACTTTTTTTTAATTTGTTGAAATCTCAGACTCTTAACCTCCTTAGAGTACTTTTGTTTTCAATTTGCTTTGCGCTCGCCATTTTGTAATCGTTCGTATTGTTATAAATAAGAAACTTGAAAACAAGTAAAAAAAAAAACGAAAATGAGTGATTCCAGTGACGAAGAAGTTTATTTTAATACTTACTTATCATAATGTTGTAGTAAATATGTACCTAAACTAAAATAAAAGTATCTTGTGATTGTAAATGTTTTATTTTGCATTTAGTCATTTCCTCGCAAAGGGGGGATGAAAAGTTACGTGTTGCACTCGAGTGCAAAGATTTTTCACCTTGTGCTCTTTTATTTACGTCGCTGACGCTCAGGATTCTAATTTTTGAATCTTTTGCTTGCTCGGTCATCAAAGTTGAACACGCGGTTAAAAAAGAACTTTGCACTCTTGTATAACAAATAACTATTACAATACCTACTACCAGAACGACTTGTAAAAACAAATCTATTAAAAGTCAACAAAAAACTGCGAGTGCTATCAGAATTAGTTTTAAGGATAAATAGTCGCTTAATTGCAAATACTAAAAAAATCTGGTAAATAAGTTAAGTGTACGAAACATGTCAAATAGTATCAGTTACTACTTTCTTTGTAAAGATCAAAATAATGAGTTAGTAATGGGCACAACTATGTTTAAGTATTGCTAGCAGTACAAATTTGATGGTAAAGTGTACCGAAAAATGTGTTTAATGTACCAGAAAATTCACGTTACTAAAAACTAGATTTTTAAAATATCATTTACAAAATGTATATAGCACTATGCGTTCTAGTTAACTTTTGTAAAACTGGTTAGTAAAACTAGACCTTTTTCTCCGTGTACTTTTTCAAAGTATTAAATCTGATCCTTCATGTAAACAGTTGAACATTGAATTCTTTAAGCTCGCCCGGAGCTTTAAAAACAATTCAACATCAAACTGTTTAATGGGAGCTTTGAAGCTAGTCATTGGCCTCGTGCATCCTTCCGGAGTTCCCCACGTCTTCCGGTACACGTCTTTGCTGTGTTTCCGGTTTAGAATAGTGTTGTTCGAATATCGGTAGTGTAAAATCGATACTTAGCCTATTTTTAGTTTTAACTGAGCGAAAATGGCAGAGAAACGAGACAGCCAAAGTTCATCAAAAAAATATTTGATTTGCGATAAATGGGAACACTCAATTTATTAGATTCAGTATCGATGTATTTTCCGTTTTTTAAATCGAGTATATAAGCAACCATTTTAAATTTTACATATCACCAACCACGACATCATTTATCTTGTCCCAAAATAAGTTATGATGATTCTAACATTCTAACACAGACCATAATCTATTACAAAGTCTAAATAGAAAGTTATTGTCAATGCCGTGTTATTAACTAAACATATTCAAAATACTGAAAAACGCGAATGACAAAGCGTTATAAAATACTAGCTGTTCCCCGCGACTTCGTCCGCGTCAATTTCCGTTATTGGGATCGCGATTATTTTTGCAACATTTTTCACTCATGCTTCGCTCCTATTGGTCGCAGCGTGATGTTATATAGCCTAAAGCCTTCCTGGATAAATGGACTATCCAACACAAAAATAATTTTTCAATACGGACCAGTACTTCCTGAGATTAGCGCGTTCAAACAAACAAACAAACAAACAAACTCTTCAGCTTTATAATATTAGTATAGATAAATAATAGTGATTCTTTGATTCAAAAGTGTTTGTTTAAGCGGAATAGACGATGTCAAATATTTTAAGGTAAATTATATCTTAATAGATCTTAATATATTATATGCTCAGCACTTTCTGCCACAAGCGGCGTAGAAATATTGAAGGTTGCATTATCAGGCACTTTATTATTAGTTAGACACGCAATGAATATAAATTATTATTATTTAACATATCATTAAAATATTATAAACTAGCTGGTGCCCGCGACTTCGTCCGTGTCAACTTCTGTTATTATGATCGCGATTATTTTTGCAACATTTTTCACTGATGCTGTGCTCCTATTGGTCGCAGCCTGATGTCATATAGCCTAAAGCCTTTCTCGATAAATGGACTATCCAACACAAAACGAATTTTTCAATTCGAACCAGTAGTTCCTAAGATTAGCGCGTTCAAACAAACAAACAAACTCTTCAGCTTTATAATATTAGTATAGTATAGATACAGAATTTATACAGGAAAATCATAATATTATTTCAGCTCCTTAGTCGTCCAAATATTATTTTTATTTAAAGTAATTTTTAATAGTCTTGCTTAAAAAGTCATTAATTGTATAAAACATTTTGTCTTAAGCAGGTTCCTCAGATTATATTTAAATTTACTTAATGTCATATTCCTCAAAGAAGGAGGAAGCTTATTATACATTTTTATTGCATTGCAGTACACATTTTTAGAATATAATTTTAGTCTACTAGTTGATACATAGAGTTTACTATTGTCCCTTATTCCAAGCATATCACCCTTTATTGGGTAAAGATAAAAGATTTTTATTTCGTTTACAGAAAGATACTTTTACAGTGTGTTTAAGGTCCTCTTTTAAAAAAATAATGTCTGTAGTAGAAACCTTGCTCTTATAGATACTTGCATTTTCTACCTTATGACTTAGTTATCAGTAGGTAGAATATGTAAGGTAGCCATATATAAAAATAAAATACACCTGCACATTTTCTTATGGACATGACATACTAATTAAATCGTTTGTCTATGTTAACATCACTATTGCACTTACCGGACACTAGGTGCTTGGCGCATGCGCGTCTTGACTCCATGTACAAAATGATCTAAAAAAAGAGATTATAGTTTATTTATTTTGCTTAGACACAATAAAATATTATACCGAATAAATTCAATACAAAAGTCATTAACATCTTAGGTGTTTAAGTTTAAAGAATATTTATTTTCTCATCAAAAACCATTCAGTCACTTACATGAGAATATTACAATCGTGGGTAAATACGAAATTGTCCAGCAGGTACGATCGAATTAGGTTGGGAGGAGTCCTGAGCTCGGTATACTTACACTTAGTATACTTATTTTCCACGCATGGCGACCCAGTTGGTGGACATAGTGGTGCACTGTTCCACCTACTTCGCAAAAGTCAAGTCCTGGTTGTTTAAATGTAGGAAACAATCTTTCCTATATTGCTTGGGGTGAAAGGGCAGGTGGGTTACAAAGGTGCTTTAGATGGTACGTTTAGCCGTTGGTACCGTGTTTTGACGCAAGATCGAAGTGAATAATATAAGAAACCTGTGGAAGGCGGCGATAATGGAGATTTAGAGATGTGTGGAGACTTGTAATAGATAAAGAATTAGTAATATGTTGTTATTCATTGTAAATCTTCCTTAAATAAACGACATCTTAACATGGTTTTAATCGCTACTTGGCGAGATGGAAATGACAGTTTTGCCAAAAGCATTCTTATATAACCTCTATTGTCACCTAAAACGATACCAATAGTATGATAATTCCTATTACAACAGGCACACAGTTGTATATTTTTTGCATTTTTCTTCAAATCAGAGCCGCATGTGTTTCCATGCAAAATGTCAATACCGAAGCGGGAACTCGAACCCGAGACGCCGCTAACTAAATATTGTTATTTGACACAACTGCGACAGACGTGTTGCATGCAAAGACTCGTGTTTACTGGCTATGTTTGGTTGCCGCAGGATTTAGGGTTCCGCATCGTTTTTTTTTTTTTTATAGCATGAAACATAAAATGTCGTGCATGTATGAGGACATTTACAAATGTTTAGATTATGTGAATAAAAAATTCCGTAAATAGGAATTTCCGACTGCCTGAGGTGTGACTCAAACCTGCAACCTTTCGCTTTCCGGGCTACTACTCTAACCAGACCTTCCAAGACATAGATTGGGTCGACGAATTAATTCAAGGCCTTGAGCTCTTAACCAACGGAGTTTCAGCAATATTTTCTTCATATGCACTCGAACATCCAAAAGAAATACCTAATTTCTTAAAAGTATACTGTGTGTTACTATGTCACCTATTTTTCAAAGGTTCTATGTTCCATGTAAATTACAAAAAAAAATCTCAGGAATAAAACTGAAAAGCAATGCATTGAATACTATCGTACAAGATGAGATATTACGTAATTTTAAGTTGGTGTCAATCTTTAAATTACCGACAATCGTCATGCATCGGTTTAATGTTTCTGTTTCCAAATAATATTTTGATTGAAAAATAAAGTAGCGTATTAAAAATATTTAGAAAAAATCGTAAACCTTCCTCATGGCTCTACCGTAGTCGGGTAAAGAGAGTTTCTTTTCAGATTTTCCAGTTTCCAAAAGATTCAAATGCTTTCCAAATTCAAACTCTGAAGAGGTTTAAACTTCTAAAAAAGTTTGTACACGGAAACTGCAAGAAGCCGTTCGGATTTCAAAAAAGGAAGTCACGGAACCGCGTTTTCGATTCCAGCCACACTTTCCCTCAGAGTTCTAGGCACGTTCGACGTGTGAATCTGCCCCAATCTAGTGCCGGGTGCAACATAACACGCCCTCTATACGGTCTGCTGCAATTCCTGCTGATATTTTGTGTGGAAACCCGATAATCGTGTTGTACGTCGCTGTCCTATTGGTTGGCCTATGTAAGCCACAGAATATGTAGCATTGAAAGTACAAAGAGTAAGTTTTCTTAATACACGTAACTACTAGGCTGTATGAGTTTGTCTGTATTTTGTTTTTAATTGTGTGCTAGTATTGTTACTAGCGCTCCGCCTAGTTTTTTGGGAATCGGCTTTATCACACTCTCAGTTCTAAGGCTCTCTTTAGAGTTTAGAGATCACTTAATTATCTTGCAATCGCTGTCTCTAATTCTCAATACCAAATTAAGAAAGTTTTGGTTCAACATTCATACTTCCACCACACTCTAGACTCCTCTAAGGACGAACACTACCTTGTGTAGTTAACGGGGAAAATATAGTTTTATTGTTACAGATAGGCACTCCAATAGGCAGACAAGAGTAGGCTAATGCCAAGAAGCAGCAACGCACGAAACTTGGTCAGTAGCAACGGCTCAATAATCATTCTACTGCAAGGCCAAGGACTCTATCATTTAATTTAAGTTACCTACTTCAGGTTAGGATGGGTAATAGGTAACAGACAATAGCTTTACCGCGGCAGTCTCCGAGTGCCACACGTCTTTTTTTACATACAGTATGATTTTTGGCCGTATCCATCCAAAGTTTTAGATTTTTGGCGGACATTTTATATGTAGGTGCTATAACTAGACATTTTGTACTGGGCTATACAAAAAGGAAAAATTATGATATTGATTTTTGTCTCGTAGAATAATTCTTTTACTTACTTACATACTTACTTTTTGTATTATTGGATAGTGATTTAAATCTCATCCTGTTAGGTAAATGGCATGATAAGCCGAAACCAGCCTATGTTAACATTGTGCATGTAAATACTACGGTGAAGTCAGAAAAAAAAAACATTTTTGAAAATAATATTTTCATAGTAGGTAACTACTCTACTCCCTAAAATATGAGGTACTTATACACTTTTATATTTTCTAAAAAGTATTTAAGTTAATGTTAAATTAGAGAAATGACTGTGTTGTAGAAAAATAAGTGATCTTTCTAGTACTAATCTGTGGGCTGAAATATCAACAGGATCTATCGTTCCACTCCGTAAATCCTGTCAGAACCAGATTAATCTAGACGGAGATAGTGTCTAGATCCGCGCATGACATCGCTCTACGCCTGGGGATTAAGATTCAACCACATTCCGATTATTTAATGCCAAGAGTTTTAATATAAACACGCTCAGATTATATAAATTTCACTAAACTTTCGCGGATATGAAATAAAGAGTTTTAATAACATTAATATTTTTGCAACTGGCTTTCTGTTTAAGTAAATGGCAATCAATTTTTGTTTTTATGGTGTGGACTGGGAGTTGAGTGATTTGATTATTGTATAGAGAGCATTAACAATCTTAACACGAGCACATAAACATTTCTCAATGAAAAGCAGAAAATAATTTACTAACTTTTGGTCGGTATCAAACAAAATTCTCCGATAAACAGCTAAAACCTTCGACATTATGAAAGTTTTTAGCACTGTCAGGGTAAGTTTCCAAAACTATTCAATGAAATGGAAAGGAAATCTTGAAAGATATCACGTGCCAATTTTGAGTTGTTTTAGGCACTGATTTAATATGGTTAAACTAACATATAAGCAGCAGCGTCTTCTAATCACCATTGGGCAACGTTAAGGCGGTTTTCTCATTGCACCGCTCTTCGCCGCGGTCCGCGGGACATTATAAATAAATAAATAAATATTTCAGACATGCCACACTGGGCCACACAGAGCCATCTAGTCCCAAATTAAGCTACTATTAAGTATCCTGTCGTATGGGGTACTAGACAACCGATAAACTTACTTATATACTTTTTTTTTGTAAATAAATTCTGATAATACATAGAAAACACCCAGACCAGTACAAACAGACATGTTCATGCACACAAATATTTGTACTGTGCGGGTTTCGAACCCGCGACTCATGGCTCAGAATCAGTGTTTACTACCGCTGATCCAAATGGTCGTCTGATTGACGTGTCGTTATAATCAAACATTATACCTAACTCCCGTGCGCTAATACGTTATCAGTGTGTTGTACCACGTGTGTTTTCTATACAAACTGAGGTACTTGCATATAATGTTTAAATTTGCCATCTCGCGAAACGCGTGCAGTGGTCCAAACACATTTGTATTTAACCAGGGGCCTTATTCAGCTATTTCAATTGCAGTTAAAACGTGATTGAACTGGGCGATTTTGACATTTAGCCCATACTACAACTGTTAAAAACCTGTTATTCAATTACGATTGTGGTACGATTTGGTTAGCTGAATTAGGGTCCAATGCGTACGGACTTAGTCTACTTCATCTAACTCCACTGTAAAACTACCCTCTCCGTTTCCCATTGTTCGTTAAAAGATATCCCGGGGCGGACATTTTGTTAACCTTTTCTTAATCTATTTGCACCATTTTTATTCGTATCTGGATTGGAAAATAATTAGAAGCAAAAATATTTGTATTTATAAAACCGGTAACGCTTTTAGAGTTCCGTGGGCAAGACAAGGAACCTTCATAGTGATTTATTTGACTTAATATAATTACACACTATGTGTTTCATTATAATATGTAAGACGTAATACATATGAAACAGTCAAAAAGGGTCCTTAGCTTTAGTCGTGGCAGACTTATCTCGACGCTGATATTTAGAGACTATTAGTACTATTCGTAGTACGAATGTATGTAGAGTAGAATGGAATAACTTTTTTATCATCTAATCTATTAGAAATGTCGTAAGGCTTCTCGTTTCGCAAAAATGTTCAATGTAACATAAAGTTTTAAAAGTAATATTTTTTGTTAGAGCCAAATGTTTCTTTCCCGCGCAATATTAGTAAAAAAAAATGTAGCATTTGCGTAAAACGAAGTTAAAAGAAAAATTATCAGAGCTAAGTACAGTGTTTAAGCTTAAGAGGTGACCAATTGTGGTGTTAAACGTATTTGAAGTAAGAAAATTTCTAAACAATGCCGTTGAAAATGACTTAGATAAAAATTCTAGTTCCATAAAACTGAGAAATTAAGTGTAATGTGGTGTTAGCGAGTTAATAAATATCGAATAAAGGAGAACTACCAGAAGGTCACGGCAAGCAGCGTCTTCTCTTTACCATTGGCCAAACTGCGATCGCCATTCATCTGCCAAGCGTGGCAATTTTGGCAAAGTTCTTCTTTTGCAAATGTCTGTGTTAAGCACTAAACTAGAGAAATCATAAAACAACAAAATCTATTATTTCGGTATTTTGAACATGGTAATACGGAACACACAGCACGACGTGCTCCGACACGCACTTGACCAGATTTGTACGATGTACCTACCTATAGGAATGTAAGTGATGTATTAGTTTATTCCATGCAACATATTTTCAGAACGTACCTTAGTATGCTAAAAAGGCTACACTCAGAATTTCATAAACCTCCTTGAATTTACGTGAACTCTATATACATTGATAATGGAAAATAATTAATATTTTTTTGGAAATTCAAATTTATGTAGATTTCTCTTATTGGAAAAAGTCCTCACATGTACTAATCGGCGCTTTTTCATTGGTTTTCAGTTTCTGATTGTGTTTATAGTTTTTTCATTATATAATAACGACTCGTTTTCAACAGTATTTATAAGTACTTTGTTACTGGTTTTAACTAAGAAAACCATTTACCTTAAACCCTGTACAGACGTTGCACTTTGTCTTTTGGACTGTCTCAGCTCCAGTTAAAAACAAGTCTGCAACTTTGATTAACACTCGTTTGACTTATTTCGAAGCATCAATTCTAGTGTCGTGTAACATCATCAATTCTCGAGACAGTATTCCAATAATGATGCAGTTTAAATTCAAGAGCTAACCGTCATAAAACCCTTAGTAAGTCTTAGTACATGATATGTCAAAACAAAAAAGCCATATCATGCTTTGAGCAAAATTAAAAATAAATTTAGAATTATTGAGTAAAAGCATTAACAAAAAATTGGTTGTTTGTAAAGTAGGTTTACGATCGAGATGTTTACGTGATAACGTCTTATTGGTGATATAAGTTTATGGGAAGTAAGGAATTAATGAAGATAACAATTTTTTCAAATTTTATATTACATCTTAAACATTCAACGAAAACTTAACCGCACGAGAAAATCTCCATTCGTTTGTATGCCGCTAGAGTGAGAGAGACGGAAGATCGGTCCACTCACTCGAACGCTATGCCAGCCTCCGCTCATGAGGATTCCGCGTGACAAGTTTCACGGAATGACTGGCAGCGCTCGAGATGAGACGGGAGATCGGTCCGTCTCTCTCTCTCGTTATACCTGCGATCGCGCTCGTGAGGTTTTGGTGTGACACAAGTTTCTGAACATGTCACCCGACTAAAACGATTTTAAAGACGTTATCATGTCAAAATACTAAATACGTAGGTACCTATTTTGGCCAAGAATATGGTCTATCACCCAAAGGTCTATCACCCAAAGGTCGAAAATCAATCGCGCGGCATAGAACAACACGCTTGATTTTCCCATTCAAGAACATTCTAACAGCTACTGTTACGGACTTTTTGTAGTGACGATGACAGACTGGCCATTAGTTTGAAAATTATAAGACTGATTTTGGAAGACGAGCTTTTTGACAGCGACACGGACGACGTACATTTTTCCTTATTATTATTTTTGTGTTGATTTGTTTAATTTTTCAGTTTAGTTTTGTGTAAATATTTAATTAAATTCTAGTGTTTAATAAACTCCTTGACCGAAGCAGCAAAGAAGTTTCCTTGAGCCGTTAATGTCGTTAAAATCATTAATATTCTCAATTAAAATAAAATAAATAAAATAAAATTCTGACAGCTTATCTGATACGTCATATCATATCTGTGAATCTCTTTCATTGTTATAAGGTAATAAGTCCATGAGTTCAACCTTATGGCTATTTTACTGACAAATTAAATTTTGTAAAAACTAGTAGAACACTTTATTGGCCAACCTTACCAAGTTTCTGAATCTGGCCACTAACGAAGAAATAATAAAAAATCAAATTTTGGAATTCTAAAATGGAACTCTTTAGGGGCTATTTTTTAAGCGCTCATAGGATTATGCTTCTTTGTGGTTAGTTTCTGTCACGAATGTTAAGCAACGCTGGAAAACCTCCAACGGCGGGGTGATGTTGCCACAGCGTTGGCCTTACTGTCCACCAATCCGCACTAGGACAGCGTGGTGGAACTAAGGCCTTAACCCGTCTCTATATTATAGGTAAAGGAGAGAGACCCGTGCTCAACAGTGAGCGTTAATGGGTTGTTATTTTACTATACTTTTTATATTGCTACACTGACATTTGTTTTTCATGGATGACGTCCTTTCGAAAGTTGTGTGCCGCTATCAAAATTAATTTTTTAACGTTTTCGTTCAATGATTTTTTTGTTGTGATCAAGTCCTCAAGAGAGTTGCCAGAGACTTTAATTGATGATGAAACACCATACTGCAGCTATGTGTGTTCGTGATTTGAAGATTTTCATGTGGATGTGATCATCTGAAGGTATATTGATACCGTGACAAGGACGAAATATTTACACCGTACGACTACTTATTGAAACTGACAAAAAAATATTTGAATTCGTGCTTTGTTAGACACCGGAATGAGCCAAGAGAAAAATATTTTACATCTACAACTGGAGGTTCAAAGCTTTGCTCTCGATGGACACAGCATGACATTACGGAGGGTCTGAAACGACTGCGTGTCCAGTGGTGCCGTAAAATGATAAAATAGTTTAACGGAGGGACAGATGGGCTGTCTTTAATATTCTGACAGAAGACAAAACACTGGTGTACTGTTTCGAACTTGAAAGAAAAAGCCAATCGGTAGAGTGGGTCCTACTTCTTATTTTTCAGACTGAAAATTTCTCGCATACTTCCAAGATTTTGATTTCATTACAAATGATGGCCGACTACTAAGTTTGGTGGCTTTGGGGATTTTTTAATATTCTCTTTAATAATTACTAAAAGTAAAGTCCTCCATTGCATTATGGCAGAAACCCGTCGACCACGAACACGAGGTATCCTTTTCTTTCCTTTTATGTTTTTTGCTTTTTTTTTTTGTTAATTTCAAGTATATAAACACAGCATCTATTTAAAAATGTATTTAAAGATAGCCCCATTTTCAAATATATTTCGATGTGCCTACTAGAACCTTCTAGCATTTGTTCCAAAATACAGATTGTCTTCATAATACAAAAATTTTCAGAATTTCTTTTTAAAACTAATGTTACTCCTGTAGGTACTTTATTTTTAGCAAACACAGGTTTTTTTTTAAACATGTTTATTTTGTAAGAAAAATAGCATAAAGTCGTCAGATCCGTGATCCTGGGTTCTATTCTCAAACGGTGACCCCTTTTTTAAATATTTTGTCAAGTCTATGTGTTAGTTTTGTCATCGTTTTTTTGTGTCGTTGTTACTATATACATTTCATAATTTAATTAGGTCTTATCAATCCACACAACGGACTGAGCTGAAAACTAGACTAAATCTAAAAACAAAACAAAGCATTTCACTTTAACTTTAAATACACCGTTTCTAAGCGCCTCATACCTCGACAAGTTCTTGTTACTCCTCGGCATGCTACTAACTTACTACTTGGTTTGTTTCTGGCTGTTTCTTACGACCTGTGTCGCAGACCAAAATTTACTACCACCCGTTACAGTGTAGCAAATATAATAATAGGGCGTCGTGAGATATTCTGTTTGTGTTTTGCATAACAAACATGACCCCATCTAGTTGAACATCTAAGTACAATGCTTGGTTCCACGTTAGGAGTCGTAAACCAAGCTTACTAATGTATTTAGACTGTGGCCCAAGTTTAAGCGTGCCTTTGAAATATTAATTATTCGGTATTATGAAGTTGAGAGATGCCGAACGTCTTGAAATAGTTCAAACAACCTGGCTTTGATAAGTTTGACTCTGGAATGCGTCGAAGAAAACCAGGCAACTGATTGGATTATTATAAGTTTGTATAGCCCTAACAATTCACAAACAAGAGTTTTTTATTATTTTTAACAAGAAATATCACAGCTATTTTATTGACACTTGAGTCACTTACAGAGTTCCATATGTGCATTAAAATAATCTTTTTTTATTTTCAGACGACCATTTGGATCAGCGGTAGCAAACGCTGCTTCTGAGCCATGGGTCGCGGGTTCGATCCCCGCACAGTACAAATATTTGTGTGCATGAACATATCTGTTTGTACTGGTCTGGGTGTTTTCTATGTATTATAAGTATGTATTAACAAAAAAATCATAATATAAGTAAGTTTATCGGTTGTCTAGTACCCCATGCGACAGGGTACCTAATAGTAGCTTAATTTGGGACTAGATGGCTCTGTGTGGCCCAGTGAGGCATGTCTTAAATATTATTATTATTATTAATTTATGTCTGCTAGCACGACAACTGTACCCTCTTTGAGGGGTATGTGAGATGTATCGCGGAACCATTTGCTTCGCTGTGAAAGCTGGTGTAGATACTCTACGCTCCAGCGTTTCCAAAAATGTTGCACGGCTTGTTGGATAACCTGCCAGCGCACAAGACGTGACAGATTATCGTCGTTAAGGTTAAGTTCTGGTAACGAAGTTAATGGTTCCCCGATGAGGAAATGTCCGGGCGTTAGTGGTAGTGGATCTATAGGATCACTACTCTGAGTAGTAAGTGGGCGTGAATTTAAAATGGCCTCGATTTGGCATAAAAGAGCGTTAAACTCATCGTACGTTAACGTTAAATTGCCGACAACGCGATATAGATGGGTCTTCATGCTTTTTACAGCAGATTCGAAAATCCCGCCAAAATGACTTGCGTAGGGGGGATTGAAGTGCCATGTTATGGCAAGGGAGTTAACCTTTTGATTAAGAGAAGATTGAACATCGTCGCGATTAAGAAAATCATAAAGCTCTTTCAAATATCGATTGCAACCAACGAAGTTGCAACCACAGTCGGAATAAATATCTGTGCATAATCCTCGACGGGATATGAACCGTCGTAAAGCATTAAGAAAAGATTCAGTAGATAGATCTGGTACAAGTTCTAAGTGCAGCGCCTTTGTGAACATGCATACAAAGACACATGCATAGGCTTTAAATACGCGAGCGTTACGTTGTGAACCAGATTTTAAATTAAAATGACCCGCGAAATCAACCGCCACTTGTAAGAAAGGGCGAAGAGAGCGTACTCTTGCCGCTGGAAGAGAAGCCATGGGTGGCTGTGGAGCGACGGGTCGCGTGCGGAAGCAGCGGACGCAGCGTCTGGTGCGCGATCGAATCACACGTCGAGCGGATAGTATCCAATAGGATTGAGAAAGGAGGTATTGTAAAGTTTGTGGACCTACGTGTAAGTAAATAACGTGATGATAGTCTATTATAAGCGTTGTAAGCGCATGGCGCTTAGGCAAAAGTATAGGATGTTTTGCGTCGTAAGCTAAATGAGAGCGTTGAATTCTGCCGCCGACCCTGAGAAGTCCGGCGTCATCAATAAAAGGTTTAAGTTTTTGTAATTGATTAGAGCAGTTATCACCTTCTCTAATGCGTGATAGGTCATCTGCAAACTCTGTTTTTTATTTAATTATATCTATAATAAATAAATAAAAAAGAGATAGCAAGAGATGCAAGATAGCTTTACATTAAATACTTTAATTTACCTACTTTAAAAGTAAAGTATCGGTCTATAATCACCCCACTGCAGGGAAAAAGCCTCCATCACCGAATTTAAGTTTTCATAGCAATGATGGGTAGGTACAGGCATAATCTGGCATAAGCCTGGTACATAAACCAGATCGATGAGGCGTTATTATTGCAATACCGATAGATAATTTCAAAATTTGATTACACCTTATATTATTACAGCTGTTACCATAATACATACAACGGCCATTAGGGGTAAAAATTTAAAAAGTTTAATAAAGATATCCTAAATTAACACAGAATTGCAAAATTTTGTGTTTCTTTTATGTTTCTTTCTTCTTCTCATTTTCAAAGCTGTATCAAAACTGTACTTGTGGTAGAATAGTAGTATAATGTTAAGCTAAAAAAAAAAAAATTGCTCTTTTATGTTTCCGCTTTTTACCTCGTACACCTACACGTGGATTACGTAGTGGGATGTGTTACTAATTTTATTACTTAAGTTTAGCAATAATTTAACTATGTAACGCATTTGTTTGTGATCCCTAAAAAATAAAATAAAAATAAAACGGGGTAGTTCAATAGGGGTAAAGATTTTGCGTCGTGACTAACAATATTTTAGTAGGAATTTTAAATATAAATTCAACGTCGATAAAACAAAAATCGAAGATCCGGTAGGCAATAACGACTGTTACAGACGATATTCAGTTTTGGTCGTTGTAGTATTCAGGCTGTAGTAAGTAATAGAGGGCAGCGAAAAACACTAAGGCCGCAAACTGGACGGCCGCGGGTGCGGGCGCGGGGGCGACTGCGGTGCGGGCGGCGAGGCTTGTTGCCCGCCGCCCGCCGCGGCCCTCCAGAACGGTTAATACAAACTTAACACGCTGACATGAGCCTAATTCAGCTCAATGAAGATTGTTTTGCTTTAAGCCTAAGGCTTGTATTGTTGCCAAATTCTATGTAGTTGTAATTGATCATATTTTTGACCAGGTGGTTGTTTCCAAAACACGATTCTAAAAACTTTTCTCGATAGAAAATAATCTCAAAGTAGCCTCTGAAAATACATAAATTACCATTTTTCTCAGCAGTCCGTATAACAATGATAGTAAAATTTTGCTATATTGTATATTACATGTTGCTTAAGCAAATGGCGGATTTAGATTTTTAATAAAATGGCAATTTTAAATTGCAATTGAATTTTGTTGTCTGGCACTTAGGCCCTTCAATTCCATGCGCTTTTTCTCTGTCACACCTACGGGAATCGACAGTGACAGCTGCGGCGCGTTGCAAAGAAATTCAAAGATGAATAAATTTGTGGGCGTATTCATTGCTCAAAGTCATCGGCTGCAGTCAGCGTCTAAAGCATAAAATATCAAGTCGCGCGAGCCGCGCGATGCACCGCGGTCGCCCCCGCGCCCGCACCCGAAGCCGTCCAGTTTGCGGCCTTAAGGAAATGCCAAGAGACAAAACTTTACATATGTGTAATGTACACGATTACGTGGATTTTTTCTCGATTTATTATATTTTCTGAAAATAATTATCTTTGTTAAGTTACGTTTAATGTCATTGACAAGCAATACACCGTGCATTTTGAACATCCTGACAAACGAAGCTCACGTTATGTAGACACTATGTATAACATCTTGGCAGAGTTATTTTTATTTTTTTATCAATAAAAAAATATCTAGAAAAATATAAACTGAATTTTAAACTATTAATTTCGAAACAAGCTCAGACGAACATAGGTGTATCTGTGTAAGGTTCATTCATCCAGGACCCGATCGTAGCAAAATAATACGTCCGTGTGCGTCACAGCATGATTCAAAATGATTACTCTTTTTTGTATTCATTTTTTAATAATTAAAAAAATATTATGTCATTTTTAGCGCACATAGCCCAATGCTTCTTCGTGATCAGTTTCTGTCACAAATGTTAAGCAACGATGGGAGCGGTCACTAATTGGATGGGTGACCGTTTGTGGCATCATAACTTGAGCGCTTCCGTGCTTCGGAGGGCACGTTAAGCCGTCGGTACCGGCTGTTGTCACAAGGTAACAGTCGTTATGCCCTGTTGGAGGCCTTCGAGCGGCTTGATAAACGTCCAAGGGCGGGGTGATGTTGCCACAGCGTCGCCCTCCCCGTCCATCAACCCGCACTAGGCCAGCGTGGTGGTACTAAGGCCTTTGTCCCTCCCCTAAAAAGGAGAGAGACCCGTGCTCAACAGTGAGCGAAAATGGGTTGTTATTGTTGTAATGACATTTTTTTTACTTCTAAACAATATCAATTCTTAATTATAACACCCCGTCGTTTTTACGTCGGGGGTAAAAAAATTAAAAATAGAACACTACCACCATAGCAAATTACCTCTGGTATTTATTGAATCACTGTTAACTGCTTCTCATTCTGGCATTTTTGTAAAAGTAGCCGCTTTTTGCGTTAGCGATAAATTCGACTTTATAAACAACTAAATGAAAAGTTTACTGTAATTTAATACTATAGGTATTTTTCTAAGGTGTCTAATTTTTTGAGAATTGGTTTTGTTTAAAAGTAATAAAATTGAATCAATTAGGGGTAGCACATAGCTCTATTAGTCCCCTTAACACTTTAAAAAAAAAACAACAGACGCTAATCGCTTATTACTTAGACCATTCACCAAGTTTTAGCTAACCCCTTAATTGCACAGCAAACCCAAAGCCGATATTTCAATGAACATCGCGACATACAGACTTGTGCAAAGACAGTTCTACGGCGAAGTTAGTTATATCATGTTTACAATCAAAATTCAGTTGTATGTCCACTACTGGCTATTATTACGGACTATTATTGTTTGTGCTATGTCTGGAGAAAATAGACTTCACGAAGGATTTGTCAATTCTCATTGATACAAGTCTCGTTTCTAGTACCATAAATCTCGATTATTACCCCTGTTATATTGACCCTGTATTTTATCCTACCACCGCTATGGGACAAGTGCTAGTGCCGAGAAGAAGCAGTACATGAAACACAATCACTATTGTAAATTTACTTTTAAAGAAGTAAAATACATGAAAATAGGTTCCAGTAGCCCTTTTTTATTAAAATTGTTTTACAGAGAATTCAGTAATACTATGGTTATTTGTAGAAAATTCAAAACCATTTTACAATTAACAACTTTGAGCAGACTTATCCACCACCATTTATCCCAAACCATACGTTTTGGTACAAAATTTAATACTTATTTCAGTTAGTATCCGTGCAACCGCCACCACTTAACATTTGGACCACACCATGTCCCAGCTAACCCCTAATTTGCGAGCAAACTCCGTCGATATTTCAGTGCAGAATACCATGACGGACTCGCCTTCGGATAAGACGGCTGCATGCTCGAATGCTTACTGTATATCAAAATGCTTCGGATACCGGTCAGTGCTCGATGAGAATTAAATTCTGATTGAACCGATCTGTATATAAAAGGATACGATTGGCATGTTTTTATTTGAAATGTAGGTATGTTTAAATATGTCAAAATCTTAAAGTAGGACGTGAGGCGACTGGTGAGAATTTGTTAGTATAATGGTAGCGTATTTAGATGTTTTTTGTTGTTGTTTTGTCTGCTAAGAAAGTAACCATAACTTTATCTTCAAATTGAGTACTTATTTGGATTGTTTAAGTATGAGTGCGTTTGTATCCTGATTGTTATCAAATTTTAGTTTAAATCAGTATTTTAAGTAAACTTTACATTTTGTTACAATTTGGAATTATTTCTGTTTTTATGTCAGTGCTCATTCATATTTTCTGTAAAAAGAGACTTAAGGTTTTTTTTAGCTTTTGTTTCACCCATAATTGCTATGGTAACTTGAATTCAATGAAGGAACCCTTTCCTTGAAGTTGGATGATTATAGGCCGTTACTTACTTACTTTTTTAGCGAACATTGTTAGACTTTAGGTCAAGTTCAAGATAATCTGTTATTAACCTTACTTTTTAGTAGTAGATCTATAAATATTGTATTACGCCGTTGGCTTTCAAACAAATAAATAAAATAAAATAGATTAATAAATTCTGTTTATTATTATGTATTTTCTACTATGACAATAGTGGTTCTTCTCTCCCTTTGCCCCAATAACACTTCAGCTAATGAATATTTAGAGCGATCACGAATATTCTACTTCACCTTAGATTTTTTTACTTCAGATTAAATGCGCTGGAATGTAATTATTTAGCATCGCTCTCTCAATCGCCTGCTGTGTATTTTTAAACTTTATAAGATCTAAAGTAAAAAACCATGTTTGAAGTATCATTGCCAATACACGCTGATCAGTTGTCCAAAGTTTAAGGTATGTGTTAAAGGGTAGTTTCTTAAACTTACGGAAGCGGATAGGACATGGACATTTGACACCGTAAGAAGATCCATTGGCCGTTGAGACGCAACGGTTCTGTAGACTGAACGCAATGGACTGAACATGGGCATTTCACACCGTAAGAAGAACCAATGGCCGTTAAGCCTTAGGGCTAAAGGTGCTGTAGAGTCCACGCGCACCAGAAGACGACTTGATATGCCACTGAAGCTACCACCGCTATTCTTCATCATCATCTCATCATTGACGACCATTTGGATCAGCGGTATTAAATGCTGCCTCTGAGCCATGGGTCGCGGGTTCGATCCCCGCACAGTACAAATATTTGTGTGCATGAACATGTCTGTTTGTACTGGTCTGGGTGTTTTCTATGTATTTAAGGTATAAAAGTAAGTTTATCGGTTGTCTAGTACTCCATACGACAGGGTACTTAATAGTAGCTTAATTTGGGACTAGATGGCTCTGTGTGGCCCAGTGAGGCATGTCTTAAATATTATTATCTCAAACAAACGACACTCGCTGCTGGACATGGCGTCCTACAAAAGTTTCCAAGACGATCGCTACGAGAAAACCTTCACCCAGCAGCTTTTCATGACCTTCATCAGATCTTTGGTCCGCGCTGGATGGGGGCCTGACCACAGAATGATATCCAGTGCCCATTCATCATTCTAGAAAAGGCATTTCCTTCCGAATGGTCATCGGTCCTTTTGACTGTGTGATATTTAGGGGAGGCATGAACCAAATGAAGGGTATCGTATGGCGAGAAAGATAACGAGGAAATAGAGGAAACTAGCAAGTTTGCTCGCTGATTTACTTTATGTTTTTCCATAATTTGCTTCAGAGTTAATAAAAATGTGTTGTCACGTTGTGATTTCTGAGCTGCGCACTAATCTCTAAATACTCACATTTAGTTAATACATTCATTGTTTCATTATTAAAACACATTTAATTTCACTTCAATAATAATCGAGTTTTGTTGTTTTGGTTATTGATCTGTCAATGACAAGGAGCTGTCAGATGCGCATGCGACTGTCCGTATGCTCCGAATGACTAAAATAACGTTACGTTCGTTTGTCTACGTTTAGCAAACGCACGGAACACATACTCATTTTACAAAGGTCGAGAATGATTTATTTCAATAAATATAATAATATTTGTTTTCTATATTTTTACGATTTGTATGTTAAAGTCATAACTTATTTAATGAAACTTCACGCAGCCGAAGTAATTTTCATGAGCCTGGCAGAATGACGTTTTTGACCTTAGACAGATGTTTAAAAAAGTTAATAAAAATAGTAGTGTTGCAGGTTTACAAACATTGGGAATTTATTTGGGAAAAATACTTGTCTTACGGACTGGCTGGTAAAGAAAACAAATTAATTCAACGACCATACTGTAGTTTATAATTATAGTTAGAATATTAAAATAATGTAAATCAATAACCTAAAAAGTTTGAATGTTTTCTTGTTAGTTTAATATGTGTTTTACAAAGAAATAGTTCTTTGTGTTGTTTTGATTGTTTTGGGGAGATTTGAGTTAGTGAACTGAGCACTCGGAAATTCCTTCGTGACAATGATTTGCATTTTTGCAATTTGGAGGTTTCGTTCGAGGATTTCATTTGATTGATTTCATTCTGGTATTCGGCTTGGTGTTGTGAAGATGTCGAGGAGGACACCTTCGCTCTGGCTGTCGGCCAGGAAACCTAAAGAGAAGGATGGAGGCCGACACCTCAATTTTGTTTCCGGCTTATAATCGCCGTGTTTAATATTTTGATTTTGTTCCGGATAAGTGCCGTAAGTATATTTGCTGATTTCGAAGGATTTTGTTCATTGAGTCGCTTATTGCAGTTCTATAACATAAGTGGTTTCTTTCAGATCTTTTGATGGCCGCTTGGTTTGGCTACCAGGCTTAGCACATTACCTTCCGTTTTACGCTGACTTTCCGCTGATCTAATGAACGACGCAATAAGCTTGTCTCGATGAGATTCGGGTTGGTACCACGCCACGTGGATGCATAAGGTTACCCTACCCTATCCTTGTTGAAGTAAGTGGAAACATCTTCTTAATCCAGTTAGCAGTCTACATTCCGGTTGCCGTTTATTAGTATTCCGTTCATAATTGAATTCAGATTATTCCGTTTAGTATAATTTACATGATAAGTTTGGTGGTACAACTCGCTCAGAAGTAGGGGTAATTCAGAGCCTTACAAAGGACTCACGCCTGAGATTTCTGTGTAGCTTTTTAAGAGGTGGTAAGCTTGGCCGGAGCTAATAAATATATTCTGTTAATTCATGCTCGTCTCTTTATTTACCACCTCATTCTGTTCATCCACATCAACCCCCACACCCTCTCCAACCCCAAAACGTTGCAGTGTCATAGTTACAATATTTGGAATATGTTGTTGTTTTACGTTAAATACATGACGCCCCGTTGGTCTAGTGGTTTGAATAAAAGGACCTTGGGATGGAGGTTTGATTGCCGGGTCGGGCAACAAATAGTTTCGAATTTTCGAACATTTCCCGAGTTTGTGATCACCAACCCGCGTTTGGCATGGCAAGCGTGGTGATAATGGCTTATGGTAACTTCAATTCAATGATGGAGGTCTTTCGATGATTTTAGGCTGTTAATCTTACGTCATATATCAAGATTGAATACTTTTTTTGACAAATAATTCAATAAACATTTTAGCTACTTAATGCTAGTTGTAATATGAAAAAAAAAACACGGAATCATTATATGCGAAAAAATTGCTCATAAGTAAAAAAATGGAAAACATACCTTTTGTAAAGAGGTGTCAAAGACTTTATTTTCAAACTAGGTGACCTTCTACCAAGTAAGTACTTTGTGTCTCACCTTCGCATCATCTTTTTGATGTAGAACCGATTATAGGAGATTAAATTGTTGTGAACATTATCTTCCTTCCTAGAGAGAATGCAACGTCTACTCTCTACAGATGAGCAAACTGCGATCGCCAACCAAGTCTGGCGATTATGGCGGATCCTCTTTGCTTTGAGCTGGCGATGATAAAGATGATGATGATGATGATAAACAGTATAAAGAGCTATGACGTACTTAGTTTGGGAAACGTTTCACTTATTCTACCCAGTATGTTAATATTGAATTCCTTTGTACGTCAAAATACAATATCCATTGAAAACGTTTTGTTATTATACCCGTTTAGGTATTCCCATACTTTTTACCGGATTTCGCAATATTTCCCGTTCGTTTTAGACCGAAAAATATTATTTAATGTATCCTCGGTATCAATTTGTTTGCTTTTTTCGCATCACAAAGGATTCCTGTAACAATAATCGACGATTTATTAGCTGTTGTTCGAAAAGCTTTATTCTAAAATTGTTTTGTGGAGGTTTTAATAACATAATTAAGCTATGAATGCGGGTACGCTTGTGTCAAATGGTATTTAAGAATTGTCGAATAAACATAGTTTCGAAATATAAGTACTATTTGTTCTGGGTCAGATTTATGAGCTATGCGTGGTATCGGCCCAACCATATTTTTTATTTGTATAAGTGAAACAACTTTGAGGTACGGAACAAGAAAATATAAAAACACTATTCTTAATTTTGCATAAAGAAATTTGCGTCGAAACAAAAAACCGTTTTTCTGTAAAAAAAACTTTCGATGGGCGAAAATAGTGAAAAATCCCAACTGTTTGCCTTTTATTAAGTGAAAACCTTGTATTCAGGCCGTCCAACCTATCATTAAACTTGTTCAACTGGAACCAAGTTTGAGCTACGGAATAAAAAAAAAAAAACTATTCTTGTTCATGCATAAAAAAAAGTACTCAAATAGTGATTTCCCACTTTTTGTCATCTGTTTAAAAATACCATCAACAAAGATGCATGAAAAAAGCAAAAAATATGTGTTGTACGTGTTTGTAACGCCCAAGGGAGTATTATCAGCGAGCATTACTCGGAGGCGCGGAGCAAACAGAACCAGTAGGTTGACATATTGTAAATACGTGCAGTATGCTTACTACAGCTGCACAAGCAAAGAAATATCAGAAAATCGTCATAAAATTAAAAAAATTGATTAAAAAAAACACATAAGAAAAGAAAGGCGAAAAGCGTAAAATAAACCACTGATTTGTATAGGTATGGTACTATGCATGATGGTTGTCGGTGATTACTTGTTGGGCACCTATTCAAAATTGGTCACCAATTTTTTAATTTTTTTTTTTGTGGATTTTTAAACCTATTTTATATATTTGATGAAAAGTGTCTTTACAAGGATAAGCTAAAATACCGAATCGAAAAAAAAACTCCTCTTAATCATACGTGCTAATACATAAATTATACGACCCGAATTAAAATTTCGCTCTTATTGTCAAATGTAAAAAATACCATTAACAAAGAGGCATGATAGAAGCAAAAATATGTGTTGTACGTGTTTTAAACGCCCAAGAGAATATTATCAGCGAGCATACTCGGAGGCGCGGAGCAAACAGAACCAGTCGGCGCAGACACATTGTAGATGCGTGCAGTGTGCTTGCTACAGCTGAACAGGCTTAAGAAAACGTTAGCGAAAGGCATTACATCTTAGAGTATAAATAAAGGGACCTAGAAATACCCATATTAATACTATTAGCATTACATGGTTAAAATAAGAAATCATTGTTTTAACCCTTTGACGATCGGATATTCCATCACAATTAAAATCAATTGTTATCGTACCAACCGGTTGTCTCTTGGGGTTCAAAGCGTAACAGGTTTTGCTAAGAATTAATTACAAAACATTCACACAAAAAATACATTGTCAGTATAATGTTATATACTCATTCAAAATTTTTTCACTTTGCTCCAATTTACCAACATCTCTAAAAACAATATTTATTAATCTTTGTACAGACATCGGTAGGTCAACCTACCCAAAAAGTTAAAGGTCATTGAATCGATTTTTAAGTACAACTAGTAGAGATCAATATCAATTGAGAAAATTTGACGTTTTGTGGTAGGTTGACGTGCTGTAAGCTTTAGACTGTACATAAGATAAATTTTTCGTCAATTTAATACCATCTACAAAAACGATCGCTTTTCCTGTACTGCACGTAAACGGTACCCTAAAAAACTAAAAAGGTTTTAGTAAAACTTGAACCGTGGATATTCCTGGGAATTTTCCTACGGCCGGCCAGATGTTAACCGGAAAAATTGCTCGCCGCCTCGAAATACGTGTTTGCAGAAGCTAGACAGTACTTACAGGTGTTTGTGACTGGGGTCATTCATTTTGCAGGTTTACCCTGTACAGTGTGTACTTGGTTAGTACTTGAAAAGTTTCTATTTGACATTAAAAAGTGTTTGTTTATTTTAGGGCCGGTGAAAATAGCAGTTGGGAGTTTTAGTGGTTATAATCGGTTTATGTGGTTTTAGGGAGGATCTATTTCTATAGTTGTAACGGCCGGGAATCAAACCTGGGACTCTTTTTTGGTAGTGCAATGCTACGCCAAATGGATACCTACGGCTACTGCTAGCCTAACGTAGGTTAACGGTTCGCTATCGGTAAGTAAAAGGAATCTACGAAGCTATTAGTATTATTACTATCTGTCTTAAGAAAATCTTTAAGGATATACTTGTATCACAGTAAATCCAAAAAAAAGATAAACTATTACTTAGTGCAATTTATTATAAGTTATAATAATGAAATCTACGAACGCTACCGTATTGAAATGTATGGTTTTCGAAACCTTAAAGAACCAGTATGACACTAGTTGTGTTGGTAGGCTACATTCGTCTTACGACTCAAGTCTAGACGCGTCCGTAAATTAAGTAGTAATAATACTATATTTTTTATCTACAAACACATTATCTTACATGTGAATTCATTTGTTAGTGCAAAGCCTACCAAGTTAATCGCCAGCATCGCCTACTAATCTCCCGGGGTGAGTCAGCCATCTGTCTGTGCGCACATAACCAACCCTGCACTATTTGTTACGCTCTGACCCACTTGCATCTTCTAACTTAGATGAGGTTGGGTTACACTGGCAGCGAGTTTTGCGTTTGTATTAAATTATAAAAAAAGGAAATAAGAGTGTTTTGAGCTCTGGTGATTACTATTGGCTTATGTAGAAGGGAGAAAGAAGAAACGATTTCCTAAATTAAAACGAGAGGGAATAGAATCCATATTAACGTTTCACGCTTTCCAATACGATCTAACCGCTAGGTAGGCCTATGCCCACTTGCATCTTCTAACTCAAGGGAGGTGGACTAACACTTGTAGCGGATGTAAGTAGAAGGTAATTCAGACCTGAATAGTTTCAGAAAATATTTAAAACAAATTAAATTACCATTAACAACGACATGCATTTTTCGTTGCTTTATAACTGAGGTGTTACTAGCGACTTAGTATGCGTGGAGCTTAGAATTTGAAACCATCCCTCGGGGACCTAACACTTTCACAGCCTTAAATCTATCAGATTGCCCCATTCTAGCTCTGTTTAGCTGTTCTCTGTTTAACTAATATTTAGTTAGTAAAATAAATGACTATTTTTACAGATTTTATGCATAACTTTAAATTGTGATAAACTTCTTTGTCTGTGTCATTTTTGTTAATAATCGTTAAAAATTGTTGTACAAATTATTTAAATATTTCAGATTCTAATGGTTTGTTTTTAAAAGGTCCATATATTTTTTAATATACTTGATTTTTTTTCTGCTATTTAATTATTATGTTAGTACTACTCGCTGCAAACGCCACTCAACCCGCAGGTAGTCAACGAAATCTCGGAACACTCGGCTAACTACAGCCGACACAAAGTTTTCAACTTTGACAATGTTTTTCTAAGAAATACCCAAGCTTCAACTTCGACGGTTCTCCTGAGCTTTTACTTAGCAGATAGGGCTTCGGTTTAGCTGGTTTTGAATTTTAAAGATATGTTTTTTTTTTATAAATAATAGGGGTTAAAGTATGAAATTGCCGATTATTTTCCTACTTTTTATTTTGTTTATAGCTCTTAAGTATAGTCATATTATTGCGTAATTCTTTTTGTATTGTATCAAAAACTAAATAAAGTAACTTTAGTCTAAAAAAAATGCAATACTAGTGCCTATTACTTCAAAGGAAGTCGTTGAAAAGACCCCTTACAATGTGTCAGCTGACCTTCTTGCTTCAATTAAGTATATTTGTATTATATACTTTGATTTTCAGAAATTTAAATACTATAATGCGTAGCTTTATAACCATCTAACTTTCACCTTTAATTGCATAGAAAACGGTTCAGGCCTTTTTAAAAAAACTAAAAAATTGTTAGTATGGAAAAATGACTTTTCTCGATTTCGTCCATACAAAACGGCAATTTCATACTTTAACCTCTATTATTTATGCCTTAAGTAGCTTATAGTGTTGTAACAGCCTAATTTCATCCCACCAGGGAAAAGACCTCCATCATTAAATTCAAGTTACCACAGCAAAAATGGGTACTGGCATTATCACCACGCTTTCCAAATGCGGGTCGATGATCTCAAATCCGAGCTATGATCGTATATTCGAAACTATTTGTTGCCCGACCCGGGACCCTGAGATCTTTGTCTGGTATTTATACCAGTAGACTAATGGGGCGTTATATAAATTACCAATTTTGAGTCGGTTCGTGATGCTTGTCGGATTTCTTTTTAAGTTTCGACTCAAAATCAGGAAATAGTTATTATTTGTGAAATGTGGAACTTAGAGTGGTGCTAACCATCCCTTCTCTTCCTATGGGCGTCGTAACAGGCGACTTAAGGAGTACTGCCAGACGAAGACGGGCAGCAATGTCATCTTGGGGTGGTGGGATCTATCTCCTAGTGGTCCACCCTGGGTAACGGCATCTTTGGTTTTCTAACCAATGATGGCGGCTAACAGATCCCTCTGCGGTGGTAGGCTTCGTAAGAGGCCGCCTGGATGCTACCACCCTCTGCCGGAGTCCAGCGCCAAACAGTGCCTCTGTGTTCCGCTGTGTGTGGGAGAACCAGTACCTCTGGATAAGCTCGCTCCATCTTAGGCTTCTTCTTAACCGTAGAGTTAAGTATGTAGTCAAGAGCAAGCCCATTTATTATTAAAAAAAAAAACTATCCACCATTGGACAAACTGCGATCTCCTACCCGCGTGCCACGCGTGGCGATTGTGGCACATTCCTTTTTTTGGAGAGGCTTAAGTCTTAATAATAAAACAAATAACTTTAAAATGATGTGAACCGCAAACAAAATACATTTATCAGTAAATCTAATAATTAATGACTCTGAAAAATGTTGATAACGTTGTTGACAAGTGTTGACTAAGCGAAAGTAATCACGATATTAATTACATCCATTTATAAGTCCAGTTAGTTTTAAGGGAACGCTGAAACGTGATAACAGCATATTTATTGTGTTACCAGCAATGATATTTAAAAAGCATAGATAGGTTATGCCCTTACAAAACTATCGAAATATCTGTGCCGCTTGCGAACAACTGCACACATGCGTAATTCTTATTTTGTCCTTGTCATACTCGTGAAAAGAACAATTACTTTCTCTTTCGCCTTGGCATCCATATTGTATGAAGACGTCACAATTGTGACGTTTTAGGGGCGCATATTGAGAGCGCATGTAACATATCTATTACTTTTTAAATATCATTGGTTACCAGTCTTTACCGACTTTTAAAACGAAGCAGGTTAAAGTACATATCCACGAAAAAGAAAGGCGACCTCGCGGAATAGGGACACGGTCAGTGTAGTGTGTGACAGTACTTGGCGAAATAAACATTTGGGGGTACTTTTGGACTAATCTACCGCCCACAGAATAAATATTCTGGGGTAGTTTTATACAAATCTACCTTTCACACGGAGAGAGTGCATCGCTGTTCCAGTCAGCCTGTGAACACGGCCGATGCAACTCGGTTGAAACGTCAGGCAAATAAAATAAGGTATGTTCGCGATGAATCCCGTTACATCTTAAATAATTATGCAACGCGATAGTTTAAAAGTTGAAAAATAAAGAACCAATGTGCCGTTTGACTTTTTTTATAGCCGTCAAGTATGGCTTATAACTAATTAACAGCTCGACGAATTTTTTTTATTGAGTTCATTTAAAATAGGTCCTATTTACATTTATAAAACAAAAATCACAAAGAATCCGGTGAGAAATGTTAAGTAAATATACATTTTTAGTCGTGTGATGCATGTCGGTTATGTCTTGTTCGGCAGCGATTCTAAATTAGGAAAGTTTTATTATGTTTAAGGCTGTATAGTTTACATTAAGACGCTGACTGCAGCCGATGACCTTGAGCAATGAACACGCCCACAAATTTATTCGTCTTTGAATTTCTTTGGAACGCGCCACAGCTATCACTGTCGATTCTCGTAGGAGTGACAGAGAAAAAGCGCATGGAATAGAAGGGCTTAAGTGCCAAACAACAAAACTCGTTGTGCAATTTAAAATTGCCATTTTATTAAAAATCTAAATCAGCCATTTGCTTAAGCAACATGTAATATACAATATAGCAAAATTTTACTATCATTGTTATACGGACTGCTGAGAAAAATGGTAATTTATGTATTGTCAGAGGCTACTTTGAGATTTTTTTCTATCGAGAAAAGTTTTTTGAATAGTGTTTTGGAAACAGCCACCTGGTCGTAAATATGATCAATTACAACTACATAGAATTTGGCAACAATACGAGCCATAGGCTTAAAGCAAAACAATCTTCATTGAGCTCAATTTGGCTCATGTCAGCGTCTTAAGTGGACTACTAGAGCTATGTGCTCCCCCAATTGATGTAATTTTATTACTTCTAAACAAAATCAATGCTCTAAAAACTATATCAGTATAGTATAGTATAGTAACTAGTAGTCTTCTTAAACAAAAACAAAATTTCATTGTCACTAAAACCTAAGCAGCATACACAGATAATTACTAGAAAAAAAAAAAGACGTGTGGCACTCGGAGGCTGCCGCGGTAAAGCTATTGCATAGCATTTTTTATCAACTTATGCAATTATAAAACTAAAAAGTATCACCGCTGTACCGGTCGGAGTGGGGGGTGTTAGGTTACTTTCGTTACGGAATTTCTGGATTCGGTCTCCCCGCGATAGAAGCCATGCAATAGCTTAAAACCTTGAACTGACCACTTCTACCTATATTTTATATATATATAATTCCTAAATAACACTCTTTCATTAACTCTAGAAAACTAAATAACGTACAATGTACTGGGTAAAAAAGAAAGCCGTGTTTATTACAGAAACTAAGCACATTTTCCGCTTTTATTCCTCAACTTTAGTGCCGCGTAAACTTAAAGGTTATCGCCCTAGCTCGTCAGGGGAAGTATATCTTCTGGTTTCACAATTAATGGGTTCTCAACACGCTATCAATATTTGCTTTTGATTTTGATACACATTTTTAATGTCTCTTTGTTAGGTTATGCACATGACAGCATAAGTGGGTCGCCACAATCGATTTTTTACGTGCAAGGCTAGGGATTAATCCCTCGATCGTGAGTTATTCCAGACACAATTGAAATCAATATTGTTATCGTGGCACCCGAGTGCCTCCTGGGGGTTGAGGGATTAAAAGAGGCGTCTGTTAAAAAATTCTATGCATCAAATCACTTCAGACTATTTGATTGTTCTATTTGAAATATGAAAAGTACTTTTAACAATATCATTAAGAATGTTTTGACTCGTTTTTATAAAGTAAAGTAATGCTTATTAGTATTATGGGAAATGGGATTGTAATTACATCTGTCTATTACGCTTTCAATCCTAAACTAAAAAATTATGAGATGTGGGTGTGTGTCCCACCTGATGCATAATTTTTCAAGTTTAAATACTGACATTTAAATTGCGATTGGGTTTTTTTTTATATTTAAGACATGCTTCACTGGGCCACACAGAGCCATCTAGTCACAAATTAAGGTACTATTAAGTACCCTGTCATATGGGGTACTAGACAACCGATAAACTTACTTATATACTTTTTTTTTTGTAAATACATACTTATAATACATATAAAATACCCAGACCAGTACAAACAGACATGTTCATGCACACAAATTTTTGTACTGTGCGGGGATCGAACCCTTGCTAAACTAAACTATTACATAATTTAAATATACAAAACAAATTCTGATGATATTAACTCTAACAAAAATAATTAGACCGTGAGGAAGTACGAAGACTATTAACACAGCTAAGCTAAGGTTTCCACTCGCGCAATACAGGTGACTTTTATATCACCTTAAAACTTTTTTATAGCCGTTCAGTATTGTATTGTATTTAGAGCCCATTTATAAAGTAAAAATGGTGGTCAAGTTTTCACCCGAAAATATTTTTCGCAACATAGTTTTAAATTTTTACGGACCTAAGCCTGTTAAGGTATAAAGGGAAAATCAAAAACTTACAAATAGTATCGTAATGAGGAATGAGATGCGCATCGCGTAAAAAAGTGTTGCTAGAAGGCAGTATAAAAAAATGAAAATTATTTGTAGTCATTTTCTAAGTGCTTTGTCTTGACATTTTTGTATAAGGCTGTACCAAAAGACAAAACACGTGATTTGCTTTTTATCTCGTAGATCGCTATATTAAAATTTGGAAGGTGGTTAAAATTTCATCAATATGTAGTTCACGCAAGCAGAGCCGCGAGCTTAAAGCCAGTATAAATGTAAACAAAAGTTTACATTTGAATAATGTTTTAATTCTGCTTAGAAATAAAATTCATGATAATCTTAACTTAAAATTTATTGCGAGCCACGATAAACATTTATAAGTTATTTTTACAATGTTTACCGAACGAAAAATAACATTTTTTAATTCCACCAATGAAATATTAAAAGTATTCAGCGAATATAAAATTTGGGCCTGAACAGAATATTAATGGAGCCCAATACAATTTTACTAACGAATATTATAAAAGCAATCGCGATTCTAAAATGTTTTTGGGGTTCGGTGTGCAAAGGGAAAAACTATTTCGCAATAATTTAAAAAAATATGTCGAATTTCACAAATCAGGTACTTCTAGTTTGTGTTGTATTAATTTATAACCTTTTAAAGCAATTATATTTTTTTATGAAGTCACAAATTCTTTTGACTTTGATAAAAAGGAAAAGAAATTAAAAAAAAAGCGTAGTAGTCTCGGCTAATAATGATCCCAATACAGGGCAAGATCATTGAATCCAATAACCAACAGCAATGATTGGCACTGCGATTATCACCACGCTTACCAAATGCGTCCGTAATTCCGAAACTAACTAAACGAAACGAAACTATTGATGCCCGACCCGGGAATCGAACCCAGGACCCTGAGATCCTGCCCCTATACTGAAACCACTATAAGGGGCGTAAAAAATGTATATCTATTTTATGTATGGTTTTTTTTTTAATCAACAGCTAATAACAGCTAATTAGATACAGGATGATTTTCTAGTTCTAACAAAGAATACGGAGGGAGTTAAGTGGCTAGCATCCGATAACACAAGGAATGGAAATAGGTTGGTGTCAGCATTTGTCCCAAAAAGAGGTCGTTTAAAAAAAAATGTCGCCTGGATGTGTATGGTCATTTATAATAAATTGCCTGAAACAATTAAAGAACTGACTGGTAAAAGGTTCCAAACACATTTGTTTAAATGGCTAATTACACATGTCTTTTACACTGTAGACGAATATTTAAAGCACGATTGTTATAATAATGCATGTACCTTGTAAGGCTTGAATTTGTTTTCTTTTTTTTTTTTAACACTAGCTTTGACATTTGTTTTTCTTTAATATTGACATTAAGTATAATTGATTGATTTTATAAGATTGACATTGATTTACATAAAGAATCTAAATTGAAATTTAATATAAATAATGCATGTGTTTTAAGAAAGGATTGAATTAATTAAAGAATTATGTACTGTAGCTAAATTTAATATATTTGTATGCAACATTGGTTTGCTGAGGAAGAGGTTCGCAACTCTATGTAACAACTAAAATGTACCTTCTTCAAGGACAAATAAAAATATTTCATTTCATTTCATTTCATTTCATTTCATTTCATTTCATAACGCAGGCCAACTCTGTGGTGTCATTGGCCATACTTTTTCGCGAGGAAAATGCGTTACGCATCATCACCACTGCCCCGGAGAGGGCAGGGCGGTATGTGGGACTCCCGGCACCCTGAAAAGGGCGCTTTTCCTGGGAATGGCACCCAGGGGTAAACCCACTAAAAACCTCACGTCGCCCGCCGCGCTGACTGAGGGCAGGGTCTGTGGTGACTCGACAGTCCACGAACCCCACCATTGGCCACCTCCGCCCTGAAAAGGGCTGACCTCCTTAGGATGGTGCTGTGACGACACCCCACTCCTACCTCTGGACGACGCGCTGGGCGAACAGCGCGCCTTCCTGGTCCCGTGTGCTAGGCAGCTGGTGCCCCCACACCTGCCGCCCGGGACCCTGGCAGGACAGAGTGCGGATTTCTCTCTCCCTCTTCCTCTCTGCGGCCTCCTTCTGCGACATGACGTCGTCGCAGAAGGCGGCCACTGCCTCCCAAGCCTGCTCGCTGCGGACGACTCCACCAGCGTGTGGTGCGCGGTATCTTCTGCGCAACCACAGTGGTGGCATCCCTGGGTCCCAAAGCATCCATGCCCCGAGAGAATCTGCGTCATCCGGAAGGAAAGCGTCCTATGCCGCCTCTCGATCCACCCCTTGAAGATGGGGTGGATCGCCTCGAGGATACGGCGTCAGGAGTCAGCTAGTGGAGTGCCCAGCCGCTCCTCGATGGACCGCGGCCACCGGTCCAAGGAGGCCTCGTGGGCCTCCCTACGCCACCGCAACACCGTGTCGTGCGGAGACCGGTTTCCTTAGCTTCGAGCATCCACCGGCCGCCAGTACACTGACCCCTGCACCTCCGCTTCCAGGTCCTATGAAAGGGACTCGGCGAGTGCGCACGCCACCTCGTTGGAACTGGTGCGGTAGCCTCTCACCACTCGAACCGCCATGAACCTCTTTGCGCTGTGCAGGAGGGCCCTATGGCGGTTCTTGAGGGACGCCGTCCATATCGGAGCCCCGCAAAGGGCCATTGACCTCACCACCATCATGTACAGACGGCGGCAAGAGTCTCTGGCCACCTCCATGTTGGGCAGCAGGCGACTCAGTGCGCCTGCTGTCCTCACCAATTTGGGGACCAACGCTGTGAAGTGGTCCCCAAAGTCCCATCTGCTGTCAAGAATGACGCCGAGATATTTCAGCGTCTTCTTCAGGGATGGGAGTACCGCCCACCACAATGTTGGCGCCGGCAGGTGGTCCACGCCGAGGCCCGTGGAAGCAGATGGCCTCGGACTTGTGGAGCAAAACGTAAAAGTTATGGCTACATCCTTCCAATGATATTTTAAAGTAAAGATATGTTACGTTCATAGTAATTCGCAAATTTTAATCTGTTCCAAACAATCGAAAATTGCACACATTGACATATTTTATTGATAAGCAGAACAAAAGATGCGCAATAGCACGCAAATGAAAGAGATTGCTATATTTTTTATGATTACCGCTCGTGGTTAGGTACGTTCGACGCAGGCTATGTACACACGGCGGCACATCAGACTATACATGTTGACCTTGAGACCGCCTTTATGCCCTACGTAATAAAAGCTGTTATCGCAGTTCAACTGTTTAACTTGATGTGCTGTTGAGTGTACAAAACGCCCTCTTAAGGACGTACTTAAATCTTTAAAACACGCGCGCTATAATACATATCTGCTTCGTTTTAATATTATATCAATGGTTTAGGCTGAACGGACGAACTATTTATACACAATAATAAATATACGGAATTCTATTATCATTTTACCACGCGCCCTTCACCGAATCCTCTATGTAAACTTTATCGGACTTTTTCGTTACTTTTCTAACTAGCTGTTTGCCTTTAAATTTTGCTGCTGAAACTTGAAATTTGTTCTTTATTTTAAAGAATGTAGACTCTAAATTAGTTGGCGTGTTTTTTAGTAGAAATCCGTGTGACGAGGCCATAGGAATGAGCGATAAGGCTAGTTCCAAATAGAGTTTTATTGAATGGGTGCACGCGATTCGAATGTCGACCAGTTTAACTAGACACTGGATATCAAAGCGAATGTTCGAACTGAGAGCTCGATTTGTTTAAGAGATTATGTTTCCCTAACACTGTGGAAGAATGTGGTCGATTTGCGGTTGATTTTTGTTTATTTTTGGTTTTCCTTAAGGAAATTGTTGTTTAAATAGAACAGGTAGATAATAAGTGACGAAAAGTCTTTTTACATGTATCTACATGCATTACATAATTTTCCTAATATTCAGCGCTTCTGACGATAGGTACTCATAAAAAGTTAAAGTCTAGTCTCTAACATATCTGTTTGTACTAGTCTAGGGTGTATTTTATGTTTAATAAGAATATAGATATTTACAAAAAAAGTACATACACCAGTAAGTTTATGGGTTGTCTAGTACCCATAGCATAAGCTTAATAGTAGCTCATTTTAAGACTAGATGAGTCAGTCTGACGAAATTACGATGTAATGTCGTTTATCATACGTCGTCTCCTTTTATGGATTATTACCTCTTTTCTGATTCTGAAATCTACAAGCGGGTTTATGAGACTCATACTAAGCGAAAACGTTTTAGTTCCATCATCACTGGCAACACGCACTGGTCAAAGACTTTCGTCTTGATACACTGAGGTGATTTGGGCGCAAAGTTTTAGCTAATTATATAAACATTAAAACAACGATTATGACAAGAAATCCAAATTGATGTCAAACGCAACCTCAGCATAAAAAAATCCTTAATTATAAAAATGAAATATGGCTAACGAAGCTAAAATCCAATCTCAGTTTATACCGTTCTAATTTAATGCTATCTCGATGTCAATTAACTTGATAAAGTAAAAACAAAACGTTTTTTCCACGAAAACTAATTACCGCTAGAACGGGAGTGTCTAATTAATTATTAATTACTCATTAAATTCCTCCTCGGCTCTGTTTTAATTTGTCTGGAAGATACGACCGTGTGTTCGTGTACGTCTTGAGTAACGGAGATTAAAGTTACACGTTTATGTCTCGTAGTTAAAAAACGCGGTTTACACGCCACGTTGAATACTCCGACAAAAGTATTTGATTGAATTTTAAATAAATATGTGAGCGTTTCATCTAAAGGCAGACGTCGAAGACACCTCTAATGAATCAACTGAACTCAGTTTCTATAATGTCAAGGAAGTTTTTTCTCACATTCATCAGCATAGTAGGTTTTTAAAAATAAATTAGGTGTTTTATCTTTGGGCTAATAATGTTTGCCAGACTGTCGTGTCATTATCTGATGTCTGACTGTCTGACTGACTTGACTCTTTTTTGTTCTGTCGGCTATGGTTTTTCATTTGCTGTCAGCTGGTATGCCTGATTTACACCCCTTACCGCTTGAGAGCCTTTGTGTTTTCCACTCAAGATGGTATTAATACGAATTACTGTAGTTTTGTGTTTATGGATCTTTCCATAACTCACTGTTAATCCTTAAAATGTATTTGTACTTTTACACCCGTATTTATAAACAAGTAAAAGTAATTACTTGAGAGACAATTTGTATGCCTTAATCAAGGAATTACTAGAAGTTATAACTACCAAAAGTTAGCATTTCCAGCCAAATAATATGACTATTAATGGTGACCAATTTCTTTCACTTAAGGACTAGGTATGAACATTTTAAGTTATGACTTTCTTAAGCAATAAGTAATTACTTCTTTATAAATACGGGGGTTAATTGTAGTCCTGAATAAGCAAAATCAAGTGTACATTTACTATCTTTGTCACAAGTAGGTGAAACATTTTACGTGTGTAAGAAAATTATCAAAAAAGGAAACTTAGAATTTTTTTTTTTTTATTGTCTTAGGTGGCTTTTACCAATTTTGTAGTGTCATGTCGTGTCGTGGTCGTCTCGTATCTTCAAAACCGGTTCAAGTTTAGTATACGGTTATGGGCAGTCTTAAACGTTCACCACAGGCGCTCCATACAAGTGGGCCGACACGCGGGCTGAGGTGCAAGCCAAGTCTTTGTCGTTTATAGTCTACGACTTTGGCGGCGTGAAGTTTTTAATTGTTTGGAATATTGAAGAAAATTTACCAGGCAAAGTCGTTTTAATGTAATAGTGATGGATGGAGAAATAACAACAATTATTAAAGAAACGTTAATTCAGCAAAGGTAATGTTATACTGGTAGGTTAATCACTTTAATACTCGTTATAAGTACCGTAATGTAACGGTATTTGGTATTACATCGGTACGATTTGTATCGTTTCATGTAACTTATAATTTAAACATGACAAATACCGAAATAATTGTGGTATACTGGAGTTAAACTGTATTGTTTTTTGAGCTATAAGGTAGATATTAAATGACTAATGCATGAATCATGATTCGTGCAACCGAATCGAAACGTCGGGGAGGTAAAGTACTATTTACCTTTAAATAACGTAGTTTCGTCGCATTAAACTTCGTAAGGGCGCTTTTAGTGTCACGCGGGTCCGCATCGCGGGTGGCACGCATTACACCTACATTGCAGGCTACATTTGATAGATGATACTGGGCACGAGTGATCTATCAAATAAAGCTAGCAATGTACTCGAAATGCGCGCCACCCGCACGTGTACCCGCGTAACAATAAAAGCGCCCTTAGTGTGAAGTGTATAAGCGTAAAAATGCAACAAGAAAATATTTTTTTAGTTTTGTACTTCCATAGGCTCGAACAGAGGTGATTTTTAAGCCATCATTTTTTAATTGTCATAGTATATCAATCGGACGACACAAGAGAAAACGAATATCATCTGTGTAGTACCAATATCGTTATTAATATTATAAACGCCAAGATTCTTAAGTATGTATGTTTATCACCCTTTCACGCATAAACTACAAAGCGGATTTTGATGCAACTATTCAGTTATGTAGCTAAGACGTAAGAATAAAATAAGTAGAAGCTATTATTTTTCCCGAATATCCAAGTGAGAACATGGTATAACAGTTGTATTACTAATTATATTTTGAATGAATTCACGTGACAAAGATGATAGATAATGCTATATGTTATCGATATGCTATCGGATGGATAACATTTTTATTGTATAAAGTACATTATTCGTTTCTCCCTAAACCCAATACCGATTTATTTCTGAATTCAATACTAAAATAACGCCCCGTTTGGTCTAGTGGTTTAAATACCGGGCCAAGATCTCGGGGTCCCAGGTTCGATCCCCGGGTCGGACAGCAAAATTTCGAATTTTCGAACGTTGCTCGGGTTTGTGATCAACAACCTGCATTTGGCAAGCGTGGTGATTATGCCAGTTTCTATCATTGCTGTGGTAACTTGAATTCAATGATGGAGGCCTTTTCCCTGCATTGGGATGATTAGAGGCTTTTACTTTACTACACTAAAATCGATGTGGACGAAGTCGCGAGGAAAAGCTAGCAATCTATAACGCGTCTTTATTGTGTAACAACACGTGCTCCAGCTAAATGAACACGGAACAAGCAATAATTATTCCACTTCACATTTTAATAAGTCATTATAATTTTTATCGAGCTAATTAAGAACGCGCACGTCAGGGTTGCTTAAGGGTCTTATGTAAGACGCGGTTGTTATGAGAAGTTCTAGTTTTTTTATACACTTGCCAGTTGAAATATAATAAAATGTTTTAAAGACATTAAACAATAAACTTTAGAAGTGAAAAAATAGTAGGAACCTAAATAAACAAATCAGAACAAATTCGAATATAAATAGATGTTTTTTCAAAGAACAAAAATAGTTCAGGCGTACTCTCCTTTTTATGTCTTACCAAGCAAATATTTTGGCTTAGTTTACTCATTTCCTTAAAAAAAGTTGTTAATAGTCTCAACGTAGACAAAATGGTAAATTTTACTTTTTAAGAACCACTTAAGACCATAAAATATGTAAACTATTTTGAGTTTATGAAACACAAGCAAACACAGACAATTTGAAATAAATATTGGCCGGTTAAGTTTTAAAATACTCTACAATTTTAGAGTCTAATAACCTAACTAGAATAATCTTAGATTGCCGGGTTTTGATTTAATCATGGTAAATGTTAAAAGTTAAGAAAACATGTCAAAAATTACCATGACCCGTAATTAACACATTTCAAGACACAAAGCTAGATACAATAGAAGTTTTACCTACAGTAACTATTTTAACGTTGACAGGCGTTGAGTGTGTCCCATAAAGTGTTAAACCCTCTTTCTATTTATTCTGTACCGATTTCGCTAAATCAATTTTGAACAAGCCGGTTGACATACTCGTTCGAGATTGGTCGGCTAAGCGACCTACCACGAGTAATATTTAAAATTACTTTTAATAAAACTAGACTAAAATTAAATATCATAATAATAATCACCATATTCCTGAAACTTTATTCACGTGAAACCCTTAATTGAAGGCAATTCACACACTTTATTATACGAGACGCGATGCTAATTCTTTACGACCCATAAAACTTTTACAGCTTAAAATGTGTTTATATAAATGTATGAATAATCCCGTATAGCCTCAACTCTTTTATTGCTTTGGTAATTTTTTATGAGGAAAATATCTTCAAACGACTTAACATGGCGGGCTTTTAAATTACTGTGATCACGCGTTTCGATTGTGTAAGATATACGCATATCGATAAAATAGAAAAAGATAGATACACACTTCTAGACAAGACATTACTTTGAAATGTCCAAGTTTAAATATGGGCAGCTATTATGTCATAACACTGTGTAATGTAAAATCAGCCTTACGGATATGACCCTGCTCTCTTAACCGTTTTCAATCAAAATTGCAGAGTTAAGTGCGGGAAACGAGAAAAGAAAGATGGACTTTGTTTCGTAATTTTGTGAAATTATCCTAAGCGGCATTTATTGTGTTAAAGTGGTGGTATTGTTTTATTAATGTGTCAGTGAGTAGGATAAATCAAATAAAAGTGAGAAACAAGGAAAGGCGCTCCTATTTGACTCTGATCCACGTTCTCGTGTAAAACCCTTGTAATCATTGAAATGTATAAAACACCCATACATTTCAATGAATTAGGTTAGTTTAGGTTAGGCTATTAAGTTTATGTAAGTATTTATAATATTGTATGTATTTTAAATTGACATTACAACTAAAGGCTAGGCTGAATGGACTCGTCCGAAGCCGTTAAATATTTATGAAAAAAAAATTGCAAACTTGCAAAATCGTAGGTAGTAATGACATTACGTCATCATTAAAATGGCGTTGCAAAACCGCAATTACTCCCTAACGAAACCATATTTTATCATTCTGTAAACGACATTATACTAATAATTATATTATCTTTTCAGCAGGTGCCAAAACAAAATAAACGCGATCATTGAAACAAAACAGTAGCCAGATTCAAATGAGTTTGTAGGGTTAAATGCCTACCTTCAAGGCCCTTAATGATCTTCTAGCTCAAATTTGTATTAAGTAAACACGTGTTCAAGGCTAAAGCAGTGCATGTGGAGCTAACCTATATTATTGTCTGTTGCATTTGTTCATTTTTGTTTTGATTTTGAATGTTTAAAACTTATTTTTATATTAAACAGATGTTAATGGTCTAAAAAAAAAAAACACATACATGTAAACATGGATGCAATAAATATGAAAATGAACATAACTTGAAGATGAAAGCAACTAATGTATAAGAGGCATGTGGCAGTTAATTTTAAAGAAGGAAGATAATATTTTATCAAACAGGACAACAAGATATTTTATTTTGAACCCTTAACCTTTCAGCCTCGATACACAAATTAGAACACTCTCGATTATAGATTACTCATCTAACAAGATCAAGGCAAAGCCCAGATAATTTTGTCGGATCCTAAAACATCCACGGCAGCAGAGAATTAATCTGTAATTAATCCACTAAAAGGTTAACATATTCCAATTATGAAACAGATTTGTAATTACCACCGATTTTATGGATTTGTTTATAATAGGGGTTAAAGTATGAAATTGCCGATTATTTTCCCACTTTTTATTTTGTTTATAGCTCTTAAGTATAGTCATATTATTGCGTAATTCTTTTCGTATTGTATCAAAAACTAAATAAAGTAACTTATGACTAAAAAAAAAAATGCAACACTAGTGCCTATTACTTCAAAGGAAGTCTTTGAAAAGACCCCTTACAATGTGTCAGCTGTCCTTCTTGCTTCAATTAAGTATATTTGTATTATATACTTTGATTTTCAGAAATTTAAATACTATAATGCGTAACTTTATAATCATCTAACTTTCACCTTTAATTGCATCGAAAATGGTTCAGGCGTTTTTAAAAAAACAAAAAAAATCGTTAGTATGGAAAAATGACTTTTCTCGATTTCGTCCATTCAAAACGGCAATTTCATACTTTGACCCCTAATAATTAAGAACGAAGTTTTGTGTTCCAGATTTAACGTTATTTTTGCTTGCTCTTGACGAAGAAGCCTAATATGGAGGGAGCTTACCCAGAGGTACTGGTTCTCCCACACACCAGCGGAACACAAAACAAGTGTTTGGCGCTGGACTCTAGCAGGAGGGTGGTAGCATCCATCTGTTAGCCGTCATCATTGGTTAGAAAACCAAAGATACCGTTGCCCAGGGTGGACCACTAGGAGGTAGATCCCACCACCCCAAATACACATTATGTTTGTGTTCTTAGTCCTGACGGGGGGATGATTATAGGCTATTTCTTTTTTTTGTATTATTTACAAGTCTAATTTTTTTCAAGTAAAGCAGTTTATTTTTTCAATGAAAAAGAATGCTGGTATTCATCAGTTTTTAATTCTTTCAAATTTGTCTACTAGTATACAAAATATTTTCTTAAGGAATAAAAGTTTATTGCCATGGTTTGTTTTCATGATTAATATTAATTTTATTTTTATTTATTAACAAGCTTGATTAAACGTAAAATTGTATTTTGACGCCAGCTTTTGAAAACGTTCTTTAGTGCCTTTATATTGACTGATAAATATCAAACAAGTAAATATTAAGTAAAAAGCATTACAAATAAGAATTAGTTCCGCATTAAGTTTCCTCCAAGATAGGAAAACCCGCCACAAAGTGATCCTTTAAAAAGACTTTGCTGGTCTTGAATCGCGCTGACATAATTTTGTATACAGGATGAAATTTTATGTACTTTCGGAATTTTTATAGGAGTTAAATATCGTGTTTAGAGCCCATTTCCGAAATAAAAAATGTAGGTCAAGTTTTGACCTTGAAATATTTTTCGCAAAAAAAATTCTAATTAAAAGTGGTCGTCCTACAACCTTGAACGTAAACATTGCATTGTAAAACGAATTCGTTTTAAACACTTGAGTACTTTATTTATCTTACCTCTTTTAATCCTCTCCTAGCTCCCTTAAGTAATCCATTCCTACTTATGTAGTAAAACTTTTGCCGAATTAATAATAAAATTGAAACACGCACATTTTAGGTTAACAACATGTAGGAATCACCAAACTTGTCTTTCGAGTTACACTCTTGGCTTGGTATTTGCCCATAAGCTTTCTCAAACTCTCATTAAATGTTTTTCACGTATTCACTATTAAAACTATGATTAAAACCCACATTAATTATTTTGTATTCAGAACAACAATGATGCAAGAACTTAATTTCACAAAATGCAGCCATCTGACCTGTCAATTCTTTACAGTCCTTGTTGTTTTTCGATTCTTTCGGAACCGGCTAAGGTCTGAGACTATGCTGCCATGTCATTAGTGTGAATTTAATCATTCTTAATTATAAAATATCATAAACACTTACTTAAACTGGTTTGGTTGGTTACTGGTTGAAACTATTAATTAATTAAAAGAAAAGAAACATTACTAGTATTTTAAAAACTGTTCGAAATGCAGACCGTATCTCTCCAAACATAATCTTGCACGTTTTTGAATATTTTCTTTAAGTTTGTTGAGAACTACATTTTCATTTTTCACTTCATTAAAAGCTAACACTATCTGAGCTTTTAATGCCTCGAGGCTTTGGGCTTCTTCTACATACACGCGTCGCTTTATCTCACCCCACAAAAAGAAGTCGCAGGGTGTCAGATCAGGTGATCGCGGCGGCCACGCGACGGGACCCCCGCGACCGATCCAGCGGTCACCGTATTCAGAACTTAAATAGTCTCGTACGGAGGCGGCGTAATGCGGGGGTGCACCATCATGTTGGTAATAAAAATCACAATAGTTCAATAAAGGCACATCGTCTATAAAGTTCGCCACAACATTAGGCAACATATCCAGATAGGTACCACCGGTCAGTCTAGAAACACAATAATGAACAAGCTAGTGATTGATTACTAGTGAAGAAGGAAAGAATAAGACGGTTGAAGTGAATGTACGATTTTGCACTGTTTATAATGTTTTGATACATTTAGCACGCAGGAATTCAATGTCAATTTGCAATGCCATAAAAAAAGAGCAATGTGCTAAATTTAAAGTGTGTTTTTTTTAATTTATTCGATACAATACCTTTCAAAAAGTACTCACTGAGTCAAAGTATCGTATAAATCACCCATAAATTTCGATAAGTTAGGTTAGTTTAGGGTTAGGTTAGGTTAAGTTATTAAGTAAGTAAGTGTTTATGATATTTTATGTATTTGTTAAGAATGATCGAATTCGCACTAATGCCATGGCAGCATGCGGTCTCAGACCTTAGCTGCCTGGTTCTGAAAGGAGCAAAAACAAACAAAAAACGCAGCTGTCAGTCTAATTTATTGCAAGTGCATGATTATTTTAGTTTATTCATAGTTTTAATTATTATGGTATCGTGAATGTTAAAAAACATTTAATGTGAGTTTTAGATAGCTTATGTGCAAATACCAAGCCAACAGGGTAACTCGTTAAATTCAATTTTGATGATTTCTTCATGTTGTGAACCCAAATGTGCGTGTTTTCGATGTATTGTTTTGTTCAATGTATTGTGAATTCGGTAAAAGGTTTACTACATAGGAATGTATTCCCTATGGAGCTAGGAGAGGATTAAAAGATGTAAGAGAAATAAGTAACTCAAGTCTTCGTTTTAAAATGAACACTTGTAGGTTATGGTAATGTTTTTGTTTTTCATACTGTTCCATACTGTATGTGTAATTGTTTTTGTTGTGGTTTCTAATAAAGTTAAGTTAGTTTTAGTTTGTTCAATGAACATTCATTAGCTGATTGGAGCCTTTTGCTTTTTACGATCCTAAGCCTCTCAAAAGTCAACAACAAGAATAGTTACGTAATGAATTAATGAATGCATGAATGAATGAATGAATGAGATGCGCACGGTGTAAAAAGTGTGTTGCGAGGAGGCCATAACCAACATTTTAGATTTTTCGCGGACTTTTTCTAGGTGCTTTTTCTTGACATTTTTGTACTGGGCTATACCAAAAGAAAAAATACGTCATCTGTTTTTTGTCTCGTAGATTGATATATTAAAATTTGGAAAGGGGTTAAAATTTCACCCTGTATATGTATTCATAATAAGTGTATGTATTTATGTATGCTATGTTAAGTGTGCATTTTTTGTTATTAATACAAATAACTAGTTCGTATGTTTATATTTTAAAATTATTTAAAATAATATATTTATTACACAACAACAGTTGTAACAATTTGTACTTCTCACTTCTTTGCACCGCCTTTAACATTTCTACTTGACCTCATAGTGGACTGGTAGAAAATAATTTAGAATTAACTCCACCATTTGTACTACCTTTGCGAGTGCAAAAGCTTAAGCAAAAAAAAATTAAAAACTTAATGTCTAAAACTATAATTATTTCGCGCGCTTACTCCGCCATGTTTAAAAATGTGATTAAGCATCAAATCCCTCGCAACATGTTAGCATTCTAGTTAATAATTCACAAGCTAATATTATTGTTGCAAGCATATTTTCATGAAGCTATTAACCGCTAAATGTTTCGTTGATAAATAGCGGCACAGCAGCGGCAGATGCCGTATAAACAATAGCCTTGTGATTTATAAACCTATAGTTTATAAAATTGCAGTTACGTGGAGGGAAATGTTTCTAGAGGCTTCTGTTAAATTCTTCATCACGTTATTCTGTTGTTTATCTTATGGTCTTAGCTACGTTAGCCAGGACTGTGTATTCTTTTGGCATCTATGATCGCTATGTTTTCGTTATACTCGTATGTATTTTATTTTATTTTATTTTATTTTGTAGGAAAAAAAACAGCTTTTAACAAGACAATATCGACGGTAGCAAAGAAAAGAAAGACATCTGCAATTTTGCGAAAATAACTTTTTTACATAATTGAATTCAGAATTTTTTACTTTACAACATGATATTTTTTTTTCATTAAAAATCATAATATTTACTTATATTTTATCGCGTATATAAAGACAACTACACTTATTTTTACGAAGTGTCGAAGTAATTACGGACACCTACAAATGTCCGTTTGTGCGTCGTGCAACCCGGGGCATCACGTTTCACAAGCAAAGACATCAGCCAGATGACCGTTTTGTCGCGGGGCGGTCGATTTTTTATTCGCGTGTGCACTTAACTTCTAATAAAGCATCAAATTTGTTACGTCTGCGTTTTTTTAAGTCAATATACAAGATACATGTTTAATAGAAAAACTTAATTATTGTTAAGTTTGGCGCAAAACCGAACTCTACTATTGACTAATTTGTGATCACCAACCTACATTTGGCAAGCGTGGTGATTATGCCTGTACCCATTATTGCTATGGTATTGAATTTTGAAAATTGAAAAACTTGAATTCAATGATGGAGGCCTTTGCCCTTCAGTGGGTAGATTATAGGCCGTTACTTCCTTTTTTTACTTTACTCATTTATCTTATAAGATTGTTAAATTTAAGCAAAACAGATTCAATACTTTGTAATTTTCTGTACCAACATGTATCTCATGATGTGTAATAATATACTGAACATGACACCTATTTGACTTCTTAATGCAGATAAAGAAATTTTAACCTTATAAAACTTCCATTTTGTTTTGTATTAAGAAACAAGTGAAATAAAGTTCAACTTTCATAAATGTTATGTATCAAAAAACAAGTTTTAACCGAGATCAAACTTTGTCCATGTAAGCCAATAAGCCTCGAAAGATCTGAAATCCCTTGAGATATGTACGCGCAAACAGCAAACAGGAAAATCACTCAAAAGGTATCCCGGGGGTATATTATTAATTTCTCAAAATTAATTAACACACTAATTTGACGTGAAAATTTTTGCCCCTCAATCTCGATTAAATTTGGAAGTTTCATAACCATGAAACTGAGCCTCAACGTACCAGTTTCTGGAGAAAATACACCGCAGAGCAACAAGTTCTGTAACACAGAAAGGGCGAAACTTTGAAGATTTTGTGAGTGGTGCATGTGATGAGCTTTTGTGATCGGTTTATTTTTAATCGAAATACAAAATTCTTTCTATATCAGCCCACTGCTGGACACATGCCTCTCCTCAAAGGGAAATTTCTATAGTTCTAGAATTTATACCTCACGCTGTTTTCTTGAGTTTACCCGAACACTATACCTACATTGAAATGAAAGATAAGCTTAGAATGATACCTAGAATGATACGTAAAGCAATAGAAATTAAAAAACATCTTAATTTCAATAGAGAAGATGGTTGGAATTTACCTGCTGCTTGGGACCCCGTCTTACCATCAATGAAATCCACAAACCATGGCAACACTGCGAAGTATCCGGACACAGTTAGCACACTTTGTGTGAAAAGGATCATACTGACAATAAAAACATTTTTTTCAAATTACCATCTTAAAGGCGAATAACACCTTAGTCTACCCGTGACCATGAACGCTGTAAAGGGTTCGAAACGTCGGGTTAAATCAAAAATAAACGCTTTCTAAATCCGTAAACTTATCTTTCATTTCAATCATACTACACAAATAAAAAATGTGTACAACATCACATACATTGGTTTGATCCCAATTTAAGTAACTATTTAAAACACTCGCATTTTAGAAATTAGAAATAACGAAGGGACCACAAACATCCACACCCGAGAAAATGAAGAAAAACACTTTTTTTCTACATTAATCATTCCGGGAATCGAACCCGGGATCTCGGAGCAGGCGACACTTTGAAAACCGGTGTGTACGCCACTCCGCCACGGAAGTCTTGTAATAGATATACTCGGCAGAAGAGTTGGCGATTTGGTTAATGGTGGTAGAAAGATGTTGCTGTCTGTCTCTTTCTGGGCTTTCTGGCAGCTCTCCTGTTGTTGCCTCTTACTACAACCATAAGAAAAGCAGGATAAAGTACGTGATAAGAAATTTTGACAGACGTGGCAGTTTTCTCAAAATACATCTTTTTGAGAGTTATATATAATATAAAAGTGGGATATAGGCTTAGATAATGGTGATAATGAAATAATATTGATGATTGAAGAAGTAAAAGACAACATAAAAAGACCTGAATGGAATGTGTAGGATTGAATATGTGGATAACGAAGAGAATGACTCGATGATGACTGGATTGCAGGAAGAGGAAAAAAAGTTGCGCTAAACTTAAATAGTCCGGGAGCGAGGTAAGTGAATGATGGTAAACAAGTCAAATAACTAGTTTAATACTTTGAGTTAATTCTTGCAGAACTTCTGTCATAAACTTTTGATACTCGTACTTTGTTAAGTTTGTAGGCGTATGCAAAACTATGATCATTTTTTTGGCTCCGATTGTAATTGGAAATCGCATATTTCTAATGCAACTTATTTGTTGAAGCTGTTTAGTGTTTTAACCTTTTTAGGGTTCCGTTGCCAAATGGCAAAAAACGGAACCCTTATAGATTCGTCAAGTCTGTCTGTCTGTCTGTCTGTCAGTCCGTCCGTATGTCACAGCCACTTTATTCTGAAAGTATTAGCATGACACAGTTAAAACTTGGTAGGTAGATGTATCCTGTTAACCGCTTAACGATTCTCATACAAAAAATAAAAAATAATGATATTTAAGGGGGGCTTCCCATACATAGAACTAAAACAAAAAATTTTTTTTTTACTCACACCTATACCTACATATGGGGTATCTATGGATAGGTCTTCTAAAATGACATAGAGGTTTCTAAAACCATTTTTTTCCAAAAGTCTAACATTTGGAAGATAGACGCTTCCAAAGTGGTATAATGAGTGTAACGCCCCCTCTAACTTTTAAAATAAGCAAGTAAAAATTTTGGAAAAAGTCATAATGTAGATCTTAATAAATACTTTCAACGAAAATTGGTTCGAACGAGATCGAACTGGTAGTTTTGAAAATCAAGCACATTTTCAACAACAGCAAACATAACTTTGTCCTCCATACAAACACTATGAAAACCAAAGTTATTTTTGCAGTCATCAAAATATTGTAGTATTTTTGTTAAACTTGGTACGGAACCCTCACTGCGCGAGTCCGACTCGCACTTAGCTGGTTTTTAACACTAAGTTAAGTAGTTCCGCTCCAAGTATCTGTCTTAGACCCATCACGTAATCTGTATCGTACGAGTAAGTGGTGTAAACTCGGCCGTGCGATGCGGGCTTTGCCTGTCCTGAGGTCCTACTACGTAGCGCTGCTGCAATAAATACGGATGTGTCTGTCTCTGTCACATACTTTATAACATTGGCATGAGTAAGAAAGATAGCTGGAGTCGGTTATACAGACATTTTGTTTCAGAGTAAGGTCTCAGCTCTGTATACTAGGAATCTTTTTTTGTATTTTATTAAATCTGGAAATGTCAACTTTTGGTCAAGTCATCAGATATTTAATGTGATAATTTGGACGATGGCTGACTTCTTACCATGGATGGCGATGGTCGAAGTTTGCCCTCCGTCTGTGTTAAAGAAGACCGTTAAATTGTGAGATCTGTCAGTTTACAAAACAACGCAAGGGATTATAAACTAACGGTGGGTTAGGTTAGGTTAGATTGTAATCCATCGACGTTAAATTATGAACTGATGAAGTTTACAACTTTACGGTGACATATACAACACTCATCTAAGTGTTTTCGTAGTAGGACTTCAAAAATCCTAAGTGCTATGAAAATACTACTTTCTTCGATCAACAAGATTGTTGGTGCTAAGTTTGTCGTGTATTGCTAGCATATTAAAAGAGTGACACCACCTCTCCTTTTTTTAAGGGTATTTTCGCGAAGCGGAGGCAAGTACCTTGAAAAGCTGGTCGTAGTTGGTGAAATAGAAGGCAAGCGAGTGCGAGGTCGTTCGTCAACTAGATGGTCTGACCAAGTGAAAGAAGCAACCTCCTCAAGCAAGTTTCATCAGACGGTGAGAGCAACGATGGACCGAGACCGGTGGAGAAACATAATAAAAACCGGTGATCGCAATCCTCAGTTACGAGGGGTCAATTAGTGAGAATAGGCAATCAAAGAAGTACTGCCAGATGAAGACGGACAGTACCGTCTTCTCTGATGGCCAAATAGCTATAGACATCGACTCGCCTACCAATCAATGGCGTGCAACTGGCCAATTTTACTTTTAGAGAGGCATGTGGCAAGCAATGGACTGATTTAGGCTGATGACAATGGGTTATTTTGCAACTTTTATACCCTTAATATAAAATTTTGGACGGAAATAATGTGTAATAATATTATAAATAGTTTATTGACATGTTGAATGCTTCTCAAAAGCGATTTTGCAACCTTCGCTACTAAAGTTAACAGCGGTGTTTGAAAACTTAGCCGTGATTTGTGACTCTCATGTCCGAATTTAACATGTTCTGAACTTTTAAGAGACTACTTTAGACTTCACTTTAACGACTCTACTTATTACAGTTTAGACGTTGTATAAAATGGCTTTAAGTGTTGCTATAATTTACTTTATTACAAGATGAAATATAAAAGGCATTAAGCGAGCGTGAGAGTGGCCTGTTACATCCTCATGATATAAAAAGTTTGAGTTATGGTCGAAATCGAGAGGATAAAGATGAGATTTATAGCTAAAAAACCTTGGGATTTTGGATTATGGATAATGAATCAAGTTTGACATCACTAAACTGGCGATTGTTTTAGGTACTCCACCAAGAGATGGCACTGTGTGTACTTTTTGGATTGTGACTCTTCAAGAGAGTACATTTTCGAGAACATTATGCAAGTCTAGTTATTTGTAAAAAGTGACATACCACAAATTCAATACCAGAAATAAAAATACACTTACTGTTCCAGGATTCAGACTGCGAAAAGTGGGTAGTCCGTTCATGCGACTAATGGTATTCGTATATACATGGTATTCGTATTATTAAAAAATTACTACAGGAAATTGCTGAAGTCTTTTTGACGACCATTTGGATCAGCTTTTAATCTATTGCAATATGTGTATAAATATTGTTACAAACATTTTATGTCAACATACGTAAAAAGAGGCAACAAAAATCATAATGTCCAAATATAAAAATATGTCGCATATTATTCAGTATACTGAACATGATTTATTTAAAAATTTTATAGGCAATTATTAAATTTGCTCGAATTTCGCATTTAATTAACTCTGAAAATACCTATTCATAATATCAAGCAAAGATAATTGGAATGTAAACATTTGGAGATATTCTAAATTTAAAATAACTAATCTCACTAAAAACGTTCAGAACGAGTATATTAAACTCTAAAGAGTGGAGCCGTTACGACGCGGGACAGGCCATTAACCTGTCGTAGCCCGTAGCCCGTAGCTCGTAGCCGCAGATATAAACTACGACCTAGAATAGGCAAACTTTCGTCTAAAATAATAGATTGCGTCATCATCGGAATTTGTATGTTTTACAAGACGTGTTGTATGTAAACAAATAAACTGATTTGGTAAATTGCTAACATGGATATCCTCATGTAGGTTCTTGGAATGTGAATTTAATTGATGTTTAAAAAAAAAATAAGGTAAACTATGAACTTGAGGAAAAAAAATGGATTTTATATGTATTTAAAAAAATGCAAATTATGCTAACTTAGTAAAATTAAACCGTTACACATTTATTAATCATAGCAATTTTAACGCTTGCACTTCATTTTGAAATCTCAAAGCGGTTCCATTTAATTTAGCTCGATGTTCGTAGTCTTCTTTTCGTACGTCGTAGCTCGTAGCGTGTCTACGGGCTTGTAGCGGTTGCTACGAGTAATATGACGTTAATATTGTTTTAAGACCCCTGTAGGGCTAAGATGCGACCCACGACATAATTTTATCGCGGCCTTATATCGCATTTTGACAGCGTTATATCGTTTGTCTATCGCTGCTAACATGGCAGACTATTTATGTCATCTCTAACTGTCAAAATACGATAAACGATAAAATTGTCTACAAACTCTAACATGAGCCTCTTATATTTGTCTATTTTAATCGATTTTTGACACTTGCGCATGACAAATTATCGTGGTCGCTTATAGCTCACGACAAGGCATAAACCCTTTATAAAAAATTGCCGTGCCATATTTTAATTACATTTTGACCACTTATGAAGAACGGGAGGCGCGTAAAATTCAGCGCAAGCGTATCCGCGACGTGTGCAACCCGTATGACCTTCCGGATATGGAGTTCCAGGCTCTGTGGCGTATATCCAAGCCCATGGATTTTTATTTGATAGATAGGCTGAGAGAGGACTTGGAACCAAAAAATGGAGGTCTTCCAGCCATGTATTGGCACAGATACTGGATCTGTGCCTTATTGCCTCTAAGTTTTCTAAAAGAACATAAAAACCATTAGTACTTTCCATGATAAGAATTTATTTCAGTTTATTACAAGTTTTACTCACATCTTTGAGGCCATTTCAAATTTTAAAACTTTTCACACTTCAATCAAAGTTCAAACCAAAAAATATGCCGCGAATGCTGTTTGCCAGGTGTCACTGTCTGACAGTGACTGTCACCCAAAGATGTGTCAACGCAGATGACGTCTCTGGCAAGAAGTGTTTTAGCCAAGTCTGACGTAAAATTGAACGAATGATTATAATATTAACCAATGTTTCCACACCGAAAAACTATATAATTATGTAATATGGCTACATTCGTTTGTCGTGTAGATAAACGTTTGTCGAGCGAAGAATTTTTATCGCGGGTGGTTGCCATGTTAGGAAAAATGATAAAATAACACAAGTAGACAAATTTTATCATGTCGTGTGACAAATTTATCGTGGTGTCGCATCTTAGCCATACTGATCAAAGGAATGGAAGTTTCTGTCGACTGGATCACTAAATAAACGGATCAGATGCTATTTTGAGAATGGAAAATAAACTGACGTAGTGTTTACCATTAAGTCTTAAAAAGGAGATGCTTTTATACTAGTATTTACTTGTTTTGAAGCAGTTAAATGGCTTGAGTTAATTGAAAAAAAAAAACTTTTGAATAAAAATTAAGGAAACAGAACCCACAAAATTCCGCTTACCAGCCAATTGCTCTAACCAACGGAGCTACAATGATAATTTTCGATTAAAATAATTTATTGAAACCTATAATTATTATTATATGGAAGTAAGGAATTATATCAATGTTTTTTTGGTTAATAAACAGGATTTTGCTATAATCGCACTTATAAGTTAAAAATAACAAAAATACCCAGAACTAAAAAATAGAAACTGTTTGTTTTTCTACATTAACCTGTCTGGGAACCGATCCCGGAGCTAGGAGCAGGCGACAGATTGAAAGCTAGTAATTAATTCATCGACCACCATAGTGGAGAGCCTCGGAAGCCAATAAATTTGATAAGCATTTCAAATTATCTATTACGTTTTCATGAGAATAAATTTATCTAAGCAAACAATGGTCGTGAGTAACGCCGCAGGCTACAACTAGTATACCCTTTAGAAATACTCGCGTCTGCTCTCGCAGTATTCCTATTGTGCTTTTTACAATGGATTATTTTATTTTCGATCTCTGTTCACCGTTTCATAGTATTTGACAGAATCGGACTTAGGTTTACATTAAATGATTTTTTATCCATGTAAGTATATTATAATCGTCCTGTGCGGTACCAGCGTAAAACAGGACAACACCACTTTTCCTCGTACACGGCCCTTATTATGTAGTGCAGCGGTAGTCTGCCAATTACGCAAAAATTCCAAATTAATTTCCCAGACGGGTCAGTTGATATCAGACTATGCTTTATGGATAGTACAAAAATCATACGACAAAAAGAAGAAAACCCTTCATCTTTACCGTCAGAAGGAGGCTAAAAGAGTACTAATGGTAAACTATCCGTATGCCACTAATCGGAGTGTTATGTCTTTATTAAGCTATTGCATAGCTTCTATCGCGGGCCTTGAGCGTGGAGACCGAATCCAAAAATTCCGTAACGAAAATAACCTAACACCCCCCACTCCGACCGGCACAGTGGTGATACTTTTTAGTTTTATAATTGCATAAGTTGATAAAAAATGCTATGCAATAGCTTTACCACGGCGGTCTCCGAGTGCCACACGTTTTTTTTTTATTTATTAATTAGCACCATAGCTAGTCGTAGTATTACAGACAGACATAGGTAATCTGTCTCAGCCGGGAAATCAAACCAGCCCCCGACATACTGGCTTACTGAGTAGAAACGGACTCTGTATAAGAGAGTCAAAAGTAAGGGAACTGTTAACAGTGTCTCCTATCTACCGTTGACCAGACTACGATCGTCATTCACCTGTCAAGTGTGGCTGTTAAGGCAAAATATTTATTTTGAAGAGTTCTACAGGATGAAATTTTGAGCACCTTCCAAATTTTTAAATAACAATCTACGAGTAAAAAACAAATGACGTATTTTTTCTTTTGGTATATAGCCCAGTACAAAAATGTCAAGATAAAGCACTTAGAAAATGTCCGCAAAAAATCTAAAATTTTTGATACGACCGCCTAGCAACACTTTTTTTACGCGATTCACATCTCATTCATTCATTACGATAATATTCACACGTTTTTGATTTTCCCTTTATACCTTATCAGGCCTAGGACCGTAAAAATTGAAAACTATATTGCGAAGAATATTTTCGGGTGAAAGCTTGATTTACATTGTTTACTTCATAAATGGGCTCTAAATACGATACCGAACGCTTATAAAAATTTTGGAAAGTAGTTAAAATTTCACCCTGTATAACAAAAGGCGTTCTTTTATGACGATAATGAAGAACATTTTGCGATGAAGTACTGTAACCATAGCTTTTAAACTACATTATTCATTCTACTATCCAGGAGTAAAAAGACGCAATAAATAAAAATATAATGTAAACCCAACTACGTCTCTGTAAATTCGTTTCGTTCTCATCTCTCATATTATTACATTCGCGAGACATTCTGTACCGAGCTCTCTGGATAATCTCATTGTATGCTTTTATAAGATTGTTTACGTTTTTCAGTTTCGTGAATATAGTATTATACAATGCTGAATGTAAATTTAATTGTATTTTATTATTGTTAATATTTCATTATAATATTTTAACTTACGTCGCCTGTATCATTCATTATTGCTATGGTAACTTGAATTCAATAGTGGAGGCCTTTTTATTGCAGTAGGATGATTAGCAATGCCGTTACTTTACTCTCTTTTTAACTTACATCTGTCCAGGACAGACAATATCTTTTCAAAAAAGACTTTTTTATGAGGAAAATTACTGACGTCGTAATATAAAGAACTTGAACTTAAACTAATTGGACATAAAATATCAACATATTAACAAATAATGCAAAATCCTTGGAGTGACCTACGTGCTGTTTCCGTATTAAAAAGAACTTGGCTTCAACATGAATGTTAAGTACAAACGTGTCATACTCTCCAGAAGCGCCCCTTGTGCGTACCGCGTTCCGACATTGTACACCATGTACGAGTTAAATTAAAATGAATTCAATTCAAATATTTTATTGCGTTCTATAATGTTATTTCCCTGCGGTATAGACATTCTAGTATGTACGTTCAGTAATTTTGAAGAAAATTTACTTTTTATAGGGCGACGCGTGAGCGAGAGCTGGCCGAGAGACGCCGGGTGAGCGAGATTAAAAATATTCTCTTTGTTGATGGTATAGTAATTATAGCAGAGACAGATCTGAACACTAGTGCTCGCGGAAAGCCGCTGGATACGGGTGTCGCCTATCACGATACCTGGAGATCTTTCATCACTAGCTGACATCTTTTCACTACTAGACTTAGCCCATCTGAAAAAGGGAATTTGGTTTAATTGCCACGTTCGGCACGTGGGATGGCATTCGAATCGGTTCGATTAACGGTGAATTGAAGACTCTGCTGCACGTTTTCTTTTGGCAGTACCCATTTAGTCGCCTTGTATGACAACCAATAGAAAAAGAAAAAGTTGTGACATTGTTTTTTTTAATTTGCCGTAACTGCACCATAGATCTAGAGAGCTTAAATATTTGGGAATTAAGTAATTACAGAGTGTAGAAGTAACTTGACTCTAAGGCTGTGTTTCAATTACGTATTAACAAAAGTTACCGTAAGCGTTGAAAAGGATAAAACTCATTTAGTCGCCTAGTTTACACAGGAAGAGGATGGGCGATGCCACGTTTTTTATTTGCTGGCACCACCCAACACCTGTGTATCTTTACCAAATGACTTGCACTTCTGGCCAAACCTCTCTCGGTTTGGCCAGAAGTGGAAGTCATTTGGCTAAGGCGGTTGTGGTAATGATTTGAATGGCTTGCTCGACCAATTATGGTGGGTCCTAGTTTTGTTCTGAAAACCCATAAAAAAACTAGGTTCATGGTTAGTAACACTGAAACAATAAACTCTTTTATTTTCTATTTAAATCTGTAATTTAGTTACTTTTTATGATATTTTAGCAACTTAATTGCAATTATAATATCAGAGTTTAAACTTTAAAAAATTAAGTGTCAGGCGGGACTCGAACCTGCATCTCCATGCAATCCGGGCGCGGCGCTTTACCAATTTAGCCACAGAGACACTACGAGTCACAGGCGTCAATTCTTCAAGCATATTCTTATCACTGTAAGCCAGCGTAGTTTCATCAAATGCTAGGAGGTTTGCACTCTAGACAATGGATGTGATTGTTAAAAGAACTTAAACTTCAAAGCTCAGACGCAACAGAGATTCAAGCGTCGTTAATATAATTGCTGAAGAAAATGTTTAATACAGACAAAGTCACGGAAAGCTGCAAGTGAAATCGTAAGTTCAAAGGGATGGAAATACATTAAAAGTCGTAATTGTATCTTTGAAACTTGGTAAAAGGTTTCATGGTGCCTGAACCATGTCGTTAAACTTTAATTATCAAAATTAATTTGCGCAAATAAATTTGAAAAGAAAGTTTAGTCTGCAAGCTTTGAACAATAGAAAAAGCAACGCTCACAATGACATCTTAAAAGTTTTTATATCAAATTCTAAACAGTAGAAATCGTCAACAAAAAATGTTCTTAGAAAAAATAAGCAACGACAAACAGTCCCCTAATTCGCGTAACCAAATCGTATCACAATCGTAATTGAACGACAGGTTTTTGACAGTTCTAGTATGGGCTAAATGTCAAAATCGTCCAATTCAATCACGATCGAACTGCAATTCGGTTACGCGAATTAGGCCCCTGTACGAAAACTTTACTTATAATAAATGTGATTGTAAATTTGTTTGTTACGCCTTCATGCGAAAACTACTTGACCGATGATCATCATATTTTTGAGGGTATAAGAAGTGCTATATGCTACTTAGTATCCCACTGTTATTTACAAGTTTCCGCACTCGCGATATAAAGTGTAGTTAACACGGGCAGAGCCGCGGTTAAAAAGCTAGTAATCACAAAATCAAGTTGGTGTCAAACAAAAATCACATACAATTATCAATTATCTCATCTCATATTTAATTAAGTTTAAGTTTTTCTCACTTGATATCTATTTTTTACCAGTAATGTAAGAAAAACCGATCATTAAAAATATGACTTTATCTCCGTAACCGGAGGTATCTTTGAACCCTCTTTGTAAAGAGGTAACACTTAAAACGATTTTGAGGTAAGCCTTAATTATTGCAAGGTCACTCATTTGTTACCGGCGAGTTGAAAATGGGTATTTATATTTAACAGCCATTCTACGTATTTCGTACCCCAGAATTGGAAACCTGAAGTATTGTTGATACTAATACTGAAGTCGCAATTCGCCAATAGATGGCGTTGATTGTATGATACATCGCGGTTTGTTAGTATTTTTTATACTTGTATTAGAATATCAACTATTTTATACACGCCCTATCTTGTCTGGCAAATGAAGTCGAGACACGAGTGAAACTGAGGTAATTTTAATTAAAAGCTTTACTTTACATTTTTGCTTAAATTTTTATAGAAAAGATTTAATTTTCTTCTAGGCTAGGTATTAGAGGTGTAAAAGAAACAAAATATTGGAGTAGGTACGCTATTTGAACGCATGAACTCGTTACTATGACAAAAAGTACGAGTTACTTCAAATACTCGTATCTCATTAAAAACACAGTACGAAAAAAAAACAGGTTGTATTCCGTACGTTTACAGTATGATATTATGGAGTCTCATCAATCGCAATATAGTAAAATATTCAGGATGAGTTTTTAACCACTCTCCAAAATTTTAGCATTCTTCTCTGGCGTTCAGTATAATATTTAGAGCCCATTTATGAAGTAAAAAATGTAAATGAAGTTTTCCCCCGAAAATGTTTTTCGCAATATATTTTTTAATTTTTACGGTCCTAGGCCTGTTAAGTTATTTTAAGTTAGAAGGAAAATCAAAATCTTATGAATAGTATCGTAATGAATGAATGAGATGCGCATCGAGTAAAAAACGTGCTGCTGGGCAAATTTTGAGTGCTTTATCTTGACATTTTTGTTCTGAGCTATACCAAAAGAAAACATACGTCATTTTTTTTTGGCACGTAGATTGATATATTAAAGTTTGGAAGGTGGTTAAAATTTCATCCTGTATAGATATTTATGTCTTTTTTTTCCATTAACACAATAAACCATGCATTCATAAAATATACGATCAGGAAACGTTATAAAACACGCATCAACGGTACTTTCACGACCTAAATGTTCTACCCAAAGTACGGAAAATGCGAGTAACGAAATGCATTCGTGAGTAACGTATCGTTACTCGGTATTATATGGAGTACCCGTTACTCAGTACCGAATACATGCTGTTTGTTACAGCTCTACTATTTATTGGTTGACACAATGTTCCTTCCATAGGTGAATTAATTTTTCATAATTTAAATAATAGGGGTTAAAGTATGAAATTGCCGATTATTTTCCCACTTTTTATTTTGTTTATAGCTCTTAAGTATAGTCATATTTTTGCGTAATTCTTTTTGTATTGTATCAAAAACTAAATAAAGTAACTTTTGACAAAAAAAAATGCAATACTAGTGCCTATTACTTCAAAGGAAGTCGTTGAAAAGACCCCTTACAATGTGTCAGCTGACCTTCTTGCTTCAATTAAGTATATTTGTATTATATACTTTGATTTTCAGAAATTTAAATACTATATTGCGTAGCTTTATAACCATCTAACTTTCACCTTTAATTACATCGAAAACGGTTCAGGCGTTTTTAAAAAAACTAAAAAATTGTTAGTATGGAAAAATGACTTTTCTCGATTTCGTCCATACAAAACGGCAATTTCATATTTTAACACCTAATATAACAAACTTTATTAGGGCTTAGTCCCATCGAACAATCGAAATCGGTAAAACCTCATCAAATGTTTTGGTTATAAATTACAAAGGAAGGCAAATGTACTATGAGGAAGGGACAGGTATCGGTTCAATTTTTTTTAAGGAAGCTTATAGGAAAACCATCGGTAAAGAGATATAGCTAAGAGTGCTACATTTTAATTAATTAGCTGACTTCCACACGGATGAAGTCGCGGTAAGAGCGCGAGTTGGTAATATTTGATCGCGTCTATTTGCATTTTCTTTTTTAAAATGGCGTGCAAAGCAATATGAGTACATTGCAAGCGGTTTTATTTTATGGTTGAATCCTTTTTGCACTAGGGTTCCGTAAAAATGAAAGCCTACTTCTAAGTTAAAATTCAACTTCTAAGTTAAAGTGATTAAAAAAATACAGCCGTTTATTTCGCAAAAGACGTGTATTTGCATACTATCAAATTAATTAAATTTTATAAATTTTTTCGCGTTGAAAAATCTAATCGGCAAAATCAGTAATCAGTTTTATTACTTCGTATAGGCACTCCCTGGAGGCGCTTTTTTACACGTCCCAATTTTACCCTACAACTGCTTTGGACAAGTGTGTACTAGTGCCGAGAAGAAGCAGTGCAAGAAACTCGGTCACTATTATCAGCCCCTGTTTAAGAAAATATTTTTAATAAAAAATACGCCAACTCAGTGCGAGCTAAGACAATATAAAGCCACATGTTCCTAACATTTATATAATCATCAATAGTTATAAATATACATTTGCTAAACCTCGGTGGCTCAATTTATCAGGCTATAAATTAGTACAGAACCATCGGTACGCGAGTCCGACTTGCACTTGTCCTTTTTTATTTATTTAAAACACCTGAATGGCTTCGTAAAACCAGCCGGTCTGAGCCTGAAGAGACTGAAAGCCTTGATTGATGGTGTCTGGGGAAGGGTAATTAATATACAGCCTTTACTCGTGTTGTGTCAATGGAAATTACTGTTTTTCAGGTCGCTAGGCACCACACCACAAATAATAGGGGTTAAAGTATGAAATTGCCGATTATTTTCCCACTTTTTATTTTGTTTATAGCTCTTAAGTATAGTCATATTATTGCGTAATTCTTTTTGTATTGTATCAAAAACTAAATAAAATAACTTTTGACTAAAAAAAAATGCAATACTAGTGCCTATTACATCAAAGGAAGTCGTTGCAAAGTCCCCTTACAATGTGTCAGCTGACCTTCTTGCTTCAATTAAGTATATTTGTATTATATATTTTTATTTTCAGAAATTTTAATACTATAATGCGTAGCTTTATAACCATTTAACTTTCACCTTTAATTGCATCGAAAACGGTTCAGGCGTTTTTAAAAAAACTAAAAAATTGTTAGTATGGAAAATGACTTTTCTCGATTTCGTCCATACAAAACGGCAATTTCATACTTTAACCACAAATATCAATGATTTACAGACAACAGCACGTCAACCTACCACAAAACGTCAAATTTCCTCAATTGATTTTGATGTCTAATTGTTCGACTTAAAGTTGAAAGTCATTTTAATGACCTTTAACATTTTGGGTTGGTTGACCTGCCGTTGTCTGGACATAAGAGATTATCGGTGGACTTTACTTTATGAGTAGAAAAGTAAAGTTAAAGCCTGGAGCATCCCACTGCAGGGCAAAGGCATCTTATCATTGAATTCAAGTTACCATATCAATGATGACAGTGATGACCTCAATAATGTCGATGTGAGAAAGATAAGGCAATTGACTGATGTTGAAACGGCAAGATTAGTATATTTTAGCTACTTTCATAGCATAATGTCATACGGAATTCTGTTGTGGGGCTCAGCGGCAGATATTGAGTCAATTTTTATATTACAAAAACGTGCTGTACGGGCTATTTACGGCCTTCGATCCCGTGACTCGCTGAAAGAGCTCTTCAAAGAGATTAATATACTTACAGTGTCTTCTCAATACATTCTCGAGAATATTGTTTACGTTCGTAAGAACATACATTTATTTCTTTAGAAAAGTAACGTACACAATTTCAATACTAGAAATAAAGATAAACTTGCCGTTCCAGGCTTCAGACTGCGAAAAGTAGGAAAATCGTTTATGGGAAATTGTGTCCGTATTTTCAACAAATTACCAAAGGATATTGCTGAACTTCCTGTACATAAACTTAAATCGTATGTCAAAGTTATTTTAATGAAAAAGGGCTATTACACTGTTAATGATTATTTAAATGATAGAAATGTATGGCATTAAGTTGTCCCAGCTCGTACTTGCTTAAACCTTGTAAAAATTACCTTACCTTGTAAAAATGTATTTAAAAAGAGGCTGACAATAGTGACCGAGTTTCTTGCGCTGCTTCTTCTCGGCACTAGCCCAGACTTGTCCCGAAGCAGTGGTAGGTTTAAATTGGGACGTGTAAAAGCGCCTCCTGGGGCCTATTTGCAGAAATAAAACTGATTTTTAACTGATGGTACAGCCATAATTACAACGCTTGCCAAATTCGACTTCCCAGGACCTCGTGGTCTTGGCGACTGCTTAAACAACTCGATCAATCGGGAATAATTGATGACTAATAAGTAATAATAATAATGTATAAATCTATGACAACGTGCATCAAATGAGAAGATACGATGTTATTCTTTTTAAGCCTTTAACTGCCGAAGTACTAGACACAATTAATATTTTATTGTTTGGAGGTCACCGGTGACCTCCATGGCGCTTTATGTGTTAAGGACGACACCACAAGAAAATACTTTTAGTATACTAGTGAATGAGGTATAGGTCGGTAAGGAGGGTAGGTTGAGTGACATACACACAAACCAAATAAATGTTTGACAATATTTGGAGGTTTTTTCTTGCGCACAGATGACCGGTCATTTCCTATTGAAATGATCGTTCCACCGGCAGCCCTCTCACGGGGAAAGGAGGTGGTGAATCCTCATGGATACCTCACAGCCGGCTGTGAGGTATCCATGAGGATTGAGACTTCTACTCACTAAATACCACCTAAAATCGCAAGGGTGCTATAACATATTTGAGGGGACCACACTGGAGGGGGGAGACGTTGTCCTACCTGGTGAAGCAGTGCCACCTACCGGGTCCAAGTATGATTGAAAACCATCTGGGAAACAATTGAAATATCCACACAAGATTTCACTTATATCAGTCCAGCCGTTTAGAGGAGTTAGGTGACAAACACACGTTTAGAAAAAATATTAATTTAAAAAATATATATACTATGCGATGTACTAAACGAACAACACCCTCTACTGGTAACTGAAAAAAACCACGAACATGTATTCCAGTAAAAAGAACATTAGAATCAATAAAAAGAAGAAAGAAAGAAAGAACAACAAAAACAAATTTAATTGACTCAAATTACACAAAACACATTGTAATAAAAGAAAACAATGAAAATAAAAAGTGTTAAATAGATCAATATAAACCCGATTAGGCTAAGCTTAGGAATAGGCTACTTGACTGATATAAATTTTGGCGCAGCTGATGAATATTATCTTTAGTATATTGGTTAAGAAACCGGTATTTATCATTTTCAGATGTTAAAAGTTTGAGATTGCTAAATATTTCTAAAATGAAATTATTATTTTTTACTTTTTAAATTTAAGCTTTGAAAACGCTGTCGGCTATTTTGTGACGTCATACATCTTTAAACAAACTGCGTGCGTCGTTTTAAGCGTGACATTGACATTTATGACACAAGTAAATAAAGAACACTATGAGGTAGTGATGGTGTTCATTTTGACTCGTATGACGTCACAGCACAGGCCACAGATAGTCTAAAGCTTTTTAGCGTTTTCATACGTCGCACGAAAAGTGAACTTTAAACTTAAGTTTTGCGGTTTTCTAGGGCCTACAAAAATCTAAAAATGATTTTTAGGTCTATTTGGACACTAAATAATCATATAAAACCTATTTCCAAAAAGAGTCAACTAGCCTATTGAGGAAATCCTTAGGAAAATTAATAAAACTAACATTGCTCAAGAATCTCGATGAAGTGGTAGAGAGCGAGACACAGAGTAAGAAGAACCGGTAACTGTTGGGGCGGAAAGGTTTTCTGGGTCTGGAATGGCGACCGCGCACCGAGTCATTATCTGTATGTAAGCACTTAAAGGTGAACCGAGATAAGACCTTTTTAAATAAGCTAAGAGTCTGCTCTATAAAACAATATGAGGCTATGGACATACATATCAATATATTATTTTCTAACACAGCCCTCTAAATCAGAACAGCTGTATTTCCTCTACAGTTGTAAATATCTGTCCCAAGTAAACAGGCGCGACTCAGCAGCCGTTGTTCGTGACCACTCCGCGCAAATACACTAAATCATTGTGTTTGTGTTACGCCGCTCGCGGGGGTAGGGGGTATACGTGGAAACACTGAGTGCGTGTCCTTTTACGGTTAAAACAACAAGAAAGGTAGTATCAAAAACTCGAATTTATTTTATGTTAAAAAACTACTTATTTCCAACTAGCGGACCCGACAGACGTTGTCCTGTCATAACTATGAATATTGATTACGAATTTTGTCGAACAAATTTATTTAGCGACATTGCAAATGCTAACTGCACTGGAAATTGTAACTGTTGGCAGCACGCATTCTGTCAATGTTATGTCAAACGCCATACATTAAAAAGTTAAAATTGCCAAAAGCGATAAGGTTAAATTACAAATAATTTAGTATGGTGATTAAGTTTTCTTAAAATTTTCTAATTTTCCCGCACAATTTTCTTATTTTTTTCTTTCATTAGAACATTCTCCTAATAATAACAAACAAAACAAAAAAATAATTAGCTAAATTGGTCCAGCCGTTCACGCGTGATGCGATGATCAAGGGAAATAGGGATTCATTTATATAGATTATATTTATATAGATTATGTCACATTAAACTTAAAATAGAAGATCTTGTTCTTAACACAAAAATTCAAAAATCCAGTGGCCAGTAATTCAACGTGTAATTTATATACGAGTAAGTGATGCGATGATCAAGGGAAATAGGGATTCATTTATATAGATTATATTTATATAGATTATGTCACATTAAACTTAAAATAGAAGATCTTGTTCTTAACACAAAAATTCAAAAATCCAGTGGCCAGTAATTCAACGTGTAATTTATATACGAGTAACTATACACGTAATTTAATAATTGTCTTTGGTAATCTGTTTATGATACCAATGCAATCTACAGCTTTCTCGAACGGCCAATCAGCTTTCGCTTCATACTATAATAACAACCAGTGATTGTGGTTTGTCAGTAAGATACATCTAAAACTAGATCAAATAGTTAAGCTAATGCCGTCGTATCCTGTTCATTATAACTTAGAGTGTTTGCCAGGCTGCCAACTCCCTATGTGGATTTAATTTAATAAAGGTACGTACTATAATTGCGGTATAAGTATTATCTTTATTGGATCCTTAACTAGGATAGGTTGGTGTAACTATATAAGAAGAAATTAGATTTATACTGCACCTGGAACTATGTTGGTTACCGCTAAATTAATTAATGTATTTAGTCAAAGCTATAATCAGCCCAATGCAAGGCAAAGGCTTCCATCATTGATTGAATTCACAGCATGATGGGTATAGGAATAATTATTCATATTCACTTACTTACCAAATGCGGTTTGGTGATAACAAACCTGAGCAATGTTTGAAGATTCGAGACCCGTTTTGCCCGCCCCGGGAATCGAACTAAGGTCCCAGACATCTTGACCCGATACTTAAAAACCACCAACGGCTTTTCTTTTATTAGCTAAAGTTTGGCTAAGTCGACTAATGATACAATTCTAAATACCCTTTGTTTAAAATCTAAACTCATGAACCTAAAACGAAAACAATGAAGTCTTATTAGTGTAAATAAAACGAAACGTTGTTACCTAACTAGGTGAACAAACGTGAACCAGCAATTCGTCTGTGCCTATCTTATGGAAATATAGCCACGGAACACGCATGCGATTATATTTAGTATTGCGATGGGTTAAACCTTAAAATAGCGTGTATTACCGACACGCTAACTGTGAACTTACAACACGAGAGGTTGCAGTAGGTTCAAAAAACTACTTAACGGATTTTTGAGTTAGAATTATTTATTTACTAATGCATTTGTTTTTACATTTTATTTTGGTTTATCTCGACCGATCGTAGTCTCGGTCATGTAATAAGCAAGTGTTTAATCGGTAAATTTAACTTTTATTTCATTGTAAAGTGTTTGCGTACCAAAAAACCAATACTAAATCTTGAGTAGACTTGATTAAACTCATATTATTGTGTGGTGCCTTCAGAAAATAGTAATAATGGTAGCTCCATTTGAATAGTATCTTTCCACTGTCGTTAGAAGTGAATAAGCATGGCTGCCAAAGAAGGCCGACAGCAGCTTCGTATCTACCACCGTTGGCCAAACTACGATCAACAACCACCTGCCAAGTAAAGATTTTGGCAAATTTTCTTTTGGAGAGACTTGTGTCCATGGATAGATAATTATATAGGCTGACTATGATGGTGATTTGTAATATATTTATTTATTTTGCATAAATTTCCTTCTCACTCACATAAAAGAGCAGTAGGTACCTACGATAATGAGAAAAAAATCTTTGTATAGACAACACGCCAACCTACCACATTATGTCAAATTATCTCAATTGATATTGATCTCTACTTATTGGACTTAAAGTTGAAATTCAATTCAATTACCTTTATCTTTTTGAGAAGGTTGACCTGCCGTTGTTTGCACATACATATATTTGATTCCTGTTCAATCAAAATTAAAGCTCTAACTCTTTTTATAAATTAGGGTTCTACCGATATGTCAGTATCAAACTTACAAGAGCCCACTATGTCAACGTGCATTGTGTCAAATAGGTCAAAGAGTCAGAACTGGTGCTACAGCTTCATTAAAACTTGCCTCGCCTTACAAATTGGCAAAAGTACAGTAAACATACAAGTTATCTTTTACTAGGGATGCTCGATCAGATCCATGACAAAATAATCTCTTTTGATGCTAAAAAAGTGTATTTTTAATTCGAATCGTATTTAATAACTACCAAAACGCCGATGCCACTGCAGCATTGAACAAAACGTCTAATAACGATTGTACAAAGAATAAAATCAAAAGCGTCACCATTGAAAGAGCGCGAAGTAAACGCCAAGTTTTTAATGAAGCCATAAACGATCCCGACAAAGAGACTCACTAGTTTTATAGATATTAACAAACTTCACTGTTGAAGGGAATGCCAAGAACTTTTTGAACTATACAGGGTGAAATTTTAACCACTTTGCAAAATTTTTATAGGCGTTCAGTATCGTATTTAGAGCCCATTTATGAAGCAAAAACTGTAAATCAAGCTGACACCCGGATTATATTTTTCGCAATATAGTTTTCATTTTTTACGGTCCTAGGCCTATTAAGGTATAAAGGGAATATCAAAAACTTATGAATAGTATCGTAATGAATGAATGAGATGCGAATCGCGTAAAAAAAGTGATGCTAGGCGGCCGTATCAAAAATTATAGATTTTTTGCGGACATTTTCTAAGTGCTTTATCTTGATATTATTGTACTGGGCTATACCAATAGAATAAATACGTCATTTGTTTTTTGTCTCGTAGTTTGATATATTCAAATTTGGAAAGTGGTTAAAATTTCATCCTGTATAAGCATTGTTCTAGATCGTACAACCGTGAGGTTATGAACTACCTTCTTCTTATTTTTACCCGACTGCGGCAAAGCTGGAAGGAGGGGTAATGATTTTAACAGTCTATATGGGTTTAAAAGTGGGTTATATATTTACGACTAAACTATCGATTTTGGTAAATGAGGTATCAATCGATCCCTTATTATAGTCCGGGTAACATAGGCTACCTTTTATCAAATTGCGAATGGTACAACAATATAGGTATTGGGTACTTTAAAAAGAAGGTAGCAGTCATATCGACTGAGGTATCAAATAAAGGAAAAAATTCTGAGTTACAAAAATGTTCAGACAAATAGCAATATATAATTTGAAATTATTTCATTTTCGTAGTCGAGTTACAGTTTTTAAACTATTTATACATGTTTCATATGAGTATCCTTCAAGGATAGTATATGACTACCCTTCAAGGCTGGCCTAGAGTCAGAATAGCAAGACTCTCTGGCGAGACTTCTTCTAGGACTTTCATCTTGTGGCAGAAGCTGAGACTGAGAGCTTAACGTTGTTTTCGAATCACGGCTGTAGCCCTCCCATCCCTTCCAAAACCAAGGCAATTGAGAAGATTGTTTCCTAAACTGACCCGACCAGGAACCTAACTTGGGACACGCCCACTACACTGGGTAACCGGGGGGTTATAGTCGTGCTCCCCACTCCTTTCCAGATCTAAGTCAATTTAGAAAATATCTTCTAAATTTTCCTGACCGGGAATCGAATAAGGAACCCCCGCTAAGTGGACGGGCTCACTACTCAGAATACCGAGCTCTGCTAAAGTGGTTATCTATACGTCGCAGGCGTGAATTTCACGTTCTTTCCTTTTTGTTCTCAATATTATTTAATCCAAAATCTCCATCTTATCTAAAGGAGCGTTTTCAATTTTGCGATCCGCTCTAGGTCACGATATGCGGTCTTCCAATAAACTCCGTCTTGTGACTCCTCTTCATTCTTCCCATTCTTACTCGCGGTCATTCACTGTAAAATCCATACGTCTATGGAACTCTCTTCCATTGTTGATTCGGCAATCTGAATCACTTCCTATTTTTAAAAACAGACTTAAAACCTATCTTCTTTCACTTTAATTTCTGTCCTGTCTAATTTAAACTTATGTAATTCCTATTATTGATACTTTTGGTCACGTGATCCTCTTTCGTATAATGTATTTGGGTTTGTAGTTGTATGTGTATATGTTATGTATGTATAAGTTATGTATGTATATTTAGTGTATAGTTTATGTAGTTTATTATGCATGTATGTAATACTGTATTTTAATGTTATTTATGTAGTTTACTATGCGTGTAATATTAGATATATTTTAGATTGTAATTTTACATCTCTTTTATTACTTTTCTTTACGTGTACTTTTGAATACTCTTCGCCGCCTTCCCCTTTCAAATCTGTTTCATCTTTCCTCTACCTGAAGGTTGTCTGGTAGAGATCGCTGCAAGCGATAAGACCGCCTAAATTGCACTAATCTAAATCTTACTCATGTGTTATTTTTCAATTTTATGGTGTGCAATAAAGTGTGTCTATCTATCTATCTATACACAAATACACCAACTGGGTCTATCATCGTGTCCAAAAGGATATGGTAAACTATGTATTATCTTCTCGTATAGCCGGCAGGTTGGTGATAACAGTTTGGCAAATCGTTTAGAGAAGAACTCTTTTTAGACTTGCATCATACGGCTTGTTTGATATCCTTATTTAAGTTTTTAAATATAACATTACTTCTTTTATATTTTTCCTAAAGTAGGTATCTATGAAAACACTTGTATAATGGAAATTACAATCATATACGGTACAAGTAACCCACAATTGATATAAAATAAAGTTTTTCCACATCTACTCACTAAAACCAGAATAGGTAATCAGTTTTATTTCTGCAAATAGTCCCACCAGGAGGCGCTATCACACGAACACGCCCCATATTTAAAATATAATTTATATTCTAATACTGATTCTGCAAGTGTAAAGAAACTCGGTCACTATTGGCAGTTATTTTTTTTTAGTCCAGGAAACCATAGAACTCAAACTGGCAACATCGTCAAATCAAATCGGTTTTAATTCAACACAATTTTGAAACTTCCCAAACCTGCTGTAAAGAAACCGTGTTGTTCTAATTACAAGAGTAAGTCATTATAACATCATCAGACACGGTTAAACCGGATACATCCGAGTCTCTCGTTAAAACTTGCCCGGTTTAGGCCCTTGTCCCACCTGATGAACGAGAAGCGAGTAGTCCTAGAAACTAGAAATTAACTGTCGAGCAGCGGGAAGCGAGTGTGTTGTATGATACACGTGGAGCGAGTTCTCGCCGGCAGTGTGAACAGTCAGTGATCAAAAGAAATGCATATGTCACCGTAAAATTGTGAGAGCCGCAAAGGTTTTTTTTTTTTTTTTGATAAGGCACACCAACAACATACATTAAACATTTACAATAAAAAATGCGATTATAGACATTGCTGATATATATTATGTCAATTAAAGGTGAGCACAGCACTCAAAGTTTTTTTTTAGTACAGACTATGTAATATCAGAGCAGAGAAAATATTTAAGTACCTATAGTATTATTAATGTTAACAGTTTTAAACCTAATCTTAAACTAAAGCTCAAACTACACCAGTACATAAATTACATACTATTCTTTTTTTAAATACGGCGCGACTGTCATTGAAAATGTGAAGAGCTGGAATTTCAGCCTGAAGTTTAATAAAATCATTAAGGATTCTGTAAAATGGAGATTGATGACCCAGTTTGGTTCCCGTAGATGGTGTTTTAAAAAACAACGCGTTCAAATGTATAAAACAACGCGTGAGATTGTAAACTAACGCTAGGTTAGGTTAAGTTAGTTTATAAATTTTCTAGAAAATTTATAAATTAGTGGTTTTTGTTATTTTCGGGTGACACATATATTAATGAATGTATGTACTCGTATCTTCTTTTATTAACACGGTAAATTCATAACGGCCTCATTGAGTTCAAGCTACCACAGCAATGACGGGTATAAGCATAATCCCGAGATCTGGGCTCGGAACTAAAACCAACGAAGCGTTTATTACACGGAATGCATTCCCTTGTACGATTCTAAAAAAATAGCCCATAGTTTGTCGCTTTCTCGCTGGCAGTAGGACAACAGCCTTACAAAACCAGCCCTTAGGTTGTTTGATCCGGCCCATTCGTTAATATCGTTATATTCGTTATTAACAGCTTCCGAGTTGGCGAACAAGGCCTGAGATGGGGTTGATACGGGTCGGATATTACTTTTAGCACAATCAAAATTTGGTCCGATAAAAGCTTTTAAAAAAAGACTGACGAAATGTGATTTAAATCAGCAATGGTGAGTTGGTGTTTGATGATTGTCACGGACTTTTTCTTTGGCACCAACACAAAACTGGTGGCATAAAAAATGACAAAAGATAATATGAACGAACAATACAAATACCTATATTTACGACTAAAACCATGAACTGTTTCTTCTACTGTTATATTTCACTGATGCACTTAGAAACACTGAACAGTAATAAAAAAGGTTAGGTACAATGTTTAGTTAGCCAGTGATGTATTATGACGGACATGTGTCAACACCACAAACGCCTAAGGTTCGATTTGGTGGGGTATATCGCAATATGCGAGGACCAAACGGTGTGGATATGCAGACACAAAAGGGGTTTTAGCGTGCCTCATTACAAATATATTTGTAAATCCAGTTTATCTCTGAAACGACTCGACAGATTTCAACGGGACTTTTACTCGCAGATAGTTAATCTTATAAGGAGTAACTGGGCTTTTATTATTAAAAATTATAAAAATATATATATTTTAATTAATAAAAAAGGGGTGTGGGACATGCTAAGCTTCCACTCGAACGAAGTTTCGGGCACAGGATAGTTTGCTATATAGCTATTAATGTTAGCTGATTCTTGAAACTATTTTTATGCAATGAAGTTTCTGACATAAATTGTTTCGATTCCTCGAATACAATTTTTGACTGCCTTAGTAGGTATTAATAGCGGCCTTTTATCCTTTTGATAGGCAAAGGCCATTTTTGAAATCAATTTACTACAATAATGATCGGTACAGGCATAATTACCACGTTCGCCAAATGCGGGTTGGTAATGATAAATCGTATTAATGTGTGAAAATTCGAAACTTGTTGCCCGATACTTAATCTAGTAGAACAAACAGGGCCTTAGTATAGTCCATATGTATATTCATAAAAAATCTTCCAAATTCTTTGGCTGACTTACAATATTCTGCTAAGTATTCTAAAATCTCAAGAGCGAAGGTAAAATAAAATGCAGCCCGCTGAACGCAATGGTGCGTCCAAAATGTATGGAAATGGTCGGTATTAGGAATTTTCAGTTATATTTTGTGATGCGCCCAGATCGTATCCAGATACGATACATTTGCGATCTTTTCTTCTGGTATGAAGCAATTCTCTCAAATGGGCTGACCTAAATTTTTTATTTATTGCTTTCCTACACTCTGTAAGTTTGCTTGGTGCATTCAATATTAAACGGAGCGGATTGGAGTAGCTACACTAGAATTTAGTAAGCGGCTAATGTTTCTAGTGTTGTTACATTATATTGGATTGAAAAGTTATTTATGGGCTTTGGGATAAAGTCAATAAACTGTAAATATGTAATGGAAGCCTAATCAGTGATTATTATTGTGAAAGTTTGCACATATGGATTGTCCAGTACTTTTAAAGTACTTACAGTAGAACTCCAATTATCCGAATTAATGGGGACCGGGACCCATTCGGATAATCAAATATTCGGATAATCGGATTTTTTTAAAAAAAATTGCCATTGGAGAGAATAAAAGCTACGTTTTGATATTGCACTATTTTTTTATTGAATTAAATGAAAGAAACATGAAATTTTCACATGTTTTAAATTTAAATAAAATGTACTTATGTACAAGTTTAGAAATAAAAATCATTGTTTTTTAAACATCTCCGTCAATGTAAGCGCACTTAGACTTTTTTTGGACAATTTTTCGTGATTCGGATAATCGGCGATTCGGATAGTCGGAGTTCGGATAATTGGCGTTCTACTGTACTTCAAAAACTCACTAAAAGTACAAAATAACACAAGAACAATGTTTTATTTTAAAACCTATTTACGTACTTACAATATTATTTTAACTACTAACAACTAAACAGATCGAAGTCGTTGCCGAGCGAAATAGAATAGGGGCATAATCACTACTGAATTGATTGCCGCTCAGCAACATAGCAATTTTTTTTTAAATCTCAAATTAATTTGTTTCATTTTGTAGATTTATTTTTGTATCGTTTGGGCTCGGCACCGACTTCAATCTGTTTAGTTGTTAGTATTTAAAATAATATTGTAAATAGGTAAATAGGTTTTAAATAAAACATTGATCTTGTGTTATTTTGTACTTTTTAGTGTGTTATTTTTTGAAGTCGGGTAATTTTTTTATTTTAAAATAACTTATTTTTCTCTTTTTGGTGTTAAATAAATTACACAATTAATAATCCTCCGTTGACCGGAAACAGTGCCTTCATAAAAACAGTGATGACGACTTCTAGATGAAAATGTATGAATTATTTGAGAAACTACCCACTCATCGCTATAGAATCTTAATAATCATCATCCAACTCCTAAATGCTAACATCATCAGCTCACGTGAATAACCTGAAGGAAGACAACTATCTGACTATACGCGCCTATAATATTTAAAGAATAATCCTCCTACTCCTAACCGTTAAGGAGTTGTACCTTCCATCATCAGCTCATCAACATAAAATGATGAGTACCAGACGCAAACACTGAAAAGCCTTAAGAAATATATGCAAATCGTAATACGTGTTTATAAAATTTGAGGGTTTCCCTCGATTTCCCCGGATTCCACCATCAGATCATGACTTCGTTAAAATGGGACTACATGGGAAGCACCAGCTTTCAAACAAAAAAAGTTTTTTTTTAATCCGTTTAACCAGTCGAAAGTTCTGAGGTAACAAACATAAAAAAAATACTGTCGAATCCAAAAAGAAGGTTCTCACCTTCTTTTTTTGGAAGTCGGTTAAAGAAGTGCCCTTATAAGAGTGGAAACTTGAAACCTGTTATATGAAAATCTGCAATTGCAAATAGACCGAGATACTTTGGGTTAATATTAATTTAATTTTTAATTTTTGTTAAGGAATGCAACAACAATAGAAAAAGACGTGTGGCACTCGGAGACTGCCGCGGTAAAGCTATTGCATAGCATTTTTTATCAACTTATGCAATTATAAAACTAAAAAGTATCACCACTGTGCCGGTCAGAGTGGGGGGCGTTAGGTTATTTTCGTTACGGAGTTTCTGGATTCGCCGCTCAAGGCCCGCGATAGAAGCTATGCAATAGCTTAAATATCTTTTTAAATTTGGGATTGTGATCATCAACCCGAATGTGGCAAGTGTGGTGATTATACTTGTGGGTAAGTATCTACAATTATTGATGTAACTTAAATTGAAAGATGGAAACCTTTGCCCTACAGTGGGGATGATTGTTGACCGTTACTGTTCGAAGTTGTAATTAAAACCGTTTTGATTTTCTTTATAAAAAAAAAGGTAAATCAAAGCACTTATCTCGCCGCCTGTACGTGTGGTTAACGCATGTGTTCCTATCTGAATAAGACCCTTCCACAAACAGCTTATAATTTACCTGAAACCTAATTAAATACGATTTCAGACGTGAATAAATGTTTATCAGAATGAACAGATAGGCTGTGGAAATACGATTTAATACGAGTTGCGGGTCTATTGTGGGTTTCTACGAGTACTACTAGTCAAAATATGTTTTATCGTAAAAATGGTTGATTGATAAGTTTGGCAGACAATCGTACCTATTTACCAAGCAATACTCAAATCGCCAATAGAACTGTACACCACTAAAAAACTGAACAACCGTGTTACAAACTTTACAAAATAGTTTCTTATTTGTCAGTAGTTTTGGTTTCGAAGTGTAGGTACCTACTATGGGTGAGTTGTTTCCTTTAATTTATAATTTATTTGAAAAACCATTCTATTTCCACCACAACTCTCGTGAATCGTGAAGCTAGTAGCACTCTTTATAATACCTTCCGATCGGAACACGAAGAAGAGATAAAGTTTTTTTCTTAGTTTTTAGGGTTCCAATGCAAAATAAAAGTAAAAAAATCTTTTGTATATTTAATTTTCATCCATCAAGTTAAAATATATCAATTGGTATGTCCAGAGCTATTAGCTCTTGGCTTTTACTTGCGTATCATATGCATAACTTGCTCTCTTCCGTATAAAGCGGATTAATTACAGTTACACGTTTAATAACAACTTGATTAAAAGAGTGACCGTGGTGAGAGACCTGGGAGTATACCTTGACAGTGAATTAGGTTTCGCCTCTCACATAGATTAGGTTACTGCAAAGTCTTACAAAATGTTGGGTTTAGTCTTCCGACAATGTAACGACTTTAAAAATATAAACACCTACATTATGCTGTTTAATTCTTTAGTTAGAAGTCATCTAGAATATGCATCAACAGTGTGGAACCCTATTTATGCCATCTATAATTATGGAACAAGTAGAAAGGATTCAAAATAGATTCTTAAAAAGATTGAGTTACAAATTTAGAGACCATTCAGTACCACTTCAGTCTTTGCAATTGCGACGTGAACATAGAGATCAAGTGTATCTATTTAAAATTGTGAATAATTATATAAATTATTATTAATCTTACTGATTGTGTTGTGTGCCAATTTTCAAAAATATATCTAAATACGTGCCAAAATAACATGCTAATATTTTCTCGTTTTAATAAATTATTATTCGTATCGCAGCCGATGCGACAGCGTAGACACTACGTGAAATGTCAAAATAAACCAAGGTATTATATTATTAGGCACTATGATTGCATGAGTTTGTCCATAATTTCCAATATGTGTTAGATTTATGAAAATGAAAATGAAAATATTATGTATTCAAAAACACTTAAATATGTCACAAAGTTTGAACTGCTCTCGTATAAGGTATTCCCGTGCTACGAGAGACAGGCTCCTCCTCAAAAACTAATTAAAAGTGTTACATCTACAACGTGTAACGGAATAAACGCACACTGAGAAATTAGTTTGTTCAAAATCAGCTACTGAATCGATTTCAATCATTTTTTATATAGGTTTTTTTTTTCTCAAAAATATTTAAAATTAAGTAAAATACGGTCACCTCTTTATTTACATAGAAACGACAAAGTCAAAACAAAGGAAAATAAAACCTAAACCAAGGTAATAAGACTTTTTAAAATGTGGCTATAAAATTTGACAATTGAAAATTTGATAAACTTTATAAAAAAATAAAGAAAGTAAGCTTTATTTCAAGAGCATTAAGACTTTGTCGAAAACAGCGGCATACACAATCGCACACAACAATAGGTACGTGCCAAAATACAAAAGGATAGTTCCTTCACCCTTACGCTATCTCTTTTTCGCATACTTAAAATGGTGAGAAAGAACGAGATATAAAACTACTCGTAGCGTGTCATCCGATCTCGGCAGTGCCCGGAAATGGTCAACACAAGGGGGTTATTAAGTGAATTCGAATCGACTTTGATCTCGGTCGGCGCTGTCTTTCTCTTTCAGTTAACCGCATACATCGAAGACAGAAACTGAGATGGTCGAATGTTTAACACGTTGAAAACTATTTGCGTAGTAGTATCCCTAAGCGCGTGCGGCGTAAACAAACAAACTCAGTCATGCGCCGGCGTTATAACTATCAGTATGCAAAATAATTAGTTCGCGATAGCTTTTCGGTATTCAAATCTGCAGTGTACCGAAATGGTGAGAACATTGGCAGTGTGTGATGACAATGTGGCTCTTGCGTGCTGAACTCCTTTCAGCACCGTTTTTCAGTTAACGTCTGGGCGGGCGTCATCGATTCATATGTACTGGGTGGGGCCAGTTTTCTAACCAAGATTAACAGGTGAAACGTACCTACTTGCTGTTTATGTGGGATACTTTGCCTACCCTGCTCGAAGACATACCGCGACGGGCCCGCGCAGCGGACCCGTTCAGTGGCCTCCTCGATCAGCTGACTTGACGCCTTAAGACTTCTTTTTATGTGGACGTATAAAATCTTTAGTGTAGGTACTTTGACGAGGCAACAAGTGCTGAGGACCTAAAGGGTAAGATAGTGGCCGCTTTCGAAACAGTTAAAAGTAAGACTGAAGTTTTACGTAAATTAAAACAACAATTAAGAAAACGGGCATCAAAATGCACCGAACAAGGTTTGAAAGTGTGTGTAAATTAAGCAGATTTTCTCTGGAGCGTTACATGTGTGGAACCTGTGCAATCTGTAAGTTATTAGATTTTTTAATTATTAGTGATTAGTTAACATGATTCACGATCTTTTAAACTTTACATTGTTACCTGGTTTCGTTATGAAGAAAAGTATCCTGCCCTATTCGCAATAAAATGCGAATTAGGCGAATTCGCATTTCGTTTATGTAAAAATTCATGTTATTGACCTATTTAACTGTCAGCTGATCGGCTCTCTTCTTTCGCGCGTTATTTCTTTCGCTCGAGTGGGTGCGTTTGTGTCTGTGCGTGTAGATGAATGTGCCCATGCTATTCACCTATAATGTGTATAACTAATTGCATAAATAAATAATGCTTAGAAAAATTATGGTAAAATTTCAGTGTTTGTAATGTAGGTTTAACCGAACTTTCTAGTTGGGGTGTCTGAGGGTGTGCGTTTATTCTGTTACACGTTGTATAATTACAGAGAAAGACAATATTAAAATATACAGTAGTAACAGAAGAATATTTTAAATGGTAATGTGTGTGTGTGTGTGTGTGTGTGTGTGTGTGTGTGTGTGTGTGTGTGTGTGTGTGCGCGTGCGTGTGTGTGCGTGTGTGCGTGTGTGTGCGTGTGTGCGTGTGTGTGTGTGCGTGTGTGTGTGTGTGCGTGTGTGTGTGTGTGTGCATGTGTGCGTGTGTGTGTGCGTGTGTATGTGTGCGTGTGTGTGTGTGTGTGCGTGTGTGCGTGTGTGTGTGCGTGTGTGTGTGTGTGTGTGTGTGTGCGTGTGTGTGTGTGTGTGTGTGTGTGCGTGTGTGTGTGTGCGTGTGTGTGTGCGCGTACGTGTGTGTGTGTGTGTGTGCCAGTAATTAAGTATTAAGTTTTCTAGGCTGTCGTATGAATGAAGTCATATTAGTTGCCTGTGAAAATAAATAAACAAAATTGTAGTATTATAGTACATATACCTAGTACCAGCCTTAAATGTATATTGTAGCGATGCCTTCACCGCAATGTAGGTTTTGTAAGGGAAAATTAAAAAAACACTGTTAAAAAAATTTAGCTGCATCTTTTATCCGTCACTTCTTCTATATCTTTGGACAGACTGCTACCCGCCTGCTTGGTGTACGCATGTGGCAAAATCCTTATTTTAGAGGAAACTATTAACAGTTTTGTTTTAATAAAATAATGAAATAGCCGATCATAAGCATTGGCAACATACGAATAATGCCAGCACCCATACTTCATCATATTTATGACTGGCAGTAGCATGTGGGCTAAAGATGATGATATATCTTGGCTGTATAATTGTATCGCGTAATAACGCGTGATGCTCGGTGCAGTAGCGAATGCAAAAAGAGATGTTGGGAGGCCATTGCTTCGCTTTAAAGACTGCGCCAAACGCGATATGGCCACTTTCAAGATTGACCACCAAGACTGGGAACGGCTCGCAGAAAAATAGAGCGGATCGGCGTGAGCGTGTACCAAAATGATGACGCCTGGTTCCAAACACTTGCCGACAAGAGACAGAAACGTCATCTAGGCGGATTGGCACCAAGTTTTTTCTTGTCGAGCCTGCGGCAAGGCATGCCGCTCTCGCATCGGTTTATACAGCCACGAAAGGAGCTGTTTTCGCACAAATCGTCTGCAATAGACGTAAAGGCCTGTAATAATTGTAGTGCCTTTGCTTGCGTACACTGTCAGAAATAGTGACAGATAAAAAAAAAAATTTGTTTGGGTTTGTCATCACCAACGTGTATGCACGCACGGTGATTGTTCCTATACCAATCATTGCTATGGTAAAAAGTAACAGCCTATAATCATCCCACTGCAGGGAAAAGGCCTCCATCATTGAATTCAAGTTACCACAGCAATGATGGGTATACTAGTATAATCATCACGCTTGCCAAATGCGGGTTGATGATCACAAACCCGAGCAACGTTCGAAAATTCGAAAGTTTTTTTGTTGCCCGACCCGGGATTCGAACCTGGGACCCCGAGATCTTGGCCCGGTATTTAAACCACTAGAGCAACGGGGTGTTATTGCTATGGTAACATGAATTTAATTAAGGAGACCTTTGTCTTGCAAAACTGCAGGGAAAACTGCACTGCAGGAAAAAGGCCTCCATCATTGAATTCAAGTCTGCAATGATGGGTACTGGCATAATCACTACGCTTGTCAAATACGGGTTAGTGATAATAAACCCTAGAAATGTTCGAAAATTCGAAACTTTTGGTTGCTCGTCCCGGGGATCGAACCCGGTACCCCGAGATCTTAGCCCAGTATTCAAACCACTAGACCAATGGGCAAAATCAGAAATGAGGTGATCCGGCAGAGAACTAAAGTTACCGACATAGCCCACCGGATTAGCAAGCTGAAGTGGCAGTGGGCTGGCCATATTAGCCGCAGAACCGACAACCGCTGGGGTAAACGAGTTCTTGAGTGGAGACCGCGTCTCGGCAAACGTAGTGTAGGACGCCCTCAGGCTAGGTGGAGTGATGATTTGGGCAAGGTGGCTGGCAGGAGCTGGATGCGAGAAGCCGAGGATCGACCTAAGTGGCGTGCAATTGGAGAGGCCTATGTCCAGCAGTGGACTGTGATAGGCTGATGATGATGATGATGATGATGAGACCAATGGGGCGTTGTTACTTAACATAACTTTAAAAGTGTTGGGTGCAGAACCCCGTTCATTCCTTGATACGTACTTCGCCAGTACACTTTATTTACTCTTTTATCTCTGGTTTATTTATTGTGAAACTCAATTGTCAACGGTTATTGTCATATTCCAGGAAGTAGGACGTTTAACGAAATTGGGACAAACTGATTCTTTAGAACGTGCAAAATAGAGCGAAATGTGTTTTTATTCAACAAAAGCGACGCACTATAGATTTGCTCGTTTTAGATAAACCTATTTATTTCCACTATTTTTAGAAAGAAGAAAAAATACGTTCAGAAATTGAAGATTATTTTTTATAGTGTGATTAATTCATATTTTTATTTGATACGGTATAATTCGATGTAAAATCTTTTGAAAATAAAAGAGATAATTCAACCACGAAATTCAACAAAATTTATTGATGAAGGTAGGTACCTATGTACAATATATATTTTTTTTCGTTTTTTGGCTAAAATTAAGCCCGATAATTTGTCTTTGGCCTTTACATTGGAATGAAAGATATTGTTTACAGACCCATTAAATAATCAAATAACAGACTAAAATAAATACAGTATAAAAATACTAACAAATTAAGTGTTTGCATAAATTCAAGTATCCCGCTACCAGTTTTCTTCTGACAAATAGTTGAGGCAACACCTACAAGAAAAAGGTCGTGCTAATCTTTTTATGTGCTGGCACCACACGACACAAAAGCCTAAAAATTGGTTCAAAGTTATATGCGTCCGACTGAATAAATTTCAATTGCAAATATGGGCCGAATGCACGTGCGACGTAGGGCGGCATCCGCCCAGCCGCCCCAGATAAAAATCCGCATTTAAGAGGGAATTCTGAGGCGCATTTCCGAGTGAAGTTTTCTAAACGTTTCTCGCACTCATGATGCCATCAATAGCGGAAAGCGGAGCGGACAATAAGAGGTTTTATTTTAATTAGTGTATCTCGATACACAAACACGTAGACACTCGCGCACACACACGCACACACACGCGCGCGCGCAGGCAGTTATCTACTGTGTCTGACATAAAAAAATTATAAGACAACTGGTTAGCTTATATTGAAATAATATTTTAGCCACCAATTGCATATAAACACGCTTCGACCAATAGGAGCAGAGCATTCCAAGTATATTAAATCTATGATTCCAATAGAAACAAGACCCACCTAAGGCAGTCCTCAATTTACACCAGCAAAATAAATCAATTCTCAAAAAACTAGAACAGTATCATTTTAGCAAATTAAATCTCGTATTTATTGAATCACTGTTAACTGCTTTTCATTCTGGCATTCTTTTGTATTGTACATTATTGCTGAAAACGGCCGCTTTTGACGATAGCGACAAATTCGACTTTATAAACAACTAAATGAAAAGTTTACTGTAATTCAATAAATACAAAAGATATTTTGCTAAGCTAAGCTAATTACTGTTCTAGTTTTTTGAGAATTGATCTTGTTTAGAAGTAATAAAATTAAATCAATTGGAGGCAGCACTTAGCTCTAATAGTCGCCTTAAAAAAATATCTAAAAAAACACCCACTTCATACATTCCGCTAACTTCCAGTTAATACGCCAGCTACTTAACATCGGTCGCACAGTTAAATCTTCTTTCATATTCTACGTAGGAAATCGACTTGCGAACCCTCTTATCCGACAGCGGTTATTTTGTCACAATATAAAGTGAAAATCCTGACAAACGTATAATAATTGGTTAATATGCAGTGCGTTCGTTCAAGCGTTAAAAGTCCGAGCTAAATTTTATGGATACAACATAGAATATATTGGAATTAAATAACAATTATAGATATTTACCTCGCGTTCCGTTGATCGTGTTGCTTAATTACCGGGACCAGATCTCGGGGTCAGGTTCGATCAACGGGTCGGGCAACAAGTTTCAAATTTTCGAACATTATTCACCAACCCATATTTGGCAAGCGTGGTGATTTCGCCTGTATCCATCAATACTGCGAGGACTTGAAGGTTGACGTTTCTGATATGTAATTTATACTTACCATTGTTAACCTCTATTTTTTGTTAAGAGTAAAAACTCAATCGAAAATGCATTTGTACTTGCAATTCTGCTGCGTCAGAGTTTTTTAAACCGCCAATTAGAGGCCTATGACGTTACTTGTTTTTGCTATTTCCATCTTTCAGTAGCAGATAACAAAAATTATTCTTTTGTAATCTTGGGACCAGCGAGTACGAATAAAAGACGTTTGACTGATGTATTGATTATCCCCATAAATCAAAAAAAGGTACTTAAGGTAGGTAAACGCTTCTGAGCCATGGGTCTAGGGTTCGGGTTCATCCCCGCACAGCACAAATATTTGTGTTCATTAACATGTCTGTTTGTACTGGTCTGGGTGTTTTCTATATATTATAAGTATGTATTTACAAAAAAAAAGTATATAAGTAATTTTATCGGTTGTCTAGTACCCAATACGACAGGGTACTCAATAGTAATTTAATTTGGGACTAGATGGCTCTGTGTGGCTAAGTGAGGCATGTCTTAAATATTATATTATATACTCAACCTATGCTACATAATGAGGTGAGGTGCGCCACACACTACACGTGTCTTTTTAAGCATTTGTGTATTATAAATCTTCCACCCGCCTCTTCTGTATCCTTAAGCCAATTCAGAAAAGATTAATTTCTAAGAGAACCCGACATGTACCAACGTACCACAGCACTAAATGGTTTGTGAATCCATTTAAAACTTCAAAGCCAGTAAATGTTTTGAATTGAAAATACTACTTTAAAGCCCGTGGCAGAAAATAATCCTTCTGTATCCACGTTCACTGTGGGTCATACATTGCCATTTACGAGAAAATAAACAGGGAGTTACACTGGGTTTATTTGTTTTACTGTTTGACCTTTTCGTTGTGTTGGTAGTACAATGAAACAAAAATGTAAATAATAGGGGTTAAAGTATGAAATTGCCGATTATTTTCCCACTTTTTATTTTGTTTATAGCTCTTAAGCATAGTCATATTATTGCGTAATTCTTTTTATATTGTATCAAAAACTAAATAAAGTAACTTTTGACTAAAAAAAAAATGTTATACTAGTGCCTATTACTTCAAAGGAAGTCGTTGAAAAGACCCCTTACAATGTGTCAGCTGACCTTCTTGCTTCAATTAAGTATATTTGTATTATATACTTTGATTTTCAGAAATTTAAATACTATAATGCGTAGCTTTATAACCATCTAACTTTCACCTTTAATTGCATCGAAAACGGTTCAGGCGTTTTTAAAAAAACTAAAAAATTGTTAGTATGGAAAAAATGACTTTTCTCGATTTCGTCCATACAAAACGGCAATTTCATACTTTAACTTATAGTATAATACTTCTTTTAAAAGGACTATATTGAAAATAGTTTTATTCTGGAAGTTCGTTAGGCTTTTATAAAGTTAAACAAAAAAGCAAATTCTAATTATGTTAGGTAGTTATTCTTGCAATGTCGTTTAAATGTCAGGTCTCAACTACTATTTTTAATTTGTACTTTTAAAAGTACGTCGGGACTTACGAGGTTAAGGTGATATCGCAGTCGCAATCGGTGAGCGCAGACGAACACCTGTCTAATTCGAATTCGTCCCACAATAAGTCAGTGCTTCTCAATCTTTATTTTCTTCTAAATCATAATGAAGTGTGCCAGCTGCATGAATGAAGCTAGGGATGTCGCCCAATGTAGTTCCTGTATGCGCTGTTTTGACTTTTCCTGCGCAGGGATAACAGAGGGTGGATTTAGAAAGCTCGGCGATCGAAAAGCCATATGGAAATGTCCAAGCTGTAAAAATGGTCCCACTTCAAAACCTGCATCTTCAAGCACTTCGTCACCAATACTACAAAATCCTGACAGTGAATTGATTATGTCGGAAATAAGGAAGCTATCCGATCAAATGACGGCCCTTTCAAGCCTAGTTCACGATGTCAAAACCATTAAAGAAGATCTATATGAGCTTAAAAACTCCGTGGAATTCGCTCATGAGTCGTCCAGAATCTGTAATGAACAGATTACTGACCTGGAGATAAGAGTTTCAGCTGTGGAGAAAAATAATGGAGATACCACGGACCTTATGCATCGTGTCACAGAGTTGGAAGGTATTGTGAAACTAAGAGACCAAACTGATCGACTCAATAATGCTGAAGTGAAGGGAATACCTTACAAGGACTCGGAGAATTTATTTGAGGTTCTGGACAAGCTAAGTTCTTTTATTAAGTTCAAAATAAATAAGACTGATATAAATTATATAGTACGTGTGCCAACTCGTAATGACCCTAAAAATAAGAACATAATTATCAGCTTTGGTAATAGATATTTGAAAGAAAACTTTGTTGCTTCTGCCAAAGCCTATAAAAACATCAATGCATCTGTGCTTGGATACAGCAATGACGCCAAGATATTCGTAAACGATCATCTTACTCTAGAAAATAAGGTTCTGTTAAACAAGACCAAGAAAGAAGCTAAAGATCACGGGTACTCCTTTGTTTGGGTCAAAAACTGCAAAATTTTTTTAAGGAAAAATTCTACATCCCCTATAAAAAATATAAAATCAGAATTGGACCTGAAGAAACTGTAACTCATGCATTATTAAGGTTTTTTTGTTTCGCTTATTTTCTAAATTCATTTTACTTATCTCTTAACTATGTTATATTATATCTGATAATGTCATTTCTCTTGGTTCATCTCATTATTGTCAGTGTTTGTGTATGCGATAGTTTGAGAAGCGCTTGCATTCCGTTCGTTCCTTTTGTTCAGGTAAAGCAGGCGGGTTACGCATGCGACTGCAGTTTAGTCGCCGTCCGCCTCCCGCTTGTGCTACTTGTTGTTGTTATTCTATCACTGTACCTTTTTCTTACTCATTTAAACAGAGATTTAATTGCGAGTTACGAGAAAACTTTCAATAATTTATTATTGATAAAGTGCGTTTTCTACCGTGTCGATAGTGTTAGTTATATTTTTTTACCAATTCATTTTTTAGGAAAGAGGGTATTCTCAGGTTATATCTATTGCCTGTTTACTAATTGGATAATCAAAATATTATTTTCTCAGCTTCTAAAACAATATGAGCACAAATCTTTATTCTTGTATGATATTTATGTCAACATAATTTTAATTATGTTTTGCATTTATGAATTTAGTTTTTTAGAGATACGAGTATACCCTCTCAAAAATCTGGCATTCTCTTTGTTCTGTATTATTCTTTCTAACTATAAATATCTAAAATTATCTTATACCTGATGGCATCTTTAACTATATTTTACCAAAATGTAAGAGGGTTACGCACGAAAACAAGTTCATTTTATAGAAATATTTTGATTAATTCTTACGACGTTATCGCTTTGACAGAAACTTGGTTGACGGATAGTGTACTCAATAATGAACTTTTTGACGATCGTTATTTAGTTTGGCGATGCGATAGAAACTATAACAGTACGGGTCAGTCCCTGGGCGGGGGGGTGTTAATAGCTGTTAAGCGCGAGCTGGTGGCAGACGGACGCGATGAATGGTGTTCTGCGGCTGAAGATGTATGGGTCACCATCACTATGCGTAAATCAACTTCTACTGATGCACAAAAAATACACATATGTTGCGCATACATTTGTACACAGGGTTTGGGGAACTCAATGGCGACACAACTGACAAACTTTTCCAATAATTGTGTGAATATTACTTTGAATAATGTTGATGATAAGTTCATAATTCTTGGTGACTTTAATATGCCGAACATTTCCTGGAATTCACCCTCAGAAGGCTCTGATCTCATGCCTAGTAATATATTAGGCACACATCAAACTATGTTTTTTGATAATATTAGCACATGTAATTTCTTACAATATAATCACATACACAATTCTTCTGATAGATTATTAGACCTTATATTCAGTAATATTGATCTCAGTGTCTCTGATAGTGTGGAACCTCTCGTGTCTGCCGATTCACATCACCCAGCATTATGTGTTTTAGTTCCAATACATGATGTTCAAATGCTCACACCCGCCTCAAGGACTAAATATCTGTATGGCAGAGGTGATTATGATTCTATTTGTAAAAAACTCGACGGTTTAGATTGGCTTAGTTTTTTTTCTGGACTTAATACGAATGAATGTACATCTAAATTTAATGATCTACTATATACACTCCGTGATGAATTTATACCTTTTAAAAATAGTAAAGTACGAGCTAAATATCCTCTTTGGTATAATATTCCATTAATAAAAATGATCAAAGAAAAGCACAAATTTCATAGGAAATATTTAAAGTACAAAAATTACTTTGATTACTTGTCTTTCATAACACTGAGAAACCGTGTTAAGGTATTAGAAGCTGACTGTTACAAACAGTATATACATAGAATAGAATCTAATATAAAAACTAACCCCAAAGCATTTTGGAAGTACATAAACAGCAAGAGATCGCTTAATTCAGTCCCTTCAACTATGTTTTTCGGTAACCATTCGTCTCGCTCTGGTCAAGATGCTTGCAATTTATTCGCTGAATACTTTCATTCTGTGTTTCAGCTACCTCGCACATCTCATTACTTACCTCCCCAACAGAGTGAGTCAGTATCGCACCTAACTTCAATAGAAATATATGAAGATGATCTCCTCAAGCTTTTAAAAACACTTGACGTAAATAAAACCGCTGGCCCAGACTGCATTCCTCCGTTATTTATAATCAACTGTGCAAATAGCCTTATTGCCCCCTTAGCTTATATTTATCGGCTATCATTAACGTCCGGTTGCGTGCCGGATATCTGGAAGTCTGCTCTTGTGACCCCTGTTTTTAAGAAGGGCTCAAAAAATCAAATCCAAAATTACAGGCCTATCTCTAAATTGTGTGTGTTCGCAAAAATTTTAGAAAAAATTGTCTATCAACAAGTTTATTCTAGCTTGCAACCGTTTCTAAATGATTTCCAACATGGTTTTCTGCGGGGTAGATCCACTACAACCAACTTGCTGTTATGCCATAACTTTATTGCTGAGCATATGGCGCAGGCCCAGGTGGATGTAGTGTATACTGACTATAGTAAATGTTTCGACCGAATTGATCACTGTATTCTCCTACAAAAGCTTCAACTGGTCGGTATACACGGCAATCTCTTTAGATGGTTTAGCTCATATGTCGGTAATCGTTGCCAAACAGTAGTGTTAAACGGTTACACGTCGTCCACACTATTCATACCCTCTGGTGTGCCTCAGGGCTCGCTCTTGGGGCCACTCTTATTTACCATTTTCATTAATGACATCGGTACTTGTTTTTCTAATAGTAAAGTACTGCTCTATGCTGATGATATGAAAATTCTATGTCCTATAAGGGCAGACTCAGATTGTTTACGACTTCAAAGAGATCTAGATACTTTTCAAAATTATTGCTCTATTAATAACCTTGATCTAAATATATCCAAATGCCACGTATGTACATTTTCTAGAAAAGCCCAAGTTATTACATATGACTACACTTTTAACAATCAAATTATCTCTAGGGTACAAGTTATGAAGGATCTTGGCGTAGTGTTTGACTCAAAACTATTATTTGAGAGGCATATTGACTCAATTGTTGCTAAGGCTAGTAAGGCCCTTGGCTTTGTTTTACGGATGTCAGCTGAGTTTAAAGATATAAAGACCATAAAAATGTTGTACTGTGTCTTCGTCCGGAGTCATTTAGAATATGCCTCGCAGGTGTGGAGCCCGGCTTACAAAATTTACATCGCGCGGCTGGAATCTGTTCAAATGCGATTTTTACACCATTTGCAATACAAATATCGTATCTTTATACAAGGCTACACACAGCGTTGTAAGCGTTTACACTTTTTACCATTGTATATGCGAAGAGATATGGCTGATATCACATTTCTTTTAAAAGTATTTCAAAATGCTATAGATTCCCGAGAACTGCTCAGTCTTTTTTATTTGAATGCTCCCATTAAAGTAACTCGTAATTTGAATATACTTCATGTCCCGTTTGTTAGAACCAACTATCGCAAAAATTGCTTCATCTTCAGAACTTCTAATCTATTCAACACTGCTAATGATGATATGGACCTGGATCTTTTTAATACTTCTGTAAGCCAGTTTAAAAATAAATTTAGTAAAAGATTTTTCATGTTAAATTGATATACTTAGGTATGTGTATTTTTTTTTTTTACCTTTAATATGTATATGTTATTAATAATATAGCATGTACTGTATCACTTACATGTCACGAATGGTTTCTTTTTCCCTTTACAATGTAGCAATGACATTAACTAACAAAAAAAAAAAAAAACTTTGTCCGCATTTCATTTCCACTGTTTAAAATGCTATATGTGAAAACTTGTAATTGGCTATATTTAGAACATCATTGTATCCTAGTTAAGTACTTAGCTGTAAGTTTTCCAAAGAAATGAAAAATAAAATAAAATAAAAAATAAAATAAAATAAAGGATACCTTATTTGATTGGATGTCATGAAAAGCTAATTTATGGGACTCGTACAAAGGGAATGAAACTTTCACGAAAACAACAATTCATTATTATCATTATAGTCAGTTGTTATACTCGTAACCACAATAATTACAGTAAATGTCAAAATTTGTTTTTGCCTTTATAACGACAACTTTAGGCGACTGTAGCCTGGCTACTATATTTGCTTTAATACTTAGTGTGCTAATTAATTAGACTTGAAATAAAATTCGTGTTTCATACAGAACGCTTAAAATTCACTGTAAAATGTTCAAAATGTATCTTTCATTTCAGTGAATAGCGGCTGTAAAAATTTGTTTGGTATATAAAAAATAGTTTATAATTGACAACATTGACGACTTGTTGTGTGACAACTTAGAAAGTCAACCCGTGACCACAAACGCAGTTAAGTTTTCGCAATGTTGAGATAAACCAATGTAAGATGGTTTCTTACTATTAAGTGTTCAAAAATATACACACTGCGTTTATTGTTGCCAAAATATAACATGTATTAACAAAGGTACAACAACTGTAGCAATGTCCTAAAAACTTTATTTTGTAAATAATTTAAAAACTGTGCGGAAATACGATTCCGTGTGTTGTATAACGTAACAGAATATCTGGGGTACCCTTGAAGAGGAATACCCTCAGAAACCTAGGTTCTGCTACGCTACAAAAGAAAATTTGGAAAGAGGGAAGTTAATGGGAACCTACCTCCCTATAATTATTCCCTAAGAGTTAAATAAAATACAAGACAAGATATAAATTAAATATATTAAAATTAAAAGTATGATAAAATATATATACGTAACTTAAATTTACACGTGAAAGTCCAATTAGTGGTTTGATGAATAGAGGTGGCCCGGCGGTCGACCACGCCAGGATCCAACTGCGCAGCGGAGGTGAGGTAGTCCGGCGATCTGCCTGATCAAGCCGAAATGATGGAGATGGCCCGGCGGTCTACGTGACCGCCAGGATCCAACAGCACTAGATGGAGAAGGCCCGGCGGTCTACTTGACCGTACCAGGGTCCAGGAGTAATGAATAAATAGTGTCCAAGATAATTCTCCCAATAATAATATTTAGTTCACAACAATAGAATAAGAAGAAGTAATCGTTCCTTGACACAAAAACGTCTATTTATATCAAAATTGATGGAACCATAATTTATTTTTAAACATTTCAAAATTATAGCTATATTTACATAAGCAGTTATAAAAATTACATAAAGAAGGTAAGTTTAATATAAAATTGGCCAAAATACAATATCTCCTAACCGAAATTTAGATGAAATTTACATAATTAAAAAATATATATCATTTGACAAGGTGGTTGCCAGTGGTAACGATGTCTGTCAAAATAACAAGAAAATTTTAATATTAGTGTCAAAATTAGTAAACAAATAAAATTACAAGAAATTATAAGTTATATGATGAAAATAAGAGAATGTATTTAATGAGATGAACCAGAAACAAATGGTAAGGTATTTACATATGTTAAAAGTATTTACATACCACAGTTGCTACCACCGAATTGTAACTACTTTTAAACTTACGTATTTCATAATTATCTGAACGTCAACGGGAAAGTCAGCCTGTGACAACGGCTGGTGCAACCCGATAGAATGGTCAGGCAAAAGAATGGGTCCGGCCGTTATGCCCCCATTCCGAGTTGCACCCGGCCGGTATGCCCCCGCATTGAAAAATGTGTTGTTCCGGTTGCCCCCGGCCGCGTTGCCCCCACAGTTACTCTTTTTGTCATGTTATTCGATTCAGTACGGCTAAGTAGACAATAGTTATTAAAATAATAAATGAAAATTAAGAGTATAATCATGACTGATGTGTGTAGCTAATGTAGAATGTAGACAGTAGATTAGGTAGATGCAGTGATGAGAGGTTGTCTACATCCGTCTACAATGTTTTAGGTGATATTTTAAATTTCTTACTAGTAAGTAAAAGTCACTTTCTTGTTTGTATAATAATCTTTATTAATTTACAGTACAACACATTAATTTACAGGACAATTGCATCAGCGCCTGCCGTCGTGTGGCAAAATTTAGCAACTCCTCTAGCAGACCGCGCAATATAGTTGTGACGTTCTCCACTCCTCGATTAAGAGATTTCGTGCTTTCGGCGGCACATAGATACAACAAGTCTCACTCTGATGGCGGCCTCAAATCTTCCGATCTTGGCATCCACGGTGAACCTTGCAGGATTTTCGTCACCGAGCACTTATCACCGGAACAGAAGGCTTTGCATGCAGCTACAAGGAAAGCCGCCAAGGAGCGTCAGTATCGTTACGTATGGGTAAAATATGGCCAGATTTACGTGCACAAGAACGACACATCGGGCGCTATTCTCATCCACAATCAGAACTCCTTAGATAAGTTGTAAACGTATAATTACTATTTTCTTTGTTATTCATATTATTTTCAAAATTTGGTTTTATAATCTCTGATAATGTTAAGTAATTTAAGTATATTTTACCAAAATTTAGGTAGAGCCAGGTCAAAAGTAAAGGATATTTATCTCAATATAGTAAACAATGATTACGACATAATTTGTGTAACGGAGACCAACTTTGATAGCAGTGTTTTCGACGGCGAATCCATAGACGACAGGTACAGTGTATACCGACGCGACCGCGAGAGTTCTTGCTCTCAAAAACAGAGCTCTTGGGTAGGGGTTCTTGTTGCAGTTAAAAATCATATAAATGTTATTCGCCAAACATCTTGGGAGAGTGGGGTTGAGGATATCTGGCTTACTATCTTACCGCAAAATAAAAAAGAAAACACTCTTAATTTATGTCTTTGCTACTTACCACCAGACTTGCCGATTGCCGACGTAAACGCATTCCATACAAACACACAAAACATTATTCTGAATTCGACTGCTGGAAGTGATTTTCTTATATCTGGTGATTTTAATAGTGCAAACCTGACTTGGAATAGTAACAATTTGTCCACATCTTTAACGCCATCGAACCCTCAAGATCGTAGAGCAGTGTTGCTTCTTGATACTATGTATGTTTGTAACCTCACTCAGTCAAATAATATTCCAAATAAAAATAATAGATACCTAGATTTAGTATTATCTACCATGCCATCTAATTGCATTTCTGTTACGAAAGCTGAACCTTTATGCTTCTCGGATTCCCATCACTTTGCTTACACTTTTGATATTAGTAGACTCTCACCGGATCAACCGTTAAAACCCAAATTTAAGAAACGCTTTAATTTTAATAAATGCGACTATAAGAAGCTTAAAATAGAGCTGAACGCTGTTAACTGGGCTGAGTTACTATCTTCCGCAGATGTCAACATGTGCGTTAATCGATTTTACATTAAGCTTAACGAAATCATAGCAAAACACACACCATATATTAAACATCGTTCAAGTAGATATCCGTTGTGGTATAGCCTGGCGCTCATTAGCTGCATAAAAGAAAAAAATAAGTTCCACAAACGCTACAAAAGATACTCTAACCCACGAGATTATGACACTTTTTCTTTGCTGAGAAAAAGGAGCAAGTTACTTCTAGCCGATTGCTACAAGAAATATTTGTCATCAGTTGAAGAGTCGTTGTCTGACGACCCTCGAGCGTTTTGGCGTTACATAAATAGTAAAAAGGGCAGCATAACTATACCTGATACGCTATCATTTTACAACAAGACCGCTGTGGATGGACAAAGCATTTGTGAACTTTTTTCAGAATACTTTGGGTCAGTTTACAGCAATTACTCATATTCCAGAGACGTGAAAAAAATGCCAGATATTTTACATTCCACTTTTAGCAACTTAAATATGAAAATACACCCACTCGATGTCCATTCAAAAATCAAACGACTTGATACAAATAAGGGATCCGGTCCGGATGAAATCCCTCCTACATTTATAAAACACTGCGCTGAGGAACTATCCCTTCCTTTAGCAGTTATTTTCAATTATTCTATTGAATCAGGTGTCTTCCCCTCTTGCTGGAAGGCTGCAAACATTACACCTATCTTCAAAGCGGGTGACAAAACATTGTGTGTAAACTATCGACCGATTAGTATCTTATCTTGTATGGCTAAAATTTTCGAATCTTTGGTATATTCTCCTCTCTATAATCATTTGATCACATACATAAGTGACAAACAACATGGCTTTGTAAAGAAAAAATCTACGTTAAGTAATTTATTGGAATTTAAAAACTACCTTTGTCAGGTATTTGCTGCAAGAGGTCAAACGGACGCCATTTATCTAGACTTTAGCAAAGCATTTGATAAGGTTGATCACTCGCTACTATGCTTGAAACTTGCGCATTATGGGGTCCATGGATGTCTCTTAAGATGGATAATGTCATACTTGGAGAACCGTACTCAACTTGTCACTGTTAAAGGTTTCACATCGGCGCCCATATTAGCGACATCTGGAGTTCCGCAGGGTTCCCATCTGGGACCGCTCTTCTTTGTTGTCTTTATTAACGATTTGCCTGACCGGCTTTCGTCACAGGCTCTTTTGTATGCTGACGACTTAAAGATCTTTACGAGAGTCGATGATGTCAATCAGTGTTTGGCGCTCCAAAAGGATTTGAACGTTGTGGTCGAATGGTGTTTGCATAATAAAATGTCCCTTAACCTTGAAAAGTGCTGTGCTATTTCTTTCACTGCTAAAAAAACCAAACTTACTTACACATACAACATTCAAGATAAGCCATTATGCAGAAAGGAAACAATTAGGGACTTGGGGGTCCTACTTGATGAGCGATTAACCTTTCGTCCTCATTATGAACAAATTGTGAAAAAGGGAAACAGGTTACTTGGATTCATCATGAGAACCACTAAAGATTTTAAGAAACCTAAGAGCACCCTTTGCCTTTTCTACAGCTTTGTCAGAAGTATTTTGGAGTACTGCTGTCCAATTTGGTCGCCTTTCTACAAAAATCATGCGGATAACCTGGAGAGAATCCAGAGAAGATGCTTGCGATATCTATCCCGTAAACACAACTACGGTCGCTCTCTTAATAACTATGGCGAGCGACTAACTAAATTCGACGTAATGCCCCTTCAAACTCGACGTAAAAGATACGACCTTCTGTATCTTCATAAAATTATTCACTTCACGGTCGATACTCCAGGTCTTCTCTCGGCTCTCAACGTTAATATTCGGCATAGATCTCGCAATCCCAGCACATTTGACATACAGGTGTACAGGAATAACACGTCGTATTACAACCCTCTAGTCAGAATGTGCCGTACGTACAACGAGCTCTCCCGCAGTGGCAAAGACATAGATATTTTCAATAGTAATTTTTCTCAATATAAAAAAGCCATATCCAATACTCTAAGGGGAGAAATGATCTCGCCGTAACAAAACAAATTGTGATAATTTAATTTAATTTAATTTATTTGTAATCAATAGAATAAGATAAACCTGTAATTGTTTATTTTAACTCTTACGTAGTTTCTGCCTGTATAATTTTTCTTCTTTTTTATTTTAGATTTTGTTTTTATTCGTTAAGTTTTTATGTCCTGGTCGCATACATTAGCATTTATTAAACATGTTGTGTATACTATCTATGGGCTACGGTCCAGTTAAGTTTGTTTGTTGCAATAATTATAGTATGCGATGACTGTATCCCGTCAGTATACCGAATATAAATAAATAAATAAAAAAAAGTAATGCGGTAACATTACCAATCAAACAAAATATAGGTAAATATCACTATCAACATGGTATCTAATGTAATAACATGGTATATCAATTATAATCTTTACATAATCAACTTTAATATACGTTTCTAGAAAAAAATGTAATACAAAATATTTAATAGAAAATCAACAAATATCAATATGGGTCCTAGCTATTTGTGTCGTTTAAGTTTTTGTTTTATTATAACAAAGGTGCGAATTTTGCCTAGTAACGAAATAATAGAAGTTTTTTTCTTATCGTAGTCTGCTGTCAGCCTGGCATTAATATCTAAAACAACGATACATATTACAAAATAAATATAAGTTAAATTCAAAAACACTTTTGTTTTCAACAGTATTTGCTCAAGAGTCTTGTTAAAAAGAAAATGGGGGCAACACGGCCGGGGGCAAACCGGAACAACAAATTTTTCAATGTGGAGGCATACCGGCCGGGAGCAACCCGGAATGGGGGCATAACGGCCGGACCCAAAAGAATAAGGTATGATCGCTAAAATGAAAGATTTGTTTAACCTGACCTCTTGTTAAGGGTTCAAAACGTCGGGTTAAATCAAAAATAAACGCGTACTAAGTCCGTAAACATAATTCTTCATTTCAATGTAGTGTAAACTCAAGAAAACAGTAGGTATGATCGCGTTTAATTTCCCATTAAATTAACGTTTAAACCAAAAATATAATGTCAAAACCGTAATAAATGCGAGTCATATCCGTATTTATCTTTCATTTCAATGTTAAAGACCTTATAAAGATATAAACCTTAATCTATTTATTTTTCGTCTCGACGCAGCGCCTAATTGAATCAGCATGACTTGCACTCCCTAACTAAAAAGCGATGTCTCACTATTAAACAAGTTCTATCTATAAACACAAATACATACTAGTCTTATTATCAGTATCGAAACTGCCGTGGTAAAAAGATTCGCCAGCCTAGCCACTCCGTTACGGTGACTAGCTGTTTCCAGGGTGCGCCGCGAAAGAAGAAGAAGTATCGAAACTACTAATGGTTTTATTACTGTATTTTAATTAACACTTACTTATATTTTTATTGCAAATAGAAAAATATATGTTGAAGATAATGATTTTAGAAGTTGGTTAAGTAGCTAGTAGCAGTTAGCTACCATGTTTTGTTAGTTTTTTTTATTGCCTCATAATTATAATTTGATTTTGTCCTTCTATAAGTCTGTCTTCAAATTTAATAGGGCATGGTTAAAAAAACACGAAGGAATATAATTTCTTATTTTTTTAATATTCGATAATGTCAAACCTTTCAATGTTTTCTATAGTTATTTCGCTATTCGGGACCTAGACAAATATAATAAATCTAAACGATGAAACTCGGTCCAGTCGTTCTAGAATTATGAGTGTTCAAACAAAACCGCCTTTGTTTTATTAAGTTATACTTGGTGCAATTTCAACCACCTGTAAAATAAAGCAGTTCTGTTAACATTATGTATAACATCCTGTGTTATTTACCTTTTTTTACCATTAATTTTGTAAAAATATTAAATATTGTTTCAGATATTTATTAAGAAACACACTGTGACGCGCACAAATTTTAATGGAGCTGTGTATGGTTAATTCATCCGGGCCCCGCTACAGCAAAATAATATCTCTGTGCGCGTCATAGCGTGTTACAACATTAAAAGTCTGATTAAAACTATATTAATATTATAAAGCTGAAGAGTTTGTTTGTTTGAACGCGCTAATCTCAGGAAGTACTAGTTCGAATTGAAAAATTCTTTTTGTGTTGGATAGTCCATGTATCGAGGAAGGCTTTAGGCTATATAACATCACGCTGCGACCAATAGGACGGGGCATCACTGAAAAATGTTCCAGAAACAGGGAAAATTATTCATATTAATCCGGATCATAATAACAGGTATTGGCGCGGACGAAGTCACGGGCAACAGCTAGTAATGAATATTTTTCAAAAATAATTTTTATTGATACTTTAAATAATACTGTTTTTTTTATATTCAATGGGCTTGCTCTTGACTACATACTTAACAAGTTAAGAAGAAGCCTAAAATGGAGCGAGCTTACCAAGAACAGCCTATTCACTCTTGCTTTAAAAATTTTGGGGTTATAGTTTTTCGGGAAAACAGACGCAGGCAGGGCATTCCACTCCTTGGCGGTGCGCATCACAAAGGATGAGGAAAAGCGCTTGGTACGCGATCGCGGTATATCAACCAGGAAGGGATGATAACCCGCAGTGCGCCTAGATTCCCGAAGATAGAAAGGGGAAGGCGGAAGGGGAAGGCACTGTCATGGTGTTATCATAATGTTCACATAACTTGGGCTTCGTTTTCCAGGTGGTCCAAAAATAACGGTGTATTATTAGACAATTAAACTACATATTCAAAACATCACTACTTACGGCCGGTCCCAATAATCTATCTATCGCCAGTTTTGACATTTCGGAGATAGAAAACAGTTTCTATCTCTGTTTTTTCCGTCCAGAGAAACAAAGACAGAAGTTGTTTTCTATCTCCGATATTCCAAAACTGAAGATAGATAGGTTGTTAGGACCGGCCGTTATTCATCTCTAACTTTTAGTCTTTTTTTTGTAAAAAAAAGAAAGACGAATAACACCTTACTCTACCCGTTAAACCATTACACCAATGGGACCTTGAAAGTTAACGTTTTATTACGTTTCACTGTACACGTTAAGCACTAAGTTAATGTCGGGTTCCTGTATATCTGATGTATTGTGAAGTCTTGACATCTATTCATAAAGTAATGGAACTGTCAACTTAAATAAGTAACACTCGGAACTGTCACTTACAATATATAACTAACACATATTCGTATATTTAATACATTCTTAGGAAATGTTCCTGTCAGTGTCGTGTTATTTGATTAATTTACTGATATAAACTTTCATACCTTCTGATGTGTGAGCCATTTATAGGCTACGCACGCTCACCTGTGCTCCCGACTCCCGGTATACCCACAGACGCAGTGCAACCGCGCTATATCTAACATATACATTAGCTAAGGAAACGCTCTTTTGTAAATTCGGTTGAGTCTGGAAGGGAGGTTTGTAGTCGTGCTACATAAGGCACGCTATGCCGAGTGTCGAGATTTTTGTAGCAACTAAATAAATTATTGACGATAAGGGATGAAAAGTTTTTAAAAATATCGATATATCGATATCGATATATTTTATATCGAATCAATTCGATATTGATATATCGATATATCGGTCTAGTACGCCGATATATCGATATTTTATAGATATTTCTACTTTTTCAAAGGCTTATTAAATTAATGTAGTTTTATAGCCTCTCTACACAATGGGCTGTGATGGTGACCATTCGCTGTACATTACTGTGGTTTACTATTATAGTTTTAGAAAGAAATTCGCCCTTAGTAAAGTCAACTCTTCACTCGACAGTGTACAGAGAATGGTCATCATCAGCATGGCCATGATGATGGCCCATTCGTGTAGAGGACAGGAATACTTCAAGTACCTTCCAGACAATTCAAGTACTGATTTACCTACTCCTACTAATATGACGTCTGAAATTTTTTTATACCTTCAAATTTTTCGATATTTCGTTACGTTTTTTTTTATGCGTCGATATATCGATATTTATCGGTTTTCCGATATATCGTTGCATTCCTATGGACGATATTACTAAAGTATATTCTGATCCAAAATTGAGTAACTAATAAAGCTCTTGTTTTGTAAAAATTAGAAACATAAGGAAGTTATTACAAACACTCAGATCCGTGACAAAATTTAAACAGAAAACAGTTTTTTCTTTCTTGTTAACCCTACCAGGAGTCAAATCCGGTACCCTGAAGCTAGGGACAACCATAAAAACCAGTGTGTAAGCTACCATAAATAATATCGTCAAATAATTACCCCTATAGCGTATTAAATTTAATTAAATATAGTACAGAGATCGATACACTTAAGATTAAGGTGAATTCAGGTGTTATCCACCAGATGTTGACACTTGACCAATGGCCGGCCGCCGCAACCAATTACCGCCATTTTGACGGCAGCCATCTTGGTTGCCATCGCTCAAACACGTAAAGGCAATTACTCACTCTGCCACACCACAGATATTAATATTTGAACATTAATAAACAGTATTATTATTATATGAGCCAAATATACTTAATGTTAATTTATTGATGAGTCTCGTATATTATTTAATCGTTGAAATCTAATTTAATTACCATAATCGATGTTCAAGTAAATTAATATTGACTGTTCGCTGTAATCGAATACTGTATAGTTTAACAAATCAGTCTAGACGTCAAATTAAGAGTGGTGTTGAAGTGGGGTTCGATATAACCAAAATATATGATCTATTATTGATAAGCCGAGTTCAGAAAAACCTGTCATTACTCGTACAAAACATTCTGATAAATTATTACATCGAAACTCTTCGGATTGTTAGTTTTTGGTTTGACCTACATTTGAGACACAACAAAAGCAATATTACTATTAATCCTAGCTAATAGGTACTACAAGTACTGTGTTTTTTTATTTCGACTAACGTCATGAACGAAAAATTATGTCTCAGGCGGGACTCGAACCCGCATCTCATCGCATGCCGGGCGCGGCGCTTTACCATTCAGCTGAATCATCGAGGGCTGACATCCTGTGACCATGGTCGGTGCGATAAGAAAGAAACGTTAGGCAAAATAATAAGGTATGATCGCGTTTAATTTCCCGTTATCGTTCAAATAAATTTAAGGACTTCCTTAAGTAGTCCTGCAGAAAACAGACAACCACAATACATCAAACAAAAGAACACCGTCCTAGAACCCTAAATAATATAACCGAAAATTCTGTAGAAATTCCTTCCCGAGCTTTCGAAACTATTTTACAACCTCACGTCACTACATTTGTATACGAAGCCAACTCAAAACTCCATCATCGTCATAGCCGATGCAAATTTAAAATATCAAAATGAGATTTGAACAAAGTCCTTCAGGAGATCTCAAATTGAATTCCTCGTCGTTTCGGGCGAGCATTGTAGCGAAACTGAAAACTAAAGTTAGTGGACGACCTGGTTATTACAAAATGGACCTTAACACTTTCAAGTTGAGAGTGATAGTCGAGAAAAGGTTTCCGAGGCTGGGAAGTTTTAATCGGATCTTGGGAACGAAGAGACGACCAAGTATTTATTCTCCCACCGAGTTTGTCCCATAAATTTGCAAAATAGTAAATTTTGAGTAACGCAGGGGCTTTATCACCTGCTGTGGATGCAGTTATCGGCTTAGTGCTCCACAAAGTAGCTTGGATGTTTATTTTGTGGAGGGTAATTGTGAGGAATATTCCGATGTTCCCGATATAATTTGGAGCTTATGTGGTTGTTAACCAATAAAATTCGAGTCGAGAGAAGGCTAAACAAAGATAAAAAAGATACAGCAAGTGTATTGCTTGGTAAAAAAGATAGTTATAATACTACTGTAGGTACTACATACAAATACATGACAGCAGATTACAAAATCTTATTAGGTATTTATTAAAACTAACCTTTATCTAACCTTTAACCCGCCCGGCATGCGAGGAGATGCGGGTTCGAGTCCCGCCTGAGACAAAATTTTTCAAGTTTATATACTGATATTATAAGTGCAATTAAGTTGCTAAAATATCAAATAAACTTTATCTGTTTTGCTTAAAGCTGAAAATCGATTGGGGTAATAATTAATCAAGGAGTGTTAATATACAAATATAGTTAAATAAACATTTCAACTCGTTTGACAAAGAGAATATTTCCAAGAACCTTAACACGTGTAGTTCAGTGTTTCATTGAATTCGTATATCTAATAGAACTTTGCCTTCTGGGTTTGACAGGCCGAAATCTAAATTGTAACAGTTATGGAATAATAAGGTTTCTTTAGCAGGGACGTAGAGCTCTTAAATAACAAGGTCAAGTTTTCACCTGAAAATAGTTTCCAATTTTTGCGGTCCTTAGCCTATGAAGGTATGAAGGAATGGTGTGCTTTAACTTGACAATTTTATACTGGGCTATACCAAAAGAAACATACGTCAGTTGTTTTTTGTCTCGTAGATTGTTGTAATAAAATTTTGAAGGTAATTTAAATTTCGTAGTGTATAAATGAAAATTATACCCTTAAATGTATCTACGGGCATTACTTACGAACGACTGCACCAAATTGGTTTCTTTTGTCGTGATTGTAAAGGTCAAGAAAAAGTATTTATGAAAGAGAAAAATTGTGTAAGAAATATACACATGAAAAGTAAGCAAACGTTAATCATGTTCATAAACAGAGCTTGTAACGGGGTTTTATTTAAGCAGTGAGAAATACGATCAAAATATACGTAAACAAAATTAACAATCTATATGAACGGTGGTTACGTGCATTTATATACCTAATAAAAGTAGAAGATATTAGAGGGGAACGATATTAGCGAAGAGAAGTCCCTAAGACTTATCGTATAATACAAGCCGACGCGCTGTTCGCTAACGATGCTAATGCAGGACTTGTAAATATACGCTACGCTGACAGCCTATGTTCGAAGCGACCTAAGGGAACTCAACGACCAACCTAAGTCGATGTAGAGGAGTGTACTCAGGGAGCTCCGAGTGCAGACAGGCGAGAATTTTTTTTTTTTGACCGACCTATCACTGAAACCTTATATGGAAGGCTTTAATCAGTTAAACCGGGCAGATTGTGGCGAGCGCTGAAGGCGCTCAGCCTTGGTCCGCCACGCTAGCAGTACGCCGGTATGACTGAGGGTGAGCCTCAGGCTCGCTCGCACCGGGGCCAATACTAGCGGCGTGATGGGGCCAGTGTGGGGTGCTAAAGGCACCCTACCAAATGGCGAACCCACCAGTGGTGGCGCCGCCGGAACCGGAGATGCCGTGGCATGCCGGATCACGGTCGGGCTCCATTCTGGCGGGCCCGATCTGGGAGGGGGGATCGGACCTCGGCTTGGGTCGCCGTCCGAGGGGGGGGGGGGCAGGTGAGAAGCGGCCAGGCACATGATTGTGTCGGCCGAAATAAAAGGCGGGACAAGCACCCGCCCCCGACGGGTGCGGTGTGGAGAACTACTGTGTTGTGCAGTAATCGAAGTGCTTAAGGCGGTGTTGGCTGTTGTGACATACGCGGTGATCGGATCGTTGGGGTCGTTCAGCACGTGCCTGGGCCGACGGCGTCGGAAGGCGACATTCCTCTGGGGGGTGTACGTGGCGGCTTCCGCTATGAGCGGATTGGGGTGATTCACTGCCTTATCGAAAAAGCGTTGAGAGGCTTCTTATATATAGAGGGCAATGAATTGGATCTACAGGCGAGCATTCGCTCGCGAACGCCTTATAAGGCCGCCGCTGGTCTAGCGGGGCTTGCGGCAGCGGGGTGGGGTTGCACTGTTGGAAAAGTATACACTCTGGTTACAGTGATAGTTTGGATTTCAAGATATATTAAGAGTCTACCAATATCGTTTCATCTTACGCTAAACGAAACTGTTCTTTTTTTTAATAATAAATCAAGATCTACGGTTAAGGAGAAACCAAAAATGGAGCAAGCTTACCCAGAGGCACAGGTTCTCCCACACACTAGCGGAACACAGAAAAACTGTTTGGCGCTTGACTTCGGCAGGAGGGTGGTAGCATCCAGGCAGCCTCTTACCAAGCTTACCACCGCAGAGGGATCTGTAAGCCGTCATCAGTAGTTAAAAAACCAAAGATACCGTTGCCCAGGGTGTACCACTAGGAGGTAGATCCCACCACCCCAAAAATCATCGATTCCAACTTCGAATTTGGAATTATACCAAAAACGAAACAACGTTACAATAATAATGTACCTAATTGATTAATTTATACATCTTTCAGATGCCAAAGCGATCCTTGATTGAATTTGGCGCGGTAAAATAATTTACCACTTTAAATTAAATTTTGAACGGTTACGGTTATAAGCGGCCGTTCAATTTTAGCGCTTTGATCTTTGAGTATAGAATATACATTTGCTTAATAGCTTTATTATGAGATTACAAATATGTTAATAATGGAACTACCAGCTATTTATTACCAGTGGATTTTTAGTGGATGAAATGTAGCCTTTGTTATACCCTGACTTCTAAAGTTTTACTTTGTCTATCGATAGTCTATCTATAGTTGACGTCATTTCAATAGTTTCGAATGCCTATCGATAGTATCGATATTAGCGATAGTATCGATACTATTGAAGACAAATATATTGCTTCGGAACAATACTATAGATAGATCGATAGTAAGTATTGATATTACAAATTTACTAATACAATTGATTGGTAGCAATACTATTGATAGTATCAATATTATTACATCATAATACTATCGATAGTGTCGATAGATTTGATAATAACGATACTGTCGATAGCAATAACTATAACCAAACTATCGATAGTTCTGCAACTCTAATGGAAACCGTGTATTGTTCTAGGATTAAATGCCTATAATCTATCTTCCTTTCCATTTTTCATCAAGATCCGATCAGCCATTCTGGTGTGACGAAGTAACAGACATCAATCCAAAATTTTGTATAAGTAATCTTTTTAAGATGTGTGAATTTAAAATACAAAGCTTTAAATAAAAATTTCAACACTGTCAAATCCAGAACCTTCCAATTATTGGGTTAAACCTTTGAGTTACCTAGAAATTTTGTGTGAAGACCAATTTTAAGACACGATAGTAAGTAAAGTAACGGCCTATAATCATCCCACTGCAGGAAAAGGCCTCCATCATCAAATTCGAGTAACCATACTGCTATGCTTGCGCTGCTTCTTCTCGGCACTAGCCCACATTTGTCCCGAAGCAGTGGTAGGTTAAATATTGGGACGTGTAAAAGCGCCTCCAGGGGCCTATTTGCAGAAATAAAACTGATTTTAACTGATTTTATGGTTGATTATGCCTGTACTCATCACTGCTGATGGGTACAGGCATAATGACAACGCTAGCCAAATGCGGGTTGGTGATCACGAACCCGAGCAAAATCCGGGGATCGAACTCGGGACACCGTGATCTTGGCCTGGTATTCAAACCACTGGACCAACGAAGCGTTACCAAGACACGATAAAAAGTAGCCGAAAATACAAAAAGACAGTTCCTATCTTCTATTCCCACAGTCATTTGGATCAGCGGTAGTTAACGCTGCTTCTGAGCCATGGGTCGCGGGTTCGATCCCCGCACAGTACAAATATTTGTGTGCATGAACATGTCTGTTTGTACTGGTCTGGGTGTTTTCTATATATTATAAGTATGTACTTACCAAAAAAAAGTAAATAAGTAAGTTTATCGGTTGTCTAGTACCCCATACGACAGGGTACTTAATAGTACCTTAATTTGGGACTAGATGGCTCAGTGTGGCCCAGTGAGGCATTTGTCTTGTCTTAAATATAAATATAAAAAACCTCCTTCAAAGAATTTAACTCCTTTAACCCATTCAACGCAGCATTTGATTAAACTTCACTAAGCATACTAGACAAGTGTGTCAGTGTTTGATGTAAAACTTGTCTCGACACACGCCACTCCCGCGATACAGAGTTTCTTAGCTCGCTTTTAATTAAAACGAACTCGGCTCACGTCGACAACACGCCTCTCAAAACAAAGATGTGACACACACTGTGAGAAACAGCCAGTCTATTTGATATTTCGAGGGTCAATTATTGTTTTGACGACCATTTGGATTAGCGGTAGTAAACGCTGCTTCTGAGCCATGGGTCGCGGGTTCGATCCCCGCACAGTACCAATATTTGTGTGCATGAACATGTCTGTTTGTACTGGTCTGGGTGTTTTCTATGTATTATAAGTATGTATTTAAAAAAAAAAAGTAAATAAGTAAGATTATCGGTTGTCTAGTACCCCATACGACAGGGAACTTAATAGTACTTTTATTTCTGACTAGATGGCTCTGTGTGGCCCAATGAGGTATGTCTTAAATGTTTATTTATAATTGCATTGCAAAAAACTAGATACATAATCGGCTTCAAAAAAATGCAGATTTAGTTGGGAATCTGCATTTATTGACAGACATAATATTAAAAAAAAAGGTGCACTTTTAGTATAACCCATATCAGCAGAATAGATACAACATGGCATTTATATCCATACAATTGCATGTCGACATAATTTGGCCGGGTTATTAAGTTGATACTGACTTTGAGGACAGTTATAGCTATTATTTATGTATCGGGCTGTGTCTGATCTTGTTCATAATGTATTGATTCGAGATTTATTCCTTATAAAACTAAAAGTTAGTAAAGCAAAAGCCAATAATCATCCCACTGAAGGAAACTGGCATAATCACGATTTCCAAAATCCGGGTTGGTGATCACAAACCCGAACAATGTTGGTAAAATGGAAACCCTTGTTGCTGGACCTGGGGATTAAAACAAGGATCTCAGGATCAGGGTCCGGATCGCCAATTCATGTTCAACATGCTAAAAAAACTGTTTCGAAAACGCAAACTGATACAGTGCATTTTATAGATGGCGGTAGTATCAAGCGGTGATGTCAGCAAGCGAGTTACGACACTTAAATAGCACTGAACGGAACATATGGCTAGGCACAATTATGGAAGATGTAGTGAAGCCTTAACCGAGTGGCGCCAAGATATTATGGTGAAAGAAAATTGGCAGACCACCGGCTAGATGGGACGACCACATTAGCCGTCGTTGAAAAGGCCTAGATAATATTGGCTTAAGACAGAGATGAGTACTATAAATAGACTCCCGCAGAATATCAGCGTCGTGGCACGCCCTAAGCTGCCACGATATATGCTGAGCGGGAGTCCTTTTTGACACCTGTCCTTTTTCATTTGTAATGTTTCTGTGTAATTGTTTATCTAATGTGTGTCAAATAAATGTTTCTTTCTTTCATTCTATAAAGGAGAAAAGGCTTAAACTTAGCAGTTAGTGAGTGTCAATGTTTATAATGATGATGGAAGTGACAAAAAAAGCACTATCCTAGCTTAAGTTAGTAGCCTATTGATGCTCTCTGAAATCCTTGCACAACCAATATCTTTAAAGATAGTGCATACAGGAATAAAAATTATGAAAGGATACTGGCTGATCTAATTTGATCATTGCCGTGTTTATCTAAATAAAGAAACAAGGCATGTTAATGTTAAACCACGTTAAGTTAAGATGGTAAAGCATTGAAACAACATTTAAGGGGCGGAAGAGTTCCTACTTCACAAGTTTATATTTGTGATAGCGATGCGTAATTAATAATTCATTATCAGCCCACACCAGCCCACTGATGGACAATAAATAAATGAGGACACCATCACTTACATTGTTCTGATCCCAATTTGAGTAACTATTTTAAGGACTCGTATTTTGGCAATCAGAAACAACAAAGGTACCACCAACACCCAGACCCGAGAAAATGTAGAAAAACATTTTTTTCTACATTGACCCGTCCGGGAATCGAAACCGGGACCTCGGAGCAGGCGAAACCTTAAAACGGGAGTGTACTCCACTTCGCCACGGAGGTCGACAAAACCAACAATCGCCTTCTCAAAGGGATGATTTTGCCATTACTGTTACTGGCAAGCGGATTGACTATTAATAGCAGTAGAGTTGAGAGGCCTGTGCTCAGCAGTGGTGATGATGACGATGAACAAAATATTTGTTATACCTCTACATAAATATTAACTTTATAACTTTCTCTTCTTCCTCTCTTGAATCTCGCTGACATAATTTATATGTGCAATCATTTTATGTGTAGTTATGTTGTTTTTGTGTAACATGTACCTGTTTTGCAAACAGTCTTTAAGTATACTTAAAGTATATAGGTGTTATTTGTATATTTTAAAGTTTTACTCATTTGCCCCGCCTATAATATTTCTACATGGCCTAGTGGTTGACTGGTGGAGAATGCTTTTAGTATTAAGTCCGCCATTTGTACCGCTTTTGTATGTGCAATAAAGTGTTAATAAATAAATAAATAAATAAATATGTGCATATACGAGTACTTATATACTTCCACGCAAACACATTCATATTAAGTAATGATACGTAATACGGAAAGGGAAAGGTGGAAGAGGAAGGCCTGGACGAACTTACCACAATCAAATGGGGGATGTTCTGAAGAAAGGTCAGGTCAAGAGTACTCTAAACCGACGAGCATGCATGAAGAGATTGATGAATGTGGAAGAAGCGAAAGTTGTATGCCAGGATCGTAGTAAGTGGAAGGCCTTGGTCTCTGCCTACTCCGTTGGGAAGGAGGCGCGATAATATGTATGTATGTATGTATGTATGTATACGTAATAGTCAGCATATCTCTTAATTATCAAAAATCTTGAAATAATACAGCAAACACAGGCTGACTTTTTCATCACCGAGTTTTTTTTTCATAAGCCTTCAGTATTGTATTTAGAACCCATTCATCATCATCATCATCATCATCATATCAGCCGAACGACGCCCACTGCTGGGCATAGGCCTCCCCCAAGGATCTCCACAACGATCGGTCCTATGCTGTCCGCATCCAGCGGCTTCCCGCGACCAGACCAGATCGTCGGTTTACCTTGTAGGGGGCCTGCCCACGGAACGTCGTCCGGTACCATTCACGAAGTAAGAAATGTAGGTCAATTTTTCACCTGAAAATATTTTTCGCAACATATTTTTCAAATTCTACGTTCCTAGGCCTGTCAAGGTATGAAGCGAAAATCAATAATATACGAGTACTTGTATGAATAGTATCGTAATGAATAAATGAAATGCGCATCGCGTAAAAAAACAAAGGTACCACAAACACCCACAATTTTTTATTTGTACTTTCTGGAATCGAACCCGGGACCTCCGAGCTGTCAAGTTTAATTCCCGGAGAAGTCAATGTAGAAAAATAATATCGTGTCGAGTTTAAGTATTATGTATGTGTGATTTGTGAAAAAATTTCTTGTTTAATTCCATCGAACCTTCTGCATTATCTTTTTTACAATAAAAGAGTGCTGTATAAACTGAAGCTAAAACTTTGGTTATGCTTCTTAATTAAAGGTGCTCTTTCGCAGCTTTATGAAGCAAGCAAGTCCGTAACTTTCAAAAGTGTAAGGTTACTGTAATTTAACTACAAGATTGATTGGCGCTGTGCAAGCAACGTTGCACTATGCAGTATGCACCCTCCGACTGTTTGTATTCATTGCACAGCTTTGTAAGGATTGTTGGGATCTTAAAGTTTCCGAACGATTCGTTTTCTGATGTGTTTTTATTCAACACCTCATTACTTGCTTTAGCGTTTTCCGATCACGGTCTCACTGAGCAGTAAATGATTGTGTGTCTAGCGATTTTATTGCTACATTTTTCATCAGTACTGAAACTTTTTTGGGGCCTTGTTATATTGAAATTTAATTGATATGAAGAAAATTTGCAGATTTAAAATTATGATTGTTGAAAGGAACAATGAAAAAGATTACTTTCCTTATGTCATAATGAGATAAAAAATATATTCCGTGTTGCGAATTTAAATTTAAGGCATAAACGTAAACTCACACGCACGTTGGGCGCAACCAACTCGCAATGTCAGGTTTTTGAAGTCTCCATTGTCCTTACGTTCTCGGTTTTAAAAAAAATTCGACGATTTTGATCCTCACAAACAAACACCCTGATAAAGAGTTATACGTCTTAAATACAATTAACCAGCCAAGTGCGAGTCGGACTCGCGCACGAAAGGGTTCCGTACCAAAAAGGCCAAAAAAACGGGTTTATTGTATAGGAGCCCCCCTTAAATATTTATTTTATTTTGTTTTTAGTATTTGTTGTTATTGCGGGAACAGAAATACATAATTTGTGAAAGTTTCAATAGTCTAGCTATCGCGGCTCTTGAGATACAGCCTGGTTACAGAGCGACGGACAGACGGACAGACGGACAGAAAGCGAAGTCTTAGTAATAGGGTCCCGTTTTTACTCTTTGGGTACGGAACCCTAAAAAAGGGTTTCGAAACAAGAACCTCCGTTTTTTTCGTCTGTTTTAAAATGATCTTGAGAGAATTTTTGATGAAGAGTACTGTACAGTAGTGTACATACAGCCCTTTCTCTGTATCATTAGTCAAACTGCCACCCTATATGCGGCTTCAACAAAATCCTTTATTCCGAGAGGCAGTTAAAAAGATGAGAGTGAGAAGGATTAGACAGGTTGCTTCACGATATTTCCTTTCTACTTCGGACTAAATCCGTTCATAGATTTTAAAACCATCAAGACCCACCTAATAACTTTGGTTGGGACTCCCAGAGAAAAGGAACAGGTAGATTTTTAACCGTTACACCGGTTTTGAATTTGGAATAGAATTTACGAATTTAGAGCAACTATCGTGACGATATCAAAAGTGAATTAGTTATATGGAACTTTAAAAAAGTGAAAACGGTTTTTGGATCAATTTTGAAATGAAAGCCGTTACGTTCCTTTTAAACGGTTTTCGGACCAATTTTTAAAATTGAAGTAAGTTTCAAGAGTTTATTGATTCGAAATTTCTACCATGTACCTTGTTTTCAACGACTTTCCAATGTATCTGTTATTATTTTATTTCAGAATTACACTATTCGAAACGAATGCAATATAACAGGGCCCCAATTCTGCTAATTTACAAATAGCGCAATGGCATCGCATCGTATATTTTGACATTACTACCATACAAAATGTGTCAAAATATACAATTGCGATTCTATTGAGCTAATTGTAAATAAGCAGAATTGGGGGCCAGGTCAAAATTTTATAATACCTGTCAATTCTGAACCGGTTTTAAGCCTCACCTCTGAGCTACTATCACGAAAAACCAAACGCAGAAAACTAATCTCACTCCTTTACATAAACCAAATGTAAATACAAGCTTGGAACTGGGTGCCACGGAAATGGCTGCTATTGCCGAGGTGGGGTATCCACCGCGTTCGTTAAGCGATGTACATTTCATTTCCTGTGGAATTCGAAACTTGCGGAACCATGCAATTATTAATCCGGTAATCGCATGGCGTCATTTGAGAAACAATAGTGAACTAGTATACGTGTTTAAGGATAATGAACTCTGTTTAGGGTTTTGGATTTGATAGTAAACTTGTTCTTTATCGTGTCGTAAAAGTTTTTTACATTTTGCAAAACAATGTTGTTGATGTTTTCTTTTGATCATCTTCTTCTCTTCACTGGTGTCCGAGTTTTCAGTTAGGTTTCAGGTATCTGACTGAATAATTTTGCGACTATCATCTCTTTTTTCCAAGTGCGAGTAGGATTCGCGCCTGAGGGGTTAGGTAAACAGCAGTAGGTACATAAATTTAGTTAATGTAGCGCCTTCAGGTTACCATTCATTGATATCGAGCAAAAATAGATAAAAATGGCGATTTTTTGTTTGGGATTAAATATTGATTTTATTTTGTTTTTAGTATTTTTTTGTTATTGCTACAACAAAAGTACATAATTTGTGAAAATTTCAACTGTCTAGCTATCGCGGCTCTTGCTTGTGATACAGCCTGGTAGCAGACAGACGGACAGATAGCAAAATCTATTTTTTTTCAATGGGTTTGCTCTTGACCACATACTTAACTCTACGGTTAAGGAGTTGCCTAAGATGAAGCGAGCTTACCCAGAAGCAGACTATTCCTTCTTCATGTAAAAAATTTAGGGTTAAAATTTTTCGGCAAAACAGACGCAGACAGGGCATTACACTCCTTGGCGGTGCGCATCACAGAGGAAAAAGAAAAGCGCTTGGCACGTGATCGTGGTATATCAACTAGGAAGGGATGATAAGCTGCAGTGCGCCTGGGTTCCTGAAGATAGAAAAGGGAAGGCGGAATGAGCTTATGCAGCTCAAGAGCATGCTCTCCGAAGTACAACCTGTAAAAGACCGACAGGCAGGAATCTCTGCGACGGTGGCCTAGACTATGAAGCTTAGTTTTCACCAGCTCATCGTCTCCAATGATCTCTCTGGCTCTGCGTTCTACCGAGTCAAGTGCAGCCAGCTGTTATTTAGCTGAACCATCCCAGGAGGTGTGAACAATACTCCATGCACGACCGAACTTGCGCTTTATATAGAATCAAAAGCTGTTCCGGCGTGAAGTACCGCCTAACCTAATTCAGGGTTCCCAGCTTTTTAGCCGCAGTTTTAGCCTTAGACTCAATAGTGTCGCCGAAGTTAAGGTCGGATGTTAACTTCATGCCAAGAAGGTAAGCTAAGCTAAGCTGTCAGTAACTTTTACTATGGTACCCCGGAAAGTAGGAGTCAAGATAAAAGGTTTCCTTTTTGCAGAGAATAGGCACGCCTACGTTTTAGTGTAATTAAAATTGACCAGATTGTTGTCACTCCATTTGGAGATATAGCTTAAGGTCAAGTTAGTTTGCTCTACCATGGCCTCTCTTAAAGAACGGACATCCTCACTGCTGACATTTGCGCTGGATTACCCGTTCTTAGGGTTCCGTAGCCAAATGGCAAAAAACGGAACCCTTATAGATTCGTCAAGTCTGTCTGTCTGTCTGTCCGTCCGTATGACACAGCCACTTTATTCTGAAAGTATTAGCATTACATAGTTGAAACTTGGTAGGGAGGTGTGTCCTGTTGACCGCTTTACGATTCTCATACAAAAAAAAAGGTATTTAAGGGGTCTTCCCATACATAGAACTAAGACAAAAACGAAAATTGGTTTGAACGAGATCAAACTGATACTTTTTGATATTTAGCACATTTTAATAACTTTGTCCTTCATACAAACACTATGAAAAACAAAGTTATTTTTGCAGCAAATTAAATATAGTGGTATTTTGGCTAAGTGGAAGTAAGTGGACTCCTAATTCAGTTAAAGTTGGTACGGAACTCTCAGTGCGCGAGTCCGACTTGCACTTGGCCGGTTTTTACCCTCAGAGCACGTCACCTTAAAAAGAACACTAAGTGCACAAGCCAAAAAACAGTTAAAATAATACATTTTGAATATAATTCGATGCCTCCTACGTAAAGTATCGTATCCCCAAAACTGCAATTTTACAGGAGAGTGTTTTAAAGGTTCAAATTATTCTAAATACTGCATTTCTGGTCCATTTTTTATGAAATTTGGAATATGAGTTTAATTTATAGTATTCTTGACTATGTTGAAAGATACTTAAACAAATATACGTATTTTCAGAGATATGGTTCTTACAACACTTTACGGCGAAATAAAGGCTGTTCTAGTAATTGTATCTCATACTTACAACATTATTCTGCGGAATCTAGATATATTCAGTTGTTGTATCTCATACTTGCCATACTTAACTACGGAATGAAGATTACCTGCTATGTTGTATATGATAGTTACAACATTATACAGTGAAATATGTAAGCCTTTTTACCCTGTATGTGACAATTACTATATACTTTGATTAAAAATTTGAGTGTATATTATTGCGTATGAGCTAATTGTAGGTTGGAAAATAAAAAACGTTATTATTAAAGTCGAATTTTTTCACTTTGTAATAGTAAAAACATTACTTAAGATATTTTAGAATTGATTTTTCATAAAAAAATATAGAAAACGCACACTCTCACAAGTATGTACAAACGGTTAATATCTTCTATTGCTAGCTGATGAAATTTCTAGTATCTAGAGTCTAGACACATAAAAACCTAATTCACTCTTCTGTAGAAACAAATAAAATAGAATACTCAATGAAACAAATTATAATTTGACTTGAAACAAATGAGGTAGGAATAGCGCCATGTCTAAGAAACTTGTTAGGTCATCATATTTTGCCTTTGTGTAAAGTAACTGGTAAGGATAGAGAGGACACAATCTCGCAATGCTATTTCTTTGGCGTTTTTAGATATTGTTAATGTTATTGATATTGTTATTGTTAATGGCCAATAGTCAGAAATACTGTTTGTCAATAGTACGAATTAAGAAGGATTTTCTACTTAGACCGATCTTCTTTTATATTGGTCTACATGACTGACTCTTTTTTTTGTAAAATGTGCCCGTTTAATAGTTGTTTATAGATAAAGAAATAGATATGCTAGAAAGAAATGATATATGTAGTTTATATTACGTGTTCTATTTTTTTTTTTTTTTTTTAGTTCCGTCTGATCTTCATTTTTTTTTTCTATCAAATGTAAAGTTTTTTTTTGTTTTAAATATCGCACTGCCTACAAAACATTTCTGTTTGACCCAAAGGTCTGACTGGTAGAGAATGCCATCTGGCATTAAGTCCACCTTTTGTACATTTTACTAATTTGTGCAATAAAGTTTAAATAAATAAATAAAAATATGCTTCATTTCAATGACGTTGTGTGGCTTTCCATCCCATCTAGCCCATTTTACCAAGCTCAAACACTTCAGAGGTGTAAACATATGGTTATTCCGTGACAAACGTTCTATTACAGCGTAAACGTTGTCCCATTCTGCTTGAATTATAGTAAAATTAAGTTTCTGAACAATATAGACCTAAAATACTAAAACTTCAATTCTCAGGAACCCTTGTCATGTATTTCTTAATCTAAAATCAGAAAGACTGCTTGATAACTCGCAGAAATCACATCTAGCTTATTTTTAGTACCAAATATTAGCCCTTATCAACCGACTTCCAAAAAAAGGATGGACAACGTAAAAAAAACCGACAACTTTTGCTTGTAATATAAAATACTTAGTTGGCCGTGAGGTGCATAATGATTCATTTGAAAACCAAATAAACATCGGTATACCTTCAGAAGATAAGCTTTCAGTTTTGTCCGATTTCATGAGTTGTTGAAATAACTACTAGTTAAGAAATGATTTTTATGATCCGCAATTGCTTGTTCAGTTAAACTAACTAGACATATTCTTAAAAATGTGACACTGATTGCATTAATCTTTTTAGGGACAATAAACTGAGCTTAAAAATTTCATTATCAATATCGCGATATTGATGTTCCGTTTCCCCTTTGTTTTCTTACTATGTGACTGAAGCCACACTTTATACATTTAAAATATTTTATGAAAAGTTAGATCTCCATCAAGATATAATTTGTTAACTAGATAAATAGAAAAACAGTGCTTCAGCACTTCTTTCTAATTTCTGCGCTTAATTTTTGAAACATTTCTATCGGCAGCAACATGGGCGGGGTCCATCCTTCCATTTGGATGTAATTTTTCTTTTCTGGACATATTATATATTTTTAAATTATCTAAAGACTTTCTCTTATCATCTATCCATTTACAAAAACGATTTACTTAAATAACAATTATATTTCCTTGTTTGACGACGTTCTAAGAGTATTGTTGGAAAGATCTGACAATAATTTTTGTATACGATGAGTAGAGCAGCAAAAATATATGCTGGTGAGAGTTGCAGTGAAATATGGAACGCTAGTAAATTTTATTTTTTAATGTTATTTAGCAATAATCATTATCACAATCGTAATCCAAGTAATCGACACTATAAATAAGGAAAAGGATACGGTGTCTTAAGATTTGTGGTATTCAGATGTGTTGCAGTGTCACAAACGTCTAATTTATTATTAAAATGCTACTATCTATCATTTTTGGCAGAAAATTCATTCCTAATTCGTTCGTTATAATGAACCGTTAGCTAATTTGCTAAGGAGATTCTTTTAAGAAACGAATTGGTAACATGTCTTAGTTTTATTGATTACTAGTATCTCTCTGCGTGTAAGACATTGGATTATTGGTCACTAATGCCAGGCAGTCAAAATATACATTTAAATTATTTTTGGAAGACACGATTTTAATAATAATTAGACATATCACATAAGTTTAAGCAAAAATAGCAACGTAAAATATAGCAAGTTAACATACGATAGAATTTAGAATATCAACTTCCGAAGTACAACATTGTAATTACTACATACAACATCTATTACTGTTTCAATGACAACGTAAAATGTTGTATGTACTACTTACAATATTTTTTATGCACAATTAACCACGTAAATTGCTGTATGTAACATATACGACATTTGTTATTGCACGGTAAGCAACGTATACTGTTGTAAGTAACCTTTACGACGTTTTAGGTTGGTATTACTACACCGCGTAAACTGTGGCGAAGGACAATACAACATTTTACTTCGATGTCGTACGAAAGTTACAACTACTTACGTCTGGGAAATCCTTTTTAACATCGGTTTTTCGGTGTTTTTTCACTTTGAATGCATAGAGTACTACTATTTAGGCTAGTTTTCAGTAAAAACGCAAAATGGCATTTTTGTTGGTTACGATACTTTACGTAGGAGGTGTCGATATTTGACTAACACTAGTTTCGGTTTAGCTGTGCGATATATTGCTCAGTTAGTTCCATACGGTTTGAAACTTAGTTCATCGCGACGCATAACTTAAAACTTCATTTCAATATGGAGCTTTATTGCCAGTTGAATCTCTTGAAAAGACAGTCCGGATTTAGTTTAGAGGATTATTCAGTATTTTATTAATATAGCTCTTGTTTGAATACTGTATAGAATAAGATTAGTATAAAATTAGTAGACTTAGGCCTGATTTCTCAATAGTCAGATAAGAAATATTCGTGGAATATAAATACAATATGGCTAATTTGAAAACGTCATCTATTTGTCAGCAATTATTTATGAAAGTAACATTTTAAAATCGGTCGTTTTATTCTTATTCAGTCTGATAAGTTTTATCGGAGGTTTAAAAAAATCGGCCCTTAAAAGTTTAACTAAGTAACTTACTGAAGGAAGTGGCGACGACCTCCGTGGCGGAGTAGCACACACAGCGGTCGCCTGCTCCGAGGTCCCGGGTTCGATTCCCGGACGGGTCAATGTAGAAAAAATGTGTTTTTCTACATTTTCTCGGGTCTGGGTGTTTGTGGTACCTTCGTTGTTTCTGGTTTATAAAATACGAATGCTTTAAATAGTTATTCAAATTGGGATCAGAACAATGTATGTGATGTAGTCCACATTTAAATAAAAAAAAATTTAATGAAGGAATAAAAAGTTGCGGTAACGTTTAAGTTTTACGTGAATAGCAGTAATATGTGTGGGTGTGTGTGTGACAGTGGTTATACTTCGTAGCTTTGTAATATATATCTATATGAAATGTATAAATAAAAATTATTCACTTCCGAGCGACCGCACCAAGATTTTTATTTTTTGACATATTTTTATTAGTCATAAGAAGATTTGAGCTTGAACGAAATTTTTGATAACTGTATGGAAAAAAACTATTTTAGGAATATTCACATAAAAAATGTGTTTATGTCATGGTCATAAACAGACTATTTAAAGGTAAGCCCATGAAAAGGGACTGACGGTCAAATGCTTATTCAATTGAAACTGCAAACATCCGTTCAACATTATTTTTAACCTAAAAATATCTTTTCTAAAACTCTATTTCTTCCATAATCTAGCATCCGAAGCCTCTATAAATCTGAAGTTTAATAAAGACCAGTTGTGAGCGTATATTCAGTTGATCGCTAACAAACGGTCGGATTTGGGAACAATCGACATCTGATTTAGTTGGAAGCGGCGGCCGCACTTAAGGTAATAATGCTATTCGATAAAAGAGGTAAATCTTATATTTTTATCGGTGAAATATAGGTTTAGAGGATCAAATAAAATGTTAAAGTAAAGTAAAGTAAGAGCCTATATTCATACCACTTCAGGGCAAAGGCCTCATTGAATTCAAGTTACCATACCAATGATGGGTACGGATGGTGAGTTAGGTAAATAAAATGTATTAAATTTTAATTATTTCGTGATTTATAACATTTTATTTTTTAATGGCTGGGCTGCACAATGGTCACTAGATGACTTGTCAACATACGACAAAGTTTCCCCATCAAATATTCAATTTAAAAAAAACACATTTAATTGAGAAATACTGACATATTCAACTACTACTGCTCTTTCTAATAGAGATATGCTTTCTCTTAAACTAGTATATTCTTTATAAACAATGGGCTTGCTCTTGACTACATACTTAACTACACGGTTAAGAAGAAGCCTAAGATTGAGCAAACTTACCCAGAAAGTGGCACTGGTTCTCCCACACACCAGCGGAACACAGAACAACTGTTTGGCGCTGGACTCCGGCAGGAGGGTGGTAGCATCCAGGCAGCCTCTAAGCCTACCACCGCAGAGAGATCTGTTAGCTGACATCATTGGTTAGAAAACCAAAAATGCCGTTGCCCAGGGTGGACCACTAGGAAGTAGATCCCGGTACCCAAAAATTTACCTTTCACAATGTTTTGACTCGGTTGCACAAATTTAAAGACAATTTATACTTAAATATTATGTACCAACCCACAGCTGGACAAGTTGCGATTTTGCGATAATCACCATGCTTTGCAGGCGATTGCAGTTTGGTCAAGAGAACCACTAATTTGACAAATTTTTAATAGGCTTCTTTAAGATTATTACACCGAAATTACGCGACATTTTAAAAGTCTTCAATAAATAAATAAATAAATATTTAGGACATGCCTCACTGGGCCACACAGGGCCATCTAGTCCCAAATTAAGCTACTATTAAGTACCCTGTCGTATGGGGTACTAGACAACCGATAAACTTACTTATTTACCTTTTTTTTTGTAAATACTTATAATATATAGAAAACACCCAGACCAGTACAAACAGATCGAACCCGCGACCCATGGCTCAGAAGCAGCGTTTACTACCGCTGATCCAAATGGTCGTCACGTGGATCCATCTCAAAATCGAGTAACATTGTGAAGTAAATTCCTTCCGTATTGTTCAGTAACTAGCAACTGTAAAAATACTTAGTTTAACAGCACGGAAACTTGAATTGCAATCGCTCTAATTGGTTGAATCTTCAGTTGCTGTTCTAGTAAAGCCTGAGAAGTTTTATTAATATTCTCTATAAACATCGCGGAATACTAAGAAATACCGGCAGTGAGCAGTGTATCCATATCGATTGTCGATAGCTGATTATTTAATTTGTAAGTGGGATCAATATTTGGACATCTTAAATACAAAAAAATATGTTTATAAGACAATATGTATAATATAGAGTAACCATTGTGATCGAAGATAAGTTTAACGCTAATGGAAATATAATAAAGACATGCCTCACTGGGCCACACAGAGCCATCTAGTCCCAAATTAAGCTACTATTAAGTACCCTGTCGTATGGGGTACTGGACAACCGATAAACTTACTTATATACTTTTTTTTTGGAAATACATACTTAAAATACATAGAAAACACCCAGACGAGTACAAACAGACATGTTCATGCACACAAATATTTGTACTGTGCGGGGATCGAACCCGCGACCCATGGCTCAGAAGCAGCGTTTACTACCGCTGATCCAAATGGTCGTCAATAAAGAAGGAAAGACTTATGAAAATGTAATATAGCGGTGCGGTGCGGTTGCGTACTTACCAATTTAAACGTAAAAATACGTAAAACTTACTTATACACGGTGCATTTTCAACCACCTGTAAAACGAAGCCCACGTTATATGTAAACATTATGTATCATGTATCATCATATATCATCACACCTTGACAGTGTTATTTTAATTTTTTTATAAAAAAATGTATATCCTTCTATGTATATCCAGCTCGAAGTATAAAACTAATGGTGGGCCTATAAATAGCTACACCATGTACTAGCGGGGCACTAATCACAACTAAGAAATACGTTGTGAGACGGATAGAAGAATTGAATAGGTTGTGTCGGAAATACCTAGTTTAATTGTCAATAGTCATTAAAGGCTCGGCCTGCGAAAACTACATGTTATATTTTTCCGTGGGCAAAAACCGCCAAAAAAATAAATTGCCTTTGTCCTCCCCCGACACCTGTGAAAATATGTAAACAAAGTTTCATGATGATCAATAGAGAATTTTCTGCGTGAAAGCGTAACAAAGTCACATGTCACGTTGTGATTTCTGAGCTGCGCACTAATCTATAAATACTCACGTTTAGTTAATACATTTATTGTTTCATTATTAAAACACATTTAATTTCACTTCAATAATAATCGAGTTTTGTTGTTTTGGTTATTGATCTGTCAATGACAAGGAGCTGTCAGATGCGCATGCGACTGTCCGTATGCTCCGAATGACTATAATAACGTTACGTTCGTTTGTCTACGTTTAGCAAACGCACGGAACACTTACTCATTTCACAAATGTCGTGAATGATTTATTTTAATAAATATAACAATACTTGTTTTCTATATTTTTAAGATTGTGTGTTGACATTAAATTATTTTATGAAACTTCACGCAGCCGAAGTAATTTTCATGAGCCTGGCAGAATGACGTTTATGACCTTAGACAGATGTTTAAAAAAGGTAATAAACAATAGTAGTATGGCAGGTTTATAAACATTGGGAATTGATTAGGGAAAAATACGTTGTCTTGAGGACTGGTTGGTAAAGAAACAATTTAAATAAACGACCAGCCTTTAGTTAATAATAGTAATTGGAATATTAAAATAATGTAAATCAATAACCTAAAAAGTTTGAATGTTTTCTTGTTAGTTTAATATGTGTTTTACAAAGAAATAGTTCTTTGTGTTGTTTCGATTGTTTTGGGGAGATTTGAATTAGTGAACTGGGCACTCGGAAATTCCTTCGTGACAATGATTTGCATTTTTGCAATTTGGAGGTTTCGTTCGAGGATTTCATTTGATTGATTTGATTCTGGCATTCGGCTTGGTGTTGTGAAGATGTCGAGGAGGACACCTTCGCTCTGGCTGTCGGCCAGGAAACCTAAAGAGAAGGATGGAGGCCGACACCTCAATTTTGTTTCCGGCTTATAATCGCCGTGTTTAATATTTTGATTTTGTTCCGGTCTAAGTGCCGTAAGTATATTTGCTGATTTGGCAGGATTTTGTTCATTGAGTCGCTTATTGCAGTTCTATAACATAAGTGGTTTCTTTCAGATCTTTTGATGGCCGCTTGGTTTGGCTACCAGGCTTAGCACATTACCTTTCCGTTTTACGCTGACTTTCCGCTGATCTAATGAACGACGCAAGAAGCTTGTCTCGATGAGATTCGGGTTGGTACCACGCCACGTGGATGCATAAGGTTACCCTACCCTATCTTTGATGAAGTAAGTGGAAACATCTTCTTAATCCAGTTAGCAGTCTACATTTCCGGTTGCCGTTTATTAGTATTCCGTTCATAATTAAATTCAGATTATTCCGTTTAGTATAATTTACATGATAAGTTTGGTGGTACAACTCGCTCAGAAGTAGGGGTAATTCAGAGCCTTACAAAGGACTCACGCCTGAGATTTCTGTGTAGCTTTTAAGAGGTGGTAAGCTTAGCCGGAGCAAATAAATATATTTTGTCAATTCATGCTCGCCTCTTTATTTACCACCTCATCCTGATCATCTACATCAACCCCCAACACACCCTCCAACCCCTAAACGTTGCAGTGGCGCCCACTTTTTTTTAAGGATTCCGGTACAATTTTGATGAATTTAAATATTTTTCTGTATTCCGTTCCGTTCTTGTAAATTTTTCTGATAAAAATTTCTGTAACTTTGGTGATTGGAGAGGTTTCTTTTGAGCATTGTACCATCATACCACCCTCATTTGTCTTAATTTAGTGTATTTTGTTAAAATAGAATTGCAATTATGGTGTCGCTGAAATAAAAATTTTGATATTGTGTTTCCGACGATTAACAATTTTATACAAGTGTTTATTTCAGTATAAAAACTTAATTTAAATTAGTATATTGGGTTTACTTAGCATAGTTAAAGTGAAATTTAGATGAATTAGCTGCAATTTACCTTAATTTTAAGAATATTTTATTAAATTTCACACATTGTACAATTTTAGTAAATACTTCAAATTGTGATCTTATTTCTTATTTTTATTGGACAATTATCAGCGATGACCACATAATTTGTAATATTCTTGGTTTCTATACAAAAATAAATCATTTTTTGTAAAATTTAACATATTAAGATTTTTTTTTTCAATTTGAGGGTATTCATACACAAAAATGTATGGACATTTTGTTAACATTTAAAGGTTATTCTAGCACAGTTAGTAAGTAACTATAGATGATAATTTTAACTATCCTTTGAGATATATTAAAATTTAAAATATTTTGCTACATATACAGTGTGGTTTTGTAAAATTTGTAATACAGGGTTACAAAAAAATTTTATTTTATCAAAGTTTGTTTTGTGTTCTTTTGATACTTAGAAGTAATATACTAGCGGATTTTTTTTTTAAATATTATGGTAATAACTAAAATATAGTTATAATTTTTTTTGTACCTGATATTTTTGAATATTTTTTTGTTTTAACGGTAGTTTTGTCTAACTGGATTGCGTTTTATATTGTGCGGTCATAGTATTTAAATATCTTACTTTGTTTTATTGCGGATTGTAATTCTATTCTGATTTTGTTGCGGATTTTAATTTAATTTTATTTTGGTATGCATTTATAATTCATACGTTTGTAATTCTGAGGGGGTCTACCACCAAACAAAAACTTTTTTTCCGGTATTTTTTTTAAACTTTTACACCTTTTTTAAGGACGTACTGGTTTACGAAGTTTAATTACGTTTAGTAACTCCATATAATTTTGTTTATTGAATAATTTTTTCTTTAAGCATTCACGCTTTGGGTATTAGGGACTTGATAGCTTAAGTCGTTTCCAGTGCAGAAACCAGTTTAGATGTGTTAAAAACGTTGATAGTTTAAAACATATAAGTGAAAGACTACAGTAACAGTAAAATGAAACTTGTTACTGGAGTACTGAAAGATTGCGTGAATGAGATGGATGAATGTGGAGGTATGAAAGTAGAAATTCTGGTTCGATTTGGTAGTGCTGAAGCGTCGAGGGTTTTCATTAGTCTGGTTTTTTTTTCGTTAGTTCTGATTCATTCCAGATTATTTCCGTTTCTGCTTTTCCGCAGTTTTTTTTCCGACTCTTTGATCCTTGTTTGTTATGGATCGAGAGATTTTTCCGTTAGTTTGGAATGAACTAGAGTTGCGAAAAATTTACTTCTCAAAGACCTTGATGCGTGTTTTGGTATGATGCCAAGAAAAATTTTTTTTACCTATTCCGTTAATTTTCCGTGTTCTGTGGTTTTCCGTTGGTTCTGGCTCATTCTCGATTATTTCCGTTTGTTTTATTCCGACTCTTTGATCCTGTGTTATGGATAGAGAGATTTTTTCCGTTGGTTTGGAATGAGCTAGAGTTACGTAAAATTAACTCTTCAAAGGCGTACATGCGTGTTATTGCACGATACTAAGAGAGTAATCATTTGTACTGGTTTATTTCTAGATTATTTCCGTTGCTGCATTGGTGCAGTTTTTCCGACTCTTTGATCCCTTGTTATGGATCAAGAGTTTTTCCGTTAATTTAGAATGAACTAAGATTAACTTCTCAAGGGCGTGTTATTTTTGCGTTATGCCAGAAGAGTAATTTTTTTGGTTTTCCGTTATTTTTCCTAGTGATGTTTTGGTTAGCTTCTCGTAGGCCTTGATGCGTGATACACGATGCCAAGAGAGTTACCAACATCATTTATGTTTTAGTTCGGTGTTTCAATAGGTTGTCTTCTCGAAGGCTTTTGACGCATTTTTCAAAATGCCATGAGTAGTTCACCTGACTAGGTATTTCGTTTTATTCCGGTATTTTCTGTGTTGCCTTAGCATCGCTGAGGGCAGCGATTTTTCGTTGGGGGGGGTGTATTGTCACGTTGTGATTTCTGAGCTGCGCACTAATCTATAAATACTCACGTTTAGTTAATACATTTATTGTTTCATTATTAAAACACATTTAATTTCACTTCAATAATAATCGAGTTTTGTTGTTTTGGTTATTGATCTGTCAATGACAAGGAGCTGTCAGATGCGCATGCGACTGTCCGTATGCTCCGAATGACTATAATAACGTTACGTTCGTTTGTCTACGTTTAGCAAACGCACGGAACACTTACTCATTTCACAAATGTCGTGAATGATTTATTTTAATAAATATAACAATACTTGTTTTCTATATTTTTAAGATTGTGTGTTGACATTAAATTATTTTATGAAACTTCACGCAGCCGAAGTAATTTTCATGAGCCTGGCAGAATGACGTTTATGACCTTAGACAGATGTTTAAAAAAGGTAATAAACAATAGTAGTATGGCAGGTTTATAAACATTGGGAATTGATTAGGGAAAAATACGTTGTCTTGAGGACTGGTTGGTAAAGAAACAATTTAAATAAACGACCAGCCTTTAGTTAATAATAGTAATTGGAATATTAAAATAATGTAAATCAATAACCTAAAAAGTTTGAATGTTTTCTTGTTAGTTTAATATGTGTTTTACAAAGAAATAGTTCTTTGTGTTGTTTCGATTGTTTTGGGGAGATTTGAATTAGTGAACTGGGCACTCGGAAATTCCTTCGTGACAATGATTTGCATTTTTGCAATTTGGAGGTTTCGTTCGAGGATTTCATTTGATTGATTTGATTCTGGCATTCGGCTTGGTGTTGTGAAGATGTCGAGGAGGACACCTTCGCTCTGGCTGTCGGCCAGGAAACCTAAAGAGAAGGATGGAGGCCGACACCTCAATTTTGTTTCCGGCTTATAATCGCCGTGTTTAATATTTTGATTTTGTTCCGGTCTAAGTGCCGTAAGTATATTTGCTGATTTGGCAGGATTTTGTTCATTGAGTCGCTTATTGCAGTTCTATAACATAAGTGGTTTCTTTCAGATCTTTTGATGGCCGCTTGGTTTGGCTACCAGGCTTAGCACATTACCTTTCCGTTTTACGCTGACTTTCCGCTGATCTAATGAACGACGCAAGAAGCTTGTCTCGATGAGATTCGGGTTGGTACCACGCCACGTGGATGCATAAGGTTACCCTACCCTATCTTTGATGAAGTAAGTGGAAACATCTTCTTAATCCAGTTAGCAGTCTACATTTCCGGTTGCCGTTTATTAGTATTCCGTTCATAATTAAATTCAGATTATTCCGTTTAGTATAATTTACATGATAAGTTTGGTGGTACAACTCGCTCAGAAGTAGGGGTAATTCAGAGCCTTACAAAGGACTCACGCCTGAGATTTCTGTGTAGCTTTTAAGAGGTGGTAAGCTTAGCCGGAGCAAATAAATATATTTTGTCAATTCATGCTCGCCTCTTTATTTACCACCTCATCCTGATCATCTACATCAACCCCCAACACACCCTCCAACCCCTAAACGTTGCACACATTCACATTAAAACTATTAGTACGAGTACAATTATTATTGTAATTACGAGAAACTGCTGCTGTTTCTATTAGGCAATATGACAAATATTACTTTTTTTATATAAAAACCTATTATTGCAAAGGAAAACAAAAAATGACGCACAACATTTTATTCTTTGACACTCATTACGCGCTGTTGACCTAAAATGGTTTAGTTAAATACGGAGCCATAAACCTCGAGGTCAGGTAACGAAAAGTTTTGAATTTTCCAACATTGCTCATTGAACATTTGACAAGCGTGGTGATAATGCCAGTACCCATCATTGCAGTGGTAACCAGAATTTAATGATGGAGGCCTTTTCCCTGCTCTGGAATGATTATAGGCCGTTACTTCACGTTTTAATACTAAATACGTTCGTATGCACCTGCATCTCCAATTGCACTTTTATTTCTGCTTAGATGTAACTAAGCAGAAATAAAAGTGCGATTGGAGATTTTTTGGTGTTTTAAAATAATTTTTGTTAGCAAGTCTATTATGAAAAAAACAACCAGGCTACGACACTAGACTGCCAAGAATGTCCGATAGCCTGGTCGCTGTGTCTTTATAGTATTTTTTTACTTTATCGACAGTCGATAATTGAGTAGCAACCCAACACCGAAGTTTTCCGAGCCGGTAAACTTCGACACACAGCGGTTGTTAAGTATTCATGGCTGTACGGCGCGTTGTTTTTGCCAAGTTGTTTTAATAAAGGAGATTGGGCTCTAACAGTTGGTGTAATATAAGTTTATTTCATAATGAGAAATTGTGGGGAGAACCGATACTTTTAAAGTGTTGTAAATTTGATCTTAATTTTCAAAAGGATAGAAAATAATTTGTTTTGTGTGTATAACTTTTTTAAGGTATATAAATCAATATTTTCTTAAAGAATTTTTTGAATTAGGTTTTTTTTTTTGATACGATCTACAAGTGTTTGCATCTTTGGTGGTTGCACTGATGTTTATTTTGGCGTTCAGTTTTTTCCATTTGTTTATTTACTTTATTGTGTAATTGTTTATAATTAAAGAGTTAATCAGCCTGTTGACTTTTAACGAAAATTTCAGTATCATCGACAAACAATGTAACCAATCTCTTTTAACAACGAAACACAAGCTCTTTTTGGACCATGCAAGATAGTGAAAACCGCCCGGGATCACTCAAGTTTCCTTTTATACTTACTAAACTACAAGAAACGAGTGTAAAATTTATCCTTTGGGCGCTGAGGAAAGAAAATTGGGGATTTTTTTACCATAAAATAATAAATAACAGCTACAAAAACCACAATAATAGCCAATCAAGAATGATTTGAAAAACTATTGTCAATAGTGACCGAGATTCTTGCTCTACTTTTTCTCAGCACTTATCAACAAATGTCCAAAAACTGTGGTATACCTACCGTATATAAAATATTGGAAAATGTAAAAGCATTTTCTGGAGACCATTATACAGAAACAAAACTGATTGAACTGATGATTTTAAATTTGAGGACTTTTAAAAAACGCATGCTGCTGGATTTGCTGGCTAACCGGTTGGACTTCCCATCGTTGCATTGGCCGGCGAATGTTTTGCTAAACTTGGCTCCAAAACTACTGTGCCTCCTAAACATAAGGTAACGCTTTAATCCGAAACCGAAGGAGTGAAACAAACATAGTGTCTGTTTGTTATACGATATTCATTCTTATGTGTTACCAAATGGTAATCCGTTTTCTGGTAACTTGATTTGTCTTAGTTTACTTCGAAACCTTGAGATGTATAACTAAATGTAAAATGTTGTATGTCAGATAGCTTAGGAATACAAAAAAAACGTTAATAACTTAAATAGCCTGTACCTATATAGAGACAACGGCAGGTCAACCTATCCAAAAAGTTAAAGGTCATTGAATTTAAATAAATAAATATTTTCAGACATGCCACACTGGGCCACACAGAGCCATCTAGTCCCAAACTAAGTAACTACTACGAAGCTTGTCGTATTGGCTACTAGACAACCGATAAACATACTCATATATACTCGTATTTTTTTTTTGTAAATATAATATATAAAAACACCCAGACCAGTACAAACAGACATGTTCATACACACAAATATTTGTACTGTGCGGGGATCGAAACCGCGACCCATGGCTCAGAAGCAGCGTTTACTATCACTGATCCAAATTGACGTCAAATCAATTGATTTTCAAATTTAAGTCCAACAAGTACAGATCAATATCAATTGAGAAAATTTGACGCTTTGTGATAGGTTGACGTGCCGTTGTTTGTACATAACGTGCCGTATGGTGCCAGCCAATAATAATATAACACCACCCCTTCTCGTCATTTGGGTGTACGAGTATGTCTTTGTCGAATAGCTATAGAAGTACAGCCTGAAGAAACGACGAAATGGGGGCTATCGCTAGTAAATTTGCCACTAGAGGCGCTAGTGTCGCGTGAGGTCCAATATCATTCACTTTGTACTGGTTTTAGCGGAATTTGTTGCATAAATTATAATTTCTTTAATTTACCTGCTAGAAAGTGATCTCCTTCGTAAAATATCGCAAATATGGATTATTTGGCGATTAATGTGAACGCTTTAAAAGCGGAATTAAGAAAAAGCGCAAAAATAGGCGGCCTCAAGAGCAACTATTTCAGAAGTTAGTTTGTTGATATCAAGATAGTTATTTTTAAACAATATAACCTTAATTAGATTCAACATACGAGTATAACACTTTGTTTCGGCGCCAATCGCCTTTGACAGCTATAACTCCGGACCTCAGTCTACAGTGGCGCCAACTGGTGAGCAAAGAAACGGTAGTCCCCATTGGACAGCATTTTATATCTGGTATTTACCGTTTTGCTACAGGTAAAGAATAGAAACCTGCAAAAAAAAAAGTGGTTCCTAATTATTAAGCAAATATGCAATGTAATAGCAAGACAATCTGTTGGTCTGTCTGTATCGTATTGGTATATTATGTAAGTAATTATTGTTATTTATGTATTCTTCTATTTTAATTATGCATTGCTTTTTTTTATCTTTTTCTTTGATGCACCGCCTGTGATATTTCTGTTTGGGCCTGGTTGGCAATGGTTGACTGGTAGAGAATGCTTTTCGCATTAAGTCCGCCATTTTTTACTTGACTTTATGTGTGCAAAAAAGTGTAAATAATAAATAAAAAATATCGCTTTCACGCCTAAACTATTGATTTTTGCCACAAAGATAGTAGAACTAGGCTAAGTTTACGCTCGCGTAATATCACGTGTAGTTTACGCGGCCGGAGCTGACAAAAAGCTAGTATGACGTAAATAAATTTAAAAACCTCAGTATTTAAAATTGAAAAGTTATATCTCAGGGACAAATCAAGTTTAAATATTGATATTACTCGTATTTATAATTACAACGAAGTTGCTGAAATATCATTTATAGTAGGTAAGTATTTGGAAACCTGTCGGATGTGTCAAAAAGCACTCGAACGTTCATTAGGATGTTTCTCTGTCAATGATTTATTTTTTATTTTATGTTTTAACAAACATCAAAAAATAATAGAAATAGTTGTTGGATAGTAAAACCAAAATATTAAAAATAACCTGAATACAGCGTTCGTTCAAATAAAACGTGTTCTACCGTGAAATACGTGGAACGAAGCCTTCGCATTCCATGTCGGAACTAGTGTTGATACGGCTGCTATGTTTGATAGTTTTATGCGACAAAAAGTTTATTTACATCAAACGGCTTTTCACGGTGTGTGAAGTATTAAAAATCGAATCCGGTCTATGTTAATCTATACTAATATTATAAAGCTGAAGAGTTTGTTTGTTTGTTTGTTTGAACGCGCTAATCTCTGGTTCGATCTGAAATATTATTTTTGTTTTGGATAGTCCATGTATCGAGGAAGGCTTTAGGCTATATAACATCACGCTGCGATCAATAGGAGCGATGCATCAGTGAAAAATGTTACAAAAATAATCGCGATCATAAAAACAGAAATTGACGCGTACGAAGTCGCGGGGAACAGCTAGTAATTTAAATGAATCATACAGTGGCGAACTAAAAAAAATGATAGCAGCATTTTGATGATTTTAATTTCCTTTTAACTGAATAATTTTCGAATTACTTTGTACTTTTTTTATTTAAACAAAGGTATTTTTAAAATTTTTGATTCTGTTATAGTATAACTCCTTTGCTAGCTTGATTCGTCTAGAAACAAAATCAGCCTAACAGGCTATAAAAACTTTTTGTTTTTGATCAGATTAATCGGTTAAAATGAAAAAATACTTAAGGATTACCGCCGCTAGAAAAGGGTGGCAGCGATTTCTTTATACCACTGACGAGGCTGTGATCTCAAACACATCTGCCAAGCGTGTCTTTTATGGCGAAATCCTTCTTTAAAAGACGCCTTTGTCCAGCAGTGGGCTAATGTATGCTAGTGATGATTTGTTAACGCCTGGATAGTTTGTTTTCTATCGACATGCACACACCACTATTAAAACGAGACAGAGTATGCCAAAAGCTTCGAGTTAATGACGAAACGAAAGCTCCCTAAAAGCTTTCGTGTTTACCCGTTTTGGTTTCTTCCTTTGGTCAAACAGTTTTTTGGGTTGAGCTTTGGTATAGGCAGCGAAAATGGAGGGATAATGTAACTTTTAAAAAAGCTACATTAAGCTTAGAAAAGTCCATTGCATGGCATAACCAGTAATAATTACTACATTTAATATTGAACTGATATTGCTATTCAAAAAACACTTTTTAACTAGAAAACTAGTTCTGAAGCGGTCACATTCATTTGTATAAATGTTAAATTAAAAATATGACTCGTGAAACGCTATATCACGCATAGCATATATAATCCTGTGTCTAACACATAGATTTAATATAGATGAATTAAATCTATGGTCTAACATTGGGGTACAAAATTACTTACGTTTACCATTTGTCAAGGTCTAGGCGTGAAAGATTAATAGACAAAGCGACAAGAGTACAAACTAGCGATTAAAATCATCACCATTACAATATTGGCATTAATAAACATTCAACTAGATGATTAAGACCCTCGTCTATTGAAAACCAGAACCATAAAAAATAATCTTCATAATATTTTAAAGAGTATAGATTTGATTTATTTGAAAAAATATTTTATCATTAAATACAGACATTTTCTCTGATGAACATGGGCTACTTTTTACCGCGTGACCCAATAGGTGGCGCTGCTGTCAGTATGTCAACTACTAAACGGCTTGACCTATTGGTTTGAAATTTCTATGTATATTTCCATGGTTTCACAGACACGAATTTATTAGGCCTACCTAATCTATCTTTCTTTAAGCCACCTCTAGGCACAGGTTTCCGAACGCGCGATATGACGTGGAGTTCAAGCGGGCCGAGCCACGGGCAAAGAAAGAAATGAAAGTATATAACGGAAAGGTTCAATCTATTTAAATATAGCAAAAGAAATATAAAGAGAAAATAATACAAGATGGTGACTAAAATCATCAACATTTCTATTCGCATTTATAAAGTTACATTCCGTTCCACAAGAAAATGAAGACCCGAGTCTACTGAAAATCAGAACTTTCCAGTAAAACTATCCAGTAGCGTGGGAAGTTTACACTTAACTTAATACACTTTGTTTGAATATTCTAGTCGATGTGTGGTTTACTCCGGGCGAGCGAACACTTGACAATATTGCCACATAATCCATCTTTATTTGTCACGAACGGTGATCTATTGCCAGCGCCGCACGACATTATTAGGTTACAACGAGGATTGCAGAAAAATACAGTTTTGCAAGAAGTGCTATACTAATAGATTTGTTTAACAAAAAAATACAATAATAATATTTAAGATATGTCTCACTAAGCCACACAGAGCCATCTAGTCCCATATTAAGCTACTATTAAGTACCCTGTCGTATGGGGTACTAGACAACCGATTAACTTACTTATATACTTTTTTTTGTAAATACATACTTATAATACATAGAAAACACCCAGACCAGTACAAACAGACATGTTCATGCACACAAATATTTGTACTGTGCGGGGATCGAACCCGCGACCCATGGTTTAGAAGCAGTGTTTACTACCGCTGATCCAAATGGTCGTCAAAAAATAAAAAATAAAAAACATCAATTATGAGTCGGTCACGCCCTATTGGTCTAGTAGTTTTAGTACCAGGTCAAGATATCAGGGGTCCTGGGTTCGGGGTCCAGGTAGGACTAAAAGAGTTCCGAGTTTTCGAACATTGTTGAGGTTTGTGATCACCAAACCGAATTTGGCAAGCGTGGTTATTACTCCTGTATCAATCACTGCTGCGAATTGAAGCATTGAGGCCTTTGCCATGCTGTAGGATGATTGTAGGCCATTATTTTAATTTACTTAAGTTTTGAGTCAGAGCTCGACGATTAGATACATAAATAATAGTATAAGATCCCACCATACAACGACCTTCACCGAGCTGGTTATTGGATGAAAAGTATTTTATATGCAACTAAATATGCCAATAAATATATTGGAAATGGGTTGACTAAAAAATTTCAGTCCAGTGTGGAATTTTTTAAAATTTGACATCCGAATTTCAGGTCTGGTTTTTTGCATTCAACCCTATTACCACCGTGTTCATAATTAAATAATATTTATTTGCATTTAACTTTATGTAATTATAGTGTTCACGTAAATTTAAATAACCACTCAATCAATAAAAGATTGTCACCATTCAACAAAAATTGTATTTAGTAATAGGTATTGACATATTTAATAATGATTGCATGCTTTTAAAAATAATAGTTAAATAATCGTTGTACCTAGAAAAGGTAAATTTGTAACCAATTTTATTGACCTCAAGTACCGACATTACTGTATCTTTTGTTACAAATTTAATGTGATTAAATTAATATATGAATAGACGAGATTAATTTAAAAAAAGTTAAAGAAAAAAAAAACATTTTAACTATTGTCGTAATTTTATAAGTGACATTAACTACAGAAAGCTCTCTTAAAATAAAATATAACAGGACATCATACATACATATAACATTATTAACATATTTTTATAGTAATTAATTCGATATAAAAACATTTTGAAACAATTCTAAATTTAACAAAACATACCAAAAATTACTATGAGACTCGTAGCCTCCTAGCGAAGCATCGTAGCATCCCGTAGACATGCACAGCAAAGGCTCCGACCGAGCTACAGCGCTACGGCGCTACGGGCTACGACAGAATATTTAGCTCGTCCTGCGCCTTAAAAGGCTTCACTTAAGTGCTTTAGCCTGATAAAGTTCCGCTCCAGAATATTATTAGATTGGACTTTAAGACTTTTCATGCCATAGAAGTAAAATTTTGAAAGCCAGTAAAACAATGTTTTTCTACATTGAAACTTTCTTTCATACTTCTTAACCATAGTCGGGAAGAAGCTTTTTTATGTTAAAATATGGAATTGAATTTAAAAAATCGTTGGAGGCACTGTTTGTCTGGTATTTTAGCCTGTCTATCAAGCATAGCAATTATGGTCTTATCCAGACTGATGATGGTAATCATAATATCAACATCACGGCCTATAATCATCCCACTGCAGGGCTAAGGCCTCCATAATTGGATTCAAGTTACCATAGCAATTATGGGTACAGGCATAATAACCACGCTTGCCGAATGCGGGTCGGTGATCACAAACCCAAGACATGTTCGAAAATTCGAAACTTTTTTTCATTGACCAACCCGGGGATCGAACCCGGGACCCCGAGATCTTGGCCCGGTATTGAAGCGGCGACCGACGGGTTGATACCCATAACGATATAGAAAATTTCAATAGACTTATGCTGAGTAAAAAAGTTCTTCTGTACCACAACAACTATACAGCCCTCAAATTAAAAGAAGAAACTTTTATTATTAAACAGTTCCTTGTCCATTATGTAAGTGATATTTCTATAGCTAATCTGGAGACTTCATTTTACGTAAAAAATGTAGCAGCGTGGGTCAGCCCAATAGGTCCATGGCGCGTGCTCGAATGAACTTTTCTAATGCAGTCAGTTAGTACGCTTGAACAGTTCACGTTTGTAGGGATAGAAGCAAATTAAACCCAAATAAATAAGAAAGATATAAAAAGAAGACATCACAAATTTGTCATACACAAATATCCCTAAAGACAAAACGAATGAAATGAACACTACGAACTCAAATAAAGCTAAACAGATATGGTAACGTTATTAACTAAGTAAAGCGAAAGGCCTATGAGTAAAGTTTATCTTCAACCTACTAATACCTTGAGCTACCAAGAATTGCAACTACAAATAATGTCTTACGCTGCATAAATAGGATCGTATCAAATATGTTTAGAAATAAAATGTTACTTGGGCAGTGAAGGTAAGCTCTTACGCACGTCAGAAAGAGTGGCCTTCTTAACCAACTACACATTAGTCCCAAATACAGACCCTTTTTCTGCAAAGCACTTGCTTTGCTATGTATGGACTCAGCGTGGTGATCATGCCTGTAATCATTGCTGTGGAAACTTGAATTCAATGATTACTTTGCCCTGCATTGGGATGGTTCTGGGCCGCTACATGACAACATCTAGGACTCGCACGGTGAATGAAGCCAAGAACTTTGGTTTCATTTCATTTTAAATAATAAATTAAGAAAGTTTTTTGGTCATTGTCTCTTTTATATTCTTGACATCCGTGGACACACATACGTGTAACTACGTGCCTCTGTGGGTACTTCAATGTGCAAAATTCTCCGCTATAGAGGCCAGCGTAGCTTTTGTAGAGAGCTTTTATTGTTTCCGGCATTAAAAATATTTGATTCAGCTTCGATTATATGTAGTGAGCTTTTGTAGACTAAATATAGTTTTACTTTGGATTTAAGTACGTGTAAGTAATGTTTGGTAGCTCCAAATATATTGGAAACATATTTTTTATCCTTGGGTAATATGGGGGGGAGCTACTAGGTGAGTGCCAAAATAAAATGGGCAGGAGCGTCTTCTCTTTACTACTGGGTGGCTATTATACTATTAATGATTATATAAATGATAGGAACGTATGGCTTTAAATTGTCACAGCTCGCACTGGCATATATCTTATGTAAACATATTTATTTAAAAAGAGGCTGACAATAGTGACCGTGTTTCTTGCGCTGCTTCTTCTCGGCACTAGCCCACATTTGTCCCGGAGCAGTGGTAGGTTTAAATATTGGGACGTATAAAAGCGCCTCCATGGACCTATTTGCAGAAATAAAACTGATTTTTTAAAATGCCAAGGGTGGAAATTACGGCAAAATCTTAAAAAAAAAAATTTGAGAAAGTTTAGGCTATAAATAATTTCGATATCTACGTGGTAGTTGTGTAGTCACCCATTTTCAAGACGTCGTGGTCCCGGGTTGGATTACCGGACAGGTCAATGTAGATATAAAATAAAACTATAATGTCTCAAATCTGGATATTTGTAGAAACTTATTATTGGATCAGAACAATCTTCCTGTTTTTTCTCGCATTTATTATTTATTTATTTATCTATAGCGGTAGACAGATGACAGTTGGTGATAAGGATTCGTTTCGTGTGATAGTTTTCACCATATTAATAAATCCTTTAATATAAAAAAAATAATTGATGAAAATTCGTTAAAAACAAGTAAATAACTTCAGTGCAGTGGTCTGAATATAATTTTCAAACATGTATGACCATTCAAAACTTGTATCCTTTGGCAAAACCGTTTCACTCATGCAAATAAATTTATCGAGCATAATGTATGTAATTAATACATATCTAAGCGTGTACATTTCGAAGTAATGAACACTGAGAGTACATTAGAACACATAATTGCCACCAACTATGTTGAATAGGACACTTTGATATAGTTCTAATTTGCATACAGTTAACTTCCATTTGCAATAATGGTGGTTATACACGACTATATTATGATAATATTATTTTAATAGTTCGCATTTGCTTGGGTCGGAATGTTTTGTTTTATTAACTTTTAGGGATTCTCTGTACTTAATAGTTTTGGTTGTTCATTTTAGGTTTAATTACATTAAACTGACATACATACATGTTATACCAAAAAGTTTAATTGCTTAGCAAATTCATGTCACTTTGATTTTAACGGGTCGTAAAACTAATAAAATGTACGTATAATTTGCATGTTTTGCGTATGATTTCTAAAAACCTGGTGAATCTTAATTTTAAATGATCTGCTAAACAATTAAATTCTTTCGCTACACGTTACACAATAACAGAAAAATAGCTTTTTGTTTCTATGTATGTTACGCTATCACGCCTAAACAACTGAACCGACTTTAATAGAAAAATAAATCATTTATTTCAGGATTTCTTAGTGTTAAAAAAAGGAAGTTAAGTTTAGGAAAGTACTTGGAACTATCTGGCTAACACTGACCTGCAAGCGGTTCCGGACGCTGCTTGCTGGAGGCCTCCAGATGATGTTCCCTTTGACCTTCGTGGACTGTATAGGTACCGGTAGCTTTGCATAATATTGCTGAACTATTTTCTTGTTTGCATTAGGCACGGAATTTAGGTGGGAAACAGTTGGCAGCCATGACGCGATGCTTCTTTTTTAATTGCGTTTCGTTTCGCGGGTTGTGTTGTGCCTCAGACAATTCCCAAGTATATCAAATGAAATTAGAAAAAAGAAAAGAAAAATATTGTTGTGCTAGATAACTTAGCTGAATACTTAGTTCCATATCCATAATATAATCAACATTAAAATGCATTAATGTAATTTGGTTTCTATCCGCGCGGTATAAAGAGACGGAGACATACAGGCAGAGTCGTGGGCGAGAAGCTAGTAAATCAGCAACGAATAAAAACATAACCACGTTTATCTCACATTAGTCCATGGCTGGACAAATGCATCCTCCAAAACGATGTATTTTGTCATTATTGCCATGTGAGGGCAGATTGGGGATCACAGGTTGCCCGGTGTTGGAAAGAAGACGGTGCCACCCGTTATTCTGTCACTAGCTGTTGCCTGCGACTTCGTCCGCGTCAATTTCTGTTATTATGAACGCGATTATTTTAGCACCACTTTTCATTCCTACTTCGCTCCTTTTGGTCGCCTCGTGATGTTATATAATGGACTTCCTCGATAAATGGACTATCCAACTCAAAAATATTTTTTTAAATCGAACCAGTACTTCCGGAGATTAGTGCGTTCAAACAAACAAACAAACAAACTCTTCAGCTTTATAATATTAGTAGATGCTTTTTTCGTTGCCTCATATTGCTGGGAAATAAATTTTTCACCTATGTCAACTATGTTGACGCCCCGTTGGTCTTGTGGCTTGTATACTGGGCCAAGATCTCGGGGTCCCGGATTCGATTCCCGGGTCAGGCAACAAAAAGTTTTCGAACATTGTTCAGGTTTGTGATCACCAACCCGTCATTCCTATGCCAGCTTGAATTCAGAAGATCAGCGTCGTGGCATGCTTTAAGCTGCCACGACAAATGCTGAGCGGGGGAACCCTTTTGGCATCATTTTATTATTTTATATTTAAATATTGTGGTGTTATGTATTTTGTTTTTATTTTTATTGATACGTGTATTTTGTTTTGTCTGATGCCAAATAAATATTTTTCTTTCTTTCTTTCTTTCTGAATTCAATGACGGATGCCTTTTCATTGCAGTGGGATGATTATAAGCTGTTACTTTACATCAGAACTGTGTTAAAATGCCCCAATGTATAGTCTGATTGCCAATTGTATAACGAAAATTGCATCAAATTAAATTAACAAATAGCAAAGCTAGCCTAGAAATAGACGTAATCTCAAATAAGATACAGCTAAAACAAAGAAAATAACTAGTCCAATCCTCTTCGCTTGTATTCAACGAACACTCGCAATTATCGTCCATTCTTTACTTTATCTCAAAGCTCGTTGTTGCGTAAAAACAAAATCTTTTGTAATCCAAATGGTTCTCTTAACGCAATTGGTATTGCTTAGTGCAATTAAATTGGCTAATAAAAAAACCATTGCCTACCTTAGCGTGCAGACAACAGCACGTCAACCTACCACAACACGTAAAATTTTCTCAATTGATATTAATCTCTAATTGTTGGACTTAAAGTTCAAAATCAATTCTATAAAAAATAAAATAAATAAAAATAATTTATTTCTGGAGCTAGTCCCATATTTCATACAATTTCAGATAAGAATAAAATAAATAAATAGACAAAGTAAAGTTAAATTAAATTGATTAAAAAATATTTATATAATTATTAAAATTACAAATTGAAATGCCCGAGGCACTACAGAAGCGGGGGGCAACCCCAACACCACCCTAAATGACCTTTAACTTTTTGGGTAGGTTGACCTGCCGTTGTCTGAACGTTAAATTTACAAACGTTAGAGTTCTGTTTACATTTGTATCAATTTACGAGTGAATGGATTTTTAGTTACATATAATTTAATGTTGAAAGGTTCGGTGCGATCTGTGTGATTTTATTAATGTTTCATGCAAGCATTTTATTAATGTTTCAAGCTGGAACGAACCTTGATGAGATCTTGGCCCGGTATTTAAACCACTAGACTAACGGTGCGTTAAGATAATGCCAGAAGGCACTTGTCACAAAGACAAGTGTAGTTTTCAAGACAATCAGTCAACAGCGTAAAACAGACACGTTAAAAAAAAAAGTTTGTTGCGTTCTAGCTAGCTTGTTTCTAAATCTTCGTCTATATCCGCTATTTCCCAAACTTTATATTTAAAAGGGATAAGGGATCGATGTGGTGTAAAAGAGGATGTAGTGACCAGTATTGAAAAAGGAATGCTTAAATGGTTTGGACATGTTGAGAGGATGAATGAAAGCAGGTTGAATAAAAAGATATATATGGCGAGTATGAATGGAAATGTTGGAAGGGGAAGGCCTCGACGAACTTATCTTGATCAAATCGGGGAAGTTCTAAAGAAAGGTCAGGTCAAGAGTACCCTAAACCGGCGAGCGTGTATGAAAAGATTAATGAATGTGGATGAAGCGAAAGTAGTCTGTATAGATCGTAGCAAGTGGAAAGATGTGGTCTCTGCCTACCCCTCCGGGAAGAAGGCGTGAGTGTATGTATGTATGTTATATTTAAAAACTACATTTCAATTTTTGATTACAGCTACATAAACTTTTTCGAACTCAAATTACTTACACAGATGTATTCTAAGCTCTCAAGGGATTGTGGCAATGAACTATTGTTCTTCACATTCTATTTTTAGTTTCGATTTGAGTGCACTGACCGTAAAAAACTTGGCAAAACTTTGGATGAAAAACGCAAATTTTACCTCACGAAAAGACGCTAGGTTGGCGTAGTTGGTTGGTGTTTCGCCTAATACGCAACAGTACCGGTTGCATTCATTCCTGGTCAGTTCAATAGAAGTGACCTGGAATTGAACCCATTCTTACCCGACTTCGGCGTAGAAAAAAGGAGGGTTATGATTTTGACCTGTATGTATGTATGTGGGTATGGATGTTCATCTGTTCCCTAAAAGTGTAAAGGTATTCATTAACCAAAAAAATATTGACCTACTCAAACCATCTGTGTTGATTCCATACTGAACCAGAAATTACATACAATCATCATGAAGTTATTCTAAGACAGTGGCTAAAGCTAGTTAAACATAAATAAAACATGGAAACCGTTCACCCTGACCTAAGAGTGGTTATACATACTAAATATACTAGTTAAGTTGAATTTATAAAAGAAGAATCAAATAAAATTGAATATTCAGATCAATAAAATCTATTCTTTTTAATAACTGCTTCTATACAATAAATGAATAAAATGACAAAAATCGAATAAAAAAAAAACAAATTAATTAATACAATGACCACAAATATTACAGTTTATTTCATATTTTTCAAAATCAAATTTATAAAAATTTAATAAGTAATACAATCTAATAAAAATATGAGATTAGCTGTAATTTTAATAAAAATTTAATCGATATCTATAAATTGAATAAAGTCAATTTTAGAAAGTATGTATACACTTATTATTTTGTTATTTTGTACTGAAATATTAGGGGTTAAAATATGAAATTGCCGTTTGATTGTATTAGGTTCTTTGAATTGACATAGAATCACCATGGTTTGAGGTTTCTTCTTTTAAAAAATGTGAAACATTTGAATATCGACTTTCAATTGTTTTTGTTATTTAACTTAGACAAGAAAGATGGATACTGCTAAAATTCGAGTGATTTTTGAATACGAGTTCCGACGCGGAAGTAACGCGGCAGAAACAACCCGCAACATCAATGTTGCGTTTGGAGAGGGATCTGCTAATGAACGCACCGTGCGATTTTGGTTTAAACGCTTTCGTGATGGAAACTTCGACTTGAAGAACGAGCTACGAGGAAGACCGCCCACACAGGTGATTAACGATGAATTAAGAGAGATGGTGGAAGCCGATCCTAGTCAAACTACCCAGGAATTAGCGGCATGGTTTAACGTAACCTTCCCCACAATTACCCACAGTATTGACTCATTTGCGTCAAATCAATAAAATAATAAAAATACGAAAAATGGGTGCCTCATGATTGACTGATGTGCATAAAGAAAAGCGTGTTGAAACTTGTGTTGCCTTATTGAATCGGTACAGAAATGAAGGAATATTAAATCGAATTGTGACATGTGATGAAAAGTGGATTCTTTATGATAACCGTAAAAGAAAAATGCAATGGCTGACCCCAGGTCAAACGCCACAACAGTGTCCTAAAGCAAAACTTACCAATAAAAAGGTAATGGTAACTGTTTGGTGGTCTCAGCATGGTGTTATTCACTATAGTTTTCTCCGATCTGGTCAATCAATAACGGCAGATATCTATTGTGCCAAACTCCGAACAATGTTGGCAAAACTAGCAGTAAAACAGCCCCGACTCATGAATCGATCTTCACCATTATTGCTCCATGACAACGCGAGACCTCATACAGCACGAGAAGCCGTTTTGACCCTTCAGGAACTGCAATTAGAAACCATTCGACATCTTCCGTATTCGCCAGACCTTGCTCCAACGGACTACCATTTTTTTCGTGATTTGGACAATTATCTACGTGAAAAGAAGTTTTCTTCCCAGGAGGCAGCACAAAATGCTTTCACACAGTTTGTGCAGTCTAGATCCTCAGAGTTCTATCACAAAGGCATAAATGACCTTCCTATTAGATGGCAGCAATGTATAGATAACAATGGTAACTATTTTGATTAAATAAATTAGTTAAAAATTAAAAAATAAACAATTTTGATTTTCAGTTTAAATCGGCAATTTCATACTTTAACCCCTATGATTATGTAATTATGGCGTCATCCTCTCTGTCTACTACTAATTGTATTGTTGTGCCCGAACAGGGTCTATGATGAACTGTTTATGTCATATTTTATAACATCCTTGTAATATTATAGAACGCAATAAAATATTTGAATTGAATTGAATTGAATTGAATAACTATCCTCTCTCGTCACTAAAAATAGTCTGAAAAATAGTTTTACATAATAAAGCTACATGAAACTCTATTAAGCTGTCAAAATTCACTTAAGTGTAAAACAAGAGTTCAAAGCGGTTGCATTTTACCACAATATCAAGTGGACGCTGCACTTACTATGTGAGGGAAAGTGGTAGATACATAATAACATTATTTTAATAGCTGTTCCATCTTAATCCCAAGGTACAATGCCATTTTATCAAATTTCTAGTGTTTATTAAATCACTGTTAGCTGCTTTTCATTCTGGTATTCTTTCGTATTGTACATTATTGCTAAAAGCGGCCGCTTTTGGCGTTAGCGACAAATTCGACTTTATAAACAACTAAATGAAAAGTTTACTGTGATTCAACAAAAACTAGAGGTAACTTGCTAAAAGTTACTGTTAAAGTTTTTTAAGACTTGATTTTGTTTAGAAGTAATAAAATTTAATCAATTGGGGGTAGCACATAGCTCTAGTAGTCGCCTTAGTCAGTCAATTAAGGCGAACAACAATCAAACATCTGTAAAGAAAGATATTGTTTTTTTTGGGTGTTAAGAGTGCAAAACTCCTAAATGATGAAACTGTGCTGGCTTGCAGCGATAAGAATATGTTTAAAAATTGGTGTCGTTACGTAATGTAATAATAGTAGTATGATTGGAAAAGTACCGCGCCCGGCGTGTCTGGAGATGCGGGTTCGATTCCCGCCTGAGACATAATTATTCAAGTTTAAATACTGATAATTGCAATTAATTTGCTTACATATAACATTACGTCTGAATTTTGATATAGTTAACCTTCACGGTTTTTCTTATATCGATTTTTTCTTTATTTTTTTTTATTATGCAATGCAAACGATTTTGCAATGCATTTTTGCATATAGATACTAGTGCTTGCTCTTCTACAAAGCCACAAAAATACCTATCCTTGTAAATATCGGACTAGGTACTTAGTTTTATGGCTCAGTGATTAAGTTTAAAAGACTAGTTTTTTTTTTGGCATAATCGCTACGCTAGTGGCAGTCATGTTGGTGAACGAATAAGCCCAATAAAGACGCTACTGTCTATTTTCACACATTAAAAGACATGGCGGCTATCGGTGTTACCCCCAAACAATTTAACTTTAATTGCGTCTAGTTTGCCGTCAGTTAAAGGCATAAATTAGTTCTCCTTTAATTTTAGTTTGGTTCTCTTACACACACATGCATTTTAAGCGGTTTTTTTGTTGAGCTATAATACTTACTATCTTAGTTAAGGAAGAGTGGCTTATTTCTGGTACGGACGCTTCTCGCGTTCAAAAGAAGAAGTCTACCTTTGTTTTTGCTATTGTAAGACCGTGACTATGAATAAATCATTTTCATTTTCATTTTCATTTAGTCGCCTCATACTGACTGTATCATAATACCCTATCACCAGAAACAGTAGTATTCTATTTAAGGTCAATTATTAAAATATTAATCTAGATTCGTCAATCCTCAATATCATAAATCCAATGTGATGTTTGAACTATGATGTTGATAAAATTAAATCATCATCAACATTATAGTAATTACAGTTTTACATTCAAAATATTTTCTTATAAACTATTTTCTAAGATAAATATCCTAAATTAGTCTCTTTAAATGCGTAAGATAATAAATGCTCAAAGCATCAAAGTCTTTGAGATTATGAAAATATTTTCAAAATCAAAAGCAACGGTTGCAGACTTGGTATCTTAATTCGTTTACCTAACTATTTAATTTTCTTCTGTATTTACTAAAACATTTTACACCCGAAAATCTCATCCACATTTTAATAAAGGCATGTCACCGAAACGCGTTAAAACAAGTAGGTATAAAACACTCTTGAATCTCTCTAGGACGTGACGTGTGTATTTGACTCAGGCGACGCGTTCACGCAGTCTCTTCGCTGAATAGCTTAACCCTTGACGATTTTGTTGTGACAAAACTCGTTTTTCGCCTTTACAACCGTTGATGGGTGTGCGTTAATTTATTAAGAACGAAAGTTGGTTTTCCTGATAAACAGAATAGAGTAGTTATTGCGTCCGCAAGCTAAAAGTGCCGAGTCTTATGTACGTGCTTAGAATAACAATAATGTAAGGCGACAACATTAATACCGTGTTACTAAGCTCACAAGGACAGGGGTTGATAAAACGTTGTATAAATAAACGGATTACTGAGTCCTAAGGCAGTGGATTAAATATATATATGAAATAGTTGAATTTTGTATGGTGGAAAATATTTAAGATTTAATGATGATGATGATCTAGTTGTCGCAAGCACTCAAGCAAGCTTCTTACAGTGGAGTTTTAATTATCCTACGGGAACCGTAAAAATGGCCTACGTAACATGTACTCCAGTCCATCTCAGTTTTAAATTTGATTTTAACCTGCGTGATTGAGTAGCAGAAATTTTTAATAGGTTAAAAATTCGAAGCAGATAATAAAAAAGGTTTTTGGAAATAGTTTTCATTGTTATCTTTTTTCTATCTTTTGTGTTTATATCTTTGGTTCAAAATATTGTTTTCCTTTTGCAGAGGCTCTGAGGCAAGCTAATGTTGATAAATTTTTTTGTTACATTAAAATTGCTAAAGGTAAATGATTTATTTATTTTTTGCTTTTTATTTACTGAAATTGATAGTGAAAGTCAACGAATTGTAATAAATTTCGTCATTGTGAATAATTTGAATTCAGAGGGGCGGTAAGCACTTGTTACATAATATCTCGTAATTAAATTGCACCTAACAAGGTAGAGCCTCGTCCATACTGTAGTTATTTAAGCTACTATTTACATTTTACTACAATTATTATAACACCCCGTTGGTCTCGTAGTTTAAATACCGGGCGCAGATCTCTCAGTGTCCCAGGTACGAAACCCGGTTCGGGCAACAAAAAAATTGGGCTATTTTATTCTGGTTAATGATTAATTTCTTATTTGACCATTATAGACCATGAAAATACATTTATGTTAACAGTTCGAACAAAAATATTATTATTGACGTGGCTAAAAATGAAATTTTTGAGTTACATCCGTTTACGTCTAGGTGTGCAATATGGTAGGCAAAGTTTCTTTATAATAATCTTTTAAAATAAATGTGGACAAAACCACATGCATTACCTACTCTGACTTTAAAGTAATTATAATTATTTAAAGCACTTATTATTTTGTAGAAATCAGAAACAACAGTGGTATCACAAACACTATACCCGGGAAAATATAATAGGACTTTTTAGTTTACATTTATCCGTCCGGGAATCAAACCCGAGACCTGGGAGCAAGCGACACCATAAAAATCGAGTTGTACACCACTCCTCTACGTCGCCAAAATAAATTAATTCTTTCTAAACACTGGAGTATTACTATAACCATCATAGTTACTCGTTGAACCTTCCAAAACAGTATTGTAGTGCCTTCCGGAATATACCAATAGGTACAGGCATAAATAAAATGATATTTATCGGAGATGCTTACCGTCTAAATACCATGGATCGTTCTATTATCCAGAACTACAGTATAGTATAGCCAAGCCTTTGGATTGGGCTAGGAAACTAGCGATTTAGTGTTATGTATTTTGACATACAATTTTTAAGGTTACCTAGTGGTTCTAAAGTTGTGTAGTGCTAGCTGACAGCTCATTTTATGCACCATAACCTTACAATCCCATAACCGTTTTATTAAGTACATCTTCAGTTGGTACATTTAAATATTCAATCACAGAATTATTTATTTTATTTGTTATTGATGATTTTAACATACTTTGATTTCCTGATACGCTGCCAACAATACTAAAATCTTATCAAAGTCAATCAGTGATCATATTTTTTTCACTTTGGCACCTACTTACCTGCATCTAACCCATTCAATACATATTTAATTAATAATACATAAATTATTAGCTATATTTTTTATAAATTAATAACTATTACAAAATAAATCGATATCTATAAATTGAATATAAAGTCAATTTTAAAAAGTAAATAAAGTATGAATGTAGTAATAATAGGTGTTTATTTGTTCTTGTATTGAAATATTATGTAATTATGGCGTCATCCTCTCTGTCTGTCTACTACTAATTGTATTGTTGTGCCCGAACAGGGTCTATAATATAGAACTGTTTATATCATACTTTATAACATCCTTGTAACATTATTGAACGCAATAAAATATTTGAATTGAATTGAATTGAATATTGTGAATTTTAGCACACTCTAGATTACCAAATACATAGCTTTGGGGTGGTGGGATCTACCTATTAGTGGTCCACCCTGGGCAACGGCATCTTGGTTTTCTAACATATCCCTCTTCGTAAGAGGCCTCCTGGATGCTACCACCCTCCTGCCGGAGTCCAGCGCCAAACAGTTTTTCCGTGTTCCGCTGGTGTGTGGGAGAACCAGTACCTCTGGGTAAGCTCGCTCCATCTTAGGCTTCTTCTTAACCGTATAGTTAAGTATGTATAAAGTTCAATCAGTTATAATACTTTTTTTACGTTGACACCCACTTAAAAAGTAAAGTAATGGTCTATATTTATCCCACTGCAGGACAAAGGCCTACATCATTGAATTCAAATTACCATAGCAATCAGTTCTTACTATGAATGCAAAAGTTACTCTGTCTGTCTGTCTGTTTAGAAAGTACTTGGCCCATTTTACGGAAATCTGGTACAAAAATAGATAAGACCTTAAGAAAGGACCTGAACTATTTTTTATCCCACTGCTAGGCACACGTTTCTGTCCGCTCGATATAACGAATAATTAACGCGGTCAGATCCACGGGCAAAAAGTTAGTTAGTAATAATCATTATTTGTTTCCGCAATTCTATGGAATGCCATGAATAAGCGAGCTCGAGACCTGCCCAGGTGCAGTTAGGATTTAGGGTTCCATTGTCAAGACATAAAACCCTTATAGTCTTACCATGTAAATCTGTCGGTACGTCCGGGTTCTGAGCTTGTTCTTTTTAAATTAAGTTATATTCTGGTTGAATGAAGTCTTTATAGATGCCGTGAGCAATAAGTCATGCCTTGTTACCAAGCAAAATTCATAATTGAGATGCGGGTTCAAGTCCCGCCTGAGACAAAATTTTTCAAGTTTATATACTGATATATTAAGTGCAATTAAGTTGCTAAAATATCAAATAAAGTAAAATTCATAAACTTATCTATACTCTTTTGTCTTTTTTTTTTTTTTTATTAAATGACAGTAACAATATAAACACAATACAGTTTCAAAAATACCATGAAACCTGATTAGGTTTGAATTGGCAATCTGGTAAATGTCAACAGACAAAATAGTATCAACTGAATTTCCAGATCAGTGGGTCTAGTACAAAAAACTATTGAATTCGAATCGTTTGCGTGTTCGTATCGCCATCGAAATATTTAGTATGAAAACTTAAACAGCGCTTGCGCGATCAAAACGAGAACTACAAAATAAAGCACGAACTTTGTGTTGTTAGCTTTCGATACGCAAACGATTCGAAGTCGATAGTTTTTTGTGCTAGAGGTACTGTCACCAAAAATACCGATCATATTACCAAGTAACACAATATTGATTATTGCCGATACACTTTATGGCAGTTCTGTCCGCTACTACAATAAATTGTCAATAGTTTTTCCAAGGAAACTAAGCATCAACAAAGTATTAGATATTCTTTTTAATGTCCATGTACAACTTGATAATAGTTGTCATTTTGACTAACTTACAACCTCTTACAAAATCGAACTTATTTTTACTTCGCAAACAAAGTTAGGATGTCATCAAGTTAAATCAGTTAACATATTTTCCGCCATCCCAGCAGCTCGACCCGGAGAATGCAGCCACTATTCACGACGCCAATCTTCCTGCTGAATACACCCGCGTCAAATTTTTTTTTTGGAGATCCGTCACCGATCTCCAAAAAAAAAAATGGACGCGCAACAGTTCAATCGATGTTGATTCATCATGATCAACAGCCTATATTAGTCCACTTCAGGAGGAAGATTTAGCCATAATCCCATGGCATGGCAGTCAGGTTGTCAATTGCAGTTTGGCCAAAGGTAGGAAGAAGACGTTGCTGCCCTCGTAGTTGTGCCAGTGGTGACATGAACACGCAGCTGCCGTCTTTTCTCGCAGCACTTCTTTAGTCGCCACTTGCGACACTCAAAGGGAAAGAGTAACTCTTAATATGCACACCACACGGTACAAGTTCAATCAGTGATCATATTTTCCGCTGTCCCAGTAGCCCGACCCGGAGAATGCAGCCCCTATTCACGCCGCCAATCTTCCCGCTGAATACACCCGCGTCCAATATGCCCTCGACACACGCCGCGGCCGCGCCCGTCTATGGAATGTCATGAATAAGCGAGCTCCAGATCTGCCCAGGTGCAGTTGGGGTATAGGGTTCCATGGTCAAGTTAGGGAACCCTTATGGTGTCGCCACTTACCAAGTTTATCATATCACCATGTATATCATTTTACCATGTATATCTGTCTGTCCAAGTGCCTGTTTGTCTGTCCTAAGCTATGTCTGAATCTTCTCGCTGTTCCTGAATCTTTGATAACAGTTTTTACATTTGTACTTGTTTACTTACATCTTTCATCTATCGATTTATGTGATGATTTTATGATGATTCTAGATTTCCAGGTTTAATATAATCAAGTTCAGTCAGTGGAATAACATGAAAATGCGAGCTTTAGGGTTCTGGTCTTTCTTTACCTTGATAACAGCTGTTTTCACGATGGCACCTACTTAACGAAACAGCCTATAATCATCCTACTGCAGGAAAAAGGCCTCCATCATTGAATTCAAGTTACCACAGCAATGATGGGTACTTGCACTAACTTACCTGCATCCAATCTATTTTAGACAAGTGAAGATTTTAACTTAGTGCCTAATAGATTTTCAGACCCATCACAAACAATAATAGAATGTCATCAAGTTAAATCAGTGATCATATTTTCCGCTGTCCCAGTAGCCCGACCCGGAGAATGCAGCCCCTATTCACGCCGCCAATCTTCCCGCTGAATACACCCGCGTCCAATATGCCCTCGACACACGCCGAGGCCGCGCCCGTCTATGGAATGTCATGAATAAGCGAGCTCCAGACCTGCTCAGGTGCAGTTGGGGTATAGGGTTCTGTGGTCAAGATAGGGAACCCTTATAGTTTCAACATTAACGTCTCTATATCTGCGTTATGAGCTTGGTTTTTAAAATTAGTTGATGTCAGGTTGAATAATATTACAGGTATTTTAACTGAGGAATTTGAATTAATACATGGTCTTTGTCTCGGCTATGTACTCACAAAAAAAAAATATCTAGTACCTAATAAAAAGTATTTCCAAAATGATATACATAGATCCTAAAACACCCGAAAAAAAAAAGTTCAGACATTAAACAATCAGTTAAGACGACACTGCTTATTTTTTTTAACTCTTTAAGCAAGTAAGTAGTTAATGTAAATTGAAAATACCATTCCTATAGTAATTGGAATACTTGCTGATCGATATTTGTAAATTATCAAATGACGTGATTTCATGGAGCAATAAAATTAAGTAAGTCGACATTTCGCACCTTTATTTATAAACCGTTACTAAACGAAATTTTTCGAGAATTGAGTTAATAATGCCATCTTTCTTAAAATTTTGTAAGCTTTAAGGTCATTTTGATCCTTTCTTCAAATTTCGCATCTATCCACTAAATATATAGTAAATATTGAACTCCATCTAGTAGATGGAGTTCAATATTTACAGTTAGGTACTAATCAAAAATTATTGGTGAGCTAAATGCAAAACCGCGGCTATACCGACGCGTTCGTCAAACAAAATTTTTTTGACCTGCAACTACGGATCCCTGCACTTCGCATGGCTCGACTCACACTCAGCCGGCTTTTCTAATTTTAATTACTGTCTGGTTGACTGCCGCGAACGAGACACAAATTGCTCATTTGCTTTATTTTACCCCTTTTTTGTTTTGTGCATGTGAAAAGATCTTGTCAAGTGCATGATGGGGTTACACACATAAAGTATTGTCTGACAAAAATAAAAGAAACTTCTCATTTTAGAGTGTTTTTTATACCAACAATTATGTTAGATCGTAACATTTTTGATTTTCCTGTTTCAACGAAAACTATACTAATAAATCAATGCAAAAGTGTCTCTGCCTGTTTGGTGCAAAGATATATTACTTAATTTACTTACTTACTTAACTTACTTAGCGGCCTATAATCATGGGAAAGGGAAAAGGCCTCCATCATTGAATTCAAGTTACAACAGCAACGTTCGGAAATTCGAAACTATTTGTTGCCCGACCCGGGAATCGAACCTGGGACCCCGAGATCTTGGCGCGGTATTTAAACCACTGAACCAACGGGGCGTGCCAGAATCCTTTATAATTCAAGATAAATTGCATTATTTCATTTAATAAGAAACTTTTGTATTATTAGAAAATCACAACATGTTTGCCTTAAATCTTCAAACAGATTTGACATAATAATATTATATTACAATGCAAGTCATACATTTTAAAGTAGTATAACTATCAGTAGTAGTTGATATTCTAGAAACTAGCTCAATTGTCTAATGGGTTAGATCCCTGGTTCGACACCCGGACGGGTCAATGTGGAAAACTACACTTCTGTATTTTATCAGATCAAAACAAGCGCTTTAGAAGCTTCATTTGGGCTCGAAACATTGTAAGTAGGTATGTGATGTTGGATACAATAATTATTTGTTTATTTAAATTCAAATAACACTTAAATTTAGCTTTTATAACTTCGTTAACCTTAATGTCAAAAAATAGTATAAGTACTTTCTCATTTAGAATGTTTCGAGAAAAAAGAAAGGATTATAAGTAAGTGAAAATTTGACTTTATATAATTCGTTGCCATTTTAATTATTTAAATATTCTTCACAACTGACTATTTCCTTAATAAACATAACCTAATTATTGTAACGAGTGTGCGGTTAAAACATATGACAACAAGGCGTAATTCTCACAAAAAGTATTTGTTGCCGCCAACGACATCTGCTCCGTGTTTATGCTTCTGATTAAATTACATCTTCGGAGATAGTACTATGAGCCGTGAAACCTTTATTTAAAAAGAGGCCGACAGTAGTGACCGAGTTTCTTGCGCTGCTTCTTCTCGGCACTAGCACAGCCTTGTCCCGTTGTTCCCCGTGTTAGTTCATATTTGCAAAAATAAAACTGATTTTATGTGTAATTCCGAATTTCCATTATTAAGTAAAAAAGAAAAAAACCCGCCAAGTCTAAGACGGATTCGCGCATGAAGGGTTCCGTATCAAAATTTAATTACATTATTTATCTACGCTAATTCATTTATATTAGGGGTTAAAGTATGAAAATGCCGTTTTGTATGGACAAAATCGAGAAAAGTCATTTTTCCATACTAACAATTTTTTAGTTTTTTAAAAACGCCTGAACCGTTTTCGAAGCAATTAAAGGTGAAAGTTAGATGGTTATAAAGCTACGCATTATAGTATTTAAATTTCTGAAAATCAAAGTATATAATACAGACCTTCTTGCTTCAATATACTTAATTGAAGCAAGAAGGTCAGCTGACACATTGTAAGGGGTCTTTTCAACGACTTCCTTTGAAGTAATAGGCACTAGTATTGCATTTTTTTTTAGTCGAAAGTTACTTTATTTAGTTTTTGATACAATACAAAAAGAATTACGCAATAATATGACTATACTTAAGAGCTATAAACAAAATAAAAAGTGGGAAAATAATCGGCAATTTCATACTTTAACCCCTATTACTATTGGAACAAGAACAATAACGTTCTTAGCCGTTAATGCTAATAATATGCTCATAAGTAACTGTATTCTATAAATCTCGAAAACATTTACAGTTTTCAGAAGACGAAACAAAGTCTTAACACATCCACACAATTATGGTAGGGGCACACCAAAATCCTCACAGTCAATAGAAACCTCGCGTGATCTTCTTACGCCTAGACTCAAAGGTATTCAAACATGTAAGGTTCTATATTCTGATATTATAAGTTATAACAAAGTAAAACACCTGTTATTTCAAAGGCAAACTTAACAAAGGTGGACTCAAAACTGATTAAGTTATTGCTGATAGATACCTTAGGGGAAAAAATGCATGTTTTATCAAATAGTGAGAAGTTTTGACAATTTACTTATTTAACTTAACTTATGTCTAATGTAATACAGTTGCAATTGCAGAGCTTTATCCACCAATTCTGCTTTTACTAGCATAACAACTATCTTGTGACAGAAGATAACCGGCTTCACGTCTCTTTCGAAGCTTGATTATGGACCTAAGCCCATTCCAAACTCAAATTACTTTATAAAATAGTTTTCAAAATTCACTCCATTACGAATTTATAGGTATCTCCCGGGTCTATATCGTAAGAGGGCGGAGGACAACTATATTAAGCGAAGCAAGATTTGACGACCTCCGTAATCAAGTGGCATTAGGTTTTCAAGTTATTGGTAGCCTCTAGGTCCCAGACTTGATTCCTATGTCAATGTAAAGAAAGGGATGTTTCTACATTTTCTGAGGTTGGGGTGTTTGTGGAAAACTTGTCTTTGATTTCTATAATACAAGGACTTTCAATAAATCTGAACCCTAAGTAAGGAACATTGGGGTCAGAACAATGTCATAACCTAATATTAACATTCGTTTATTTACTAGCTATTCGCCTGCAGCTTTGCCCACGTGAACCACATGTTACAGCGCACGGGCGGAAACCTGTGCCCAGCCGTGGGGTAGAAAATAGTCCATGTCCTTTCTCAAGATCAAATCTATCTTTGTACTTTTCATTAGTATCGTTTCAATAGTTTAGGCGATATTTTGGGGTGGTGGGATCTAACTCCTAGTGGTCCACCCTGGGCAACGGCATCTTTGGTTTTCTCACCAACGATGACGGCTTACAGATCCCTCTGCGGTGGTAGGCTTTATAAGAGGCCGCCTGGATGCTACCACCCTCCTGCCGGAGTCCAGCGCCAAACAGTTTTTCTGTGTTCCGCTGGTGTGTGGGAGAACCAGTGCCTCTGGGTAAGCTCGCTCCATCTTAGGCTTCTTCTTAACCGTATAGTTAAGTATGTAGTCAAGAGCAAGCCCATTATTTATTAAAAAAAAGGCGAGCAAGCGTAACATACAGACAGACTTTCGCATTTATTACATTACTAAGGAAGTAAAGATTTAAGATTAAAGTTAATAATAAATTAACCAATTCCAGTAAACATTATCGTCTACGACAAATCTGATCAATCGTTTCACTCTAAACTGTTATTTATCTTACAATACAGTTCAATTGAAATGAAAGCGATGATCAAGTTAGAATTGTTCGAATAACGAGCGGGCTATTACCTTGATAGGCGCCTAAAGTCGGCTGAGAGATCTCGTTTATAAGAAGAATGAATGGGCTCAGAAACTTGGTATCACAGATATTACAGCCAACCCAACGTCCTAATTGTTTGTGCTTTGATGGAGAGGAGTTTATAGAAATGTTGGATGTTTAATTTTTTACACACCATGTTAATGAAATACAGAAAAAAACAGATCTGCACAACTTAGGCAATTAAAAGAAACGATCTCTTAAATCTTTAGATTTTTTAGAAAGTAGATCAACAAATATCTAATAAATAATAATGAAAGGTAACTTTGGAGGTCCAAAAAGAGACAGATATTTTTTGTGTAGATTTAAAACATACAAATACAAATATTATACGTATGTTTCGAAATTCTTAGAATTTTAAAATTTATTAATTTTGAGCTTTTAGATAGATAGATAGATAGATAGATTACTCTTTATTGCACACCAAATAACGAAATAACATACAATTTTTATAGTAAGATGTACAATTTAGGCGGTCTTATCGCTAATGAGCGATCTCTGTCAGACAACCTTTGGGTACAGGAAAAAAAAAACTATGAAGAAGGAGAAAGTGGTCAGAGTGCTTAAGGCAGAATGTTAAACTAAAGATTACAAAAAAAAAAATAGTAGAAAATAATAATAATAATGAAATAAATAAATAAAAAATAAAAAATTAATACTAAAACAGCAAAACTAAACGTCAACGATTTACTCAAACTACTAAACATAAATAATAGCTGATTAGCTGATTACTTAAATTTAAATATTATAACACAATTACATAAATAAAAATAAATAAAATATATATAATTACACAAATTACATACCATATACTCTTATACCATATACCATATACATATGCTCTTTAGTTACGCTTTTACCTGCCGAGGAACAAAACATAATAAAAAAATAATTGTTTGGAGATCACCGGTACTATGGCGCATAATGTGTTATATGTATCTGTAATTTTCCACCGAAACCAATTAAAACATTAACACTTTTCTTATATATTTTTTTGCCAACTTGATCGGATTGAATCACTTTTGCATACGTAATAAACAAAATAAGTTAACTGTTCTTTTTGTGCAGCGACATTTTTAATCGTTGACGATTTAAAATACCATTCATCTAACCAGGACATTTATTATTCAAATAAAAATGAAGTAAGTTTCAAACACAATTTACTCAAAATTGTTTTATTTTATTTAAAATAAAATAAACATTACTCAATCGTTTTATTTTACTTAATATAAAACTAGTACTGAACTAACATTGTTATGCTTGTTAATAGGTACAAAATAAAGTATGTGTAATGATGCTCTTTAGTTACGCTGCGTTATTGATGATTGGTTTATGTAAATATTGTTTGTCCCTGTTATGAAAATGCCACTTTAATCTATTGGCACGAAGACCTACCATAAATTGAAAATTAATACGTTTGAAAATAATTATGTTTAAAACTTTAAGAAGCGAAAGGTCATGCCTTCTTTTAGCGTGCCGGGACCACATGACACGTTACATACAGAAGTATTATCTTATCTGTGATACAGTTCAGTATGATGTTAGGGTTGGTGGGATCTACCTCCTAGTGGTCCACCTGGGCAACTGCATCTTTGGTTTTCTAAACAATGATGACGGCTAACAGAACCCTCTGCAGTGGTAGGCTTCGTAAGAGGCCGCCTGGATGCTAACACCCTCCTGCCGGAGTCTAGCGCTAAACAGTTTTTCTGTGTTCCGCTGATGTGTGGGAGAACCAGTACCTCTGGGTAAGCTAGCTCCATCTTAGGCTTCTTTTTAACCGTATAGTTAAGAGGAAACACAAGGGCCGTTTTTCCATACAAACGTAGTCCCCTGTTTCCTCCCTGGATAATGCCAGTAGAGCAATAATTTTTACTATAAAAAGCTATGGCCACTATTAGCATGTTTCTATGTTTTATTTTTTTCATAAATTAATAAATAACAGAGATATGAGCTTTCACAAGTCTAAATAAATCGCTAGATTTTCCGCTGTGTTCAATAATCCAGAAAACAAATTTGGCTTAACTTTAAAAAAAAGTCAAATATACGAACAAGGCCAAAGCCATTTTTAATGAAAAAAGTATTTAAATCAGTCTAGTTTTGAAAAAGGAATCGGGGTACTACGAAACGTTGATTTTGTGTGCTTTTAGTAGGTATTTTCGGGCCAAGATGCAGTTGTCTCTATCACGCTCTGCGGGGGATACGTTCGGGACTGCGCGACAGCAATAGATTTTACAAATACGAGTACCTATATTTCAATTCGCTCGACCTTAGTGTTTCCTCTTAAGTATGTTGTCAAGAGCAAGCCCAGTATATTTTAAAAAAAAACCTTAGCCCTGCAGTGGAAAAATAATGAGCCGTTACCTTACTCTACTTACTTTTTTTTTGGGAAGAAGCATAAACTGCTGTTAGTTTATTATACACACCTTGACTAAAACCACCCACGTCTAGTAAATATTTTCCTATTCCAAACGCAAATACCAACGACCTTTCACTATAATCGGGTCTGCCCAAACTTCCGAACAAATATGTACACAGCAAAACACGTCAGTATTTAGCTGTTTCGGTATAATAACGTGCCTTCCAGAATTTATGGGGCAATTTCGCATTGTTATGGAAATAAAACGCGGACTAGCCACTTCGTTACCAAACTTAGTGTGTTAGAAGGCTATTGAGTGCCTCAGGACTGCCGATATTTTAACGCGCTCGTGGGATACTGTTTGGCGGGAAAATTTAATTTTGAATGATGTAATGTCTTGCTTGCGTAACTGTTTCTAGAGTTCATGCTTGTGATGCGAGAGACTGGACTTTAGACTCATTTAGATTAGTCTTCTAACTTTATGTCAGAACTGAATACTTTGAATCGTTTAACCTCTTATTAAAGAACTAAGTTGCTTGCTTCTAGAGCTTTTACGAAACGATTAAATTATATTACTTCTAAACAAAATCAATTCTCAAAAAACTAAAACAGTATCATTTTAGCAAATTACCTCTAGTATTTATTGAATCACTGTTAACTGTTTTTCATTCTGGCATTCTTTAGTATTGCTAAAAGCGACCGCTTTTGGCGTTAGTGACAAATTCGACTTTGTAAACCACTAAATGAAAAGTTTATTGTGATTCAATAAATACTAGAGTAATTTGCTAAAATGATACTGTTCTAGTTCTTTTAGAATTGATTTTGTTTAGAAGTAATAAATATAATCAATTGGGGGCAGCAATTTGCTCTAGTAGTCGCCTTATAGGGATTATTAGAATAATGTTTTTAGAGTATGGTTTAGAGTCGCTTGTTTCTTGCAAAGCGCAGTGCAATGTTTTTCTAATCGACAAAAAAAACCATTCGATGACCCGGTTAGTACAGTGGTGCGTGGGTGCGCCTACTACACAAAGGTCCTGGGTTTAATTACTGGTTGGGTCAATTGAAACGATTTTTAATGGCTTGGGTCTGAAAGTTGGTTATTGTGCTTCAGGTGGCACGTTAAGTTTGTGTCGCAAGACGGAAGTTAAAGAAATAAGCGTCTGAGGCCTATGAACTCTGACACCAAACTATTCTTAAAGAAAACTCAAACCGTAACAAGAAAATACTGATAATTTATGGTATTAAAAAAAACGACAAAATGTCTGTAACTTACATTTAGTGTACGTAGCTAATTTGAGACTATTACATCAGCAACTACGCGAAAGATTGCTTATCGCTACTCACTTGCACGCTACAGTTCGTGACCTACTTTAAAAAAAGATGGAGGCTATCAATTCGTCAGAATCCTTTTTTTTTATAACGTCATCGTCATAACTATCATCAGCCTATGTCAGGGCACTGCTGGTCTCGGGCCTAGGCGGCATTTCAAGATTGTTTTTTCTATTTGTGGCAGTGGGCTGGCCATATTAGCCGCTGAACCGACAACCGCTGTGGTAAACGAGTTCTTGAGTGGAGACCGCGTCTCGGCACACGTGGTGTAGGACGCCCTCAGTGGAGTGATGATTTGCGCAAGATTGCTGGCAGGAGCTAGATGCGAGAAGCCAAGGATCGACCTAAGTGGCGTGCAACTGGAGAGGCCTTTGTCCAGCAGTGGACTGCGATAGGCTGATGATGAGTCGAATTTCTTGGAACCACCAGATCCTTACCATAGGAGCACCTATTGTTGGTCTCCCTCACGGAAGTACATTAGGTGACCCGATTCGAGGGTTATGGTGTCCTCCTCCTCTCTTCGGACTTCACATAGCCCTAGGATATGCCACCTAATCTTCCCAAGTTCCACCTCAAGTTGGGCCAGATGCGAGTGCGTCCGACGTACGTCGCCAGGGTCAGTGGTTTTCGGTGGCCTCCCGTAACCCGGAGATTCTTCGCACCCCGTGACCATGACCGTGGTCGCCACCATGACCAAGAATAGCGGGACCGCCGGGAACTGGGGGCCGTGGCTTATTTTGCGTCTGCATTTGAGGTATTGCCCATAAACGCCACGCTGGGCAGACGGGTTGGCGATCGCAGGAGGTTCTGTTTTACAAAAAGAAAATTGTATCGGTCCAGGCGTCTTAGAACTTTGAGGATTGTGTCGTATGGTATCGGGGCACATTAAGGGGACATCTAGAGCTATGTGCTACCCCCAATTGATTTAATTATACAACTTATAAACAAAATTATTTAAAAAAATCTGGAAGAGTATAATTTTTGTAAATTACCTACCTCTAGTATTTATTGAATCACTGTTAACTGCTTTTCATTCTGGCATTCTTTTGTATTGTACATTATTGCTAAAAGCGGCCGCATTTGGCGTTTGCAACAAATTCGACTTTATAAACAACTAAATGAAAAGTTTACTGTGATTCACTAATACTTTGTAATTAGCTAAATTGATACTGTTCTAGTTTTTTCTAGTTCTAGACAGCACATAGGTCTAGTAGTCCCCTAAAAGAATAGCAACAGTCCTTTTTTATGGGTGTCGTAAGAAGCGAGTAAAGAAGTATTGCTAAAACTATACAGACTGGCTTTCTCCACCATGGGCTGAATTACGATCGCTAACACCAAGCCTGGAAACCATCGCCAAATCCTCTTCTTGGGGATGTTTGATTGATTCTGAAGTTGATAAAACTAAATAAAAATGCTTTCTAGTTAAACAATTGAAATACATTTCCAAAGAAAATCAAAAGTAAACGTTAGCATTAACATTGTGAAACACATTGGCTTGAGTCAGAAGTATAACTGGCTTCTTTTAAATAATATTAGAATCAGCAGGTTTTATGACTTTCTCGCTAGATTTAGCTGTGATCTCTGAAGCGGTAAATAACTTGAAACAAAAGAGCAATGCACTGTATTTTCCCGTGTGATATCTTTGCAAGTTTGTGACTTTGGAATATTATAATTAAAGTCGCAATTCGACTCATTCATCCTTTTCCACGATACTCATACGTTTTTGTCAACGTGTTTTGTCAGACGTGTCTTTTTTTACTTAAAAAAATGATTTTACATTCGTTTTTACCATTTATTTGAAGTAACTAACATACGAGTATGACTGTGACTGATACGCGTGATAAATAAAACCGGCCAAGTGCGAGTCCGACTCGCGCACGAAGGGTTCCGTACCAAAAAAGCCAAAAAAAAACGGGTTTGTTGTATGGGAGCCCCCCTTAAATTTTTTTTTTTTTAGTATTTGTTGTTATTGCGGTAACAAAAATACACAATTTGTGAAAATTTTGACTGTCTAGCTATTGCGGCTCTTGAGATAGAGCCTGGTGACGGACGGACAGACGGACAGGCAGCGAAGTCTCAGTAGTAGGGTCCCGTTTTTACCCTTTGGGTACGGAACCCTAAAAATGGTATCAGTATTAGAATTTTAACTGAAAAGAAAATATGCTTTTTTATACATCCTATTGAACAACCATTCATGGACTTGCTGGGCAACAAAAATTTCCCAATAACGCCTAATAACAATACAATACAATACACTAAAGTTATTTCATAGTTCATAAACCAATATAAGATGATACAATACAAATAATACCTACGCGACTATACCTTTACGAAATACAACAAAATTATAATGATATTGTACTATATTTGCATTGTTACTCCTTTCTGTCTTTATTCCTGTTTGTATAAAGGTATAGATAATATCTAATTGTAATGTTACCACATAGAAAAATATGAACAGTAAGTTAAGTATGAAATACATTATTTATTAAGGCTTCATAAATTTTGATCACTATTAAAAGAGTCAATTGACTCAGGGCTCATAGCATGAATATTTGTTATGACTTCCCGATATTTCGGCACTGTTGCAAGCGCCCATGGCAGTCATTGGAATGAGTTTCCCAAAGCATAGAAATTTTACAGAACATCACTATAATACAAGCTTAGTAAAATCAGTAAAATAAGTTTTATTTCTGCAAATAGACCCCAGGAGGCGCTTTTACACGTCCCAATATTTAAACCTACCACTACATCGGGACAAGTCTGGGCTAGTGCCGAGAAGAAGCAGCCCAAGAAAGCGTAGCTTTGTCCAAAAGCAGATTTCTAAAATTCTGTACAGACCCGATATACTGATGTCCCAGTTTTCCACTGCGTAATGCCATTAGATTATCGTGATGGGGTGACGTTAATTATGCGACGTAATTACAATGTTATAATGGCACACAATGTTAAAAGTCTTTTTAACAGATGGTAATTAATTTTGCGTTGACAAGATCAATAAATGGGGTGAATGTATGTTTAGCATTCGCTTTGTATGATTTTAATTTAGCTTAATATGTTTAAAGATAATATTAGGGGTTAAAGTGTGAAATTGCCGTTTTGTATGGACGAAATCGAGAAAAGTCATTTTTTCATACTAACAATTTTTTAGTTTTTTTAAAAACGCCTGAACCGTTTTCTATGCAATTAAGGTGAAAGTTAGATGGTTATAAAGCTACGCATTATAGTATTTAAATTTCTGAAAATCAAAGTATATAATACAAATATACTTAATTGAAGCAAGAAGGTCAGCTGACACATTGTAAGGGGTCTTTTCAACGGCTTCCTTTGAAGTAATAGGAACTAGTATTGCATTTTTTTTTAGTCAAAAGTTACTTTATTTAGTTTTTGATACAATACAAAAAGAATTACGCAATAATATGACTATACTTAAGAGCTATAAACAAAATAAAAAGTGGGAAAATAATCGGCAATTTCATACTTTAACCCCTATTATTTAAAATTGTATCTTCATAAGGTTTTGATTACAAATAAAACAGTGCATTCACAAGAAATTTTAGTTATGTTGTAATGATTACAAGGAAGAAATCTTCTGGTATAGTGATAGATTTAACCTTTCAGCGGTCGCACCCTTGCGCCGAGTACAAGCAGTCGCGCGCGGTCTGCAATTGTTTGGGAAAACAAATGAATATTTAGACTTATTGTGTAGCTCATGATTAGAAACATGTCTTATATAATGTAAAATAAAGTAAACACAACTTATTTTTTCATAATTTTTTTATTTGTCATTAATTACGCAAAGGTCTATGAAAACTGGTAATTTTTGTCCTTGGGTGAAAATCACCGTTATAAGTCAACAAAAACAATACAAAATTAAATTTTCTCTTTTACTACTAGTAACTTTTAAAAAATATTATAATATAAAAATATAAAATAATTACAAGTTACAAAAAGCATGAAATATTTACCCCGGTTTCGCTTTAATCGCTCTGGAACACAATCGGTCGCGCGCGGAATCTGAGACCGCAAACACAAAAATGACAGCACGTGTGCATGCGACTAAAGTCACAGGGCTATTGACGGGTGTTAACTCACCCCCCGTGGATATCACGGACGCGCAAGCGTCTATTCCTTACAGTTTTAGTAAGTTGACTAAAATAAGAACGTTGCGGACTCAGAGACCGCGTGCGACCGCTGGAAGGTTAAACAAGAATAAGTTCTCGGGTATTTCAATTTTTTTAATATAAATAATGGGCTTGCTCTTGACTAAATTCTTAACTATACGGTTAAGAAGAAGCCTAAGATGGAGCTAGCTTTCCCAGAGGTACCGGTTCTCCCACACACCAGCGGAACACAGAAAAATTGTTTGGCGCAGGACTCCGGCAGGAGGGTGGTAGCATCCAGGCAGCCTCTTACGAAGCCTACCACCGCAGAGGGATCTATTAGCCGTCATCATTGGTAAGAAAACCAAAGATGCCGTTGCCCAGGGTGGACCACAAGGAGGTAGATCCCACCACCCCAACTAACTGATAAAGACTTGTTCAGTTTACCCCGTAACATTTTGGTTAAAGAGTAGACTTATTTTTTTCATTTCAACGGAGTCGAATGATAACCATCTGGATTTATTTTTATCAAAAGGGACCGACGATGACATGGTTGGTGTAGAAGTGCGGTGGTCCTGCAACTACGAAGGGTCCTAGGTTCGTTTAGGTATGAACCATGACAACGGCAAGTTGATTCAATCGCGGACATTTTGAAGAGTAATTTTATGGTAGTACCTACTGTGTGTAGTTTATATCAATCAAGTTTTGAAATAAAATAAATAACTGTATACATTCAATCAATTTATGGAATTCGATTTGATATGCAAGGTGATGATTAAATCAGAAAATGGTGTTGTCGGCACGTCAAAAGAATCATCATCAGCCTGCAGCAGTCCACTGCTGGACATTGGAATTTCCCAAGGCATGCCACATTACTCGAACTTTAGCTTTGAGCATTAAAATAAAATAAAAAATAAAAAAAAAAGTTTTATTTCGTATACAAAATTTCAATGCATTCAATTGCTACCAGCCACCTTGCGCAGATCGTCACTCCATCTAGCAGTAGTAGTTTATAAGTGATAGTATTGTATGTCCGTTAACAGGTTCTGCAATGTAATTGTCAATTTAACTGTCAAATATAGAATTTTAAACTGAATAAAATGAAATTAATTACTCTATCTAGCAGGGGGGCGTGCAACACCACGTTTGCCCACGCGCGGTCTCCACTGCAGAACTAAAAGAAAAGCATTTCAAAAATGCTTTATTTTCAAAATCCCTTTACTGCCTATGGGTGTCACAAGAGGCGACTAAAGGAGTACTGCCAGATGAAGACGGGTAGCAGCGTATTTCCTCCACAATTGGCCAATCCGCCAGCCAATCGTGGCGTATGACAAAATCCTTCTTTTGGAGAGTGTGAGAGAGAGAGGCTGTGTCCAGCTGTTCTCTAATAGACTGGTGATGATAATGATATAAACGAAACGGAATAAGATGATCATTGCGTTACTAGTAGGTACTGATTTTCAGTCGTGTTAAAGATTCAGTGGTAACAAAGCGACTGGCGCGAATTTTCAATAGAAACGTCGAAGAATTTACGTTATGTTTACCGCTTGTTATAATCAATTATGATATTCAATCTACAAGAAATAAAAAACAGATAATTTAGAAATATAGTCATAAATCTAAACAAGAACATAAGTAATAATAAATAGTACCTACCATTTCAATATATGCAAAACTGAGCTACACAAAGTCATCTAGCACCAAAACGAGCTTCTACTAAGCTTATACTATGGGCACCTACTACAATATGAATTTACTCCAACTGTTTACTAAATAAATAATAATAATAATAAATATTTTAAGACATGCCTCACTGGGCCACACAGAGCCATCTAGTCCCAAATTAAGGTAGTATTAAGTACCCTGTCGTATGGGGTACTAGACAACCGATAATCTTACTTATATTTTTTTTTTTGTAAATACATACTTATAATACATAGAAAACACCCAGACCAGTACAAACAGACATGTTCATGCACACAAGAACTACTGAATTACTGTTTTGAATGAAATGAATTGAATGGAATAAAATTATGAAACCGTTTTCAATCCAACTATACCTACTTAGGCTCATCGTAATTTGTCACTGGCACCCGCATGATCACAGATTGCAAAACTATCTAGACACCGCATACAAGTATTCGCTAATTCAAATCTCAGTCCCAGTCACTGAGTGGGATTTAAAATTGTGTTTTGTTTTCATAGGCGAGAGATAAATATATCGATATATCCTTTCATTTATTAAATTGTGTTTCTTTGAATTTGATTTAAGTAAAACAACATTGTTAACTTTTTTCCTAACTCAAATAGCACTGTAATAAATCGATACGAATAATTAAAATATGAAATATGTATACTTTTATTTTACGCCCTCTCTGATAACATGACATTTACTGCAAAAACTGCTATTAGAATACATTATTATTCTGACTTAACTTTCATGACCTTAAGTTAAGTTAAAACTCCTAGTTCCGAACCTAAAGTCATAATTCAAAGAGTTCAGTTTGAGTTAATAGTAAGTTGCCAGTGCTGGAATGGTACGATTCGGTAATGTATGAAAAATATGTATACTGTACGTTATTTTTTATGAAAACTGCAATTCAAACGTTATCAAAGAACTTTTTTACTGGACAAAATGTCTCGGCCAATGTACCAGCCTATCATTTAAACTTATTTTTTACGGTGGTATTAGAATATTATTGCTTTTTTGGAGCATATTTATTTAAGACACACAGCTCTACTCTCATCTGATTTAAAATCAATAATGTACCGTTTTTTTACAAACTTTTTAGACAATTAAGCGGTCTTTACACACATTTTGTCTATACACATCGTAGACTAACTAACGAGACTGTCAAAACAATATTTCGTTTGCGCAATTTGTCTTCTGCAGACAGGCTGCGTTTTACAAAAATTTTGTTGTTTCTGACAAATGACATAGGTATGTACTTGAGTTTTATGATGGGATTTGTATTATATTTTTTTGTTTACAATTAATTTTAGAGTGTTAATTTTTATTAGGAAATTATTTTGATAAGTATCAGAAGTACAAGCAAAGGTAGCCAAAACAACGGGTAGCAATTCCAAACCGCCTGCCAAATGTAGGAACAGCGGTTGTTAAACAGCGCCATTTGTATAATTCAACGTAAGTTGCTTGCGTCAAATAGCTTGTTTATTTCAAAACATAGATGTTGTTAGCTTGTTTATATGTATAAAAACCGTGGTCCAATAAATAAATTTATCTTTTAATCTCTGGGCCATATTAAATATCGTTTCATTGTTTGACAGAAGTATGCAAAGAACTAGCAATAACGGTTTTAACTATGGCACGATTTCTCTAAAATTTGACAAAGCTTGTATCCAGCAATTAACTGACAAAGTCTGGTGATGAGAGTTATGTGCAACCGCTAATTGATGTTATGGGACGAAACTTTATCGTAAAAATACAACGAAGACTAATAAAACAACAAATTAATTAATAACAATGACTGAATTTATTAAAATTAAAATATATTTTATTGGAATTTAGAAAAGTATAATTTGTTTCCAGCCATTCGTAAGCTATGTTTCAAATGGCCAGTTTATGAGGTATTTTATTAATTTTAGATAAAAATTATAGCGCCTTCAATTTTTTGGTACATTCAAAACGCCCCGTTGGTCTAGTGGTTTAAATACCGGGCCAAGATCTCGGGGTCCCAGGTTCGATCCCCGGGTCGGGCAACAAAAAGTTTCGAATTTTCGAACGTTGCTCGGGTTTGTGATCACCAACCCGCATTTGGCAAGCGTGGTGATTATGCCAGTTCCCATCATTGCAGTGGTAACTTGAATTCAATGATGGAGGCCTTTTCCCTGCAGTGGGATGATTATAGGCTGTTACTTTTACTTACTTCAATTTTTTGGATTTATTGTACAACCAACGGTCATCAAAATTTCCAAGGTCTTTAAATTTTCTTACAAAATGATGATGATAAATGACGTCTTATTCTTCCCTGCATACATTGAAAAATAAACTTTGCTAAACTTTGCTAAACTGATTTATAGAGTCTATTATTGCTTCATTGTTAAAAAATTTCAGCATCAGTAGCATAGTTTAGAATAAAACTGTGTGTATGTCTTAGAAGAAGTATCTATCCAAGGTACTCAAAGGCTTTCTAGACTTGATAGGTATATTTATAAGTTGAGACGAAAGTACCTTCAAAGAACGCAGATGAGTTAATACCATAAATCACAAACTCAATTCTTATTTATCTTGCACGTTCAATTACGGGACTTTAAACCAATCTCGATTGCAAATTACCTGGGCCATCGAACCGCAATCAAAGCGTTGTCGAACTTGCACAAAACTTTACTAATCAGAACTTGGCCAATCAAACGTCAATTGCAATAACTCTGAAATAAATACTAGAAAACTAGTCTTGAGCTATAAACGGGCCATATGAAAGACTCCACGAAGCAGATCCTGTTTTTTAAACAATCAATAAATTAACAGCCATTGTCCGTCTGGACGTAGGCCTCCTTTAGGTCACGCCACAGATTGCATTCTCTTAAATCGCTGCGCTTGTGGCTGTGGTCACGGATGTCTCAGCCGTCACATCGATCGCTGTTGGCCAAAGAGAATACCAATCGTGTGTGTATTGCTCGACCCGGGATTGAACTTTGGACCTTGCGATCTTGGCCCGGTACTCAAAGCACTAGGCCAATTGGGGCGTCTTCTCTTCTAAAATTGTCTTTTATCCATTCTTTTACAACCTAGATTGTAATTTGTTTTGTGTGAAATTAATAAATAAATAAATAAATTCTATTTTCCGTACGGCCATCAAACATACGGAAATCTAAGTTGATAGCCCTGCGACAGTATACCGTTTGCTGACATTTATTACACGCTCATATCCACATAAAATGATTACGTCACGCAATACCTAAAGGTCGGTTTAATAACACCCCGCACATGAGCGGTACAAGCCCGTCAACACATAAAGAAACATAAAATTCCTTATCCCCTGTTTTTTAACATTCGTATGCGTCCACCGTGCCAAACATTAATGTTGGTTTGCAGCCACAAAATGAGCGGGATCTATATTTTTTGAGATGTCTTAATTCAAAATAAATTTACGTTGTAATAAACGCACGGTAAGAAAAAGAAGAAAGAAGAAAATGAAAAAAAATCAAGTTGAGGTCAAAAACTATACTGCTTTGGATAAAAAAAATACTCGCTTTCATACAAGCAATTTTACTTTTAACCTTTATGGGTATAATTATGACAACTTATCACAACATATCAAACAGCAGATGATATTTATAAAAACAAGTATTCTGGACTCACCAGCATATGATATCAATTATAGCACGTCTGTCAATCGATTCAACAGTGTCGCATACCTATAGCCATAATAAGTAAAACTTTATTCCACAAGTTTGACATATTTAAATGGAAACGTTAACGAGAAAACGTCACGGGTAATTGACGACCATTTGGATCAGCGGTAGTTAACGCTGCTTCTGAGCCATGGGTCGCGGGTTCGATCCCCGCACAGTACAAATATTTGTGTGCATGAACATGTCTGTTTGTACTGGTCTGGGTGTTTTCTATGTATTATAAGTATGTATTTACAAAAAAAAGTATATAAGTAAGTTTATCGGTTGTCTAGTACCCCATACGACAGGGTACTTAATAGTACCTTAATTTGGGACTAGATGGCTCTGTGTGGCCCAGTGTGGCATGTCTTAAATATTTATTTATTATTATTTATTTATTGTAATCTAAAATTCTACTTTTAGTTTAAGAGCGCTGGTAGTAAAAAAACGAAAAAGGTTACAAAACTCTTATTGCATGCCAAAAATTATGTTTTTTTTTTAAATGTTAACGACTGACGCCCATGTTAACGATTTTCACGCGGTAGTTAGGAAGAAAATTATGTCCATCAAAAACAGAATAATCGGCAGTCCCAATAGCATTCTAATGGCTAGCAGGTGGGACAGTGCGCTAAAGAGGCATTGTATTACCGCTCTGATTAACCCAAGTTCGGAGTATATTTATTATATAAATTGATTAGCTCTTAAATAAATAAATGCATTTTCTACTAACACAGCTGTAAGTTAATTTTGTTACTAACGAATGGATCAATTGTTAATTGAATAAATAAATTATTATTATTATTATTAAATACATCAATGAATTCTGATGTCCATGTATTTAACATGGAGATACTTATAAACTTTATAAACTTATAAAAATTTCTACATTTATAGATTGAATGAATAATTGAATTCCTGTCCAAAATGAAGGCTCCAAAAAGTTTACATTTAAAGAATAACGCTTCTTTTTAAAAACAAAGTTTTTTAATATTAGGGGTTAAAGTATGAAATTGCCGTTTTGTGTGGACGAAATCGAGAAAAGTCATTTTTTCATACTAACAATTTTTTAGTTTTTTTAAAAATGCCTAAACCGTTTTCGATGCAATTAAAGGTGAAAGTTAGATGGTTATAAAGCTACGCATTATAGTATTTAAATTTCTGAAAATCAAAGTTTATAATACATATATACTTAATTGAAGCAAGAAGGTCAGCTGACACATTGTAAGGGGTCTTTTCAACGACTTCCTTTGAAGTAATAGGCACTAGTATTGCATTTTTTTTAGTCAAAAGTTACTTTATTTAGTTTTTGATACAATACAAAAAGAATTACGCAATAATATGACTATACTTAAGAGCTATAAACAAAATAAAAAGTGGGAAAATAATCGGCAATTTCATACTTTAACCCCTATTACTTTCCACCTCTTTTTTCGTGGCCCCTACTCGAACCTTTCTCGGTTCCCGAAAGGATAATCGTTGATTTATGGGTAATATCGCACACGATTTACCAGTTTTTACCTTTGAATTTTTTGTTTTACGCTTTGCTAACGCGTGAATTGAATTTTATGAGACGCTTTTATGGTTCCTAAAGTGACTACTGATTGAGTCCCGGCGAGGCTTTTTAGGCCACGAATGACATTTTCAGATTCAAATGTACTGTCATAGACTATCCGTGACACAGACGGATCATCAAATATTTGATGGCCGAATGAAAGGCAATGCTGATTTATTTAAACGTTTTTATTTAGCTAGCTCTGGCCGAGCGAACTACACTTTATAACGAGCGGGTGGAAACCGTTGCCCAGCACCATTGCTGGGACACAAGACATTTATTATGTTATTTTGAATCCCACAATTAAAAAAAAAGGTAAAGCTATTGCTTAGCATTTTTTTATCAACATAAGCAATTATAAAACTAAAAAGTATCACCGCTGTGCCGGTCGGAGTGGGGGGTGTTAGGTTATTTTCGTTACGGAATTTCTGGATTCGGTCTCCACGTTCAAGGCCCTAAAAAGACGTCATATTATTAAGCTATGCAATAGCTTAATAATATGACGTCTTTTTTCAATAGTTCATAGCTGATTCTGATTTACGTTTCATCTTTTAAATTTGCAAGAATCACGAAATAACTTTATACCGGTAAGTATATTTTCATTACCTTAACAAAAATTATAGGATTCTTCAGCATCTTACAATTTTAATTCCTCACTTGTTATTTGATGCTGAAAAATATTAATCAAGTAAAAGATTTTTTATTTTGCTTATAAATGTTTGATTGTAGACATTGTATTTTTGTACTACATAGTGACTTACTTCGTACTTACATGATTTTTAATTTGATTGTAATACCTAAGTTACCACGAATACCTCGTTGAGGTTATTATGTAATTACTTTTACCATCTTTTGTACCTAAATGTTTGTAGCCGTTCTAATTATGTAGAGTGATTAAATAAATATGGATGTTAGAGATAATCTGTTCCGAATTCCTTTGAATTTGATCCGTAAGAACTTTTTTTTATACAAATAATTGCTGTTTCGCAAATTAAACCGCCTGTAATTTAAAAAAAAAGACGTGTGGCACTCGGAGACTGCCGCGGTACAGCTATTGCATAGCATTTTTTATCAATTTATGCAATTATGAAACTAAAAAGTATCACCGCTGTGCCGGTCGGAGTGGTTATTTTCGTTACGGAATTTCTGGATTCGGTCTCCACGCTCAAGGCCCGCGATAGAAGCTATGCAATAGCTTAAAAAAATATATTAGATAATCTTCAGTAAATAAACCTTCTGACTATAACTATTATTTTTGTTAAGATAAGTAATTGCAATATATTGCACTAATTGATGTTATATAAAAAATCTGATACACGATTAGCGTCCAAAAAGTGTCTTAAATAAAAGTGCAACCATTTCTCATGAGGGTGCACTTTAAGTACAAACTATATCAATATAATTTATCCACGGAGGTCACCAATAAATTTTTGAAGACCTCCGTGGCGGAGTGGCGTACACACCGGGTTTCAAGGTGTCGCCTGCTCCGAGGTCCCGGGTTCGATTCCCGGACGGGTCAATGTAGATAAAAAAGTGTTTTTCTACATTTTCTCGGGTCTGGGTGTTTGTGGTACCTTCGTTGTTTCTGGTTTCCAAAATACGAGTGCTTTAAATAGTTATTCAAATTGGGATCAGAACAATGTATGTGATGTTGTCCACATTTATTTATTTATTTATTTATTTATAATTTAAATGCCCTTGCTATGCCCTGTGCAGGGAGTCACATGTGAAATACTTTTATATTTGTTTACCACCTCATAGAAGGTTATGTGACGCGCAATAAAGAATTTGAATTTGAATCTAATAGACACAACAGACGTATAATGTCCATACTGATGCTTGTCGACATAACTTGGCCGGGTTAAAAATGTTGCCACTGATTTATAATCAACGTCTATCATTCATTTAACAGTCGTTTGAATTAGACTGTGTATCCTGTTCTTATTATATATCAATGTATATAATACAGGATCAAATTTTAACCACCTTCCAAATTTTAATATATCAACCTACGAGACAAAAAAACAAATGACGTATTTTTTCTTTTGGTATAGCCCAGTACAAAAATGTCAAGATAAAGCACTCAGAAAATGTCCGCAATAAATCTAAAATTTGTGATACGGCCGCCTAGCAACACTTTTTTTACGCGATTCGCATCTCATTTATTCATTACGATACTATTCATACGTATTTGATTATCCCTTTATCCCTTATCAGGCCTAGGACCGCAAAAAATATTTTCGGGTGAGAGCTTGATTTACAATTTTTACTTCATATTATATGGGCTCTAAATACGATACGGAACGCCTATATACATTTTGGATAGTGGTTAAAATTTCGCCCTCTATATATTCAAAATAACTTTTATATGTATAGTCTCAATCCTGCCCCTAAGAATTAAGTTTAATATCTAAAAATAATTACGAGGTTACTGTTACAAGAGCATTATCTTTATAATCCAAGACCATAGTAAAACCTTATTTTATTGCTTTAAGTAATGTAAAACTTGAACGACTTCAAACAGAAAACACAACCCGAAGAACTAATAATAAAATAAATATCAAAGATATTAAATTATTTACACAACTAACTATTCTGTGGAATACTAAACCAAGCCTTACCTTAGACGAGGGCAAAGCCACAGTAGAAGTACTTGTAACAGTACGTCACCTTCATACAACGTTCTTATTCGCGATAGCATTTACACACTGACAACAAATATAATTATTTTAAGTTTGTTTTGAGCCTATTCAGAGACACAACTTTGCGGTAAAAACGAAAACCATAGAATTCAGTTAAACTGAAACTAGTTTAGAGTGTGACTAAGATGGCCACGGCTGGTGTATGACCAACGACTTATGATCTAAAACCGCAACTGATTCGAGCCCACCGAAGAAGTATAGGTGGCGGAACTAACTGGACTTCTTGTCAAGGCACTGGCCTAGACAAGCGTTGAGCAGGACCAAGTGGAGAGGGAGAAAAGAGGCTTTAGCCTAGTAGTGGCATCTTAAGTCTAGATTTAAATAGATTTGAGTGTAAAATACAGAAATTAACTTTCTAAGTTTGGCTTATAGTCCTTAAAATATAGCTTGATTAGAATAACAGTTCTCACTGAAAGCGACGACGTAACTTTGTACCAGCGTCACACAAGTAAAACACATTTGCACACGAAAAAATATTGGTAACTGGCATGTTAAGAAGTTTTTTTTTATACATGGCTGTACATATTGATCAATTTAATTATATAAAATAGATATTTAAAGTCAAAATCATTAAAATAATCCAGTCACAAAAATTACACCTAACTTGAAAAGACGTCTTTACAAGGTTATGTAATTTTTCATAATCGCTAGTGATGAGGTAAAATTGTCAAATCGAAATCGACAGACTAACAGTATTTCAAAATCGAAGTAATGTAACATAAATATTACAAATGATTTAATGAGCACTGGTTGATGCTTAGAACATCATATAATTGCAATTTTTAATAGTTGAAGAAAATTTCTCAAATTTATTAATTTCTATATGCGTTAAAAAAATCTAAAAGATTTTCATGATTGTTACAATTATTCTCATAATGATCACTACACTGACTTACTGTTAGATCTTAATATATCTGATTTTCACTTTATTTTATATGCCTTATCTATTTTTATTCGTTTGATCAGTCGCGTCAGTCCTATCACTAGTCACCTCAGTTTGACAGGTGTCATTCTAATCAAGCTAAATTTTAAGGACTATAACAGAACTATTTTGTGAGCAATGCAACAGAAGGGACACGAACGTTTTCAACATAAGTAGATAGATAGTAAAGAGCGGTAATAAACGTTGCTTCTGAGCCATGGGTCGCGGGTTCGATCCCCGCACAGTACATCGCACAGTACAAATATTTGTGTGCATAAACATGTCTGTTTGTACTGGTCTGTGTGTTTTCTATGTATTATTAGTATGTATTTACAAATATATATATATATATATACAATTAAGTTTATCGGTTATCTAGTACCCAATACGACAGGGTACTTAATAGTAGCTTGATTTGGGACTAGATGGCTCTGTGTGGCCCAGTGAGGCATGTCTAAAATATTTATTTATTTATTTGTCAATCAACACCGGATGAATAGTATTCAGTATATGGAGCCATAATGACAATGCAAAATATCTGAACGGAGGCTTATTATATAAATCTGTGTTAATACAAACTTATGGAAGGGAAGATTAGGTAGATTTAAATGAAGTAAGGCCATAACTGTATCCAGTTAGCCTGTAACCACGGTCGGTGACCCAAAATAAAGCCTATAATCATGCCACTGCCGGGCAAAGGCTTTCATCATTTAATTTTAATTCAAGTTACCATAGCAATGATGGGTACAGGCATTATTACCACACTTGTCACATGCGGGTTGATGATCTAAAACCCGAACAATGTTCGAAAATTTGCAACTTTTAATGCCCAAACCGGATATCGCACCCGGGCTCTCAAGACCTCTGCCTGGTACTCAATCTAAACCAATAATAGGCCGTTGAAACAAAACATCTAATAATAAGCTATAATCGCTCTTAATTCCCATTCTTAAAAACTGTACAGCTTTAGTTACCTACTATAGCACTCTAGGGAATGGGCAGTCATCCTACTAGATATATTTTTACTATGCCTAGACCTTTTATGCTATCCGCCTCATTCAACTTTGTCGTTGATAAATTGTATTTGCGAGTGTTGTTTCGTCCATGTCGAAGTAATTGTTTCTGATTAAGATTTTGCTGGAGACCTTTTAAGTGAAGGGTGAAGTTTCTGTTATGATTAAATAAATGAAAGAAGATGAAACAAGATAGAGTTAAGATTAATATTGTCATTGCCTTATTTACCTAAATTAAGCCTACCTGGATACAAAAGGAGTAATACAACTGAATTATAATATTACGAACTGTTCCCGTTCGCGTTCAAATCCTCTGATGAAAAAATAATTTAAGGGTGAATGATGAATGATGATCATATATATTTTTTAAATTTTTTTGACTCCTCGATGGTTTTAAATCTTAGCAACAAAGATGTTTAACCTATATATGTAAATACGTGAGGTAATATTCTTCATAGGACGGTAGTCCAGTTGTGGTGAGGTCCGCATTTAATAATAATAAATTATTCTACTCCATATAACTTTATGTTAAGTAAAACCTAGGCAAACCGTAAAGTTTAAGCAGTTTCAGTCTGTGCACTGTCTGAACTTTGCAAATAGAGAATAATATTACAGATAATATGCTTTGAAGGGGTTACTAGCCGCAGCCCACGACTTTTTTCGTTTAGAATTTTAAATTCCCACGGGACCTGTAGCATTTTCGAGATAAACGGTAGCTTGAACGTATGCTTTTCCAGTAGATAATCTAACTGCATGCCAAGTTTTGTCTAGATCCGTTCAGCCGTTCTGGTGTGAATGACTAACAAACATCCATACACACTTTTGCATTGATAATATTATATTATTATCAGGAAAATTAGTACTTTTCTGCGACGTTAATATAATTTATCGCACTGCACAGTGGGTTTCGGATTTGCGGACATAGGACTTTTTTGTTACATTATAACTATTTTCTTTATGCGAATCGATAGCTCTAATTACGGCGATCAGATATTATCAGGGCATTTTTTTTGTAAATATTATATTGAACGAGATAAAGTTAATATAAAAAAAACTACCTTGTTTTCCGCCAGCAGCGAAAAAACTGGGCCATACTATGGGACTTTCTGAACACTTTTTATTCTTTTTAATATTACTAGCGTAAGTACGATATGATTAGCATCAATCCATCTACGTTTCATATTAGAAGTATAATTCTGGCAAAAATTTGAAAAAGTCACTTTGTATTCTTAATTTAATTGTAACCCGAGCTCTTGTTTAAGATAGTCACAAAATTTTGTACTATCCGAAAAGGTTATAAGATTCTCTTTTAAAAGCACAAATAAGTCGATATTATTCACAAAATGCTTTGTATCGACCGCAAATATTTGAGAGATGCAAAGAAAGATAGTTAACAATGTTAGTAAATAGTCGAGTTTATTCAAAAATGCCATATCAGGATCCTATACTTGATTCAATAAAATATTTAACAATATCAACTTATTAAGGTACACAAAATATGCTGTCACCTTGCAGGTTGGTTACAAACTGTATAAGTTAGACTTAAAAGACATCATTATACAGGATGAAATTTTAACCACTTTCCAAAATTTTAATACGCGTTCAGTATCGTATTTAGAGCCTATTTATAATGTTAAAAATTTAAAACAAGTTGTCACCTGAAAATATTTTTTGCGATACAGTTTACAATTTTTACGGTCCCATACCTGTTAAGGCATAAAGGGAAAGTGCGAAACTTATGCATAGTATCGTAATAAATGAATGAAATGCGCATCGCGTACAAAAAGTGTTGCTAGGCGGCCGTATCAAAAATTTCAGACCTTTTCTAAGTGCTTTATCTTGACATTTTTGTACTAGGCTATATCAAAAGAAAAAATACGTCATTTGTTTTTTGTCTCGAAGATTCATATATTAAAATATGGAAGGTGGTTAAAATTTCATCCTGTATAGTCAGACAATAATAGTGTCTAATTTCTTTTAACGTATGATGACACGTACTATACAGATAACACGTTATCTAGATATACGAAACAATGCGGTTTAAACGAAATCACTGATAATTTATAGTAAAACTAATAGCTCAATCGGCACGAATTTGATATAAATAATCATAAAATTAAAATGCATAGAGTAATCATATGTTTACTACGAAAAATTTGAAAAAGTACCTAGGTTTAGCTTCATAAATCAGAAAAACGGGGCAGTCCGGGACAATGCTATCTATGTGGCGCTTAAAATAAACACCCATAGATTAACCCTACAAAATATCAAGCTGAGATCTGCCAAGACTTGGAAATTATAGAGCATGTTAGATTTCGTCACATACATTTTTTTTTAAATATTCTATTTATCTCGTTCAATATAATATTTACAAAAAAATTGCTCTTATAATATCTGATCGCCGTAATAGGCCCTTTTCTGCGACGTTAATATAATTATTCGCACCGCACAGTGGGACGGATTTCAGATTTGCGGACATAGGACTTTTTTGTTACATATAACTTTTTTATTTATGCGAATCGATAGTTCTAATAGATCTAATAGATAATAGAAAGCCGAACGACCGAATCCGAATCTCTTTGACAACGCATCCTACCTCACATAGACAACATCGCCCAAGTCCTAACTCATACGTTGTGAGAGGTAATGCACATTTTTAGTTTTAGTGTCTTACCGCTTCTATAAAGGCACGGGAACGGAACTTATAATACAATTTTCAAACTTACATAAAGCGGCTTATACACTGTGACTACAATGTAATCTATGCATCATCTGGCTAGCCTCATGTGACGGCAGCTTAACTGCGGACAGGGACTTAGGAGTTTGCACAAAGCAGGATGGTTTTCGAAAATATATGGAATGAAGAGCGAGTTTGTTTAAGAAATAATATCCCTGAAACATACCGCTGAAGTGGCAGTTGGACGGGGCACTTATTAAAAAGAACCGTTGGCAGACAACGAACTGTAGGTAAGCCCTCTCCTTGATGGACTGACTATCTGGAGAAGATCGAGAAAAGCCGCTGGACGCGAAAAGCTATGCATCAGATTCGTGGTACGTTCTTTTTTATCAGTGTTGTTGAATCAATTAATTTTTTTAATCAATTAATTAATTTAATTAATTTTAATCAGATAACATTAATCATGATTACAGTAATCATAATTAAAAAGTAATCTTAACCATGATTATTGACTTTAATCATTAATCAGTAATCATTTTCATTCATTGATTAACTTGATTATAAACCTAAATTCATCAATGTTAAAAGGAAATTATGTTAAATACGAGAAACAGATTTTTTCAGATATTTATATTAATCATTCAAAGAATCAATCATTCATCATTCATTATTTGGCCATATTATGTTTTCTTTACGGCGAGTCTATAACAACTTTGATGCATACATATGTTGCGTATTGCTTAAGCTGTTAGTGTTGGTCTTCCAATAAATTAGATAAATAAACAAGTAGTTAAATAATAGTTAATCAAACAATCAAATTAACGATTAATGATTATGATTATCATTTTAAATTTTATTATGATTAATTAATCTCAATAAAAAAAATTGATTATGATTTTTAATCATTCATTTTTAATCGTTAATCAGATTAACTTTTGGCCAACACTGCATTTTAGTCTGTCCTTGACTTTTCACAGTAGCATACTGATGTGAACTGATTAGAGTGTGATTTACCACATTCGTTGGACAACCGATGGCCATTGAAGCAAACAAGTTCTTGAGTGTAGACTGCGACTGGGCAATAGGACGCAATTGTGTCAAGATGAGTGACAATCTGCGAAAGGTCACAGTCAGAAGATTAATGGGACAAGCCACAGACAGGATAATTATTTGAATAATTTATAAAGATTTATTTCGAAAGATAAGGTAACGCCTGAGACAATTTTTTTAAAGTTCAAATACTGATGTTAATATTGCATTTAAGTAGCTAAAATAACATACCTTTATGTAAAGATAAGAAAGATATACAGGTGAAATTTTCATCACCTTCAAAATTTTAATAAAAAAATCTACGAGCCAATAAACAAAATATGATGTACTTTTTCTCTTGGTATAATACGAGTAGCCATGGTATAGTACAAAAAGTTCAAGTTATAGCACTTAGAAAATGACTGGCCAAAAATCTAAAATTTTTGGAAACGGCCTCCTCGCAACACACTTTTTACGCAATGCGCATCTCATTCATTCATAACGATACTATTCATAAGTTGTTGATTTTCCCTTCATACACAGGCTTAGGACCATAAAAATTGAAAACTATATTGCAAAAAATATTTTTGGGTGAAAACTGACCTTACATTTTTTACTCCATAGATGAGCTCTAAATACGATACTTAACGTCTATAAAAGTTTTTAATGAAAAAGTCATCCAGTATTTATTATTAAGCTGTTTATGTCTAACTTTTGTGATATACTAGACCAAAGGTAGGTTTTGGAAGAGTTATTAATAACTTATGTGATTTCATTGCCTAAGAAAAGCTCTCATCGAATAAGCTGGCAATACTGTTGATCAAAAAATTACCTATAAGTACGAGTACAGTGAATCATAAAATTAAATACTTTTATTATTTTGTTGCAGTGTCATAAAAACTAAAGAATCTTAAATAAAAAATGGAAAAGAGTAGAGTAGATACACTATTTTTATTTTTACTGACAGATAGGTAGTTCACTCAACAATATTACTTTGTCTAGCAACTTGTGATTTGAACTGCATTATTGAGAAAGTTTAGGGCTTCAGTCCATATTTTAAATGGCGAAGGAAAAGCGATCTTGCATCCTATGATGAAAGACTTAAGAGGAAACACTACGGTCGAGAGAATTGAAAAATAGATTTGTAAAATCTATTGCTGTCGCGCAGTCCCGAACGCCTCCACCGCAGAGCGCGATAGAGACAACTGCATTTTGGACCGAAAATACCTACTAAAAGCACACAAAATCAACGTTTCGTAGTCCCCCGATTCCTTTTCCAAAACTAGACCGATTTAAATACGTTTTCATTAAAAATTAAAGAAAGGCTTTGGCATTGTTCGTATATTTGCTTTTTTTCTAAAATTTATCCAAATTTGTTTTCTAAATGTTTGAACACAGCGGAAAATCTGGCGAATTTTTTAGATTTTTGGAGGCTCCTATTTCATAAATTATTTAATTTATGAAATAAAGGAAAACATAGAAACATGCTTATAGTAGCCATAGATTTTTATAATAAAAAATATTGCTCCATTATCCAGGGATGAAACAGGGGACTACGTTTGTATGGAAAAACGGCCCTTGTGTTTCCTCTTAATAGTTTCTAGGTTTGGTTTGGTATGGGGGGAAAAAAGTAGACTTAATGTAGGAATGAATTCATGCAATGCAGACCTGTTTGCACTGCAAGTTCTTACTTTAGTACTTCAAACTACCCTTACTTTAATATTATTATCATATTTTTTTGATTTTCATATAAACAAAAATTTTGGGATTCCGATTTGGAAGAAGTTTTTTTTTCTTCAAAAATTATGATATCAATTTTCCGATTACACCATAGTATTTAAATGTAACGTCTAGTTTCCGTAAGCAGAGTCGCAGGTGAAAAGCTAGTCATCAATTATTTTCCTGACAAAACGTACTATCATCTTGCAATATATCAAGCTTAAAACACCGAATATTAACACCGTTAGATTTAGTTAGCACGGCATAAAATACAATTTATTGCCTTAAGCGCTGGGCCTGCCAAAATTACCTGTGAACTACCGAACGGCTCCTTGGGGAGACACTCAGCCAATTGTTAACCTACAGTTCAAGTTTTAGGTCAGGATTATAAAACCCGTGGTGTTGGACGTAATGTTAAGGAGATAAAGGTACTGTGTCTGCGGAATTAGCCATATTATATAGCTAAGTGCAGATTCAGTTACAGGCTGCTACGACTTGCAAATGCGAGAGTTAATTAATTAATTAATTTATTTATTTATACTTACGTTATTTCTAAACAATGACCAAAAATTATGAGCCGAGTTCCGCGTGCAATATATATTTTTTGAAATTAAATATAGAAAAGTGTTGTTTTTAGACTTTATCAGGCATTTTTTTTTAATTTTTTTCTGCGTAGAACCATCTTTGTACTTCAAGGAATATTCTAAATAAATAATTTGTGAAATCGGTTCAGCTGTTCTCGAGATTTGCGCTTAGCAACACATTCAGCGATTAATTTTTATATTAATGTAATTAACAATTAAAAATAAATTACGCAAAACGCCCGATGTTCTAGTGGTTTGAATATCGGGCCGAGGTCTAGGGGTCCGGGTTCGATTCCCGGGTCGGGCAACCAAAAGTTTCAAATTTTCCAACATTGCTCGAGTTTGTGATCACCAGCGCGCATTAGGCAAGCGTGGTGATTATACCTGTACCCATCATTGCTGTGGTAACTTGAATTCAATGATGGAGGCCTTTTCCCTGCAGTGGGATGATTATAGGATGTTACTACTTACTACTACTCGTTCTATAGTGACACCTATAGGTGACTAAAGGTACCTTTAAAAGAAGAAAGTCAGCAGCATCTTATATCTATCTACCAGCACCGGTCATACTGAGGTCTCCAATTCTACTGCCTAGCGTAGCGTTCATAGAAAACTCATTTTAAAGATCAAACTGATACAGACCATGCCTTTGTGTAAAATTATCATTTACATTAATGCATCTCATTATGAGGCATTTCATTAACAAGCCTTGAAAAAACAAAAAGCTCATCACATTACTTGCCATCGAAAACCACACACACCTCATCCGAAGTTTCACGTTTCCCATTTAAAACTAAAATGGCTTGTGTAAAACGCTAGCGGTAACGTTACCATCACCGCGAACTTAACGAAATAGAATCTTTGCTCGCGTCACGACCTTTTGAAGTACAGCCTTGTGAACCTACGAATTTTGATATAACGATATTAGAAACCTTACCCACGACATCTTTACACTCAAAGGTCGTTGACTGTTAAGGGCAGGTTAGGTTTAATTGGTTCAAATTAAACTTGTTATTACCTAAAATATTTGCCTGCGTGTGACAATTAGAAAATTAATTGAGATATAATTGATTTTCCATATAACGTTCACCCTGCAAAGGATCCCTTGTAGAGTAAAATCTATTCTATGCTATTTTGTAAGACTTAGACAATCATCATACGAAATTTCATCTTAATAGGTGCAATGAACCGGTCGGTGCAGTGGTTCGGAGCTCCGCCTACTACGCAAGGGCCCAGGGTTCCATTTTTGGTCAAATCAATTGAGAATACAATTTTTCCTAATTTATTTGGGCTGGAAGAGGTAGAGGCCTCTAGTGGTAGAGAGTCTTTAGTGGTTGGGACTTGAATAGGTGGAAAAAGAAATTACTGATTAAGAACAAACTCAAATTGTTCACGCTTTCCGTCGGTTCCGCTTTTATATATTTTTTAATTTCTTGATTTATCAGTAGTTTCTTTAGTACTAATTTCACAAAGTCGTGCTAATTTACAAAATTGTCTAAACTACCTTCCACGAGAAGCGGGCCAAGGCCGCTCGTAAGCTATTAAAGTAATATCATTTAAGATGAGTTGTATTCCCCTTAATGTTTCAAAATTCCTCAACCGCCACTTTTAATGGCATCTCTAATAGAGGGCTATTATAACTTTATCCTACATTAATTACTGTTTCAAACTTGAGCGACGATTGTTCTGTTGTTGAGGTTAGGCCACTGAGATCTGCATGGTGTGAGGTAAATATGGCAAAGGCTGTGCCAATTGCCAAATCTATATATTGTCACAGGGATTTTGTCAAAGACGTGATATTATAATTTCACGTAGTGAAATTATTTACACTGATTATTGTCAATGACGACTGGTTCGTATGATTTCACGGGCTCTTATCAGTGATATTGTAATTATAATAAATCTAGGTTTATTATGAGTTGAGTTTGTGGTGTTTGAGTTTGTGGTGTAAACGAGTTCTTGAGTGGAGACCGCGTCTCGGCAAACGTAGTGTAGGACGCCCTCAGGCTAGGTGGAGTGATGATTTGCGCAAGGTGGCTGGCAGGAGCTGGATGCGAGAAGCCGAGGATCGACCTAAGTGGCGTGCAATTGGAGAGGCCTATGTCCAGCAGTGGACTGTGATAGGCTGATGATGATGATGATGAGTTTGTGGTGGGAGCCCCGCGTGTTCTGCCACACGCCATTGGAGCGTCTTTTTTAAATATCGGTGTATATTTTTGGTGTTTCTATGAGGTATTTACTTGATTATTCTAGTCAATAGCTTCGAAATAAGTGATGAGTGTGATCGTAAGCACGTGGAAGTGTTTCAATCGTCAGATACATCAAATTCAAGTGGAAGCAAGTGTGAAATTGTTGCGCGAAAAGATTTTGACACAGAGCTACGAAAGAACTGCAGTGACCATTTGGATAAAACGAAAAAACCGGAGCTCAGTTGGTTACGAAAACGGACCAATCAGCGGTCGCTCTGATAATCCAACGGCGATCTTAAACCAGTGTTATTGTCAAAATATCACTGCCTTAGTTCCACTGTATCGGTCTAGTGAAATTATAATGGCACTGAAACTAGCCCGTTAAATTGTAAGTAATGCAAACGATTGACAATAATCCGTGTAATTATAATGTCATTAGAGAAATTATAATATCATGGTTTTAACAATATCCCTGCAACATATAAAAGAAAGTCGTGTTAGTTACACCATTTGCAATTTTTGTAATTTTTAAGCTATTGCATAGCTTCTATCGCGGGCCTTGAGCGCGGGGACCGAATCCAGAAATTCCGTAACGAAAAAACCTCTCGCTCCCCACTTCGACCGGCACATCGGTGATACGGCTGTTCGACGAGGTGCGTGCGGTTTGACGAGGCGTTTGTCATTCGACGAAGTGGGTGCCGTTTAACTAAGTGGGTGCCGTTCGACGAAGTGGGTGCCGTTCGACGAGGCAGGTGCCGTTCGACAAGTTGGGTGCTGTTTGACGAGTGGGGTGCTGTTTGATGAGGTGGGTGCTGTTCGACGAGGTGGGTGCCGTTTGATGAGGTGGGTGCCGTTCGACGAGGTGGATGCCGTTTGACGGGTGGGGTGCTGTTTAACGAGGTGGGTGCTGTTTGACGAGAGGGGTGCTGTTTGGCGGGTACGCTGTTAAACGAGGTAAGTGCTGTTCAACGAGCGAGGTGCTGTTTAACGAGGTGGGTGCTGTTTGACAAGTGGGTGCTGTTTTACGAGGTGGGTGCTGTTTGACGGATGGGGTGCTGTTTAACGAGGTGGGTGCTGTTCTACGAGCGAGGTGCTGTTTAACGAGGTGGGTGCCGTTCGACGAGCGGGGTGCTGATTAACGAGGTGGGTGCTGTTCGAAAAGCGGGGGGCGTTTGCCATTCGACGAAGTAGGTGCCGTTTGACGAAGTGGGTGCCGTTCGACGAGGCAAGTGCCGTTCGAGAATTTGGATGTTGTTTGACGAGGTGGGGTGCTGTTTAACGAGGTGGGTGCCATTCGACGAAGTGGGTGCCGTTTAACTAAGTGGGTGCCGTTCGATGAAGTGGGTGCCGTTCGACGAGGTAAGTGTCGTTCGAGATGTTGGGTGTTGTTTGACGAGTGGGGTGCTGTTTGACGAGCGGGTGCTGTTTTACGAGGTGGGTGCTGTTTGACAGATGGGGTGCTGTTTAACGAGGTGGGTGCTGTTCGACGAGCGAGGTGCTGTTTAACGAGGTGGGTGCCGTTCGACGAGCGGGATGCTGATTAACGAGGTGGGTGCTGTTCGAAAAGCGGGGGGCGTTTGCCATTCGACGAAGTGGGTGCCGTTTAACTAAGTGGGTGCCGTTCCATGAAGTGGGTGCCGTTCGACGAGGTAAGTGTCGTTCGAGAAGTTGGGTGTTGTTTGACGAGTGGGGTGCTGTTTAACGAGGTGGGTGCTGTTCGACGAGCTAGGTGCTGTTTAACGAGGTGGGTGCCGTTCGACGAGCGGGGTGCTGTTTAACTAGGTGGATGCTGTTTGACGAGCGGGGTGCTGTTTAACGAGGTGGGTGCTGTTTGACGAGCGGGTGCTGTTTTACGAGGTGGGTGCTGTTTGACAGATGGGGTGCTGTTTAACGAGGTGGGTGCTGTTCGACGAGCGAGGTGCTGTTTAACGAGGTGGGTGCCGTTCGACGAGCGGGGTGCTGTTTAACTAGGTGGATGCTGTTTGACGAGCGGGGTGCTGTTTAACTAGGTGGGTGCTGTTTGACGGGTGGGTGCTGTTTAACTAGGTGGGTGCTGTTTGACGGGTGGGGTGCTGTTTAACGAGGTAGGTGCTGTTCAACGAGCGGGGTGCTGTTTAACGAGGTGGGTGCTGTTTAACGCACGCAAGCTATGCAATAGCTTTACCGCGGCAGTCTCCGAGTGCCACACGTCTTTTTGTGTTTTTGCGTTTGTCTTCGTCGGGAATAGGATAATAAGTATTAAAAACATTGAAAAGTTAACGAAATAAATTGATTTCTTTATATTTTTTTCAACTTCACCGTTTTTTATGACAATGACATTTGGGACGTCAATATCAAATTTTATTTTTCTGAGGTGATACAAAGTTTGAGGGGTTCATTATTGTGGGGAACAAGGGTTGGAACCACAAATGAAAATCTTCTCGGGTAATTCGTTACGTTTATTCGTGAAAAACCTCGTAATTGCCACGTCGTACCTACTTCACCGCCATTTCAAATCTAACTCTTGTGTCCAGTCATCCCTCCCACTCATACACCTCTCGATCTCAATCACTCGTCTTGCGTTCAAAAACCGTACAGCCATCATTCATTCGTCCAATCACCTTTCTAATCATGTCGTTCAGAAATCAATCCCACATTCGGCCATCCTGCGCAATGTCTGTCCTCAGACATTCCTTTCATTAAGTATCCTCAATCATGTATATATCGTCACCTTTCTTACAACATACATCACCGTAACATACTCGTTATATAATATTAAACAATTTACTCCTAAAACTATTTGAGTACATAAGAATCGAATTACACAGGTATTGAGTATTATAAATACGTATTGGCTTTTAACAATAGATTTAACCACACATAGAACTGACATATAAACACAATATAGCTAAAAAATTTTACAACTTCGAAGATAAAACACGTTTTAATCATTACAGTAACTCATGAGCAAATAGCAGGTAATAAACAACTGTTTACTTATCACACAATTTACCCTATACATCCATTCCTCATCTGACGGCTTAATCCATACTGAACCTCCTTTCATTACTGTTACAACTTTGCAAAGAAACTCATTGCCCAATATTAAATCATAAGGTAAGTATACAGATACAACATGAAACTGGATATCGTCATAATTATTACCATCTAGATTTATCTGAACGCTACACATTCCGAGTGACCTTACCTGCGCAAAACCTAAACCAGACATAGTTATTTTAACACTTTCGTCGTAATTAAGGGAATTTAGACTTTGGAAACACTTGATTGTCATCAGATTTAAGTCACTACCTGAATCTAACTAACGTAGTTAACGTTTTGTTACTTATTTTTACACTTTTAACCGGTCTTGAATAATTTACGTCTTGTTGATGCGGTTTGTTTACGTTTTTGATGTCGAATCTGTCACGATGACAGTTGAGTGAGTCTTTTTGTGATGTTTCATATGCGTCATACTTCGCGTCGGTCTCACATTCGTTCTTCATCATGGCGGATACGTCGTCGTCCATCTTCTCCGTCGGTAAAGCAGTACGATTCGCATACAAACTGTCGCCACCTCGCGCCGAACTGAAGTAAACTTGTTTCGATCGCCGTTCACTCCGATCGTTGCTGCCAACATAAGCACCTTCACCGTCCTCCTCCTTGCCCAATGCGACGCCATCTTGAGCTTGAGCGCTGAAGTAAACTTGCTTCGACGGAAGTTCGCTCCGAGTACGGTTGCCAACATGATGCTCGCTGCCGTATCCTGTTCGAGTTTGTTGCATTTGAGATGTTTCCGCAGCCATCTTGAAACTTCGTGGTTTACTGCAATCCGCTGACAAATGCCCAAATTCGTTACAATTGAAGCATTTTCGGCCATGATCTTTATGAGGGCACTCTGATGAAATATGACTACGCCCGCCACAGCTGTAACATCTTGTAGTAGGTCCTCTAGGGAAATTACTTGCTTTGGAATGAACGCTTGTTTTTGACTGCGCTTGCTTGTCGTGCGACTTCATCATCTCATATATTTTGAGTTTTTCTTTTAAATCTGCATATGTTGAGACGCCTAACAACATCATTTTATTTAACACGGTGTCGTCTATGCCCCGTACAATATACTTTATGGCGACGTAATCTGGGAGTTTACCGCGCTTTCCAAGGGCTTTCATTGTAAGCATGTAATCAAAGCAAGACTCACCATGTTTTTTGCGTCTAAAACTCATCATTTCGTGGATGGCTTTCGCATCCATGGTGTCCGCGAACTCTTTGGAGATTGCCGTCCGCAGCTCTTCCCATGTTTTGTATGCTTTTTCAGCCCGTAACCACAATGCCGCAGTGCCTGTAAGCGAACGCCTCGCCACCAGAAGCCGCTGAGTCTGAGACCAATCAAAAATCTCCCCATTATCCTCAATATCTTGGATCCACGATGATACTGTGTAAATACTGTCTGTCCCGCTGAATTTAGGTACCAGTTCCTCGGCAAGGTGCAACAAACCGCCGCCACGTCGTAGGCATTTTTCGTCGTCGTAATCATCGTTAAGATCTGGCTGCCTGCTGCCACGCCTGTCCTTGTCCTTGGGCATCGTTGTAGTACCTATCGTCGTCGTCGTCGTCGTCTTGTTGGTTGTCCTCGTCAACTCCTTAGTGCACGCCGTTGTCTACCACGTGCTTGCGTAAGACCACGCCGATCGATCCGACGCGATCCCCAAACCCTTGATCCCGGACGAGCCCCCAAAAGATGTGGGGAACAAGGGTTGGAACCACAAATGAAAATCTTCTCGGGTAATTCGTTACGTTTATTCGTGAAAAACCTCGTAATTGCCTCGTCGTACCTACTTCACCGCCAATTCAAATCTAACTCTTGTGTCCAGTCATCCCTCCCACTCATACACCTCTCGATCTCAATCACTCGTCTTGCGTTCAAAAACCGTACAGCCATCATTCATTCGTCCAATCACCTTTCTAATCATGTCGTTCAGAAATCAATCCCACATTATTCTCTAGATAATTTTGACTAATTTACTTGGTATGATTATGGCTGGCACTTACGAAGATGGCTTAACTTTATTTTATTATTTTTAATACTTTGGATCATTTGGATCAGCGGTAGTAAACGCTGATTCTGAGCCATGGGTCGCGGGTTCGATCCCCGCACAGTACAAATATTTGTGTGCATGAATATGTATGTTTGTACTGGCCTGGGTGTTTTCTATATATTATAAGTATGTATTTACAAAAAAAATTATACAGTAAGTTTATCGGTTAGTACACCATACGACAGGGTACTTAATAGTAGCTTAATCTGTGTGGCCCAGTGAGGCAAGTCCTAAATATTTATTTATTTATTTTATTTATTTCATTTTAGACATATTGCTTCACCCATTCAATTGTTATTTAACCGCAATATGTTAAAGTTAAAACACTGTCACAATGAGTCTATATGTTGTTTTACAAAAGTCAGTGATAGTAACATAAATCATTGTAAAACTGACGTGTATTAATATAATACAGTAAAAAAATAAGCGCTGTTAAAGTTATATTACTGATAAATAATAACGGCACTATTTTTGCATTTGAATTAATACATCTTGAACTAATCATAAAAACAAAACATACTTCTAGCCCTTCGAGCAAAAGCTGAGCTAATTCCCAAGGCTATATTTTATTAAGGCTCTTCACACAAAAAAATTGAAATACCAAGGAAAAAACGCACAAGCAAATAAAATATAACGGAATGCTTGCTTCAAATTGGATTATGAACTAGACGAGTAAAGCCGGGAGCGAGAGTTAGCTTGATAAAATAAAGAGTAAAAGAGCGTTGCCACAGCAGACATGCTTAAAGTAGGACCACATAATATGCGGCATAACGGGCTCACAAACAAAGCCCGCGTGTTCATATTCTGCGTTCAGAAATCGAATCTAGAAAAGTAGACGGCGGTATAGTAATCGGATGATAAATCGGATAGGAGGCCGTACACTGCAGCACAATGTTCCTATATTCAAATTCATCTGTCCCTATTACTCATATTGATGTCTTCAAGTATGTGAAAGAGACAGATAATATAATATATCCGTAAATACAAGCTTTCTGTTGCAGAGTAAGGCCTTTCGAATTTCAAACCTGTCCCTATTACTAATATCGATGTCTGAAAGTATCTGAAAGAGACAGATATATCCGTTAATACGAGCTTTGTGTTGCAGAGTAAGGCATCTGTTCTTTGCTCTGCAGTGGGATCCAACGCCCCCCATTGTTTTAATGTTTTAAGTACCGTACCGTTTTTGATCACCAACCTGCATTTGGCAAGCGTGGTGATTCTGCATGTACCCATTATTGCTTTAGTAACTTGATTTAAATGATGGAGGCCTTAGCTCTGCAGTGGAATGCTTCTAAGCTGTTACTTTACTCTACTTTAATTTATATTTTTTGCTTTACACAGGAATGAGTAGTATGCAGTCGCATGACTACAAAGAGGATAGATGAAGAGATTTTTACATAAATAACATGATATCGGCAAATTATTTTCAGTGAGGGCCTAATGATTTTTATCAAGTGTTAATGTTGAAGTAGGTATACTTTATCTACTTCAACTGTGTAGCTAAGTAAAGTTTTTGCCCCGCTTCTACAGTTTTTAAACATATCTGGAGCAGCTAAATGTGAGTCATTAGAGGGATTATGAAAGCCAGTTTGAAGAGATCTTTAGCGGTTATATCAACTGAAAAACAAAAATTCCGCAATGAGTATTTAGTGAGAAAAACTATCTGTTAGGTATTTGATCATCTGTATAAATTCCTATTTAATCCCTCAACCCCCAGGAGATATATATAGCGAGTATGAATGGAAATGTTGGAAGGGGAAGGCCTCGACGAACTTATCTTGATCAAATCGGGGAAGTTCTAAAGAAAGGTTAGGTCAAGAGTACCCTAAACCGGCGAGCGTGTATGAAAAGATTAATGAATGTGGATGAAGCGAAAGTAGTCTGTAAGGATCGTAGCAAGTGGAAAGATGTGGTCTCTGCCTACCCCTCCGGGAAAAAGTCGTGAGTGTATGTATGTATGTACCCCCAGGAGGCACGCGCGTGCCACGATAACAATTGATTTCAATTGTGTCTGGAATAACTCACGATCGAGGGATTAAAAATTCCTTTGAAGTACAAAATAAGCAGGATTTAAAACAATTATGCGGAATTTTTAAAAATAGTACCCAAAAATTTGATTCAGTGCAAATACTTTTTATAATGCTAAACATTACATTACAGAGTATATTGTACCCAAAGAAACTGACAAAACCCTTTATTGTTACAAAGCTTTTTTTATATTTATGTACAGATTTTTCAAACACGTTAGCTTCAATTTTAAATTAAGGATTTCATTAATACTGAAAATTCATTTGTGTTGTATGGCCGTGTGATGGCAGCTTTACAAAGAAGCTTCGAAATCTTCTAGTCGCCCTATGTGTGTTTTAAAAGAATTCAAGTTACCAAAGCAATGATGAGTATAGGGATAATCACCGCGCTTGCTAAATGCGGATTTGTGATCACAAGCTCGAGCAATGTTCGAAAATTCGAAACTCTTTGTTGCCCGATCCGGGGATTGAACCCGGGACCTCGAGATCTTAAACCGGCGTTTAAACCACTAGACCAGCGGGGCGTTACTCTGACTATGTTAAAAAACTGACAAGCCAGCCTCAATGACAAGGCACTTTTACGATTATTCCTGCCACCTGATTTCAAGATATAGAACTCTGTGAAATTTTCATTTGAAATGTTTCGTGATCCGCATTTATTAGAATAATTCCCATTACTTTTGGAATCTTATTAAGACACACGCTTACGCATGTCATCGCTAGCAAGAGTAATGTCATGCCACTAGGGTACCATAGAATGTGCAAACGTTAGGTTGACTATTTTTTTCCCGTCACAACCCTCACGACATCTCTCGATCACCTTGTTGCCACTGAGCCATCGAACCACTCATCATCCTCGGACGATGAGTCGCTCGACGGCGCAGTGACACCAGGCAGGGTTGCGGGAAGACTTGCGCATGCTACCGCGTCCCCACCAGTGATTGTTCGCCTTCGGCAAATCGAAACGTCTTCCCCGGGGAATCAGAGAACCAGGGAACGTCCTGGGATGCCAGGGACGTTCCGAGTCTGCACCTCTACATCGCTGGGTCCGGGCCTCCCGAACCCGTTCCTTGCTGGTCTCTTCGGGATGAGGTGGGACTACAGCCACTAGGGTACCAAGGGATAAAATGATGGGAAAATCTTCCCTCACATGTAATTTCGCATATGTGTGGGGAGTATTTTCGTTGTTTCTATTTTATTTGCTTAGTTTTAGATAATTAATTTACATACAAGGTATAAAGCCAAATACTCAAATCATTGTGATATTGTTGATAATTAGTAAAGGAAATACATAATCTGTAATTTATCTTGTTGACTTATAATATACTGATTTCAAAAATTATATTTTGTTTTAATTTAAAACTCAAGTCATATAAAGTGTCTTATACATAGTAGATAAGTACCTAACTAAATTAAATTTGTTGTAACGTTTTTGAAGGTGACTATACATTTATACGTCAGATTTCATGATCGAGCGAGTTGACGCCAAGAAAAGTGCCAAATCGCGCGCGCTCGCGAGTTTCGCGCTCGCCAGTTGACGATTAAGTCGGAGGCTGAAGCTGACATTAAACATAGTACAAAATTTATCGTAAAATAAATTTCAATAGTCTTTCTAAATAATATTAAATAGCATAAGTTATCCTTGTAGTCACTTTGAAAACGATGTCATTTGACCATTCAATTGAGAAACCAAAGGAAACCCTTTGGGGATTATTAATAACCGGCCAAGTGCGGGTCGGACTCGCGCACGAAGGGTTCCGTACCATAAAGGCAAAAAAAACGTGTTTGTTGTATAATGGGAGCCTCCCTTAAATATTTATTTTATTTTGTTTTTAGTAGGTATATTTTGTTGTTATTGCGGCAACAGAAATACATAATTTCTGTTGTACAAAATTTCAACAGTCTAGCTACCGCAGCTCTTGAGATACAGCCTGGTGACAAGGCGACGGACAGACGGACAGACGGACCCGTTTTTAGCCTTTGGGTATGGAACTCTAAAAAATTACGTTCTAAAACTTACAAGACACCGTCGAAATGTAAGACGTATTCTTCCTAACAAAATAAAATTGTCACCAATTGGAAATCAGTGAACCTACCTCAACAAGCCTCGCTCCCACTTGACTGATTTATTTTCTCATCCATCCCCCACTTCCCACACCCCCCAGGTAGTAAAACAGACAGCTGTTGGTTAGACCGTAAAGTTTTTACGGCACCGCGGTTATACAAGGAAAAACAAAAGCCTTTTTAAAGTACTGAACGTTGGCAAAAAGATTGGATCGTACCTGCTGATAGTATAACAAAAGCGGAGCTTGAAATCTTCAATATGCTTTATATTTTATATAGCGGCCCGTCCCGGCTTCGTACTGGTGGAAATAAGATTTTTTCTTATAAGGATCCCTAATTTTTTCAAGCAATGAATGGTAAACATAATGGTAATGTTATGTCACTCAGGGTAAATGTAATTTTTTAACGGTGAAAGAATTTTTGAAATCGGCATAGTAGTTATTGAGTTTATGTAATTACAAACATACACACACACAAAAATACAAATTTTTCCTCTTTCTATTATTAGTGTCGATAGTGTAGACTGAGCCCAGCCTGCAGTTTTAGAAATTAAGTGAAACAGTTTTTCGTTTAGCCTCTTTATAATAATATGGGTTTGGTTTAATTCAGATTTATGTATGCGTATTCACGTACAATAATTGAAGTTCGATCGTTGCCTCCGCCTATTCACCTATTATTTTGAAATTTAGTTTGAGCGGAAGCAGATACAGTACAATTTTTACAAACATCAGTCTAAGAAATAATGTATATTTTTGCATATTTTCTTAAACAACAAAAACTTGGGATTTATTTGGTAGGTTTGTAATGGCAACATTAAATATTAATAATTGACAAGTCGCTGAGTTGCTATCCTATCGAGTTATTGTTCTATCGAAATGACACGTAAATACGGATTTATGACTGTTTTTCAATAGAACGACTTCTGAACGGTTGCTACAATTAGGGCTCAGGACTCTGACGTGACTTGTATTTGATCTTGCTGAAGCACTAATTGAACTACTAACCCCTTTCATAACCAAGCCAATTTAATAAAAAAACATTATTTAATATACTCCACCTAAAAACAAACACGGTACCCTTGCGTATTAACCGAGCCACCGCACCACTAAGTGGTGATGGGAACTACCTTCTAGTGGTCCACCCTGGGCAACGGCATCTTTGGTTTTCTGACCAATGATGACGGATAACAGATCCCTCTGCGGTGGTAGGCTTCGTAAGAGGCCGCCTGGATGCTACCACCCTCCTGCCGGAGTCCAGCGCCAAACAGTTTTTCTGTGTTCCGCTGGTGTGTGGGAGAACCAGTGCCACTTTCTAGGTAAGCTCGCTCCATCTTAGGCTTCTGCTTAGCCGTAGAATTAAGTATGTAGTCAAGAGCAAGCCCATTGATTATGAAATAAAATAATAAGTACACCAACTGAGTCGTCAAAATAAATTTCATACTTTTACTTATTAGATCTAAAAGTAACACAAACTGCACTACTTCATTTTGTGTCTTTTATTTGCCACTAGCTGACCCGGCAAACGTTGTTTTGCCATAAAAATGATTAAATTACTAAAATGGCTAACAAAAAATAGGGGTTGGTGGTAAAAGGGTAAAAATTTAGGTTTTATATTTTATAAAATTTTAATATTTTACTACCCTACCCTACCCCTACCCTACCCCTACCCTACCCCTACCCTACCCCTACCCTACCCCTACCCTACCCCTACCCTACCCCTGCCCTACCCCTACCCTACCCCTACCCTACCCCTACCCTACCCTACCCCTACCCTACCCTACCCCTACCCTACCCCTACCCCTACTCTACCCCTACCCTACCCCTACCCTACCCCTACCCCTACTCTACCCCTACCCTACCCCTACCCTACCCCTACCCTACCCTATCCTACCCTACCCTACCCCTACCCTACCCTACCCCTACCCTACCCCTACCCTACCCCTACCCCTACCCCTACCCTACCCCTACCCTACCCCTAACCTACCCTACCCTACCCTACACATACCCTACCCCTACCCTACCCCCAAAAATTGTGAATCTAAACCATTCCCAGATCCCCTTGAAAACACACAAAATATTTCATCAAAATCGGACCAGTCGTTTGAGAGAAGTTCAGTGACATACACACTCACAGAAGAATTATATATATTCCGGTGTACTTCATATCACCTGATCCTAACATCATTAAAACTGACTTAATGGCTCAAAAATTTGATGTAGAGCATTTTATATGGGAATATGAAATTAACGTTTTTACTATCTTCCTCGCAATTTTTCCATGTTTTCTCACCTTTTAAACCTTCCCTGGACTACGACAAACATTTCAAAACCAAAATCAGCTTAATCGGCCCAGCCGTTCTCGAGTTTTAGCGAGACTAACGAACAGCAATTGATTTTTATATATATAGATAGATTAAGCGTTGCTGCTGAGGTATTATCTAATACAATAGTATTCTGATTATGGTTCAGTAGAACTCGGCAATGCGAGCGCAGTATAATTTAGACCTAGTGGTGTTAAAATGGTACAACCCACAATGCTGACAATTTCAAGTTATGTACAGAAGATGCATCTCTAGAATCTCTACAGATTTAGAGTAGAGTTCACCAAGAGACGTTTAAATTTTAAACAGCGTTTAAAATATTATTTGACATATTTTGTATAGGAATTGTGTCAAATTAATCGTCACTCTACGTTTACCGGCTGTTTAAGAATTGGTGATCTCGGGTCTAAATGGTTTGAAAGTGTGTGATATAGGCAGAACTGTTTTTGTGTTTCATTTACCGACGTACTACCTGACTTAGCAAGTTTCGCTTTGCCGTAGAATTTATGCCCTATTGTGTAACTTTTTAACGAAATTTGTGAATTTAAACACATAATTATTCTAAAATCACCCAATTTGACTACACAATAAAATAAAGAAAAAACACTCCATGTTTTTAAAATTTAATCAAACTCAACAGCTACTGTACTAATTTAATTAATAGTTTCTACACTTCAGACTACCATAAAGTTGTAATATGAAGTATGGACTATATGAACTAGGAATAGCAACTTGTTTTAGGTTCACTAAAATAAGCCAAGATGAGTGATTAATATTCTTTGTAGTTTTTATCATGTCATAAAAGAACTGATTACTTGTTTAGTTATCAATGGAATAGAAATCTCCTCAATTAAATGTATTTAGCAGATTTTATTTTTCGCAAAGTATTCTGCTATTTAGGTGGATACAAATCCACTAATTCTTTTAAAAAAAAGTAATCTAGAAACACATTTATAAATCAGTATATAAACTTGAAAAATTAAAAAAAAATATATATATTTTTCAAGTTTATATACTGATATTATAAGTGCAATTAAGTTGCTAAAATATCAAATAAAGTATATAAATAGCTGTTTCATCTTAACTGACTGTCAAACATCTGCAAAGATGTTTCTTTCGGGTGTTAAGGGTGCAAACTCCTAACATTTGATGAAGCATCGCTGGCTCACAGCGTAATAGAGCAAGAGCCCGTGAACCCCAGACCTTCGTTATTTTATAAAAGCTGAAAGTTTGTCAGCGCATGCTCCCAACACAGGTAAGAACGATGGACTATTATGAAGTTTGGGTTACCGTGGCTTTGGCAGGTAAACGGTACTAAAGGTGTGTAAAATACCGATCTAAATTCATCAAATAATAAAGTGTGATTTTTTGGTATTACCTTCAGAATATTATTAAAAATCACGTTATTGATTGCCAGACACTTAACATCGTGGCAACCCCTTGCCAGACACCCCTAATGTTCATGAAATTATAATTCTACTTATGTTATAGTATAAAAGCTGATTTTTATATATAATACTTAGGTAATAATTAGATGATGTTTCTTCATCAGCCAGACATTTTTGATAGTTCCAACCCCTTGCCAGACAATGATGTAGGGTCGCTGTAGGAGCGAGCGTGAGACAGTATATGTATGGTGGGTGCGAGTGAGATGGCGTGAGTGATTTCTACAGAAACTGACGAAGAAGAAGAAGACGACGATATGGAATGGAGTAACAGTGACGAAGAAAATGATAACATTGATTATAATGATGATAATGAATAAAATAATATTTTCTTTAGTACACTTTAATAATAATCTGTAATGTCATCAATCAATTTTTTTATGCTTTATAATAACTTGTAATGTTATTAATATATTTTTAATTAAATTTTTGAGTATTATTTATTTGGTTTTTTTTTATAATCTGTTATTGAGAGATCGCGATAGACCTATCTCGCCGTCTCACTCGCACCCACCATACATATACTGTCTCACGCTCGCTCTTACAGCGACCCTACACAATTGTCTGGCAAGGGGTTGGAACTATCAAAAATGTCTGGCTGATGAGGAAACATCATCTAATTATTACCTAAGTATTATATATAAAAATCAGCTTTTATACTATAACATAAGTAGAATTATAATTTCATGAACATTAGGGGTGTCTGGCAAGGGGTTGCCACGATGTTAAGTGTCTGGCAATCAATAACGTGATTTTTAATAATATTCTGAAGGTAATACCAAAAAATCACACTTTATTATTTGATGAATTTAGATCGGTATTTTACACACCTTTAGTACCGTTTACCTGCCAAAGCCACGGTAACCCAAACTTCATAATAGTCCATCGTTCTTACCTGTGTTGGGAGCATGCGCTGACAAACTTTCAGCTTTTATAAAATAACGAAGGTCTGGGGTTCACGGGCTCTTGCTCTATTGCTAAAATATCAAATAAAGTACATTTATAAATGATGAAATTCGCACATAAACACAAAATAGCCGTTCGTTAGCTTATTTACGTTTTGACACAACTAGATCCAATTGGTAGAAGGGTGAAACACTAAGGTCGAGAGAATTAAAAAATAGGTATTTGTAAAATCTATTGCTGTCACGCAGTCCCTAACACCTCCCCCGCAGAGCGTGATTGAGACAACTGCATCTTGGACCGAAAATACCTACTAAAAGCACACAAAATCAACGTTTCGTAGTCCCCGATTCCTTTTCCAAAACTAGATCGATTTAAATACTTTTTTCATTAAAAATTAAAGAAAGGTTTTGGCCATGTTCGTATATATTTTTTTTAAAGTTTAGCCAAATTTGTTTTCTAGATGTTTGAACTTTGTTTGAATTTTTTAGATGTTTGAAGGCTCATATCTCTTTTATTAATTAATTAAAAAAAAGGAAAACATAAAAACATGCTAATAGTGGCCATAGATTTATATAATAAAAATTATTGCTATACTGGCATTATCCCGGGAGGAAACAGGGGACTACGTTTGTATGGAAAAACGGCCTCTGTGTTTCCTCTTAATATCAGATGTAATCAAGCCGTAAGGTCTCTAACTAGATGTGACGACAAATATCAAGCGAAATAAGATGAACATTGTATCAAATAAGATAGTTTGTCTTAGTTTTTCCTCCTTTCATCTCTTTATAGATAAGATCAGTGTTATCAAAATCTCAAACACTAAACCTTGATCACATCAACATCATTGGTATCGTCAGCCTAAATCAGTCCACAGTTAAACACATTTCTCTCTTAAACTAGGATTTTGCCATAATCGCCATGATTTCTAGGCGGGTTAGCGATTACTGTTTGGCCAACGATGGAGAAGAACTCCATAAAAAAACTTGAGAGGTGTCAAGGGACACCCGGATGGAACGAAGTTCATTTTTAGTGAAGGAATTGTAATAAAATTTTGTTTTATTTTAAATTTATTTTTAATTCTCTCTCTCCCTCTCCCTCCCCCTTCTCTCCCCCTCTCCCCTCTCTCGATCTCCCTCTCCGTCTCCCTGTCCCTCTTCCTTTCCCTCTCTTCCTCCCTCTCTCCCTTTCTCTCTCTCACTCTCTCTCGCCGCACGGCTTACAACTATAGCAAAAAGTGTCGGTGAAAAAGTGTCGTTACAATTTCCGTCTAGCCCCCTTTCGCAACGCGCGATATGGAACTTCGTTCCAAAAAGAGAGACCGGTGCTCAACAGTGAGCGAAATGGGTTGTTAAGTACTTTACAACGAAGGAAAACAAAACTTGGTTCTCATTTTCTATTAGCTGAACTACTTATGTCACTTCTAACGACCCCCACAGGACAAGAAAGAGTGGAGACAAGAAAATATAGATAAAAGGTAAAAATATTTAAAAAATCTTTTGTCCACCCGTGAAAAGCCGGGTTTTCGGTTTCAGTTAAACCGGGCAGAATTTGGCAAGCGCTGAGGGCGCTCAGCCTAGGTCCGCCACGCTAGCGGTCTCCCGGTGCGGCCTCAGGTTCGCTCGCACCGGGGCCCATACTAGCGGGCGTGATCGGGCCAGTGTGGGGCACCCTACCAAATGGCGAACCCACCGGTGGTGGCGCCGCCGAAACCGGAGATGCCGTGGCATGCCGCATCACGGTCGGGCTCCATGCAAAGCCGGGACAAGCCGCTAGTTTTAAATAAACATAGTCGTCGGAGTCATGAGCACTTAGTTATATCATAGACTAAAATAAAAACTACGAAAATATTTCTTTAGTCTACTATGAAAACGTCAATCATCCCGTCTGCTCAGATAATTCATTTTCATTACAAATTGGGATCAGTTTTACTGGAATTGGATATCAGAGTGATAGATGGCATATAAGAATGACACGAGTAGATCGATTTTAATTCGATTCTCGGATGAATCGAGCAAATAATTTTGTTTATGGATATTGCGTTGAAGTATCCGTATAATGTTTTGGTACCATGCTATGTATGAATGCATTCATTTCTATGTGAAATAGTATTCATGTTGACTTTTGCATCAACGTCAAATTTTTTTTAAATTTTTTTTTTCCATTTGCATGACGACATGATTTGGTCAGGTTATAAAGTTGAGGACAGCTGTTTTAGGCGTCATTTTCAGGTACGTGGCTTACGCCCCCAGTGGTAGCACCCGGTCAGTTTAATTGATTTTGAAGATTTTTTTTTAACCAAATGTACTGGCAGACATAAAAGGCATAAATTGTAATACATATATTTATTCTAAAGATTTTTATTAGAAATGCTTTTACTTAGTTGTTAGTAAAAAAAAACTCTTAAATATTTCGAATCATATATTAGGGGTTAAAGTATGAAATGCCGTTTTGTATGGACGAAATCAGGAAAAGTAATTTTTCCATACTAAAAATTTTTTAGTTTTATTTAAAACGCCTGAACCGTTTTCGATGCAATTAAAGGTGAAAGTTATCTAACTTTCACCTTTAGCTTTATAACTATCTAGTTATAAAGCTACGCATTATAGTATTAAATACTATAATGCGTAGCTTTTCAGAAATTCAAAATTTGAATTTCTGAAAATCAAAGTATATAATACAAATATACTTAATTGAAGCAAGGTCAGCTGGCACATTGTAAGGGGTCTTTTCTTTTGAAGTAACAGGCACTAGTATTGCATTTTTTTTTAATCAAAAGTTATTTTATTTAGTTTTTGATACAATACAAAAAGAATTACGCAATAATACGACTATGCTCAAGAGCTATAATAAAAATAAAAAGTGGGAAAATAATCGGCAATTTCATACTTTAACCCCTATTATTTATTTAAAACGGTAACCTACCCTAGTAAAAATTGGTATTTCAATCACAGTTTTTATTGCTCATATTAAGAAAGTTGCTTCATATTCTAATAATTGGTTTCAAAAAGTAGTGTTAAACTAAACTTTAAGTTTAAAATTTTCTTCTGAAATTTGTGAAAAAAATAATTAAAAAACAATAAATCACTAAACTTAAACAAAATTATTTTCACCACTTTTAACACATCATAATATTTAAAACTATGTAGTTTAAAATATATATTTTAGTTAAGGCACACTTTTGACATTACCTGCACTACGTAAAAAAGCACAAAAAAAAAGAATCATAAAATTATTAGATTCGGGCGCTACGACTACGGGTGCATACTCCACTGGGGGCGTAAGCCACGGACCCGAAAATGACGCCTAAAACAGCTGTCCTCAACTTTATAACCTGACCAAATCATGTCGTCATGCAAATGGAAAAATAAAATTTATAAAAAAAACTTTGACGTTGATGCAAAAGTCAACCTGTATATTATTTCACATAGAAATGAATGCATTCATACATAGCATGGATACCAAATTACCCTCATTTTCGCATCGGACTGATTATCTAGTTCTAATTATTTATATCGATGAATGTTAATGGTCTGGTTCCGTAACTGACTAACTTACATCATAATACAGGGTGTTAGGTAAATGCTATATCAAGCCGAAACTTACGTATGTTAACGTAATCTATAATATATAAAAATGAATCCCTATTTCCCTTGGTCATCGCATCACGCGTGAACGGCTGGACCGATTTCGCTAATTCTTTTTTTGTTTTGTTTGTCATTGTCAGAAGAATGTTCTTATGAAAGAAAAAAATAAGAAAATTGCTGGAAAATTAGAAAATTTAAGAAAACTTAATCACTATACTATATGATTTGTAATGTAACCTTAGCGCTTTTGATAATTTAAACTTTTTGAATGTAACATTAGGGCGTTTGACATAACAATGATAGAATGCGTGCTGCAAACGGTTACAATTTTGCAATGTCGATAAATAAATTTGTGTCTGATGTATTTTTTAAATTAATTACCACTTCATAATTAAGACAGGACAACGTCTGTCGGGTCAGCTAGTATGCTTATAAATACTATGGTAAAGTCAGAAAATAGTTACGATCATTTTTGAAAAAAAAAATTGCTTAAAAATCGGAATCTTAAAAAAATATATACAGGGTGAAATTTTAACCACCTTCCAAATTTTAATATATCAATCTACGAGACAAAAAACAAATGACGTATTTTTTCTTTTGGTATAGCCCAGTACAAAAATGTCAAGATAAAGCACTTAGAAAATGTTCGTCAAAAATCTAAAATGTTTGATACGGCCGCCTAGCAACACTTTTTTTACCCAACACACATCACATTCATTAATTACGATACTAATCATAAGTTTTTGATATTCCCTTTATACCTAAACAGGCCTAAAACTGTAAAAATTTAAAACTGTATTGCGAAAAATATTTTCGGGTGAAAACTTGATTTACATTTTTACTTCATAAATGGGCTCTAAATGCGATACTGAATGCCCACAAAAATTTTGGAAAGTAGTTAAAATTTCATCCTGTATATGTTTGTACCTAATTATCGAAAAGAAATTATGACGATATAAAATGTCTGACTTCTCTATACTATCTATATACATTATATGTTAACATTGGCTAGTTTTGGCTTTTTATACCACTTATCTAAAATATGTATACATGTTATACAGGTTGAAATTTTAACCACTTTCCAAAATTTCTATAGGTGTTCCGTATCGTATTTAGAGCCCATTTATGAAGTAAAAAATGTAAATCAAGCTATCACCCGAAAATATTTTTCGCAATATAGTTGTCAATTTTTACGGTCCCAGGCCTGATAACGTATTAATAGTATCGTATCGTATCGATTTTCTGTGGTCATTTTCTAAGTGCTTTATCTTGACATTTTTGTACTGGGCTATACCAAAAGAAAAAATACGTCATTTGTTTTTTGTCTCGTAGATTGATATATTGAAATTTGGAAGGTGGTTAAAATTTCAACCTGTATATTATATAAAATTACCTGTCAAATTGCGTACCAGCTCTTTTTGACGTCGGCTGCGAAGTAACGACGACACAAACATATAATTTCTACACCTATAAAAATACAGTATATATAACATTGTCAAAGAAAACTTCTCGGCGAAGGCAATCGTTAAAAACTTCAATCGGAGCAGTAACAAAGTAACTTTACTGTATTATTCGCGACAATTTACTCCTTAAAATGTTACCGAGTGAAGAGAAAATGATATTTTCCAATAATAATATCTACAGGTGAAATTTTAACTACTTTCCAAAATTTTTATTGGCGTTCAGTATTGTACTTAGAGCCTATTTATGAAGTAATAAATAAATAAATATTTAAGACATGCCTCAATGGGCCACACTGAGCCATCTAGTCCCAAATTAAGGTACTATTAAGTAAGGTAATTAACCGATAATCTTACTTATATACATTTTTTTTGTAAATATCTAAATATATAAAAATGAAAACTGATTTAATGACTGACTGACTGACTGACTGACAGACATATCAACGCACAGCCCAAACTACTGGGATTTAAAATCTGAAAATTTTCACCGTGCTTCCTTTTATAGTGTAGGTGAGCACTAAGAAAGGAATTTTGGAAATTCCGCCTCTAAGGGGGTAAAAAGGGCCCCACAAGTTTGTATGAAACTCCGTCAGTTTTGAAGCTAAGTCGATGAAAATTGGTATCCAGCTACCTGATTAAATATTAAGAATGACGTCTTTCAGGATTTTTGAAAATTTAATCTTTAAGGGGATAAAAAATAGGGGCAAAGTTTGTTCAGTTCCGCGTCATATCCATACTCTTTACATATTTGTACTCTGACTTTACTTAGTTTGTTATGACATTCAATGTGTCAATCAGAAAATAAATAGGTAATTTCTTACAAACAGAATAGTATTATTTTAGAATTTAATAATTGGCGCTGAAATGGATGAATTAACTGAATTGAAACGTGTAGAACTTCAATTAAAGGCTGCATTACAAAATTCGGCAGCCAGATACAAAACCTACGAGAAATTTCTGATTATGAATTAAAATTAGTGAGTCTGATCAGCTGGTGAAGTGACAAATGAACAAATTTACCAAGAATAATTTGGAAGAGATACGACTACAAATAATATTACTGATGACCCACAGTTGGAAACTGAGATTGAAGAAAAAAATAACCTTCAGGGTATTACAACACAGCTTAAACTAAAACTGCAGAGTTTGAATTCGATAGTACGAAACAATTCCATGTATGCAGAAGGTACTGAGGAGCAAAGGTCGGTCACAAACAAATCTTAGGACATCTAAATTGAACTCAGTACCATTAGACAAGGACGAAACATTCAAAAACATCATTAAACGGTTGGATACGTACTTAAAAATGAACAGATGTGATGATATCGATACAAGGAAATACACGTCAATCATACATCTTTGAGCCCAGAATTACATCAGAAAACGTATTATATTATATTTTTGTGCTCCACGGGATCCTTGTGAGTTAGAATTTGAAGAGTTGGATAAAATTCAGTTAGTAAATTACCTATCAACAACTCAAAATTGGACAGATTACTAGAAGATTTAACAATGGTGTTTGACGGAACTCTTGTTTGAATATCAAACTACAAAGCTCAATTAGTGCTTCAAGAAAATGTGACACCAATTTTCATCTAGCCGCGACGTATTCCATATGCCCTGAAGGCAAACTTGACGAAGAAATAAGGAGGCTATGTAACGAAAAGGCAAAACTTGAAAATTCCTATTGGATGTCTTATGTATATGTATATTGGTACATATTTAGAAAATAAATATCGGTACTTACCATAAGAATGGTATTATTTAGAACTTAATAATCTTTAGGGTTCCGTACTCAAAGGGTAAAAACGGAACCCTATTACTAAGACTTCGCTGTCTGTTCGACTGTCCGTCTGCCTGTCACCAGGCTGTATCTCAAGAGCCGCGATAGCTAGACAGTTGACACTTTCACAAATTATGTATTTTTGCTACCATTGCGGTAATAACAACAAATACTAAAAACAAAATAAAACAAATATTGAAGGGACAAAAAAAATCAAAAGATTTTTTTGTGCTTTTTGGTTCGATATTAATAATGGCAACAGGCACATAATGGCACTTCAAATATTCCCAAAACACTCAGTTATATTTCTAACTTTAATAATCAATAATTAAATTAATATTTAAGGGAGGTTCCCACACAAAAAAATCAATTTTTTGCTTATTTTTGCTTCATATCAATAAATGGTAACAGGTAGGCATTACATTAACTAAATTAATGTAGGTACCTAATGTTGTTTTCGTAGTCAATGGTACGGAACCCTTCGTGCGCGAGTCCGACTTGCACTTGGCCGATTTTTGTTTATACGGTAGAGACAAATGTTGGGAAATAGAAAAAAGTGTATAGAATTACACTGTTGTACCTTATGACATTATCAACTATATTAAGCAGTACAAAAATAATTCCTAAACTGGGCATAGACCCGTATCTCAGGCAGGAAAAGGTAACAGGTGTGTTGCAACAACACTAAGCAGCTGACTGGTGGATTAAATCAATATAGACTGGTAGACCATTTGACAAGCTTCCATTTAAAAGATAATTTGATAAACGATTACGATTTATTTTTTCTAGGACGCACCGCTTTTGGGGGCCTGGCAAAGTTTGTTTAGTGAAACTGCCTTTCTAACGCATCCAAATTATCTATTTATTTAATATCCTCCATATTTAAAAAAATACACTTTTAAAACATGAAAATAAAACGTTGAAAAAAAATCACTTCACTTCATAATTATTCCGTGTTGTTTAACTTAGGAATAGCTACCACCACGCACCCACTAATGACCAAGCAGCAGTAATTAATGATGTTTTGCTGACATCATTTGAAGCTGAAGAAATATAAAAATTTATAGACACAGTGGTCAGTACAGTCGAATCAGTTCTCTATCCTGTCAAGTTTCTGAACACTTTTTATCCTACTGATCATCCTCTACCATTCATGCCTCGAACCTACATCCCACATGAAAGTTTTGTGAAACTACGTCAGCTTTTTGGTATAAATTTTGTTATGTTGTTTATAAGGATTTTTTTATAATTAAATATTTGAGGGGGTGAAAAATGGTTGAAAATTTTGTGGTTAATTATTTGTGTTTAACATCATATTGAGGTACTTGAAACTTCGTTTATCGATCATGAAGGGAGAATGACATAGGACTGGCTTTTTCAGAGCTATACACCGATGCTGGTACTACACTGGTCTTCTGTCCAAACGTAGTATGCAAGCAAATTGTCTTTGTAAAATCGCCTTTTTAACGCTTATGGATCGAGAAAAATGGTAACCTACTTGGTTGGAAATTAAGAATGTGGTTTTTTACACAGGGCCACTTCTTCCAGGGCTCTACGCCAGTGTTGATCATATTCGAATAAAGCCTTGCAAGCTGCTTTGAATGGTTTGTTGTACTACAGCGTTGACAGTTTTGAAAGTTTCAAATGATATTGTACTTCAGATTTCATGTAAATGCAAACAGATGTGGTGCGAGCTCGCTTGGACCACGGTTCGCTAGGAGAACTAACACCGGATCCCTAAATAGTTTAAATCGGCCCCTTTCATCCAACTATTGTATCAACGGGCCCCGGTAAGTCGGCAACGACGTATCGGCTCCCACTAAGTGCCCACCACCACCTCGCCCGAGATGGGCACCTTCGGCACCGTAGGCAAAGGAACTGGAGGAAAAGAGTGGAGGAGAGGGGGGTGAGTCGTGACGAAAACTTTGTAACAGATCAAAACCTACGCGTGCGAAGCCGCGGGCATCAGCTAGTATACTTATGAAATGAAATGAAATGAAATGAAAAGATTTATTTCTAAGAAAGTGGTGGTATAAGATCTTATTATAAATAGTTCAGCACATTCTGCTACTAATAGCGTAGAAATATTCATTTATAATAAGTTCTATATCATTAGTAGAACCATGCATTAGACTCGCAGACAAAGAAATATATAAAAAACACCCAGACCAGTACAAACAGACATGTTCAAGCACACAAATATTTGTACTGTGCGGGGATCGAACCCGCGACCCATGGCTCAGAAGCAGCGTTAACTACCCCTGATCCAAATGGTCGTCTGAAGATGACAATGAAGTAAAAAATGTAAATCCAGTTTTCGCCCCAAAATATTTTTCGGAATATAGTTTTCAAATTTTACGGTCCTAGGCCTGTTAAGGTAGAAAAGGAAAATCAAAAACTTATGATTAGTATTGTTATGACTGAATGAGATCCGCATCGCGTAAAAAAAGTGTTGCTAGGCGGCCGTATTAAAAATTTTTGACTTTTGGCGGACACTTTCTAAGTGCTTCATCTTGAAATTTTTGTACTGGCTATACAAAAAGAAAAAATACGTCATTTGTTTTTCATCTCGTTGATTGATATTAAAATTTGGAAGGTGGTTAAAATTTCATCCTGTATACTAGTAGCTTTTTGCACGCGGCACTGCTCTTAACTACACGTTATACGGGCGGAAACCAGTGCCAACAGTCGAATACTAAAAAAAATCAGTGCTTCCTAAAGGTCTACTCTATCTTTATACCAAATTTTAACAAAATCGGTTGATTAGTTTAGGCGTAAAAGCGTAATACACAGACATACAAAGTTACCGCATTTACAATATTAGTGGAGATACTGTTTTCTTGAGTTTACGCGAACAGTAGGTATACATTGAAATGTATTAGTGAAGATTATAATACATAGTACACAGTATTTGTGATAATTATGATACATTAACTACCATTTGGATCAGCGGTAGTAAACGCTGCTTCTGAGCCATGGGTCGCGGGTTCGATCCCCGCACAGTGCAAATATTTGTGTGCATGAACATGTCGGGTTTGTACTGGTCTGGGTGTTTTCTATGTATTATAAGTATGTATTTACAAAAAAAAAGTATATAAGTAAGTTTATCGGTTGTTTAGTACCCCATACGACAGGGTACTTAATAGTAGCTTAATTTGGGACTAGATGGCTCTGTGTGGCCCAGTGAGGCATGTCCTAAATATTATTATTATTATTATACATGAGATAATGAATAGAGTAATAAAAATAAAAATAAAAATATTTACACAACAAAGCCTATACTACTTACATGTAATTAAACAGAAATTGAGATAATTGAGTTTTATAATTTTTAGTGTATACCTACTCAACTATTAGTTATAACTATTATTACTAGCCAATTTCAGTCCACTGCTGGACACCAAGCTTCTTTAAAAGGAGAATGTTTCCATGACCGCCATGCTTGGCACGCTGGTTGATGATATCATTTTTTTTTTAATTTATTCGGGAAAACAAACAGTTTTACAAAATGTATTGAAAAATAATTCTTATTAACTAATTATTTCTATGTGTGAAACCCACATCGTAATCCACAGATTGACATAAGCAATGGTAGAGCGAAGTCGCTTCTGCTTGTTATCTTTTGACAGTTCTCGTTCAGTCTCCAACGACACTTACTGGAAGAGAATGGACGGTGCTCTTTTAGAGTGCCAGAACAGTCCAAACAAAGGCTGTGGGTTCGTGTGCCACTTGAGACGGTTGAAAATTGTTTATTCAATGAATTTCATTTTCAAAATTTATAAAATTTATGTTTGCAAAATTTTACTCAGTAACATATAACACTAGATATATATTGTTAATTTTAAGAAACAGATTTGTAGTGCCGGCTCTATGGGTGTCGTAAGAGGTGACTAAAGGAGTACTGCCATGAGGAGACGGCGTTTTTTCTGCACCATTGGTCAAGCTGTCGTCGCCAACCGTGTAAAAAACACGCCAATTATGGCAAATTTCTTCTTTTGGAGAGGCCTAGGCTGTGTCTAGCAGTGGATATAGACTGATGATGACGATGGTGATGAAACAAGAATCCCTAGCTTTATGTATGGATAAAGTTTTTTGTCAAAGTCCGCCATCATGATTTCAACCCTACAGATATTATCATAATCAAATTATTTCAGAAAAGGTAACCGTACTGCAAAATGAAACAATTAGTAAAATACAAAGATAAAACAAATTCGACTTCAACTCAAAAGTTACGCTTAGGGACGCTGATACACGACTTGTAAAAGCTCTAGATCTCAACAACCTTAATCCTAAACAAAGTTTGAACAACTTAAACAAATTGTTTCCAATTACTGAAAAATCTATCTTAATTACCCAAAGTTATCTATTATTAGCTTTTGAAATGCGATTTTATATCTCCAATAGTTGAAAGCTGCGCCGTCCCGGGCGCGACACTAGCGCCGCGACGGCTTTCAGCCGCAGTTACCCTCCGTCTGCCATTACGTTCGCACTCGCTCGGTCGTGCTAGGAAATCGTAATACATCGATTTGAAAACTGTGCATGTGTTGTGTTTGTGTGTGTGTTTGTGCAGTGCCGTGCTAAGGATTGATCGAATGTAAGTGAATTTTGAGGTAACTTACTGTTTTTAAACTTAATACTGAGTACGTTCGCGTAATCAGAGCTAAATGGTCGTTGAATTATGAAGTTATATTTCGAGGTGGAAACGTTTACCGTCAACAATAATTGTTTCGAGACTAATTACAGGGGTGATGTTGCAAATGAGAAGTTAACGGTAATATGTATAAATTAATGGTTTGGAGTGTGATTATTTTAACGGAAAGTATTGTAGATTTGATTAAAATTTTGTTTAGGTTTCGGCAGTTATTTTATGAGCAATAGATAAATTTTGTTCGATGAAAATATTTGAGTAAACAAAATCTAACTTTACGGATAGTAAGAGTTTTTTTTTAATAACAGATGGATTTATGAGATGATATATATGGATAATTATTTAATCAATTCTAAATTAATATAAATTTAATAGAATTATTCTTCAAGTTTTAGAAACTTTGATAAATAAGAAATATAAATTTAATATTTTTATATTATAAAGCTTTCAATAATGTTAGTTCGTCCAATGGGTACAAACTATATATTAAAAAAAACAGCTATTCCTGAGTAAATTACTTAGTATATCTTTCGCGTCTGCTAAAGCGTACTACAAATGTTTTTTTAATGCATAAATAAAATACAAAATATCGCTGATACCTTAATTTAAGATCGATAAACAGCAGTTTGTTTTCTAAATTAATATTAAAAATACAATAACCATACATCAAAGTAATAAGATTTAAGTGATTTAAAAAAGATCTCAGATCGCAAGGGCCGTCTTGGCCCTACTATATTTTTTTATTATGTAGGTATTTTTCGGCTAAGTCAGACAGTTTTTTTTTTTTTAACATATTTTAGCATTATCAAAGTAAAATTATATTTGATTTATTTTTGAATTAAAAACGACTCGTCACGGAAATGAATTAATAATTCTGGTCTTTTTTTAATAACGACAATGTTATTATAAAAAAATGAAGAATAGTTTCTATTCTGTAGCATTACAATAAAGGGAGATTTTTCTTTTCTCAGTTAGATAGATAAATAGATATAAACTTTGTTATTCTTAACACAATAGTACTAAAATAATAAACTTAATAATAATTTACATTTCAGCGGCTTTTTCGCTCAAAAAAATATCTTACAGATAATCTTTAATTTAACCTTTCATAAAATTAAATGTTGTGAATAAATTAAATATTTCGAAATAGGCATGTCAAATAAAGTGGTTATGGCTATTTGAAATTGAAAAACGTATTTGATAAAATACTCATAGGTTTTATGACCTTTCTTGAAGATCTCCGTGGTGAAGTGGTAAAGTTGGTGGTTTACATTATGTCGCTTGCTTCAAAGCTTTGGGAACGTTTTACGGACGGGACATTATGAAAAAAAAATTATCGGGTGTTTGTGTCAACAAAAAACATATTGTATTAAGTGCTTTAAATACTTACTTACTTTTGGGTCAGATGTACTATTTGAACTTTAGTTTTTACTTTCAACCGCCAAAGAAAAAATGAGCTTCTAATTTCGATACGCAGTATGTGTATATTTTTTGTAATGCACGACCATGCATACATAATTCTTCAATAAGTGGACCGATTTCTATGATGATGGAAGAAATACTGTAAAGGGTATTAAATAGGTTAAAAGGCTTCAAAGAATATACTTTGAACAGCTCTTACGAGCTTAAAGCAAAGCTTTTTAACTTTTTCTAAGGAAAATATTTGCTATCAACCGTTTGATGAAAAATAACTTAGAACAATTTAATTATTAACGTAATTAAGATGTCCATGAAGTGAAACTCTATTAAACGTAACATTTAACAGAGTTATTTATTACTAAATTATTGCGAGGCAGGAGGTGACAGCCTCTCGTTTTCACTTTCAATTAAAACGGAATCTAAACGTTAAAATTTAAGCGCTAAGTAAAAGTAAAAAGTAAAGTAACAGCCTAAAATCATCCCACTGCAGGGAAAAGGCGTCCATCATTGAATTCCAGTTACAGTCGCCGTCAGATACAGGGTGAAATTTTAACCACTTTCCAAATTTTAATATAGCAATCTACGAGACAAAAAACAAATGACGTATTTTTTCTTTTGGTATAGCCCAGTACAAAAATGTCGAGATAAAGCACTTTGAAAATGTTCGCAAAAACTCTTAAATTTTTGATAGGGCCGCCTAGCAACATTTTTTTTACGCGATGCACATCTCAATCATTTATTACGATACTAATCATAAGTTTTTGATTTTCCCTTTATACCTTAACAGGCCTAGGACCGTAAAAATTGAAAACAATATTGCAAAAAATATTTTCGGGTGAAAACTAGATTTACATTTTTTACTTCATAAATGGGCTCTAAATACGATACTGAACGCCTACCAAAATTTTGGAAAGTGGTTAAAATTTCATCCTGTATATTGGAGCAGACAAAGTGACCAAATACTTCTGAACAGTTGAAGATGTCAATAAGTTCCATACTCTACAAGTTACCATTAATATCTGAACATTCATTACTTCATTAATGTCTGAGCAGATGCTAGTCAATAACTTCTATACACACAACTTACCAATAATATCTGAACGCTCATAATGTCAAGTGTATCTACGGGAAGTGCTTCCAACTTTACTATAAATACTATTTTGAATATTATTTTACTAAACATACTTCTATCTGACGGCTATTTGGATCAGCGGTAGTTAACGCTGCTTCTGAGCCATGGGTCGCGGGTTCGATCCCCGCACAGTATAAATATTTGTGTGCATGAACATGTCTGTTTGTACTGGTCTGGGTGTTTTCTATGTATTATAAGTATGTATTTACAAAAAAAAAAAAAAAAAGTATATAAGTAAGTTTATCGGTTGTCTAGTACCCCATACGACAGGGTACTTAATAGTACCTTAATTTGGGACTAGATGGCTCAGTGTGGCCCAGTGAGGCATGTCTAAATATTTATACTTACCAACGCAACGGGGCAAGCGCTAAGTAAACTCATTTTAATAAGACTTACTCCCGGCGCCATTGGTCTAGTGGTTTAAATATCGGGCGAAGATCTTCGAATCCTCGATTCGATCTCCGGGCTGGGCAACAAGATTTACGACTTTTCAAACATTGCTCGGGTTTGTGATCACCAACCCGCATTTGGCTGACGTAGTGATTATGCATGTACCTATCTATCATTGCTGTGGTAGGTAACTTACACTGAGAAAACGAGACGGTTCAATGCAACCGTGTAATTGTTATCTACAACCGAGTAAATTGGTTACGATACAGCTTACATTATAATTTGCTAATAGCAACCGTGCTATCTCTGTTACGATTAGTTTTAACAGAGATTCTGCTATCATTATAATATACTTTATGTATTTAGTCCATTTAACAGATAAACTGTTAATATTAATAGAGCTTAACGGTTGTTTGCACCATATTTACTTTTATGTTAGCATGCTTATACTGTTAATATTAAACGAATGCACGGTTGATTCTAACAGAATCGGTTGGTAGATATTAACAGAGTATTCTAAGTAGATGAAATCGGCAGTTTTAACTGCTAGATTAGATTAGCAAAGTGTTATGCTATTTTTTACAGTTTTACAATAACCGTATCGATTTGGTTGTTACCAGCAGATAATTTTTGGTAATTTTAAACGAGTATTCGGTAGGAAATAACAGTTTTGCCACTAGCAGAGTAAAAATCGCGTTATGATAACCACCCGTTTTCTCAGTGTGATTCATTGATTGATTATAGGCCGGTATTTCTACTTTACTTACTCTCATACAATTACACACAGTCTGGGATTAAAGACAGATTTACTCTCATAAATATCACACACAAACTCTACATACAACTGAAAATATTATTATATACATAGATTAAACATTTTCTGGTAGCCTTACAGAAGTACCTTTAAGTCTCAGATTTTAAATTTCAGCTGTTTGATGTCCGCTGAAAGTAGCACTACCTCTTCTCTTCCTACGGGTATCATAAGAGCTAATCAAATTATTAAAAGATAAAGGTGCCAGTAGAGTCTCCACTCTGCCATTGTCATAGCTTCGGTCGCTATCTTGTCTTCTAATATTTTTCAAGAGACCTATAATAAAAGTTTTAAAACCGATACTAGATGCTCTCTCACAAATTTAGATTAAGTAACGGCCCGCTTTTAACACAATGTATTATTTTTTTATAATCAATGGACTTGCTCTTGTCTACATACTTAAATCTACGGTTAAGAAGAAGAATAGGATGGAGCGAGCTTGCTCAGAAAGTGACACTGGCTCTCCCACACACCAGCGGAACACAGAAAAACTGTTTGTCGCTGGACTCCGGCAGGAGGGTGGTAGCATCCAGGCGGCCTCTTACGAAGCCTACCACCGCAGAGCAAAGGCTTATATCATTGAAATCAAGTTACCACAGCAATGATAGGTACCTAGTAGTACATACATTAAATTGTCACGATAACAATAAAACAAATAAACTAAATGCAACAATTTATAACAGTGCGTTCATAATATTTCCTAGAAATCCTACAAGCTGATACTGCAGTGAAACTTGGTCTTTGATCCTTCAGTGACTTGACAAAACTTTATGCGCAATGTGTACAGTATAAAGAAAGGAATTCATACTAGGAATACGATCCATAAAAGTTAGCAGTTGAAGTTAATTGTGTTATTTATGTGTGTAATTAATTCTAATACGTCTTACTATTTCAGTTTTGTCTGCTAAATTGGATGTCATTGTTTACTAGTTTTCGTGAAATTATTCAAGTTTTAAATGTGCTGTGTATCTGTCTCCAATGTGTGAAGTGTTGACTTTTAAATAGGGCTTGGCAGCGTTACCGTTCCCGTTGTTATCACGCGCACGTCAACCTACCACAAAACGTCAAATTTTCTCAATTGATATTGATCTCTATCTGTTGGACTTAAAGTTGAAAATAAATTCAATAAATAAATAAATAAATAAATGTGGACAACATCACATACATTGTTCTGATCCTAATTTGAATAACTATTCAAAGCATTCGTATTTTGGAAACCAGAAACAACGAAGGTACCACAAACACCCAGACCCGAGAAAATGTAGAAAAACACTTTTTTTTTTCTACATTGACCCGTCCGGGAATCGAACCCGGGACTTCGGAGCAGACGACACCTTGAAAACCGGTGTGTACGCCTCTCCGCCACGGAGGTCGTCAAATGACCTTTAACCCGGGTAGGTTGACCTGAGGTTGTCTTTACCTAACGATATTTTCTTGCGAATCAATAAAATCAGTTCTTATTTTGCAAATAGGCAGAAGGATCTAAATATTTTATACTACCACTGCTTTAGGACAATGGGGGCTATCGCTAGTGAATTTGCCACTAGAGGCGTTTGTGTCGCGTGAGGTCCAATAACATTAAATTTCACTGGTTTTTGCGGGCTTCGTGACATAAATTATATATTTTTTTTCTTTACCCGCTGGTAAGTGATCTCTTTCGTAAAATTATCGCAAATATGGATTATTTGGCGATGCATGTGAACGCTTTGAAAGCGGAATTAAGAAAAAGCGCAAAAATGGGCGGCCTCAAAGAGAAACTATTTCAGAAGTTGGTTTGTTGATATCAAGATAGTTATTTATAAACAATATAACCTTAATTAGATCGAACTGTAAATTAACTTGAACCCGGAACTGAATCTAGGTCATCTTCTTTTCTGTCTTCTTCAGTAATAATAACACTTAAACACGGCACTAAAACTATGAATAGTATACTTTAAATACAGATCTGCAAACACAAGTTACCAAAAATATCTCCTCAGTCTAAAATATAACATTGAAAAGCTAAAAGCAACACATTTCACCTCAATTCCACATATTTAAATAACATCGGTCGCTCCAAAAAAAGCATATCCAATTTTAATGTGAAATTTACATTTCGCTCGCAATATTCTGATTTATGGGCGATTTAGTATCCAATTGTAGCATGTCTGTCTAGCTAGGCTTTATGAGTTTAGGACTAGTCTAGAATAGATTGCTTGTAAGCAATGTTCAATTTTGCATTGCTGTTAAAGAAAGAAAGAAAGAAAAAAGGTTTATTTGGTCTGTAATGTTCGCCGTATAGGTATATATAGGTAGACAAAAAAGTTGCTAATACTTTGATTAGACGAGAAATTTCAAAGCTATGTAGGATTTGTAACTTTTTGTTGCATATTTTACACTTAAAACCTAACTTCACGGGGTTTACTGCAACCAAATTAGTGTGTATTATGCACGGTGCATTTTAAACCACCTGGAATACGAAGCCCACGATATATGACCATTGTGTAGAGCACCATGACAGTGTTATTTAATCTATCAATATATATATTTTTTAATATTAATAATTTTTTCAGACCTTTAATTTTGCAACACGCTCTGCGGTGCACAGATGTATTATTTTGCTGCAGCAGGATCCCGGGTGAATGAACCTTACACAGCTACATCCGTGCGCGGCACAGCGTGATTCAAAATAAATAGCTGAACCAATATTTTATATTTAAAAAAAATTTAATGTTTGATAAAAAAAATAACACTGCCAAGATATTATGCATAATGGTTACATAACAGGCTTCGTTTTACAGGTGTATATATAACTGACTCATAGGCAAAGCTAGCGTGTAATGTGTTAAGTTTGAAAACTTATTACTTACGCAAGTTCGTTATGAGACTAGTTAATAAATAATTATTTAGACCTTTCAACAAAAACATCACTGCCATCTCAAGACAAAGTAATAAAATCTTTTGAAACCGAATTTGTAAGTATAATTCAGTGTTGGAATTCGAAAAGTTTCCGAATTCGCAATAGATGTCAGAGTTTGTTAGATATCTCAGTTTCGATGATAAAGTTATTACAATAAATTATATTATTTGCCTATTACATGAATTTTACAGTTCTATGTTTATTTTGTGGTTATTAAATTACGTTTAATTTACCTCAGTTTCTTTAAACAAAAGTCGTTGACCAGTTATTGTTGCTAATGAACTTATGGATTTAAAACGTTGCTTCTTAATATGGGTCTCATAAGGAAGCTTCAGGTCGCACAGCGGGCAAGATTTTTGGTATTTCCCTGCGTAATAGAATCAGAAATGAGGAAATCCGAAGGAGTAATTCGAACCGACATCACTCGAAGAATAGCGGCGATGAAGTGGCAGTGGGTGGGGCACATAGTAAGAACCGATGACCGTTGGGGCGGAATAGTTCTGGACTGACGACTATGGAAAGACCCCCCACCAGGTAGACGACGAACTGGTGAAGGTCACGCGAGGTCGATGATAGGAAGATGATTTTAAGTGTTTAAATATTTTGCCTCTACCATGTCTATATATTTTTGAGATTGTTAAATTTGTCAAGCAAAACCAAAACTACTTCAAGAAAGCGAAAGATATTTACCCTAGGAACACAAGAAACAGTGATAGATTGGTCATAGATATAGCGCCTAAATCAACACGATTAAACAAAAAATCTTTCTACATGTGTATTGTAATATTTAAAAAGATATCTCAATTCATAAAGGAAATGACACTAAATCGATTTAAGACTGCACTGAACAGATAGATGGCTTTTGGAGCGAATGTTATACACAGTCCAGGAATTCTCTCTTTTAAGTAGTAGTAGTGGTTGTAGGTAGTACTTTGTTGACTCAATAATAAAATATAATTTGACTCAATAATAATAAATAATATTTGCATGGTATAGTTTATGGCTGAATAGGTGAATCAATTTTATTTTTATGAGACCTGTAATGTACCTACCCTATTTCAAGGCAAATAAATGAATTGATTTGATTTTGATTTGATTTGATGGTGGCGCGGGACCGATCGTTGTAGAGGAGGAGGAGAGTTAGGAGAGGCCTTTGAGTAGCAGTGAGCGTCGTTTGGAAGAGGTGATAATGATGAAGACAAATTATTATTTTTTAGTAAATTCTAACTTTGCTAATAATTTTCACTTGTTAACACCGATCTAGGTATGCGCTAACACAAAATGAGCAAGCACTACGTACATGCAAGACATTCAAGACATTAAAAAAATGAGTATAAAAAGTACATTGGGGCCTTCGAGTTTCTTATTAAAACAACTAAAGGAATAGCTAAACTTCAGTGTAAACTTGCAATAGGATATTTATGTCATGTTATGTCTATTCGATTATGTTGCTCTTAAAGTGTAACACATTTATTTGGGAAACTTTTTTGAGACAAATTGTGTTTATATTTTTTATATTCCATCTATGAGTCACGCCTATATTGGGATGGGATGGTGCTCATCTATATAAGACCAGCTTTAAGTATGAATAGACATAATAAAACTTGTTACACGCTTTACTATATTCCGCAAGTGTTACCATTAAATACAGTGAATTATATCGTACAACCGGTACATTTTGTTACAGTTAACATTTGTAAACATACAATAGAAGTCTTAGAGATAACAATGTGAGATACTTTCAGAGATATGTTCGTTCCGGTGTAGTATTGTTTACGATGTACCCAACTGTTACAATGGGGATTAATCTCTCATATCTACCCTGTTTTGTTGGCAGCATTGGTTCTGTTTTAGGATGATAGAAGGACGTACTGAAATACAAAAAAAAGACATAAAATTCCCATTAGCTGGCGTAATGGCAGTTCCAGTGAGACTAATACCAGAAAAATACATTTTTGCACGTATACTGCAGTTCTTCTAGAGTTGGTATTTAAACCCAAATCTAATGTTCTAAGGCATCAATGTTCTAAGGCAGCACTAAATGCCATTGACAATACCTTCGTTATAAAAATGGAATATTCTTCTTTAACAATTTTCACCTTTCAAGGTAGAACGGGTAATGGATCGCAATCGAGCTTCGCTTAACGACTTCCCATTATCTCTTAATAACGAATAAACTCGCTTTATTGAGAATTTATTGCGTTGATTAAAATACAAAACCAAACAACGACAGTATCAATCAGGACCCGGTGACAGGTTAACCACGCAAAGTGTACATTAAACCTGTGTAAGGCGAAGTGCAAACGGATTCACAAAAGACAAACAAAATTTCTGTTGTTGATGTGGGACGGGTGAAAATGTATTGATACCTTGAAAGGTTTTGAACCTATTTTAAAATAACCAAATATTATCAGGTTCACGACCTATTTTAAAGTTTTTAAACAAACAAAAAAAGAACAGGCTATGCTTTAGAAGGGACTGTAATCCATTGGTAAGTCTGCTGTAGCAAAAAAAGGAAGTAACGTCAGATAAATAGATGCTCGGAAAACTCGGATACCAAACTATGCTTGATCTTGAATTCTGCATGAGTTTTCTTCTAATAAATAATAGGTAAAGGTAAATAAAACATTTCAATATGATTCCATGAATAAAAATTTCGACTACCTTAGGTAAGACTTGAACCTATAACTTTCCGCTTAACGGGCGACTGCTCTATCCAATTAAACCACTAAAACATTAAATTCATAAATAAATTGATTTAAGAATTTGCACTGTAGGCCAAAAAGTTTTTGTTTATATACCTAAAACTTTTGTAAGAACTATTTTAAATTATTTTTTAACAAACAGCATGTTTTATCTTAATGAAACCGCTTATTATACGCGTGTAAATTTGAGTCTTATTCATGGCAGTATTTTTTTTTATATGCAATTGGATTTATTAAAAGACAGTTCAAATTACAAGTTAAGGGACTAACCCTATTAATAAATTATTGTATCAAATCAACGCTCGATACGAGCGACCTCCGTGGCGGAGTGGCGTACACACCGGCTTTTAAGGTGTCGCCTGCTCTGAAATTGAGACTCTGCAGACATGATCCGTCCGAGAATCGAACTCTACATTTTCTCGGGTCTCGGGGTTTGTGGTAGGTACCTTCGTTGTTTTTTTTTAATTTCCGTAAAACAAGTTTAATAAATAGGTACTCACATTGGGATCAGAGTAATGTATGTGATGGTGTCAACATTTATTTATTTAATTATAAAGCTATAAAATCATACAAAACAAGTAAACATTTTTATTTTTGGTTTACTGTTGCTGTGTCTCGTATCAGTATTAAGTAGTATCGTTTGCGCCAGGCCTAACCTACCATTAAGTAACCGTTTAACCGTCTTTGTCAACGTAATTCCGCAAACAAGGTTGTAAATACATTTATAACTTGCCATGGTTTCTTTATAAAGGAGGTCATGTTACTTTCCACCCTTATTTATAAGCAGTATGACGAATAAATTATAATGTTTTGTACTCTTTTGAGCTCGATATTAACGAGGTAAAGGATAACGATCAAAAGCTTTAATATTTATTCTTTGGAGCACGGTTTGAATTTTTTAAATTACTTTATTGGGTTTTAAAAAGATTGTTTTCAACATATTGGAATATTTAAAAACAAGTAAGGCTTTTATAAGAGCTGAATTTAATGCATTGACTACACGTAATTTTATGAAAGATTTTTTATTTATCTTTAATATTTTAACTAACTTAGATTGTATTAAGTATGAGTAAGTTTTAGAAAGATGTATTATGCACTTAATATTTTGGTTTAATTTGTATAAATTTTTAAATTTGCTTAGTTTGCAGTTAAACGTTGTTGGTTAAGCTAACCAGAGCATACAAATAATACAAGACATAATTTCAATGTTCAAGAATATTATTATATAATAAATATACTAAATATTATCTAGAAATTTATATAATTAAGCAACCATAATAAAACGTCAGCTAAGTCAGTAATCCAAAATATTTTAAGTTAATTTTACTAATCAATATATAAATAAAATTAAATGAATAAAAAGAAATATTATTTATTTGAAAAACACTTCTCGTAGGTTCGAACTGCTCTCGTATAAGGTTATCCTGTGCTATGAGACACAGCCTTATATAAAAACTAACCTGAATTATGTTTTAGAATAGCTGGTAAGAGTAACTTAGATATTTCTTAAAGGTTCATTTTTAACGATTCAAAAACTAATATAAAATACAACTCTATTATGCATAGACGAAATCAACAGCTTATTGGAACTTGCAAAATCTCCAATACTCGATCCGAAGATCTTCACTGTCGCATCGTATAAAACTATTTTCCATTTCATCATGCGACTGCATTCTCTAGCTGCATTCCCATTGCATATTCGATTCTCGATGTGATGTATTCAATTCCAGTAAAAGCAGACATGGAATTCGAACATAACGAAGTTGCAAGCTCCAACTGTATACTCGTTATGTGAGTGGGAAAAGTCTTGTCCTGTTTTACAATATATTAGATTATAATGTAATTTGTTCACCATAAACTGACTTTGCTAAAAATTTGTAGGTACTTTAAAACTTAACAGGTAGGGATCCTTATCCCGTAGCAATCGAAAAATGGTGTTCACTGACTTACAATATTTAAAATGATCTATCTATACTACAATTATTATAAAGCTTAAGAGTTTTTTTGTTTGTTTGTTTGAACGCCCTAATATCGGAAAGTACTAGTTCGATTTGAAAAATTATTTTTGTGTTGGATAGTCTATTTATTGAGGAAGGCTTTAGGCTATATAACATCACGCTGCAACCAATAGGAGCGAAGCAGCAGTGAAAAATGTTGCGAAAACGGGGAAAATTATTCATATCATTTGACGCGGACGAAGTCGCGAGCAACAGCTAATCTAAAATATATGACAGCTCCTATATGGAAGGCAAGATATGACACACACATACATACACACACACACACATGCATACACACACACACATACCTACCGTAAAATAAATTCAAGCTTAGGGTAACTATTTTATTTTACAACACTGTTACTTCCATTCAATTATTGGTTTTTGATAAAATTAGTTACCATTGATACGCAAAAGTAAACTAAAGCTTTATAACTCTCTAAACAGCCATGTGTCGTTCAAACTAGTTCATCGATCAATAAACTGTATAAATAATGATTTGATTCGAAAACGTCCAACGCAAATAGGCTTACTTCTGGTGGGAACCTGCAAACAGCCATTAATAAATTAAGCTACTCAACTAGATTTCTAACAAGTTTTTTTTTTGACTGGAACAAATAATATTGTAAACATACTAAAATATTATTAGTACTATTGAATGCTTTGAATAGATATTTCTTATTCAATCATGGTAGCCAGTGAAACGTCCAGAACTGTTTCAGTGCCCAAATTGTCAATAGGGAGAAACATCGCGGCGCTAGCGTGCGATCTGGCGCACGCAACCAATCACACTGTGACTCTTCCGATAAAAATGTTTGTATAAAAAAAAATATACTAGCTAGATCAAAATTAAAAATACCTTAATGTAGCTTAATATAAATAATAAAATAAATAAATAAATCGTTTATTTTCTCAGCACAAAGTAGTATTACAAACAGTAGAAGTAATTATAGTCCTATCAAAATGTTTCACTTCGTGAGAGACTGGAGCCTAAAATAGGTTTCACAGAAACCAGACAGGTCTCCAGGATCTCTCCCCTTTGAAATAAAGACAATTAAGATTGTTATATTTACGTACACATGTAAGTACAAATTCAGATGTTATAATTTTGAGAGAAGATAACAAGAGACTTATGTGATAATAATGTAAATGAAAAGGAAATAATTAATTCAGGTAAGAATTGGCGTATAAGTGATTGAGTGATTGTATGTGTATGTGTGTGTGTGTGTGTGTGTGTGTGTGTGAGTGTGTGTGTGTGTGTGTGTGCGCGTGTGAATGTGTGTGTTTTGCGTGTGGGTGGGTATTGCTATATAATATACATAGAATAAAATTATGTAAAAATACGAAGTCGTGGGCAACAGATAGATACTATACAATTTACTCAAAGACACGTTTGTGTTGGCTTAAAATAGAATAAATCAACTTTTGTCGGTTTTTAGGGTTCCGTAGCCGAATAGCAAAAAACCGAACCCTTATAGATTCGTCAAGTCTGTCTGTCTGTCTGTCTGTCTGTCTGTGTGTCCGTCCGTATGTCACAGCCACTTTATTCTGAAAGTATTAGCATTACACAGTTGAAACTTGGTAGAAAGGTGTATCCTGTTAACCGCTTTACGATTCTCACACAAAAAATAAAAAATAATGATATTTAAGGGGGGATTCCCATACATAGAACTAAAACAAATAATTTTTTTTTACTCTAACCTACGCGTATGGGGTATCTATAGATAGGTCTTTTAAAATGACATAGAGGTTTCTAAAACCTTTTTTTCCAAAAGTCTAACGTTTGGAAGATAGACGCTTCCAAAGTGGTAAAACGAGTGCCCCCCTCTAACTTTCAAACTAAACAAGTGAAAATTTTGTAAAAAATGCAAATGCTTTAACGAAACTACTAAAACAAATATTTTCAACGAAAATTGGTTTGAACGAGATCAAACCAGTAGTTTTGGAGATCTAACACATTATCAACAACCGCAAATATAACTTCGTCTTTCATACAAACACTATGGAAAACAAAGTTATTTTTGCAGTCAGCAAAATATTGTGGTATTTTAGTAAAAGTTGGTACGGAACCCTGAGTGCGCGAGTCCGACTCGCACTTGGCCGGTTTTATTACAAGTAATTTAGTTGACGCCAGCGTTCAACATGCCTTAGATAAGCCGACGGATGAGTAGAATTATTTGATTGCTCTTTGCCCGCGGCCCTGCCCGCATGAACTACACTTTATATTCTAAACTTATCTCCTATACTGGGATACTAAATTGCCTATGCTACTTCCAATACCTCCAAGAATATGTGTTCAAAGTTTCATGGTGATCGGTAGGTAGTTGTCGTGGGAAAGTGTAACAAACATACATTGACATTTATTATTTAACCAGCTTTTCGCCTGCGGCTCTGCCCGCGTAAACTTACACTTTATATCATGCGTGCACAAAATCTTGCCCAACAGTGCGCTTATAGCCTTTTTGCCCAAATAGCCTTTGTTACTTCTATTATCTTCAAGAATTTGTGTAAAAAGTTCAATGATGATCGGTACCTCCAAAAATATGTGCACCTACAAAGTTTCAAGATGACAAGTTATGTATTAAATTAGTTCAATTATAAATGTTAAGTTTGTTTGTTCGCTTGAAAGCGTAACAAACAAACTTAACATTTATAATTGAACTAGCTGTTGCCCACGACTTCAACTGCGTCAATTTCTGTTATTATGATCGCGATAAAGAAGGTTTTTAAAAGAATATAGAAAATATTTAAAAATTTTGTTTACAATTAAATACTCCTACCGGTCCTCATAACCTATCTATCTTCAGTTTTGGCATATCGGAGATAGAAAACAACTTCTGTCTTTGTTTCTCCGGACGGCAAAATCAGAGATAGAAACTGTTTCTTATCTCCGAAATGTCAAAACTAGCGATAGATAGATTATTGGGACCGACCGTTAATCAACAACACATTTATTTAGATAAGGATTAATATTATGTTGATAAAACTCTTTGGCAAATAATTGGCAATGATGCTTTAATTTCGACCTAATTTGATAAATGTATTAACATCCACAAAATGTGAAAATTACCCTATTTAGAGCAAATAAATGATTGATTGATTGATTGATTACCATGAAAAGGTTATAGTGAGTAAATCTGTTTTTATTTCTAGTTACTTTATCCGCATCGCCCACAAAACATTTTGTTTAGCTCACTGGTCGACTGGCAGATAATGCCTTATGGCATTAAGTCCACCTTTTGTACTTTATATTACGAGTATATTTCTGCAATAAAGTTTAACTAAATAAATAAAAATCTTAAAGATAGTCATAATATATATTGCCGCGGATTTTTTTAAATTAATTTAAAGAGTAAAATTTCTTTCATACACATTTTTTGGATAACTTGAACCATTTACGCAGCGCATGCAATGGAAACCTTTTAATAAATTTTTCACTGATGCTTCGCTCCTATTGATTGCAGCGTGATGTTATATAGTCTAGAGCCTTCCTCGATAAATGGACTATCCAACACCAAAATACTTTTTCAATTCGAACCAGTTCGTCCTGAGCTGAGACTAGGGCGTTCAAACAAACAAACAAACAAATAAACAAACTCTTCAGCTTTATAATATTAGTATAGATAAGGATATAAGAAGCGTTAAAACGTTTTCGTCTTGTTATTTTACGTGAAACACTCGAAGCATTTTTCCAGATGCCCTTTCAGCGTTTGCAAATGGTTTCTAAGCGTCCTCGTTCATCGAAATAATACGCTAATTGCTTCTTTTTACGTGTATTCAAATTAGAACATCAGTCGGTGAATAGCCATTAGAGGGACTGTGAAAGGTTCTGTGGTAAAGTTCAGCTTTGCTTTTGACCTTTTTCACTGTTGTTTCTTAATACCTACGTTCAAGTTTCAATTGATTTGGGTTTTCCACTATAAATAAAATATATAAACGTGGACAACATCACATTCATTATTCTGCTCCCAAAAGCTATTTAAAGCACTCGTACTGTGGAAATCAGAAACTATGAAAACATAAACCCAAAAAGTCGTAGCAAAACACTTTATTTTCTACATTGACCTGTCCGGGAATCGAACCCGTAACGTTGGAGCAGGTGACACCTTGAAAACTGGTGTGTTCGCCAATCCGCCACTGAGGTCGTTAACTTGTACCTTGTAAACATCATAAACAACAAAGAAGATAGTATTCAAAAAATTCAAATTCAAATTTAAATGGTTTAGTAAACAAAGACAAAGAAATTACAATTTTTATACGACGGCAGCTTATAACTAACCTCGATATGAAACTAGAATTATTAAATTCTTGTGATACTTACCATGAAATTTTAAATCAAATACGTTTAAGACTGTGTTATGTCGGTTTTTTTTTGTCAAATATCAAGCTTCTGGTATTGTATGGTGCCAGCACATAAAAAAAATACACCATCCCTTTCTATTGTTTTCGAAAGAGGCGACTAAAGGAGTACTGGTAGAAGATGGGCTGCACCGTCTTCTCCCCACCATTTGCCAAACTATGCGATTATGGCAAAAACCTCATTTTGCAGAGACCTGTGTCCAGGAGTGTACTGAAATAGGCTGGTAACGAAGATAAACTGTATCATTGGTTTTTTCACACTCTAGCTGTTGCCCGCGACTTCGTCCGCGTCAATTTCTGTTATTATGATCGCGACTATTTTGAACCGACTTCGAAAAAAAGGAGGCGGTTCTCAATTCGACTGAATATATTCTGTTTGTTACCTCAGAACTTTGGACTGGTTGAATTAGATTTTAAAATTTCTTTTTTTGTTTGGAATCTGGGGAAATCGAGGGAAACCCTCAAATTTTAAAAGCACGTATTACGTTTTTGCATTTATCTTTCTTAAGGTTTTTCAGTATTTACGTCTGGTACTCCTCATTTTATGTTGATGAGCTGATGATTGAAGGTACAACTCCCTAACGGTTAGGAGTAGGAGGATTATTCTTAAAATATCATAGGCGCGTATAGTCAGATAGTTGTCTTCCTTCAAGTTATTTATATGAGCTGATGATGGAAGGTACAACTCCTTAACGGTTAGAAGTAGGATGATTATTCTTTAAATATCATAGGCACGTATAGTCATATAGTTGTCTTCCTTCAGGTTATTCACGTGAGCTGATGATGGAAGGTCAAACTCCTAAGCAGTTAGAAGTAAGAGGATGATTCTTAAGATTATATGGCGATGAGGGGGTAGTTTCTCAAATAATTCATACATTTTCATCTAGAAGTCGTCATCACTATTTTTATGTGGGCACTGTTACCGGTCAACGGAGGATTATTAATTGTGTAATTTATTTAACACCAAAAAGAGAAAAATAAATTATTTTTAAATAAAAAATTGACTTTAAAAAAATACACTTAAAAGTACAAAATAACACACAAGAACAATGTTTTACTTTAAAACCTATTTACGTACTTACAATATTATTTTAACTACTAACAACTAAACAGATTGAAGTCGGTGCCGAGCCCAAACAATACAAAAATAATACTACAAACGAAACAAATCAAATGTGGAATTTACACAAAATGGTGCTTTTGCTATGTTGGCGAGCGGCAATCAATTCAGTTGTGATTCATACTCCTATTCTATTTGGCTCGGCAACGACTTCGATCTGTTAAGTTGTTAGTAGTTAAAATAAGCCGGGGGTGAGAGTAAGAGTAAGAGTGGGGGTGAAATTTTATTTTTACCCCAAATTTAACGCAAGCGAAGCCGCGGGAAAAAGCTAGTGAGGTTATATACTTGCTTTTACTTCAATAATTCACGAAACAATTTCTCGGCTGCCTCGTACCTCGATGTAGGCAAGCTCGTTGCGTATTTCATGATTTATACAAATGTCATTCGGCTGATTCAATTTCGTTTCCTTCCATAGTAAGAGCGCAAGCGTGCGATGCTGTCGGTACTGTATAGACCTTGTACTACAAAAATATAGGGTGAGCTGAATAAGTTTGCTTATGTTTACCCTCTTAGTTTAGGTTTGAAAATGATCTATGAGGATTTATTGTATTGATTGTCTTCGGGTTCGAGTCCCGCCTGAGACATAATTTTTCAAGTTTAAATACTGATATTATAAATGCAATTTATTTGCTTAAAAATATCATATAAACTATGGGGATTTGTTTTATAACATTTGGAGAGTTTTCCATTCTTTTTTTTTTCTATTTATTTGGAGGCTTGGTCGCAAAGCGATCATGTCGCCTCGTGCAATTCTCTTTCCAAATATCTATCTGTTACTTTCAAGACTTGTAAATTATTTGTTTTAGGATAAAACTGATATTATTGGTCATAGGCAAATATAATATAATTGTAAATGGAACGCTTTTGAAATTCTATGTCAGTGTCAGATTATTTAAGAGCATAAATCTCAGAAAAGATCAAATGTCTTGACCTTTACTTAAATGAGCACTTTTGAAAAGAGACCGGTCATCGGTCAACCAAAGAAGGATTATATGCGATGTACAGAACTTCACCGTCTAGACGCATAGTGAATAGTGATTGCTAACAATAAAACTACTTTGGAAAATCTCTATTATCAGAGAATAAAAATAAGAACATCTTTGCAGATTAAATTGCTTTTTTACAAGTCTTATTATAAGTGTTATACATTTCTAGCAAACGCTAGAAATCACTGTTATTTAAGAAGTATCTATACACATTTTAAAGCAATCAAACTAGTTAGGGAATTAAATGAATGACTACAAAACTATTCTAATACACCATTTCGTGTGATTTCGCTTAAAGTCAAACAAAACTAGTCTTTAGCGACTTATGTAAATAAATAAATAAAATAAAATGTTGATTGTTAAACTTATTTGATATAATGTAACAAAAGACTAAATCAACTTATGAACACGCAAAATACACTTGTAAGATTAAGATTTATTATTAAATTACATAAAACACGGTACATGATGTAGATGTTATAGAAATTATAGAACATTCATGTTTTGCCAAATTATAAATAGCATGCAATAATTAAGGAATACAAGAATCATATTTTAACATTACTCTTTTAAGTCATAAAACTCCTTTACACTGTAGAAATTGTGCGTGCTAAGCCTTTTTTTTTTTAAGACATGCCTCACTGGGCCACACAGAGCCATCTAGTCCCAAATTAAGGTACTATTAGGTACCCTGTCGTATGGGGTACTAGACAACCGATAAACTTATAAATATACTTTTTTTTTTTTTTTGTAAATACATACTTATAATACATAGAAAACAC